>OZ010787.1:336122459-338522459 GCA_963932465.1 Maratus speciosus | reverse complement strand
AATTCATCGTCTTTAATTTATGTATGCGTCTTGGCGAACGAAACTTCCACACTGATCCCTTTTACCTCCCGTCCCCTGTGTCTTGCGCCATAAGTGGTGCCACTTTCGCAAAAACGGAGAACGGTTTAAGGGGGAAGAAATTAGGAGAGGGGACGAAATATGGGCACTTTACCCTATATTTTGAAAGTTTGAATATTTATTCTGATACATGAAGGTTAGGACAATGCTAAATATATATATATATATATATATATATATATGTATTTTGGAATTATCTAACACTTTATTAATAATTAGATAATGTCCTTAAGTGACTCACTACTGATGCGTATACATTAGCAGTGTATTAGTCGTGTATACATGTCAGTACTAAATACAATTTTACATTATGACTTGCGATAAAAATATTAAGGAGTTATTACTTTTTTCCCAACCTTTTTTTTTTCAGATTCAGAATGCGCTGGAATGGCTAATGTATACTTATAAATCAGGTTTTTTTTCTATACTCAAACATATTTTCAGTAATTATGCGTGTATACTCTCATATCTTTTTTTATAAATAAAAAGCTGCTATTTTCCCTCCCGAAACTGAGATAACTGTTATATTACGAACTGAATAAATGTATCTACGTATATAATTTACATATTTGATACATTTTATTCCCAATTAAAAAATGTGGTTTTAACATACGTGTCTTCCAATATATTAAGTTTTGAAAATGATATATTTTTTAACTCTTTCGGTTTTTAATCTTCGTATAACTCCTTAATATGTCTTAACATGCGAATTAAAATCTAGTAATATTAGAATCAAATACAACCGCGAGCGGCATGCATATAGACAGAATAGATGTGATAATTAAATAATTCGTCAAGAATATTTTACTCCAGAATATTAAGACTATATGTATAACATCTAGCATTTCTCTACAGCAGAAAATTGAAATCAATCAGCTGGTGACAAATCGTCAAGTCATTGAAAAATGTTCTAACACTTTGTCCTTATTTGCCAGAAAACGATTATTAACAGAAGCTATATTAAACATATAAAAAGATAAAATCTATCTTTCATTTATTGAAAACTAGTTAAATAAAATAGATATATTTTGGATCAACCATGTATAATATTTATTTATAAAATTAAAAACTAATAACTATACTATAAGTGTCTTATAGAATTCCGCAATAAATGTAATAATTTTAGTTGTTTAACCACTTTCGTGTATACATGTCATGAGAATTTGCATTCACTCCATCAGAACAGTAATATAGTATTCCTTTTTATTCGATGTAGACATGTTGTTTGAAAGAAAAATGAACAAGTATTTTATATACATATATTACATATAATTTAAAAAAGAAATAAAAGACAACGAAATAAATACTTTATACACTATGCCCACTAATGTCCCTTGACATCCCTTTAATTTCGGAACGGCTGCTGCTATATTCATAAAAATGGTGTCTAGGTATAAGAAGTAGCCATGTGCTACTGAAAAAAACCGCCTACGTCGCCACCTGGTGGAATACTGCGGAGTTAGCATTCCTATCTCAAAAACGGAAAGAGATGGGGGAAAAGTGATTTACAAAGTTATAGAGCATCATCGATTTAGTACAAAAAGACACCGTGTAGAAAGAGATAATGCAAAGAATAGAACGGTTAAAACGAGCATCTGTTTATTCGTGATTTCCTACACTGTGACGTGACAAAACTATCTTAGAAAGAAAAAATACAACTAGTTATAACAATATACCTTTATTTGTGAGGCTCAAACTTTTCACCATCACCTGCAATGCACATTTGGAGGCACATTTGCCTAAAAGATAATCATTTCTCCTTTCGTTCAAGTTTCGTGACGTCACAGTGTAAGGAAATCACGATAAGACAAATGCGCGTTTTAACCGTTCTATTCTTCGCATTAATGTCCACAAGGTGTCTTTTCGTACTAAATCGATGATGCTCTACAACTTTGTAAGTCACTGTTTTCCCTATCTCTTTCCGTTTTCGAGATAGGAATGCTAACTCCGCAGTTTTCCACTAAGTGGTTCCGTAGGCGGTTTCATTCAGAAGCGCATGGCTAGTTTACTATACCTAAGACTCCACTTTTATGAATATAGCAGCAGCCGTTCCGAAGTTAACCCCTTGGGGACGAGCGACCGGTATACGTGCCGCGTAAGGTGCTCAAAATCCGTGATTATTCTCACCAGTAATTTTTTATTGTAAATTTTGCCTTATTTAATCCGAGCATTAACCGATTCCATTAGGCAGGAGTTTCTGTTTTGAAAAACTGGTGATAAAAGATTAAAAATTCTGCAAGGCGCTCGTCCCGAAGGGGGTTAAGAGTGTGTCAAGGGACTTTAGTGTGCATATTGTATATAAAAAAAAAAGATGTTGCTTGAAAATACAGAAAAGTGAAAGTGATGCAGTGATTGCATAAAACGTAATAAATAAGAAATATATTATAATTTATCTGACTATATTCATCGAAAAACTAGATCGAAAGTTGCAACTGTGAATGGGTTCGGACTCGCAATTAAATTGGCTTAGTTTTTTTTTTCTGAAGATAAAATTTTTCTCGTATTTATTTATATATAGGGGAGACTAGGGAGGGTTGACCCACTTTTTACAAAATGATTTTTTATTTTTTAAATATTGAACGTAGAATAAAGTTTTATGTATCATTTTATTCGTTATACAATCAGTTATAAAAATAAAATTGCTACATAAGCGCAACATATAAGAAATTTGAAAAATGATGGATTTTGTTCATGAAAAAATAATGAGTCAAGGCTCCCCATATATGGCAGGGTTGACCCACTTTGATTTATATTGCACTATTTGTGAAGAGAAATAACATCAGTTTAAAAAAAGCAAAATAACTTTATTTTACATGCTTTAATTGTTATAAAAAATATTTTTTTTAAATATGAGGCTTAAACAAACCTGTTAAGACGCAATCGCAAGGCAGAGGAGAAAAATTTTGTTTAAACAGGATTTTGTCTGAGCTGTACAGCAGGGAAAATAAAATTTTAATATTTAAGGCAGTATTTTGTTAGAGACAGGTTCCGTTTTCATAGTGTTTCATGTTATTATGTCCGGATTTAAGAGCCACTGTCCCGCTTTTTTTTTAACTCCTTGTTCGATTTTTTGTGACCCTCGATCTGACAAATCTAGTTGTCACATAGTTTGGCTTCATGTCACTGTATTCACCCTGGTGAAATTTTTCTACATACCTTCCTAAAGTGTTTCGATCGATGCTATTTTTTTTTTGCAACCGCATAAGCACTTAACTTATCATTAACATTATTTAAACCTTTAAGGGGCAAAGCACTTTCAGTACTAAAATGTTGAAATAAATGCCTGTCATCGGAATTTAGGAACAAATTCATTTGGAAATAAGAAAGAAGGCTATATTTCACATACATGTTAAATGAAAAGATATTAGCAAAATTCTGATGTCATTGTGATGTTTCGGAATTAAAATTAAGTGGTTTTATAAACATATCACTGCCCCTCAAAAGGTTAAGACTGCTGCTTTCATCCTTTCTAGTCCTTTCTAGCCTTTCCCACTGTTTCTATTTACCTATCGTAAGCAATATTTAAATGGAAAAAAGTTCCTATCAACTTTCTCATTTTCAAGCAATTTTTCACATTTTACTTTAGACAGTTTTAAACATTTTTTTCCCATCACACCATTTTAAGAAAGCTTTACAGAATAAATTTACATTCTTTTATGTATATACTATTAGCTTTTCATTACGCACAGTGTATAATAAAAAGATTTCCAAAACCACTTAATTAAGGGTGCGTTGAGCATCTGGTCAACCTTCCCTCACATTGACTGGGTCAAGCCTCCCTACATAGACCTTTTCTAAAGAATACCACATTGTTATGTTAAGCCTAACTTACTGTACATTCTTTATGCCTGGAATGAAAGCCCGATATTTCTGCACTATTTTAAACCTACTTACTTAAATTTCTATTATATAATTTATTTAAAAAGAGCTTACAAAATATCTCTAAAAAACACAACTTTTAGGTTGAAAACGCCTCACAATTGATTTTTTCCACACCTATTTCGATTATCTCTATGAAACGGAGACTGTTGTTTGAGCATTCCAGTAGCTTTGGTTGACACCTATTGATAAAACTCTGAAATTCTTTTAAATATGGAAATTGATGGGTGGGTCAAGCTTCCCGTATGATCAACCGTCCCTAGTCTCCCCTATATATTTTAAATTATTATCCTGTTTTTAACAGAACAGTAAATTATCGTGTTTTTAACGGTGTGAACTTGAAAATATAAATAAAATAAAGTGCCGTTTTATTAAATTAAAAATTGTTCAATCCTACCACTGCATTCGTATAAACTGAATTTGAGAGAGCAATGCGTTCTGCAACTCTAAAGTACTGCCCTTCAGCGTCGAAGTAAAGTTACCAGTACAAATTAGTTTTTATTTTTAGTTTAACTATTCCTTGATCTTCGAGTATTCAAGCTGTTCCTTAAAGTAGTAATAAGAAATAGATTAATTACATTGCATTGCATATGGGTCATTCTCCCAGAAACGTTCAAAACAATGTTATGAAATAAATAAAAATAAAACTAACTCGAAACATACAATAATGGAAAGGTAGTGTGATTTAATAAAAAAATAGATTAAAATAATAAAATAATAAATTTATCGACTTTTCTTTATAATAATGAATTGACAGAGTAAGATAAATCATGTCTGTTGGACTATCACAGACCTAGATTTTAAAGTTGACTATATTTTTTTCATGATATATATATGCAGGGTGTTGCCGAATTCGACTGACAAATTCAGAGGGGTGTTAGTAGGCATCAAGGGGATGAAAAATTACCATTGAACGCAGGGTCACAAACCACCCATTTAATCAAAAATACAGAGGGTGTTCTACCCGGGTACACGACATTTCGGTCCCGATGCCATTTCGCTCACTAGCCATTTCGGTCCTTAGCCATTTCGGTCTCTTGTCATTTCGGTACCTACCAACTTATAACTGGTAATTGTCGTAGGCCCACCAAAGGCTGTACAGTACAACATCATTTGGGGCTTTATCCTTTTTTATCATCCTCTTCTCCAAATTTTATAAAAAGCTGAATATAAGAGTCCTAAAAATTTAAACTAATATAACTCGTGGTAATGAAATCACAGCGCGCTGAAATTTCGTGTGATTGAACAATGTGACATAATTTTACAGGGGCATTTTTTTTTATTTTTTTTTTATTTATTTTTTTTTTTTTTAAGGGAATGGGTGTTTTGAGTTTTTTTAATTTATTATTATTATTAGGTATATTATATATACTATAAACTATCTTAAATAATATTTTTTTCTGTTGGATTTCATACATTTAATTAAAACATCTAAATTATCATCAATTGTTTAATAAACAAAAACTGCGCTTAATTATGTTTCTTTCAATTACATTAATAATAAATGTTTTCAATAATTCAATTAGACACTTATAAGCTATTATATGTAAATATTTCCTCAAATCACTCCTCTTCACCCCGTCCTTTAATTAATCAGAATTGAGATATATTTATTGAGGCACAAATATTTAATCTTTCTTATTATTTTTGTAATACATTTGTAATACATCTTATAAAAAATTGTGTTCTTGAATTACTATTATAAACAAGGCAAAATCAATAGCGATTTGCTTACTAGGCGTGCTATGAAAAGTATTTTGCTTTCCGAAAACTTTTTAGATCTCCTCCCCTCCCCCCCCCCTCTCTCTCTCTATTTTTTTTTTTTTTTTTTGTCGTTGTTTTCATTTTTTAAACAGTTTTCACACCGCTTGAAGCAGATTTTTATGAGCAAATCTTCTTGAAACTGAGCCTATTTCTTTTTAATAAAATGATTATTTTTAATTTTATGTAATAATGTTAGTAATATTTTAATTAATTTTATTTTCCTTTTTTAACTGACAAAACTAAGCGTTTTTGCATTTGCCGTTTTCTTAAAGTACCCTTTTTTTTCCATCCTTCCCAGAAAATAAGTTTAATAAATTTTTATTTTAGTTTTATTATTAATTATATTAATAGTTTTAAATTTCAGTAACTTTAAATATAAAAGTCCTTCCGGCCAGTGCCGGGAGGAAGAGGTAGCTTTCAAATTCCTTATTTTAAAAAAGCCAACTTATATTATTCAAACACACGAAGCTCAATTTAGTGGAAACCGAATATAGGAGATTCAATACTAATTTTTATCAATACTAAATCATTATGAATGAGATTTTCGCGAAATTAGTCAGCTTTACCCAAGCTGCTTTGATTTAAAGTAACTTATATTTGGCTGAGATGTTGATGTATACTATCCACATGCCTTCTTACATGGAAATACGCGAGTACGTGTGTTATCGCGTGACAAATACCAGATCGTTTCAAAATGTTAGCCATACTAGAAATTCAAAGTGCTATAATTCGACCATTTTTTAAGATATAAACAAAAGAACAAATTTTCAGAAACAAAATCTGCTCCGGAATCTTTGTATCAAGGCCAAACACATAAAATAATCTTTTTCATTTTCCAATTTTTTAATACCTCATTTTAAATTTAATTTTTTTTAAATAACAACCCTTTTGAAACAAAATGGCGAATGAAGTTGGCCAACGAACTCGGTCGAGACATTGGTATGTACTATGTACAGACCAAGGTACATCCAAATCGGTTCATAAATACGCTTGTTATCGCGTGACAAAAATCAGGTCGTTTTAAAATGTCAGCCACAATAGAAATTCAAAATGCTATAACTCAGCCCTTTTTTTAGATATAGACGAAACAAAAACTGTTCCGGAATCTTTGTATTAAGGTCAAACACATAAGAAAAAAATATTTTTTCAATTTTCAATTTTTTGGTACCACATTTCAAATTTAAAGTTTTCTTAAAAATTTAAATGGCTGCCATTTTTAAACAAGATGGCGGATGAAGCTGGCCAACGAACTCGGTCGAGACATTGGTATGTACTATGTACAAACGAAGTTACATCCAAACCGGTTCATAAATACGCCTTTTATCGCGTGACAAATTTCAGGACGTTTCAAAATGTCAGCCACGCTAGAAATTCAAAATGCTATAACTCAGCCATTTTTTAAGATATAGACGGAACAAAAACTGCTCCGGAATCTTTGTATAAAGGTCAAATACATAAGAAAAAAAATATTTTTCCATTTTCAATTTTTTGGTACCGCATTTCAAATTAAAAATTTTTTTTTAAATTTTAAATGGCCGCCATTTTGAAACAAAAAGGCGGATGAAGCTGGCCAACGAACTCGGTCAAGACATTGGTATGTACTATGTACATACCGAATTACATCCAAATCGGTTCATAAATTCGAGAGTTACAGTATGACAAAGGTCAGATATATATATATATATATATATATATAACCAATAATTAAACATAACCTACCACCATCAAAAACCGTAATATTATGAATTAAAGCTGTAAGTATATATATATATATATATATATATAAAAAAAAAAAAAAAAAAAAAAAAAAAAAAAAAAAAAAAAAAAAAAAAAGATTAAATTATTTATAAGAATTATTATGGAAGAAAAATAAGAAAGTGGACACCGACAAATAATGGAAATGCTTTTATATTGAATTACGTTTTCAAGGGCACAGAATTCAATGATATAAGCAAAATGGTTGTTTTCTGTGGGAAAAATAAGCTAAAGCTAAAAGTTATTTTCCCCTGTGCCCTAACAACCATTAAAAATCAAGTGAATTGATTAAAAATGAAAACAGAATAGAAACAAATAATATGAAATGGAAAAAACAATAAAACAATTTAAATATTTATAGGATATAAAATGAAATAATAAACACCATACCGATTAATATTTTAGAATAAATCCACGCGCACATGGCACCCATATCGTAAAGATTAAGGTTAATAAAACAGTTAAGAAATCACAGTAATTGATACCATAGGATGCAGTTAATGCATATTGAAATAAATGTTAAATAACTTTTAATATAATATAAAATAATATAAATAGAAAGTAATTACATAATTAAAATGCACTATTAAATTAATTAAAAATCCTTAAACAATATCGTCAAAATTTAGCTAAAAATTCCCCCTGGTGTAGTAAATTATAACTGAAATGTAGCTGGAATAAGTAAATCTAGAACTTATCGAAAAAAAAAAACACAAATTGTGGTGCTGCCATCTAGTATTATTTTTATGATTTAATTGTCAAAAGACTTGCTTCAGTTGTAAGCAATTGAATGTAACAATTGTTTTATTAACAGCAAAACCAAACATATCCTTATATATAGATAATTATAAACTGAATATAAACCACACAATGTATTTAAAAAAAAAAAACAAAAAAAAACTATTGTTAATAAAATTTAAAAAGCATACAAAATATTCTATTAGCAAATTTATTTAAACTACACTAAGAAATTAAATAATTCTAGAACATCGATAATATATAGCATATAGCTATATGCTATAAAACAAAATAAATTCATTAATAATTAATATAAATTATTAAAAATATAAAAATCTTTAATAAAAACTATTATATATAAGATAATTATAAAATGAACAGGAAATAAAAAACATATGGTAGTATAAAGAAGGTGAACTGATACTTAAATTCCAATTACCTAAAAAGCACAAATATAGTGTGTGGATTATTTTATACATCCATAAAATTCCTAAAAGTATGAATGTGGGACATTCAAAAACAATAAACCGATAATAAATTATATAACACTAAGTGAAAATAAATAAATAAAAATATTAATAAGAATAGAGGAATAATAATAAATATAATTACCCAATTTTAATCCATACAGTATAACTTTATTTATATTAAATATACTTATATGTATATTAATCACTATAAAAATGGCATACTATTAGTAATTAATATGATATTGTCCTTATTAAATTAAAATTTATAACAAATGATTGTAAATAAGATTAACCAATAATAAAGCTAATAATTAATGAAATTCACCAATTACATATAAAATATCAAATCAACATCCTTATAAAATATGTATCAAAAATATAGTAATAATACAAAAGCCCCATTTTTTTTAAAATATAAATTAACCATTGTGTATTATCCAGACAACACCACCCTCCTCCGTACTCTAACATCTACCCACCCATCCAACCTATTATAATTTTTTATGTTATTTTACAATTTTTTATTTTTTTATAGAGATTTTTTTATTTTATAATTTTTTTGTAATTTTGTTTACGCATGTGTTAATTTGTTTTAAAAGATCATGTAAGAAAAATACTAATTGTATATTAATGAATATATGAATTTTTTTGGAAAACCATGATTTAATGCATCATAAATTAGTTTTTAATATTATTGTTAATTAGAGGAGAAGAACATAAACATTTTATTCTATATAAATGATTAAGTATTATATTTCGAAAAACAGAATGATGTAGACAAGATTTAAAATTTGTAAATGTATTAACTTTGAATTTAAATTCTTTACGTTTGTCATATAAATCTGTGATTGTTTTGTTGTCTTTTATTGTAATTTTAAGATCTAAGAAGTTAATTGTATTGTTAGATAATAGGTTTTCCGTTAATTCCAAATTAGTGGGATAATCAACTGGAAATGGAGTAATTGCAGAATGATCAGTATCAATTAAAATTATGTCATCAATATAACGATATAAATGTAGATTATTATTAGTAAAATTACGTTCATAATGATATAAGTATAAGTCTGAGAGTAAACTGGATGTACAACCGCCTTGTGGTATACCGACATGCTGTAAATATAAAGTGTTATCTTGCAAGATATAATTATTATAGATAATGAAGTTAGTTAAAGATTTAAAATATGCAATATCAATATTAGATGGTAATTCCAGTTTTTTATAATACTTTTTAAATAATGCATTTATAATTTTATGTAAATCTAATAGGTCTATATTATTAAAAAGATCTTTGAAGTCATATGTTGTTATATTATATACACAATGAAGATTTTTTAAAATATTGACAAGTTGATAGCTATTTTTTATACAATGTGTATTATCATTGTTTGTAGTAAGTACATATAATTGATTAAGAATTTTTAAGAGAAGTTTATTGGCTTTATTATTATATGTATTGCAACCAATAGTTACAGTCCTAAATTTAATTGGAGTTTTATGAAATTTGGGAATAAGAACTAAATATGGATAATTAAAGTTAGTAGATAAAATATTTAATAGTTTATAATAACTTCGAATTTTACGATTATTTACAATTACATTTTCATTAGTTTTTTTAAATGACTTATTAGAAGAAATACAATTTGTAAGAAGTTGGTGATAATTAAATTTACAAATAATAGCATAATTATTAGGAGATTTGTCTACATATGTAATAACGTAGTTTTTTTGTAATTTAGTAATTTGTTGGAAAATATGCTGTGTATTAATAGAAACCAAATCAGCCATATTATTTTTTAAAGCCATAGTTAATTTTTCAATTACTAATATTTTCCACTGATTAAAATATTCAATAGGCTTATTATAAGAGATAGAAATTTTATAAATAAAAATATCAATATCATGTGTAAACTGTTTGATAATAGATTTAACATTAAATTTAGATGGAAGTCTATATTTAGTACCATAACCCATTAGTTGTTTCAATTTAAAATCATTAACAATATCAAGATTTCCAGTGATTATATGTCCATGATCATTGTTTATATATTTTTTTAGAGTGGGGTCATTGCATTTACACGGAAAATTACTTGCAGCAGATGTATTTTTTGAAAATGTATTGTAGTTAAAAATCTTTCTGCCAATTGTATTAGGATATTTAAAGGTTTTGAGATATGAAGATTATTAATAGGAAAAAAACAATTTTTATCATTAATTATAGAATTGATATTAATTTTATTAAATATGTGATTTGAAAAAGTAATTAACATTTGAGTATTCATGTTTTGAATTTTATGTTTTTTTTGTAAATTAATATTTAAAAGATTAACCCTAGACATAATGAGGTCAAAATAAATATCTGAGAAATGTTTAGCGAAAGATTTACTTAGAAATACATTTAAATGTTGTACAATCTGTTTCTTTTTAATAGCAAAGATGTGTTTTCGAATTAACAACCAGTTATAATTCTCTAAATATTTTCTTTGAAGATCATTTATATGTTTAGTGATAGATTTTTTTGAAACTACAACTGATGATGAACCCTTTCCTCGTTTATTACGTGTTGTTTTACTATTTAAATTATGATTAAGAGTAGGATAAATTGGAGAATAATCAATATTGTTATTTATAGACGTGAAGACTTTGACAGGTCTGTTAAATACTTCACTGTTATGTCCATAAGGATAAATTGTGTTGTAATATTTCATAAATGATGATTCCATATAAAGACGTTCTGATTTATTTTTTAGAATTTGAAGAATTTCAATTGTCGTATTTTTAAATTGATGTATATGAAAATGTTGAATTGCAGCTGTAGATTGTATATTTTTTGCTTTGTTATTATTAGAGTCTGTATATATATCAACTTTTGAACGGAGGGTGGTTTCGGGGTCTGGGGGTCATGATCGATGAAAATATATCAAAATTTTTTGAAATCGCTTTCCTCCGAACGGCTGCAATAGGTAGTTTTTTGTAATGAAAGCTACCTAAAAGAAATAAACAGGTAAAATTTAAATTTCAGTTTATAGCTACTATAAAACATAATGATAAACTGAACATATATTATATTACATATTAAGTTTATTTTAAAGTAAAAATTTGTAATTTATATTATTGATATTATTAATTAAAAAATTAGAATATGTAAAATTAAAAAATATATTTAATAAAGCATTAGTTTATATTATATGTATATTATATTAATTTAATTTTTATACAAAAATTACTAATTATTAATAAATTAATACCAATTATTCATCAATTAAAGTTTTTATTCAAAATTTTTGATTTTTTATCCCCCCCCCCCAAAAAAAAATGGGAAAAATCAGTCAAAAACATAAAGCTTAAGAAATTATTAATTATTAATAATAATAATAATGCAAAAGACAGATTTATTAATTAATTGCATTTAAAGATCAAGAAAAATATTACAATTTAACTAATAAATAAATAAGCAACATATTTATCCTCAGAATCCTTATCATTTTTATACATTCTAATTAAATTAATAAGATTATAGTAACTGAAATTTAAAAAAAAAATTATATTTGGATTTACCTGTAATAACTATTATATAATTCATGTAACAGTTTTTAAACAAGTAATTGATAAATTAGTTACACAAACAATTAATAATTGAAATAATTTTGAATTGTTATTAATAAATACATTTAATAAAAACAATTTATTTTTTGAGATTTTTTTTTGAACAATATAACTGCTTCCAACAACAACTGCAAGGGACCGAAATGACAAGGAAACGAAATGGCATCGGGACCAAAACTCCAGGACAGAAATAGCAAGGAAACGAAATGGCATCGGGACCAAAACGCCAGGACCGAAATATCCTGCTTCCGTTCTACTCTAACCCAACTTTTGCTGACGGTAATAACTTTCAGAAAACTGAAGTATAGTATAATGAAACTTTTAATATACATGCTCACCTTTGTTGTAATTATGATAACACAAAAAAAAAAAAAAAGGTGGTAGAAGTTTCCATTGTACGCGCTAGCGGTATATGCACTTGACGCTCCACGTTTCTGTCTTTGGTTATCAGTTCATACAATATCATCGACTGCGTGAGCACCCTGTTTTTCTAGAACTTTTTATGATGCTATCACATTTCATACAAAACAAGCTAGATATCGTTATATTTTTATTGCAATATTTTTATTTTTCGCAAAATTATTACCATCAAGCTGACTTCAGTTAGGGTGAAACACCCTGTATTTGTGACTAAATAAGTGCTTTGCGACCCCATAGTCTATGAAAAATTTTCATCCTCTTGATGACTACTATCATCGTTCTGAATTTGTCGCTCGAATTCTGCAATATCCTGTATATGTATGTATAGTTTTATTTGATAAATAACTAATGTTGCAATAAACAGACACAGTCGTGTGTAAACAGAAAATAAATATCTCCTATTCCTCAGATGTTGTCTATCGGAGTGAGATCTGGGCTGAGTGATGGCCAGTTCATCGCACTGATATTCTGAGATCAAAGCCATTCTTTTGTGCAACGGGTTGTGTATATCGATGCGTTGTCTTGCTGAAAGGTCCAGTTGGGACCCTCTATGAGTTCATTAAACGGCAACAAATGCTCACTCAGAGTTTCCTGATATTTTTGTGAATTTTGTCTGCCATTTAGAAAGCAAAGTGACATTTCCCCATTGTAGCCGAAAGCGCCCCATACCATGAGTGAACCACCACGTTGTTGCCTGCTGAATATGCTCTTTGTATATTTATTCAAGTCAGGCCAATAGAATGAGAACCAATCTGGACCATCTAAGTTCCATTTGTTTTCACCAGAAAAAATAACACTAATCCATTCGTCACAATAATGCATGTACTGTTTTGCCCATTGAAGTCTTGCTTGTTTGTGACACTGTTTCAGAAAAAGCATAAGAGCTAATTTTTGTTTTTTGTTGAATCCTGATTCAGTTATTCGTCTACGCATGGTATCACGTGATATTTTTGACCCAAGTCAATTTTTTATCTGATTAAGAAACAAATTGCCAGTAGTGTTCTTTTAATTCTTCTATCCTCACGAAATGTGATTTTTCTTGGCCTTCCTGAGCGGTACGGGTTTTTGAATTGTTTTCCACGTTTCAAAACACTATAAATACCACTTTTAGACCGATTTAAAATAAGTGACATTTGCAAAACGGATATACTTTCAGCTTCCAAACTTTCACAACTTCTTCAAGCGAGAACTGCAGAGATTTCAGCATTTCAATAACTATACAGCGATCGCTATACTTTATATTCTAGGAAAAAAGTCCCACCGACCCTCCACCTATCATGTTTAAAGAGATATTTGCATAAAATCTCATTTGTGCATAAACTTTTGCGACATCATGAAAATGTTTCTTTGTAATTTCTGATTTTCGTAACGATGAATTTTTTTCCAAACTTGAGGTATATATTTATGATCATAGTATTCACCTAGAGTGGATATTTGAAAGCATTCCGTTGTACAATTTTATTTTTATTAAAATATTTGTGCTGTGCTTAAACTTTTGCGCCGCACTGTACACCTGCGCATGAAAAGCTCTGAAGAAGATAAGGAATATGTTTTCTGGTGAATTTATACTGTTGCTGGAATGATAAAAATTACAAGGTATAAGAATATTAACATATGAAAAATATATTTATTTGCATTGCTCTTCTATGCATAAAGCAGTAAACTTTAGAACCTATGGCCATTTTCATTTGTAGACCTCTTTCACATTCCAAAAGAACATCTGCGGTCAGTTATCTCACCAGCTGAGAATCACTGGTTTTAAAGGAAACTATCTATATCTAGGCTTACGGAAGTCGAATTCCGTTGGATTACATAACTAGATGATGTATGCTATTTAAGTTAAAAAGTGAAACGAGATAAAGTGAGAGCTAACATTATAGCACCTTGCAATCATCATTACCATGGGAAAAATGAAAGTAAAAAATGGGGGGGGGGGGGATAAAAGAAAATAGAACATCCACTATCCGGTATTACAGGAAGTGGTACAAGAATAAAGAGGCCTTATAGGGTATATTGCAGAAGGATCTGACTTTCTTGAAAATTTATGATTATTAAGAAAATCAATCTGTGAAGAAAACTTAAAGATTGAAAAAAAATAACCAAGGGAAGAAATGTTTATTAAGAAACTACCTGTATTTTTGTAACAAATGCAAACATTATTTGTAGACAAATTGTTAGAATATTTCAAGGAAAATTAAATTAATGGAACATTTTATACTTAAAGATACCATCGAGCTTACTTAATGTGTATCGTTTAAAAGAATATCCTGCTTCTGGTAATATTTTCTTAATTTCAATATTAAAAACTACATACGGGTTAATACATACGGGTCATCTTCCTAAAGATGGACAAAACAATGACACAATATTTATTAAAAAAATAGTTGCTATTGAAAATATGTAATAAGGAAATGTTATGTAATGTAATCATGCAAAACATGCAATTAATCAAATGATAAAGCACATTAATTTTTCTTGAAAATAATGTGTTCATCACAAACCTAGTCTGTAGAGTCTGTCTAAAAAATAATTAAAAAAAGGAACCTCTATATTATTTTATCACCAAACTATCTCAAAGACATACGAGAGGGAGAGATAATTGTATCTAATTGTGTCCTATTTCGACTGGAAATTGTGTCCATTGAAATAGGGGCCATCTACATATTAAAATTCTATTAACTTTGATTTTTCAAATGGTAATATCCTTTATACATCTTCGTTTCTGCACAGTGCATAATTTAAATCTTTGCTCCATCGAATAGGATAAAAAATATATAACGTTTGTTTGAAAATTGTAATTTAAATTATCAATTTTTGAATAATTTCAAAGCATGAAATTTTTAAATCTGTCAACACGACAGGTAACAATCAACATTTATTTGCTACAACTGGCAGTGTAAAATATTACGTAATGTAACATTTGAAGTAGTATATATAAATATGGTAAACTGAGTGTAAAATGGCAACATTACGGCAATTGGAAATAGTTTACCCAAGTTGGACGAAGGTTTTTTCTTCGTATCAGTAAATGTCTTTTCTATTATGCAAATTCGTATTGTTTCTCATTTAGTAACCAGTCTTTTTATGTATAATATCATCATGATTGTTTCCATATTTATAAGTAACTCTGGAAAAATAACTTTTATTACAATTAAAAGTTCTTATTATTAATATAAAAATTATTTTTATAATAATATGTCATAAAAATATTTTTAACTTTTAAACTTTTATAATATTTATAACTCAATCAGGTTTCAGTCATATATATCAATGGATATATATCATGATACATATGCGATATTTATTTTGCAAATATCATGATATTTCATATTTTCGATATTTTCATATATTTGATATTTTAAAAATATGAAATTTTTGATTGTGTCGTTCTGTAGGCAAAGAACCTTAGCCTCTGGTAGTAACATTTTTAGTCAAAAAAGAATAATATATACACTTTTCCAAGCTTTAAGTTTGAATGAGAATTTTTGCATGTGGAACCAATGATTATGTGAGACAATATTAACTTGAAACAGCCATTCAAAGATAAACTGTCTCATTTAGATAACCAGCTTTTTGAAGTTTCATTAGAAAAAGCTTTCATGGTTTTGGTATAGTTCAGTTTAAGCTGAAGTAATAAAAACGGTCAAGAAATGTTAATGGGAATGAAAAAAGTAGACAAAATTACACTTATGGTAAATATATATGTATACAGGGTGGTCATAAAAAAACTTCTCCGACATATGTACCCCTAGCGAACTAACCGCTCAACCAATCGAAAGGAAATTTCAGATTTAGTTGTTTGAAGGTATGTGCTCGAGATCGTGATGATTTTAAACAATAAATCTATCACGGTTACGGTTACAGCGAAATAATTTTGAAATTTTCGAATGACAACACCCTTTTTCTCCCTACGCAAATTCATCAGCGCATTGAAAAACCATAAATGGCGTTGGAACGATATCCCTATGACTAAAATTGCCGTTGTAATATCGTGGCACTTAATCCTAACCAGTTCCTATGTAATGTAATATTCAGCACGCTAAAACAAATGACTACATTTTTATTTTCATTATGTGTACACAAACACAACCCAAAAACACATTTTAAAGCAAATCTTACAACATTACTCAGTTCACAAGTGAAAAAAAAATAACCGGCTTCTGAAAAACATGTCTTATAGCCACGTCTTCGTTCCTCGCAATGGTCTTTTTTGCAAGTGTTTTACGCCGGCAATTTTCATCGTATGTGTATCAGTCCAACGCCATTTATGGTTTTTCAATGCGCTGATGAATTTGCGCATGAAAAAAAAAATGCAAAAATTTGTTTTTCACTGTAACGGTAACCGTGTGAGCTTCATTGTTTTGTTTTAAATCATCACGATCTCAAGCGCATACCTTCAAATAGGTATATCTAAAATTTCTTTTCGATTGGTTGAGCAGTCAGCCGCTAGGGGCTCATATATCGGGGAAGTTTTTTTATGACCACCCTGTATATATATTGTATTTAAAATTTTGTTGTATAAAACATTTCCTGATTTTCTTGATACTTGATAAACTTACAAATTTTCTTGATACTTGATACTGAATTCTATAATTTGCTTTTTAATGAGTGCAGAAAGCAAATTGTTTAACTTTTCAGAAAATTGTTTCTATTCTCAATTAGTTTATCTTCGATTTTCTGTAGTACGTGTAAAAACAGAAAAGAAAGAAAAGGACATTTAAAATAGTATTTTATTAAGTTTTCAAGTTGAGTGAAATATGTTTTAGTTTCTAATTTATAATAAGCCTTGAAATATTCATAATAAGTTGACTGTTTTCAAAATATCGGACATACATAAAAATAGTCGACATATCTCAAAATATCTAATATTTTTTATATTTTCGAACATATGGTGATATTTACGAGCCTTGAACTCAATACAAAGAATTGGTTATAAACTATCAAAAGCAATCATCCATGAGAAGAAATGAAAGATATTTTGCTAAAATTTGGCAATCTCCAACATAAAATATATGAAATTTTTTTGCAAGTTTAAATTTATTTTTTTAATCACAATTTACAAATGATAATAAAAATCTTCGTAAAGGTTTGTATTAAATTAATTTCACATTTTGAGTCCATTAACATATGAGAAACCAGATCTGTGAATATCACACTGAAATCAGAGTCCATTCAAAATACTGAACGGTTATAAGCCTACCCCGTGTAGCTTAGTATTAACTTAGTATTATCTAAATTAGAATCAACCGCCTAGGTTAGCACCCTAACTGTATACAGTCCGATTTAAATAATAAACTTTCTTAAAATACCTCAAATTTTGTGCACTTATTTTAATTTGTACACCGTCAAAATAATTTATTGCACGACATTTATTGGCAATTAATGTTGACTATTGTCAATGATTACTCACTACTTTTTGAGAAAAGTATTCATACACCGCTATTTTGGAAAAGTAATATTCACTTTATTTAATAAAAGCAATTCTGAGGCTAAAGAATTAAAAACACTAGGAACACAGTTAAAAATCCATTTTCAGGAATTGGGTTTTCATAGCAAATAATGTATATAAATTCTGTTTACGATGAATTTCCCCAGTGAAGTTCTATGGGAACCATGAATTACTAATATGTGACCTTGAAGTAATAGGCGATATAGTCGGATTGGTCAAGGAGTCGCATTCATGTTACACCAAGGTTACTTTATCTTTAAAAAAATGTCAATGATCAAAGACAAGAGGCAGTGATCAAGATATTTATACCACATGTGCCTATAAAATATCTCTATAATTGAAAATGGAAAATAGTTTCCGCTTTTGGAAAAGAAAGAACAGGGGAAATATTTTTATTTGAACTTTGACTACTGTATTAAAAAAAATGTCGAAAAAAATCGAAATGAATAACATATCAATACTGTTCCTTTACTTGTCGACTCTGCTTCTCAGAAAAAAAAAAAAAAAATCTAAAAAGGCTGTAGTAATAACGAAATTCATGATATGGCTTTTCTTCTCACTGCAAGTCAGGCTTCGGAAGATTGAAGCAAAACATTTTACACAAAGAAAAGTAGGATAGATCGTTTCAAAATTGTTAATAACTGTAAAAACAAAAAAGCGAAAGTTTTATCAGGAAAACTAGTGTGGTAATAAATATGTTCTTACATTTCCATTCATTTTCAGCTGATGAAATTTTTTAAAGTGCAACCTACATGACTCTATTAAATGTAACTCTTCGTAAAATTTCCAACTAAACACATGGTGATTACAAATTTATTACTGGTGGACAAATTTATTAAAAGACACCGTAGTGATTAAAATACCAAAGGACAATACTTCTGAGATACTGATTAAATATGAAACTCTCTGTGATTTAAAAAATCTAATTAAAGTTTTAAATATCTAGCTTTATTTTCGTAGGTATAAATATTAAAAGCAGTTTGCTATTTCACATGTAAGCAAAATGTCGAACTAATAAATGAAAAAGGTATGGGAATAAGATAGGGACATTTTGAATATTTTATAATTTCTAAGATTTAAAGATGTTTCTATTTTTGAAAAAAAATAATACTCTGAACTTGTTAATCTGAGGATAAAATAAATATTATGCTAAAAGAAAGGTATACATTTGATAAAATATATTTCAAGCATAATCAGAAAGGCAGTATATTAAACATTTAAGGAAAAAGTCTGAAATAAAACCTAATTTATGAAATTGGTTGGGTCCTAGAAAACAACGTATTTAACAAAGATATCAGTTTTATTCTACAATATTTTTTCTATTTCTAATATTACATTTTTTTCAAAGATTGATATTTTTTTTTATCAACTTTTATTTTAATTTAAAATCTTATCTTGTGTCGCTGTTTTTTATTGTCTGCCTCGTAGGAACGAGTTTTAGCTACGACCTTGGGGAGATTTTCTTATTTTATAACATGTTTTTGATATGTCTTTTTTACAAAAGAAAGTGTTGTTTTAGAAATTATTTCTCTTAGGAATGTTACTTTGTTCTGATTAAAATTCTGAAGAAATTCCAAATATATTTAAAGCTATTGTTAATCTATGTCTTTACTAACGTATCTTTATAAAGCACATTTAAAAGTAATGAATAAAATTTCCATACGAGAAGTTTCAAGTGGAATTTGAAATAACTGAAGCAATTTTATTTCCCTGCGCTTATATAAAATAGAAAAAGAATGGGGATTAAGCAAATATAAGGAAGAGATAAGACAAAATATAATTACAAAGTAAGGTTTCAGTATTATTTTCATTAAAAGATTAATTATTAAAAGACTTCATTTTGAAAATTTAAATTACCCCTAAAGCATTTTAATGATTTTAAGGGAAATAACTTTAGGAAAAGCTATTTATTTATGTACTCACAAGGAAGGTCTCCATACGGGCATATTCAGAAAAATCCAAAAAAATTACAGACTGTTCTTCTCATGTGGATATATATGTTTATAAAAATTTTTTTGGCGGAACCTCGATAGAACGCTCGTAAAAAAATAATGAAAATTTCGTTTATTTGGCGATTTATCATCGGTTGGCAATGAAATGAAATTTCGAAAAATGCTTTTTTAAGTCGAATACTCGTTAAGATAAAAATGTTTCATATTGAACTTGTTTAAATAAATTTAATGTAATAACTTTAGTTCTGTCGATTTAACTATGGTTTTGTCATGTATATATACCGGGTGTCCCAAAAATGACTGATGGATTTTAAAATTCAATAACTTGCAAACGGTGACAGATATTTAAAAAATTCTTGCAGGAGGGTTATGTATGATGTCAGGAGCTTTTTTACTGTGAGTCTTGATTTTAGTTCGAATTTCGAATAATAGATGGCGCTCACAGCGACTGACGGTCAGTCGAGGCCTAAACTGACGTCACTCAGCACTGATGCGAAGGAAGGAGATTAAGGCTATGGAGTGGGTCCTATTCGCCAGTATAATTTTGCTCTTAGGGCCCGATTCTGAAATCATTCGATGTGATTTCAATGGAGTGCGCTGTAGCCATGGAAACAACAAATTCTTCGATAGTGGAACACAGCGTTAAGAACTGGGCATGAATTTAAGAAGTAGTATTCGAGTTCGCAGGCAATTTTACAATGATGAAGTTTTATTTTTACAGATTAAATTACTTTTTATGGTCTGATTTAAAGTATATTTTATGATTTTATGCGTCGTAATTTAAAACTAGGTGAAGAGATTAAGTATTTTTTGTTTTTAAAAATTTCATAACTTTTGTTACATTCTAATAAATTTTAGATCTTTTAAGGGGTCTCAGGACTCTTAAAATTGGAAAAAAATGAAAAAAAAAAAAGATCATTTTCAACATTTAATATTTTAAAGTGCATGTGATTTAAAACCACAATTTTAATTGGGATGAAAGATTTAAGTATTTTCTTTCCTTTCCTGTATTTTTAAAAAAATCAAGTTGCAGAATTAGTATTTATAGGGGGCTCCAAACTGTCAGATATTTGTCTAGCAGAAAATTGGTATGACAGCTTACGCGCAGGATTACAAAATAAATTTTGTCACTAAAATTGCTTTTTTTTGTGTGCCTAATTATACTTTAGATTACAAAAATTACCCTGAACCTAAACAAATTTGCATTTAAAGCATTTTTATATTTTTAATACAAAGTTGTATTTAGCTAATACAAAATTTTGAAATTTTCAAGAGTATAATCACCTAAAAAATATTTTTTTTGTACAATAAAAAGGAAATTTTAGGTTCAGTTTATACAGACTGACATGAAACATATTTTTTTTTTAATTTCATAGAAAAATATTCATAAGTTTTTCAGATATCCTGCGCGTTATGCCCAAAATGTCACCTGGAGTAAAATGACTTCAGCGAAAATGCCGCTTCATCTATTGCGCGGGTATAATTCTAAAAACCATAACTTCCGTTCTAATCGGAATTTCAAGGAAATAATTATATTAAAATGTTCAGAAAAAATAGTAGTTTAACATCTAAAAAAAATTAAAATTTCGAAAATTTGAAGCTTTAAGAGTCCTGAGACCCCTTAAGGAAGTTCGTCAATAGGTTTTTATGGATGTTGGATAATAATCGTGAAAATCGTTATTAGTATATTGTTGTTCAAAATAACTATACTTAAAAACAGATATTAGAAGTTACCTTGTTTAACCCAGGGGTATTATATCGTTACATTAAAATTAAAAAACATAAAATGAACGCGAGTTAATTAAAATTTTGTTTGACAGTTTGATATTAAAATATTGTACTACATGCAGCTTCATCTTGATGTTTGATAAAATAAACTAATAAATATTTTTTTATCTACATCCGTTTTAAATGTGTAAAAATATGTTAAAATAATTCTTGGAGCTTGAATTTTTACGCTTTGGAAACTCTTTCTACACACAAACGCTAATATGCATATATTTTTAATAATAAAGATATTAATGATATCTAATGTGATAAACTAAGTTCAAATTAAATTTGACAAGTGTCTAAAACTTAGTAGTACTTAAATTATTGAAGGCCACAAACAAATGTTTATTGAAATTTCTATCTTGATATAAATTAAGACGTATTTGTAATAGCACATTTATTTGAATGCAATTGTAGTTTTAAAGCTCTTTAGTTTATATATATTTAAAAAAAAATCATGTATCGTAATAATCAGGGCTTGGCAAATGCGATCGCCACTTGCAACCAGTATTTTTTACTTGACGACCAAGATTTTTAATCTGGCGGTTTTTGTAGTGTTAACGAAAGAACAAAGTGTAAACGGCATTTTCCATATCATGCACAGAAAACGACATTCTCTACTGCTCTAGCCAGCTAGCATGTCATATCATGTGATTAGAATGTGGGGAGAGGGTGGGTCGTTCTTACGGGTTGATACAGCAATCAAAGGATTGATTTAGTACAACAATCTAAGGATTGATTTAATGCATCAATCTAAGAATTGATTTAATACAACAATCTAAGAATTGATTTAATACAACAATCTAAGGATTGATTTAATACAACAATGAAATCGCTAAGGATAAATACCCCCCCCCCCTTTCCAAAAAAATGTCCTGATTTTCAGTTGATTTTTTTTCCATTTACTATGGATGATAATTCAAACACTAAACACGTATAATTATAGAATATTCTTCATTAAATAAATTTATGATTCTAATATTTGAAATTCTCTCTCAATTCCCCCTCCCCCCCCCCCGGGCCACTACTACCAAATTTCTCTGAAAAACTACCGAACCCTCTTGCAAAAAACATTGGTAAACAACCCGTAAGAACGACTCACACTCTTCCCACGTTCTAATCACATGACATGGCATGCTAGCTGGCTAGAGAAGTAGAGAATGTCGTTTTCTGTACATGATATGGAAAATGCCGTTTACACTTCGTTCTTTCGTTAACACTACAAAAACCGCCAAATTAAAAATCTTGGTCTTCGAGTTAAAAATATTGGTTGCAAGTGGCGACCGCATTTCCCAAGCCCTGATTATTACGATTCATGAATTTTTTAAAAAATATATATAAACTCAAAAGTTTTCAAATTGCAATTGCATTCAAACAAAAAGTGCTATTAGAAATACGGTCTTAATTTATATCAAGATAAAAATTTCAATAAAAATTTGTTTGTGGCCTTCAATAATTTAAGTACTACTAAGTTTTAGACTCTTGTCAAGTTTAATTTGAACTTAGTTTATCACATTAGATATGATTGATATCTTTATTATTAAAAAATATATGCATATTAGCGTTTGTGTGTAGAAAGAGTTGCCAAAGCGTAAAAGTTCAAACTCCAAGAATTCTTTTAACACATTTTTACAATTTAAATAGTAGATGTAGATAAAAAATATTTACTAGTTTTATTTTATGAAACATCGAGATGAAGCTGCATGTAGTACAGTATTTTAATATCAAACTGTCAAACAAAATTTTAATTAACTAGCATT
The DNA here is from genome assembly GCA_963932465.1 of Maratus speciosus. Lineage (NCBI taxonomy): Eukaryota > Metazoa > Arthropoda > Arachnida > Araneae > Salticidae > Maratus > Maratus speciosus. The sequence goes on along the minus strand of OZ010787.1, from coordinate 338,498,821 downwards.
CATTTTATTTTTTTAATTTTATTGCAATGATATAATACCCCTATTCAAAAGGGTTAAACAAGGTAACTTCTAACATTATTTTGTTTAAGTAGTTATTTTGAACAACAATATACTATTATCCATTTTCACGATTATTATTCAACATTTAAAAAAAGCTACTGACGAACTTCCTTAAAAGATCTAAAATTTTTTAGAATGTATAAAAGTTATGAAATTCTTAACAACAACAAAAATACTAAATCTCTTCACCTAGTTTTAAAATACGATGCATAAAATATTCTTTAAATCAGACCACAAAAAGTAACTTAATCCGGGAAAATAAAACTTCATCAATGTAAAATTGCCTGCTCGAATACTTCTTCTTAAATTCATGCCCAGTTCTTAATGCTGTGTTCCACTATCGAAGAATTTGTTGTTTCCATGGTTACAACGCACTCCATTGAAATTATATCGAATGAGTTCACAATCGGGCCCTGAGAGCAAGATTGTGCTGGCGAATGAGACCCACTCCATAGCCTTAATCTCCTTCCTTCGCATCAGTGCTGAGTGACGTCAGTTTAGGCCTCGACTGAGCGTCAGTCGCTGTCAGCGCCATCTATTATTCAAAATTCGAACTAAAATCAAGAATCACAGTAAAAAAACTCCTGACATCATACATAACCCTCCTGCAAGAATTTTTTAAATATCTGTCACCGTTTGCAAGTTATTGAATTTTAAAATCCATCAGTCATTTTTGGGACACCCGGTATATATATATATATATATTTATAATGAAAGTTAAATATCAAATTTTATGAATTAAAACAAAATTAAAATAAATTAAAATTGTTTCAATATCTCAAAATTAAGTCCAATTGAGCACTGTCGAGTCGATTCAATTTTGTTGCTATGGAAACGACGAATTCTTTGATATTGAAATGGATAACCGGGAAATGAATTTTGACTTTATTTTGGAATTCGCTTAAATATATGAAAGAATTTTTTATGTATGAAATTGTTTTTAAAGTAATAAAATTAAATAACAAGCAACATAAATATGTAATACGAAAAAATGTATTTATTAGACTCTCTCATTGTTTATGTTTAAATTTATTAAACACTTTTTACACGAAAAATTGTAAATAAGGATTTTCCCAGATTTTTCTGGATGTAACTTAAAATACGAGTGTTTTTCGAAACACGGTTTTCTTATCACGTTTAGAATTCTTTTATATTATGGAAACTATTTTATAGAAAACTACGTTATACCTTTTGCAGGAAACTGCGTTTTTAACAAGACGTCGAATATTTAAATAGTTGCCGAATATCCCGGCAAATATGGCGGCGTTTCTATGGAGCCCACGTGTTTGTCGGATCACTCTCGTCACTTTTTTGTGGTTTCGATGTGTTATTTTTTGAAGACTTTTGTATTCTCTGTGTATTTCGTGACTGAAAGCTGTATTATTTTTTCTTCGTGTGCTGTCAAGCTCGTCAGCGTGTCTTTAAATTATATCTATAACTCTGGTCCTTGGACCTGAATTTTCGTGACATAAGCTGCCCTCGATGACATAGCAAAAGTCACAGTATCAAGAAACCTAACCAAACCAAACTTTTTACACGCATTCTAAAAATCAATTAACAAACAATTTTCAGGTGCATTAAAATCGTTTGCTTTTGGCGAGGAAAAGTGCTGCTCGCCAAATCGCGTGACGCTTTTGTCTTTTCGCGCCAAATACTCGAACGTATTTTATTTTTTTACAGACTTTCTACTGTAATTCCGCCGCTAAAAATGAGTGATCCTTTATTACGTACATAAGTAGTTTAATTGGTATTTTTTCAAATTTTTCTGAGTATGCCCAGTAAGGAGACCTTCCTTGTCAGATATATATGGCATGGCCTATGTAGATTATATAATCCTGCGGCCTAAACAATTAAGAGGATTGACGGTAAAGGGATATGCAGATTATTAAAACCAGGGATGTCCAACCCACGGCGTGTCAGAGAATCAAAATTTTTCCTGAAATATAATCATTTTAATGTGATTTTTTGAATGTTCATTTGTAAATTACTACGAGAGCGGAATCAATGGTCCATTCCGCAAAGTAAGAAAAATGTACTAAATTTTTTCTGAGCACAATAATGACGTTTATTTCCACTCTGGTACTCTTAAGGTTCCTGTCCCCGCTAGGCGAAGCGCTCGCGAGCTAATGCTAATCTTATGGGGTGGTTATTTGCTAATATCTAGTTTGCATTTCAACATAAAAAAAAATGAATTGGATAGCTGAAGTGCATCTATACATCGCCCCTTTTTTACTTTTTTGATTTTGGCTGCAGATATTTTATATAATGACACTTTCAGTTTCGGAACCGGTTTTGAAAGTGAAAGTAACTTAGCATTTGCAAATTGAAATTGAGTGATCTTGTTTATTACAGTCTATATTCAGCCATTTACTAAGAAATTTTATTTGTCATACTAAGAAGATTTACAAACGTTTTGCACATCCAAAGTTGGATCAACAGAATAGTATGTGGCATGGTCATACTATTCTGGCTGATGTGCTCAATAATGTAAAAACCATTTCTAAAACAAAGGAAGTGAAATATTATTTTCTTCGGCATTTTTGCATTTTCTACTTTTTTCTATTTTTTTAATGTTTGCATTACTAAAGTGTATTTGCGGTCAGAAATACATTTTAGGTAGCTTTCTTTACAAAAAAGCTACCTATTGCAGCCGTTCGGAGGAAAGCGATTTCAAAAAATTTTGGTATATTTTCATCGATCATGACCCCCAGACCCCGAAACCACCCTCCGATCAAAATTGATATATATATATTTTAATTAATGGTAATATATATATATATATATATATATATATATATATATATATATATCTGACCTATGTCACACTGTAACTCCCGTAATTATGAACCGATTTCGATGTAATTCGGTGTGTACATAGTACATACCAATGTCTCGACCGAGTTCGTTGGCCAGCTTCATCCGCCATTTTGTTTCAAAATGGCGGCCATTTAAAATTTTTAAAAAAATTTTAAACTTGAAATGTGGTACCAAAAAAATTAAAAATGGAAAAATATATTTTTCTTATGTATTTGACCTTTATACAAAGATTTCGGAGCAGTTTTTGTTTCGTATATATCTTAAAAAATGGCTGAGTTATAGCATTTTGAATTTCTAGCGTGGCTGACATTTTGAAACGTCCTGAATTTTGTCACGCGATAAAAGGCGTATTTATGAACCGATTTGGATGTAATTCGATGTGTACATAGTACATACCAATCTCTCGACCGAGTTCGTTTGCCAGCTTCATCCGCCATTTTGTTTCAAAATGGCGGCCATTTAAAGTTTTTTTTTAATTTAAAATTTGAAATGTGATACCAAAAAATTGAAAATGGAAAAATATTTTTTTCTTATGTATTTGACTTTTATATAAAGATTTCGGAGCAGTTTTTGTTTCGTCTATATCTTAAAAAGTCCTTCCGGCCAGTGCCGGGAGGAAGAGGTAGCTTTCATATTCCTTATTTTAAAAAAGCCAACTTATAGTATTCAAACACACGAAGCTCAATTTAGTGGAAACCGAATATAGGAGATTCAATACTAATTTTTATCAATATAATAAATGAGAATTTCACGAAATTATTCACCTTTATCCAAGCTGCTTTTCTTTAAAGTAACTTATATTTGGCTGCCAAATTCGGCAATTTCTTAAAGTGCCTGTCATTTTAAGACAACATGGTGGATGAGGCTAAGCAGTGAACTTGGTCGAGACCTTAGTAATTGCTGTGCACATGCTCACTCACATCGGAATCGGTTGATATATACGAGTGCTGTCGCAGGCAAAAAATCAGATTTTTCAAAAGGTCACCCACATTAGAAATTGAAACTGCTATATCTGAGCCATTTTTTAAGATAAAGACAAACAAAAAATGCTCCTGAATCCTTATATCAAGGTCAAATACTAAAGAAAGAAACTTTTTTCCATTTATAATTTTTTTGCACCTCACTTTAAATATTTTTTTTTATTTAATGGCCGCCATTTTGAAACAAGATGGCTGATGAAGCTGGCCAGCGAACTTGGTCGAGATATTGATGTATACTATCCACATGCCTTCTTCCATCCAAATAGGCGAATACGTGTGTTATCGCATGACAAATACAAGATCGATTCAAAGTGTTAGCCATGCTAGAAATTCAAAGTGCTATAATTCAACCATTTTTTAAGATATAAACAAAAGAACAAATTTTCAGAAACAAAAACTGCTCCAGAAACTTTGTATCAAGGCCCAACACATAAAAAAATCTTTTTCATTTTCTAATTTTTTAATACTTCATTTTAAATTTTAAATTAATTTTTTTTAATGGCAACCCTTTTGAAACAAGATGGCGAATGAAGCTGGCCAACGAACTCGGTCGAGACATTGGTATGTACTATGTACAGACCAAGTTACATCCAAATCGGTTTATAAATACGCCTGTTATCGCATGACAAAAATCTGGTCGTTTTAAAATGTCAGCCACAATAGAAAATCAAAATGCTATAACTCAGCCATTTTTTTTACATATAGACGAAACAAAACCTGTTCCGGAATCTTTGTATTAAGGTCAAACACATACGAAAAAAATCTTTTTCATTTTCCAATTTTTTGGTATCTCATTTTAAATTTTAAATTCTTTAAATGGCCGCCATTTTGAAACAATAGGGCGGATGAAGCTGGCCAACGAACTCGGTCGAGATATTTGTATGTACTATGTACACACCAAGGTATATCCAAATCGGTTCATAAATACGTCTGTTAGCACGTGACAGAAATCGGGACGTTTCAAAATGTCAGCCACGCTAGAAATTCAAATTGCTACAACTCAGCCACTTTTTAAGATATAGACGAAACAAAAACTGCTTCCGAATCTTTTTATCAAGGTCAAACGCATAAGAAAAAAATAATTTTTCAATTTTCAATTTTTTGGTACCACATTTCAAATTTAAATTTTTCTTAAAAATTTAAATGGCCGCCATTTTTAAACAAGATGGCGGCTGAAGCTGGCCAACGAACTCGTTCCAGACATTGGTATGTACTATGTATAAACGAAGTTACATCCAAATCGGTTCATAAATACGCCTTTTATCGCGTGACAAAATTCAGGACGTTTCAAAATGTCAGCCACGCTAGAAATTCAAAATGCTATAACTCAGCCATTTTTTAAGATATAGACGAAACAAAAACTGCTCCGGAGTCTTTGTATGAAGGTCAAATACATAAGAAAAAAATATTTTTCCATTTTCAATTTTTTGGTACCACATTTCAAATTTTAAATTTTTTAAAAAATTTTAAATGGCCGCCATTTTGAAACAAAATGGCGGATGAAGCTGGCCAACGAACTCGGTCGAGACAATGGTATGTACTATGTACACACCGAATTCCATCCAAATCGGTTCATAAATACGAGAGTTACAGTGTGACATAGGTCAGATATATATATATATATATATATATATATATGGACATATATATATATATATATATATATATATATATCAATTTTGAACGGAGGGTGGTTTCGGGGTCTGGGGGTCATGATCGATGAAAATATACCAAAATTTTTTGAAATCGCTTTCCTCCGAACGGCTGCAATAGGTAGCTTTTTGTAATGAAAGCTACCTAAAAATGGCTGAGTTATAGCATTTTGAATTTCTAGCGTGGCTGACATTTTGAAACGTCCTGAATTTTGTCACGCGATAAAAGGCGTATTTATGAACCGATTTGGATATAACTTCGTTTATACATAGTACATACCAAAGTCTCGACCGGGTTCGTTGGCCAGCTTCACCCGCCATCTTGTTTAAAAATGGCGGACATTTAAATTTTTAAGAAAAATTTAAATTTGAAATGTAGTACCAAAAACTGAAAATTGAAAAAATATTTTCTTCTTATGTGTTTGACCTTGATAAAAAGATTCGGGAGCAGTTTTTGTTTCGTCTATATCTTAAGAAATGGCTGAGTTATAGCATTTTGAATTTCTAGCGTGACTGACATTTTGAAACGTCCTGAATTTTCTCACGTAATAACAGGCGTATTTATGAACCGACTTGGATGTACCTTGGTGTGTACATAGTACATACAAATATCTCGACCGAGTTCGTTGGCCAGCTTCATCCGCCATCTTGTTTCAAAATGGCGGCCATTTAAAAAAATTAAAAAATAAAAAAAATTAAATGAGATACCAAAAAATTGGAAAATTAAAAAGATTTTTTTTTGTATGTGTTTGACCTTAATACAAAGATTCCGGAACAGTTTTTCTTTCGTCTATATCTAAAAAAAATGGCTGAGTAATAGCATTTTGAATTTCTCTTGTGGCTGACATTTTAAAACGACCTGATTTTTGTCACGCGATAACAGGCGTATTTATGAACCTATTTGGATGTAACTTGGTCTGTACATAGTGCATACCAATGTCTCGACCGAGTTCGTTGGCCAGCTTCATTCGCCATCTTGTTTCAAAAGGGTTGCCATTTTAAAAAAATTAAATTTAAAATTCAAAATAAGGTATTAAAAAATTGGAAAATGAAAAAGATTTTTTTTATGTGTTTGGCCTTGATACAAAGGTTCCGGAGCAGTTTTTGTTTCTGAAAATTTGTTCTTTTGTTGATATCTTAAAAAATGGTTGATTTATAGCACTTTGAAATTCTAGCATGGCTAACATTTTGAAACGATCTTGTATTTGTCACATGATAACACACGTATTCGCCTATTTCGATGTAAGAAGGCATGTGGATAGTATACATCAACACCTCGACCAATTTCGCTGGCCAGATTCATCAGCCATCTTGTTTCAAAATGGCGGCCGTTAAATTAAAAAATATATATATATTTAAAGTGAGGTGCAAAAAAATTAGAAATTGAAAAAGGTTTCTTTCTTAAGTATTTGATCTTGATATAAGGATTCAGGAGCATTTTTTGTTTGTCTTTATCTTAAAAAATGGCTCAGATATAGCAGTTTCAATTTCTATTGTGGGTGACATTTTGAAAAATCTGATTTTTTGCATGCGACAGCACTCCTATATATTAACCGATTCCGATGTGAGTGAGCATGTGCACAGCAATTACTAAGGTCTCGACCAAGTTCACTGCTTAGCCTCATCCACCATGTTGTCTTAAAATGACAGGCACTTTAAGAAATTGCCGAATTTGGCAGCCAAATATAAGTTACTTTAAAGAAAAGCAGCTTGGATAAAGGTGAATAATTTCGTGAAATTCTCATTTATTATATTGATAAAAATTAGTATTGAATCTCCTATATTCGGTTTCCACTAAATTGAGCTTCGTGTGTTTGCATGATATAAGTTGGCTTTTTTTAAATAAGGATTATGAAAGCTACCTCTTCCTCCTGGCACTGGCCGGAAGGACTTTTTTGTTTCAAGCGTGGTCCGAGGAAGTCAAAAGGAATACTATTCAAGATCTTAAAAAAAATAATCGAGAACTTATGCTATAAGGCAATTTCAACGAAATATAGCAAAACAAACAAACAAACAAACAAAAAAAAAACATACGGAATGCAGAAAACCCCCTAAAATTCTCAAGAATCCTAACATTTCTAATATTTAAACAAAATAATTATAATAAATAAAAATGAAACCCTTAAAAAATATTTCGTATACCGAGAAGTAAAAGAAAAAAAAATATATGTGGAGTTTCTGCAGCGTTTCTTCAGTTTTACAGCGCAATTCGCATATGCGTACATAAATGGTAGAGCCACGTACACTCCAAGAGATTCTTCTGTATTCACCTAAAGCAGTGGTACTCACAAAAGGTTTTGTAAGAACCAGAATCTGGTAGAGAAATAAGCTCGACGGTCGTGTTTATATTTTTTTCAATCGTATATCAATACAATATAATGAACAACTGTTATATAGTCCAATAAATATATTCCAATGAATACGTAAATATTATTTTTAACAAATGTTGACAATTTAATTTTAACTAAGTGACGGATAAGATCCTAGTTAATAGGGGGAGTTCATGAATGTGGGATGAAACGCTATAGAACAAACAGCCTTGCAATATTCTACTGCAGTTTTAGGATTATTAATTGGATTATAGACGTCTTACTTTTAACTTTATTGTATCAGATTAAAAAAAAAATAATTGCGAGGTTAAAAAAAAATATATTTTACAGTATATATACAATATATGCGTGTGTGTGTAAGACCAGGGATGCAGTGGAGGGTATACAGAGGTATACGCCGTATACGTTCTGTATTTTTAAAAGAAATTCTGTATACTATCTGTTTATCAAATAAAGCTGTAGCGTATACTCTAGTCATTAACGATTATGATTCTAGCGTATATATCCCCTGGAGTTCTCTCACAACAACACTGTGTAAGACGTATACGACGAGATTCCGTTTTAAGCAGTTTACATCAATTACTTGATTGCAGAAAATGTTTTAATACGATGAACAGCCATAAAAAATATTATGCAGCCAATGAATTAAGGATGGTACATTCCAAACGGTCACACATTCAATAACGTTGGACAGTAAAAATATACTTACGAGTATTTGGAGTCATACCACCGTCAATTGAATATATAAAAACAGGAACGTGCAGTCAATTAAATGAGCTACCATAATTAGTAAAAATCCCTGCCGGCCCGGCCTACAGGCGGAGGTAGATTCCGAAGTTAAGTATACTAATTTCACAAACAAAAACCAAATCATGATTAGCGATAAACTCACTTTAACAATTTTATCTGGCCACTTTTGACGAGTTTTTATTTCATTTTTATATAATAACTGGTTTTATCAGAATCATGTTAGGGCGGTATTAAAAAAAATACTTTTCCATGCTCAACAACTCGAAATTTTCTGGCATAACTCCAGATTCATTTTTAATAGGAAAAACATGAAACTTGCTGACGTGATTTTTGAAGAGATTTATAAGCGACCTGTGTTTTTAATTTTCGTTCAATTAATTAAGACTTGATATATAAACAATTATTTTCTCAGTAAGACAATATTTTTCGTTTCTAACGCAATCGCTTCGGGAAATTCCGTTCAAAATGCCCACTTTTACATCATTTTTTGAAATATATTCTGCCTCTGTCAAAAAATCGATCATTACGGTACATTATATAGTTTCTGAATAAGCGAATCTACGAATTGGATGCGTTTGAGAGCAAAAATGAATTTAAAAATGAGTGAGAAAATAAGCAGTTTCGATTTGAATACTCCCTTAATACGATAATTTTTCCAACACAATCCGCTTCGGGAAATTCGGTTCAAAAGGCCCACTTTGATAGCATGTTTTAAAATATATTCTACCTCTATCAAAAAATTGACCATTACGGTACATTATATAGTTTCTGAGTAAGAAAAGGTGCCAATTGGAAGCCTTTGGGAGTAAAAATGAATTGTAAAATGAGTCAGAAAATAAGCAGTTTGGATTTGAATACACCCTTACTAAGATGATTTTTTTCTTCAACCGCTATGTATTTTTAATTTGTTTTTTCTGTAAGAATTGGTCCTATCCAAAACTTGTCTATATAGATGTTGTAGACAATATTAAGAATATATATGATAAATTCATGGAGATTTTATATCTTTTGAATTGACGGAGTTATGGATTTTTTTCTTCTTCAAACGCCCTTTTTGTTTTCGTTTTTAATTTTTTTTTGCGGCACGAATTGGTCCTATCAAAAACTTGTGAATATAAAAGTTGTAGATAATGTTGAGGAAATTCATGATAAAATTAATTGGATTTGATATCTTGAGAATTGTCGAAGTTATGAATTTGTTTCTCCCCAAAACCCTATTTTTTGCGCCCCTTGAGCCGATTTTTAACTTTATCAAAAATCTGTGATACATAAATTTTTGGCCCTATTTTTAGAAGTAATAAAAACTTTAAACTGATTCGATATGTACAAAATTTAAGAAGTTATGGGGTTTTTTAGGTTTTCACAAACCCCCCCCCTATTACCATCCCCTTGGTCCGATTTTGCCCATTAACGAACTTGACCGAGATTTTACGCCCCTTGATTTTATGTATCAGTTTGGAAGAGATTGGTGCAGAATTGTGGAAGTTATCGTGTCCAGAAGAAAGTGATATATATAGATAGATACATAGATAGATAGATAGATAGATAGATAGATATACATATAAAGTTTTTTACTGAGGGTGGATTTGGTCTCTAGAGGTCATGATCGGTGTAGATCTGCAAAAATTTTTCAGAAATTCCAACATAGGAACGACGCCAATAGGTAGTATTTCATACGAAATCTACCTAACAGTGCAGTCATACAGCGTAGAACCAAGTGAATAAAAAAAATAAACGGTCAAGTGCGAGTATTACTCGCGTACAGAGGGTTCCGTACAATAAATATATGAATTAGTAATTGTATTATTAAAAAAAAACCCGTTGCTAAAAGAATACTAACACTTTGTAAAAAACTATGAAAAAGTAGGGTTGGGTATGACAGTATAAATTATTTGAAAACAACGTTTAAACACACAATAAAACAAGCAGATTTGACCATACGTATACGTTTCCTGAGTACTAGGACTCACATCCTCAGTGTAAAAACTTTAAAAACTTTAAAAACAATATCCCCCCAACTGCATGTACGGTGAAAAAAACCCAAATGTCAAAACATAATACCAAAAGACCATCAAGTTCTAACAGCCAATGAAATTAATGCGGAAGTGAAGTGTCGTGACACAACAAATCCATCCAGAAAGTTGAGATGTATGGTGTACTAGTTAAATCATTAACCAAGGAGTCTTTAAATTTATGGATATGAATAGCCTCATAAAAGTCTAAATCCAGAGGAGTAATACATTTCTTGATAATGGTAGCTGAGTCAAAATTAAAATTATGTCCCTCCCCCCAGCAATGAGAGGCGATAGAGGATTTCTGTAACAATCCTCTTTTTACAAAGAGGATTGTTTTCCTCTTTTTATCTCTTTTAACAAAAGTTTACAGAAATCCTCTATCGCCTTTCATTGCTGGGGGGAGGGACATAATTTTAATTTTGACTCAGCTACCATTATCAAGAAATGTATTACTCCTCTGGATTTAGACTTTTATGAGGCTATTCATATCCATAAATTTAAAGACTCCTTGGTTAATGATTTATCTAGTACACCATACATCTCAACTTTCTGGATGGATTTGTTGTGTCACGACACTTCACTTCCGCATTAATTTCATTGGCTGTTAGAACTTGATGGTCTTTTGGTATTATGTTTTGACATTTGGGTTTTTTTCACCGTACATGCAGTTGGGGGGATATTGTTTTTAAAGTTTTTAAAGTTTTTACACTGAGGATGTGAGTCCTAGTACTCACGAAACGTATACGTATGGTCAAATCTGCTTGTTTTATTGTGTGTTTAAACGTTGTTTTCAAATAATTTATAGTTTCACACAAGTTCTGTACTTATTATAACAGTATATACTAGAAAAATGTAAATGGATATACCATGAAAGTTCAAAGAGATATGGAACCTAAAAAATATCAAATACAGCCATTCTGTATAACTGATTTTTACTTTCTTCTATCTTTACAAGAATTGGATTGGATTGAATTGGATGTATTGGATTCGTGAAAATTTTCGAATTTCGGTTTTCGACTGATTTATACGTTTTAGGGTACAGAAGTAATGAAAAACATGTTTTTACAAAATGTCTGTCTGTGAGTCTGTCTATCTGTGTGTAACACAAATTTTGTGGGCGCTCTATCTTAAGAACTGCTGAACGGAATTTAATTAAACTTTAGATTCAGTTAATCCCTGATATAGATTGGTGCTCATTACTTTTTGGTGTAAATCGCTCTGAAGGTGGCACTACTATGCTGCAATTTTCCCAATTTCCGCAATAGCTGTATCTCAAGAACTAATGCATGAAATTTTCATGAAACTTTAGATTCAGTTAGTCCCTGATATAAACTGATCCTGATAAGTTTTTGGTGTAAATTGCCCAAGAGGTTCCACTGAAACTCGGAACTTTTCACGATTCCCGTAATAGCTCTATCTCAAAAACTAATGCACGAATTTTCACCAAACTTCAAATTCAATTAGAAGTTCACGAAAGTTGTCCCTGACTAGATTTTGGTATAAATCGCCTAACCGGTGGCGCTGCTGTGCTGCATTTATCAGGAAGTATTGACATGTATGAGATAGAAGAAAGTTTTAGGATTGACACATCCTACTAGTTTAATATTATCTTAATCTCTTTATAATGAACTTAATTCGGTACTGACAATAAAAGAAATGCATATTTAAACTTCATTTCGCATTTCATAAAACTAAATTTAGCATAGTAATAACCTTTCTTTCTACAGTGCAGCTAAAACAAAACATTCGTTCAATGTGTACATTTGGCATTGAGCTAAGTGCGTTTCGAAAGGGGGTCACAAATTTGCAATGCTGCCTTGGTCCTTGCCGCGTTTTCCAGATAGGATTTTAATTAACTTTTAAAGCCATTCGAGGAGTATTAAAAGAGCCATTCAATGCAAATTGTCGCGAATCCCATAGTATTTATGTAATTCATTCTAGTTAAGGGGTCTCAGGGATCTCAAAAATTGGAAAAAATGAAAAAAAGAGACCATTTTCAACATTTAATATCTTAAAATGAATATGATTTTAAAACACAATTTTTGTGGAGATTAAAGATATATGTATGTTCTTTCATTTTATGTATTTAAAAAATTGCAAGATGAAGAATGAGCATTTAGAGGGTGCTCCAAGTAGTCAGACATTTGACAAGCAGAATATTGGTATAACAGCTTACGCGCACGATTAGAAAATAAATATTGTATCTAGAATAAAAATTTTGGTGCCTACTTATACTTCATATTATAATAATTACCCTGAACCTAAATAAATTTGTATTTAAAGCATTTTTATATTTTTAATACAAAGTTGTATTTAGCTAATAGAAAATTTTGAAATTTTGAAAAACATAATCACTTAAAAAAATATTTTTTTGAACAATAAAAAGGAAATTTTAGGGTCAGTTTATACAGATTAACATAAAACGTCTGTTTTGAAAATTTCATGAAAAAATATTCAAATGTGTTTGAGATATCGTGCGCATTATGCCCAAAAAAGTCAATTGGAGAAAAATGACATAAAAGTTTCGAAAATGCCTCTTAAGCTATTGAGCCGGTATAATTCTAAAAGCCATAACTTCTGTTCTAATGAGAATTTGAAGGAAACAATTATATTAAAATGTTCAGAAAAAAAGGAAGATTAACATCTAAAAAAATTTAAATGAAAAATTTTTTGAAGCTTTAAGAGTCCTGAGACCCCCTTGAATTAGTCTGTTTATAACAATTTGACGTTTATAGCTTTTATACTGTTATTTGTCATTTCATTACACTCATATATCATTAAAAGTTGTAATCTAGGCTTTAAAAGCCGATGGTACATAGTGTACCCTGTCATTATGTATGTCCAAACCGTCCATATCTTTAAGGGCTCATATCTCGGCTAATTACTGACGATTGTTTTCGAAAATCATGATCTTTTATACTTCTGCTACGATAGGTATCTCCAGCGCTGCTCAAAGATTTGCTGAATGCCCGTAAATCGAAATTTGTGTGTAACGGAAAAATGCGCTTTTCTCAAAAACTATGTGACCTAAGGTAATCGCTATAATTTTCCTGCAAGGTTTAAATTAATGTCTACTCCCTCTAATTTTTTCATAATTTTAGTTTCAGCAGATTCGGAATTAGATAGGGGGGGGGGGACATATTTTTGCGCCACATTTTCGACTATATCTTTGAAAATGTAATACCTAAAATTAAAAGAAATATATTTTTGAATTCAGCGTTACGAAAGCTTTCACACGATACCTCACACAATATACAAAGAAAATATTTTTTTTTCAAGAAACTGAATTTGCCCCTATACATTTTTACTAAATATATTTATAAATGTTTAAAAATCTGAAAATATGTGGGTCAACAGTCTTTATTACTTCCCCGAATTTGAACTTTCCTCGTTCCATAGTTTACGAGTAAAGTGCCTGTGACAGACAGACAGACAAACAGACACAAGAGTGATCTTATAATGGTTCCGTTTTTACTTTTTAAGTACGGAACCCTAAAAATGAAGTCAACGTCGAAAATCCTGGATGTCGCCCGGAAAGAATCAAACAGTTTGAGAACAACTACTTTACTGACGTAGTCGGCTCACAAAAATAGAGCATTCTGAAATTAATCAACAAGGCATATTATTAAAATCATGTTCAAATTCTACAAAATCAGGATTCATTCTTCTGATACCGTGGGTATTTTTAACAGACGATATCACTGAATATGTTGTGTTCCAAAGTCGTGCAGTTGGTTTTAAACGCCTTAACGAAGGGCTACGAATGCGTACCACAAATGGATTTTATTCAATCAAAGCCTCGAATTTTGGAATGACGGCAGAATAAATCAAAAGCGAGAGATTAGGCTCCGGAAAAGAGCGGGAAACAAGCTTCTAATAATTTCCAGAAATGTGACCAAAAGGAATAATAGACGTTCCATCGACATACATTGAAGAGAAAATGTTACTGGCGCAAAGCCAAAATGAAAAGAAATTCAGGCATAGGAAACCAATCAGATTTTTAAAAAGGGGAAACGGTAAAAAAGAATAATAGCCTTTTTTTAAAGATGAAAAGTAATAAATTAAGGGAAAAATTTAGAATAAATTTAAGATAGGGTATCTATTAAAAACATGTTATATCTAACTATATGCATACTCGTATATTTATAATTTTTTTTTAGTTATGTGCTAAACTTACGGGGCGTATGAAGTTAACTCGAGGGTCACATGCGACTAGCGGGTTGCGTAATAAATACTACTGGCCTAAAGTAACTGTCGGGCGTGAATTCATAATAGAATTTAACTGCTGTCTAATTTTTCAGTAAGTTTTTTTGAATGGCCCTGTGATTTGTTCTGCGAGTGTTTAAAGTTACCATGACATGCTGCAGGTATTTGTTTTGCCTCACGTGCAACAACAATAATCACTTACAACTATTATTATTATGCAGGATGAACTCTTTATTGGACACATATTGGACGATCTTTGAAAGATTTTCTATTGAATCATTTTACAAATGAAGAAATTCGCTAGCCACTTAGTCGCTCATTAAGAAATTAGTGGGTAGCCCCCTTCGCCGGATCTCAATCCATATTATTAGTGGATGTGGTACCATTTAAAAAATATATTTTGTTATGGGAGAAATTTTGAACTAAATACGTAGATCTGAACTTTAAATCCTGTATCACATTGAGATAGCTAAAGATCACTGAGGATCAAATTAGGATCCGCTATTGAAAATGCTATTAATCGATTGAAAATTTTTACAAATGTACAAAAACAATCATATCTAACAGTATTCATTGCATCGTCGTGACAGGATTCGTAGCAGCTTATGAGTAACATATATGCATGTGCAAATCCATGTTGCTGTTCATCAATACTGTTTTATTAAAAAATGTTAAATGTTAATAATAATAATTAATAGCATGTTTAATATTGTCATTAATTGGATAAATATAAGTAATGTTAATAATTTGAAAAAATTGTTTTTATACCTCTAAAAGTAATGTTAGGTTTTTACTGTAACATTAAATAATTTGTTTGGATATTTGAGTAGTAAATGTTAATACTATATGAAAAAAACCATTTGTTATGGCAAACTGATCCCTAGCAGTGAAAATAGGCACACTGTAAAAAAAAATCTGTAATGTTACTAAAGGTTTTTAGGAAACTGGGATTCCTAGAACATTTTATGTAACGGCAACAACAAAAATTCATGTAAGGTTACTAAGAATTTTTTAGGAAACTAGGGGGCTCGGCCCCTTACGAGCTACGCTCGCCAACCCCCGTCCAGACACCGCAGACTCTAAATTCACGCTAATTTGATCGGCTTTAAAAAGATTTCGAAAGATTGATTTATAATTTAAAAAACAGTGGCGATCTCCCTATAAACGAATTTCTATTCATTTCTCTTTGATTGGGGAATTTTAACGCTAAATCCGCTGCGGTATTACTTGATTATCCTGTCGACCAATTTCGCCAAATTATATAAATCGCCAAACCACTCGCCAAATTATACAAATTGATATAATTTTTATTTTAAATAACGATAGAACAAATAAATTCGTACAACATTAATAAAAACACAAATAAAACGTCGAAATAAAAATAACTTGATGACGTATACACGTGTAACAACATTTCAAAATAAGCTAATATAAAAGGAATTAAGTAAAGAGAGTCTTTGTCTCCTGGTATTTTTTAACAAAGCGAAAAGAAAGTTCTTTTAAATGAGATATTTTAAATTAATTCTCAAAATATCAAATAAATGTCTAGCGCAATTTCTAAATTTAAACTTTTTTGCAATATTATTTTGTGTTCATTTTATGTAATAACTATAATGTGACGTAAATATGACGTCATTTCTCCTAAGACCTCTAACGCATGTTAATGAATTTATTATTTTACAATATCCTTTCGCTTTTAAAATTCACGTGTATACTTTTTATGACGTAATTTTTAATAAGTTCCTGCTTTTTATACGTAATTATTTAATTCTAATTTGAAAGTTTTTTTCCTGTTTATAATAGTGACGTGTAAATAAATTTTTAATTTGAAGCAAACATTATTGCTTGCGCTTTTTATATAGTTGGCAACAGTTTAAATTAGTACAATTTTCTGAAATCTGTAAAAAATATCTCTAGAAATGCTGAAAATTTGAATTTAAAATAGAAATAAAACCTGAAAAAATGAGTGAAAATAAAAAAATTAATGCAATCTGCACTCCGGCAAATTAACGCATAAAATGATCTAAAAATGATTACACTGCCATGTATAGTTTTTGCTGCTATAAAACTTTTTTAGTGGAACGATTTTGTCCAACTTTAGCATTAAATAACTCTTAAAATAATTCTTCGATTTGAAAACTGTCTGCATCAGCGTGTTTATCAAACATTTCTGTATAAAACCACCGATTTTCATATTTTTGTATGCATTATTTTTGTTAATATTAACGAAGAAAGGCCTCCGGTCACAAAAAAAAAATCAAAACCGGCGGCGGCGGCGGCGGTGACAGCGGTAGTTACTTTTTTTTAGAATAGAGAGACTAGAATGCCTAGAACTTTTCATGTAAGTGCACATTAAGATTACTGTAATTGTAGTAGATTCATCTGTAAAGCTACGGATTTATGAAACTTTATAAAAACTAGTTTTGCAGATTTACAGCTAATTTTGTACAGTTACAGATGAAAGTTTAGTAAGCATGTAACTTTACATCTGTAGAACTACAGATTTTTTTTTTTTTTTACAGTGCACGAGCCACCACTGCTTGCAAACTCTGTAGTAACAGGCGGAAAATTAAACGATTGTATCAAAAACCCCACTAGGTCGTAAACATCTGCGAGACTTTCAAGGCCCATTATATTATTTCAAATGTAAAAGTATCCGATACTAATACAGTGTTCACCACAAAGACCGTTGCTTTAGTTTATTTATAATATTGGTGTTAAGTTGTTCTAATATAATTCTGCATTACTGCATTAATATAGCATTACTGTTTTTTGAGACCTTGCAAAAAATTGCGTTTAGGCTTTATTTTTATTTAAATATTTTAGAAATAAATTAATTTTATTTCTGAAAATCTTCAGATAGAACATAAATTTATTTTCTTCAAAATGATGTTTTATTTGGGAAAATAGTGAAGTCTCACAAAGGTATTTTACTTGTCCCGTTTTCCTTAATTAATAAAAATTTTTGCTCTATTTCTAAAAAAGCAAAATTACCCAACAATAATGTATATTATTTCTAACATCAACTTTCCTTTTACTATGAACATTCAAAACGCAGGATGATGGATGAGGCATCCTACGATAGGTTTTTGAACAGACTTTTAACATAATACGCTCACATTTGGTTAAAACACGTTGGTTGATTAAAAAATAACGAGAAAACATCGGCAATTAATCTCAAAGTTACCGTGCGTGTTCACATCCTTACACGTGTTCACTGGTTAATTAAAACACTAATGAAAGTAATTACAAAATGCCTTGCAGCAAACAAAGCATCTTTTTTCTAAATTAGTGTCAATCGCTAGTGGTGTCAAATCGCTAGTGGTCTCGCTGTGATTTCAAAATGTTGGTAAAAAAGAAAAGAAAAGTAGAAATGTCTCTGCAAAACTTTTCAAGAATGACACAATCATAATCCTACGTAGTTAGATTGCGATCGATGTATTTCATTGAGCTCATTATCCTTTCAGCAGAAAATAAGCATCTGAATAGTTTCTGCTGTAAAACCTCAAAAAATCTGTTTTTGAGGGTAATTTACAGTTTTCTGAAAATTTTATAGATTCATTTGTTCACATTCGCTTCATTTAAAAACGATTATCACGTATCATTGAACTAATAAAGAAGTATTGCCATTGAATATTGTCATTTTCGAAGTCACTTGGGGTCCAAGATTAATACTTTTATTTTATAGTTACCATTAACAGTTTTTGCAACTTTAGACGCGTCAAAAGTTGTTTTTATTGGCTTTTTCACCTTCCGAAAAACTCAAAATGTCTGTGTCGTAAGGCTGAAACATCAAATATCAACACTAGTAAACAAAAAATTCCTTTAGAAGTTTTAGATGGCTTTAGTGGAATTTGTTACACTATTTCAGAGATGGAAATGATCAGTTTTTGAAATTATTTTTTTCTTTCATTTTTCCATATTGTTTTGGAGGAAATGCATGAGATTAAATGAAAAATCGTGCTCACGGTGGTTACATACTATTACCGCCTTCTCACAGGCTGACAAAAAACTGATTGCTTTCAGAAAACTGAAGCAAATATGTTTTTGTTTCTCTCTTTAAACTACATTCTAGTGTTCATGGTCAGACATCTGCACGAGATCAAGAGGTATAAAAACAATCTGAAGGAGCAGTTATTAATTAACATGCACTTCCAATATGCATATTATATATATATAATTATTATTATTTCAATTAATTTGCACACTACTATATTTAAAGAAGGGCATTTTGTTCTTTAGATTACAATATATGAGTGTTCAAAGTAATTCGACGTAGAAAAATTTTAAATAATGCGTAGAAGAAACTAGTCGGTAGATACAATGCATTGGAGAATTGTAGAAATGTTGTAAGCAGGCGCAAGAAATAAAATATATTGCAAGAGGCCTTAATTTTTATCATAACTTCATAAATGGACTTTAGAAGCTTTAGGATGGTGATTAAAATATATGTGGAATTATACGGTATAGGATTACTTCAGCGGCACACAAAGTCCGCCGCTGAAGCCAAAAGCAAGACACTAACAACAGCGCGACAACTAGCCTTCAAGCTCTTCACTAATGCAAGAAGGATCATATCTCGAAAAAGTATTTAGCGCAAACTTCATGAGAGCACCGAGCTTCATATATAACAGGGGATCTGACTTGGTGGTCCGTTGGATTACTTTCCGATGGAGATTGTAGGGTAGAAGAGTAAAATAGTCTGCATTGTAAATGTTAGACATATTAGTTTTCTTATTTACTATTACACTAGTTTATGCTTTTCTGTTTATCGAAGGCAATACGATTAAGAGCCTGTTTTGTCATGAATGTGAACTAAAACTATCGTCACAGTATCTTTCCGCGCTGATCGCTGGAATTCATCTTAATAGGAAAACAGATCTGTTATATACGGTGCGTTCTCCATGAGGGTGGTATTTTCGCAAAACAAGCCGCAGATTGGGTTTCTTTATTATGATCTTATTTCAGAAGCTTGTTGATTTGGAAAAAGAACATCTGAGTTAGATCCAAGACCAATGGAATAGCGTATTCTTTACGACATATTGATTTAGACTACAAGGTAATTCTTTAATGGCTTTGATATGGAGCGAAGCCGCAACTTGTTACCGAGCAACAAACATTGTAAAAAATCCATTAATTGGTGTGAATAAGAATAAGACGGAATAGACAAAATCAACTATATTTCCCCTTGTGACTCAATAACAGCTTTCTGATATCATGATGGAATCTTCACACTATCTTTTATCTTTCTATTGCTGTAATGAGTACAGGTGTGGTATTTATGGA
This sequence comes from Maratus speciosus, assembly GCA_963932465.1. Lineage (NCBI taxonomy): Eukaryota > Metazoa > Arthropoda > Arachnida > Araneae > Salticidae > Maratus > Maratus speciosus. Next base: position 338,478,725 of record OZ010787.1, on the reverse strand, counting down.
CGATAGGACACGACCACGAAGTGGCACCTGGTCTGAGATACCAGGGGAAGTAAACTATTCTGCGTATTCAATGACTTGCATTACCACTAGACGAGAATTCGATAGAACACGTGTGGAGCATCTTGAGAGGGAAAATTGTAGTTTACAATGCTCCACCAAATACATACTTAAAGCTCCGACATGCATTTTTACTGAATAACGGGCGCTGATGTTACAAAAAGCAGTTTACATTATTACTAAAATCATAAATTGCTGTTGCCACGAATACTACATTTCAAATAGAGGGTATTCGATACGCAGTACTGTGAGATAGATTTCGATTGAACATTCTTAAGATGAAGTTTTTATGCTAAGCATGTGATAGTCATAATCTAATTTTATATGCTTATTTTGTCTTTAGTATGCTCTGTAGCCTATTCATAAGAATGGGTCTTGTAAATTTTATTCAAATACAATAAATAGTTTTGATTTTACTTAGAATTATTCATTTGTTGCTTAGTTTTTGAGTATTAGTACATTTTTTATATTACTCGTGTTTCCTCATGGCCGCATATTATTATTATATGTAAATATAATATGCATCACGTAAATATAAAATACGTTATAATATGTAAAGGGAGCTAAACTTATCTAATCATGCTACCATTACCATCCATGCTAAATTTACTTGCACAATTTTTAGCAAAATAATGTTGTTTTTTCTTTATATCTCCAATAAAAGTCGTTTCGTATTCGTTAATTAAGGTTCCAAAATAGGCTTAAATAGAAAATTTTGTGCATTATATATCTACTTTAAAAGTAAGGTAATTTTAAAAATATGAATAAAGTAAGTAGAAAGGTCAAAACACTTTAAAAGTAATAAAAATTCGTACTTGTTATATCTTTCATAAATGTAAGTCATGAATATAAATAGAATTCCAAAATTTCGACACAGATGGGCATTTCACTTCTAATTTCATTGTGTATGGCTCGTTAAACTTTCAGGAAAAATTAACAAGATAATGTCACTAGTTAAAGAAGAAAACGTTAAAAGTTTATGATGCATTATCCCGAAATGAATACTAAAGTGACCCAGAAAACATTAGTTCTGGTTGCTGTAAGCGACTTTTACGAAAATGCTAAAATCACTTTCTTTCAGTTTTTTGATCTTTTATAAAAATTAATCGAATCAAATTCAAATTTCAAAATATATTTTATAAGCAATTTTTGTCATTTTAGCAGTATTCTTAATTTCTCAACGATCTAAAAAATAGGAAATTCTATTAGCTCTTAAAAAAAGGTGTAAACCGACATTGGGTCAAACACAATTTAAAAGGATTTTATACAACCCTATAAAATAGGTAATTAGTCAAGATAGGTTTGTCTACTAAATGGGAGATTACATAATTTGGGATCACACATTTTATCAATAATTAGAAATTATTAAAACATAAAAAACTTTAAATACTCCAATCCAGCCATTAAAAAAATAATAATAATATGCGAGAGAAAATGCTTTCGATTAAAATTAAAACCGCTATATTTTATTTTTATTAATAAACTATGAAATAAAAAAAAGTAACTGATTGAATTATGACTCACTGGAATTTAAATGCGGATGTGTTTTTTTTTTTTAATATCACCTCTTTAAATCTTGAAAAAAGAAAGGGTTCTACACGATTTTTATTGTAAACGAAATAAGATATTTACATCTTTAAAGTTCGTTTTTCTTAATGATTAAGTATTTTATAATTTTCAAGCTGATAACATCTAGTTAAACTAGCTTCTAGTGAATTTTTGAAATTACTTAATAAAGTAATATACAGGTCTACGTTTAAGACTTCTAAATATATAATAAAATATAAAATAATAATGAAACAAAGAAACAAATTCCCCTTTCAACAACGCTAAACCTTCTGATACATTTACAGAATAATTTTTATAAGTCAGTTTTGACGATATTTTCTGAGAGATCCTTTGACTTTATAGAAAAACAGAAAACACTATTTGATTTCTTAGTATCTGAATACAAATACGTGAAAATTTCAGGCAGTAAAGAAAAAAGTGACTCGTCATGAATGTTTCAAAGTAGTGGGTTCGGATTTGAGATTACCTTCAAAAGATATTTTCTCGTTTTCTCTACTCATTAGTGTAAGTTAACCCTTTATGTCCCAAATTTTGAATTAATAAAAAGTTCATCTTCTAAAGTATTTTTCGTGAATTTTTGAAACTACATTAGAAGATTTACACAACCATTTAATACATTTTAGAAGGATTTTCCCAATTAAAATTAGTTAATTAAATTTGAATTTATATGGATTTGGTGCAACATTTATAACTCCACTCAAATCATTTATTTAATTTTTTTTAAAGTATTTTGTAGAATTAGGAAACGTACAAATATACTGTTCTTACAATAGAAATGTAGAAATATTTCCTAAATGAAACTGCCCCTCCCATTCTTTCAACGTCAAGAAAGCTGAAAGATGCAAAGGCAAAAGAAGTCATCTTTTTAAAAATACTTTTGTTTTGTGAAACCAATAATGCTTTTGTAACAAGATAAAGTAAAGTATCTATAACTCATTCTAAACTGTATTACTACTAATCCATGTTTAAATGAACTTTATAACAAGTTATTTTAATGGTACTTTAAGGTACCATCGGGGCATAAAGGGTTAATCAATCATCGTTTATTTTAAGTAATTAATCTTTTCGTAAAAGAGGCTTTTCCATCACTATACCTTAGAATTAGAAAAACCAGGCCTCCTCTTCGCTATTTGAAATCTTAATTACTTCAAACACCTGTATCGGATAATCTATTAGTGAATATAATTAGGAATGGAACCATTAATTAGAAAATATAACGTTTCAGATCATCCTCTTTTCTCCTTCTCGATAATATGTTATTATTTTCCTGTAAAAAGGATTTCGCAATATACAGTACGCGTTACAAACATCCTTTTGTTAAACTGTTCATATAAATCATAAAAGAAAATAGAAATTAGTTTTATTATTGTTTATAAATTACAGTTAAGATTTGTAAATATAAAAATAGTCAATTATTTGAAGTAAAATAAAGTTCACTAAATCGAAATTGGTTTTCTAATTTGAACTAAAGTACAAAGATAAGATTTTAAACATAAAAATAGCCAATTAAAATTTAAACTTGTGACTATTTTTAAAAGCACTATAATAATCACCAAACGTATTTGGGGCATTCTCACAATCTTTTGACTTTCATGTCCCTGAATAATAATTTTTCTTTTAATACACTTTTTTGTCTTTTTTTTTTTATTTCATATAATTGGGAACATCCCATTGCATGATTGCACAACAATATTAACGACATAAATAAGTTTTGGATGATGTTGGGGGTCCAAACACCTGGAAAACTCCTATACCCTCCCGTGTCCCTGATGCTGATTTTTAAGTTTGGAGCTGCCTGGATAAAATTGTTTCAATAAAAATAATTCGATGTAATTTTTTTTTCTGAAACTGAAACTATTGTTTTATATAAATAAGTAGCTAAAAATTAGCCTGCACACATTTTTAGGGTTGTTATTAATTTTTAAACTCTGTCCCTAGGTTTTAGATTTTTTACCCTCCCTCTTCTAAAATTATACAGAAAATCACTTCAGATGCAGCCACAGAATTTTTTTCGAGTTTTTTCTCATGCAGATGTATGCTAGAGAAATAATGTCTAAAATTCTTTGGCAGGAAATTTACTGTAGAATTTAAATCAGCATTTAAATATAAATTTCAAGCATCGTGGCTTTATTGGTATGTCTCACCGTCCCCAAGGTTTATTCCTGCACTTTTCGAGGTAAATTAATTTTTTTCTAATTTATTCCAATGTAAATAACTGTTTCTAAAAATCAATGAACATTTTGGCTACAACTTAGTCTTAACATGAACTGCCTAAAATAGGTATTAATTTTCCTTGCTATTCCATTCTCACCGTCCCTTTTTTTCCCATTTCGTCCCTTTTTTCCCTTAATCCAATGTTAACAACTGTTTCTAAAAATCAATTAATATTGTGGCTATCACTTAGTCTTAACATGATTTTCCTAAAAATATGTGGTAATTTTCCTTACCGTTCCATCCTTACCGTCCCTTTTTTCCAATACCATCCCCCATTTTTTACATTACCGTCCCTTCTTTAACACCCCTTTAAGACAATGTTATACTAAAATTTTGTACTAAAAATACTACATTGTCATTATTTCTTATTTGAATGTCCTCTGGGTACTATGCAAATTCATTATAAGTAAAAATTTAGAAGAAAATAAAAAGTTTTAGTGGTAAAATGGTAAGGAAAATTAAACTCGAAAGTTTAACTTAAACCTCAGTTAAATAAAAATTTTTTCGCTGCTGACCATTTTTTCTTTATTTTCAATCTTTAAGGCATTCGTCTATCAGATTAAAATGTTATTTTAGCAAGTTTAATTTCGCCAGATTTTTTCCCCCAAAAGTCAAAAGGTTGTGAGAATGCCCCATTTTACTAAGTTGTTGGCTTATTCTTCTAACAGAAAATTTCTGTATTGTAAAATACTGCTCATAGATAATTAGATGTGTTTTTTTTTTAATAGTCTATATCCGAAGATAAATGAATTTTTCTATACGGATTTATTAGATATATACACATGCCCACATGTGAATACATATCCAATAAATATTTGAATGATGATATGTGTACCATGTACGTGTTTTTAAATTCTACTACGCTTCGATGTAAATGCGCATTAGCACATATATCTGTATAGCATTTTCTATTTGTATTTAAATTATTATATTCATATTTGTTTATCACATTCATATAGGAGTTTTCTTGTTATGTAGGTAATACAGTACTAATATAAAGTGAATTATGCTGGTTTTTTTAGTATTGGAGCAGGGATCTTGATTTAACTCTGATTTCAAAACAATATTTTCTCCCGCTGAACAATGCGAAACTTTCTGATACATTCAGGCATTTATTTTTATAAGTAAAAGCAAGAAATTTGCAGGGATAACACTATGGAAGTGATTTGGAATCGAATTGCGATTTTTTCATGTTAACTTCTTCACACAATGGAAAACCTACCACCGAACAGGCTGTTTCTTTGGAACAATTCAACGTTATGGCGTTACACTTTTATTGTCTATAAATAACTATTGAGAAACAATTTCTCTTTAATCATTCAATGGTTTCAAAAGTGTCATGTGGGCATCGTTAAGCGTTTGTAATTAGCGACAACCTGGGGAGAATCATTTGTGTGGATATAGTTAAAAAATGCCGTTTTCAGTTTATTGCCTTTTTTCGTTCAACATTCAGCTTCCTCTTTGCTTGCCATAGCTGTCATCTACCGTTGGTTCGTAGGGATTCTTAAGTAGTCTGTAGTAAAAAATGTAATGAATTCCTCAAAAAGCATCAACTGCGCTGAGGTTTCATTTTGTGGGGTAGAGTGCAATATTTTCATGGATTAGGAATAAATTTGTATATTTTGCATAGAGATGCTGCATATTTCGGCTCCGAAGAGAAAACAATTCTGTTGCCGTTTCAACACCATACTTATAAGGTTATTGTGCCTAAATGTGACGACCCATAGATGCGACAGTTTTCTTTTACTTAAAATATTAACCCAAGAATCGTATATAAATGTTGTATAATGAAACATCTGAACTTCAGGAACAAAATGCGAAACATTTCACTGCATTACTTAAAAAAAATCCATTGCAATACACATCGTTCATTATTCATAGTCCCAATAACTTCCTAAATGCAACGAACAATCCCGAAAATGGATCAAAATTTCGTTTTTTAGACTTTAAAGAACAAATAACCATATCAACGTCAAGTCTTGAAAGTCTGTTTAATTTATCTCAAATGGAAGCTCGTTAACGGTGACAAGTTTTCAAACTGTTCTTAAATATTCTATGCATTTTGGTGTCTGATTATTCTCAGAGATCTATTAGCGATGAACTTAGTCCCTCAAATGCGTAGAGACTTTTATCGAGATTTACTAAGGGATGTTTATGTGTTTTTTCATATATTATATAAAAATGATGGTTGAAGCAAAAATTGCGTATAATTCAGTTTTCCTGAGATAATAAATTAGAAATTTCCACATGATCATATAATAGCGTTTTTCTTTGTCTAGGTATTAAATATGTGTTTCAAAGGGGCTATATCTAAAACGGACTGTACTGACCGCCTTTATCCCTCTCGCTGCGCATCTCGCCATTTCCACGGGCAACGTAAAAGTAGCAAAATTTGCGCAACCCGCATTTTCCGCGATCTTTTTTTTTATAATCTAATTTTATATTAAAAAAAGAACTCTTTTACAAAAAAAATTACACATTTTAACTCTAAAATTTATGTATATTTGAAACATGCAATAAAATAAATGCGCAATTTTTGAAACTATTTTGTTTAAAAAGAATTTACCTCAAAATATTCGAAATATCTAAAGGTGATGGTACCAACCTTATGAAATTAATGATATCCCAAATGGACATTATATAAGACAGTGATTAAATTCTTATAGCTCTGGTGCAGGCGTCATACACAATAAATAAGTATACATTATGACATAAATAAAAAATTAAAAAACAGTTTATACTAAAAATAATAGAAAAGGGGAAACCAATAATAGAGGAGTGTATTATGGTGGGAAAAGATAAAAGGCTAATTAAAACTGAGAAAGATGATAATCCAAAAATGCTTCTTTTATACTGTTGTATTCACAGATCGATTTTAGTATCCAAAACATTTTCACTTATTCTTAACGAAGAGAAATACTTAGACGGGTTTTGGTTAAAAAAAATTTGGGGAAACTCTCATCTAGATCGATGCTTTCCAGAAACAAATAGAAAATATTGAGGTCTAAGCAGAAAAATAAAAAGCAAAAAAGGAGTTAAAACAAACTGAAAATCAAAATATTTACTTAAAATATACTGTAATAAACATTGCTTTGGTAAAATTGAAGTTGTATTGGCCATTCATTAGTTACTTTTTCTTTTATACAAGGCCAAATTTAAAAGTGTTCGAAGCCTTAATGATAAAACATTCGTTATTTAATTATAATATATTCAATATTATGTATCTCAAAGTTTTTTTTTATGATTTAAGTTATTATAAATTAACTTATTAAATATTAATTAGTTATTTCAACTTTATCTCATTTCAACTCTTCATTAAGCATTTCAAAAATCGATTGCAATTAATTGAATATCTGAAGATGAACTAAGATGCCTGAAATGCATTATCACCCATTTGGGTACTTTGGGTAACTCATTTACGTCTTAAAATACTCTAAATGCGACAATCGTATATTAATTGCTTATATTTCAGACAATGATTTAATTTCTACAAAACAACTTAGTTTTGAACTAAAGGCACTGAATTCAATCATTTTCTGCTTAATAATATATATATTTATATAATAAAATGCCAAATATATCAGCAATGAAAACAAAACTATGGAGAATCATGTTTCATTTAGGCACAGTGACCATCATCAGTTCTTAAGCAAATTATAATTCTAAGTGTATATTTTTTCATGAACTGATATATAAATGGAAATTATACATTGACAGTGAAAAAAAGGAAATCTAGTATCAGAAATGGAAATAAATTAGACTGTTACACGATGCCATCTAAGAACTGTCTTATGCAAACAATCTCGGTGAATTCCGTGGCTTATTTTCTAATCTCTGAAATTAGGGATTGCTTATATTAAATACCGGGATCAGTGGTCATGTCCTGGTTTTTACTGACCAAGTACGTCTCTAATATTACTACAGTTTAGTAAGAGTTGAATGATATAATTTTGTAAAAATGATGATTAATACAGCAATATAGCTTAATCTTCAAATCAAAATATTCTTTTAGAATGCTAGTAAAACAAAATCTTAACTAACCATATTCAGAAGTAGAACACAAAGAATCAGCGAGATTCAAAGTGTACTAATAATTTGCTAACCAACAATTCTCATTCCATTAAGAATACATCGTATTGCTGGTCTTTATTTTCTAAGCAATCACTCACTCACTCAACGCCGAGTATTTTTAGTATACCTTTGACTCAATGACAAAATATTATGGCTACCTCACAGGTAATCTGGGCCATTCTGGATAATTGGGTTCCTAGGAGTCGTACATATTTAATTTCTGGAATTTTTAAAATAGGTGTTTAGTACCAAAATTTTTGACATACAATTGTCAATTTGCCATCCAAAAGACCTCTTATTCTTTTCCGAGAAAAGTGTTAAATTTATTATTAAATGCATCGAAAATAACTTTTGCAACAACAATAATGTGAGTTCCGGGAAGCCGTTTTTAGCATTTTGTGTCAAAAATAAAGTTTCGTTCAATTTTAAAGCATATATCATTACACCCGTAAATGATACTTTATATTTTGTACGCTGCAAAAAGATATTGCTGATTTTACGGTATAATACTGGAAGCAGGGTGCCAGTTTATAACCGTAAAATTAACAGTAATAAACTGTAAAGTAAGCAAGTAGAAAATAAGCAGTAATATATGGTTTAATTCATTTAACCCTTTATCTACGGCATTATGATCTACTGAAATTTTTTTCATGTAATATTTTTTTCAGTTACTACAATGAAAATTAAAGGATAAACATAAAAAAAACTCACCCGTGAGAAATTTAATTATTTATAGGTAATTAATTAAAGTGGTACGTTAAAGTACCGTCAGTACACTATGACTAAAATATCGTAATAGAAAACCCACAAGGTATTTCAACTGGCACCATAAAATATTTTTGATTTAATAAGTATGTGAAATATAGGCTTTTTCTTATTTACAAATAAATCGTTTGGCAAATTCCGGTGCCAATCATTTATTTCAACACTTTAGAATTGAAAATGCTCTGCTCCTGAAAGGGTTAAAAAAAACTATTTTTTTTTTTAAAGTTTCGATCTTGTTAGCAGTCCTTTAGTTATGCGACGTCAATATTCCAGGGACAACATGTTCTCTCGCATCTCCACATATGCAATATATCAATTTACATATGTCATTTTTAGCACAGCAAAAACGAGCCGGTGCCGCAACTTTTTCGAATTTCTATAAAAAATAAAAATGAAACAAAAAAGAAATGCCAGGGAAATCATTATTACACTACATTTTAGTAATTACATTTTAAAGCAGATGAAAACGATGGATAACTACACAGACGAAAAGTAAACAAGAAGTTTTTCTCCAACACCCAGTGTACTGACGGCACTTATAAGTACCACCGAGTAATTCAACTGCTAAATCAAATACATACACCGTTCACCTAACATAGCTAGTCAAATTGTATTCTAAGATCATAATGAACACACAAAAAAAATCCAACACTTATCTTATATCCTTTACTGTGTTTGCAGCAATGAAAAGACGAGCGTGGCAATCTGCACAAAATGTCGGCACAAAACACATCGACTGCTTCAAAGATAGCCTCATTCCTCTCTAAAATAACAAACCTAGAACTACTGCTGCCGTGTATTCGGACAAAGTGGAGTTAAGAGAGAGATTTTTGCAAAGTACCATTAGAATATTAGTAATATTCACTATGGTATAAAAGTTTAAAGTGAGTGGTACTTATAAGTACCTTCAGTAGATAAAGGGTTAAAAGACGGTAAATTACTGTTTATTTTACGGTTATAAATTGCCACCCTAGCTGCCGGTATTATACAGTAAAATCAACGTTTGTTTTTACCAGGGCTGCGGAGTCGGTAGGAAAAATGACCGACTCCGACTCCGACTCCGACTCCTGGATTTCTGAAACAATCGACTCCGACTCCGGCATACACACAGGGTTTCCCAAAAAGATTGAAATGCGCTTTAATTTTTTACCTGTTGGAGATATATAGATAATGCAAATTGAAAAAGTGTTCAAAATTAAATAGTAATTAAGATTAAGGTTCGACCGAAACCGAAACATAAACCGAATTTCGGTAATATTTCTATTTTCGGCCGAGATTTCGTTCGATTAGTTCAGTAATAAAAACAATTATATTTATTACTTTTTATGGGGTGTCTACTACGATAACTAATATACTAAAACATACTTAAGCATGTATTTTATTGATTTTAGAAATTCCCACCTAACGGGCTTTAATGGGGTGATCACAAATTTTAAATCATTTCACCATATCCCAGCAGCAGTTTTAGGTAGGAGCGAGAAATTCAGGATAGCAAACCTATTAAAAAAAAATTATTTAACACATCTTTCTGGATTTTAGAAATCACCCCCCCCCCTCCCACCCCCTAAGGGTGTTAAAGGGGTGGACAAAAATTTTAGGACATTTCCCCATATCTCAGCAGCAGTTTTAGGTAGAATCAGGAAATTCAAGATAACAAACCTACTAAAAAAAATAGTTAAACACGAATACTTCAGTGATTTTAGATCGATTTTGTCTATTATGTCGCCAACATCGATTTCAACTGGATAAGGTGAGATTATACAAATAAGATAACACTTACGGATACTTGATTAGATATTAAGAATTTTTTTTCATCGTTGCTAGATATATTTCGCTTGATTCAGGAAACCGACCAGCGTAGCGGGCGAAGGATGCTAGTTTCTAATATTTTATTTTTATAACCGCCGTATAATCATAATCGTTTATAAATTTCGATTCGGAAAATGCAATGCATTAAATAAAAATAGTAATTATTTTACAATTAAAAAGATTCACTTAGCTAAATATAATTTGAAGTTATACGAACAAAGGATTTCTTGATTTCTATCTTGTCAGATGCAAATTAAAACCAAATTACCCGAAAAGAACATATGCCTGCTTAAGAAACAAAGATATTTTCAATTTGAACTTTGAACAGAATGAGTAAAAGAAAATTGTGCTTCAGATTGGGCTCACTTTATGGGAAAGATTGGCAAGTTGTCATCGCCTTTCATTCATAGACGTAAATGCTATTATCTACATCTACACTAACTATACTAATAAAATCTTAAATAAATTAATGCCGATTTCGGGGAGATGGGGCAGGGGAATCGACGAATAAGGAATAATCATGAAAAAAAGTGAGGAAAAAAAATCTTAAAAAAATATATGTATATAAAAAAAAGCCACCCATTTTGAGGCATGAAATGAGTTTCTTCACTTTCCCCTCAAAATTCATGAAATAATTGCTTTCTACAGTAGGTTAGAATTACGGTCCTCCATCGGATAGGACAACCAAATTTAGCCCGAACCAGATAGACTTTAAATGCTTCGGGTCAGGTTTTGACACTTTTGATTTGTCCTGATTTTTCAAAAGAAAATATGTACTGAATATTTTTCAAATGAAAAACCTATATATTTGAATATTAATGAGTGTATTTAAGTTCATTTTTATACAAAAAAGATAAAATTGTAGGCTTTTTGTTATAATTGTTTATTCTATAAAATATGAACTAATTTTCTTTCGTCTCGAATTAGGGTTGTTGACGACTTTTTTTTCCATTTTCGGATTTGGTTGAGGAATTCCTTTTTGTCGGGTATCGGGTTGACTTTTTAGAAAAAATTTCAGATTCGGGTCTGATGCAACCCGGCCTTTGGAAGAGTCTAGTTGGGGCTTAGAAATAGAAGAACGTCTAAGTTGTGGGTAAAAAATATTTAAGAAGAAAATTGCAGTTTTTTGTTTTAATGAGAAAAATTCTGTATGAGTTGTCCTATATTGTAGTGATAGCGGCTTTAATGAGTTTCATATTTTACACACATTCTCTTTTATCTGAAATACTGAAAAATAAAGCAGTATAAGTTGAACAAAGGATAAGTGAAACATCCATTGTTTTCTGAAGTAGATTGTTGCATTCGTTAGGTTCCGATTCGAACGGTGGTTCGGATTAAGTTGGCGCTAAATGTTTTTCGTTGTGGGCCAATCTGATAATTATTATTGCGGGTTCGGGTCGGATTGGCCCGATTTTCAAAAGAAAGTCCATAATATCGTTTAACTTATAAGTCGAATAATTAAATATATATTCCTTTTCTTACACAAAGATAAAAGTGCTGTTAGAGATGACTATTTTTTATAATTCCAATAAAATTTTGATTTTATTTCATTTCGGATCGGCTCATGGTTCAGGTTTCTTTCCGGTTCGCTTCGGACTGACTTAAAGTATAAATTTCAGGACACGACCCGAACACGGATGGACAGAGGTTAAACTAAAACATATGTTTTTGTCTGAGATAGATTCCTTCATTGGGTTGGGTAGTCTGACCGACACGGGATTCGGGTTAAGTTGGACTTAATTTACAAAAAAAAATAAAATAAAATAAAATAAAAAAATACATAAACCTTTCAAAACTCACTTTAATTTAATTGTTGTACAATAGTGTCGTCTGTGAGCTGAAGAAGTAAGTAAATGAATCAATTTAATGACTGATGTAAGCAAAAAAATCACATCCGCCCTTTTGCCTTATATTTACTCATTAACATGTCAATAAACTGAAAAATAACTAAGTATTTATAAATGTATACAGTTAAAAAATAAAATAATAATTCAGTTCATAAATTTTAAATTAAGCGTAATTGGTTTTATTTCTTATTTCACTTCAAGCTGTTCAACAAAAAGTTTGGAGTCGGAGTCGGAGTTGGCATATTTTTAGCGACTCCGACTCTTTTCACCGAAAAATCACACCGACTCCGACTCCACGACTCCACGACTCCGACTCCGCAACCCTGGTTTTTACAGTGTACCAAGATAATGATAATACAAAAGAGGTGTGTGGAGTCCAATTACTAGAAAACTATTGCAGCTAATAAGATCAAAATTAATGGGTATACATTTCAGAGCATTAGAATTGATTCCAATAAAAACAAGAAAGAAAAATCATGCGTCAAGCATAGATTATGAAACATTTTACAACACTTCCAGAATACAGTAACGAAATTTGACTGTTTAGTAAAATGAAAGAAGATATCTTAAGTAAACAGTTTAGAAAACAAATAAAACATTTGAAAACAAAATTTCAGAAATTATCGTCCATAGTAGAAAATTTACTCGATTTCTTTTGTGAAGATATGGCCTGAAGTCTATATGATCGATAATTTCGTACGTATGGTATATAACTTAGTCCAGCTATAAAACGCTTAACGTTGTTGAAAAGTCACCTTCAGCAATTTCGCCAATTAACGGAAATGTGCTTGAAATTTTTTGTACAACCGAGTATGCTGTCTTATAGATTTTTATATGCACCACATATTAAGCTAAAATTTAATTCAGATAAAAAACGCATAACTAAATTAAAAACGCTTTTACAGCAATTACCATCCATAGACGTCAATGAAACCAACTCTTTGCGTAGACCTGTATATGAATTTATTTTTAGTCTACAAACTTCTTTTAATTTACTAAATATAATTTAGCTGCAAAATGCATTACACAGTTAACAAGAAAGAATCAGACGTAGATTATGAAACACGTCTACAATATGAAAATATTCTTAAGATTTTTAATTTTTTCGTACAATTTAATGAGATATTTAAATAAAGAATTTAAAAGATGCCTAATGGAATTAAACATCTATTTTCAGAAATTTCTGTCCATAACCGGTAGTGTATATGAATACTTTTGTGCAGCCTTATAAGTTTTCTATAAGTTTCTTAACTTATAAGATCTATAAGTTTTTATGCATACCACATAGTACAGCTAAAATTTAAATTATTTGGAAAACGCATAAAGCTATTAAAAGTTCTTTCTGGTAATTCTCATACATAGATAACAATATATTCATATTCTTTTTTCAACCATGTAATGAATTTATTTATATTATAGCACACAAAAACCATATAATATAATAAAATTTAATTTAGCTGAAAACGCGTAAAACAGTCGAGAGTTTTCTTTCAGTAAATCCTATTTATATACGTTAATCCGAATTTTTTCGAATAAATCTGTGTTTACAGATTCCAATTTACACCACATAATGAAATAAAATTTAACCCAGCTAGAAAAAGTGTTACACAAATAAAACACCTACTTCCAGCAATCACCACCCATTGATGTATCCAGATAACGTATCCAATTTCTTTTGCACAGCCCTGTATGTGAATTTACTTTCTTCTAAAAGCATGTCTTATTACACTAAATTATAGTTCAGTTGGAAACTGTATAACCCTGGTCAAAGCATTTTTTCTTTAAGTTACCCATACACGGCAATTCTTAGGAATTGTTTTCTGGAGCCCTGTATACAATCTATAGAATTTATGCACACCACGTAATACATTAAAACTTATTAAAATTTAGATAAAGTTAAAAATACATACCATAGCTGTAAACGTATTTCAGCAACGATTAATCACAGTTACGTCCTGCATCCAAATACTTTTGTGTGTCTCTTTAAATGAACGATAAATGCTACACACTAAAAAAATGAAGTTTTTCCGTAAAAGAGAAAAATGTTTCAAGCACGAAAGCAAATAGTTTTTTTTTAATGTAAGTAGTCATTTAAATAGATCAAGAATTATTTAAATATCTTTTTAATGATAGCCAACTGTGGTGAACAAAGGAGACAGGTGTATCGGTTTCAGATTTAGGAAAGGTTTTATGTAAAGTATAGTTTAAATTAATAATTTGGTGTGAAGTTTTCATAATAACGACCAATAAAACTTTTAAAATTTTAAAGCTTTTATCTTAAATATCAAGATGAAGAAGATGCTATTACACTTCAAAAATTCAGTCCTACTTTTAAATTAAGTCAAGTTTGATGAGTTTTGACACTGTTTTCGGTTAAGTCACTAATAACGTTTTTTGAGGGGAGAAAGGGGGGGTTACGATGTGTCTCCGGTTCAAAGCTTTGGCATTTCTGAGTGTAGGCAGCACAGGGTAAGTAAACCATGAAATTTATTTTCAAACGGTAACATGCTGATCTTCTGCTCAAACAAACATGCAAATATTGCATCGATTTCAGTTTTTTATCTAATATTATAAATAATAGAGATGGACATACAAAGAATTAAAAGAAATTAATTAAGTCATCATACTCTTATAAAATATAATGGTATTTAATAATTTTTACATGCTACCAGAGGAGCAAGAAAGGGGTGTTTTTCGTGGGGCTCAAGAACTCCCCATTCAAATGAAAAAAAAATATCCAGTCACATGAGCTGTGCCAATGAAAAAATTACTTTCTGTCTTCAATACTTGATATTTCATCTTTCAAAAACATTTCAGTTCATGAAAAAAGCACCATAAATATTGATTGTATTTCTTAACTGTAAATCTGCAAGTAGGGGACCTCAGCGTCATCTCTTGAAGTCTGATTTTTATTTGGAACTCATTTTATTTAATATTTGAAGCTTTCGGCCCATAGTTCCCTTTTATGAGGGTTGGTGTTTCTGCCTGCTGACTTTGCCATTGTCTCATTAATTTAATAACTGCAACGCTCTAGAATTCAGTGTTACAATTTAAATCATCTATCTGCAATAATTAAAATATTGATTTTTTATAATGTCACCAATAATTCGAATTATTGTCAAAAATATATTTTTAATTATTGTTCATTCTAAATGTTCCATTTATTTGAAAGTCTACTTGAGCTCCTCCTATAATTTTTGAAATGCTACGACAACGCATTGTACTAATTCAAACAAAATAGTCGAAAGAAAAATATGTATTTGAGGCATCATTGCCAAATTAAATTTAAAATATAGTCTAAAAAATGATAAATGCATTGATAACTTAACTTTTAACTTTTATTTAATTAATTACTTTTGTCAGAAGTTTATTTTTCACGCAGCGAAATAACGATTTTTCGCTTCATAAGTAACACTCGTTGTTTTCGTTCGACCTCTCAGAGGAATAGCGTTGATTTACTTTAGTAAGAAGACTTTTTAAATTAAAAACCGATTGCTGTTTAAATAAAGCTTTTAAATAGGGTAAGAATATTTGTAAAAATTGCATATGTATTTTAGTTACAGATATCATAGTTGAAAACATTTCATCGGGTCAGTACACTCTGATAGTAGCTATCCTCAGTCACTTTTAGTGCAGATGTAATTAAATACTTCTGATAAATTAAAAGAAGTGGAACATTTTATTATCTTTTTTGACTCACCAGGACATGCAATTACCTGTAAAATAATATAATTCACCCTCTTTTATTCACTTCTTAAAACTTTCCGGATATTCACTTTACTTATTTGGATTGCTGAATTGTCTCTGAAGAAGGTATTTTACATCTAAATGTAGGCAAAGTTAATTTAACTATTCCTGAATCTCGTGTCAGTCAGTGGAGTGTTTCTTACGGATGTCTAACAAGGATAATTAATAAAGTGGTACGTACACTCTTAAAAAAAAAAAAAAAAAAAAAAAAAAAAAACTTTGATAGTTAGAATGTCCTACCTTAGTATATTAAATTCCATATGAAATTCCACCTGATATTAATATACAAAAAAGTTTTATTTAATTGAATTTTTCAGTATATTAGGTCTTTTGTTTACGCATATCAGCCTAAATTTCGTACGGGATTTTTTATACCTATGTAGAACCTTCAAACTACAGGAGTGTATCACTTTATAAATTCTCGAATAAAGTGTTAGATCGTCACCTGTAAAATGAGATAACGCATTATTTTCAACCGTTGTTGAATAAATTTAAGAATGTTCATCATTTTCCTTTTAGCCGTTGACCTATATTGTTTCTAAAGAAGGAAATTTTCAAATAATCGCGGGTAAAGCTAATTTAACTATTTGATGATTTTTCGTACCAGCTAGTGAAGTGGTTGAAGTCCCTATAAAAATATAAGAATTAAAAAAAGTTTCTAATATTTATTTTAGCGGAATTTATAATTTAAACCTTTTATTTCATAAACCGTATAAGGGCAGAATTTTGTAATTTGAAATATTTAAAGAAAACTGTCTAAACAATCTAAAAGTCTGTAATTTCTTACAACAAAATTGGAAACTGTAAAAAACAGCCATCTACATTAAATGGTAAAGTAATTTATTAATTAGGATTTAGGGGAGGGGAGTAAAAAATACTTCTCCCTTACCAGTTATGCAGTTTCTGCACTAAAATAAACTTCGTCTCTGTATTTTCATATGTTTTACTATTTTTATTAAATTAATAATATAGGCTAAGGGTAAAAAATTAACAAATTGAAATTTTCAGTAAACCCTAATATTTATTTCTTCATTTATTTTTAGCTCAGTTAGAAAATTTAAAACAAACTCAAATATTCAAATGGTTTCCAGATACTTCTGAACTGCAAACACGTTAGGTAAATTAGAACTATATTATACCATGACTAGCTCAACAAAAAATATTATAAGTAGTTAAAACATCTTCTAAAATACAAATTTGCATAAACGGCTTGAGGATTTTGGTAAAATAAAATAAAGAATATGTCTTTGACGGTTTTTCATAGTCAGAGTACACCCATCTTTAAACTTCACATTTCAGCTTACTTAGAATAATGTTATAGAATTCAGCATTATCTGAGGTGAGATATTTTTTAAAAACCAGCTGATTTTATCTTGTTGATTGTGACTTTTCCAAAACGGTAAGATTTCATCATTGGCAGTTCAAGAGTGCGAGTGGTCTTTTACAAAGGAAATGCTAACGTGGTGATACTATTAATTAATGTCTTAGTTTTCACCTTTCCAGGTAAATCGTGTCCTAAGGTAAAGTGTTTATACGTTTTACATTTACATGTAATTCCGTGTCTCTTCTGAATGCATCTTCTTGATGTTTCGTCAAAGTTGACAAGCTTCTTGACTGAATGTTGCCATCAGTTTTTGAAATTCAAAATGTCATCAATTTTCACATCATGAATGAATATGAGTTCTACTATCTCTTATGAGTTGAACGTATTGCTGTCGTGTGTACACACGATCTGTTCTTCTCAAAACTCGTTTTTCAGAAACAAAATTCCTGACAGATGGGACGGCAGGAATGAGTGACCCGTACTGTAAAGTAATGTGTGATGGATTTAAACTGCCCCCTATTACACTAATTCATAAGGAATATAATAAGTGTGTAATTTTTGTTTTGCCTTGCTGTCCCATCGGTAAAAGAAAGAAGATTATTTGTTGTACTAGGGACTTAGTTATGAATATAGTTGAGAAGGCATGAGCACAATTCATCTGGTGACATGTTTGCCTCTCTTTCGTGCTGCACATACATTTTCGTTTTGTTTGTTTTGATATCGTGTATAGGAAATGGATCCATGTAAAATATTGCTTGGACAGGTATATGTGGCAAGTGTAAATTCTGCATGTAATGAAAACACAATGCAACTATGTTTACGCCATTGTTACCCTTGACAGTTTTCAGTTCATTATAGAATTTCATGACCGTTCTTCTATAAGTTCAGACGCTGCATTCCGTTTATAATTCGGCTAAAACCGTGGAAAGATTAGTTATTTCCGAAACTAATCTTTCGCATTGGTTGCACACATCCATTCGGGGTCGTCCGAAGGGATAATCAAAATAGATGTAGTAGAAGTTGTATTTCACTTACCTTCTAAATCAGGATTATCACTCATAAACATATGATGCATTAAGAACAAAAAAAAACTTCTTAAAACACCATCAAAAATTATTAAATGCGCTAGGCCTTTCGAAAGATCTGAGTCTTTCTTCGTCAGGCGCAAAGGAGACGTCCTTCTACTATGAAAGCAGCAGGAAGACTGAAATGAGAGATAAGGGAAAGGAAACAAGCTGAAGAAACAGCCAATAGGAAGTTAGAAATGAACAGCCAATAGGAAAGTAGAAGACAACAGCCAATCACAAAAGAGTATAATCAAAACAAAAGAACACAGAGTGGGAGGGGCAAAAATTGGGAGGAGGAAAATACAAATAATTAAAAATGGAAACACATGAAAATAAATAAATAAAAAAAACAAAAACAAAAAACAGACTAATATTAATACAAAAATAAATTAAATGGTAGTACTGAAAAGGTTTTTCCAAGCTGCAGAGAGCATTGTGGAATCAGATTTATCATTAACAATGACATCACGATTAAGATAAATAGCAAGCTTTTCAAGGAAGTCCAATTCAGAGATACTATTGGCATTAGAGATAATTTTAGCATTTTGAAAATTAAAACTATGGCCAGAATCCCAAGGTGCTTGGCAATAGAAGATTTAGAAAATTCTTGATTGATTACATAACGAGAGTGTTCTTTTAAGCGGATTTCGAGATTTCTTTTAGTTTGACCAATATAAGATAAATCACAACCATTACAAGGAACTTTATAAATTCCCCATTTACGAAGATCAGGAACAGGAGATTTAGTGGAGGGGAATATGAATTTATTGACAGGTTTAAAGATAATATTAAAATTGAAACGACGTAAAACTTTAGCTAACTTGAAACATAAAGGAGGATAAAAGGGGAGGACAACCAAATTATCAGGCTTGCTTTTGACAGATTTGGAAAGAGTAGATTTATTAGATGGTCTATTGAATTTCTTCACAGCATTATTGATAACAGAAGGATTAAAACCTCTTTTGACAGCAACAGTTTTTAAGTAATCAAGTTCTTCCTTAAGGGATAAAG
Organism: Maratus speciosus; assembly: GCA_963932465.1. NCBI lineage: Eukaryota > Metazoa > Arthropoda > Arachnida > Araneae > Salticidae > Maratus > Maratus speciosus. Next base: position 338,459,244 of record OZ010787.1, on the reverse strand, counting down.
AATAGGAACAAATTTTGAGAGCACGATTTTTTGGTTTACAGGATGATTTGAGAGAGCATGAGGTGGGTTAGAAACAGAAAAAGGTTTTCTATAAACACACGTTTTGAAAGAAGAATCACATTTGGTAACTAAAACATCAAGGAAAGGAAGTTTATTAGAATTTTCTAATTCAAAAGTAAACTGAATATGTGGGTCGATAGAATTGACAGTATGAAGAATGGTAGAAATATCAAAAGGATTATCAACTAAAACAAAAGTATCCTCGACATAACGCATCCAACATTTAAAATTAACCAGATTTAATAATTTTTCCTCAAAATAATGCATATAAATATCACAAAGAATTGGAGATAAAGGATTACCCATACTTAAGCCATCTGATTGTTTGAAAAATTTATTATCAAATTCAAAAGTAGTTTGAGTGATGCAAATTTTAGTTAAATTAACAAAATCTTGGACTTCAATATCAGAGAAATGAAATTCACGTAATCTTTTTTCCAAGCAAGAAAGAGCACCTTCAATCGGAACATTCGTAAATAAAGATTTGACATCAAGAGAAAGCATAGAACAATTAGATGATGCATTTTTACAAGATTCAATCGTAGATCCAAATATTTTCTATATTTTTCCTCTATGGAGAGTCTCATTTACTTCATAAACTTGATGTTTTCATGAATTTGAACTCAAATTAATTATCATCCGATTATCTTTTTTCTGTATTCAAAAGTTTGATTCTGTAAGCGGAAGAAACAAAGTCTACTTACTTTATGTATTAAAACACCATGCGGTTTCAAAAGAACATTCTTGGAAACAAGTCCAAAACACACTACCAATCTGAAGATGAAAAAAATAGAAGTGGTTGCGTTTAAAGTGTTTTTGATTCTCGTCTCGTGTAGTAGGAAAATCGTCTTCATCATCAGCCAGATTGATATAAAGTAGAACCAGATTTAATACTAGGATTAATATATTTTATTTCAATCAAGGTTTAAAAATAGGTATTTTGCATGTTACTGCTTTCCATTGCGTAGAAATTATTCCAAATTTCACAATCTTGATGACAAGTATGAAGCACTTGGCGAAGAATTTGCATTTGATTTGTCAAGAGAAGTTTCTTACAGGTCGGTCTTATGTTTATAGTTCACAATCTCTCCACCCCCCCCCCCGAACTCGTGCTGTTTTTATTACATTACGTTTGTATTTTGTAAGTTCTCTCTGTCGTTGGGATTTCTGCGTCATAGGACATCTTTACAAGCTTTAAAAAACAAAACACAAAATAATTAATAGAAACTTTCAAGCAAACTTATGAAACACAGAAACTAACTAAATGAAGTTCAGACTTGGTATGAAAGATTATTATTATCAGAATGCTGTTTAACCAACAAAATAAATCACATAGTCAACAACTACCATCATTATAAATTACAATGTTTTTCAGGCTCCCTTTCAAACAATCCTTACCAATCAAAAAAAAAAAAAAAAAAAAAAAAAAAAAAAAAAAAAAAAAGCGAGCATGCAAAAGCTAACCAATATTTGAAATAGATGAGCATATGTAAACTGGGCAATAGGAAGAAACGTTTCTGGATATCTTTAAAGAAAAAATTAAAGAACTGTTGAAAGAAATAATTTAAGTAAGATTTCTAAAATTAACAGTCAGAAGGCAGCAAGTGTCTAAGTGATGTTTTTGTCATTTGTGATATTTCTGCACTAAACGAATATTTCAAGGTCAAGGAACAAGCATATAAAAACGTTATTTTATTGGGTTTGCGCACCAATTGAAGGGTTTATCAATTATTTTCGAAAAACCCGTCAGTTATTACCTTTGTGAAATAAGCGATCCTGTTGCTGTGAATGAAAATTAGCTTAAATGACTCTCAAAACTGTAATTGCAATTGAAAATATGTTATAATAAAAAATATGGTGTGATGTAATTAAACAGGATGTCTCTTCTTAGCGTTGACCAATGGCTAATTCTTAAACCGTTGATTTTAGAGGCATAGTTCCAACTGAAAAAAAAAATCAAATGTCTTCATCATGTGAAAATCCATTTTCCAAAAAAGTTATCTTTTAAAAAGGTAGTCAAATTAAAATTTTTATACGGTCCCTGGTTCTTATAAATTATATAAAAACAGCTTTTTTCGTGCTCTAACCAGTAAAAATTTCATATCTGTATGATTAAAACTTACTTAGTTATGATACTTTGAATTTACAAATTTTCTGTGTTTTCTGGTACTAAAAACGTGTTTTTACATTTTTAGTGCCATCACACACTATCCATACTTTATGGAACGGACCTAATTTGTTTATTAAACACTTGGCTGTTTTTGTTAAAACTGTTTTCTTTCTCTACAGTGAATCCCGCCGTACCTCGTCGCAGCAATTAGTCACTAAAAACACATGTGATTTCCCATCGGATGACTTCATGCATGGGCAACTGGGACAGAAAAGCAAACTCTTGTTTATTTATACATGTTGAATCTAAAAAACGATTGTTAATGCCATCCTTCTATATCATAACTTCCAAGGTACTGTTAGAGTCACAAGGTTCCAATTTTTTTTCTAAAATGATTAATGATCGGTTTTGAAAGTGTACAGTAAAAATAACTGTGAAATTGAGGGCGAGAAATGGAAACAAGTTATATTAAATCAGTCAATAAGCATAGTAAATTTAGAACAAATCAGTTTGAAATTAATTAATAACTATTGATAATAAATAGATCTTTATCAGTAAATAAATCTTTATCTGTTAAGACATAGTAGTGTATGAGCTCATCAATGTAATTTCATATTAGTTATGCTCTTCTTTACCTTTTTCAAAAGAAAAAGAGACTAAAAGTTCTATTTCTAACATCAAAACCAATAATATACCAATACTGAAAGTTTGAAATATAATATCAAATTTTATTTGCTTTTGATCATTAATTGATATAAATTCATAAAAAAATCTTTCTTAGTTAAATGGCAAAAATATTTTATTACAATCAAAATATCTACATATTATTTTATTATCTATTTGAATATGCTGAGTTTTAGATGAATCATATAACGAAAATATACAGATATGATAAATAAAGCCAGTAAAATGTTTCATAATTCTTTTTTTTTAAATCAGTTTTTTAGTCAGAACTTGTTATGTTGCGTGTACCAATTTCTTTCACCTATTTGTTGGTCGTGATTCTGCCTTATCAATATACTTGACTTACCATTCTCACAGCTGACCAGAGGAAAATTTAATCCTCTTAGGGTTGCACACTTCGGTAGGTCGATTTTTGAGATAATTTTGTGATGCAAAATATTTTCTTACCGCTTGTCAATGCTAAAAGACTTCATGCATGTTTTTTTTATTGCATTGTATCATTTCATTTTTCATTTTTTTCATCCATAAAAATAGTATTAAGTAGACACTTTTAATAAAGATCAGATGATTTTAAGTTGACTTGATTTAGGTCAGGGATTTTAAAAATTATTGATAAATAATACAGGAAAGGATACACACAGATTATTTTTTTATGTGGTAAATCTTCAGTAAAGCTCTGAAAAATTCAATTTTCCTGCTATTACATCAATTGTTACATATTGCAATAATAAATCTTGTTATTTCCATCAAGTGTTTGAACAACAACATGTTCTAACATGTTCAAAACATAACACATATTTCTAACTTATTTTTTAAAACTTGCACAACTCTTTATTGCTTCCTAATAATGCATAACCATTATATGGAAAATTTGATGACCAACAAAATTGCATAATGGAAAAATACTTTCACTATACCGCATAAAAATATCAAACAGTATTAAAAATGTAATTGACGAACATTTGACGGTAACATAAAAAGTACAGAACAGTTCTCAAATATTTTTCTACAAATGATATTTTTATTAAAATCACTGGCGGAATATATCTGTTTGATTTCGAGTATTATTGTTCATGGTGTGCAAGGAGACCCACAGCAAGGTCGTGCATGTCCGTGTACAGTGTTGCTAGTGGGCTACTTTTTAAAAATTCAGATTTCTTGATTGGCACCAGTTTTTTGAAATAGTAAAATTCGCCTTATTCAGTGACATATCAATTAAGATGAAAAGAAGGGAAATTTTACCACTTCAAAAAACTGGTGCCAATCAAGAAATCTGAATTAAAAAAAAGTAGCCCACTGGCAACACTGTCCGTGTACAAGATACACGCAACAAAGCTGATCGGCGCTTCATTATCAGTTATCTATACCGATTTATGGATGATCAGTAAAAAATGAAAGAGAATGTTTTGAACCAGCCACCAAATAGAGTTGTTGTGGCACTGTGTAGATATATCAAAATAGTTATTAAAATGGAGCTTGGTTCAACATAATAAAAATGTAAAATTATCAACGTTAAAAGAACCAGTAATTTTAAATTTTAAGCATACCGGTTTCGGAAGCATATAGCTTACCGTCCTCAGTGTTAAGGATGGCGAAAATTTGCTCACATATGTAGGGGGAGATGGTTATTCAAGTTAAAGGTTTATTGACCTCTGTTTTCCTATTGGTCAATAAACCTTAAGTAGAATCCCCATCTCACCTGTATATGTGATCAAATTTCCGCTATCCTTAGCACTGAGGACGGTATGCGCTTTTTGATACCGAAACCGGTATGCTTAAAATTTAAAATTACTGGTTCTTTTAACGTTGATATTTTTACATTTTTATATCAAAATAGCTTTAAAATTTATTTTATAGAAAGTGTTAAATTGTTCATATATAGGGATAAAAGCTTCCTTTTCTTTACAGGCTATAAAAAGACCGGGATCTCTAGTTTTAAGGCTGCTAGTCACCCAGTTTTCGAATTCTCCTCGGTAATGTTAACTCTATGGGCGTTTGATGTATTCTTATATTTAAAATATCTCCTCAGGGAATTAATATTTTAAAGTTCTTTTTTCAGTGTCCTCTTCTTAAGGGATGTCACTTTTTTCTTAGTTGTCAAAATATTTCTAAATTTTATGCTTAATTTAATATTTTATGTTTTAAAAACGGATGAATTGGGAGTAAAATTTTAACATTTCATATAAAATTAAGCGTGGATTTTAAAAATATTGTAAAAACTAAGAAAAAAAAAAAGACATTCTTTAAGAAAAGAACACAGAAAAAATAAGTTAAAATATTAATTTCCTGAAAAGGTATTTTGAATATAAAAATGCATCAAACACCCATAGACTTAACATTATCAAGGGGAATTCGGAAGCTGAGTGACTAGCAGCCTTAAGCGTATTTCAAACACCATGGAAATCGCATCCCAAAGATGATACTGAACCTCGATTCTCTAGCAAAGGGTCGGAACTTATATAACTACCAAACAAGATTATGGATTAAGCAGGTAAAATAAAAAATAATTTGAAAAGCAAGTTAATCTCGGGATTGGAAAGAACAATAAATGTAAAGCATATTAAAACAAGACATTTTAACCCTTTTCTTTCATGCTACCATACGTTGAAGGTAACAAATTAGTTGTTTTATTTTTAAATGCACGTGATTTTTAAATAATTCTTTAAATATGCATTTCTATTCGAAAAATCTTGATGATAACAAAATACAAAATTTAATCAAAATGTGATATTTAAAAATGATCGTATCTATTTCTGTTTCCTTTCTCTCTGTCCACCAACAATGAAGACCAATTATTCGAATTTTAATATATTTTACTAATTTATATCAGCATGCTGACAAGAAAAATATCCAATCCTATTCGTTATGGAAGTACCGCTGCCATAATTATTTACATGGAGAAGCCCTGTAAATGGAAATGTGTAAAGAATATGTGTTTTACATAATGACTAACAGCCTCTGTTACCTAGCACATTGTTCGTTTGAAAATGAAACTTGGTGCGACGCCAGATGTTTGCTTGTGCATGGTCTTACTGTCCAATTATGAAAAAGGTCGGGACAGCGATACCTATATGGAGGATTTATAAATATGACAATAATTAGAGTGGCTTTGTTCCATTATTGCTACAGGCCTGGTGAAATCGAAACCACGTGAAACTGACGGAGCCCTCTTAATAAACAGACCAATAGGAGATGATATGTTATAATACCCTGGTAAAGAAACGGACGTTATAAAGTGACTTCTCGAGACTTTGGAGATGAGAATGAGATGACGAAGATTAGATTAAGGTCTGTTGACATTTGAGAGAATATACTATATTTGGAATGATTCTCAGTCTTTATTTTTTCGTTAGAGCCTAATTTCAGGGGTAGCGCTATGTTTTATTTGTTAAGTTTATGTTTGGTTACACTGTTAAAAATTTGCAGCATTCTGGCAGGTCATTTGACCGTTTTTTCCGAAAACGGTTACACAACCGTAATTTTAACACTATTCTGACCATATTATTGGCCATTTTATGGTCAGAATATAGTTAAATTATGGTTATGAAACCGTTTTTTCAAAAAACGGTCGAATGACCTGCCAGAATGCTGCAAAATTTTTAACAGTGTATAATACAAACCGTTAATTACAAAATACGGCTGGTTTCTCTCATTTTCAGTCATGTTTTGTAAAGGACTGCTTAGGTTTCACTCACAAATACTGGATTCCTTTATCAAAATATCTAATACTGATTTCAATTTATTAAAATTAAGCTACAAATAATAAAACTTGTGAAACTCCTTATTACTTGTTAGCCGTGTATAAATTTGATAAATGAAGCATGATATTCACCAATAAAATCTATGTCACTTCGGACAATCTTTCCCACGCATGATTTAAAGCGCGAATTCAAAACTTCTAAAAGTGGATTATATTTAGTGCACATACATTTTACTGTGTTAAAAATTATCTAAAAATCGAAAGAAATTACCTATTAATGCAAGCATAAAAGCATTTTCTCAATAAAGAAACACTGACAAAGTTTTTGAAAACGCTTTTATTTAACATCTGAATGCGTCTATTTACCTCATATCTTTGCATAAACATATAAATACTTTAAAAGAATTGTTTGGATGTGTAAATCGTAGGGAATATTGAAAAAAAAATGACTTTTTGAAGTAGAAAATGATTTGAGAATCTTTATGTAGCTTATGTTCACACTTGAGCAATTTCACATGAATATGTAACAACACCCGTATTACTTAAGGGCTTACGTAAAGAGTTGCATAATCTGATGATAGATTTAAATACTTTTTTACCTGGAAAAAGATCAAGTAGGTTTTGTAGTACTTATCCACATTATATAATTATGTCTTTTAAAAAATGTTATTATGTCGGTTACGGATGATTTGTTTTCACTTTTTAGTTTTATGACCAAAGGGTATAAGAAAAGAGCAAAATTTAAAATAAATAAATGAGCATTTAAAATTTTAAATCACATATTATTCAATATAGTTTTTGTTATTCTTGCCGCATATAATTACTGGAAACTTAAAATATACTGCAATATACTGCTAAGATTCATAAAAGCAGAGGGATACATTTTTACACGAATAATTAAAACAAAAATATTTGTCATCATGTTTCTGTATGTAAATTTTTTCCATTGTAAATTTAAACAAAATCAAACTAAATCCTATTAAACAATTATTAAACATAACAAAATAAACAATAAATTTTTTTCTGAATTTTTGTTTTGTCTAATATATAAGAAAAATCAAGTTCATGTGTCATTTTCCTTTTTTATATCATGATACTATTTCAAATATATTTCACAGAAAGATTATTTAGGGGTTTGAATGTATTCCTCAGAAGATTTCATAAAGACTCGCGCAAGACGAATAGAGCAACAGTATATCATTTAATACATTGGAGTTGTTTGAACTTTAGAAACCGCAAGGCTGAATCCTTCGAACAATGTCTGGATAAAGTATCTATCTAAGATAATAATACTGCTAAGATAATAATTACTATATTCTCTTCGTTTTTTTTTTCAAGCACTTTGAATAGTAATTTTTATAACTTGAAAAAAATCTTTTGGGATTATAATCATGCATATATCCAGGTTTAAAATTTGTCTAAAAATGATTCTGTTTTCTCAGTGGTGTTTCTTAAACTGTTTGGTATTGCGACCAACTTTCAAACTTAAAAATTACGAAAGAGCCCCAGAACCATGGGTGTAAGAGGGAAAAAATCTGATGGGAGGGGAGGAGCAGACTTAAATCCACGAGGAGGACCAACTTTCAAACTTAAAAATTACGAAAGAGCCCCAGAACCATGGGTGTAAGAGGGAAAAAATCTGATGGGAGGGGAGGAGCAGACTTAAATCCACGAGGAGGTAATTTTTATTGTTTAATTAAAATGAAAATTTTAATAACACTTAATAACTTTGATTGTTTACAGCAGCATTTTTATGGCATGTATTATATTTTGTAATAAAACTAATGTCGTATTTTTGATATATTTTTGAAAAAATATATGTCGTTTAAATAACAACAAGAATCGCAATAAATTAAAAATTAAATAAAATTACGTAAAATATATATAATCTCTCATTCAAACATTGTGAAATACTAAAATGAAAAAAGAAAAAAAAAAAAAAAGAAGAGAAGCACATGATAAATTTTGCGATGAAATATTTGTACTGTTGTCTATGTATACTTTTTAGCATAAAAAGTAACATAAAAATGATTAAACGTTAAATTGAATGTGTAAGCCTGTTTCCTTTCATACAATGAAATAAACCTTGGTTGATTTTTGGTCAATGCCGCGATTATTTATATGTTAGCAATTATTCATATGCTGTGGCGTTGAGACCACTGTCATTTTTTTGCTAACCATTATCGAATATGTTATTTCGCATAAATATACATTATATTACCATTTGAAATAAATTATTGCAAGCTATTATTTTTTCTGCTGTTCTTAGGTGGTATCGCCCAACGCCAAATGACGTCGTATGATTTTGCTATTCAATTTACGAAATGAATGTCTACGGCCTGAGCAGAATATAGTTGTGTCGTTGCTTCAATGTCGTTTATCCATAGCTTAATTTCTAAGAAACTACTATAATTCTAAGAATCAAAATTTTTGATAAAATAGTATTTTAAACGAAGGTCAGTTTAATATGCTAATAGCTTTATACATAAAAATTTCAAAAATATTTGTTCCCCCCATATTACTACTATAGTGATATACTTAATTTTTATAAAAGTTAATGGTGGTAAATATTATTTTCTGTTTCTTTTTTTTTTTTTTTTGTTCTGTTACCAAATAATTTTATGTTTTTCTTTCTTATTTCTATTTTTTGAAATTAATTTAAAATACTTTGTAATTTGAAAAAGTAAATCTATTCACAACCAGCTGTTTAATTTGCACATTCTATCCAGAATTTGATGTTGTCATTGTAGTTTTAAAGTTAATAATAAATATTAAATCAAATTTAAAATGGCGGATGACCATTGGTAAGGGCGAAATAATAATAAAAATGTTTAGAAATGTAGTTTATTATATTTTGTATATTTTGAAGAAGGGCATAAAGAAGTCTTAAAGTATAAAATCAGATTTAAAAAGATTAAAGAAACAATTGTTGAGAATAAAATAAAGTATGCAACTCAGACACCAAACAGCAAAGTGAACAAAATGTTATGTTTTGATTTAAAAAATGAAATTAAAGAAAAATGGCTTGAAATTAAATTAAAAAAAAATTTGTTATTGAAGCATTTTCCTTCCTTTTAAAATTTACAAATAAATTAATTCATTACATCTCTTATTATCTCGTAATTTATCAATATTTTAATCATTTTAAAATTTACTTTTAAAAGGCGTATTTAACTTTGCTCAAAATACAATTTAAAAATATAATAAGAAATATTTGTAGAGCGACTTTTCTGTAATTATTTTATTATTTAAAGATACCAAACATCAACAAGATCATAGTACATTATTGTTGGTTGTTATATAGGGAATGGCCGAAAAGTGCAATAAGTAAAATTTTCTAAACAAAACTTCCAGGGGAAGAAGAGGCTTAATAAAGCTTTTTGCCTTTTTGTATCTATGATAAACGTAACAATTTAATAAAACGTAAGTTGTGGCGTAGTTTTATACTGGTGTGCAAAACTTAAACAACAATCATAAAATGCTAATTTTCAAGCACGTGAGTACGCAAATAAAAAATATATAATTCAAATAGGTACTATCCCTACATCACAGCTAGTCGATGTGACATCTCCATCAAGTCACACACGGTCATAAGTGTCAAAGTCACTAAGGTGAAACAAAATGTGGGATCTTTCATTCGTTTCATTATCAATCTCAGATGATCGCCATATGGTGACTCCATTGAAAAGTCACTGTGACTGTTGCTTTGTGGTGAGTCACGACGTGATATTACGATGAAGTTACCTTGTGATTCTCATGCGACTGTCATTTGAAGACTCAATTCTGAAGTCATCGTGAGCATTGCATTATGATGAGTCGCCAGATAATGTTACAATGAAGTCACACGGTGACTTTCAAATGACCGAGACATTACTGTGAAGTCACTATTGCGTTCCTCTGTGTAAAGTTACCAGATGATTTCATTTTCTGTCATTTGGGAATTCGTCAAAAAACAACTATCATGATGACTTTACAATGGAGTCTCCAAAAGACGGTCACACGAGAGTCATAAGGTAACTTCATTGTAATGTCACCTGGTGACTCGTCAAAAAGCAGCAGTCATAGTGTCATTTAAGTGCAGTGACCAAATTAGAGTAAGAATGAGACGAATGAAAGATATCACATTACAGTTCATTGTAGTGACTACGATACTTGTGACCATTTGTGACTTCAAGGATAGTTCACATCGACTGGCGGTGTTCTTATGCTAGTACCTATTTTCTACACTTTCTGTTCATAGAATTTTCTTTTGAGTACTCACGTATTCAGAAATTTGCATTTTGTGATTGTTGCTTAAGTTTTGTACACTAGTGTAAATGTTTTGTAAATAGAACCGTTTGATTCTGCAAGATCTCCTGCATAGTTTTCCGTCATAGAAAAGCCTAACATTATGGAGGGGAAAGTTTCAGAGATCCTGAACTTAGCGTATCTATAAGCATTACAAACATGTAAAACAGTGCAGAAAAAAAATAAAGTAATTTTTCATAGACATGTATAGTTTATCTTGGCAAACTGCTTATGTTTAATAAAAGGGCTAAAATTGCATCCAAAACTTTTACTGCAATGATTTTAAGTTATTAATTAAGTATGAAAGAAATAACAAAATGAAATTATTTTAATCTGCAACAAAATATATATTTTTAAATAATTAAATTATTTGTTTGCACTCATTGGCTTCTCTGGAGATGATACAGTAATCTAAACCGTTCCGCTCAAAGCGTACGACCAGTGGAGCGTTTGGCTTTGTTCTACATCTAGTTGTTTTTCCTTCTGATTAAAAGAGTTTGAAAATATTGATTTAAAAAGAAAATGATGGTTAATTTTCTCGGGATGCATTCATTGTTGTCCTTGTCTTCCAAGAAAAAAATTGTGCCCTCAGTGTACGTATAATCGTTTGTTTGTCCATCAATGGCAGGCTAGTAGAAAAAAGGTATCTCATTTTACAACAAGATAATGACTGAAAGAAAATGTTCATTGTAAATAAATTACCCTTTATTTATGCACTCACTCTTGATGGAAAAATGGTTATGATTTATGACCTATTAAACAGTTGTAATTCCCAAAAGAAAATTATGATTTATTTTTCAAGTAATTTGCGTATATTCTTATAACGTATTTAGCATCTCACGATATTACAAGTTTATCTAGAATCTTTGGGGAAAAATTGAAGAACAACTACATAATGATTGAACTAAGGAAAAAGTCTATAAAGATGCTTTCCTTAAGAGTAAAAAAGAAAACTTATTATAGTAACAGCAGCGTGGTTTAAGAAAAAAAATACTGTTTTCGAGAAATTTAACTCAGAGATCCAGAGAAGCATGAACTACTATTTTTGCATTATATATTTTTTAAAACAAAGATTTTCTGAACTTAAGATTTAAGTACGTCTAATATTATTCCTCCTTGTTTTTGTTATAGAAAGCAGTTAAAGGGATGAATCAGATTTTTTTTTACGAATTCTTAGTTAATGAAGAAATTAATATAAATACGAAATTGTGAATTTCTAATGCGCACTCGTTCTCATTGAAATTTACGGTATACAAAAGGAAGCAGATGTACTTTGTAAAATCCCCCCCCCCCCCCATAAAATATATAAAACTCTTAGTAATATTAATATAACGCAGCAATAAACTATAAAAAAAAATCCGAACTCTACCTATAACTTTAGTTTAAGGAAAGAAAAATAAAGGTAATTTTTTAATTTGAAGAAAGTGTTTTATAATGCAACCAGCTGAACAACCCGGCGTTACCCGGATCCGAGATACTAGCTTTAAATATACCTAAAGTCAGTGTTGAATTGTTTTATATTTTTAAACGAAAATCTAAATAAAAAGGGCTTTCAAAAAAGCGTTCTTCTATTTTTTTTCCATCGACCACCATCGAATACACTTAAACTTAAAAATTTATATATTCTGCCAACTTTTTGATTTCTTTTCGGACAAAGAAATGTAATGTTTCCGAAGCCTGTGTATAATTTCCGCGGTAAAATATTGATATTTCGTTGTAAAAAGCAGTATTTCTCTTCTTACTTTCCTTTTTTTACACAGAAATGTTTCGGGAAAAAACGAAATTTATCAAAAGTGATTTTCGGAAATGAATTTTTTTCAAAGGGTTAATTATTCATTTTTTTAATTGCACCTTTGGTAAGAGAAATGAGCGTACATATGGTTCGGCCTTTTACCGGTATAATATCCTTAAATATATCTTAAGTAAGTGTTGAATGGTTTTATATTTTTTAACGAAAATCTAAATAAAAAGGGCTTGCTAAAAGCGTTCTTCTATTTGCTTTTTTTTCATCGATCACCCTACAATACATTTAAACTTAAAAAAATATATATTTCTTATTGTGCATACATTTTTTGTCTAAGAAGCAAAATGTTTACGAAGAATGTATATAATTTCTGCGGTAAAATATTGATATTTAGTTGTAAAAAGTAGTGTTTCTTTCCTTACATCCTTCTTTTTTTTTTTTTTTTTTTTTTTTTTTTTTTTTTTTTTTTTTACATAGAAATCCCACGAGAAAAACGAAATTTACCAAATCTCGGAAATGAGTTTTTTTTGAAAGGGTTGAATATTCATATTTTTTAAACAAATTGCACCGTTGGAAAGAGAAATGGACATACATATGGTTCGACATTTTTCGGTATACTAGCCTTAAATATAATTAAAGTAAGTGTTGAATGTTTTTATATTTTTAAACAAAAATCTAAATAAAAAGGGCTTGCAAAAAGCGTTCTGCTATTTGTTTTTTTCATCGATCACCATCGAATACATTTAAACTAAAAAAAAAAAAAAAATGTATTTATTATTGTGCAAAATTTTTGATTTTTTTTCAGTAAGAGACATAATGTTTCCGAAGTTTGTATATAATTTCTGTGGTAAAACATTGATATTTAGTTGTAAAAGGCAGTGTTTCTCTTCTTACATTCTTTCTTTTGCTACATAGAATTCTTACGAGAAAAACGAAATTTACCAAAAGGGCCTTTCGGAAATGAGTTTTTTCAAAGGTTTAATATTCATATTTTTTTAACAAATTGCACCGTTGGAAAGAGAAATGGATTTATATACGATTCGGTATTTTTTCCTTCGTATTTTGATTTCCTAAGCTAATGTTTAATTTTTAACCCTCTAAGTGTTTGGGGCGTATTATTCCGTTCACTAAGCTCCAGGTTTCACAGCAATACAAGCAATATTTAAGATAACATAATTCTATAGATTTATGGAATTTTAAATACATTGAAGAATTATTAATACTCTTAAGGATTACATTCATATTTTTAATTGAGTTTTTTTTATAATGTTGAAAGAATCATATTTTATTAGCATTTAAAACAAAATGCAAAGAAAACAACATCACTATTTTACCCTTTTGCAAGACGCTCGGAGGGTTAAGCATGCCAAAAAAGAGAGGGAGAGATGTCGTCGGGTAAATTAAATGTTTAAATAAAAGTCGTTACTAAATTATTTAACCACAACGTTTGAACACACAATAAAATAAGTTGATTTGATCATACGTATACGTTTCGTGAGTACTATGGACTCACATCCGCAGTGTAAATACTTTAAAAGCAATATCCCCCCCCAACTACATGTACGATGAAAACCCGATGATGTACGATGATGTACGATGAAGGGTTTTCATCATACATGTAGTTGGGGGGATATTGTTTTTAAAGTTTTTACACTGGGGGTGTGAGTCCATAGTACTCATGAAACGTATACGTATGATCAAATCAACTTATTTTATTGTGTGTTCAAACGTTGTTTTTAAATAATTTATATTTCCACACAAGTTCTGTACTTACTAAAAGTCGTTACTATTCATTTTTATGAGTAAATATATTTCCGTAGTCTGTGAAAAAATTCGTGAACAAATATTGATTTTTGGTGGCAAAGGCACTTGTAAGAAGACTTTTTTTCATCTTGGTTCATTTGATAAAAAAATATTTTTTATTGTCCAAACTGTTTGAAATTTTTCTCGGTGTCTTAAAAACCGATATATTTATATTGGTTTTAAAGCCTGTGTAATCAATTTGTGGAAAATATTTAGTTGTAAAAGAACTGGTTTTTCTTCTCGCATTTTTCCCGTGGTCCTTTAACATTAAACAAAAGTTCTTATCGTTTAAACTCTTTGTTTTTTTTCAATTATAAATTTTTAAGTCTGTGTAAAAATTTCGTTTAAAAATATGGATATTTACAAACATCAGCTAAAGCCGCCTGCGTGTTCGCGTTCTGAGAGAAAAAAAATGTCGAGATTTTTTTTTTATACGGGATGTAAATGAAGTATACTAAGAACCTGTAAAAATATTTTGTTAAAATACCGACGTTTAATTACTCTTTTTCGTAGGAAAAATGTCTCCAGAAATCGCGAAGTATTCTTTTTTTTTTGAACGGGTTAGTAATCGTATTTTAGAAAACGAATTGCACCGTCGTCGCGTCGTAGAGAAAAGGTTCCCACTTTAAATGGGTAGGGGAGACCGGGGCTAGTAGGCTCAGTTTTTAGTTATTGATTTTTATTAATATTTTGTTTAAGTTTTTTATGAAACTTTTACTGTACTTTTAAAGAACAGGCATTGGGCTATAAATACTCGGCGTTTTGAGTTTGTATCTTTTGTAGTTTATGTTTAGTGCAAGCCTAAAGTAAAAGGGAAATTGTGCGCCAACCTACCCCGTCACGGGGAAAGTTGCCTATACCTATGGGGTAAGTTGGTACACGCTTTATAAAAATTTAAATGAAGCTCAAATAAGACACGCAGTTAAGCAAAATCAATTTCATTATTACCAGTAAGTTAAAACAAAGGCATTATCGCCGTACAATGTAAATTCTAAATTATACAGATATAAAAATAATGAATAAAACATTAACTTTGAGTAACTTCTATCCTACTCTATATCATCATCAGAGTTACAGTTGTCACAAATAAAAAATCGAGTGTCTCCGTTTGGGAAAGCCTCGTGTTCCCAAAATCTTGCATTGCAACCACTTTTTTCGTTATTTGCTGTTTTTCAAGCTACCAGCACAGACCAAACACCGAGCCAACTTGCCCCGTGTTCAATTCGCCTACTAGCCCCATAATAAATTTCTTCACAAAAGGGACACGTAATCTTCTAAGCATAAATAATCCAAGTAAATCACATATGGGGTAGGTACAGTTAATCATACACTAAAAAAAACTGCACAATTTAAATCGCAATTATTAAGATAAGTATTAGAAATTAGAAAAAGAATGAAGGAACGAAAAATTACTTATGAGTGCAAAAAACAGAAAAATCGTAATAAACGTCCACTGCGCGTAGGTAACGCTGTAAAACTACAATGAAGATTGTAAAAAGCAATAAGAAAGGTACTCTGTGACTGGTTGTGCAATCTATCCACATACAGGCGATTTATGAGGACGGCGCCTACTTACCCCTGTAGCCAACTAGACCCGGTTTCCCTTATATTTTGTTTTTCCGCATCTCTGAAACTGAGCCCGATGCGAGCTTCTATATAAGGAAGAAAAAGAAACTGCGACATCGAGCTTTATTTATTTATTTAAACGGTTAACAATAATAATTTTTCAAACAAATTGTGGCGTGTTAAAGGGACAGTTGTCCTTCAACCTGTCAAAAATGCTAGAAAACTGATTCAATTTCCATACCTTTTTACAAACTAACTAATAAAGCAAATTAAGTGAATTTTTTTGGATTATTAAGTATAGCATTACTTGTTACAATAATCAAAGCAGATTAATGAAAAATATTTAAATTGATTATGAAAACTTAATTAAGTAACCTATTTTTTTTGTTTCCATAATTATTGGGTCGATCGGAAAGTCGTGTCATGCTGGGAAAATCAAATCTAAGCGGAAAATTCTGCCCGGTAATTATTAGACATTGTATGTCGGAATCAACGTCTAATAATTAAATGATACAATTTTCCGGTATGAATTCATTTTCCCAACACGACACGACTTTCCGATCGACCCAATACTATATATCACTGCGCACACGATTTCTCAAAAATTATTAAAGAAAATGGTTTGAAATTCCCTGAGTGCATTAACACTATACTTCTGCATAAAATGAACCAAACTCTTAGAATTATCTTAAATAATAAAAATTTTATTTAAAAAAAAAAGTATGGGAGAAAATTTACAGAGTTTCTTTTTTTAATTTTTATTATTAATTATAAATATTATAATTAAGATAATTAAAAGATTTTAGTTCATTATGTTATGTAAACTGTTATCTTTAAATTAAAATCTATTTAAAGTTAATAAATTTAAAATAAACACGAGATATCATGAGCACAGTGATATAGAGGGTGATATAGGGTAACCATTTTTTTTGCAAAATGATTGTTTTATTTTTTAAATATTGAATGTAGAATAAAGTTTCAAATATCATTTGATCCGTTATACAATCGGTCATAAAAATAAAATTGCGACATAAGTGTAATATGAAAGAAACTTGAAAAATGATTGATTTTAATCATGAGAAAATAATGGGTCAAGGCTTCCCATATATGGGAGGCTTATTCCACTTCATATTATATTGAAATATTTGTTATGGGAAATAAAATCAGTTAAAAGAAAGGCAGAATAAATTTATGCTACATGGTTTAATTATTATTAAAAATTATTTGATAAACTGAGATGTGTAAACAAACCTGCTTAGACTGAGTTCAAGGCACAGGGGGAAATACCGTTTAAAAAAACCCTTTTTGTGACACTTGACCTGGTAACACTAGTTGCCACATAGTTTGGCTTCATCTCATCATGTTCATCTCTGTGAAATTTGTCTATATACCTTTTAAAGTGTTTTGATTAATGTTATGTTCTTTTGCAGAGGCATGAACACTTAAAATTTCTTAAGGCTGCTGCTTTCACCCTTTCTAGTCTTTTTCATTCCTTTTATTTACCTACTATGGGTACTATTTAAAAAAAAATAAAAGTTTCTATCAACTTTCCAATTTACATTTCATTAAATTTTTCTTTGCTTCTATAGTAATTTTTCACATCTTTTTGTAATCAATTTTAAACATTTTCCTTTCTATCACACCATTTTACTGTAGCTTTGAAGAATAAATTTACATTATTTTTGAAATATAACCATTAACCCTTCATTGTGCACAGTGTAGAATAAAGAGATAGAAAAAAACCAGTTAATGAAGGAAGCTTTGACCATCTGATCAACCCTCCCTCACATTCACTGGGTCAAGCCTCCCCACATAGCCACTTTTTAAAGTATAGCACATGGTTATGTTTAGCCTAATTTACTGTACAATCTTTATGCCTGGAATGAAGGCTGAATATTTCTGCATATACGTAAAACCTACTTACTTAAATTTCTATGATATATTTTATCTGAGAAAATCTTACAAAATGTTTCAAAAAATACACTTTTTAAGCTGAAAATCCTTCGCAATTGATTTTTCCACACCTGTTCTATCTGTATGAAACAAAGACTTTTAGCATTTCCGTAGCTTTGGTTGCCACCTAATAGAGAAACTTCTTTTAAATAAGATTCTTTTAAATATGAAAACTGAAGGGTGGGTCAAGCCTCCCCAGTCTCCCCTATATTAATTACTAAAAAAACCCAGTAGGTTACTTAATTAAGTTTCCTAATTAATTTAAATATTTTTTATTAATCTGTTTCGTTTATTGTATTAAGTAATGCTATACTTAACAATCCAAAAAAATTCCTTAAATTTGCTTTATTAGTTAGTTTGTGAAAAGGTATGGAAATTGAATCAATTTTCTAGCATTTTTGACCGTTTGAAGGGGAACTGTAAAAGTGCGATATTTAATTTCGACTGATTGGTTTTTCGATATTTCGAACGGTTCGGCCTCTACGCATTTAGAAAAAATAGCGAAAAGAAAAGCCGTAATTACATTGTCGGTTCTTCTCTTCTGTAGAGCTCCGGAAGGGGGGTTTTGGCACGCCCCATGCGGCGTTTTTTCAACAATCCCTTTTTATTTGCGGATTTTAATTAATATCTCGGCTATTTATCAAAAATTAAAAAATCTGAGCGTAAAGCAGGGTCGAAACTAAGGGGGGGCAGAGGGGGCATGTGCCCCGGGCGCCAGAACAAAGGGGCGCCAAATGAAGATTATACCTTTGGAAAGGATCATTTACTTCTGATGGACTGATGGCTTCCATTATTATGAAACAACCATTATAAATGAAGTGTTAGGTGAAGATGAAAGAGCAGTCGTAAAAAGTTAGAACTCTGATTTTCTGGTCCGAATGGGAAAAAGAAAAATGGCCATAATTTTTTTTTCAGTCCATCAGAAGAAAATAACTCGGTTAGGCGGGAATCGGATAATCGGGACTCTACTGAATATGTCATTTTAAAAATGATGTTTAGAATATTTTTGTTCATGTTCAGAGGGACCTCCCCCTTGGATCCGCCACTGTAGATTACGCAGTTCAGTATTACATTTTTTATGATTACATATTTTAAATTTTAAACTAATTCGTCTATTATAAAATTGGTAAAATTCTCTTTGTAAATATACTTTGTGGAAGAGGGGGAGGGGGGAGGGGGGAGGGGAGCCAAAATCCATGTTTGCCCCGGGTGCAAAAAAGGATAGTTTCGGCCGTGGCGTAAAGTGTATTACGACGTGCCTTGAACTATCCTTACTCAAAATTTCAGATCTCACCACGCGGCAGATTTCCCTAGAAACTTACGATCACATAGACAAACATCTTTCGTTAAGCAGTATAGATATGGTTTATTTTGTGATAACGGATCATCCACATAATTCAAGAAAAAGAAAACTTAAATTACATCATGACGCTATTATTATTAAAAGTTCTAATAATAGAATGTACATACAAAATTTAATTAATTTTTAATGACTATTTAGGGACATGTAAATTAATGACATGTATTTTCGTTAATTTATATATATAGTGTAAATAAGGTTTATTTTGTGATAAGGAATCATCGAAATAATTCAACAAAAAGAAAACTTAAATTACATCATAATGCTATTATTATTAAAAGTTCAAATAATAGAAAATACTTACAAAATGTAATCAATTTTTAATGATTATTTAATGCCATAATAAATAATTGACACGTATTTTCGCTAATTTATATGTACAGTGCACCCGCTAAAATCCGTTGTCACCCCAACGGCAAGAGCTATAGTCTTAAAAGTGGGGTCTAGGTATAGTAAAGTTGTCATGCGCTACTGAATGAAACAGCCTTACAGCGCGGCGCCACTTGGTAGGAAACTGCGGAGTTAGCATTCCTATCTTGAAAACGGAAAGATATAGGGGAAAAATGATTTACAAAGTTGGAGAGCATTCGATTTAGTACGGAAAGACACCTTCTGGACATTAATGCGAAGAATAGAACGGTTAAAACGGACGTTGTTTTTTCGTGATTTCCTACACTGTGACGTCACGAAACTTGAACGTAAGGAGAAATGATTACCTTTGACAAATGTCCATCCAAATTTGCATTGCGGTGAGAAATTTGAACATATCGAATAAAAAACTTAATTTAAAAAATCAAAAAACCCGACTGCGTAAAATACGAACTAATTAATTATTTCTCATCAATGTGAAACTATTTTTTATACTACTTACCTATTTTTTTTATTTACTTGTATTGACGACATTTAAATTGTGTTGAGTTGTTAGTTCCTATCTATAAACACTGTTTTGATGAGCCCTATATGTGTCTATTGTCGCATATTTTTATGGACTTAAATATCATTGCGTGGAGAGATGTATCTACAAGAATAATATATACATCTTGCTTAAACAAGTATTTAATAACGAACACATTTTACAGCAGACGATCACAGGAAACACAGATTCGGCATCGCATACAATAGCCGCTTAAGCTCCAAAAACATTCTATTTACCTCTCGCGCTAGTCGCGGTTACAGTCAAATACAGCACATCTCCTCCCTTCCAAAACTTCTTCTATAGATCTAATCGCTTGGGAGGTTTCCGGACTCTAGTCGATCGGCGAACTGGTTGTGGTGTCGGAGTTGAACCCTGGGCTATGAGTGGAGCATGCTCTGGTATAGGAATTGAGACTGGCGTTGCATCAGTCGTCTCCGTCTCCCTACAGGTCGGTGATGGTGTTGACTCAACACTGGACGTCGGAGCCTCAGCATCTTGCACAGGAATGGCAGGTTTTGCAGACTGTCGTCGGAGCTCGCATTCTTTTTCTTCTATGTCTCCTCCATCCCGTACTTGATCCACATGCCTACGCCACAATTGGCCATTTACATCCACAGTGTAATGTAGTTGCCCATCTTTACTAACGACTCTTCCAAACCTCCATCTCTTGTCTCCTTGCCGGTAATTTCGTACAGCGACATTGTCGCCAATTCGGAACCCTCTATCTGAGAATTCATAAGTTCCTTTACGAACTTTTTCTTCCACTCTGCTCTTAAGATCAGGACGCAGCAGGTCGATTCTCGTCCGAATCTCTCTCTTCAACATGAGCATGGCTGGACTATGGAGTGTAGTGAGGTTCGGAGCTTTTCTGTATTGCATAAGGAACGTACTTAATTTTTGTTGTATCGTTCCACCATAATTTTGCATAGCTCTTAAAGATTGCTTCACTGTAAATAGTATCTTTCGGCCTGCCCATTGCTAGATGGCTTAAAGGGCGCAGTGGTTCTGTGTTTAATGCCGTTATTACGCATAAACATGTCAAATTCGAACGATGTGAACTGTGGACCGTTGTCACTTAGAAGCATAAGTGGCAATCCAAATCGTGCGAAACAGTCTCTTAAGCATTCAATCGTTTTGGTTGTTGTGGTGGATCTCATTGGATAAGCTTCCAACCACTTTGAATGAGCATCTACTATAATCAGGAACATATGTTCAAAGATAGGTCCAGCGAAATCTATGTGGATACGTTGCCAAGGTGTATTAGGATACTCCCAGTAATGCACCTTCACTTTTTGTGGGTCGGTTTTATATCGAGCACAGTCTACACAGGTTCTTGGGCGTGTTTTCTATGTCCTTATCGATGTTTTTCCAGTAAACGTACGATCTCGCGATAGATTTCATTTTTACAGCACCTAGATGGCCATGATGCAACTCTTCAAGCACCTGAGCCTGATACCGTTTAGGGACGCACACCCGCTGACCTAACAGTATGCAACCATCTTGAGGACTATATTCTGCTTCTCTTCCCCTTAAAACTCCTCCACTTTGTAACACATGAAGTATTGGAGCGAGGTCTGCATCCAAATGAGTTTCTTTGGCTAAGTCACTAGCTGTGACAGGAAGAGTTTCTATTTGTGCTAACTGAAATAGAGAAATTTCCTCTTTAACGTCTAGCTGTTCGGAAGTGGACGGCAGCCTAGACAAACAGTCAGCATTACCATGGTTTTTTGTATGACGATACTTTATGTCAAACTGGAAAGATTGTAATACTAAAGAATAATGTAACAATCTTGTCGCAGCCAGAATTGGGAGACCTTTCTTCGATCCGAAGATAGCCACTAAGGGTTGGTGGTCAGTTAATAATGTGAATTGTCTCCCTTTTAGGTAAAGATAAAATTTCTTGACACCCCATACAATTGCGAGTGCTTCTTTATCAATCTGAGCGTATCTTTGCTCAGTTTTTGTGAGTGTTCTGGAGGCAAAAGCTATTGGTCTTTCCGTTCCGTCAGGTAAAGAGTGGGAAAGTACCGCCCCTACCCCAACAGGAGATGCGTCAGTTGCCAATGCCAATGGCAGTGATGGATCATAATGCATTGGGACACGCGGAGAACAAATTTCATTTTTAATTTTGTCAAAAGCTTCCTGGCAATCCTTTGACCAAACCCATTTAACATCTTTCTGTGTTAATTTATACAAAGGATTCGCTATTGTAGCCAAGTTAGGGCAAAATTTTCCATAAAAGTTAACAAGCCCTAAAAAACTCTGTACTTCTTGTACGTTTGTAGGTCTAGGAGCTTTCGAAATCGCAGAAATCTTCTCATCAGTTTTATGTAAACCGTTTTCATCAATTTTGTGCCCTAAAAATTTTATTTCTTTTTGAAAAAATTTACTCTTACCCAAATTTAATTTCAGCCCATGATCTTTACATTTCTGAAAAAATTTTCTTAAGGCCTCTAAATGTAAATTATCATCTGATCCAGTCACTCTAACATCATCCATAAAAACTTTAATACCTTCCATCCCCTGGAAAAGACCATCAATATATCTTTGCCAAATAGCTGGGGCAGAATTTAAACCATACATAAGTCTTTTACATACATATAACCCTTTATGAGTATTTATAGTTAAGAGTTTTTGACTATCGGGATGCACTTTCATTTGCAAATATGCATGCTTAAAATCAATTTTTGAAAAATGTTTACCCCCATTTAAGCTTGAAAATATTTCCTCTAATTTTGGTAAAGGATGTTGTTGTATCATTATATTTTGTTTTACGGTAACAGAGTAATCTGCACATAGGCGTATTGACCCATCAGTTTTTTCAACCGGGACAACTGGTGTTGCCCAATCCGAGGATTCTACCTTCTCTATGATACCTTCCCTTTCAAGCCTATCAATTTCTTCTTCAACCCTATCTTTTAAAGAAAAAGGTACGGGTCTGGCTCTACAAAATTTTGGTATTACATCGGATTTAAGTTCCAACTTTACTTCATAATTATTAATTTCACCTAACTGATCGTCGAAAAGTTCTTTATACTCTTCTAACAATTTATTCAAATCATATTCACAAGATGTTCTCACTGCTTTGATAGAATTCCAATCCAAATTGATACTATATAGCCATTCACGGCCAAAAATTGTATCCAAATTTTCCTTAACAATGTACAAATTTAATTTGAATTTTTGATTTTTGTATTCAACATCAACAGTAACAAATACCAAAGGTACAATTATTTCACCTTTATATGTTTTAAAAACTACTTTTGAGGGCTTAATTTTTTTCTTCGAAATCTCACGAAATTTTTTAACGCTCATTACCGAGACGGCCCCTCCAGTATCCAGTTCCATACTTACAGGTTTATTTTCAACAATTAGTGTTAACATAATAGGAGATTTTCTTTGCTCCTCCTCTTTTAGCGAGTTCAAATCAAAAGAATACATTGGGATAACATTTTCACTAGAATACAGAGTATCTACCTGCTTTTGTTTTACCGTGTTTGCTTTTAACCCTTTGTTTGCGGCAAAACAGGCTTTTTGAATGTGCCCAATTTTTTGACAAAAATGACACTTAGCTAATTTAAATCTGCAGGAATGCTTATCGTGATTAGTTTCCGTACACCGTGTGCAATTTGTTTTTTCCTTCTTTCCCGAATGATTTTGTTTTCCAAGGTCTTTCCTTTGCGAAACACATTTTGACTCCTCTTTATTTTTTCCCACGCTAAATTCCTTAATTTCTAAAGATTTCCCCATTATCTCATTTGCCCCTTTCATAGCTTTCTCCATAGCTAAAGCAATTTTTAAGGTATTCTCGATATCTATATCATCTTCCTCGAAAAGTCTATCTAATATTGCTCTATCCCTTAACCCGCTTACAAAAACATCCCTTAACATCGTATTTAACATTTCTTGTTTATACTGACAAGGAATTGCTAAGGAGCGAAGTTCAGCCATAAAAGCACTGACACTTTCCCCCTCTCGTTGCTTACGATTTAAAAATACTAGGAATTATAAGCGGCGTCGGAGTGAGGTGAGCTTTTAACGTATTTTTTAGGGTAAGGAAATCTTTATCGGAAGGACTGTCAGGAGCTAGCAGGTTTTTCAACAAATTGTATAATTTTGCTGACAAACTAGAAATAAAAACTTTCCCACGTTTGCCATCCGGAACATTTTGAATGTCCATGAATGCTTCGAAGCGTTCTATAAAAGCATCAAAAGCTTCATTTGTATCATCGAACTTTTCAAATTGAACCGAAACTTTAGGTTCGTGGGTTTTCGGACCGGCAAAAGTGGCTAAAGTTTCCATTAAGGCTTTATTCTGTTCGATTAAACTTTGAACGAGCTGCTCCATTTTTATCCTTCTTTAAAAGATAAATACAAAAGAATTTTTTTTTACCTTGGGCAGTCTTCAGCAGCTAATTATCCATCGGCGTTGTTCGTGGTCGTAATGACTTTGAAACTTTTAGTTACAAACACCTCGTCGCATATCTTTATGGACTTAAATATCATTGCGTGGAGAGATATATCTACAAGAATAATATATACATCTTGCTTAAACAAGTATTTAATAACGAACACATTTTACAGCAGACGATCACAGGAAACACAGATTCGGCATCGCATACAATAGCCGCTTAAGCTCCAAAAACATTCTATTTACCTCTCGCGCTAGTCGCGGTTACAGTCAAATACAGCACATCTATGATGGTTAGAGTTGAAATTGTTCTACACAAGGTTTAACGAGAAAAACACGTGAGTTGGTTGTCGATGCTGAGTTGGTAGCTGCACGGTTGACGGTCTCTGCGAAAAAACGTGGGGGGCGTGTACTGAATAGTAGCTAGGTGTGTTGGTGTTTTCCCGGGTTTTGAAGTTTGCGTTTTCTTGTCTTGTAGTAATTTCTAGTCACCAACGGGGTAAGTCTGCTGAATTGTTTCTTGATAAGTCGGGTTTTTTTTCTTTTCCTGGAGTTGTGTTATATTGTTGAGCCATAGTTGTATGGTATTTTGTGTTGGTAAATAGTGTATCTCGCCGGTATGGCGGGCTCAATTATAAATATAGTAGAAGACAGTACTCCGGAAGCAGAGTCACAAAATATTGAAATGGTGGAAACAGATGAAAATAATGTGCAATTTACTGATATCAACCCAAACGTGTCTCGTAATTCAGCTTCGGCTGAAACATTAATACTGATGGCTGCAGAAAATGGTGCAAGGAATTTTAATATTTTCATAAAAAGTGATGAGTCTAAGAACGTTCCTAAAAGGGACCCACGCGCTGTTCAAATATAATTACAAGCAAAAACTGTTCAATTCAAAAAGATTGAAAATGTGAAATTTACTCGTACGGGTACATTTATAGTAAGCACGAAAAACCCAGAGTGTGCAATTGATATAGCTAAAATAACCACCTTTCTCGGAGTTAAAGTCTCGACTAGAGTGAGTTGGGAGAATATTTGTAATAGACTTTTGCTATTTAACATGCCGGTAAATATTTCTCTGGCTGACATTGGGCAAGAACTGTCTATGGAAAATAATCTTCAAATGACGTTTCTCCCGTGTTAGTCACGGTTCTTGGCACCTCTATCCCCCCTGAAGTTAGGATTTGGCTCTCAATACAGAGAGTGCGACAATTTATTGACAAGCCCAGGCAGTGTAAGAAATGCTTTAAATACAACCACTCCCAATTAAAATGTAGTTCTGATCAGTTATGTGTGAATTGCAGTCTCCAACACACTGGTCCCTGTACAAACCCAGTTAAATGTGCTAATTGCGGGTCTGAACACAGATCAGACTATAATCAATGTTCGGCTCGGCTTAAAGAGGCTGAGCTGTTAGAATTTAAATCTAGAAACTTATTAACTTTTGTTGAAGCACGTCGGAAGTTTACGTATAAACCTGAACAAAAATCCTACGCGACTATTACTAGTAAACAGACATCTGATCTGGATCAGTTACAAAAAGCATTTGAAGCTCGTACAAACAAGATGTTAAAAATTTTCATCGACCATATCTCCAGTCACTCGGAGAAAATTGTTGAAGCAATAGCTTCTCTAAGCAGCACCATTATGAACTGTTTTGCAAAAATGAGCGACAAGTCGCCGGAAAGGCGTAATACGCCTAACAAGCATGCGAAGACTCAAGGACATATGACTTAAAGGAGGAAAAAAAATTGTTTTTACTGTTTGGTTTGCTTTTTGATTGTTCTCTGCTAGGGGAAGTTTGTTTTTGTTATCTGGTTCTTGCTATTTTTGTCTCACCTGTTGCGCCTGTTTTGTCATTGTTTCTGTTTTGCTGTTTTTGATGGGGATAACTATTTTACAATGGAATTTGGTTTTTATCTCCCCCCCCTTCTCTACTGCTGATATCCTGGTCCTTCAGGAGACCTTCCTTACCCCTAAAAAGTCTGTTGATATTCCTGGGAAAATTATTTATCGTTTGGACAGAATGGGTCGCCCGGGGGGTGGCCTGATGATTGCGATTAAGGCTACTTGGTCTTCTACTCTTCTTGACTTTGGTTCCCTCAACTTCTCTAATGAGGTCTTGGGCATTCAGGTGTATTTTGGTAACATGTCTCTTAATATCATCAATCTTTACTCCTCTTCGGGCTCAGTGGTCGAGGATTTAACCAAAGTGACGCAGTACATCTCTGGCCTTCTCTCATACTTGGAGACTTTAATCTTCATCATCGCCTGTGGGGTTCCCTGGTGTCCTCGTGCGACGGTGAAGCGTTCATTGACTGGATGGCAAACAATTCGTTCTGTATGATGAATATAGATACTCCTACCCATGTCGCCCCAAGTGGCTCTTGTTCCTTGACAGATATGTCTATTCGCTCTTTGGATATTTACTCGAAGACCGCTATACAGGTGGATGAGGACCTCTTTGACAGTGACCACTTCCCAATCATCATATCTGCGGATATTAGTACAGGCTCCCATAATAGGCCCGTTCTTTATAAATGGCCAAATATCTGTCGGGAGATTGATAACAAGCTTCCTTCAGTTGCTAATGTTAACTATGACTCATTTCGTCAGATGGTTCAGAGAGCGATGGAGAAGCATAGCACTGCCCATAACAAGTCACAGAAGACCCTCCCGGCCTGGTGGAACTCTCGTTGCAGTAATCTACGAAAGCAAAAGTTATTTTTTCTGAGGAAAGCTCGTACCCTGGCCTCCAGTGAGTATTGGGTTAAATTAAAAAGGACCTCTGCTAAGCTCCGTCAAGTGATTAAGGAGTCTAAACATCTCTTTTGGGATTCCGTCTGTAGAGACGCAAAAGACCCCAGATTATTGCACAAAGTCTTCCGGAAAATTTCAAGTAGGTCCAGCTCCCTGATTGATACTCACCTTACCCTTCAAGGTGATGGTATGTCCAGCTCTGATGCGGCGTCTCAAGCAGAACTTTTTACTGACCATTTTGGCGAGGAGTGTGTCCACGAACCAATCCCTTTAACTTATGGCTCTGATAGTGAGTCCAACCTTAATAGCCCGGTCTCTCTTGCTGAACTCAAAGATGCCATCCGCCGTACCAAAACCACCTCCCCGGGAGAGGATAAGATCAGCGCTGCCCTGTTCAAAGGCTTGGGTGACCGGTCCTTGAACAGCTTGCTTGGCATGTATAATGATATTTGGCTTACGGGCGACATACCTCCTGACTGGGCCTCTGCTGTTATCCTGCCCATCCTTAAGCCAGGCAAATCAAAGAAACTGGTTACTTCCTACCGGCCGATTGCACTGACTGAAGTTGCGTGCAAGATTTGCGAGAGGATGATCGCCAACCGGATTAATCATTACTTGTTAGAAAATAAAATTCTTGACAGCCGGCATTTTGGGTTCCAGCCGTTTCGGGATAGTCATGCTACCTTAATCAGGCTTCACCAAGACATTACCAATGCCCGGAGAGAGAAGAAGTACATTCGTGGCATCTCCCTTGATATACAGGCCGCCTACGACTCAGTGTACACTGACGGTTTAATATACAAATGTTCTCAAATCGGCATTACTGGGAGAACTCTTCATTGGCTCCACAATTTCCTCTCAGGGAGGTCCATAAAGGTCCGATGGAGGAACGTTACGTCGACTTCAAGAGGTATTGGCAAAGGCGTCCCGCAAGGGGCGGTCCTTAGCCCGGCTCTTTTTACCATTTATATGTCTGATTTCTTTGAGGTCCTAGAGTTCCTCGGTGTAAAGTTTTTAATCTACGCGGATGATATATTTATCTACTGTGAGAACAGCTCCCTGGACAGCTGCAAAGATAAGTTATATGAAGCGCTCCGACTTATTTCCCAATGGTGCTTTTATTGGAAGTTAACTATCAGACCGGACAAGTGCCATGCAATCAACCTGTCGAGACGTCTCTCAGAGTATGAGTTTGAATTCAGCATTAATGGTGGATTAATAGAGTGGTGCTCAGAGCTTAAATTCTTGGGCTTCTACTTTGCTCGTCGTGGTGGCTTTCGGAGACACATAGAGTACCTTAGGAAGAAGGCGTTCAGCAAACTTAACATCCTCAAGGCTTTGGCCCACAAACGGTATGGGGCAAGGTCCCACCATCTGCTCACTCTGGCCTTCTCATCGATTCGAAGCGGTATTGAGTACGGGGCAGCGATACTCAAATCGGCATGCAACTCACTTTTTCAAAAGTTGGAGGTCATTCAAACCAGTGCCATCAGAATTGTTTTGGGTCTCCCGAAGTGGACACCGAACATCATCGTATGAAAGCACGCGGGCGCTATCCCCATGGCTGATAGAATTGGCTGTCTTGCGGTCAGTTTCTGGCTAAAGCACCTGTCACTGGGAAGTTGGTCTCCGCTCTGGGACATCCGGGGAGACGGACTGGAACCGTTGGTTACAGATATTCATTGTGTTTCAGATTGGCTCGGAAAGCTTGGCAGTACACCAGACCACCTTCTTCGGTTTCAAATTCCTCTTCCCATGAACATGGAGGCTGTCAGGTTCTTCACTGGGGGTCTCCCTTTCCAAAGCACTGACCTGGATGCGAGCATGGTCCCGCAGTATTTTGCTGATTTTATTCAGGATTACTCTAACTCTTGGAACATCATTGGTACGGATGCATCGAAAACGGATTCCTTTACCTCAATAGCAGGTTGCTCCTCAACGAACCATTTTGTTTACAGAGTCCACTCAGCCAACTCAATTTTTACAGCAGAAGCCTTGGCGATCGGCACAGCGCTGGACGAGCTGGCCCACCAGCGGATGCATAGCGTCGTTCTTACCGACAGCCTGTCAGTTCTATCGGCTTTACAGTCTCTTAACTTAAAGTCTCCCACTGTCATTATATGGCTCCATAATAAGATCAGTAGAGCTGCAGGGTTTGCCTCGAACATTCACCTTTATTGGGTTCCGGGGCACCGGGGAATCCCTTTAAATGAGAAAGCTGACAGCCTTGCTAAAGGCGCGACCTTTTCTGATGTTTTGATCGATTGGATCTCTCCTGAGGACATCAGCCATGCTTACAAGCAGGATGTGTGGGGATGTTTTAATCAGTCATATAGGAATAGTAAATACAGTACCTCACATGGTGACATTCCTTCTATTAAGAATTCTTCTGTATGGGCTCGGAACAGAAGGGAAGACGTCTTGATTACCCGACTTCTTTGTCGGATGTTGATTACTCCTGGTTTACTGGCGAGGTTCAACTTGCTTGATGATGGTAGGTGTAGTACATGTGGTGTCACGGACTCCCTGGATCACATTCTGTTCACATGCTCCAAGTATCACTCTCATCGCAGGCGTTGCTGGGATAACAGTGTTTTGAATAGTGGGTATTTTGGTTCTTTTGGATGGTTCGTGAGCAAGTTTGCTTCGTCCAATAAGTTTCGCATGGCTACGATGAAGTACCTGTTTAGTATCGAAAGTTTTTAGTTGGTCTGCATCCTCCCCAAGTGGGGTTTCTTGTTTTGGTTTGGTTGTTCTTTTGTGGATCATTCGAGGCTACAGCCGTGCAGCTTTAGGCCTCAACCCCCACCCCCCTTCAAGTTCAAGTGGTTAGAGTTTCAGTAATGCAAGAGGTCCTACCTACACAAATTCCAGGTTGTGTAATATTTAAACGGAGCTTCTGACGGTAAAATAGTCAATGAAACATCGTCTTCATTTTGAAAGACCTATCCAATGATATGCCACTGAATAGGGTGCGTAATTTTTTTCGTGTCTACCGTCATTTTGTATTTTACGGCCGCCATTTTAAATTTATAAATACAAAACCTAGCCTCTAACCATCGGACGTTTAAGACGAATCGATAGAATGCTCATTCATTAAAATCCATCCAGCCGTTGGGATGTTTTGAGGGTATAAAGCACTGGCGCAGCGAAGGGGGGGGGGGTGTTGGGGGTTAAAACCTCTCCCAGAGCTAAAATAATTAGTATGATTGCCGCTTATATGAGTCACTAGTTGAGCAAATTTACCGCTTTAATGAATCAAAACCAAAGTTAATATTAAAACTTTTTGGCTTATTCGGAATCCGGGGCTTTGTTGAATAAAATTCTACTTAGGGGAGATTCTGTCCCAAATTTTCTGAAAATATTAAAAAATCGGTCATCAATCCGAAAATTCGGACATAAAAAATATCGCGAATTTTGACAAATGGTTGCCGAAAAAGATAAATTTTGTCAATCCGTTGCAGAAAAATCGCGAATTTTATCAAAGGATAGCAGGGAAAACGCAAATTTCGTCAAAGAATCGCAGAAAAAAACGCAAATTTCGTCCAAGAATCGCAAAAAAGCAAATTTCGTCAAACAAACGCGGAAAAAATGCAAATTTTGTCCAAGAATCGCGAAAAAAGCACAAATTTCTTCAAAAGATCGCGAAAAAAAACCCATAAATTTCGTCAAACGATCGCGAAAAACCGCAAATTTCGTCAAAAGATCGCGAAAACCCCCACAAATTTCGCCAAAAGATCGCGAAAAAACAAAAATTTCGCCAAAAGATCGCGAAAAAACCCGCAAATTTCGTCAAGGGATCCCGAAAAAAAAAACACAAATTTCGTTAAGAGATCGCGGAAAAACGCGAACTTTGTCAAAAGCCCGCGGAAAAAACTCATAGTTAGCGCCGGGAATGGAATTCCCCCTCCCCCTTCCCCGTCTCTGCTGTAACTTTTCAGAAAATTTGTTGTGAATTTCAGAATATTTTTTTTACTCAGAATCAACCCCTTATTCTACTCAACAAAAGTGATTCAAGTGAACGGCGAATATTGTATTTAAAACTGTGAAAACGCACAATAAAATATATTTTATGTTGGAACAGGCACTATCATTATCAATTTGCCAACATTATTTTTGAAATCGATTTTGTATTTCCTGAGATCCCATAAAAATCGTAATTTAGAAGGTTTTTAGAATGCTTTCGCTCCTTTTAGCCTTTTAAATGTTGAACATTTTAAAAACTGTTCTTAGAGAGCATTTACATCTTATAAATTTCTACTATGCCCAATTTTAACTTTCTATCTTTAACAAATCTATAGAAATCGAAATTCAGGTAGTTTTCCGCTCATTTCACTCTTTTAAATTTCGATTTTCTTAAAAACTATCCTTAGCGAGCATTTACATCTTATAAGTAGCTACCATACCAAATTTATAGTTTCTAGCCCCTTCAGTATCGCAAAAATCGCAATTTTAGAGCATTTTTTGCTCCTGCAACCCCCTGGTGGCAGTGGCACCGACATAAAATATAGCCTATATTCGACCTGGGACTGTTACCATCAATTTGCAATCATTACGTTTGATATTGGTTTGGTATTTCCTGAGATTTCATAGAAATCGTAATTTAGAGAATTTTTAAAATGCTTTTTGCTCATTTTACCCTTTTAAATTTGGAATTTTAGGAACTGACCGTAAAGATCCTTTACATCTTATTCGTACCTACCACACCAAATTTGATGTTTCTATCTTTAACAATTCCATAGAAATCATAATTTAGAAAGTTTAGAACCCCTTTCGTGCATTTTTAACCCTTTTAAATTTCGATTTTTTTTTTTAACAAACAGTTCTTAGAGAACATTTACATCTTATAAGTAACTACCATGCCAAATTTAAAGTTTTTACGACCTTAAATAATACAAATGTCGCATTTTTAGAACATGATTTGCTCCTGCACCCGCTTGGGGGTAGTGCCACCGGCATAAAATATAGCTTATGTTGAAACAAGGACTGTCACCATCAATTTGACATAATTACTTTTGAAATTGGTTCGATATTTCCAGAAATTACTCCCTACAACCACACAAACTAACAAACAAACTTGCTTCTTTATAATATTAGTATAGACAAGACTTCAAGCGAAACCCAGATATTTTTTCAGATCTGTAACGATAATAAAGCTATTTTAACGAAATTTTCAATAAATTTACATTGCTTTCCGTTTCTACGAAATTCGGTGTAGTTTAAAGTGTTGGCAGTGCACAGTAATTCAGTCAACTATACCGTGCTTAATATGTTAACTACATTCGAAATTATAGAATACCTAATTCAGCACTGTTTGTACGTGGATAATTATAAATTCCACCAATTCTTGCAATATTATTACATTGACACAAAGCAAGGTAAGTCTATTGAAAATTTTGCTGAAATTGCTTCATTATTAACCCTTTCAGGGACAAAGCATTTTCATTCCTAAAATGTTGAAATAAATGAATGACAATTTTTGTCTGAAAAATTGGATTGCAATCATCAGATATTTTCCGATGAACCACCCGATGATTTTCAATACAAAAAATGTTTGTTGTACTGTGTTATTCCATCTTTTAACCCGGGAGAACTCGCTGCATGAGATTTTCTCTCACAGTCGTACTTTTTTAAGACTCTTATTTAAATCATTTTTCATTTTAATTGAAATTTCAAAATGTTTTTCAATTATTTTACCTTTTTTGTGAAAAACAGTACTAAGCCAACTAAAAAAAGTTGATATTATATGAATGTAAAGTAAAAGGAAAGTAATTGGGCATTCTCACTAGCGAGTTCTCCCGGGTTAAAATTTGTCTATGATTTTTTTGAAACACCTATAAATCTAACATAGTTTTGTGTTATTTCATTGATGCATTTTAAGTTTTGTAACTCTAATATTGTAAACGCTGTTTAAATTAATCATAACCAGCTTATTTGCTGATTCTAATAACTCAGAAAAAAAGCGTTGTGATATCATTCATTAAATAGACTGATTCGATTATCCAGTGATTCAATTAACCGGCGACCAACGTTATCAACAACTCAACCCACCCCCCCCCCCCCCCCTAGAGCCGAATTCTGGCTGCGCCACTGTATAAAGAAATCCACATAACTAGATACGCGTGAAACACATCTAACAAAAACATAGCTGTGAAAAAAGGGAGCCAAGTTCTGTAAAGAAAATGGCAAGAAAAGAAGTGATATCTAAGTGGGTGCCAAGTTCAAATAAAATTCACTCAAACTTACCTACTGAAGTATTATAGCATTTTTTAAATTGTTTAGAAATAAAAATTATTGATAGCATATTAATAATAAATCTAGAACTTGGCAAGTTTTTACCTACAAGTCATTTATTTTTATTAATGACATTATTATATCTAAACTTTTTATTTCATGTTTGGAAGCCTTCATTTGAGTGAGCTCCTTCCCCTTGAAGGATGGTGGGATAAAATATATCCCACCTAATTTTAACTGCAAAATGCCACATTGACACTAGAATTCAGGACTAAAAAGTTTAATTTTATTAAATACGTGAAAAGAAGCTTTTACCCATTTTGAAATAAATTTGTTTTTAAAAATTCTGGTGTGATTGAATCATTTCAGCATGTCACGAATAAAAGCTCTTTGCCCCTGAAGGGTTAAAGGGGTGCAGTCTCTAGAGGGATGACCAAGAACAAGCGTAAAGGTATCTGTCTCTTTCTCAGGCCTTTTAGTCTGTTTGCATTGAGGTTTCCGAAGGGTGGGTGCTACAGTGATAACCAAAGACGAGCGGGAATGTATTTGTGTATTTATTGGTTTATCAAATCTTTAACATGAGTCATTTGTTTATAATAATAACTATATTAATTTTTTTATAATGACATTGTTGTTAATATTAACATCATCATTTTATTAAGACATGAAATCGATAGGCATAACATTTATCAAAAACTTGCAAAGTTCTAGATTTATTATTAATATGCTATCAATAATTTTTATTTCTAAACAATTTAAAAAATGCTATAATACTTCAGTAGGTAAGTTTGAGTGAATTTTATTTGAACTTGGCACCCACTTAGATATCACTTCTTTTCTTGCCATTGCCTTTACAGAACTTGGCTCCCTTTTTTCACAGCTATGTTTTTGTTAGATATCATTACTTTTTGTAGAGTTATAATATATTTAGACACTTTACTTAATGCTTTTTAATGTGCTTACATGAGACTATTTTATTCACCAAGCAACATTCAATTTTAATTTAAATTTCCTACAACAAACTATTTGGCTGCCAATTTGTGGCAGAAATCTATATTTTAATACTGCTACACTGAATGCATGTTTTGAAACGAAATGTATAAATTCGAAATTTTTATTGTTTCTGAAGCAATTCCTATTTCCTATATTAAATTTTCCAATTAAATATCCTATAGCTGGGCCTGCTTTTTTGTATTGAAAGTGAAAAATAAAGTTATGTGCTTATGCCACACTATGTATCATTTATCCATGGGTGCGGGCAAAGAGGCAGTGCAGAGGAAGGACATTGCTCCTCCCTGGATTTTCAAATTTAATTAACTAAATAAACTTTTCTCTGATGATTTTGAAAATAACAAGTGGGTAAGTGTGATCACAGATCGCACAGAGGGTTTCGTTTAATATTCCTTCCAAATCACTATCCTTTTGAAAAATCAATTAGTTCCACATTTCGCAACCAGGGGCGCACTCTATTCTAAACAAACCTCTATCCAAACGAAACTCCGCTTTACATACTATCCGTAGATATATTAGTCGAGGGGATTGAGCCCATAGCACCCAAGATAAGTAGGCGCCCCTGGCGATAAAAAGTGGAACTAAAATATGTAAGACTATGGTGCATAATATGAAAAAATGGTCAAAGGGGTGTCGGCAGAAGTTGGAAAAGTGCTCCCCGGGTGAAAAGGCGGAGGTCAGAAATATTGCTTAAAATACACAAGCCCGGAGGAGTAAATAATATAAGACTTTTTGAAACATTTATGATTTGTCGTGTGGTCTGAGGTATTCAGCTGTACGTATGCAAAAAGTCATGTCTCCAACTTAATTAGGGACTCCCTTAGAAAGAATTGCTTAAAATACATATGTGGTAGCTCAAAGGGTTAAGCGTAAGACTTTTTCAAGATTTTATGATTTGTCGCCTGGCCTCAGGTGTTCTGCTATAAGTATGCAAAATTTCAAATCTGCAATTTAATAAGGGGCTCAGTTAGAAGGAATTGCTTAAAATACGCATGTGGAAGCCCAAAGGGTTAAATATACGACTTTTTCAAAATTTTATGATTTCTCGTTGTATGTGAGGTGTTCAGCTATAAGTATGCAAAATTTCATGCCTCCAACCTAATTAGGGTTTATTTAGAAAGAATTGTTTAAAATACACATGTGGGATCGCAAAGGGTTAAATGTTCGACTTTTTCAAAATTTTATGATTTGTCGTTTGATGTGAGATGTTTAACTATAAGTATGCAAAATTTCACGCCTCCAACCTAATTAGGGCTCACTTAGAAATAATTGTTTAAAATACACATGTGGTAGCGCAAAGGGTTAAATGTACGACTTTTTCAAAATTTTATGATTTGTCGTTTGATGCGAGGTGTGCAGCTATAAGTATGAAAAATTTCACGCATCCAATCTAATTAGAGGCTCACTTTGAAATAATTGTTTAAAATACACATGGGGGAGCCCAAACGGTTAAATGTACGACTTTTTCAAAATTTTAGGATTTCTCGTTTGATGTGAGGTGTTCAGCTATAAGTATGTACAATTTCATGCCTCCAATCTAATTAGGGGCTCACTTAGAAAGGATTGATTAAAATATACATGTGAGACTCCAAAGGGTTAAATTTACAACTTTTTCAAAATTTTATGATTTGTCATTTGATGTGAGGTGTTCAGCTGTAAATATGCAAAATTTCACGCCTACAACGTGTATAGTTTCTGAGAACGGGCTCTGTGACGGACAGAATATGTCAATTTGTTGATTTTCTGTAAGCAAGTAAACCCAGATAAACACCCAGTAAGTAGATAGGTTTACAATGGAGGTCTATGGGAATTTGGCGAAATATTAGAGATATCGCCAAGGTGGCGTCACTTTTGGCGACTAATTTTGGTCGCCAAATTTTGAGATATATCGCCATGTTGGCGAGAAACTTGGCGGTATTTGGCGACAGAACAGCGTCCCCTCCTACGGCAAATTAAAATTTCGCCTAATAGACACAATGGTAAAGTAGAAATGTGCACCCCCAGGTGGGTAATTCCTCGATTTTCACAATTTTTTTTCCTTAGTGTTATAGTGTAAACGAACTTCGCACCAAATTTGAAGTCTGTAGCTGCAGTAGATATACGAGATCTTTTTGATGAGTGAGTGAGTCAGTCAGTCAGTGGTAAAATTATCGATTATCAGACATTTTCAAATGTCATTATCTCGGAAACTAATTATGCGTTATTTATAAAATTTTGGATTATAGGTAATTAGGGTGGCCTTACTACACATTTCGTATAACAAGTACGTAGGTCTCATAGATTTTCAGTTGTAGAGCATTGAAATTTGACGAAAACAGCTCGAAATGGTTCGTGTAAATAACACACGGCTATGTCAGGCGAACTTGGCTGACACACTGCCGTGTGTCTAGATAACACTTCTTGGCAGTCGGGTAATAAAAGTATATTGTTATAAATAGTTGTTTTTTTTTCTTTCTAAGATCGTTTTGTCACGTCACAGTGTAGGAAATCACGAAAAAACAAATGCGCGTTTTAACCGTTCTATTCTTCGCAATAATATCCACAAAGTGGTTTTTCGTACTAAATCGACGATGTTCTAAAACTTTGTAAATCATTTTTTCCACTATCTCTTTCTGTTTTTGAGATAGGAATGCTAACTTTTCAGTTTTTCCCCAAGGGTTTCATTCAGTGCCGCATGGCTACTTTACTATACCTAGACCCCACTTTTATGACTATAGCTCTTGCCGTTCAGATATTATTGGGGCGACAACGGACTTTAACGGGCACACTGTGTATATTATTGAAAAACAATCCAATCAATGTTAAAGAGTAATGTCACATTTTTAGGTATAAATCAAACGTACGTATTTCGTTACATTTCGTTTTTTATCATACTTTTTAAATAATCCGTACATGGAGAGCATGCATATTTTGGATTGAAATTTTTGTTTAAACAGATTTATTAATATATGATGTGATTATTAAAAAATCATTTACAGAAACGTTAACTCTTTTGCTAACCATTAGAAAAAACAGTACCAAATCAC
Source organism: Maratus speciosus (assembly GCA_963932465.1). Taxonomy (NCBI): domain Eukaryota; kingdom Metazoa; phylum Arthropoda; class Arachnida; order Araneae; family Salticidae; genus Maratus; species Maratus speciosus. The sequence continues at coordinate 338,421,616 of OZ010787.1, read as the reverse complement.
TTCCTAACACTCCCTTCATGCAACTAAGTATTCAATCACTTCTAACAGTTGGTTCTGAATAAAATACCAAGTATCTGCAATTTTATGGGATTATACTTCAGTTTAAAGTTGAAAATATTTTTACTGGCATTTCGTGTATGTTAATAAATGATCTTTAAAAAAATTTAAATGTCTAGTATATTTTATTTCTACAAATGTAAGTAAGTACGAGTAATAAGCCTTAATTACGTCCACTAATAACCATATCACAATATATGTTCCAAACGGAAAAGTCAAGACATATATTAAAATATTTATTTGCTTAAAAGACGTTACTAAAAACACATTAAAAGTAAATGAAGTCAAAAATCAAAAGTCTTTTCGCATCCCGAATATATAGATTGAATCGTTGGACAACTTGCGAAATCTTAACATAAAGGGAACATGTGCGATGGTGAAAATGTAAGGAGCGTTTTATGTTTACTTGTTTATATTCGATGATTTTTTTCCATTTTTAATATGCGTTGTATTTGTAATTTCTGTTATACATTCTGATGACGACCCAGTGAAGAAGTTGAAACATGTCAATATAGGTTTTTAATTTACTTTTAATGTGTTTTTAGTCACGTCTTTTAAGCAAATAAATATTTTAATATATTTTTTACTTTTCCGTTTGGAATATACATTGTGATATTTTATGTCTCTTAAACTGTTTTGAAAATGAAAAATTAGTGGCAAAAATCGACCTGAAACTTCAAACAGCCTCCATTTTGTAAAGTTTTGATTTACCTTAGAAATTTGAGATTTGGCTACCAACTAATTTAATAAAGTTTAGTATTTTTTTGTTTGTTTAAGCTAATTATTAAAGACGCAATCAGATACACCGACTTACTGTGCACACCGCCGTGTGCAGTGAACTTCGAAGCTGTTTGTATCAATTAAAATATCAATATTTTTATGTGACAACATTCACACACGCAGACGAAAGTATATTAAAGTCAATGCCAAAACAGTTTGTTCCAATTGCTTAAAAATATGGTCCTGAAAATGCCCGAAAATCAACCTTTTTCAGGAGAACCACCCCTTAATTTATTTTTTAAAACTTTCTGAAGAGGAGTTAAGCAAAATAATTATTTAAGTTGAAAATATTTTTTTGAAATTGAATTGTAAAAAGTGGTGGTATATATTCCATTTTAAAACTAATTTTTTTTGCATGAATACTTATTGAATTCAGAAAATACATTTTAAAATTCACAGTAAATTTGATTGCTTAGAATTAGTTACACATTATTAAAAATATCTAGTTTTCAAAACATTTCAAAAGACATTTAAATAAAGTAATCGAGAAACAACTGCTTTTAAGATTTTGATTCATTACGTTTTTCAAATTTTCTTTACGGAAATCGCAATGAAATTTATATACTTTTACTGTATAGGCCAATTGATTCATTTAACAAGGATCGAATAGATAGCATTAGAAATCAAGAAATAAACATAGTTTACTACAGCTTTTGGCCTATTGATATTCATTTAATATTTAAAATGCTAAATCACAATTTATTTTATTCCACTTGCTTTAAAAGATGAAACAAGATTTTTGAAAGGTTTAGTATGATATAAAATTCATACCTTTATTTAGATACTGGTCTGTCGCGATGCTTTTCATTTTTGTAATAGAAGTGTAGGGATAAAAAGTTTTATTACTTAAAAAATATAAATATTTTATTGGTGTTACATCGTAATGCCAATTCACATCATGCTTCAAAAATATCTGAAGTGTATACAGAAAAAAAACGAGAAAGAGAGAGAGCTTTTTTTTTACAGAAGTAGCTTTTTCTTCTCCTTTTTTGAAAGTCAATCTTGCAATACTTTCAGTAATTATTCTTAAACTATTTGAAGTATTATCTTCTTCTAAGACAATGAATATACTTCAGATACAGATAATTAGTTATAAGACTAATTTTTTAAAGACTAATGTAAGTATTATGGGATTTTTTTCATTGTTTTATCTCCCCAGGCTCAAATTATTAAATGTATATAAAGTAACCCTTAAGCAAAACGGGTAGGAGATAAGTTCTATAAATGTACTCGATTCTTTATCAATGGCGGCATGGATATATAGCACATCCTCAACTTAACAACCGTGAAATCGAATGCCAGCTGTCATACAACTTAGTGAATGTAGACTCGTATTTTTAGAAAGGTGTGTTCCGCGCTAAATAACAGATGCTTCACTGATTCCCACCTCACAAAATAGGCTAAAGGCTAGATAAAGGAAAAGTTAAGACTTTATCAAGTGACGTAATTAAGTAAGAAAGCTCCAAATAGCTTTTGGAAAGTAAAAGAAATCTATTTTTTCTTTATTTATCTTTATTAAGAGCGTCCGACCATTTTACAATCAACTTTTCGGCTCAAAGGTCCAACAATAATCGAACTCAAGTGAAAAGGTGAAAAGCTTAAAAGCAATGCTATGTTTTTTCTTTTTTCTTTCTTTTTTTTTTTTATCTGGAAAGTATTCATCAATGTGAAACATTCACAGTTTCTGCTATTGCTATTGTACTCAATGCAAGTGAAATTTGTCTTGTGATCTCAATTAAGATGCTACAAATATTTTTTTACACAGAGAAAGCGCTAACATCTGAAAAGTTTTTCAATATATAATGGAATTGAACAAAGAAGTAAAATGCTTGAGGTGATTATTTCAGTTCATTCCATTTTTACAGAATAGAATTAAATCAGTGAGAAGTATCCAAGAGTAATTTTAATATTAACCAATAAGGAATCCAACCTGTGCTTCCTGGATTACAGAATATAGGTGAAAATAATTTTTTTAATGGAAAATTCTAATAGATTCTTTACACTTAATATATTTTTTAGCTTGCCCACTAACAACATCTACAGAAAAAATTTATATGAAAAATATCGACTTTGTATTTAAATAAAGTTTTAAAATTTATTAAAAGCAATACTTTCGCATTAACCGCATGCCAGGAGCTGAAAGAAGGAAACTGAAAAAATTGTTAAAGATTTCGCGGCCTTTTTCATTGTGATAATTTCAGTGATTTGAGCGTGTAGTTCAATTGCATGTCTGTTAAATTTTTGTTTAATTTATATTATTTTATTTATTCATTGATAGAGTTTTAATTTCGTTCTGGAATAATAGCTGGAAGCAAATACTGAACTTTGAACTTTTTATATTGTTTTAAAAGCGAACGGGTTAATGTTTCTTAATCGGGCTGCACACAAAGGAGATTAGAGTCCTTCATCGCTTAGGGGTTACCTATTTTTTCCTAACACAATCCGACTCGAGGTTCGGGTCGGGGTGGACACTAGAGTTTTTCAGTGCAAGTCGGGTTGACTTCCGTGTTCGGGTTGACACAACTTTTCAAAAGAAAGTCCTGAGTATTTTTTTAAGGCAAAAAAAACTACATATCTGAATATTAATTAGCGTATATGTATTAATTTTTATATAAAAAATAAAATTCATATTAGAGATAATTGCATTAAAATATGCATTAATTTTCTTTCACTTCTGTTCGAGTTTGGCCCAGTTTCGGGTTCAAGTGTGTTGAGTTCGGGTCGACTTTAAGCAGAATTTCGGGGTTTATATTAGGTACAACACGAGACATGCAGTACTCTAATAGATATAGAATAAAAATATTCTTGCCTGCAAATTATTTTAAAAACCATTAAAAATCAGTAAGCTGAGATACAGTTTTCAAGCAAGTTGCATTTAAAAGAACATTTCTTTTTCATATTCGACGGTGCAAAAATTGAAATTGTGCGACGTTTCGAAGGTAAAAAATTACAGTAAAAGCGAAATTTATTGGTCAGGTGTTGCCACCGTCAATAAGACGCCAATTTTACTCACGGACATGTTTTTACTTTATAATATAGATTTACTGGTTCAAAACTCCAGAAAAATATCCCTCATCAATATCTTTTCAAGCCTCCTACTTTATTCGTACGTTTATTTTATGTATTTTTGTTTTATAGGTGAACATGTTTTACACAGTGCAGAAGAAGTAGAAGAAGGTTTATATTTTTTACTTCAAAATTTACATAAAGTATTGAATTTTTTAAATATGTATACCACAGTTTATTTTTTAATTCACTGGAAGGACAGTTTACATCCACATGTTATTTTATGTTCACAATTTGAAAAGTCAGCCCAAAAGTACATGTATAAATTTCATTAACGTATCAGTAAAATTAGGGGGGTAATTAAGATTACTGTAGAAGTTATAGCATAATATTTGATTACCGTATTTACTCGTGCAAAATGTGCACATTTTCTTCCAAAATTTTAAACAGTTTAAAAAGTGGGGTGCGAGCAGTGTTGCCAGGTGCATTGTCACAAAAAGCGGGACAAGGGCTACTAAATCGGGACAAAAAAATACAGTAAATCCTATGAAAACGAAACCTGCTTATAATGGAATCCTGTCTTAAGCATATAAAACCCATAGTACCTATGGACGGAATACCAAACATGCGAAAGCAGAAACCTGTCTAAAACCGAATGTTTCCTTGGTCACTTGCAATTCCGTCTTAGAAGTTTTAATGTACTAAATAAAAACACTAATTAATCTTACACAGTAAAATCTGTGAAAGCGTAATCACTAAGAACCTCAAAAAGAAAAACGTTTTGGAAAGATTTCTGATGGTACAGTCATAGTTGCGTAGTATTCCTTCTGTAGGGACTATGGAAATTTTACGTTTAAGGCAGGATTCTATACTAAACAAGTTCCGTTTTCAAACGCTTTGCTAAACAAAGTGCAATAAAATCTGTAAAAACACAATCGATAGGAATCAGAAAAAATTACGCCTTAGATAGATTTGGTTTCTGTCAAAGCAGATAGCATTATTCATTTCGGCAGAAACATAAATAAAAGTCCGTAATGTACAAGGTCTGTTTTCTGTATTGAATCCTACTCGATGCAGACTAACGAATAGCATGGTACGAAAAGAAATTTTAAAAAATCTGTGCATCCTGAAAAATCGGGATTTTTGGCGTTTCGCGGGACGGGTCTTGGAACCCCTGAAAATCTGGACACCTGGTAACACTACATGCGAGGTATATACGGAATGTTTCCGCGACATGAAACTACACACGCTTTCACTAATTCACTGAATACAATACATAGATATTCAGATAAAATTATACGAATATAGATAGAGAATAAAATAAGAATACAATACATAAATATTCTGATAAAATTATACGAATATAGATAGAGAATAAAATAAGAATACACTGCATAGATATTCTGATAAAATTAGACGAATATAGATAGAGAATAAAATAAGAGAAATAATTAATCTTTTACGCGCTGAGTTTTGTGTATTATGAGTCAATACATGGCATTAATATCCGGTGTTGATAGAAAAATTTAAACAAATTTTCCATTGAAGATATATTAATTTTATGGTACCTTAATAGGGCGAAATGTACGTAGGTGAATACGATAGTTTAGGTCGAAAAAGGAAATATATTGTTAATCGGGTTTCATGCAGAGCTTTTTTTTTTTCCTCTGAAAAATAATGGTGCACATTGTACACGAGATATTTTTTCGTTTTTCCCTATCAAGAACAGGCTTGTGCATTATACACGAATAAATACGGCAATACATTTTGTATCGAACGTCTATTGCTACGTGTTTTCCAATCTATACTTTTACACACCGGAGTTGATTTAACATACTCTGTCTTACATTATTTAGCAAAAATATACACATTATTTATATATATTTTGCATATTTTTATAATAAATGTATTATTATTAAATCTGCATATTTACACAATAAATGTATACATGTACTTTTATATATACACACAAAGAGCACATATAACTGATCTGATGAGAAGAATGACAATTGTCATGTGAATTACTTTGTAACAGGAAATGAATATATATTTTTTTTGTGTGTAATGTAGTATATACACGAGTGCTGTACATCAATGGAACATCACCTCGAATTGTATTATGGACCATATAGACAACATGTTACAGGTTACAGGTTCTGCTGTATATATAGAGGGATCACAAACTCTTTCCCTAATTACAAAACGTTAGCACGAAATAACCGTTGAATATAGTAATGTAAATTTTTTTATCATTGCATAGCCCTATTCTAAAAGATTCTTTTTTAATCATCGAATCGATGACAATTAGTCCATAAACGTAAGCAGTGAATCAAAAGCTAATTTTATCAAAATAACTTCAATGATGGGAAAAAAATACAATGTGTTTTCGTGTTTCCGTGAAACTAGTAGATCGCCCGTATCTGTTCAACAGGAATTAAGGCGTTGTTGTGGACGCAATCTTGCAGATGTCAAGAGCATAAAACAATGGCACCAAAAGTAAAAAAAAAAAGAAAAAAAAAGAAAAAAAACTGGTAGGATTAGTGACCTTCCAAGAAGTAGTTGGTTTAAGGTGAGCGATTCACATTTTCCATGCTACAAAGGGGGCGCACGTTGAAATTTACTAGCGTAATTGGTATTATTAAAAACTTGGTTACTATATTTAAACTGACAAAAATAAACATATGTGTTTTAGTGCAATAATTTTTTGTAATCAGAGAAAGACTTTATGGTCACTCTGTGCGGTAGAAGTGGAATCAATGTTTTTTATAGCTATTAAAAGCCGAAAAACTAATGACAACAGAAAGTCAATATCAATGAAATTTTATTTATTAATTGTTAGCCTATAATTAATAACAATATTAATAATTAAATAGACTTTGAATTTAACAAAGCATTAGCTAATGAATAAAGTAAAATTATGCTACTTACCATTTACATTTTCTTGCAACAACTATAACTTTTGTCATATAAATTATTTCGAAGAACAAAAATTCCATTTAAAATTACTTAAAAGTGTTTTACTAAAATATATACATTGTACAACTAAAATATCAAAACTAAGTACTTTCGAGCATCTGACGTGCCCATCATCTGGGTTAAAATCGATAAAAACCAGAAGTCGAGTCCATTCATTTATAACTTGATGGGCTTTTTCAAAATTCAAACTGAAAATGGGGAAGGTTATGTTGTTTAAAATGTTCCAAATTTTAAACTGAAGCTGGAAAAGAGTTCATGTTATTCCTAGTAAATTATAGCAAATTTTGGGGATGGTGTATGATAATGCATCATTACACGTATAAATAGTTCGACATAGAATTTCAATTGAATCCATAATTAATAACTTTTGATAACCTGATAATATTTTTATGATCTTAGCTCTCTTAAAATCAATCATAATCTCCTTTCCCTGGTGCAGCCTAGAAATTGCCGTTCGACATCGGTTTAGTTTAATATCCACAATGTGTTCCGCCAAACTCTCTTTGAACTTTTGTGACGTCATACCGACATAATCCATTTTCTTCTTATTATCTAGTATTGTAGCCAGGATTAAATATCCACCTGTGGAATCTTGCATAAGGATATAATCAATACTACTATGAACCCTTGCCTTTAATTTAATAGGGGGGCGGAAGCGATTAAATTTATATTATATTTCTTTAATTTATGCCTTCAACTTTCAAATAAACACGGAAAATATTGAAATTTGTATAGTTTTACTTCATTACATTTAAATCTCCTATCATTGCTATTTCCATAACGAGGTTGGTAAATAATCCTATTAGCAAACTTAAGCCGAAAACCATTATCATTTGCTATATTTCTAATGACGTCCAACTACTGGTCAGTCTATTTCTCAGTACAAACAGTGTACGCTCGTACAGCATTGCTCATACAGCAATGTAAAATCTATATGGTGTAACCTTATAATTAGTTGGATATGAAGTATTAACTGAAATAGTATCTTCCTGTAAATATTGCTTTCGATAGTCAGATCGAACCTTTCCCCATTTTAGTTTGAATTTTGGAACAGACCTTTAGATAAAAAGGAATGAACTCGATCTCTGGTTTCTAATGATTTTAAACCAGATGATGAGCACGTCAGATGTTCGAAAATCCTTGTTTTTGCTCTTTTAATTATACAACGTGTATATTTTAATAAAACACCTGGAAGTAGTTTTAAATGGAATTTTTTATTTTTACGAACTAATTTATATGTCTTGTCAAAATAAGATTAATTAAGCGGTCTTGTACAATTTAAACGCGTCGAAAATTAACGAAAAACTTCAAAGTTTGAATTAGTCTATCTTCAAAGCCTTTTTATGTATAAACATGAAATTTTTGATATTGATTAAACAGATTGTGCTTTGTAATATGCTACCATTAGAAATTTATTAACCCTTTACAGAATTTGTGTATTGTTGAAATCAAAATAGCTCTTTTTTTACCCCATAAGTCATTGCGCGCATGATATCTTCAGAAAGTACGCATGGATTGGCATGAAATTCGGTAAAGATACTAAAAATATATGTGTGTTTAAAATGACCTACTCGTAGGCTAAAATTATTTAATTAACTATATAAAAAAATATTTTCGTGAAAAAAAAATAAAAAATTTCATTTTTTAATGAATAAAAGTCCTTCCGGCCAGTGCCGGGAGGAAGAGGTAGCTTTCATATTCCTTATTTTTAAAAAGCAAGCTTATATTATTCAAACACACGACGCCCAATTTAGTGGAAACCGATTATAAGAGATTCAATACTAATTTTTATCAATACTAAATCATTATGAATGAGAATTTCGCGAAATTAGTCAGCTTTATCCAAGATGCTTTCATTTAAAGTAACTTATATTTGGTTGCCAAATTCGGCGATATCTTGAAATTCCTGCCATTTTAAGACAACATGGTGGATGAGGCTAACGAGTGAACTTGGTCGAGACCTTAGTAATTCCTGTGCACATGCTCACTCACATCGCAATCGGTTGATATATACAAGTGCTGTCGCAGGCAAAAAATCAGATTTTTCAAAATGTCACCCACATTAGAAATTGAAACTGCTATATCTGAGCCATTTTTTAAGATAAAGACAAAACAAAAAATGCTCCGGAATCCTTATATCATGATAAAATACTTAAGAAAGAAACCTTTTTCAATTTCTAATTTTTTTGCACCTCATTTAAATATATATATTTTTTAATTTAATGGCCTCCATTTTGAAACAAGATAGCTGATGAAGCTGGCCGGCGAACTTGGTCGAGACATTACGATATGCTATCCACATGCCTTCTTACATCGAAATAGGTTAATAAATACGCGTGTCATCACGTGGCAAATATCAGATCGTTTCAAAATGTCAGCCATGCTAGAAATTCAAAGTGCTATAATTCAACCATTTTTTAAGATATATACGAAACAAAAACTTCTCCGGAATCTTTGTATCAAGGTCAAACACATAAAAAAAATCATTTTCATTTTTCAATTTTTTGATGACTCATTTTAAATTTAAAATTTAATTTTTTTTAAATGGCAGACCTTTTGAAACAAGATGGCGAAAGAAGATGGCCAACGAACTCGGTCGAGACATTGGTATGTACTATGTACACACCAAGTTACATACAAATCGGTTCATAAATACACCTGCTATCGCGTGACAAAAATCAGATCGTTTCAAAATGCCAGCCACAATAGAAATTCATAATGCTATAACTCAGCCATTTTTTAAATATAGACGAAACGAAAACTGTTCCGGGATCTGTGTATTAAGGTCAAACACATACAAAAAAAAATCTTTTTCATTTTCCAATTTCTTCGTACCTCATTTTAAACTTTAAATTTTTAAACAAATTTTAAATGGCCGCCATTTTGAAACAAGATGGCGGATGAAGCTGGCGAACTAACTCGGTCGAGACATTGGTACGTATTATGTATACACCAAGGTACATCCAAATCGGTTCATAAATACGCCTGTTATCGCGTGACAAATATCAGGTCGTTTCAAAATGTCAGCCACGCTAGAAATTCAAAGTGCTATAACTCAGCCATTTTGTAAGATATAGACGAAACAAAAACTGCTCCGGAATCTTTGTGTCAAGGTTAAACACGTACAAAAAAAATCCTTTTCTTTTTCCAATTTTTTGGTACCTCATTTTAAATTTTAAATTAAAAAAAATTTAAATGGCCTCCATTTTGAAACAAGATGGCGGATGAAGCTGACGAACGAACTTGGTCGAGACATTGGTACGTATTATGTATACAGCAAGGCACATCCAAATCGGTTCATAAATACGCCTGTTATCGCGTGACAAAAATCAGGTCGTTTCAAAATGTTAGCCACGCTAGAAACTCAAAGTGCTATAACTCAGCCATTTTGTAAGATATAGACGAAACAAAAACTGCTCCGGAATCTTTGTATCAAGTTCAAACACGTACAAAAAAAATCTTTTTCATTTTCCAATTTTTTGGTACCTCATTTTAAATTTTAAATTAAAAAAAATTTAAATGGCCGCCATTTTGAAACAAGATGGCGGATGAAGCTGGCCAGCGAACTCGGTCGAGGCATTGGTATGTACTATGTATACACGAAGTTACATCCAAATCGGTTCATAAATACGAGAGTTACAGTGTGACAAAGATCAGATATATATATATATCAACTTTTGAACGGAGGGTGGTTTCGGGGTCTGGGGGTATATACCAAATATACCAAATTTTTTGAAATCGCTTTCCTCCGAACTGCTGCAATAGGTAGTTTTTGTAATGAAAGCTACCTAAAAATAGTCATAACTAAAAATATTACCATGTAAATACTTAAAAGTAGATCATTTTAAACACACATATTTGTTTAGTATATTTATCAAATTTCATGACAATCCATACGTACCTTCTCAAGATATCATACGCGCAATGATTTATGGGGTAAAAAAAGAGCTATTTTCATTTCAACAATACACAAATTCTGTAAAGGGTTAATAAATGTCTGTTGGTAGTATATTACAAAGCACAATCTGTTTAATCAATATCGAAAATTTCATGTTTATACATAAAAAGGTTTTGAAGATAGACTAATTCAAACTTTGAAGTTTTTCGTTAATTTTCGACGCGTTTAAAAGGTACAAGACCCCTTAAGGGTTCAAGAAACTTGATATAGTTAATGTCATTTCACTTAGTATAATTTTTGTTTTTGCAAGAAATAAAATTAAATGTTGAAAACTTATATTTCTGTCGCTGTAGTTAAAAAAGACTTTTTAAGTTCCAATATATAGAGGATGAGAAAATAAAAATGTATATGTAAAAGAAATTTCATGGAATGTCTTTTTATCAAATTAATTTATGCATAAATATTATTTGCTTAAGTTTCGATTAATTGTTCTGAGGATTGTGAAAGCTAAAATAACAAAACTATTGTTGCAATTTAAAAAGTACTCACAATGCGCATTTCAATAATTCTTTTCTTCTAACGTCATCAAAACTTCTGTAACTTGTCGACAGTTATTGCTTACATTAATAGATCGCTCACCTACTTATTTAAAACTGCCATTGAGTATTTAATGAATTTTCTAGAGTTATTCGTACAATCATCATTATGTCCAATCCGTATTATTTCTACGACCAAAGTATAAAAACTTTTAAAAAGTCTATGTTCGCAGTAAATGCTGAATAAATGCATACTCTGAGTAGAAATTAATTAAAAATCTTTAAATATGGACTGTTTCTCAATTAATAGAGTAACTAAAAGTATATTCTGAAATCAAACGATGCATACTACAACGAAAAATAGCGCGAATAAACAAATCTATCGTTGCATATAAGTTCAATGAGCTATTGAAAAGGATCTATGTATTTACTCTAATTTCATGAATTGTTTCCTTACTTTGACAACTGCTCCAGGATTTGACCTTGACTCTAAAGACCTAGCTCAGCCCATATCAAAATGGTAAGGTCAAACGCAAGAACAAGTATGTCACCGCATAAAACTGTAGCACACCCTCATGTTATAAATACGCCTTCAAAACGTAAAAGAAAATATGTAGTTGTGAGCGGGGGAGTTTTGAAACTCAGAAAATAATACTCGTTAAAAAGTTTATTTATTTACTTATAATCTAGAACAATACATATAAGAAAGAAAAATGATGAGTTACACATAAAACGTGATGAACTTTCAAGCCTTCCTCATTAATTATTTTAACTTTCCTTAATTTGTTTCTCTGTGTGTTTAACAATATTTCTAAATTTTATATTTTATTTAGTTAAAAGGCTTCTGAAAAAATATCGCGAATTTTTTAGTTTTTTGTGTGCAATTGAATTAAAATGTTGATATTGATATTAAAATAACCTTACTGATACCATAAGAAAATGGAAAGTAAATTTTCATGGGAGATAGTGCATTTAAAGTAGTGAAGGCATTTCCAAATCATATTACTTAGCTTAATGACTGTCTTCAGTAAGATAATTTGACAAGCATATCATAATTAAATTTCTTTGAGTTAAAAAAAAATAACATCATAAAAATTCAATTCAAATATTTCTAATAATTTATTTCAACAATTTAATTTAATCTCAAACCAGAAACTAATGAAACTGAAGAGATTTTTTCTTTCAAAAAACGTTTTATCTCCCTAAATAAGGGCATAAATAATAAATATCTCGATAAATAAGGATAAATAATAAAAATAATAATAAATTATAAAGATAATAAATGACATATAATAAAGATCTAGATAAGTAAATAAAGATCTCGATATTTCTAGCAGATATAATTTCATTAGAAAGCAGATCAGATATCAAGTGTTATAGAGGATAATATATCTTAGTTTTAGCCTTATTCTTTCAAGTTGTCTTAGCCATAATTTCAACTTTCAACAGGGAACATGCTTTAGTCTACCTCGATAATATCTTCAAACTCGGCTCCGATCGATATTTTAACAAAACATTAAACAAAATATGACCTTAAAATGTCCAAAAAGAGTTACATTAGAGATGTATTAGAAAAGTACAGATGAATAGACATACAGATGGTGAACAGATGGAGAAATCGAAGCCATGAACACATTTCAGTTACGATAGAAAATATTAAAAATAGTTGTATACATAAATAATTTTTAACGATATAATGGGTAATGAATTCAATGACCGTAAGCTCGTGTTTGATTTACTTTTAGAACTGTATACTCGAAATTCTGTATATATATGTATATATTTTTTTCTGTACAGGCAAGATGATAGTTAATATCAAGATGTTTCTTTTTCTAAGGAGCCCCCCCCCCCCTTCATAGAATTTTTCCAAGCCACTTTTGATGCATTGCATACTGGAACATGTGCTTATTAAATTTCTCAAAATATTAAAAAAAAAAATAGAGGTCATATAAGCAACAAGTAAGCAGAATCTCTTATATGAGATTTAGTGAAAAAACTTCTCAAAATCTCAATATAAATTCGAACTGAATAGTTTAAACGCGTATTTAAAAAAAAAAAATCATGATACAGTGTACTGTATATAAATGAGGTACATGTGTCGAATAAATGAGGATTATAGAATAATTTTCCTTAAACAGCGAACTCGCAATAATTCGGATTCCGTTTATTCGAATCAATCATCAAGTCCTCAAAATCTTACATTGGAGCTTATGTTAAATGCATTTCGTTAATTTTAACTTATTTTTATCACGCTGGCTAATTTGAACTAAAAATAATTATCTGTAGTATCTTACTTTAAAAAAAGAACGAAAAAAGACTGTGATGAAGAAAGACAATGAATTGACAAGGATCAAGAATATTGAATATTTTGAAGGATTACTCATTTGCAACTGCTTTCTCACTTTTCAACAATGTATGTTATAAAACTACATGTGGTCAAAGCTCCAATGTAAATGAAAAAGTTACCTCCTTTTACAACAGAGACTTGTCAGAGCTCCTCTCTTCTTAACAGCCAAACGATAACTTTAATACAAAGAAATTTACACTCTTACTAAGCAAGGCTTTTAATTTAAGACAACTGCACGAACAGCAATAAAAACTGCAAAGAGAGAGTTACTCTTTTGTTTTTCCTAATATGTGAATTAGTGAAAACTGAACTTATTATACTTAAAAAAATGTTTTGTTGAATCAACAAAGATTTGGTTACAAAAAGTATTCTTGATTTTTTTTGCAATTCCAGCAAAAGAATTTTGTATCGTCAGAAAAAAAAAAGTTTTGTTAATTCAAATAAAATGGCCCAATTTTACTTAAATTAACAAAATTCTTTTGTTGAAAGTTTTTGCAAAATAAATATAGTTATCTGTTACTTTAAGAGTTCTTTTTAGTTTCGGCAACAAAAACTTTTTTTTTTTTTAAGAGCAATTGCTTTGCGTAATTTTAAGAATTTTTTTTGTTTTAAAAACAAAGTTTTTGTTAAAGAAACAATTATAATATTTACTTTAAAACTATTTTTTGTTTTGATAACAAAATCTTTTTGTTACATAGATGTATACTATGTATTATTTTAACAATCTGTTTTCTTTTTTCAACAAAATATATTTAGTTCGTTTAAATAATAAAATATGTTATATTACGAAATTGTTTTGTTTATACTGCAAAAACTTTTGTTAAATGAACCAACCCTTCAAACACAGAGCTGTCGGTAAGCAATCGGTCGACAGACGCTTGCCACTAACGTCGGTATTTGCACGATACCGGCTGTCGCTAGAGGTTTTGTTTAGTTAATAAAATTTTCTTATTGGGAATTATAATGTAATTACATGCGTTGCGTTAATTTATAAAATATATGCTTTTAATATGGAAAAAATTATTTTTATAAATAATGAGTTGGTAATTAATAACTTTTAATTATAATAAGAATTCATTTTATGTCGTTTGATGATTTAAAGTAGAACATATTTTTAATGATTATGTTGCAATATTAATTTATTACTTATTAATATTTTTTAATTTAAAAATAAATAAAAATATTAATTTATATATATATATATTTTTTTTCTTTCGGTAGATAATTTTTTAAATGGAGAAGATTTCTGAATTTTTCTTACACATTTAAGAATTCTTAAGTATTTAATAAAATAAGTGAATTTTAAAGGTTTTTCTGTTAATAAAATTTTCTTTTTAGGAATTATAATGTAATCAAATGTGTTAATTTAAGAAATATATATTTGCAACATGGAAAAACTAATTTTAATAAAAAAATAAGTTTGTAATTAATCACTTTAATTAGAATAAGAATTCATTTTATGTCATTTGATGATTTAATGTAGAATATATTTTTAATGATTATGCAGCAATATTAATTATTTTAACTATCAACATTTTTTAATCTTAAAAAAATAGAACTATTAATTTATCTTTTTTTTCTTTTGGCGAATATAATCTTTTACAAGGGGAGATTTCTGAATCTTTCTTTTAAATTTTAATGCTAAGAAGATGGGTATATTTTTTGATATTTTTATAGCTTGTAAAGTAATTTTAAAAACCTTATAATAATTTGATTTTTAAATAAAATAAGGAACTTAGCTATTGCTTTTAAAATGAATATATAATTAGAAAATAAATTGCATTAACTTATGAAGTATATATTTTTTTTTCTACGATTAAGTTTATAATGAATAATAATCTTAAGGAAAGATTTAAAAAATTCTTATGATGATTCAAATAATTATAGGTCCTTTTTAAAATGAATTGAAAAGCAATTTTCTTAAATAAATAAATATAGGCTATTTTTGACAATTTTTCTGTTTATCACTGTTAGAATTTTACATGAAATATGTGAAATATAAATGTATATTTTAAAAATCATTTTATTTCTCCAATAACATCTTTTATTTATCACACACGCATATATAATACATAAGAATAAAAAAATAACAGTTTTATTTCATATTGTTATAATAATGATTCCTTGAAGAAAAGTCGGAAAATACATAATACTCATTAATTTTTAAAAAATGTATTGAATATTTCCAAAAAAATCTCAAACTTGAATGAAAATATAAAAAAGGTCGGATAAGAATAAATGCTTCAAATTCAGACCGATATTGGCAGATCTGTTCGGGCCGAAACAAATATCGGTCCATTGTCATCTGCCGAAATTAATCGCTTTCCGATTTTTGTCCGAAAGGAGCCCGATAACGGCAATCTGCATTTAAGAAAAAATACTTTCGTTAGTATCGGCTGCCGGCATGATACCGACATCTCAGCGATTCGACTATACACATGCCGGTAATAAACCTACACTGCCGACTGTCGCTCGACCGTCTGCCAAAAGGTCTGTGTTTGCTGGGAATCTAATGTGTAATTTTAATTATTTTTTAGGTTTGATAACAAAAGTTTTTGTTAAACAGACATGTACCATGTCTTATTTTGACAATATGTTTTCTTTTTTCTAACAAAATTTATTTTGTTCATTTTAATATTAATCTGTGTTTCATTAAAAATTTTGTTTTGTTTCTAGAATAAAGTGATGTTGTTGTATAAATAATTAGAATACATTCTTTTAATAATTTTTTTTATTTGGTTACCTAAATTACTTTTTTTTTTAATTGGCAATTCATTTGATTCTTGAAACAAAACGAATTAACTCCTATGCTAAAGAGGGGGGGGGGGGGATTCTTTACCTTTCGTTAAAAAAGGAAAGCACGTTTTTAAGGAATGTTTTTCGTAAGTTCTGAAAAAGGTATCAATTTTGTGTCATTTTATACCAGTTATATTTTTATTTTTAAATGTACAATGACATTTTTTATAAGAAAATCTAAAAATCTATTTTCTTTAAATGTCTTTTCTAAAAAATACTTTCTTCAAATGGCCGACTAAATTTCTTTGAAACAATTCGACTGACGAACTTTCACATGAAAATAAATACTTTTCTCTGGAGCTTATTCCAACAATTATTTTCATTTTTATATATAACTATTTTTGGTAGCATCCAGAAATGATAAAAAAATTCTTTTTCACTTCAAGACACAGTAAAAAATAGTTATTTATTTTTTTTTTAAAAAATGAAACTATTTGTAGGTATAAATTTCAGAGAAATTTATCTATCTTCCTTTCAATAAAAATTTAAGGAAATCGGTCGAATACTTTTGGATAAATTTGGTTGCAAATTCCAAATAAGTTATTTTGAGAAAAAGCTTTTAAAGGGAGCAAATTTGTAGATTATATAAAAAAATGCGATACACTTAAAACAATAAATAAATGGCATAGAGAAATGCATTGATACTTTCTTCAAAGCTTACGAAAAACAATCATAAAAAACTTGTTAGCATGGGAGCCCAAAATAAAAAACATTCTTATAAATACAAGTTAGAATCCAGAAAGGAACCCCTTCCTTCCGACCTAAATCCCTCATATAGAAAATTGGCCATAACTAAACTCCACTAATCAATAAATTGTTTAATGTTATGATGAGAATGAGAGGTTTGTAGACAAAAACACAACTGTTAGAAAGCAGCAATGTTGCTGCTCTCACGTTCCACTCATGTTTACTTTTTTTGCCTGATGAAGGGATTTGCTAAATAATTTCAACCTTGTTTACAAAGTTCTCATTCATCATTTTCAGCACCAACTTGTGGTGTTTTTTATTGCATTGATAACAAATTTTTAAAATCTTGTAAAAGAAAAGAAAAAAAAATCGATTTTTTTCAGTTTTCTTTAAATATTTTATATCGACCATAATTATTATCGGAAATGTACGGAGTTGACGTCATTATAAATTTTTTCCCTTTTAGATGATCTCAATCTTTTCTAAAAATTTGGATTTTTAATCAGATTTTCGAAAGAAATCGCAAAAAATCCATCTTCCCGATAAAATATTTTATTCTTCCAGAAATTTTCGTTGGAAAATCGCAATTAATTTTTTCGGATTATAAAGCCAGTCAATACTTTTTTTTTATCAAAAATTAAAAAAAAAAATCACGTGATTTATGATTTTTTTTGTTTTTCACATATTGAATATCTCCATTAATTTTCAACTGAAATGCCAAAAAAAAGGTAATGTTTTACTCTTTCAGACGATATCGATTTAAAAAAATAAATACTGATTTTAATGCGATTTTTGAAAAAAAAACCGGGGAACTCGGTAAAATATTTTTTAGTCCGGAAATTTTCGTTAAAAAATCGCGTTTATTTTTTCAGTAAAGACTGCGTATCAAAAAAATTCATAAAAATTCACAAAATTCACAAAAATTGATAAAGTAGCTCACAAAAAACGGTGATTTAAGTTTTTCTTCTGTTTTCCATGAACATTTCTCTATTCTTTGCGATTAATTTGTTTCTTGAAAACTACTTTACCGATTGGGAAGGAAATTTTGGAGGAATTTTTAAATATGAAGTGATTCCTTTGAAGGTACCTGGGAAACACGCAGCCGAAGGCAGCGAGGACCTCCGTCTAGACGGGCGAAGCCCGGCTAGAATATAAATAAAATCCGTACAGCTATAAAATATTTCAGATTAACGTAGTTTTTTTAAATACGGATAAAATCTTTGAAAATACTTTACTTCCTAAAAGAAAATGACTTTGTCTTGGATTATTTCTTCTTATTCTTAAAATTAAGACCTCAACAAAGAATTAACTATGTACAATACACATTATTTTGATGTAATTTACCTGCTAGATATTCTGAACTTTTTAAAATGTAAATGCTCAATTTCTAATAAAATTTCTAGAAATATAAATGGGAGAGGGGGATTTTATATAACTATCTTGGTCCGTCCCAATTTAAAAAGTTTTAATTGTCCAAAAATTATGTTAATCGTTTAATTATATAGCTTTTTAAGTCAACTAAACCAAGTTACTTAAGAGAGTTATGGCTACTACACAACAATTTAAATTTTGAAAACAGCAAAATTTAGTTGGAATCACAAATTTAAATTACAAAATTATCGTAAAATTAAAAAAAAACAGATTTTGTTAATTCAAGTAAAATTGATGAAATTTTGTTAAAAATTTTGCAAAAGTGTAAACAATATTTTTCCGTCTAAGCAAGAAAACCTATTTTTTACTTTAACTGAAAATTTTGCTTAAAACAACCAAAATGTACTCAACAAAACATTTTTTATAGTTTTAATTAATTCCTTTTTCTGGGTGTAGTCATCGGATGATCTAAACATACACAGTGTTGTTTTAAAGGAAGAAAATCCTCACCAGTTCGTGATGTAGTCAGTGCTAAAAATTCCAAAACACAGTATATCTTTCTGTTTATTAATAATTTATGCACAAGAAAAAAACCCATTTGTTACAATACATTTTTCATTACAAGTATAATTTTAATTTGCTGTGTCAAAATATGCTGTAAAATATGTACAGTTTTCCAAATAGACTTTTTAGCAGTTATAGGGAAGCATAATGCTTCTAATAATTTTAACTTTACAATGAATAGACTATTTAAAATATAGCGTCATGCCTTTGTCTTGTTAAAAGGGTTCATTTTTCTGACGTCGAAAATAGTTTAAATAGTAAAGTTCTCGATAGAGTCAAAACACTGTACTAAAACTAGTGCGTGAAGTAATTTTCTCCTTGATATTAATATAAACGTTAAAACATACATATATTTTCTTAAAAAGTGTTAAAAACATATAAAGATATTAGTTAATGTAACCCTGAGATCTTTCGAGCGCACACGCGTTTATTTTCAAAGGACTGACTGGAAATCGAAAATATACGTAAAAACAAAAAAATACTAGGCATGCGCAAGCGAAGTTCAGTCTACTGCTTAAAGATGGGTGAAAAGATCAAGTCATATTTTAGGAGTTCTTGAAATATCGAGAATATTAAACCAAATCGGGGGAATATTTTAAGAAAGGACACTGTTAGAAACAATATCATTCCTAAGTAAAATCTCAAAGAATTCCCGGATTATTGAAGAGAAACAAGAATGCAACCAGGACAGAAGAATGAAATAACTTTGAGCAAGTTTACTTATTGCACGTTTGAACATATCCCACACTGTATGAGAGATTGAGATATGCATTATTAAAAAATAATATTAATTTAATAGCTAAACCTCCAAAAAAATTGAAAGAATTAATTCACAGTAAAATTGATCCAATTCCAGATTATGAACGAGCAGGAGCTTACATGTTCCCATTCAGCACAGAACATCCAAAAAGTTTATTCTCTATTGATATGACATCTCGAAAATTTAAAGAAACGCTAAAAGAGCGCTTATCTGATATCAAGTTTAACAAACCAAGTACAGCTTTATCCAGATTGCATTTAAAAAATATATTAAGATAAACTTGTATAAAGCTGAAATAATCATTTCAACATCTAGCCATTACTCTTCAGTAATCCGTGAATCCATTGAGATTTTACTATGATGTCTTTTCTTATAATATTCCTCCAATTTGGTTTAATATTCTGCGTTATTGAAGAACTCCTGAAAATATGACTTGGTCTTTCCACCACTCTTTAAGCAGCGGACTGAATTTCGCTTGCGCATGCGTAGTATTTTGTTTTGTTTTTAGGTATGTTTTCTATTTCCAGTCAGTCATCTTTCCCTTTGAAAATGAACGCGTGTGCGTTTGAAAGATCACAGGGTTATATTAACTAATATATTTATATCTTTTTAACACCTTTTAAGAAATTATATGTATGTTTTAACGTTTGTAAAGTTTTTGTATTGGAAAAAAATGAGAATTTATACTATTCAAATTAAACATTTTCAATTGTAATCATTAAAACAGTTGACGACATTTGTTACGTTTACATTTGATTCCATTTACAGTATCCAAACGACTTATTTGTGAATGTGTGAGGACTCCATAGGAGTGTTATACGCCAGATATTTTCTCCAACATCAGTTCCAACTCGTAACATCATGTTAAATCTCAGAAGGAAGTTCTTCTAACCCACACACTCAAAATATTTATTAAAAAATGCATATGAATCTACTTATGTACAATATGTTTAAAAAAAATCCAACCAGAATATCTTTACAAAAAATTTCAATCCGATGATTTTTTTTTTTTTTCGCAAATATATAGATTTCCATACAAAAAGTCATTCGATTGGAGTCTGGTTGAAGTGATAGATTTCTTTTATAATGCGATACATTAAATTGATAATCTAGATTTTTTAAATTCAAAAACATATGTTTAATTGTGAAAATTATTATTTTATTAATAAAAAATGTGACTCGTGTCTTGCTTTAATTTTTTTCATAAAATGAGTCAGCGGCATCGAAAACATGTCTGTGTGCTTTTACTTCTCATTCTTAACATTAATTTCTAAGATACAGAGAAATTTTATTTTTGACTGTCTAAGACTAAAGGGACCGTCTCTCATTACGTATCTCTCATTTTGTATCAAGAGAAAAAAAATCTTAGAAAATAACCGAGGAAATTCTAAAATATTTCTTTAAAAAAATTAAAACATTAAAAAAATAATTCACTAAAAACATTCCTAAATAGGTGTGATAAAATATACAAATGGTTTTCAAAATTAAAAGCACTAGATGTTAAAATTATGTATAAAAAAATGTAACATATGGTGCTTTTAATTTTGAAAAGCATTTGTATATTTATCACACCTATTTAGCAATGTGTTTTAGTGAAGCATTTTTTTTAATGTTTTCATATTTTTATAAAGAAACAAAGATGAATCTGGCGTTCCAAATTGGACTATTTATAAAGTCAATTTATTATTTCTTTTAAAAACAGTTAATTTATTTTATATCTTGAATTTCAAAATAGATAAATAAAATTAGATTGTTAATTGAATTTTCAGGTTGTTTTCCCTCTAAAATATTAATTTTATATTTCAAAATTTACGGTTAAACGTCTAACAAAATTTCTTTGAAGAAATTCGTATGAGCATATTCTTTTCTGGGTTACTTTAATCCAAGGAACACAAATAAAGTGCCAAAAGAGGATGTTACTACTTGACAAATGAAAGTTGGTACAATTTTTAATATGTAGACGACTCCTTATCACAAAACAAATCACATAAAATTATAAAAACTTTTAAAACACTTTGTACGAATTAAAACGGCACTCTTTGACGTTCTATACGTAATATGAGACCAGTGAAATTTATTAATGAATCCAAATAAAAAATCGGTAGAAAAAAAAAAAATTTTTTTTAGTATTTACCTCCAAAAGACAAACTCAGCGCTGGTGCTCAGTAAATCCTTGTAATTGCAATGCACTTGGAAACTGCTTGCTTATTCCTTTGATTACGTGGTAGGACTGGCGACTATTGTTATATTCAATCGTACCACAGTTTGCAATTTGTTTTCTTTGTGGTTGATTTCTTTTGAAAATATTCTACTATAGGTGTATGGAAGAGATTATTTTTCAAAAGTGGTATGAATAAAATAAAAAATTAGTCCACCGGGAGATATTTGTCCCAATCTGTACTCAAAGGGTTAACCTATGTTAAAATTTCACAGAAATACTTATAAATTTTAAACTATAAAATTGTTACCTGCTTTTTATTTGAGCTTATATAATCTATGCAATTCACGCATAACATTTCAGTTATTTAGTTTTATCATTGAGAAAACATTTTTCTTTTGAAAGTTCAAATACACATTTTTATTTATAGTCAAGTCAACTTTTAAGACTATTGATCAGGAAAATTAAATTGTTACCTGTTTTTTTCCAAAACTAATGCTAATGTATATGAAAACAAATGTGTAGAATGTTCTGTGTATGTTATCTAAAGAATGTACAAAAAACATAGGACTGACAAGTGATATGGAAAAATAAGTTTACTAAGTTTAAACATAAAGTCCGTATAATGAACCGAAAAATAAAGAAACGACTTTTACATTTTTAAAACAATAAACATATTACAGTTAAATAATGTGTCCGTGCTTTTATAAATGATATTTACAGTATTCAGTGCTGATTAATCCAGTTTTAATAATCTATATATATATATTACGCTAACGTACGTGGCACAGAAATCGCGATTATTTGTTATTGTTTAATGGCAACGACCGAAAAATGCATCTCATTGGTTATTGTGTAAAAGTCATTTGGCAGGATTTAGGCGGAGGTAAATTCGGCTTATTTACATTTCGCGTTTTTATTTACGTTCTCTATTTCGCTGCAATTATGGAACATCAAACATCGTTAGAAATGCCCGTAAAAAATCTCGGCGAATGCTTGAAAGTGAGTAAGAAGCTGCATTAAGAAGAGAAAATCGAAATAGTTTGGATCAAGAACGGCGTCAAACGCAGAGCATAAGCGATCGCCAAAATAGGCTTAATAACCGTCGCATGGGCGAACGCGTTGCTTCTGAAATCCAAATTACTGATTTAAATATTCCGGAGCATAACTGTGGATATATAGTTATATTGGCGTGGTGTGTATATGACATCTGTGCCAAATAAATATTAATCAATGTTTTTTTATGAAGTCCACTCCAGTGTTATATTTTTCAATGACAGTCCCGCCACAGTTTGTGCCCGGGCCATGCCGGGCGGGTCAGCTAGTAATAAAAAAATACCTTCAGCAAGAAATTTGAATTACATTGGATCAAAAGAGATCTCAATCTTTTAGTCTAGTGGCACATTCTTAAACATTTACGTCTAATACAGGGTGATGGAAAATGAATAAGACAAATCCTATTCATTTTGCATCACCCTGTATAACAAAACAAATAACTATTATCCCCTTGTATATCGTATGCTCATATAAAAAGAAATTTTAACGCTCTGAAGAAATTGAACTAGATAACCGAATTAAAGGTGGCATGTTGACATATGTAAAAGGGCAAGAGTCGAAAAAACTACTTTTTATGTTATCGAACTACAACTAAAACTACTTTATTGAAAATGTAGTTAGCAATAACTACAACTACTTATTTTACAAACTACTTAAAAGAAGTCGCTATTTCGCTACTTTCAGATTTCGTCAAATGATTCAATTTACTCACAAAACTGAAGATATTGATGAAATAATACAGTCACCCCTCGTCTATCGGGATAAAATTATATATGTGTGATATAACTAAGTTAATTAAAAAATTAAAAAGATAACATACAAAAAAATGTTTTGTGTTTATATCCGAAATGTTAGTTTATACACATTTTACAATTTTCTTAGCGTAATTAAGAGAGATACATAGTACAATCAAAATTTAAATATAATTATTTAAAAAAATCTGGAGTGTTTTCACTGGATTTTTAGATAATACTATAACAACGCATAAAAACTTATATCCTAATTTATCAAAGGTTAGTTCTGGGGACCTGAAAACGTGTGGAAATTTTAATATACACGCGTAACATATATGTGGAATCATTGTAAATTATAACTAAAACAGATACAGGACACCTCCAAATGTGCAAATATACCAATATTTCCCATATCGTGTTTTAATCATAAATACAATATTGTCCTCACACTGATGTGAACCGTATGTCAATGGAAAGTTAAATTGATTGAACTACAGCTTATTTTTTCGGTAGGTACGAAAAGAGAGCTATATATATGTTAATGAATAATATAACGAGGGGGTAAATATTGTATATAACATATTTATGCATTATCATTACTGCATAAATTGTATTTAATATTCTTGTAGTAATTGTTGCATTCGGATATAAACATACCGTTGACATGTATTTACCAATAGATTTGTTTTCTTAACTCTCCAGTACTCTCTTAATATGTTAATTATAATGAGTTCAATTCAGAGTTAATAATATTGAATTGCCTAATTTTATAATCTAAAAAATTACAGAAAACAATTAAAAATGCAAACAATAAATAAATCTGTAAGCAAAGCAATTCCAAATACTGAGAAACCCGGTATCAAAACACGAAGACCTAATAACGAGTAAATAGGGAATTGAACCAGCAAGAAAATTAATTCCTTTGGTCGGTTAGTACTTGATTTTAGCAGCAAGTTTCAATGGGAGAAAACTGTGATTTCATGCAATATGTTGAAATTTTCCCCCATGAGTGTATTTCCTGAACAATGATCTTTCAGATATATTGAATAGCAAAAACTATGGTCTTTCCGATCAAACATAAAAGAACGCAAATAAAAAATGCTGCCGTCCAGGCTAGTCTTTTCTTAAAACAGGACAGGGTAAAAAACAAAAACAAAAAAGTATTTCAAATCCTTTAAAATGTAAAACAAAGTGTTTTAGCCTCCGGGGGCTCGAATGGGTATAGGAACTGGGTTCGGTTTCAAGAACAAAACGTTTTGGGTTCCTAATTTCTTTTTCAAAGTGAAAAAAGTTCTTTCAGTATCTCTGGGCGTCTGTATGTGAGGTCTCTACATGAAGTTAGGCTGCACTGCACCTGCCGTAAGATCTCTTTTATGGCCGGACCTGCTGCCATATGCCTATCACATATCCTTGAAAATAATTACATGGAACAAATATTAATGCAAGAATTTTTAAACAATTACACCTGGGTTTGATTCAGAATGTTTTCACGTTTAAACGATCGAGTTGTCGATGTCGAAAAATATTTTAATTTGAAGGTACTGACGGTATGAATGTTGTTGTAAAGAACATCAGCACGTACCAAGTCACTTTACTTTCATGCAAATAAAAATGTATGTCGTTATTATCTCCTTCAATTACACCAATGCATTCATAACTTTCCCTTTGAATGATCGCTACTTATTATCACTGCAGTGGAAACGGCGTAGACTTCTTCGACATGAAACATACCATATATTTAAAAAACACGACCTTTGTTTTCGTTTAGTTACTGTGATAACAGTATTGTAAATAATAGACATGGAAATTTACATCACAATACATTATTTTATTAGAATTATGATTTAGCTGGAGAGAATTTTTTAATTTTTTGGATATGAAGCCAAACTTCATTTAATATTCGTGTGGTCTTTTAATTGTTACTTCGCAAATATCTGGAGGCCGAGAGATAAACGTATTCACATTCATCGGCGATAATTGAGAAAATTTCCAGTATGAGTATGGTATGATAACACATACCATATATTTAAAAAACACGACCTTTGTTTTCGTTTAGTTACTGTGATAACAGTATTGTAAATAATAGACATGGAAATTTACATCACAATACATTATTTTATTAGAATTATGATTTAGCTGGAGAGAATTTTTTATTTTTTGGATATGAAGCCAAACTTCAGTTAATATTCGTGTGGTCTTTTAATTGTTACTTCGCAAATATCTGGAGGCCGAGAGGTAAACGTATTCACATTCATAGGCGATAATTGAGAAAATTTCCAGTATGAGATTAAAACAAAGATGTGCTTTGTGTTAATTTAATAAATGAAAATATATAAAAAGTATCTTGATTATAATGTAGAACTATTTAATGTGAAAATTTCAGCTTATCGTGAGGAGACTCATCATGCGCCTCTCAGATCTGAGAGATGAATAATCTAATTGGTTGGGTTATTTAAGAACATTTACGGTTGATAATCTTTGAACTACGAAGTAAAATATGCTACTATTCTGTTAATGTATATCCGATTTAAGAAATTGATAGACGATAAGAAAATGATGATAAAAGGTGATTCATAAGGATGGAGCCAATAGCCTATTTCCTTAAATATTGCCCCTAGACGCATACTTACTTCCAATTCCAAGTTTCATAAAAAAGGTTCAAAATTTGATGATATAGGTCGCAACCCAATGGGAGGTCTATTTGAGAAAATACACAAACTAAATTTTTAGACGGCCCCAGCAGGGTAAAATTTCCAATTAGGAAAATTTTTCTTATCCATTCCTAAATGAAGCACAAAATATAATACATTGATATCTGCAAAACTTGCAGAGATATGCCCGTTTAAATAATTCGTCAGGTTTTAAGGGATTAGACATAAATTGAAATTCTTGTAATTTAAGAATTACTGCAAAAATATCAATTTATGTTCTATTCTCTTAATATTTATTCTATTATCTCAAATTTTGTCCTATTTTTGTTATGTTCTATTCACCAAACAGGCGTAGTTAAATAAATCTCTTAAATCACCTTTTAATAACGTATAACTTTGCGGATGATCCCTATCTTGCATTTCAAATGCATTAATACCACGTCGCTCAGAGGTATGCTTAAGTGGTGTAAGTCACGAATTTTGCCTTTTAATATCTCTGTAAGTTTTGCAGATATAACAATGGATTTTTTTTTTGTGTTTCATTCAGAAATGGTTAAGGGAAAATTTTCTAATTGGAAATTTTACCCTACTGGGACCGTATAAAAATTTAGTTTGTGTATTTTCTAGAGCTGTACCGAGTACTCGGTATATACTCGGTACTCGGCATACTCGGCCAATTTGCCGAGTACTCGGTACTCGGCTGAATTTTGGGCCGAGTACCGAGTCAATACCGAGTAGTTGTAAAAATTTCATTTTTTAAGTATTATCATTATTGAAGACAAAGGAATTTACAACTGATCAGTAAAATTTATTTAAATATAAATGTATGGTATATGCAATTATTCATAAAAACTATTTACTTAGTATATAAAAATATGTCTACAAAATATTGAAAAGTTAAAAAAAATCAATGCAGTTCAAAATTTAGTTTTACATCAATACAAATAAACATAAGTCATTTTTTAAACTGAGAAAAGACTGATTTTGGATGCAGAAACATTTTGTAAAAACAGAAAATGTAACAAATGAAATATATATATATATATATATTAATAGTAATTAAATTTGTTATCATAAATTATGCTGCAAAGACGGCAATTTGTTTTATATTTTCAGGAGATAAAAGATTTTTATTATTGTAAATTTGGTCTGCATCAGATAAAATGCATTTGCTGTAGGTACTGTGTGAAAGTGCGAATAGGAATTTTCTTGCAAACTTGCACATCATGAGGAAAGTTTTACTATATTTTTTCCTCCATGCACATACTGTCTGTTTTACCCAATAACTCTCCTGCTGAGAAATTCTACGTCTTTTTCTACTATTTCTTCATATTTATTTCCCATCTAGTGTTAGTGTCATAATTATTTTCCTATTCATTTGCATTCCTCATCATCTCATCATCTCATTCCTCATCATCTTATCAAAAAATAGACATATTTTTTTCTGTTGTCTTCTCATTTGGATTATCGACGTCACTAGTAGTGTTTTCATGCCGTATTTTTCTTTTTTTTGGGGTGAATTTTTAAGATTGATCTTCATGCAGAATGGCTACAGAACTTATAAAAAAGTCCTCTGATTTTTTCCTGACTATCTTTATCAGATTTTCCTTACTTCCTTTATTTATGATACACATGCCATATTTTTTAATGTATGCTGCTTCCTCGTGTAACACACAGTTTTCCAGCTTGCTAATGTATCTCATTTGGGAGAAAAAACAAGAAAAAACATAAAAATTGCGCAATCACGTCCTATTATTGTCTTAAATATTGCGTTTTTGTTGATGAATCAGTCTCATTGGAAAGGCGAAAATGCAAATATTTTTACATACAGAAAAATTTCCCTGATTCCAGATTGATAAACTCCTTGATTTGTTTCCTGATTTCCAGAATCAGTAGCCATCCTGTCATATGGTTCTACAGCTTTATTTTTCAGCATTTAAATTTTTCAGTAAAAAATGACAATTTAAATCGAGGATCAAAACAGCAGTTGCAATAAAATAATGAAAAGGTTCTTGGATTTGGATTTCAATAGTATCCTGCTGATTCTCACTTGCCTTGTTTTCATTTTTCACAAATGTCAATCCTTTTTTCAATTCACTGTTTATGTCCCTTGCAATGTACCACTACCAAAATGATTGGAACTTTCTTTTTCCAAAAAACGTAGCAATGTTTTAATTGATGGTAATCAGGGTTCGCAGTGTTCCTAAAATTTTCACAATTTGCTACCACTATTTTAAAACGACAATCTTTATAGTATAATTCTATTATAGATGTTAAAGGAATCTACCACGAAGAATTTTTATTTAAAATACGGGAAGCAAAGTGCGAAAATTTTAGGAACGCTGCGAGCCCTGGGTAATACCTCCAGTATGATCTAATCATTTGAGCTCATCAATGTTGTGATTACTCTGAATGGCAATAACAATTCCATTACACATTCCAGTAATTGTCACTGAACTGTGGTTACATTTTTTATCTCACTTCATGCAATCTTTATAAGGTATTATATTTTGAGTTCAACCTTATGGTTAATTCCAGTTAATTACTCCGATGATTATTTTTTTTGGATTCATAGACAAATGCAATTGAACCTTTTCAAAATTTGAGCATGCAGCTACGAAGTGGTTAAAATGTCCCATAATGTTTTTAGCTATAGCTAACATGTCAGAAATAACATGTTGGGATAAATCTGATTTTATTATACGTATTGTGAATAGTGGAAGCTACACTTTTAACAACAGTCTTTTGCATTATTCAATGAATTGTTACAGCAACCAATAACCATTTTTGATAGACAGATTTCGGGTATCAGAATAAGTTAGATAAATTGAAGAATCAGTTTTAATTTCACACTGGTTAATTTTTTTAAGGTATATTTTTTATCATTTTTAGGGTTCCGTTACTTAAAAAGTAAAAACGGAACCATTATAAGATCACTCCTGTGTCTGTCTGTCTGTCTGTCACAGCCCTTCTATTCGTAAACTATGCCGCGTGGAAAGTAAAGGGGATATTTTGAAAGAAAAGATATTTGGCTGTGATTGGAGAAAAAATATATTCATTGATTTATTTTCAATAATACTGTGTGAAAATTCAAATAGCTTTTATCCATATTTGGTATAATGCTGTTTTGAAATATTAGATACCATGAATGATCTAATAATTAATATTTTATTAGTAGAAATAGACGTTTCAGTTATGTTTAACAAACATGGAAATTTTTTTTTAATGTGTTTCTAGCGTCACAGAGAAAATAAAATCCATATATTCATAAAATAACGTCAATCTGTGTTTGCATATATAAAATTATTGATAGGATTATTCTGTTTTAAATAGGTCGGAGATACATAATTTCTGTTAACTCATTTCCAGATTAAAATCCATTTTATAGTATATTTGAAATTTTTAGGGTTCCGTACTTAAAAAGTAAAAACGGAACCATTATAAGATCACACCTGTGTCTGCCAGTCTGTCTCTCTGTCTGCCACAGCCCTTTTACTCGTAAACTATGCAACGTGGAAAGTTCAAATTGAGGGGAAGTAATAAAGATTATTGACCCACATATTTACAGATTAATAAATATTCATAAATATATTTTGGAAAAATGTAGAGGGGCTAATTAAGTTACTTGAAAAAAAAAATCTTTTCTTTGTATATCGTGTGAAAGCTTTAAAAACGCTGAAATCAAAAATATATTTCATTTAATTTTAGGTATTATATTTTCAAAGTTATGGTGGAAAATGTAGCGCAAAAATATGTTCCCCCATCTAATTCCGAATCCATTGAAACTAAAATTATGAAAAAATTAGAGGTAGTGGACATTAATTTAAACCTTGCAGGAAAATTATAGCGATTACCCTACGTCACATAGTTTTCGAGAAAATCGCATTTTTCCGTTACACTCAAATTTCGATTTACGGGCTTCAGCAAAAGTGTTGAGTAAAGCTAGAGGTACCTATCGTAGCAGAAGTATAGAAGCATTGTTGATCGCGAATTTCGGAAAAAATCGTCGGTAATTAGCCGAGATATTAACACTTAAAGACACGGATGGTTTGGAAATATATAATGACAGGGACAGCGTACTCTATGCTCCATCGGCTTTTAAAGCCTAGATAACAAATTTTAAGGATATATTTATGTAATGTAATGCCCAGTAGCAGTATAAAAGCAATAAACGACAAATTGTTAAAAACAGACTAAATTAATGAGAATTAATCACATAAACACTATGGGATTCGCGACTAGTTTCCATTGAGTGGCTCTCTCAATACACCTACTGTGTCTTTAAAGTTTAACTAAAAACCTATATGGAATAACAAATATACAGAATATTTGTTATTATTTAGGTTCCATATATCTTTAAACTTTCATGGTAGGGTAACTCCGGGAGAGCCGCTGCATACGGGATAGATGCCGCACCCCTTGTATTTCTTGTAATTGTCGATAGATGGTCGTCAAATGCACAGTATAGGTGCGCAATGAGATTATTTTAACCAGTGCATAGCGTAAATCCCATTTCGATGTTTACATGTAGAAGTACAATCCTTAATTTGACGTAAGTGCACGATTTCACTGTCCAAACTTTTAAACACGTCATGTTTAAATACTTTTCATACACTAATTACTAAATGCATGCATGATTTCGAAGTCAAAAGTAAGTGTAGCGTTTGTATATGTGTGTATGTTTACGCCATTCCCCTTAGCGATGGCGGGTAACTGTGATGGCCGACGTCTGCACCATGCAAAATGGGATACATTTCGCACTGCTGTTCCGGTATACATGCCGCAGTTTCTTTTGTACGGGATGATTAAGTGTTATTAATTTTTCCTTTTCTTTTCGCATAGAGTAACCATGTTAGGCATGTTATAAAATTTACTAAAACCAAAGAAGAAAAAGGGGAAAATAAAAAGTGAGAAGGGCAAAAAACATGCAAGTCAAGATGATAATAATGAAAAATTGGATTACGCGTAACGCAGACGTTCTTTGCAAACTACTCCAAAAAAGAGGAAGTGTAATTGGCTTCGTTGCATCATGTGTTTAAATGTAGTTACATAAAGACTGTACTTTTTCGACACTTTTTTTGTAGGTTGTAGTCGAAAAAACAGGTCTCTTCTCTCTTAACTCATTCCGGACAATAGGTGCATATCAGCACTTTCATAAAGAGCTTACAAAATTTGTTTCTGGCGCCAGTAAAAAAGAAAAGTAATATTTGCTTTGTTTAATTAGAGCATTTTCATGATTATTTAAGTAAAGGTAACTTCTTTTAAAAAAATGGTACCAACCGAATAAAATGTGTGTAAAAGACACCGGTCTTGAAAGGGTTAACAAATAAATTGTGTAAACACAATTTCACTTTTTTTCTTTTCCCTTTCTAATACATTGATGTTACGTTGTTGTTGAAATAACAATTAAAATTTAAAGTAAAAAAAAATAAGTCGATAATTTTAATAGTGAAGGTAGGCAACAATTATTAATTTGAATCTATTAATACGTTTCATTGTACTTATTTAGTTTCATTTTGTTATTACATCGTTAATTATAGCCCAGATATGAATATTTTTTAAAAATACTTTTATTTATAATTTCGTTCTCTTCTTATTACAAGCGCGGCATAACTACCGCAGAAGTGCGGCGTCTCAGCCTCAATGTACGGGTGACGCGCCGCAGTGTAATGTTTTAGAAAAAAATTGTTAAAAAATATTAATAATCTGTTTTGAATTTTTTTATCGTACTACACACGTTGTATATTTACCATTAAATAGCACAGCATGATTTTTTTTATTTTATGTCCACCATGGGACTTTATATACAAATTTTAAAAAATGTGTGGCATAAATCACGGAATTACCCTATATCCATTTATACTTTTCTAGTATACAGGGTGCAAAGGAAAGTCCCTTTAACCTGAAAATACTTGTGAACGGAGAGAGCTACAGCTATGCAAGTGAGGTAACGGTATAGTAAAGCGACTACGCCCAAATTAATGAAAACGAAAGCAGCGCCTCCTAGTGGCGAAATTTGGAAGATAGCCACTGCAAATCGAAAACGAAAAGAGATAAAGCAAAATTTCCTGTTAGAAAGTTTTAGAGCATTAATTAATTAGTAGAATACCACATTTGGTTTACATGGATAAGACAAATCTTCGCCTGTTTACCCAAAAATGTCCGAAATCCATGCACTCCATTTTGTGTAAACGTTTGAATGGAATAATCAGAAGTATGAAGAAATACGCACAATTTAGGCTATAAAAACGTACTTATCTCAATACATTTTGATAACATCACACACACACACAAAAAAAAAGACAAACTGTCTCACAGTAATAAAAAGTTAATATTCAGCATGTTCGAAAAGTTCGCCATTGCTCACGATACACGTTTGTATTCGTGAGAGTAATTCTGCATGCACGTTTCTTAGAATGGAACGTCTATTTCAAGCCTCTTCAATACGACGACGTAGATTTAACCCTTTCAAGGGCGGTGGCTAGACGGTCTAGCCACCTAATTTTAATTCCAAAACTGACAAATGGCACCAAGAATATTTTAATAAAATTTTGCTTTTGTAATGAAAGTGCAAATTAGCGGGTTTTTGTTTTCCGAGAAATTTGTTTGAATGTTCTGGTGTCAGTCAATTATTTCACCAGTTTACGAACAGACTTCTTGTGGCCCTGAAAGGGTTATTCTAAAGTTTTAAATGCATTGAAAATTAAATCTTTACAGACATTACTGCCCAGTACAACGTCACAATCTGCCATTGTGCACTGCTACATTTCCGGAATGTGAATAGGCAAAGTTGAATCGTAGCTCATCGATTTCGGACATTTTTGGGTATGCAGGCGACGATTTATCTTATAACTGTGAATCAAATGTCGTTGCGTACTAACTAATTGATGCTCTAAAATTTTCTAATTGGAAAATTTGCTCTACCTCTTTTCGTTTTCGATTTGCAATGGCTATCTTCCAAATTTCGCCACTAGGGGTGCTGCTGTCGTTTGCATTAGGTCGGGCGTAGTCGCTTTACTGTACCGTTACCTCACTTGTATAGCTATAGCTCTCTCCGTTCGCAAGTATTTTCAGGTTAAAGGGACTTATCTTTGCACCCTATATACTATACAGCTATACCCAACCCTACGTTCTATAGTTTTTACAAAGTCTTAGTATTCTTTTAGCAACGGTATTATTTTAATAATACACTTACTAATTCATATATTATTGTACGGAACCCTCTATGCGCTAGTAATACTCGCATTTGACCGTTTATTTAAGAAATAATGTTACTGTTTTAATTTTTTTTTCAAGAAATGTCTTTAGAAGGCGCATAATTAAATTTGAAATTTAATTATTTAATTTTAATTTTTTTTTAAAGTTAATTCAAAAATATATGATTGTATGCTCAAGAAGTATGTTTATATATATATATATATATATATATATATATATATATATATATATATATATATATACAGACAAACATGTTACTCTTAAGCTCACTTCATGTGCGCATCGATAGTTCTTTCTTATACACAACTACTTGGTACTCGGCTACTCGACCAAAGTGCTACTCGTTGCATCCCTAGTATTTTATGAAACAGATTTCCCGGGGGTTTGCAAGTATGTCATAAAAATTTGCACCTTTTTTTATGAAACTTCGCAATCGAAAGTATGTATCTAGGGGCAATATTTAAGGAAATATGCTATTGGTTCCATCTTTATGAATCACCCTGTATACTGCATCCTATTATAAATAAGACTGATATGTATAACATGTATTATAACGGTAATGAAGCATTTCCAGTTTGAAAGCGACTTTTATAAGCCAATCGTACTTTTACTGCATGTCAAATCCCATGACTTCCATTGTACCGTTTCCAAAGTGTTCCATTTCTAATCATTTTTAACACTTTTGAACATAGTTGAAAAGTGTTTATTACTTCGACTATCTCAGTCGTCTACCTTTCTATCTGCATAACTATCCATTCACTCGTTTATCTGTCCATTCTCTATATTCCTTCAATATACTTGGATTGCCCCGGAATTGATATATGTAATTTAGGTTTACTATAGCACGTACCTATTTGAAATGAATTGTGTAGCAGTCATAGTTCGTTTACAGAGAAACACTAAAAGAGTTCGGATAAATTATGGTCTGTGGGCGGTAATTGTTTGAAGTTCATTTTAATGTTGTGACACTATGCGAGAGACATTACGAAATTTATGTGCATTTTTGATATGTCCCACAACTATTTTTGATAAAAATGGGCATTTATTGTTCCTTTAAAGGCGTACACAAACGATCTCGATCGCAATACTGTATGTAGTTATTATTGTTTGAAGTTTTAGAAAATTTATATAAGTTATCGAAGTGTGATAACATCTTCCGTATAGAAAACAGAACATATAGCACTTAGTGCTTTTTTACAGGGCTTTCCAAAAATATTCAGATAATTATCATCTATGAGAGATAATTGCAAGAAGTGTATTTTAAGTTGTGTTATGCGTCTACAAGCTTAACTAACTTTTAGTATATTATATGGAACGTATAAATTCTATAGATCATATAGAGAGCAGCACAAGATAATCCGAATTATAATACTTCTAACTGATGGGAACTGCTGAAAGTGCCATGCAAACTAACTAGGTTAGGCGTTTTTAAATTGAACTGAATTTTACTAATTATGTAGTGTGATTTTAATCTAAATAAATTCATATACAGGGGACATTGCCATCTATGAATGATAATTGCGAAAAAACGTGCCCAGCATTTTAAGCATTTTACAGATGATTTAAATTTTAGTACAGTATGTGGTATTAAAAAATTTATAGATCATATACAGGACTAAGCCAAAGAATTCTGAATACATTGCCACCTACGAGAGGTAAATGAAACCTGTTAAGTGTTTTTCTAAATTGCTTATTTATGCATTTCTTTTCATTCATCGTATGAAAAAGCAAAATTTCGTAACATTATTCTGATAGTGATGGAAAAAGATCTCTGCATTATGCAAAAAATTTTTTTCTTAAAAAAAATTCTTTAAACACATTTACTACTATAAGAAACTATTTCGATAAATATATACGTTTAAAATAATATTATCAATAAAAATTTTCTTAATGCAAAGATCTATTCGCATGTTGAAAGAAAATCTCAATTTATTTTTTCCAAAATAATTTTAGATTAATTGTTTAATCCCTACAAAAAAAATGCACTTTCATAGTATGCGAGAAACTTTTTTTTTTAATCTAAAAACATATTTTGTAAAATCAATTAAATAAGCATTCCATGTATTTGAAATATGACAATTGCTTGCACGGTAATGCGAACATATATTAAATTTATATGCAGTTC
The DNA here is from genome assembly GCA_963932465.1 of Maratus speciosus. Taxonomy (NCBI): domain Eukaryota; kingdom Metazoa; phylum Arthropoda; class Arachnida; order Araneae; family Salticidae; genus Maratus; species Maratus speciosus. Next base: position 338,385,896 of record OZ010787.1, on the reverse strand, counting down.
TAGTGCTGCCATCTATATACCATTTAATGTAACTTTTATTATTGAATAAGCGTCAAGAGTTGTTGTTGATAAAAATCATAATAATTTTCAAATTTCCACTTTCTCTATATTTATTTCTATCTATAAAAATAAATTACAAAAGTCTTGTTTTGTTAGAAATAATAGAATTTACATTATGATTGAAAAAAAAAAAAGATGTGAGTTACTTTTAATCTTATACTGATAATTATTTCGTGAATGCAAGGATAATTATTTAAAAATAAAAATAGAAGGTTATCTGTACAATAACAAACGAAGAAAATATCTTTTAGTTTCTTACATTCTATGTCACTACCATAGTTAACCGATTTTCGAGTAACACTATTTTCATATGAAATATTCGTTTTCTTTTATGACAGAAATTTGAGATTAAATAAGTCGTAAAATATTTATTTGGAAATAGTAGTAATTAAATATGGAAAGTTTTGGCAACTATGGTCACCACCTAGTTTGCAGCCCTAGATACTAATTAAATTTTAGGAGATCAATATATTATTTAACCGACTTTTGCATTGTAAAATTCTGTCTCTTCCCGTCTAATAAAAGTGGTATCCGAAGAGTTCTCCACTAAATGCTGAGATGTAGCTTTGTCTGTGGTATGAAATACGTTTCTTTTTCAAACAAAAAGTCTTTTTGATGAGTTACCGTATATTTCCGTATATAAGTCGAGAATGTTTGGGCACTTTTTTGGCTTCAAAGTTGTCTTATACACGAGTCTAAGAATATTTCAAAAATTGATATTCTAAAAGGAAAAAGAAAAGATGGTAAATATAAAAAAACATAAAAAGTACTTACGAATTTCTGTAAATTCTTTAAAACTACATTCTTTTACAATCAAAGAGTCACCAATCATTATTCACTATCCAACTTATTATCAGGATTCTCAAGCGACTCATTAAAATCTATTTATTTCGTTGGTACATCAGTATAAATGTAGACAGCGTCTAATTCATTATCATCTCAATCGCCATCTTCTTAAAAAATGGCAGCATCCCCTGTTCCATCTATCCCATTACTGATGCAACATTTTTTGAAAGATCAAATGATCATTTCTTGTGTTAATTCAGGCCAAAAATAGAGGTTTGGTTTTTATGAACGAGCTTGTCATAACAGAATGAAGGGGCCTAAATAAATAGATTTGGCAATGCGCGTAGGCAGAATAACAGAAATCAATAATTTCGGATATCCAATTTTTTTTCTATTATCTATGTAGAAAAAAGTGCTAAGTTTTCGTTTGCTGAATTTTTCATCACCATTTTTTAATATCGGCTTATATACAGGTTTCCGATTTTGGAAGATTTTTCACTGAAAAGTCGTATAATCGGCTTATACACGGAAATGTACGATACATCGTATTTTTATTTCTCTTTACAAATCCAGTAAAGAGCACATTTAGAATATCCGATTTTATTTCCTATATGTTCAGATGACTTTGTTGCAGATTGAATGGCCGCTAAAGTTAAAAAGGCTCAGAACATCAGAACGTACGTACACTCTTACACTGATTTTTATATGTACATACAGTTTGAAGAATTAGAAGCCGTTAGAATCACTGACGGTTATGTCATTTTCTGAAGAAAACAAAATTGGAACTCTGTTTATTTTGCGATTTAAATAATTCTTAATTTAAAAGCTGAATATAAAATGTTAAGTAAAAGTTTCAGTTATATGCAATCATATGTAAATGACGTGTTAAAATTTATAAAACAGTTATTTTTTTATTGTAACATAATGTTATATATATATGTATGTATTTTCAATTCCTTGTTTTGCTTGATATAATAATATATTTTGGAATTTTTTAGAAAGGATAAAACTTAATAATTTTTAAGTTGCATAATCGCAATTGTAAATGATTATTTGTATTGGTTTATAATGGTTATATATATATATATATATATATATATATATATATATACAAGGTGTTCCGTTAAAGGTGTCCAATATTAATAGGGGTAATAGAGGAGATCACATGGAGCATAAATCAGTATATAAAGCCTGGTCGGATCTCAATAGTTTTCAAGTTACAGCAAATAGAATGAAAATTCGGAAAATTGTAAAAGAACCCTCATTGCTAAACTATCGATAATGCTACATAAAAACGAAGCACATATTTAGAAAGAGCAGAAAAAAACCTACAAAATGACATCAATTGTATTAAAATAGCAATATTTATTGACGAGTTACAAGCCCTGAAACAGTGAAAAAAGTACGAAATCCAATATACATCAAAATAGTTAATCGTTAATTCCAAAAAGACAACTCTAGCTACAACAAGGAAAATGTAGTAAAATTTGGTCCATTCCGAAAAACTTTCGAAAAAGCTTACAATGAACCATATCGGTTTAATTGTGTGAGAGAAATTAATCAGTTTCTTAGTTACAACTCCGCTTTCTTTGACACTAGCAAAGGTTAAACTCCGCCCATCACGATTGGAAACACCGCCTTTTTAATTACTCTCAACTATACATTTTCGATCATGCTTCTTCTGAGATGCAACATTTTTAATTATTCAAGAGTTGAATGAACCAAAATAACTTTACAATAATAGTCTACATTTTAAAGTGGTCTTTTATTGATATAAAGCTTAAGTTAAATTCTTTAAAATTAAACTGGTGGTGAAAATTCGGAAATAATTAAAAATATTGCGATTTGTAACTATGCAAGAAGTTTCAGTACATGTTTTACATGGACAATTATTGTATGTATATGTGCATCATAATTTATGATAGGAAATAATAATAACAAATAGCATAATAATTTTATTAATTATAAATTTAAAAAAGACACTAAATTTTAAATTAATTCATACAAACTTTGTAATTTACAATTTGAGTACAGCACAGTCTGTGACTTACAAAATACTGTGCCAAAAAGTGTTGAAAATAAAAGAAAAATGACAAATAAAGAATTACATTCCACGTACTTTATGACATATGTGAAGCATAGTCTTCTGGCCTGCGCTGCACAGTTCAATGTCGGAAGGCAGACGAACGGACATTATTATAATAGGTGTTCGAAGTTGCGCCCATTAACAGAATCGCACAGCCGACAGCGACGTCGTAAATATTGGCGAACACGCCGAAAAACTCCGACGGAGTTGGGAATGTCTCCTGCAGCGACAACGATTCGCGCTAGTAAATCCTCCGGTGTATCCACAGGCGTTTCATACACCAGCGATTTAAGGTGTCCCCAAACAAAAAAGTCTAAAGGATTGAGGTCTGGAGAGCGTGCAGGCCAAGCAACAGGTCCACTGCGTCCAATCCATTTCCCAGGATATGTTGAATTGAGGTGATTGCGAACACCTATGAAAAAATGTGCCGGTGCGCCATCGTGCATAAACCACATATTGTGGCGCAATGTTGCTGGCACATTTTGCAGTAACTGCGGTAAGATATCCTGTAGGAAAACTAAGTACGTACTGCCATTGAGTACATCTGGGAGTAAATATGGTCCTATGAGATAATCGCCGAGGACACCTGCCCATATGTTCACACTGAACTTTTGTTGTGCGTTCGACGGGAAAACAGTGTGCGGATTTGTATATGACCATGTGTGCATATTGTGCGTGTTTACCACGCCCTCTCTCGTAAATGTTGCTTCATCAGTAAATAAAATATTTTCCAGAAATTGTGGATTATTTTCTGTTACATTAAGCAACCAGCGTACGAATTCTGTCCGCTGAGCACAATCTGTTACTGATAACAGTTGTACCCGCTGCACATGAAAGGGGTGCATGTTTTCTGCACGCAGAACACGCCATACACTTTGGTGAGAAACACCGACTTCAGACGCAGCAGCTCGTGTACTCGTGGAGGGGTTATCTTTAAAAATATTCAGTACATCTTCTTCCATTGCAGGTGTTCGTACATGTCGAGGTTTCCCTGCATCAATGCTTGCTGTATTAAACGATCCAGTCTCCCGTAATCGTCTATCGATTTTTATGAAGAGTTTCGAACTTGGGCAACGTCTCCTTGGAAATTGCTCACGGTACATGCGCCGTGCTAGACATGCATTTCCATGAGCTTGCCCGTACATCAGATGCATGTCCGCATATTCTTCGTTAGAGTATTCCGGCATAATTATTATACATCAACTTACTACAATCCCACTTACAACAGCCTCCCTTTAACATAACGCCCACTGATGACTGCTGTTTTATTACACTTTTCTTCCTATACACATAGAAAATTTGCATAAAAAGTACTTCTTCTTCATCATCCTGAAAGTTCATGGAGGAAACGCAGCAGTCACGGAGTTTGCTTTAAGACAAGGCGAGAGCTGCACAATATGTCATTCACTTGACCAGACTGAATAATGAAAGGGTATTGATAGAGGTTGATCAGAAATGTATAATTGAAAGATATTAAAACGGGGTGTTTACAATCGTCATGGGCGGAGTTTCGCCCTTTCCGAGCGTGCAACAGTACAGAGTTGTAACTAGGGAACTGCTTGATTTCTCCCATACAATTAAACTGATATGGTTTATTGTCAGCTTCTTCGAAAGCTTTTGGAATGGACCAAATTTTATAACATTTTCCTTGATGTAGGTAGAGTTGCATTTTTGGAATTAACGATTAACTATTTTGCTAAATATTTGATTTTGTATTTTTTCACTGTTTCAGAGCTTGTAACTCGCCATTAATTCTCAATATTCTAAAACAACTGATGTCATTTCCTAGGATTTTTTCTGATCTTTCTAAATATGTGCTTCGTTTTTATGTAGCATTATCGATAGTTTAGCAATGAGGGTTTTTTTACAAATTTCCGATTTTTCATTCTATTTGCTGTAACTTGAAAATTATTGAGATCCGGCCAGGCATTATATACTGATTTATGCTCCGTGTGATCTCCTCTATTACCCCTATTAATATTGGACCCCTTTAACGGAACACCCTGTACATATTTCATCAAAATAAATACTCATTAAAGAATTCGAAAGAAGGTGTATATAAAATATTCTATAACAATTAACTGTAAATATTGAAAACATTAAAATATTAAAACTACATAGGTTATAAGACTTTGAACGGACAGATTGAACTATCTACCTCCCCCAGTATGAAAACTTGTAGCTTTCGAAACACGAGCTAGCCTTACATTAAAAAACAATTTAAAAATCTAAATTACTTTATTAGAAAACAAATTTAAAATCATAATACAAAATACAAAAATTAAAATGTAAAAACTGTAACATAAAAAAACTAAATTAAACTTGAAATAAGTTTAATGCGTAATCATAATTGAAGAGCTTAGTGGAAGAACGTGTTATGATACATTTTCTCAAAAAAATGTTTTATTTTATGGATGAAAGCATTAGGAAGTATTATATCATATGGTAAAACAAAAATACTAAAATTCTACTTAGCATTGAAGATATAAGACAGTATCTTTTAATATTTAATATTTTTATATTTAATAATTTAAACGGCAAAATTATTTCTAAGTTTTAATAGTTAAATGTTAATGTTCTTTTCTAGGAGAGTTTAGTATCACGCATTAACATTCAAACATATCCATATGCCATTAAGAAGGAATTAAATAAATAACTAAATTAAAAAAAAAAAACCTTTCACTTAAATTTTTTCGAAATCTCATTTTTTGTTATACAACATCTTCTTCCACTTAGGTCTTCAATTAATCAATGTTCTTCGATTTGCTTATTTCTACACTATTAAGAAATTTATATTTTTAAAACATACAACACATATTACTTATATTATTTGCCTAGCATGAAAAACGTTTGACATTTCTGCAATATATGTGTTTCTAATCTAGCGTATTGGTATTTATAATGTATAGTAATTGTATTTATAATCTATAACTAACTGTGTAACTACCTGTTACTAGCAATACAACTTTTACCAAAAATATATGATTGTACTTCGACTAACAATATATACTACTACTTTTATTTCAGATATCCATGCTATCCATGAATAGATTCCAGCTATCAAGGTTGTAGTCAAATGTAAATTAATTGTGCAACCTATTATATTTTAAATGAACTGGAACTAGGATGCTGTTGTGAATAAATGGTAGTTAACATGGTGCCAGATAATATTTACGATTTCGTATACCTCATAATTTCGCATATGTAAGCAGTTTAGATTGTAGGTTAAGTACAAATCAATACCACTATAATTTATCAATTAAATCATTCACTGTAACCCAAAACATTAACTGCTAACTTAACTGTTCTACTTACTGTTCCGCATCTGTTTACATGCGGTTGCTCATTGTAAAATAATGTTAAAATTTAATGCTATGTAATTGACACTTTATGAAGTAATTAAATTGTAATTGAAGTTTTCTTAAGTAGATTCAACTGGTTATGTGCCAAGGAAGCCAAGTTTGTAGTTTTTGAAATGCGAAACATCTCCAGTTGACACGTTGTTAGGATTAATTGAGGCTTAATTTCTTTATAATCAAAGCACGTATTCCAGTTAGATGAGTAACATGTGTAAATTCAATTTTATTGAAACGTTGGAAAGTGAAAGGAACAGGAGAACAGGATAAGCTGGAAATTTTATATTGAACTCCAACGTACAGTACAGAAAGCCATGCGCATAGTTTTGTGTGAGACAACTAAGTCTGAACTGCTTACAAAGAGTACAACAAAGGCAGAGAGAAAAGCGGATGCGGTAGCTTTGAAGGCCTATGAAGTAGCAGAAGCTTGCTAGATATACAGTTGGGTCTAGTATTGGGCCTGAGCCCAAACAACACATTCTGATTTGAAAGGAAATGTGGGATGCATTGCATTCTGTTTATGTATAGAAAAATGAAATAAGGCTATATCTGTTGTATTCTGAACTATTCAACTATACTAAACATCCAATGGACATTATTGCAACTTATGTTTCAAAATTACAGAGAAATTGGCAGGAATTATAAGAAGAATTGAAAAGTTAAAATGTTCAAAGAAAATCCACGCTGCTAAATAGGGTACAGATCACACTGCCAAACGATCATATTGAATTCGAGAATGCGCGGATGTCAGTGGCGAATAGTGAAAGATCACTTTCAAGCCTTACAGAAAAACTACGTTTACATGGACAGCAATTAGATGAATTAAAACTCCCAGTTGAAAACAAGAGTGTGGCTTTTGTGGCAAAACCAAATAATTACTGTCCTAAAAAGTATTTGCATAAAACTGTTGTGTATAACCAGAAAAATTCTAAAAGCAAAAAGTTTAAGCGTTATACTTGTTGTCCCCCTGGACATATTAAAAAGAACTGTTATACTTTGCAAAATAATAATAGTGAGCGAATTGAATCTCTTAAATCAAGACAAACTTTTGTGACAGTTGTTGAACTTGAAAGCCGAGACTACTGGCTTACTGATTCTGGTGCTTCTCATCACATTTGCTATAAGTTAGACTGGTTTTCTTCGTATAAACAGTTCGATACGCCTAAGCCATTAAGATTAGTTGATGGTAGATCAATGCATGCTACCGGATTGAAATGCTAGTTAATGGATTATGGAAACCCACTAACCTCATTAAAATTTGGTACGTGCCTGAAAGTGATCAAAACTTGAGATAGAAACTTGCCATAACTTAGGATAGTAAGTGTCAAACATGCGTCTCACTTTCACTACTGAAGCTGAATTTTTATCAGCAAGTCAAGCTTCGAAAGAAGCTGTTTGGCTATATAGACTCTTTCTAGACTTGTGTTTTTTTGTTTGTGTGCTTGTTCTGCAGGTTGATAATGAAAAAGCCATACGATTGATAAGTATACAAAGTTTCAGAATCGCACTAAACGCATTGATTTCCGTTACAAGTTTGTTCGAGAAAAATTTCAAAGCGGAAAACGTGATATTGAGCATTGTGTCAGTGAATGTCAGGCTGCATACCTTTTCACGAAACCTTTACCAAAGTTTTGTTTTCAAAAAAATTCGCTAATTAATTGGGTTATATGAACTTAAGACTTTTGTTTAAGACATTTATTTTTTGTGCACGTTAACGCTAGAACTGCCGGAAATATTACTCAAGTGTTATAAAAATTTTAATACCAGAATTTTTTAAAAACTATTTAAATTATTTATTTAACTTATTTCTCCGTGCTACATATTTAACTTATTTTAGAAAGAATTTTTTGGTTTACGAAAATTTAATAACAAATTTGGCCCCCTAAACATGCGAGTGTATGTGTGTGTGTCAGAGAGTTGGGGGACACGCCCTCGTTTGCCAATTCTAATTTCTGTAGCTTTCAAACATTTTCACCAAATTTTAATAATTTATAATTTTAATGTAATTATTTATTTTGTCAGGTTATGCCAGGTATTTAATAAGGTTCTGCTTCTCAAACACACCCAGCCTTGCTTTATGATAAAATATTTTCCCATTTATTGAGGAAGATTCAGCGTTGTCAAACATGGCCGCGGAGACTCAGGTGGCCAAACGTGGCCGCGGAGACTCAGGTGGTCAAACGTGGCCACATATAATACTGAAAAAGAAAAAAAAATATGGTTAAAGATGACCGATATTAAGACGGTTAACGTGTCTTAAATTAAGAGCATACAAGTGAAGTGTCTGAATTTAAGACGTTTCAGTTTACAGTGTAGAGTGAGGTATGTCAGAAGTTTCAAATAGTTAATGTTAATCCCCTTATATCTCAGAAATTCCAATCTTTTCCCTTTTGAAAAGGTAGGAATTGGCATTATGGAACATAGAAGTTTTAAGTATCTAGTTATCATAAGTTATTTCTCAGAGTGCATTGGAATAGAAAGGCTTAACAGGAAAATAGTAACAGAAATGAATAAGCGGTTAAAAGTTTGTTTTTGCGTTATGACATTCCCAGAGAAGTTGTTAGTGATAATGCACCTTTCACCAGCTTTGAGTTTAAGGCCTTGTCAAAGAATATGAATTTGAGTGTTACTTTGTAGGTCCAAGATATCCCAAAGTGTTGGGTTAGATGAGAGAACTTTGGGGATTGTAAAAGTATAATAAGGAAAGAAGTTTGTGTGTGAGTATGTGTGTGTTCTGACGAGACGGCTGCACGTAGAGCTACAAAATCTGGTAAGAAGATACATTTATATATTTAGTTTTGCACCTCGAAGCCAGATTTTAGATTTTTTTTATTAGATTTTTTTAATTAAATTTTTTATGCGATTTTTAGCGCTTTTTCACGTTTCTAGTCGATTTTTCTACTCTAATAAAAATAAATAAACTATGACTACTGCCAATCAGTGAATGTAATATATTTTAAAGTTCATAATTAAAATCACATAAAATCACTACTTACAATAATAAGATACAATTGTATTCGCACAGTTTCGGACAACAGAAAATTTGTTCATCCTTAGGGATAACATTAAGGAGTAAATAGCACGGCACAATATCTACATTGTAGGTAAGTAGATATTGTACCGTGAACCGTACTGAACTTGTACGTAACTGAGTAGTTTATGTGATTTTAATTATGAACTTTAAAATATATTACATGGACTGATTGACCGCAGTCATAGTTTATTCATTTAAATACAGTGTAATAAGTCCTTTTATAAGTTAATAAAAAAAAATCTGGTTTAAAATTTTTAGCCTAATATTGTAAATTTTTCCTCTTTTCAATAATGTTTATTTCGTGAAAATACGCCCGTAATTAATCCAGATATTAATTATAAACTCATTAAAAGACACACCAAAAAAGCATTTTTCCCCCGAAACGGCAACAAACTGGCACATCTGCTGAACCTGATTTTCAAGGGAAAAGGAAAGATAATGACACTTTTTACTAATTGGCTAAAATTAACAAAACTAATCAAGATATAGATTTGAAATTTTCAGAGGAAATATAGAATTCTTTTCTACTTCCGAATATCTAATTTTTTTAAAAATTGGTCTGTAATTTTATTTTTAATTTTTGCAAAAAACTCATGACGACGGTAAAAAACTTCCAAGAAAGAACGAAACAAAGACACAAGCATTCGTTAAAAACTGAACTAAAAAGAGATCGCTTTTAGCGGATAAGCCGACCCCTATCTAATTTGGGATATCAAAGGATATTAAATACTAAACGTTGCCAAATGTGAAAAACATAATTTAAAATGATTTTATACTCTTAATCGAAGATTATTAGTATTTTCTGTAGCAAGAGTCCCTTGATAAGAGTTAAGAGTTTGTCCTTAAGTGTTTCTCTACCTTTATTAAAATAAAAATGTTTTCATAAATATAGACTTCAGTTACGACCATTTCCAAACATTACTAGCGCATTCTCTTCACGGGTTCTGTGGATCCGATTTCATCGGGAACTGATTCATTAAAGTTGGCTTACGGTTCTCATACATTTTTAGTGCCACCTTCCAGCGTCAGGGGGCGCATACTTTTTTCATGTTTTATGGACACGAAACACGCTCTATTCTAAAAGCTTTTTTTTTCGGCCACTTCTCATGGGAAATATCATTTGACGACCCTTTGAACACTCTTTCCAACTATGCACCTCCTATCCCCCAATTCCCCCCCCCTCTAGTGGGCACCTTCTAACTCTTCATAGGAATTCGAAGTCCCGGTATAATTACTTACAAATTTAAGGTTAATTTATGGGGTCTTATCACGGGCCCAGCAAAACCGGGCGATCAGCCATTGAAAATAATAAAGAGTGTATTATGTGATTATAGAGTATAGAAATGCTCTTATTTCTGGATTTCTGCTATCTCCAGCACAACTTGTATGTGGTCGTAGGTTAAAAATTAAACTGCTCATACATAAGAAGTTATTAAACGCAGAACTATTTACAAATTTCGAAGACAAATTTATTTACAGGCAGGAAAACCTGAAACATTATCATGACAGAGGTACTACTAATCAAAAGCAACTTTACCCTGGCAATAATGCAACTATGTAAAATTTTAGTAATAAAACTCGGGAACCATGCTTAGATAATTTCAAAACCCACAGTGATATGAAATGAAAAGTAACATTGGCATAAAGATTAAAAGAAATCTGGTGCATTTAAGACCTACAAAAATCTCATTTAAAATGAATATACAGGGTGTCCGGTCTCAACGGTGTCCAATGGCTAATTCCTAAACCGTTAGTCATAGACATATACACTGCTCAAAACAATTAAAGGATATTGCAGTTTTAGGTGGATTTTGTATCTGGTAAACTGTTTAGCTGATTGATACATGGTCGACAGACATAGTAGGTTATATGAGAATAAATTACACATGTTTGGCAGAAAAAAATGCATTTTATTGCGCATTTGTGTACTAAAGGAAAAAAACACAATTTGTGTATATGAGAAAAAAGAATAAGAAAAGGTGTTTTCTTCAAAGAAAATCATTTTCAGTAGGGGGTATGGTTTCCACGGGCGGCCAGCAACGTTGAACACCTTTGAGGCATGGACTCAATGAGGCTATTAATGACGAGTTGGGGTATTCTGCCCCACTCTTCCAGAAGAGCTCTTTCCAGTTCTTGGAGAGTTTGTGGGGGTTGTTGGCGGCCAGAAACTCGTCTTCCTAGAGCGCCCCAAACGTGCTCGACTGGATTCATGTCTGGAGAACACGCTGGCTATTCCATTCGAACGATTCCTTCCTCGAAAAGGAAATCCTCCACCAGGTTTGCACGATGTGGCCTGCAGTTATCGCCCATTAAAATGAAGTTATCTCCGATTGCTGCAGCGTAAGGGACTACAATCGGTCTGAGGATCTCATCCCTATATCGGCGACCAGTCAGAGCTCCATCTCGAATGATGTAGAGGTCAGTGCGCCCGTCAATGGAGATGCCACCATACACCAACACTCCTCCACCGCCAAATCTGACACTTTCGTGCACGAACGCAGGATTATTCCTACTGCCACGGTCCCTCCAGATGAAAATACGCCTATTATCCGGATGCACAGAAAAACGGGACTCGTCAGAAAACAGAATATTGCTCCATTCATTTCTCCTCCAGTTGACATGCTCGGTTGCCCACTCCCTGCGGTCGCGACGATGCCTTGATGTTAATCTAACACATACCATCGGTCGGCGAGCATACAGACCTACAGCATGGAGCCGGTTTCGGACAGTCTGAGTTGAAATCGTGGTGCCTGTAGCCGAGCGAAAGTGTTGTTGGAGAAGAGTAGCGTTCATGTTTCGGTGTCTCCGAGCTGTTAACGCTAAATACCGATCTTCATTGGGCGTTGTTGCCCGTCTACGACCTTGCCCTGGTCTTCGGCCTGCACATCCACTCTCCAAAAAACGGTTCCAGTTCCTGGAAATGACACTTTGTGACACTCCAATGGCTTGCGCTACTTCGGCTTGAGTTTGGCCCCCTACTAACCTACCAACAACTCTCAAAGCTTCTGAATTTGTCAAATGACTTCGCTGAGACATCGTACTCATCGAAACAAAGCAATCACTGAATGCCGATCATCCTTGTCTTCATTCTCTTTTATCCAGTTGAAAGTCAAATTTTATTCGCTGCCGCTGAAGCGACGTTTTTGACGTCGAACTCAAAATTTGCATACTCCACAGTTTGAAAACCAGAAAAATTTGCATTTGTGATTCTCTTCTTCTATTTTCGGCAAAAAAAATTTCGTTTATATCTTTATTTTATATAAAACTTCAAATATCCTTTAATTGTTTTGAGCAGTGTAGTTCCATTTACGAAAATGTTTTAAATGAGGTAAAGAAATATTTTAAAAGCTATTTGGGTCAATAAAAATATTTCTTAAAAAATTTTGAAATTTAAATTTTTATACGGCCCCCCCGGTCCTGTAAGTTATATTTAGTAAAATTTTCATATTACACTGACAAGTAAGACAAAAAAAGCCCCGTTCATATAAAACTAAAATAGAGCGAGTTATGAAACTTTAAAAATGCATGACTTATGCCACTTTCTGCTCTGAAAACAATTGAGTTCGGCTTGTTTTTGAGGGGTCACATACCAAGTGCTTAAAGTATTCGAAGATCTTATTTCATGTGTATCTGCGCTTTGAAAAAATTCTTACAAGTATTACGATTAAGTTAACATTTATTAAGTTTCAGATTGGCTAAAATAACATATGTTTTATTTTGTCAGGATTTGAGACTGTTTCTTTTATGATTTCTTTTAACAAAAATTATGTTATTGTTATAAGTTTTTATGTTACTTCAACAATCGTATGCATGTTTTTCCAGTTCAAAATTTGTACTAGAACTTTAAGTCACTGTTAAATATCCGATCGAGAATACATTTTACACACTGGCGTAAATCCAATAACAATCTAATATTATTATGATTTTCGGTGGTAACCATTTATACTTATTTTACAGGATAACACAAAAAATTTCGGATAGATTACCGCCAAGAAATTTAAGAAAAAGTTTTAGATTAGATAATACAAGACTGCGATGGTTGGTTTTTTTAACATTTATGTATTTTTTATCACTGAATCCGAAAATTACATTAATTTTTAACCATCATGTCAGGATATTTCGCAAATCATAAATTGTCAAATTTAAAGAATAAGAAACATCGGATACTATAAAGTAGAGGAGATGGTTGTGTTTTTTAACTTTTGATAATTGATTTTTACGTACTTTTAGCACTGAATCTGAAAATGAACTTCATTTTTAACCATCACGTTAGAATTTTTTTGCAAATCGTAAATGTATAAGTTAAAATATAGCAAAAATCTGATACTATAAAACATATGTAAAACTTTTTTTATTTTATTTTATTTTATTTTATTTTATTCAATAATTTATTCGATATTTTTGCTTATACTGGAATTCTTACAGCTAAATAGCTGAGTGGTCCGATGAGATGAGGGAGGAGATTCAATTTTAACTTTGAACTTTCTAACTTTGAAATTTGCGAAAAATCCTGATGTGATGGTTAAAAATGAAGGTTAATTTCGGGTTCAGCGGTACAAAATTTGTAAGAATCAATTATCAAAAGCTAAAAAACATGACATAACCCAACTTTTGCCGGCTAGTGTAATCTAATAATATTTTAAAATACGTATCATTTTGTGAAGAATTGAGGCTGTTAATTTAGCATCATTTTATTTAACAAAAATTCTGTTTTTCCTTTCTTCTTAAATGTTTATAACAAATTGTATATTTTGCATTAATATGTCAGAATGATTAAAAATTTCAAATTTATATTGCAATGCTAATTTTATCCTCAACCATTTTTTAATATATCTGACGAAATTATATTTCGACTAAATTTGTGAATGACCCCCAATTTGCAGCAAAAAATATGCCCCAACTTTAAACAGCTATTACTCGGTCAATTTTAATCGTAGAATAACGGGACGTTTTGTGTATTACTCTTCAGTGTAAAAGGAAAATTTTACTAAATATAACTTATAGGACCGTGGGACCGCATAAGAATTTAAATTTCGTAATTTTTTAAGAAATGTTTTTATTTACCCAAATTGATTTTATAATATTTCTTTACCTGATTTTAAACATTTTTGTAATTGGAACTATATGTCTATGACTAACGGTTTAGGAATTAGCCATTGGACACCGTTGAGACCGGACACCCCATATAATCTGATATAGAAATACCCAAAACCAGAGAAACACAGTCCCTTTAAGACCTGACCTACGCAATTGTGTAGGTGAACCTAAAGAAAAAGAAAAACATTTTCCTCTTTTTGTTCCATTTAAAGCCGAGCCTGCATCCACAGAATTGAGTGGATCCTCTCTTGGCATAACCTGACATCGAGTATTCTTTAAACATTTTTTTAATCAAATATGATCGTATTAATTAGGGTAAACCAACAAAACGTTTCATTTCTAGCAAAAATCTTCAGGTCTTAAAGGGTTATGATAACCCTGTAATGCTTGATATATCTCAGGTGTCCAGACTTCAAAGATCTGGACGATCTCTTTAAAGACCTCAATATCTTAATGATTATATACTGGGTGGAAATAAATAAATGAGTCCTATTCTGACCTTCTTTTATATCAGACTATTCAGAGCAAAGGCTTCAAATTTTGTACGCATACTATTCAAGACATGGGAAAATGGATTATACGAAAAAAAATAATTCCAGAAACACCGACAGATGACACTATACAACAGAAAATATGAAGAAAGACAACAACAAAAAATAATAACAAGTACATGCGAAATGAAATTTTCCTTTTTTAATTTCGATTACCCTCATGTGAGAAAAAGAAAATAAAAAAAAGGCAAAGAAGTGTAAAATGCCATTGTAACTGAAATTTCGCATTATAAACACAAAAATTTGCTTAAACCCATGATTTGCAGTCATGTTCTGCATATAAAAGAGGATAAAAACTGAGGACTACCATTCTTATAACTGATCACTGTCACGCTGCCAGAACGTGTTTGGTTGTGAAGCTATTTTATGAAAACAAAGGAAATGCTGCAGCTGTACTTCGAGATTTTTGCCGATTTAAGAATGTCTGCAAAGGGCCATTTCTTCCATAAACTTTCAGGAGACTGATCGATTCGAGAAAACTGGACATCTTCGATTTCTGCTATAGTATCTAGAAGATATATTGTGGCAATCTACCAACCAAAAAGTGTTGAGAAATTGAATCCCATAAATGCTGAACGATACTAAACGATAAACGGCGATCGTAACAACATCTGATATTGAAATGCAGTAAACCAACGTTTAAAATGCACAAATAATGCGTGAAAAAGCAGCAAACAGCTGTTTCGAATCTACAGCGAGATTCTTCTTCAGTGCAAGAGAGGGAAAAAAGGAACAGCGTGCTAGAAAAATTGCTTTAATTGCTATTTTAACATCTGATAGTTCAAACGTAAAAATTGTATAAGGATTTTATTGAGAAAGCGTTTCGGCCAGTGAAGAGCTATCAGATGTCGCTGCAATCGACATTTGTCGTTCAGCATCGTTCAAGATTTATTGGATCCAATTTTTTAGCACTTCTTGAAGCATTACTGGAATAGCCGGTTGCCACATCATATCCTCTTGACGCTATAGTTCACTTAAATGGCAGGCGCAAACTGGTTCGTTCAGATGTTGTTGAAGAGGTTGTCATCGCTATTGTTGAACAGACAATGAATAACGTTGTAAGTTGTAGTAGTGCATGTTCAGTGTCATGATACTTGGGTGTTCCATATAGCGCAGTGTGGAACGTACTGAAAAAAATGGTGCATTGTTTCCCGTACAAAATCAGTCAAAATGAACAGCTGCTGTCCATCGCCAGGGAGAAGAGACTGACTTTTCAACTGAAATTTCTTGTTTAAGTTGAAATGGATGCATCTTGGCCATGGATGAATCTGCGGTGCGGTGAGGCCCATATTAACTTCAGTGGAACAGTAGACACCCATAACTGTCGCATTTGGGACGTGGAAAACTCCCGTACCTTCCAAGAGAATCCACTCCATTAAGCTAAAGTTACAGTCTGGGTAGAATTCACAGAGACATTTATTCTTGGACCTGTCTTTTTCGAAAAAGCTACTCGCATGGGTGTAAAAATCAAGGCGCCAGCAGGCAGTCTCTCACCACTAAATTTTATTCGTCTAATATTTCGTCTAAATTTTTCGTAAGGATGCTAATAAAATTTAAGGGAGAAAACTAATAAAATTTAGTGGTGTGAGCTGCCCACTGGCGCCTAGATTTTTATATACCTGGCTACTCGGATGGCCTTGTGACAAGGACCGTGACGACCATCAGGTACAAAAGGATGACAGAACCTTTTGTTGTACCCAATTTGCATCTGTACCCATTTGCATTGGTGTATTAATTCATTTTCCTTTGTGCAAGATATGCACGCCTTCACACATTGGACTGTGTGTATAACAGTTTTTTTCGGCAACATTTCACTATTGCGAGAGTCATAAGTCATGTTTTTCCGACAACCTGGCCATCACCGTTTTGCAGATGTTAATCAGTGTGATTTTTGACTCTGAGGACACTTAAAAAAACATGTTTATTGAGGTCGTCTGATAATCTTGGTAGATTTGAAAGAAGGTTTCACTCTGCATGTGAGAAGCATCTCCTCGATCAGTTGCAATGCGAAGTTGAACAAGCCGTCTATAGACTGTAGATTTTACATCTTCAGGAAGATAACCATACTGAGCAGCATTCCCTACTTCGATAAGGTCCTTCTCACATGAATGTTTGGTACCTTCAAATAAAATATGTTTTTGTGTCTTTTCAGCATATATTCAGTTGTACAGCGCCATCTGACGGTGATACCTGTAACTATTTTTATTTTATACGTAATCTGTTTCCCTATGTATGCAAAATTTGAAGCTTGTACACTGAGTAGTTCAATATCTGGAGAGGTCGGAGTAGGGATGTTATTATTCTGGCTACCTTGTGTATATATAATATATATATATATACAAGGCGATTCTAAATTGCTTTTACAAAATACTACTCATCCAGACGAGCAATAATTACCATAGAACATGGGGTCGCAATCCACTAATTTAGTCACAAATATAGGGTGTTCTACCCTAATCGAACATTGGTTGACGGTAATAATTTTCAGCAAACTGAAGTACATTATAATGAAACTTTTAATTGACATGCTCACTTTTGTTGTAAATATGAAAACACACAAAAATGTGGTAGAAGTCTCCAATATACGCGCCAGCAGTATGCATTTGACGTTCCACATTTTGGACTGTGATTATCAGTTCATACGGTATCATCGATTGTGTGAGTACACTCTTTTTCCAGAACTTTTTGTGATGTTATCACATTTCATACAAAATAAGGTACACATCGTTACATTTTTATTGCAATATTTTTATTTTTTGCAAAATTATTACCGACAAGCTGACTTCAGTTAAAGTGAAACACCCTGTATTTGTGACTCAATAAGTGGTTTGCGACTCCATGTTCTATGGTAATTATTATTCTTCTGGATGGGTACTAGCATCCCTCTTATTTTATAAAAACAATTTAGAATTACCCTGTATATATACATATATTTATTATATAGAAGCACACATACATATACAGACGGACCCGGTTAAGACGCTCATGCTTAATGCGCGTTCCCGCTTTATACGCGGATTTGGTTCGGCCCCTTGAGCATCGCCCATCAGACGAATGCAAGAATATCACATTTAATACACGGACGGTTATTTACACGATCTCGCTTAATACGCGATAAAATTTTGGTCCCTTGAGGCAAAAAATGTCGTTTAATACGCGAATTTATCATACAGCCCGATAGTGCTGTATAGTAGAGCTCAGCCGCATCTTTAACGTTTTGAAACATGATGGAAAGACAACAATTCAATTACAATCCAAATAAGTAAACATTCAGTGATGAGTAATAGCTTGTTAGAAAGCTTTTAATTTCGCAATGTGCCTTTCGAAGGTAGGGTAAAAAAACATCCAATATTAAAGGAATGGCACCCATTTAAACTTTATATAGCGCTATACCTTCCATCATTTAACAATATAGAAATATCTCCTTTTTTACTTTTCTAATTCAATCGTTTCTTTCCTGTTGCCACACCTAATGAGCGGCACAATAATTTAAAAAAAAGCGATAACACGTGTATTTTGATTTTACGAGCCAATAAAAATTGAAATTTTATAGCTATATTTCTGCATTTTTGAAATCGACGTCATTCTAATCAGAAAATGAAAAATTTTACTACATATATTTAAAACTTTTAACTAAACCCGTGTTAAAATGACGTAGTATCTTCATTTGAATGTTTTTAAAGTTAAAAAGTCTATTTTAATACAGGAGTTTTAATTTCAAGAAAGATAGAAAACATAGGAAAAGATAATAATAAAAGAAATCGTTTGCTAGGTATGACGTCAATTTCTGTTTAACTGATATAACATTGTAATGTTGTTTTATTCTGAAGAGAGACGCCTGATATTCTGAAATTAATCCTTATTATTATCATCCATAAAGTGAAAGATTTTTTTTAAGTTATACAAAAGAAATTTTCGGTAAATGCTGGTTCATTTGGTAGCATTTATTGCATTTTCCTGCGTACTGTGAAGGAAATCGTATACTCCTATTGCATGCGCCAAAGAAAACATGCATTTTAATTTTAATAGCTGAAACACTTTACTATAATTAAGTTATTATAACGCCAAATGAAATTTATTTTCGGGAGTTTAAAGAAAAAGTAATATTGTTGGCGCGAAAGTAATAAATTAAATAATATAAATTTTCAAAACTACAGAGTTTCGAGAACTATTTTATGAAATCAATACAAATATACCAAAAATAAAAGCGCAAATAAATATTATACAAAAAAATATTTTTTCAAAATCGCATTTTAAACTACATACATGAAACTCAAGGGTCTCTTAGCACTGCACTAAACATTGCCATTTTCGAATCAAGAAAAATGAAGTTAAAACTTAATTTTTCTTAATAATAAAAAATATTTTCAATTCAAAAATCAGTAAATTAATTTTTTTTTTTTTTTGCATGGTTACGATTAAATAATAAGTAAAGCCAAGAGAGATTTGCGTTCAATGAATAGCAAGTCACAATGTTTGGCGCGGTTTGCAAAAAAAATTTGGCACTTTTCAACTATAGGGGCCTTTGCGTTTTTTTTAAAGCTTCGCGCAATTCGGGCGTCAGAACTTTCGATTTATTGCCAAATGATATAAACAGTTATGAAAACAAACTTGATGGACTTTTTTGTTTAGTTATATATTTATTTTAAATATATGTCTATTATTAATGTTTTTTATATACAAATTAATGCTGATTCTATATAAAATTAGATAAATGGCGTCTTTACATTAAATAAATTGTATTTACCTTGAAAAAAAATGCTTGTGCATATGAAATGAAAAAGTGAATAGGATGCCAGAAAATATGTTGCAAAATTTCCTTCTCCGCCAAGGCTATTTTTTCTATTTCACTAAAGTCCCTATACTAGAATAGTACCAAAAAATCTTTGCACGCTCAATGGCGCATTAGCAAATCATTTTAGTATAGAGTTGGTATAACGTAAAAGTAGTGAAACGCCTCTAATAAATTTTGTTCCAAATTACGCCAATTCTCTGTAAAATAGAACGTGGAATAAGTTCGCTTTAAAAACACAGAATCAATTTATCCCCTTTTTAACGCGTAATCACACGCCCTGGGGTAAATCCCCCCCCCCCACTCACACTTTTTCTTCGAAAAAGAAATGATAAATTTCTCGAGGACATTCCTGATCGGTGACTCCTGACCATGAGCTTTACAGATAATCTGGTCCCATTGCTTTTCTACGCACTGCTTACTTTTTTAAACTGAAACTATTGGCAATTTTTTACTGTAACTTTTTTAGATCGAGCTTTACTTTTCTCTGTGGTTCACAAGTTTTTTATTGCATAGAAAAAGATGCGAACTTCTTCTCTCTTCTTCAGTGTTGCCAATTTAGTGGATTTTTTTATTCAGATATCTACCACTATTTCTGAATAGTAATATTCGCCTTATTTAATGACTGAATAATTAATGCGAATATTGCTAAATGAAAATAGTGGTAGCTATTTAAATAAAAACATCTCGCTAAAATAGTAATACTGTAACTCTTCTTTGATCCATGCGTCCTAATATTCTTTATCTCTCACTTAGTACGGTGCTGGATAAAAGTTTAAGACCACCAACAAAAACAGTAAAGCTGTTAGTTTAATGAAAAAAGTAATATTATTAAAAAAATATACACATAAGGTTATGAAAGTTTTGTTATTTGTTTTAAATTGCAATGATAAGTTTTAAAAATAAGCAACAATTAATTCTACATAATACAACATGGTATAAAAAGTTAGGACCAGTATAAATAATATTTAAATTATATATGTAAAAGATTTGTACATTAATTTTAAGTATCTTGCTTGCTTCCCTTTAACACAGATGACTTCCAAATAATGCTTTGGGAAGGATTTAGCCAGGTTTTTGCAGGTGGGAATGGGTATTTGGTTTCATGTTTCCAAAATGGTTACTTTCTATTTAACAATCAAATCAAACTGTATTCCGTTGGCATAAATTTGTTGTACCAAGATACCCACAAGTTTTCTATGGAATTTAAGCCAGGGGCTTTAGCTGAAAAGTTCAAAGTTTTAATATTGTTTGCAAATACCCAATTTGAAGTTCACATACAATTTTGAATAGAAGCGTTATCATATCACAATAGTAAGATATTTATTTGCTTAAAAGACGTTATAAAAACACATTAAAAGTAAATTAAAAATCTATATTTACATGTTTCAACACATTTTTTGAGTCGTCATCAGAATGTATAACATAAAATTACAAATGCATATGAAAAATGAAAAAAAAAATCATCGAATATAAACAAGTAATCATATAACGCGCCCTACATTTTCGCGATTGCTCGTGTTCCCTCTATGTCGCGACGCCGTAATTTGTCCAACCATTCAACCCATAAATTCGAGTTACGAAAAGATAATGTATCGTTACAAACTCCTGAACCTCTTAAATAAATTTCAATGGACTCTCTTATGATTAATTGAAAATATAAATTAGACCTGTAGATTATTTTACTCTCGTTAAAATGTATGTTAATGTTTTCTATTTGATTTAGCCGGGGTAAAGCAGTATTACCTCTATTATATTATATGTCCGCTATACGTTCTTTACATCTGATATTGAATTTTTGTTGGGTTATACCTATATAATGATTTTTGATAACTCCCTCCCTAATAAATAGAATCATATAAACTCCTGAGAGGTCATCTCTATTAATAGGACCAATTTTAGTATTTAAAAGCATCTTTAATTTCGGAGGCGGCTTCGCGATCTAACATATACCAAAATTTCTTAAATGATTTTTTTATATGTTCAAAGAAACCCGGGAAATAATTTGCTATAACCCTTTTCATATTAACTTCATTAATAGTTTTATTTTTAGAAGTATCAAAAGAGCTCTGAATCAATTTTACCTGATATCCATTATCACTAGCAATACGTTTAATTTTCTATAATTCATCCCCCAGATTTATATCGGAAGAAATCCTGAAAGCACGATTAATGAGGAACCTGAAATTGGATAATTTATGAGGCATTAGGGTGCATGCATAGGAAGGTATAAAGTTTAAATCCGCGATAGGTTTTCGGTAAACTGAACGAATTAATTCACTCCCCTTTCTCTGTAACTCAACATCTAAAAAAGGTAATTTTCCCCCTGTTTCTAGTTCAAAAGTAAATTTAATATTATTGTCAAGTTCATTTAACTGCTGTATAAAAATCATTTTAACTCATCTATATTACCTCGCCAAACAATAAAAGTATCGTCTACATGTCGTCATTAGAAGCGTTATCTTGCAGCAATATTAAATTCTAATCCACAACTTCATCTCTTAGTGGAAGAAAATTTTTATCACGAGTACCATGATATTTAAAGAATCCATGTTTGTCTTAGTGAAAACCGAACTTCTTTTTCCTTTTGCATTAAAGCCTGCCCAAATCATCACTGAGCCGCCGCTTTGCACACGTCTTAAAAGCAGATATGACTCACTTCGTAAATCATGCCAGTCATATCTTAAACCATCTGGTTCATCAAAGTTGATTTTATTTTCATCAGTAAAAACCAGTTTTCTCCGAAGACGGGAGTGTACGGGAAGTACGGGAGTGCGTGCGTGCTACTGGATTATTTGTTGGAGATAAGAAATTTAATCTATTTTAGAATTAAAAAAGAAAAGGAAAAAAAGAAAAGTAAAGAGTTGAGTTTTAAGAATTGAATCTTTTTTAGTTGTTTGTTATTTTAATAGTAAGAATAGGATAAAATAATGTACTATTTAAGGTTTATTTTATTTATTTTTTGTTATAAAAGAGAATAATTTGCTGAAATTTGGGCACTAGTTAAACCTTTGGAATTTTAAAACTTTATTTTAAAGTTCGTTTTTTTGTCTCAATCTGAAAAAAATGATATATTAAATTTGAATTTAATTTAGATTTCAGCCCATTTTTTTACAAATATTGTGTTGCAATTTTTTTTGAAAAATATTCCATTTTTATTCTTATGTGTTTTAATTGTGCCTTATATTTTTGTGTAATCCTGTGATATTTTGTATTCCAATATGAGTACCACACCCCCTCCCGAAGAATTGAATGACTTAGAAAACAAATCAGATACAGAGAAAAATCAGCTTGCGAGTAATGATGGTACGCTAGTTCTTAATCCTGACGAGAAAGATAGTCAGAAGTCTAGTCAGGAGTCCGTAGGTTCACCACAGACACGTAATGTAACAACATTAGGTGAACAGACCCTGTCAGCTCAAGCTGGGTCTGGTCACAAATCAGTAACCGCTGGCCCGAAAATGTCAATAGAACCTGATATCATTGAATTTTCGCCAATAGCTGGTATGGCTTGATTACCGTGGTTAGTCTATTTCGAGAGTGTCTGTATAGAACAGGAAAATGACGACTGCTGGAAAATTAGGCACATACAGAAATACTTAAAGGACCGTGCACTTACGTTGTACATTAATAATTGTCTTAATGTGCTTCATTGGACCGAATTTGTCACTTTGTTCAACGAACATTACGAAATTCCTGACATTCTTTCCCTAACCGATTTTCCCCGTATTAGATACAAAGTTGGAGAGGACATGAACGAATATTATAAAAAAAAAGACTAAAACAGGGAGAACCGTAGGTTTAGAACAGAAACTCATTTTGGAAGGACTAACGGAGGGCTTGCCGTTAGAAATGCAAAATTTAGTTATTGCGAGCAACCGCTCAACATTCATTGCGTGAATTAGTGGTCAGAATTTACAAGCTGCAACTGGACAGAAAAGGAAATGAGAGTAAAGCTGAAGCAAACCCACAAACCCCAATCAGTATCAACAGTGGCGACCTTTCCGACCCCCATATGAGATGGGACAGAATTTTAACAGACAGTGGAACTACAGAGTTTCCTATCAAAACCTATCAATTCGACCTTTTCCTTCAAATCAAACACGAAGTCCCGAAATACGTTTAGACCAACTTCGAATGTTCAACCATGACCGAATGTACACCATCAGACCACTTTGCCGCCCTCCCCATGCAAAGTTTGCCTTATTATAGGAATACCAAATGCGTATCATTGGGTGGGAGACTGCCCTTTTCGAAAACAAGTTTTAGCAGTTCCAACCCCTAGTCCCAATATGACTTTTGCGAACCCCAACCAAGATCATGTAGCTAATGAGTCATCCCAAAATACATCTAGTAATCAATGACGGTTTCTTATGTCCGGTCATATACAAAAAGAAAAAGCTAGCTATAAAAAATCAAATAGAAATTGTCAAAAGGTTACGTATGTAAAAAGTGAAGACTCACTAACTTGTTTGATCGATACAGGGAGTTCAATCAATGTTATTCCTTGTCATTTAGCTCACAAACTCAACCTAAAAATATGTAAAGTTCAGCAGAGTATATCGGTCACACAAACACAAGGTGTTCTTGCTTTGAAAGAAAAATGCCTTGTTAGTTTGAAATTAGGACGTATCTATAAGAATATTGAACATTTTATAATTAATAATCAGTTACCTTATGCTTTGAGTGGGCTATCCCATTGTAATTTTTTAAAATAAAATATTGACTATGTTAAAATGCAAATCACTCAAGATAAGAAGAAAGTATCTCTCATGGACAATATTTCAAAAAATTCATCTCACCATACTTTACATTTATCAGAAGCATATACTAGCCAGCCAGAAATTGAAAATAAAGAGATATTCGAAAAAAAGTTTGAGCCGGAGTTGTTCGAGACCACTGACCATGGGCCAAATGTTCAGACTGTCAAGGAACAATTACCTGCTCTTCTAGCCAAATATGTCTGTATTTTCGCTAAAGATAAATATGATGTAGGCTGTGTAAACATTGAACCCCAGAGAATACAGTTAACATCAGACCTCCCCGTTTCTTTACGAGCATATCGCACATCCCCTAAGGAAGAAGAGGAAATTAAAGAACAAATTCAAAATTTATTGTGCGCCGGTATCATTAAAGAAAGTTATTCCCCTTATTCATCACCCGTAACTTAGGTGTATAAACGTGAAGAAGAGAAGAAAACCCGGTTATGTATTGACTTTCGTAAATTAAAAGCCATTACAAAAACAGATGCAGAACCCTTACCTAGAATAGACACCCTGTTAGATAAATTGGCGCATGCTAAAGCTTTTCCACTCTTGACTTGGCCAGTGGATATTGGCACATCACTATCCACCCTCGAAACACTGAGAAACTGGCATTTGCCACCACCTTTGGATTATATGAGTGGAATCGTTTACCGTTCGGATGGAAAAACGCGCCTGCTTGGTTTAACCGTACCCTCAGAAGAATCCTTAATAAATACAAAATTTACTTTGCCTGTAGTTACTTTGATGATGTTATTGTATTCTCCCAAAATGAAGAAGAACATTTGTGTCATTTAGAGACATTATTTAATATCTGGGTCCAAGAAAACCATAAACTCAAATCGTCAAAGTGTAATTTTGTCAAATCCAAAATTAGTTTTCTGGGATATGAAGTCTCGAACGGTTGTATCACACCTGACAACCTTAATATAGAGACAATTAAGAAATTAACACCACCTACGAATGTAAAGGAATTACAACGTTTTTTGGGATCTATAAATGTTTATCACAAATTTATTCCAAAATATGCTAACATTCGATACCCTCTCAACAATATTTGAAGAAAAATTTCCCTTATGTGTGGGACCAAAATTGTCAAAATTCTTTCGAAAAGTTAAAAAATGCTTTAATTGAAAAACCTTTATTAAAGTTGTTTGATCCCAAAACACCTTGTCATTTGTTTGTAGATGCATCAAGTCATGGAGTGGGATGTGTTGTGAAACAAGTCGATGAAAAAGGAACATTACATCCTATAGCATATCACTCTAGAAATCTTCGTGATTATGAAAAAAAATTATGCAATTACTGAATTAGAATGTTTGGCGATTGTGGATGCTTTAGATAAATTTTATCATTATTTACACTGTCAAAAATGTGTCAAAGATACCGACCATGCGGCACTTACATGGCTCAAAAGTGTTAAAAATTTAAGAGGACGTCTTTTCCACTGGTCCCTAAAACTTAGTATGTTTGAATTTGAAATTAAATACCAAAAAGGCTCTACTAAAGTTGAAGCTGATACGCTATCTAGACAGCCTGTTTGAGAAAAGTTACCCCATATTATAGATCTCCTTGACTTGAATGAAGTAAGAGGCAATCAGAAAAAGAAAATGTAACAGTTGATGGTAAAAAGTATACTGAGATAAATGATGTTGTTGTAATTAAAAAAAAGTTTGTATAAGATTGTGGTCTCCATGTTTTTACGTCTACCCCTCTTAGAAAAAACCCACACACAATTTGGCCGCCCTGAAATTTATAAGATGATAAATTTAATCTCTCCGCAGTATTATTGGCCTAAAGTTAATCAGGACATAGAAAATTTTGTTAAACACTGTCACACGTGTCAGATAAACAAAAAATGTAGGCAAAAAAGATTCGGCTTATTGCAGTTATTGCCTCCAACAGATATAACTTTTGAATGTTTGGCAGTAGACTCTGTTCGCAGATTTAATTGTTACAATTCTACAAAAAATGTTTGCATTTACTCGTTGACTATGCAACTCGCTATATGTGGGGTTTTCCTTCAAAATGTGTAACTACCGAAACTTATACAAACATTTTGAAATAATTATTTCAGATACAAGTACCAGATAGATTGTTAACCGACAGAAATGGAGCATTTACAGCTTTCAGGTTTAAGAGATTTCTCTGTACTTACAATGTAAAACACAGATTGATGAGCAGCCATCACCCAGAAACGAATGGGAAAATTGAACGCCTAAATCAAACTATTGTCACTAGATTAAAATGTAAAGTCAATTCCACATCCAAGAAAATACCCTGGACTAAGCTTTTAGATGAAGTCTTATATGAATATAATAATACTCCTCTTTCTGTAACCCAATTCACCCCTAGTTATTTATTGTTAGGAAAATTACCATATGATCTTCCTTTACCAAATAATAGTTATTATCTCCCTGTGGATGAAGCTAGAAAATTGGCTAAAGAGAGAATAATTGCTTACCATAAAAAGAATAAAGTCCGTTATGATTTTCGTTTCCTTCCTGTAAAGTTTAAAGTCGGTGACATTGTGATGTATGAAGAATTTCATTATCCTAATACCCGTAAACTGACTTCGCCATATTCTGGCCCCTACACCAATTTAAAACAACTTTACGATGTATCCTTTGAAATTGATAAACCCAGTTCACATTTTAAGAGAAATTCCGAAATTGCCCATTCATCCAAGTTAAGATCCTACCACCCTCCTCAAAATCTTAAACTCAACCATGAATAAACCCCATCTATCTCTTTCATCTTTCAATTTTTTATTTTTGCTTTCCTGTCGTCCCCCTTGCTCGTAGCATTTGGAACGAGGACCCAGCTGGGCGTGTAACTCAACCCCCCAGCGGCGTAGAATGATGGTGACAGTTTAAAAGTACTGTTAGAAATTTTGTTTTTTTTATAAATCATGATGATTTTGTGACAAATGAAGGGGTCTGCCGCTCCGTGGCCACCCATCTTTAGCCGGACTGTTTTCCCAGATTCTCTTTCCAGGTTGAACGGAGAATCTGGCAAAACTGCTTCTCTTCGCCTCTGCAGGTGAATATCGATTACCCACCTCCCTTTTTCAGTCGTGCAAGTGCCACATTTTTTGGGGTGATATTCACCTCAGAGTATTAAAACCCATGTTGCACTGACCCTGGGCATGGTGAAAATTATAGCAAGTGTAATTTTGTATTTTTTTAACTATAGTTTTCCTTTTAAGACAATTTAGTTTTGTTTTTGATGAAGATAACCCATGGCTGCATCGTAGAAGTAGTTAAGTCCCTACCAAAGCAGAATGGTATAGGAAGAAATGTTATGTGTTTGTTGTTATTCGTATTATAATGTATTTTACTTTTATTTTATCTCAGTATGAAAATTCAGTATTTTTAGGAATACAAACTTTTCAAATTGCATTTTGGTAAACAATATATTTTTGTTGATAGTATTAGTGCAGATTTTATATTTTTGAATATTTTATATTTTTGAATATTTTGTGTTTGTGAATATTTTTCACATTTGAATATGTTGAATGGTTTTCAGTATGTTTATCTTTGAATATTTTAGTATACTATATATTTTATGGTTTCAATTTGCAATTATACACAAAAAGGATGTTTTCCAACGAACTGTACAAGATGCTTTAAAACAAAAACTGGAAAGAAAAGGAAACATCAAAAACACTGTTGTTTTATGACAATATTTTTATAATCAAGATATGTCTCGAGATATATTATTGTTTTGCTGCAGCACCATTAAAAGAATTCCGATGTTTTAGTGTAACCAATATTTTTGTGTAAACTTGATATATAAATGTAAAAATAGGTCCAATTGGCTTGAGAGCTGGAGAAAATAAGAATCTAAAACCGATGGAAAAAAACACCCTGGGTTAAATTCACGAGATAAGACCCACAGCTCTTGCAGGCGAGCCCTATGGCTCTTGTTTTAGTGGGGGGGGGGGGATAAGAAACGATAAAAGCTAAGCCCCGTTTTAAAATTTAAAATCCCCTTTCTGCCCCTTTTAAAATTTGAAATCCCCGTTTTAAAAAACAGAAATTTATATTTAGAAATTAGAATTAAAACTTTGTAAATGCTTTAGTAATTGTTTCTCAATTGATTGAAAATGCAGCTGCCACTGTTAAGTCAGTTTTTCAGCATCGCATTTTATAACTTTCAAAGATCGTTTTGTCACATTTCATAAGAATATTTTTGCTGAGGTTAGTGCAATATTAAGTTCGTGCTGCATCCAGTCGGCCGATTTGAGCCAAAGCCTTTGTCCCGGCCAATCAATCATTCAGTTAGCGGCCAATTATATTTTAAATACGCCTCCTTTGACTTCAACGACCTGTAGCAGGAATAATGCAAAATACCTCATACTTATACCGCTGCACGGGTCGCAAGACAGGGCTTTTACCATCTAAATAATGCCTTAAGTTCACGCCACTCTGCTTTCCAGGGATCGATTTGCGATATACCTAAATCCCGATGTCCAGAAAGGATTAAAGTAGCAGCTCCATAGTTGCCTCTGAGCGTAAGATGAAACAGTTTACTGCTTGTTTATTCTCGGAATAGCGCGTTTTCTCCCTTTCACAAGTATTGCACACATTCCAGCAAGCTACATACATATTCTTCACCTGTCAAAAGTGATTGGAGGCGGGCCTGTATTATTCAGGACGCACTGATAGGTGAGTAAAAATTCTGTGCATTCTATAGGCGTGTTTGCAAGCTAAAAGTGGAGCAGAGATTCCACATGAAAAATAATTTATTTTAAAATACTTAAAATAGAATGTTCGCTAAATAGAAAATATTTTTCCTAAATATAAGTTTTAATTCAACAAATCAATGCAAAATAACCCTGAGTTTAGAATTCAGCAGAAATTTAGAAAATATTAGAAATTTAGAAAATAATGTTATTTAGAAAATATTAGAAATTTAGAAAATAATGTTATTTAGAAAATATAGATAAATATTTATCTGTGTTTTCTAATTTTATATCTTATATATCACAAAATGGTTTACAAAATGGAGACTTCACTTTTATTATTAAAAATATAAATAATAATATTATGTAAAGAAATATGAAAAAGATAATAGAAAAATAATTAATAAATTAAACTTATGCTTTAAAAATAGTAAAACATCTATAACAGACACTTCATAATAGTGGACACTTTCTATTTAGCGAATATTTTCTCTTCAGATGAGCCGAACATTAGGGCAGAGGCGTCGCTATTGGGGGTTATGGGGAAAGCCCCCCCCCCCCCCAATATATATGAACATGGGAAATTTGAGCTTAGGGTTGGGAAATTATAGATTTTTAAAACACTTTTTCTTTTTTTTTAATAAAAAGTAAAAAAAATTCTTGTTTTGCTGCCTACCTTTCTGAGTTCTGCAATAGTAAAATAGTTAAACTTTCAAAAGAAATACAAAAAGCAGCCAGACTCAATTTCTCATTATGTTTCTCTGGGCTACGAAAATATCATACATCTACCCGACCTGAATATCTTTACTGTTGTCCATTAACAGTGTCTCTAATACATTTCCTCCAAAACTTTGTTCCTTTCTCAAAAATCTAAAAATATGAGGCTATTTTCATATGAAGTACGATTCCGACTCGTACACAATTGAAGACAAAAATTTTCATTAAATGAACCAATAATTATAATTTTTAAGTTTTTAGTTTCAGCATTTTCTTTGGATTTTTTTTTCTTTTTTGCGTATAAGTATCATTATTATTAAATACACGTTGAACATAACATTTTAGTTGGAAAATAGAGCAATTTGTTTCACGTTGGGAAATTTTTGAATTATAAGTTGGGAAAATTTTGAACTCTCCCCCCGAAAAAAATTTTTGTAGCCTACGCCCCTGCATTAGTGTCAAGTTAATAAATTTAAATAAACCTGTAATTTGTATGAATTTATATCTTTACCAGGAAAAGTTATACTTTTAAACGAAAGTCTTCCCAAACAAAACTCGTATCGTGGACCCCGCATTATTTATATTTTTAAAAACAAACTGTGCAATTTCAACGTAAAATGTACACTTTTTAAGTGGTATTATAAGTTTTTTCATATTTTGACAAAATAGCGAATCAGAGCTTTAAAGTGTACGGAATTTTTATTTCACAGCAAGACGGCTACTTGAGGTAGAATTTTCTAGCCATTGCACACACACACACAACAAGACAAACTCTCTTCGTTTATTAGTATAGATATTTTAACCTTTAAATAGAAAAAAAAATATGTGGCACAGATCAGCCCCCTATTTAGAAATTTATTACCTAGTTATTTTAAATAAATTAAAATGGTTCCTTGATTAATAAAGAAAAAATAATATTAAAAGAAATATATATGATATTTTTTAAGAGTTAATAAAATAATAAATTAACGAAATTTGGATTTAAAGATATATAATAATAATCATTATTTTAAATAATGGATTAAGTTAATTGAAATATTTAATTATGGTAATTAAAATATTTAATTAAACTTAAAAATGTTAAAAGTTATTCCAATAAATAAAAATAATTAAAAGTTTATAATAGTTATCTGATTTACTAAGCAAAATAAATCGATAATTAGTAATATAAAACTGACTTCAATAAAAATTGAATTCGAAGAAATGGAATTCACATTTTTTGACCAAAAAAAAATGATTATTTTATTCCAGAATCACTCATGAGATGGCGCCAGCACTGTGACTTCCTAAATACCTCCCCAGAAATGACTTCCCCAGGAATAACTTCCTAGGTGCTTCCCCAGGAATGGCTTCCTAGGTACTTCCCCTGGGAATGGCTTCCCAGATACTTCCCCAGGTACTTCCCCTGGGACTGGCTTCCCAGATACTTCCCCAGGTACTTCCCCAGGACTGGAGTCCTCGGACGTTGCTCCGCAGGACGTCACTGGGAGCTCACTCCTGAGGAAATCTTAAAAGTCTATTCCTCAGGAAATCCCCATTTTATCATTATAGTATCAGGAGGAATTTGGGATGACTTGGAGCTCCTGGGGAAGTTTTCGGAAGCTTTCGTGCTATATGGGTTATAACAGTTCTGTACGTTACTCAGAGTTCTAGAGTAGATTATATAGTAGAAGATTAAGCATAATCTTGAACAATGAATCATTCAAACAACGTTCAGTTTACGTCAGGTGCGAGTTTTGATGACTGTCCGCGTATTTTATTTCTCCCATATTTAATTAGATCAGAAAAAAATTGTGCACAACAGTTTTAATTTTATGTATTTTTAGTGCAATTTGCCTTTCTCTCAGCCTGCATTTCGAAAAAGCTGTGATTTTACCCTTTTCTTCTCCAGTCAGTGATTTTTTGCGACCCACGCTTAAAGCACCAGTTGTGTATCCCAAAACTTCAAATCTACCGACTACTAACCTATAGGCGAGATGGGGGCACATGTGAACATTTCGCATAAATATAGCTGTTTCTCATAACTGGATTAATTCCTATAAACAAAAACTACTCAATATAGTAAACAAGACTTTCTTTTACACATGGCATTTTTTAAAAAATCATCTGTATAGTTCTTCTTACATTTTTTAATAGTTTTATAAATTCAAAAAATTATTCACATGTGCCCCATCAGCGGGGTAGATGTGAACACATGTGGGGCGCATGTAAACATAAGGAAAAAAACATCCTTTGACATACTTTTTATTAGCTCACAGGCTATTAAAGCCTGGGAGCTAATGTGGCCGCAGGTTCTGTAGGTACGTACGTACGTAAAGCGATAACTCTAGATAGAAATATCCGATTTGCTTCAATTTTTTTCTAGGTTCATTCTCACAAAGAGCTTCCCTGATGAGTTTTGGGGGTTCATTGGTTAAGTATTAAGGGGGGGGAGGGTATGGGGGCATACGCTCCCTAAATTTTGATAAATGTTTTTTTCATGCAGAATTATCAGATTTGCTTCAATTTTGGTATACCGGTTAATTCTGATAAGGCGCTTACCTGATTAGATTTGGAGGTTCATTGTTTAAGTATAAAGGGGGGATCAGGGGGAAATCCCCTTAATTTAGAAAAATGAGTTTTCTTATCCGATTTGCTTCAAATTTGGTATACCGGTTTATCATGATAAGGCGCTTCCCTGATTAGTTTTGGCGGTTCATTGGTTAAGAATAAACGGGCTACGGGGGGGGGGGGCTAAACCTCCCTTAAATTAGATAAATGTGTTGTTAATGCAGAATTATCAGATTTGCTTCAATTTTTGTATACCGGTTAATTCTGATATAGCGTTTCCCTGATGAAATTTGGAGGTTCATTGTTTAAGTATAAAAGGGGATCGGGAGGAGCTAATACCCCCTTAATTTAGAAAAATGGTTTTTATTATCCGATTTGCTTCAAATTTGGTATACCGGTTTATTCTTATAAGGCGCTCCCTGTTGACATTTGGAGGCTCATTGGTTAAATATAAAGGTGTGAAACAGAGGGGGGTGGGCTAATCTCCCCTTAATTTATTTTTCGAAAG
Organism: Maratus speciosus; assembly: GCA_963932465.1. Lineage (NCBI taxonomy): Eukaryota > Metazoa > Arthropoda > Arachnida > Araneae > Salticidae > Maratus > Maratus speciosus. Next base: position 338,352,909 of record OZ010787.1, on the reverse strand, counting down.
GCATTATTCTTTGAAGTAAGAGTTTAATACACAATTAGTGTGAATAGACTGTTAGCACAATGCCACCAGTTTAACTGGGCACTTTTCTTTTTTATTCTGTTTATTATTTATCAACATAATCATTAGTTATATTTCTTGTTAAATTCATCATAAAGAAATCTGTATATATATATATATATATATAACCATTAATTAAACATTGCCAACCATCATCAAAAACCGCAATATTGTGAATGAAATGACAATAAAAATGGATACCCCAAACCTATAATATAGAACTGTATGTATAAAATAAAGTGCCTTATACTTAATAACAAGAATTAATATGGAAGAAAAAATGAAGAATATGGATACCGAAAAAAATTGAAAAACGTATATATTGAATTACGTTTTCAAGAGTACAGAATTCAATGATATAAGCAAATCGGTTGTTTTCTGTGAGAAAAAAAGCTAAAAGCTGAAATTTTTTTTTCTCCTCTACTCAAACAACCATTATGACCAAGAGAATAGTTTCAAGATGAAAACAGAACATTATCAAATGGCATGAAATGGAAAAAACAATACAACCCTTTAAATATTTAATTTATAGCATAAAAAATAGAAATATTACACAACAAACCGAAAAAAATCCCAGTTGATTTTCAAAATATCCTTCCGCACATGGTATCCAAAAGCACGATAAGATTAAGGTGAATGAAACAGTTAAGTTAACACAGAAATTAAAACTTATGGATTCAGTTAATTCATTTTGAAATACCGTGATAAATTCAATTAATATAATATAAATAGAAAATAATTACATTATTTAAAATACCTAAAAAACACTTTTAAATTGTTTAATTTCTATTTTACAATATTGCTAATATTCAGCGTTCAATACCACCTGGTGTAAAAAATTAAAATTATTACGCAATAGAAGCATTAAAAGACAAAATATTTGGTGCTGCCATTTATTATGTTATTTTAAAACTATTATTATTATTCAAATGTCACAAGAAGAACCTAATAAAAGCTAATGAATTTAAAAGATATCAACTGCATTACCACACAAATCCTAATATATAAATAATACCATAATATATATGATTATTCAAAAAATTAAATAAATGTTAATAAAATGCTTACAATATATTCTATTACCTTACCCATCATGGAAGACGGTAGTATTTCGAGTGACGCAGCCTTAAGCCTAAAATCGTATCGTATCGTATCGTTAAAATCGTATCGTATCGTATCATAGAATTCGTAGATGGCGGAACTCATATATACAGCTAACTCGACATCAAAGAAAACGCGAAAAGCCGCCTTTTAATAACTCAGCAGATATATGTCTTATTGTTCTGAATTTTCTAGAACAGTCTTATATCTGCAGTCTAATCGTATACTGAAATTTTTGCATTTCTACGTGCAGTATATTTTGAGATCTAAATAGCCATTTTTAAAGTGAAAACGTTGGTATAATATCGAGGAAGTTCCTAATTTGAAAATCTCGAAAACGGTTCTAACGATTATTTTTAAATTGATACATAATATAACTGTGATTAAAGCGAGGTGAATAACACTTTTCTTTTTTCTTGGAAAACTCTCGTTCGTTAAATAATTCGATTTTTTTTTCTCTCGAAAATGACACGGGCGATTTTTTAAAAATCAAATAAATATGTTTCAGATGAACCAAATAACAATTTACTTGTTTCCAGCAAGACTCTTGTTCGTTTTATAATGCGCATGAAAAATCGGACTATATTTCTTCGCCATTCTATGGAAATTTCACCGAAAATGCATGACACTGTATTCATACACATGCTTTCTTTTTAACCACTTTTGGGGAGAAAAATTTTGTCTTCCCACTGGCTGAGTGGCTAAGGGCCATCGTTTACTGACCTTAAGATAGGCAGTTCGATACTCGCTGGTACGTGTTTTCACATGTGAATGTTTTTTTTTTTTTTTTTTTTTTTTTTTTAAGTCTGCTAGTTGACCATTATTCTCAGTTCCTTTGTAATTTTTTTAATTGCTATTAAGTTAAATAAAATTACAATTATAATGACGCCAATTTGATGATGATTATTTCTTGGCAATTTTTCCACAATAAAAATATTACCATAAATTTTATAAATATATTTAATTTCAATCACTTTACAAAAAATATACATTAATAATTATTATTTGAATATAAATCACACGATCAGAAACGTAAAAAAATAATTCATTTCAGCTCTTCTTTTTATAATATCATTTTTTATTATTATGACGGTCAATCAATATATAATCACTGACATCCATAATATTATTATTATTATAATTATTATTTTCCTTGCATAAAAGCTATTGTGATGTAATAATTCTTTTATAATAAATAATTTAGTTGAAATGTTTTATTTATAAATATCAATGAAGTTTGATAACCCCGAGACAATTCTTTTTATTTAACTTTGCAATATTTACAGTTTACATAATAAGCATATCAGAATTCTGGTGTCGCCATCTTTTGGCGCAATTGCGTAGTATTATAGAGAAATGTTTGATAAAAACGTTGAATTATACAGTTTTTAAATCGAAGAATTATTTTAAGAGATATTTAATGTTAAATCTGGATAAAATTGTCTCATTAAAAAAGTCTCATAGGAAAAAAAAATATACATGGGAATTTAATCATTTTCATTCAATTTAATCATTCAATAGAAACTCGAAGTTTGCAGAGTGCATTTATTATTCTTAACTTGCCTAATTTTTTGACGGTTTATTTCAATTTTAAATTAAAATTTTCAGAATTTCCAGAGATATTTTTTACATATTTTAGAAAAGTTATTTTAAATTGTTGCCAAATGTTAAAACAGCGCAAAGAATAATATATCCTTTAAATTAAAAATTTATTCACACGTGACTATTATAAACAGAAAAAAATCCTTTTAAATTAGAATTAAATGATAACGTGTTAAAAGCAGGAAAATATTAAACATTACGTCATAAAAATTGTTTTTACACATGCTTACTTAAAATGAAAGAAATTTATAAAATAATCAATTATTTTGAAATTAGAATTAAATGATTACGCATTAAAAGAAGGAAAACATTGAAAATTACGTCATAAAAATTATATTTACACGTGAATATTAAAAGAAAAAGAAAATTTTTAAATAATAAATTCATTGATATGTGTTAAAAGTCGTAAATGGAGGAAATTACGTCATATTGGCCAAAGTGGCCAAAACAGTTTACAAAACACATTGCAAAACATATTGCAAAACAGTGTAAATTAAAAAATATATTTATATGAGAGATTTATTTCAAATTTCGAGATGATATTTTTAACTATAGTTGCTAATTTTAAGGTAGCGCAAATAATAATATTATCTTTCTAATAATAAAAATATTTTCAGTTGAATGTTACAAAGAGAAAGGAAAGTTTGGTGAAAATTATGTCAGATTTAAAACGTTACATTTAAAATCTCTTATTTAAAATCATTTTCTTATAGCGTTGTTAAAAAATACCATAAAGCAAAGACTCTGTTGACTTAGTTCCTTTTATATTTGGTAATTTTCAAATGTTTAACTAATCTTATTTAATCAAGCAGGGAAACAGCAACTAACATCAGCTGATTCGGTTTTGAAATCCCTCAGTAAAAGGGAAACCCGTTTACAGTAAGATCGCCATTGATTTTTTAATTATACAGAGCAGCCTCGATTATCCGAGCTAATTGGGACTGTTAGTAAATCGGAATCGGAAATCTCGGTTAATAGAAACTGTGTGTAAAAACTCGCCGTGCTTGCGAATTTAACATCTCTTTTAAAAAAATATATAGAACGTTTTTTAAATAATAAAAGTAAATATATGTAAAGTTCTGTTAAAATGCAAATTGAAAAATTTACGAAAGTTCACACAGCCACTGGAAACAAAGCATTGTTCGCTATTGACTTCTCAGGGTCCAATGTTTCTTTGGAGTTGAAGGCTTTTGGGGGCAGAAGGGCCTGTATAGCACGGACAGTGAGCTAAAGAGTGTGGTTATTTTTAAGGCTCATTCAAAAGGAAAAAAAAAAATCAGACTTTGTTATCGGCTCGGTTAACAGAAACCTCGATTAATCGAAGCTTGGTTAATCCAGGTTCTACTATAATTCAATCTTCCGTAATCTTTTTAAAGCAGATCAAATTAATGGACTTTAGCACAAAGTCACATAGCTGATAACTGCCATGCTTGTTGGCCACCTTTTTTTCAAAAAGTTTGCTTCACCTTATTCAATTAATGAGATATCTCCGATAAAATAAGTCACATTTTCCCGTTCTAAAATACTGGTATCCAAAAATCGTAGCATGTAACTGACACTACAAGTACTCATGGAACTAGACTATTTTAAGTCTGATTTTTATTATAGAGACTATATAAAATTATTAAAAATATATATTATGATAGGTACTAGCGGGCTTCGTCCGCTATTTACGTTACGGATATAAAAATCATGTTTTTTTTTAGGGAAAAAGAAATAAAAACCTATTTGACGATAGGTTTATAAAGACACATTTTGTATTTGTTATATTTCCGGGGATGAGGAGGGGGGGGGGCTATTTTGATTAAATATCGCAATTAGTCTACATGGCAGATATAATTATGATAGACACTAGCGGGCTTCGCCCCTCTATGGCGCCTTATGGGTCCAGCTTCCATAACTCAGAAACTACCTTTCGGACATGAATGCAACAGATTCCAAACGTTATAATTGACTTAATAATCACCCTATATAGCATTAAAGTAAATTTATGAGTACTGCATACTATTTTTTTATCGTAATTTCTGACGAGAAAAAATTATTTCGGTTCCATTCTTAGGTACTGGTCTGAAAAATTTTGAAAAAGGGGGGAAAGAGGGGACATGAGACTGCTGTTTGTCAAACAACACAACGGGCTCTGGCTTATTCAACTTGGTTTTTGATGACTTCAATTGGAAGGTGGTTTGTTTAAAAGAGTGCGTTCCCTGATTCATGAAAATTGGAACTATTGGTGCTACATCTATGTAAGGATTTAATAATTATAAATTAACATTTTGGATTTATTAATTTAAGGATAAAGTGTTTTTAAAGGAATATCAAATGAAACCCTCTGTGCGATCTGCGATTATACTTACCCAGTTGTTTTTATATACAAACTGCTATAAGGAAAATTGTAATAAAATAGTAAAAATTAAATCTGCATTAAATTAAATAAGTATCTTTTTTTAATCATTTTATCACTAACCTCAAAAAAGTAATGATATCAATGCAAAAACCCTTGACGGGTTAAAAGTTTCTGACGCAGCACTTTATCTTATGCTCTAAGAATTTTAAATATGGAACTTAAAAATACTGATATCAAATTTTGAGTGACGTTATGCTATTTCTTAAAAAATATATTTGTATTTATTTCACCATTTTATTTTTGTTTTATTTATAATCGCATGTGCAAAAGTTATGTTCAACATGAAAAGCTGCATAAAATTTTATTCGCTGTTGCTTTATCATTTACATCTCTCATAAATTCAAAATATGTGTTTTAAAAGATATGATATAAAATTTAAGTGACGCCTTGATGTGACTTTAAAAGGTTTGTTTTTTAAAATTCAATTTAAATTATTTTTGACTTGGTTAAAATATTTTTTTTACATCTACACAATACTTTTAATTTTCCAATTCACTGTTAAATATATCACTTTCATTGAATCTATACTATGCATTGAAATGTATTTATTTCAATAAATTGATTTATCTTTTGTGTCACGCTATTCAAAATTGTGAGTAAGATTTATGTAAATGGTTTCTTTGCGTCATTGTGCCCAAACTACATGAAATGTATGAAAAAGGATAGTTTGACGCAAATAAACCATTTACATAAATCTTACTCACAATTTTGAATAGCGTGACACAAAAGATAAATCAATTTATTGAAATAAATACATTTCAATGCATAGTATAGATTCAATGAAAGTGATATATTTAACAGTGAATTGGAAAATTAAAAGTATTGTGTAGATGTAAAAAAAATATTTTAACCAAGTCAAAAATAATTTAAATTGAATTTTAAAAAACAAACCTTTTAAAGTCACATCAAGGCGTCACTTAAATTTTATATCATATCTTTTAAAACACATATTTTGAATTTATGAGAGATGTAAATGATAAAGCAACAGCGAATAAAATTTTATGCAGCTTTTCATGTTGAACATAACTTTTGCACATGCGATTATAAATAAAACAAAAATAAAATGGTGAAATAAATACAAATATATTTTTTAAGAAATAGCATAACATCACTCAAAATTTGATATCAGTATTTTTAAGTTCCATATTTAAAATTCTTAGAGCATAAGATAAAGTGCTGCGTCAGAAACTTTTAACCCGTCAAGGGTTTTTGCATTGATTTAATCTACACTGAGAAATTAAATAATTTTATAACATTGATAATATATAGAATATAGCTATATGCTATAATATAAAATAAATTTATATAATAAAAATATAAAAAACTTTAATAATTACTATTAAATATAAAAAATAATAAATTAATAAAATGAACAGGAAAAAAAATAAAAAAAATAAAATAAAATGGAAGTTTATAGAAGATTGTCAGATTCTAAAATACCCAATAGCCTAAAGATCACAAATATAGTGTGTGGATTATCTTCATATTAGCCATAAAAAAGCTAAAAAATATTATTGTGACAGTCAAACACATTAAACCGATAACTAATCATGGAATACAAAGTTGAAAATAAAACAATATTAAAAAGTATAGAGGAATAATAATAAAGACTAATTACTCAATTTTAATACATACAGTATAACATTAGTTATATCAAATAAACTTATATGCATATTAATCACTATAAAGATGGTATACTATTATTAATTAATATGATATTGTCCTGAGTAGACTAAAATTTAAAAACAAGTTAATTTTGAATTTGATTAAATAAGCTAAATTTAATATGAATTGAAATAAAAAGAAATGTCACCAATTACATATAAAACATAAAATCAACATCCATATAAAATACGTATTAGAAATGTAGTTATAATACAAAAACCCATCATTTTTTATTTTTTTTTAATTAACCATTGCGTATTATCCAGACAACACCACCCTCCTCCGTACTCTAACATCTACCCACCCAACCATCCTATAGTAATTTTTATTTTTTATTTTACAATTTTTAATTTTTTATATAAATATTTTTTTATTTTATAAATATTTTTGTAATTTTGTTTACGCATGTGTTAATTTGTTTTTTTTTAAGATCATGTAAGTACCAATTGTATATTAATGAATATATGAATTTTTTTGGAAAACCATGATTTAATGCATCATAAATTAGTTTTTTAATATTATTGCTAATTAGATGAGAAGAACATAAACATTTTATTCTATATAAATGATTAAGTATTTATTATATTTCGATAGACAGAATTATGAAGACAAGATTTAAAATTTGTAAATGTATTAACTTTGAATTTAAATTCTTTATGTTTATCATATAAATCTGTTATTGTTTTGTTGTCTTTTATTGTAATTTTAAGATCTAAGAAGTTTATTGTATTGTTAAATAAGCGGTTTCCCGTTAATTCCAAATTAGTGGGATAATCAACTGGAAATTGAGAAATTTTAGATTGATCAGTGGCAATTAAAATTATGTCATCAATATAATGATATAAATGGATATTATTATTAGTAAAAGTACGTTCATAGTGATATAAGTCTGATAATAAACTGGATGTACAACCACCTTGTGGTATACCGACGTGCTGTAAATATAATGTGTTAGCTTGCAATATATAATTATTATCGATAATTAAGTTTGTTATGGATTTAAAATAAGCGATATCTATATTAGATGGTAATTCCAGTTTTTTATAACACTTTTTAAATAATGCATTCATAATATTATGTAAATCTAATAAGTCTATATTATTAAAAAGATCTTTGAAGTCATATGTCGTTATATTATATACACAATGAAGATTTTTTAAAATATTGACCAGTTGATAGCTATTTTTTATACAATGTGTTTTATCATTGTTAGTATTAAGTATATATAATTGATTAAGAATTTTTAATAGAAGTTTATAGGCTTTATTATTATATGTATTGCAACCAATAGTTACAGTCCTAAATTTAATTGGAGTTTTATGAAATTTGGGAATAAGAACTAAATAAGGATAATTAAAGTTAGTAGATAGAATATTTAATATCTTATAATAACTTTGAATTTTACGATTATTTACAATTACATTTTCATTAGTTTTTTTAAAAGATTTATTAGAAGAAATACAGGTTTTAAGAAGTTGGTGATAATAAGATTTATATATGATTGCATAATTATTAGGAGATTTATCTACATATGTAATAACGTAGTTTTTTTGTAATTTAGTAATTTGTTGGAAAAAATTCTTTGTGTTAACCCATTAACCACCAAAACTGTAAAGTAGAAAGTTTCAACTTTCTTATTGAAAGTCGTTTCCCAACGCGAATTCAGAAAGGTAAATTTCGCTTTACTAAAATAGCAAAATTTCTGCAAATAAATAGGACATTTTTTTTAATTCAAAAATACTGGTGCCAATGTAATTAATTGATTGCATGAGCAGTTATTTTGACTGTTGCGTCAACGCAACGTCAGCGGGTAATGGGTTAATAGAAACCAAATCAGAAACATTATTTTTTAAAGCCATAGTTAATTTTTCAATTACTAATATTTTCCATTGATTAAAATATTCAATAGTTTTATTGTAATAGATTGAAATTTTATATATAAAAATATCTATATCATATGTAAACTGTTTGATAATAGATTTAACAGCAAATTTACATGGAAGTCTATATTTAGTACCATAACCCATTAGTTTTTTCAATTTAAAATCATTAACAATATTAAGATTTCCAGTGATTATATGTCCATGATCATTGTTTATATATTTTTTTAGATTGGGGTCATTGCACTTACAGGGAAAATTACTTGCAGCAGATGTACTTTTTGAAAATGTATTGTAGTTAAAAATCTTTCTACCAATTGTATTCGGATATTTAAAGGTTTTTGATATATGAAGATTATTAATAGGAAAATAACAGTTTTTATCATTAATTATAGAATTGATATTAATTTTATAAAATATATGATTTGAAAAAGTTATTATCATTTGAGTATTCGTGTTTTGGATTTTATGTTTTTTTTTTTTTTTTTTTTTTTTTTTTTTTTTTTTTTTTTTTGTAAATTAATATTTAAAAGATTAACCCTAGTCATAATGAGTTCAAAATAAATATCAGGGAAATGTTTAGAGAAAAATTTACTTAGAAATACATTTAAATGTTGTACAATCTGTTTCTTTTTAATAGCAAATATGTATTTTCGAATTAATAACCAGTTGTAACGCTTTAAATATTTACTTTGAAGATCATTAATTTGTTTACTGATATATTTTTGGAAACTACAACTGATGATGAACCCCTTCCACGTTTGTTTCGTGTTGTTTTACAATTTAAATTATGATTAAGAGTAGGATAAATTGAAGAATAATCAATAGCGTTATTTATAGATGTGAAGACTTTGACAGGTCTATTAAATATTTCACTATTAAGCCCATAAGGATAAATTGTTTTGTAATATTTCATGTATGATGACTCCATATAAAGCCGTTCTGATTTATTTTTTAGAATTTGAAGGATTTCAGTTGTCGTATTTTTAAATTGATGTTTATGAAAATGTTGAATTTCAGCTGTAGACTGTATATTTTTTTTGTTTTTATTAGAGTCTGAACGATGTTGATTGATACGTTTATGAATTAGACCTGATGTTTCACCTATATATTTCATGTTACATAAGTTGCACTTTATGCAATAAATAACATTAAATGCTTTACAAAAATTTGAATAATTAGGATCTGAGACAATTTGTGTCTGAGAAGCGTATGGACATGTCTTGCACCGAGCATCTAAACACTTGCGAAAAAATAAAGGATGAGAGGGAGAGTATAAATGGTCACTGGATGACGATTCAGGAAAAACCCCATTATTGTTCCTGTACCGGGCACTACACTGCATAGATGCTAAGTGTATCTTGCCAGGATCGAGATGTTTACTAAGAACTGCCATAAAACAATTTGTTTGGAAAATGCAATAATTGCAAAAAATAAGAAAATATAAAAATATAAAAATCAATAATAAATTAAATTAAATTAGTCTTGATTAAATTTAATATTAAATATCTTGAGTATGAAATATAAATTTATATACAATATGTACAAATCATAGAAGCAGTACTCAAAAACCACCCTTAATATTTCCAAAACCAAATAATGATAACCCTAAGTGCATAAACTACAATAGCAACAAACCATTGGACTTTTTAGAACAAATAAAATAACCGCACCTAAAATCCAAAACCTAGAACGACAATAACCATGCAAAGACGACCAAAAACGCTATCCCAATTGACTTCTCAGATCAAAGTAATATAAATATAAATGACTAAAGCATATTAACATTAAAACTATTATTAGAAATATTTATTGCTACCATATATTGATGCATAAATATAAAAAGAATAGCTCATACAGAATAAATTTATGAAAAGAAATTATCATCAAAAATATTTATTAGTATTTATAGTATATGTTAACACACTCAAATTCAAATAAATGAATAAATAAATAAATTTATTAGCTTATCAACTTGGAACAGAGATTTTATTTTTGAGATCAACAAACAGTGTTTTGGCTACAGAGGACAAACAAAATGCTAACGAGCTTAAATTTTTTTTACCATATGTCTACAGGTGCTATCATCTTTAGTAATTTTTTTCAATTAAAAAAACTTATAATAACAATTGAAAATTTGTGATGTTCACATCTGTCCCCATCTTCCCTAAGCATAATCATAGATGAGTCTTCCATAAAATACTACAGTCATGACGTCATATCATTATGTTAGATTTAAAATCAGCAACTGGTCCTAAACTTATTTCCATTTGTTAATATTACAAGATTTTAACACTTGTAGATGAAAATACCATTTAACATCTACAACGGAATTAATTTCACTTATTATTCAGATATATATATATGTATAAATTCAAGATATGGAACTCTTTTTGGAATTTTATTTTAAACAACAAAATTAGCAAGTGGTCTTAATTTTTTTCCAGCCCGTGTTTTTACGGAAGTAGAGAAAGATAGATGAATTTATTACGCTTTTTTTACTTATGCTTCCTTCTTTGCGCGGTATATGTTGTCGATCAGGGGCGTAGCTACAAATATTTATTGGGGGAGGGGGGATTTCAAAATTTTCCCAACTTGAAACAAACTGCTGTAATTTCCATTTCAAATGATATGTGCAATATATGTATAATGATAGTGATACTTATACGTAAAATAAATTCCTTTCCAAAGAAAAATACTGAAACTAAAACCATAAAAACTCTAATCATTGGTTTGCTTGATGAAAGACACCTATTTCACCTAAATAATTAAAATCAAACCTATATTATTTCCTTTTTTCCTATTTTGGATTCATTCAGCATGAAAAATAAAAAATAAGGTACCCATTTGCAAAATGAATAGTTATAAAGACTCGGGCTCATTCCTTCTGAAACTGAAAATTTTATTTATTCACGCATAGTAACAAATAAACGATCAAGTGCGAGTATTATTCGCGCTCAGAGGGTTCCGTACAATAAATATATGACTTAGTAACTGCAATATTAAAAAAAATCGTTGCTAAAAGAATATTAAGGCTTTGTAAAAACTATACAACGTAGGGTTGGGTATAGCTGTACTAGAAAAGTATGAATGGGTATACCATAAAAATTAAAAGAGATATGAAGACTAAATAATATCAAATATTGCTATTCTGTATAACGCTTTTTTAAAATCTTATCCTAATCCGTTTATGATGAGCTTATTTCGGTACTGACAATAAAAGTAGTACACATTTAAATTCCATTTGGCATTTCATGAAACTAAATTCAGCATAATAATAATCTTTTCTTTTTACAGTGTAGCTAAATCAAAACCCTTGTTCAAAGTTTAAACTTGGGATTGTGCTAAATGCGCTTCGAAAGGAGGTCACGAAGTTGCACGCCGGCGCCGCCTTAGTCCGTACTGCATTTTCCCAGGTACGTTTCTAATTAACTTTTAAAGACACGGGAAGCGTATAGAGAGATCTACGCAATGCAAACTAGTCGCGAATCCAATAGTATTTATATGATTAATTCTAATAAAATTAGTCTGTTTTTAACAGTTTGACGTTTATTGCTTTTATACTGCTACTGGGCATTGCATTACACAAATATATCGTTGAAAGTTGTTATCTGGGATTTTAAAGTCGATGGTACATAGAGTACGCCACCCTGTCATTATGCATGTCCAAACCGTCAGTGTCTTTAAGGGTTAATATCTCGGCTAATTACCGAAGATTTTTTAGAAAATCATTATCAACAATACTTTTATACTTCTGTTACGATAGGTAACTCCAGCGCTCCTTAACACCTTTACTGAACGCCCGTAAATCGAAATTTGTGTGTAACGGAAAATTGCGCTTTTTTCAGAAACTACGCGATCTAGTGTAATCGCTATATTTTTCCTGCAAGGTTTTAATTAACTTCTACTATCTCTAACTTTTTCATAATTTTAGTTTCAGTAGATTCGAAAATAGGTGGGGGGGGGGGACATATTTTTGCACTACATTTTTGACGATATTTCCTGGAACATAACACCTAAGCTTAAAAAGAAATGTATTTTTGAGTCCAGCATTACAAACCTGTCTCGGACTACCCCACACCATATGCAAAGAAAAGATTTTTTTTTTCAAGTAACTTAATTAGCCCCCGTACATTTTTCCTAAATATATTTCTGAATGTTTAATAATCTGTAAATATGTGGGTTCTTTATTACATCCCCCAATTTGAACTTTCCACTTTCCATAGTTTACGAGTAAAATGGCTGTGACAGACAGACAGACACAGTAGTGCTCTTATAATGGTTCCGTTTTTACATTTTAAGTACGGAACCCTAAAAAAAACTTTTTGTTTATTTTTCCTTAAAAATTAATTATTTCCTGTTAACTTATTTTAATGCTATTTGAGATCAGAGTGAGGGGGAGATAGAAATTGTGTTTTTATTTTCTAGTATTAGAATATAATTCTATTTTAAAAGGAAATTTGTGATATTTGGAGATTTATGTTGCCATTGACGGCGACAACTAAGGACCTTGTATAACCGTTCTGGTGATGATCATTTGCTATAGTGCCAATCGGAAGAGAAATGCATAATTTTTTGTTCGTTTTTCGTTTATGCCAATGTTATATTTGTAAATTGGAACGCTTATTTTATTTTATATTTTTAGGCATCTAACGTGAAATGCCCATTTTCTTTTCTTTTTATAGTCAACCGACATTATTCAAAGATTTACTAATTTTTTGTCTTCTGCTGTGTACAAATCATAATCGCTCTTCATATGAAAATAATTCCAATGATTCTTAATAAGAATCAATGACTTTATTTTTAAACTTTTGAGAAAGGAACATAGTTTTGGAAGAAATAAAGGATATTGTGAAATCTTGCCTGTCTTTACGCAATATCACACTGTCAATCGACTCAGATGATAACCTAAATATTCCCTTCACACAGAAAGCCTATGCAATCTGCGTCGCATAAAAATTTTTAACAAATTACTTTGACTTAAAATAAATTCCACTCCATTTAACAGTATAAAAGATATAACTAAAACCAAGAGATTAAATCCGACAGTATTTCAGACAGCCTGAATATTATAAATCTCAGAGCACTCCAGATTCCCCTACGTAGCAGCAAACAATAAAGAAATCAGCTTCCGAATATATACAATTGTTGATGGGGCCTCGCAGGGATTTTTATATCGAAAGCGTTTGAGAGAGTTCACTTCTTTGCATTTTCAAAAGCATAGGTCCTTCCCAATCTGAAGGGCCGGTTGCACCGAGTAGGAAAACTCTGGCGAATACCTCCATTTAAAATAATCAAATTAGAGTACAGTTTGGGTTTAACCCAAGGATAAGGAACCGACGCTTAGAACGGAGTTCTACGGACAAGGACTTATGGACGTAAGTTCTTCAAAACTCCGCTAAAACCGAAAATTTAATGTTTTATCTGTTGCTGTGTTACTGTAAATAAAGCGCTTACAAGGCTTTCCTGAAATTCATATTATGAAGGTACAATATGGATTAAAGATAGTGTTGATGGAAAGCATTAGATAAATTAAGGTCTGGTAGATGAATGATATTTTCCCAGAATAGAGAAACACGATGACAGGTTGAGTCTTGCTGCTTTCTTTTTGTATTTCTTTTAATTATTTAACTGTTACCACACTCAGAAAAGAAGTCACCAAACGGATAATAAATTCATATTTGTTTTACTATTATTTTTGTAAAAAGAAAAAGTTTTTCAAAAATCTACAGTTTCCCAACTCTAAGCCCAAATTTCCCAAGTTCATGAGTATTGGAGGGGGAGACTCCCCCATAACCCCCATAGCGACGCCTATGTTGTCGATTCTTTTTTCTCCCTCTCATACACTGTTGTAAATAAAGTCTCTCCAGTACTGTGCGCTTTTAAACGCATTTGAAGAGAAAAAGGGAAAAGTTCTTTCGTTTTGAATTCAATTTCTTCGTTACTTTCTTCGGATGTCGGTCTGCCGCCGGTGAGTTACTTGCACCCAGAGTTTCGTGAGTTCAAATCGTCGCTTATTGTGTTGTCGAAATTTAGCAAGTTTTCTGCTAATATGGAGTAAAGTCATAGAATCAAAAGGAAGGAACTATCTGTCTCAGTTAAATTGGACGCCATATAAAAGATTACTGTAAAGGACATGGGAAATAAAAAAGGCATTCTCAAAATCAACAAAGATTTCGGAATCAATTTTATGCATTCTGCTAAAAGTCCAGACACATTCGTCAAAATTGTAGCTTATTTGTTCAACAGAATGTAAATAAAAATGAAGACATACGATGGCGTATAAAGGATATTGTTTGACTATAGCATACTCGAGCTCGAACTTTGAACATATCTCTCAATAGCCAGTAGTGAAACAGAAGTTTTCACGGATCGCAGATAAATTCAATTAAAGAAATTTAATCGTCTAGTGGATGGTTATACCAATATTTAAAAATTGGTATAGAATCGTATACAAGCATGTTTCTGGGAAAGCGGCAACAGTGAATACCGAAGATGTAGAATATTGGAGAAATCAGTGTGGGCATTCGCAAACTGCCAAAGTTGGTTATGATATCTTCAATGTTATTAAATTTGCACTATTCCTTAAAGTAATCAATAAATGCCTGATAAAACATTCACTATTAAAAGGACAGATATACAGGAGGGAAGTTCAGTAAAGATCAATTGCTTGGAGAAATGCAGATGGTACGGTAAAAATTAAGTACTTCGTGATTGGTAAATGACGCAACCTTCACAGCTTCAAATAAATGAAGAATTTGTTCTACAAACGTGCAAAACAGAAGCAGGCTTGGATGACTGGGTGATCTTTTTATCTGACAGATCTACAACTTAACCAATAAATGCAGGAAAACTGAGGGAAGGTAATGTTATTTCAAGAGAAATTCTCAGCCCACAAGAAAAACATTCAAGTATTAAAAAACGTGCACGTCGAGTTTTTGTGAACAAATTTCAGGACAAGCGAATGCGATTTCGGTTGTATGTTTTTATGTTATGTTTACTTTTTGCCAAGTTAACAATATTTATTTATAGAAATATTACCAAGGTCAGTTTTTTTGTTATAACATAAATATTTAAGGACTGATTATAAAATTATTCATTATTACATGTACAAAATATGATTTTAGTAACTGGGTTGTTTTGCAAAGATATAAAATTTTTTGCTCGCGTTAAAAAAATTTGGCTAGCAGGAAAATTATTTTTGTTGTTTTATTTTTGGTTGTAACGTTATTATTATTAAAGTTATATTTGAATTCATATATTTTACAGTTATTATTTCATCCGGTCCTATAAAAACAAACAATGAGGCAATTTTATTCTAAATATAAAAATATAATTTTATTCTAAATATAAAAGTTCAATTTTATTCTAAATATACGTAAAAACACAATTTTAGACTGTAAACATATAAACGAAAGCTCTAAAGTTCATGTAGATGATTATCTGTGTAAATAAGTCCAGTTTCTGCAACATTCTGCAAATCAACATTAATACGTGATCCCGTTTAATACGTGAGTTTTGTCAACTCTCTTGAACCGCGTCTTAACCGGGTTCGACTGTATATATATATCTACTAAAAAACAACTTTTCAAAAGTAAAAAAAAGCCAAGCAAAAAAAAAAAGAAAAGAAAAAAGGGGAAAGTTGTGGCTAAAAAATAGTGTGATATCAAATTTCCAAGCTAATATTATGGTACTTATTTAACATTTTTTATTAAAAATTTACCATATGTAAGTCGAGTACCTAAGTATGCGTTGATAGAAAACCTTTTCTCCTTTACTAAATACATCATAACGTGTTTCTGAAAATTAATTTTTTTTAATTATGCATGATGGGCTTGGCGGCCATCTTTCCATATTTTACACAATTTTCTAAGCACACAAGTACATTGTTAAGATCGGAAATTCGAAATTGTTGCTAAAGCAAACATTTTATGCTTTTAATTTATGGAAATGAGTGCCTAGAAATTTGTGTCTTAAAATAAAGTTGAAGTAACTTCAGGTTTTATCTTATGATTCTCTTTTTTCGGAGGGGGTTAATTAATTAGTTAAAGCAGTAAAAATCAATTTGTTTTTTTTTCTTCAAAATAAAAGACTTTCTTAATTTATCTGTCTGTAGCCAAAACTAGAAGTTCAAAATTCTTAAGAATGCAAACATATTACGAGCTTGTCTGCTTAGAAATTTGTGTAAAATATGGAAAGATGGCCGCCAAGCCCATCATGCATAATTAAAAAAAATTAATTTTCAGAAACACGTTATGATGTATTTAGTAAAGGAGAAAAGGTTTTCTATCAACGCATACTTAGGTACTCGACTTACATATGGTAAATTTTTAATAAAAAATGTTAAATAAGTACCATAATATTAGCTTGGAAATTTGATATCACACTATTTTTTAGCCACAACTTTCCCCTTTTTTCTTTTCTTTTTTTTTTTTGCTTGGCTTTTTTTTACTTTTGAAAAGTTGTTTTTTAGTAGATATCAGCTCTTTTTTTTAAACAGATTATATATAATTGAAATAATTCTACTCGCTAAAATTAGTCCTTGTATAGCCTTTATAAGTAGGGAACAAACACAATAGTATACACTTTGTTTACCTATCATTCATTTTTTAGAGTAATTAATAATTTAAAAGTAAGGAAAGTCAATTTCTTCTTTCAAAGTATCAGTCTTTCTCAATTTATATCGCCTTAAAATTTTCTATGAAGGATGAAAATTTAGTAAAAATCAAATAGAGTCAAAATAAAATATATATTTACAGTTAGTCTGCCAGTTAATTGTTTGTTCTAACTTTTTTTTGCTGACGGTTTTGCAAAATAAATTTATCTTTACAAATACCTACGGAAAATCCGAGAATGAAGCCCCGCAGGCATCTAAAGAATCGAAGATCTGTCTAAAGAAGTAAATCTAGCAATTCTAGACATGATGATGAAACATTTTTGATAAAAAAAATCTAAAAATTTAAAGATATAAACTGTACATATAACTTCATCTTCATTTAGATCGTGTTATAGAGAAGAAAGAATAAATATGTAATTTTACTCAAGTCTGTTTATCCATACCTATTTGCATAAATGTGAGAATATAATTTCGTATAAAAATTCCCGTAAATTGATTATATTTAATAGTCTATTATTAAAGCCGCATAAACATTAGAATAAAATTTTTTTGCAGTTAAAAATTGCCTGAAATCTATAGTCTTATCGTTCGTCAAATTTGATATATGTTTTTTTTAATACCCAGACATCTTTTCTAAACTCTGACCAAAGATCACAGAAATACTGAAATTATCCAAATACTTATACCTTTCTATCGTATTTCTTTTTTTGAGTGGGGGGAGGGGTGAGGAAGGGCGCTTAAGAACTTCGTTTTGTTCTTAGAATTCTGAATTAATCATTGAAAAGATCTGCCTACATAAGTCTTGTTGCAGAATTTTCATTAGGTAAGAGTTGCATCAACTTATACATCATGTGAATATATTAAATTACTTTTGTAAAATACTAGATGGGAGCCATTGATATTTTCAGAGCATTTGCCTACATTTTAAACTTAAATTATTTACAACTATTCATTAATTTTCTATACGAATTAAAGAAGTCGTTGTTTCCATGGCAACTGTACCTTTCACTATTGCTTGTTTGTTTGTTTGTTTTATTGAACACATATATATCAGATCACGTGAGGATCACGGCGGGATTTGAACCCGCCCCCACCTACGTTCTCAAGCGATTAGCGGCGTGGTGTCTTATCCACTCAGCCACGGTGGGCCACTATTGCTTTATCTAATATCCAGATACTCAAATTTAACCAGCTGCGCTTAGAATTATGCTCATAACAGAGTACATTTATATGTAAGAGTGGTGACACATATGCACAAGTCGTGTACTCATATTCAAGTTTTTGTCCAAAGTACAGTAACTCAGTTTTCATTAATAGACGTGGAAGATTTCGATTAAACTAACCAAAAAAGTTTAAAAACATTGGCTTTCTGATTTGATTTTATTCAAAATCGTCTTAACCAACCAAAGTTAATGTCCGGGATCCAGAGTGTTTACTGCAAACATAAAAAAAGTTTTCAAAAATGCAGGCTTCTGATTGATCAATCTCATCGCGCTAATAGCGTGAAATCTATCTTGATCCCGGTCTATTCAACGTCCTTTAAATATTCGAGAAAGCCTTGACAAGTCAGGAAAATATCACACAAAGCAGGCAAAACAAAGAAGAAAAATCATTCATTGGCTCGTTCATATCCACGAGCCAATGAATGATTTTGTTCCTTTGCTTTGCCTGCTTTGTGTGATGTTTTTGTGATGCGTGTCAAGACTTTCTCAAATATTTAAGGGGCGTTTGTTTATTTCACCACCATGAAGCTATGAAAGGAGAGGAGCAGACATGTCAATCTTCCCGTGTGAAAAACTACATAAAGAAAACGAGTTCTTTCCCCCTCTTCTGCCCTTTTCTCTCTTGATTTTGACCGATAGCAGCCCATTTAGCAGTCTCCATAGCAAGATGCAGCTATATATGGCGGACGCAAGGGGGAGGGTGTTAGCGTGACCAATGACATAATAGGCCAGTTTATGACGTTTAAAAGTCACACGGAGTTGGATCATCTTTACACGATGATTAGTACAAAGCGGTGCGCCGATTTTTTTTGTGTCCATTGCCGTGTACAGATAATCAACTCCACACTTAGGAACAGCTTCAAATGACGTCATCTACTTCGAGGCAAACGAAAAAGGACAGGCTACCGCGGCGCTACAGTGTCTAGAATATATAGTGTGGAAATCCAATTAGTCGATCACAGCGATATCTGCAGGATATTTCCCAAAACTCCAAGACAATTTGGTCTAGACGCTGTAACATTTTTTAAACGTTTTATTAACTTACATTTGACCTGTGTGCTTGGCGTCAAACCCGCTGTAATAATACGATGTTTACTTTGAAATTTGAAAATATATAGCAGATGTCGCTGCGATAATCTCCCTGGATTTCAGCGTCAGTGCACATTTAAGGGATACACTTTTTAGCGGTTCTTGGATAGCAAATTTCCACATTACGTATTCTAGACGCTGTAGCGGTGCATTACACATGTCTCTTTCTTCTTTAAAAAATATCCTGCAGATGTCGATGCAAATGACTGTTTGGAATTCGACATCGTTGTGCATTTAAGGGATTCAATACTTTCGCGCTTTTTTAAGTATTGCTGGGATAGTCGATTTCTACAACATATAATCTAGACGCTATAACGGAGCTATAGTTTCTAGAAGATATAGTTTAAAAATCGGCTTATTAAAAAAGTGCTAAAAATTGTATCCCATAAATGTTGAACGAGGCTGAACGACAAATGTCGATTACAGCGACATATGGTAATTCCGACATAACTATTTCAAAAGAAAATGTTTCGCTCAGAGAAGATCTAGAAAATGTTGCTCCTATCGACATTTGTCATTCAGTATTTTTCAATATTTATGGGATTCAATTTTTAGCACTTTTTAAAGAATTACTGGAATAGCCGGTTTCCACACTGTGACCGTGATCTAGGTAGATTTTTCTGTGTTATCGTAACGAGATTGACCAATCAGAAGCCAGAATTTTTGCTTACTGTTTGCAAAATTGTACCTGGATACCGGCCTATATTTCTAGACGCTATAACTGAGCTCAGGAATAGTACAGAAAGCAAACTCTGTATTTTGATACATTAAGGCCGGGATCTAATTAGGAACAAGTGTGTCTCTATAACGAAGTAGCGACATACGGCCAATAAATGTTTATTGGTAAAAGTGATAAAAACAAATCGTTAAAGTTCTTTACGAGCATGCCATTATCGCCAGGTTAATGCATGCTGAATTATTTCCCTAGTCTAATAGAGATCGTCCATGCGCGTATCTTCTAATGGAGGATATTCCAAATATGGGTTCGAGGCTGAAAAAGTCACGTGGTACCGGTAATTTACCCAAAGAATTTCTAACTGATAGAAGGGAAACAGGAAACTACACTGTTAAAAATATCGTGAAAAATTACCTCGGTTCTTACAGGTTCTCTATTTTCTGACCAATGAGAACGCTACATAAACGCCTATGAAGCGTTCTCATTGGTCAGAATACAGATAGCCTTTAAAAACAGAGGTAATTTTTCACGATATTTTTAACAGTGTACTACTGCTTTCTCCCATGAACTGTTTCCTTGGCTAGCGGGGATTTACATTACGTAGACGGAGCCTTCCCTTCTTTACGCTAGACGTTCTTGCCTTGACCATGTGATCATAACGTAGATTGAATATCCTCTATTCAAGAAAGCGGACTGCCGTACTTTCGACAAAAGCTTGAAATGAGCATGTCTCCTGTGCATATATCACCACTCTTATGTATAAAGGCTCTCTGTTATGGTGTTGTTTCTGATACAGCGCCTAGAATACCTAGTGTGGAAATATGCTATCCAAACAGTTCTAAAAATTTGTATCCCTTAAATATGCGACGATACTGCTAAAATTTCAAGTGTCGATCGCAGCGACATCTGTGGGATTTTCGTATTACTATTATTACATTGTATAGACTAGCAATTTCTTGCAGTTGTAGAAAATATCCTGCAGATGCCGCTGCGATCTGCATATTACAGCAGTATCATTGCACATTTAAGGGATACAATATTTTAGCGCTTTTTAAAGTATTACAGGGTTAGCCGATTTCAACACTATATATTCTAGGCGCTATAGTTTCTGAGCGCTGTTGGTTAAATTTCGATATTCGTGTTTTAGAGTGAGCAATAGAGAAAAGTACTAAAACTATTGAAACAACAACTTCTTTAATATTGAAATGCATAGCAAAGGAGTTCAGAATCAATGCCTTAAATAGTTTCGAATACGCACTGTTGTTATGACATCAATACCCTTCCTGGATGTGGAAATGCAATATTGTGTTCAACATAATTGGCCGCAATCTAGATAGATTTTTCGCTGTTAGCGAAACGAGATTCATTAATCAGAAGCTTGCACTTTTGCGAACTTTTTGCTGTTTGCAGCAATGCAGGCTATTGATTGGTGAATCTCGTTTCGATAACAGCGAAAAATCCATCTGGATCCCAGCCTAAATTTCTGTAAACATTGCACTTCATCCATGGCCCTAAGAAAAAGACTCAAAACTTTTATGACATAGGCCGGGATCCACAAGCAGCAAAAATTCTCAAACATTCTGGCTTCTGATTGGTCAAACTCATTTCGCTAACAGCGAAAAATCTATCTGGATCTCGGCCATAGTTTTCTTCGATGAAATCAATGCAAAAGGATAATATAAAAAATTTTAAAAGACTTCTAAAATGATTTGGCGGGTTTATCGCTGTTTGGCATAATTTATAAACTTTAAAATTAATTAACAGTTTTTCGCTAATTAAGAATAGAAAATTTGTGTTTTTAAAGCTGAATTTTACAAAAGCACGTAGATTGAGTAAATATCTGTCCAAAAATGCAATCCTTACTTTTTTATGTCCATTATTTAAGTCTCTACCTTGATTGAACCATAAATTGTGACGAAGAAAATAAATCGATCATTTTCAGTATCTCGACGTTATTTTAAAAAATCTATATCTCTGTTTATAATTAATTTATGAGGATGCATTTGGTCTCAAATTGAAGATATTTTCCATTAGGTCCTTCTGGTTTTGGTTTTATTTTTCTGCGATGATTCGTTCTTTTGATATGGGAAATTTTACGCTGGCATGTTTGGTTGATTTTACATGGAGAAGTTGTCATCAGTATAATAAGCAGTTACGGTGTCTTGCGTTTTATTCTTGGCGTTTGTTTGTTTGGCGAGGTTAGCATTTTTTTTTCAGCTTGGCTTGGCAGAACGACCGTCCTGCTTGATATTCATATATTACGCATATACCGGGTGTCCTAAAAAGGACTGACTGATTTTAAAATTCAATAACTTGTAAACGGTGACAGATATTTAAAAAATTCTTGCAGGAAGGTTATGCATAAGGTCAAAAGTTTTTTTACAGTGATTTTCAATTTTAGTTCGAATTACAAACAATAGATGGCGCTGCGATCAATAGACGCTAAATTCAGGCTCGATTTTTGGTACTTCGTGGCCCGGATAATACATTTCCATCTCCTTTTTCCGCATAGAACAAGAGAAAGGACTAAAAATCGAGCCTGTATTTAGCGACAATTGCTTACAGTGCCATCTATTGTTTGTAATTCGAACTAAAATCGAAAATCACTGTAATAAAACTTTTGACCTTATGCATAAACCTCCTGCAAGAATTTTTTAAATATCTGTCAAAGTTATTGAATTTTAAAATCAGTCAGTCCTTTTTGGGACATCCGGTATATATATTTATATAATCTACATTTACATTGTTTTTTTTTTTTTTAATTTGTGCGTAAAACTTTTAGCTATATTGTTATTGAAAATGCTGCTTTCGAAGTAAATAAACTGAACTTAGAGAAAGGTCAAAGGGTTTAATGAATTTTTTAAATGTTCAGATTGTGTTCGTTATCGACTACTTTCTGACATGTACTCGAATTCACTTTTATGACTGTATCGTTATTAAAATTATTAAGCAATCTGTAAAAATATTTTATGAACCGTAAAAAATATTCCATGTTTAGAAAACTCAAAAAGTGATATTTGGGCCTTCTATTTTCAATTATTTTTATGAATTTTTCTTTTTAACTAAAAGGATCTTATAAAAAACGTCAACTTTTTCCTGTCAATTTGTAATTTAGATTGGATTTAGATCAAGATCGTAAAGTTGGTTACAGAATTTCAGTCAAACATTGAATGCAATTTGAATTTTGAAATGACTTTTTCTGTTAAAATCAGTAATCCAATTATGCCAAAAGAGAAGACATGTAGAACAAACTATTTTCTATTATAATTTATATTACAAAAAAAAAAAAAAAAAAAAAAAAAATCAGAACTTAATTTTAAATAACTGGAATAGGAAAGATACAACTGGATAAAAAATAAACATAATAAAGTCTAATATCATAAACATATTAGAATAAAGTAGAATAAAGACGTGAATATATGAAAGTTGTAATTGAAATTTAAACAAAACATATTAAATTCCTGAAATAATTTAATGAAGATAGATTTAGCCTTCTAACTATTTTTTGGCCTAATTTAGAGTAAAATATCTATAAATTTTTAATCCCTATTATCGATAAGTCGCCATTATACTTTAAGATACATTTGCCGTTAGTCTTCTCACTCCAATTCTAATCATACATGTATTCAGTTAGATATCTGCATAAAGTAGAAATTCAGTTGCTGTTTAGATAAGGTCAGAAAAACGGATATTTTAGAGAGAGAAATCCTTAGTCCATAATTTATATTTCACTAAATTTGAAAATATAATATTTTTTCTTCCTTTAATTTTTTTCAGAATCTGTCTGTCCTGTATATGCAGATAAGGAAATATTACTATACTAATAGGCGATGCGTACTTCAATCATAACGAAATTTAAATATGTATTTGAAATGCTACGCTGCTCAATAGCTGAAAAGTTATCTTATACTTACAAAATGTATATTTCTTCCATTTAATACGACTTTAAACGATGCAAGGGGATTCGACCCGGGCTTCCCAACAGAACATACTATACCCGTTGTACATGACACAGACGTTACCATTTTTAATTAGAAACTAACGGTTTTCGTTTAGATTTGACATATCTATCTATATTATAAAGCAAGCACATGTCCGTGAATGACACTGACGTAATATCTTCTGTGGCAGTGACAATTTCGTTTTGTCGCAATTTTTTTAAACTTCAAAATATAGCACAATTTTTACAAAGTTGAATAGAAAATAAAATGTACTTTCAAATGTAATTTCTTTGAAAACTGTATCTCAGTTTATTGAATTTTGAGATTTTTAAAAAATTTTTCAAGCTTGATTTTTTAAAAATCAATCACAAAAATTAACATATGATTGGATTACAGAAAGTTAATCCGTTTGTACATAAAACATAAATAATTCAGCATTTGCTTGCTTTCGTTTAACTAAATTGACAAGCGAAATTAAAGCTTCATAAATAAATAAATAACACACGAATTTAACAGATATGTAAACGGACTACGCGC
Organism: Maratus speciosus; assembly: GCA_963932465.1. Classification (NCBI taxonomy): domain Eukaryota; kingdom Metazoa; phylum Arthropoda; class Arachnida; order Araneae; family Salticidae; genus Maratus; species Maratus speciosus. Next base: position 338,328,117 of record OZ010787.1, on the reverse strand, counting down.
TTAAACACCGAAACAATCAAAATCAAAAGATTACTATAAATAAGAGAAATCTTTCGAAATTAACCGCTGGCATGTGGCTAATATGAAAGTACTAAAAAGCTTATCGGTGTAGTTTGTGACCAATCTAAGAAAATATATTAAATGTCAAAACATATTTATAGAGTTTTCAATAAAAAAATATTTTCACCTATATTCTGTATATTGGGCCTTTTTAACTCATGTAGCCGTTTGATCGCATGTTTTTTTAGATTGCCCACTAACAACACCAAAAAGCAATTTTATATGAAAAATATCAATTATGTATTCAAATAAATTGTTGAAATACATTAAAAACCTTACTTTTTATTAGCTATATTCTATAAGTTAAATCTAGGGTAATCGCCAATGATTTCGTTAAAACTTTTTATTCTGATTGCTTAAGTGTCAGTTATTTATCTGTTAAATTTGTGTTTTGCTTATTTATTTGCTGAAGTTGTAATTTTGTTATGGGATATTGGCTGGAAACAAATGCTGAAATATTTGCATTGTTTTAAGTGCAAATGTGTTAATCATCCGTAATCGGACTGGACGCGACAGAGATAGAGTTTTTTAAAAATCATGCTTGAAAATTACTTAAAAAATCACAGAAAATAAGTAAATAATAAAGCTTTCAAACAAATTGCATTTGAAAGTACATTTTTTTTCTCCATTCGACAATGTAAAAAATTAAATTGCTCAATGTTTAAACGTTAATAAATTAAAAAAAAGGCTAAATTTATTACTTAAATTGTTGCCATAAGATGTGTCCCACCGAAGTAAAGCCACCGTGATTGTATGTTGTAATTGGACACTAGACGAACCAATAAGAACGAAACAAATATATTAAGAAAGTCTATATGCAAATACATATTTACAAGGAAGAACTTCCTTCCTCCATGACCTGGGCAGGGAAAAAAATGAATTTGTAAAAAAAAAGGGGGGGGGAGGGGTAAAGTGCCCCGCCAAAATAAAGCCACTGCAGTTAATAGACAATATATCTACCATGGCTATATATGACTTGGCATATACGATGTGGCATACCATTTACCATTCCTTGGAGGACAGCAGCATCAATATTCTCCCTCGCTTCAATGGTAATGACCTTCAATTTTGCCACAGACTGAAACCGTCTGTCTTTAACATATACAGTTCTACTGAGGATACCTCACACTTTTTCTTGGGGATTGAGATCAGGGGAAAAGGGTAGACCATTCCATGACGTGCACCCGATTATCCAAAAAACACTCCCAGGAGGATTTTACAACGTGAATGGAGGTCTTGTCCTGCTAGAAAGCCCAACTTAGTCCACCAATTCTCTTTGAAAATGGCAGTAAATGGTTTTCTAGCATTTCTTGGTAATCGGTAGCCTTCATGCGGCACTGAGAGAAAAACCAGGTTATGTTTACCTTCCTTGCTGAAGCCTCTCCACTCCACACCATTAATGAGCCTCCAAAATTGTAGAAAATTTCCTCTTCTTTGCTCATGTCATACCAATAGAATGCAAGGCCCTCTGGCTCATCCAAATTAATTTTTTTTCATCTGAGACTATAACACGATGCCACTGGTCCTTCCAGGTTTGGTGATATTTGGCCCAATCGGCTCTCCTTTGCATGTGGATAGCTTTCAACATCGGCGGATTTTTTTTTTCTTATATCGCAAGAGGCTTGCACGTTTTTCAATTCGTGATAGGGTTGATTATGTCACAGGGATGCTATCCTCTTTGCCCAACTGTTTGAGGGAAATACCATGAGTGAAAGACGACGTAAAACTTCTCTTTCTTGCCTGGAAGTCATTTTTCTGCATGTACACCTCCTTTTTTATGCACGTACGCATTGACCTGATTTACAAAATTGTCTATTACGGTTTTAGATCGTTTGATTTGCTTAGATATTGGTCTATGTGAAAGGCCTTGTTCCTTAAAAGCTGTTATTTGTCCTTTCTCGAACTTTGATAGCTGGGTTTCCTTTCCCATTGCATTACTGTAGAAGAAATAGAAAATAAAACCTTCTAAAGTCTACACAAAGTTCGACTGGCATAAAACAACTATTTGACAGCCTTCTGACGTCATAAACATGTTGAACTGCAGCAGCTCGAATGTCGGTAGTTACCAATAAATACTAATATTGGCACTGGCTTTATTTCGGCGGGACACTTTCCCCCCTCTTGTTTTAAAATATGTATTTGTATATAGACTTTCTTAATATATTTGTTTCGTTCTTATTTGTTTGTTTCGTGTCCAGACAGAATTACGATGGCTTTATTTCGTTGGGACACACCTTAGTCAATATGACGTCAGCGTTACTTATGGACAGGTTTTTGGCTTTATAAAATAGTTCCAGAGTACAATATTTTATCTCGAAACATTAAAATGAACTTGAAGATATTTGTACAGACATTAAATAAATTGTGAAACTTTAGAAATATAATATTTTTTTTTCTTTTAACCCAGGAGGACGCTCGCCGGGCCTGATAGATTCAGAGTGCGTATGGTTTTTACAATTGTCACTACTAACTTTTTAATAGTAATCTTCAACTTATTTTATCGCAAAATTTTTAACAATTGTCTCCGACTAAATAAGGTGACGATTATTATTTGTATTTATTGATGACAAAGTAAAAACCTTTCATACCCTGGCTATGCGCGCGTTCTCTCGTGTTAAGACACAATCATTTCAGTAATTCCATTCTTTAGATCGTTAAAGGGATGAGATAGGTAGAGATTTATAAAGAAACTTATACGCTAAATGTGTATCGGTAAATAAAACAATATAAAATTGCTTCGAACCACATATTTAAGTTTAGAAACATTTAATGCACATATAAAGTTATCGCAAAAACTTATTTTTACAATTTCAGAATGTGAATAATTCTTCTTTGTTGAAGGTAAAATAATCAAATAATAATATGTATAAAAGGAACTTAATTTTCTTAATCATTTTGTGTTAGGTTACTGCTTCGTATAATAATGATATTCATAAAGTATCGCGGAATCTTCCTTAAAAGAAGCTACTATAGAAAAAATACGATATTTGATGACTGATAATCCTCCCAAAATTCTGATTTTCGTTTTTTGCATAAATACTGATATATTTAATTATATATCAGTAATTATGAGTCTGCTTTTATTATTACAAACAATGTATTTTCAAATATTTCTAATTGTTTCCCCCAATGTATACCGTTCTGACAATAACCAAAAAATGATAGATAGTGTGGTTGCAGTATGTGGTATATGGTACATGGAGCCATTGGAAACAACGTATTCCAGTTTCAGTTTAAATAAATTTGAAAAAAAATATAGACATTTGAAACTCAATTTTTATTATTTTATTTAGTTGCTAACATTTTAGAGAAATGATAACATTAAAGGATGTTGCATAAAGATATGTGAAATCTCCTGAAATTAGTATTCAACCTTCGGCTGTCACATTTCTCCACTAATCTTATTTGATATTTTGTAAATCAATTACTAACGTGTACAAAACATTTTCAACTTTAAACAGTATTTAATTGACAGCTATGAAATATTGTTTTTCGCTAAGAGTTTGGATATTTGGAATGTTACTGCGCCTACAGTCTAAGTATGGGGGAAGTCTAATATACAGGTGAAAGATTGTTTGAGAGGAATGTGACATATCCAATAATTAACGTTTAATGCCGTCTAGATTTTAGTAACTTTCATTGTTTTTCAGAATGAAAAAGTAAATCCCATTTGGCATTTAACAAAGGAGCATATATATATATATATATATATATATATAGTGTCTCAAAAAGAATGAAACGCGATTTAATTTTTTACCTGTTGGAGATGGCCAATGTACATTTCAAAGGAGTTCAAAATAAGGTAGGAAATAATACTATGTCGATGAAATAGTCCTGCCATTAATTTTCAGAAAGTTACACTTTTTTACATTTTTACACTGTCCTTGGATCCTGTAAATTATATTTAGTAAAATTTTTCAGACGATAATATAACATTACTTGCATATTTATTTATTACACTTATTTATCAGCATCAAATTTTATGAAACATGTTTACATATTTTACATTTAAATTTTAGGGGTTACTATATACATTAGATGATAATATTACTATGCTTTTCTTTCTAGTGTTCTTCCCTAAAAAAAATAATTTTGTATTTTTGAATTGAGATGTGAAATATAAATATGACTAATAACTGCATTCAAATGTTTGGAAAATGAAACAGAGACTAAATGAAATTTTTTTCAATTTTTTATCAGAAAATATGAGTTGAGAAAAATAAATACTTTTCAATACATTAACATCTTCTTAAATAATATAATTTGTAATGTACTATTTGAATTTTACCTTAAAAAGGAATAATTAAAATAATACGCTACAAAGTTTTGGCCTTCAATATCAAATTGAACACATAGAAAACTTCACAGTATGTATTATTATAATTTATAAAATTATAATAATGTAAGTGTAACAGACATTTTATGATTCATTTGTTCACGATGGAGTCAATCCATGGTCTATAAGAAGACATCCGCATATAAACTCCAGGAAGATTTGGATCGGCACAGCCAATACCGTGGGATACAGTTCCCACTAGGACCCAACGTTTATCCTTTCTTTGTACCATTAAAGGACCTCCGGAATCTCCCTAGAAAGAAAATAAATTTATATATATCAATATATAGTTGCAAATAGCAATAGTCTCTTGTGAAATAAGTTTGAGTGTTTTTATAAAAATAACTACAATTTTGGAAAGCTTTTTTTCTGTAATCACGTGCATAATAATGCACAGAAGCACTCTAAATCAGCAAACAATGTTTTTAAGTTGTAAGACTAAATTTTCAAAATACAGAAATACCTTGGAAAGCGTCTTTGTTTACTGCTTGATTTACAATTTCTTGAAGGAGATATTACTATTTGTCATTTTTCATACATTTTGTCCTATGCGCTATACAATATTTAACTTCAAAGGGAATCCAAGATAAATATTTATGAATTAAAGACCGCTTGGAAACGTGGTGTATTTTCAAAAAAGAAATAAAAGAGAGAGACGATATAGAAATAATCAATATAGATAATCTTATTACAAGACTAAATAGAATCTGGCATAAATGTACAACAGCAATATAAAGCCTTCGTAGCAGAAAAGCCCAAGAGTCGACAATGTTAAAAGCTATTATAAAATTTTGCTTACAAGCTAAATTTACAGAAGAGTCAAGTTCAATGTGTACAAGAGAAATTGAGTCAGAATATTTCAAACTGCCGTTCTCACGTACAGTAGTTCAAAGGGAACAGTCGCATCATATTTTTGACATTATTCCGACATAGCAATCCAAAAGGGCAACTTTATGACATAAGGTTTAATTTATTTTTGCTCGGAAATGCATGAAACTAACAGGTGTTCTTTTTTAGAAACTATGTAATAAAAATTTTTTTTCTGCGTTTTTTTTTTTTTTTTTTTTTTTTTTTTTTTTTTTGCAAACGCAATAGATTTTTTAGAAAATAGTGTCAAAATAGGCGTTTTGAACCGAATTTCCGCGCGAAAGAAGAATAACAACTCAAAAAAATGTAAAACACGTGTCTGTCACGTGATCAAAATCGCATATAACTTAATAGGCAATGTATTTATCAAAAAATGGAAAACACAGTTCGATTCCAAATCGCTTCCATAGTCAGGTTTTCCAATTTTATATCTTTTCGTTAAAAAATGAATTTGTAAATGTGACAAAACGTTTTGCGTTTGTAGAGCAGAACAGTTGAGAACAGCCTTAAGTAGGGTAACACCTCTGATGGAGCTGTAGGGGATAAGGTTGTTCTATCGAAGAAAACCTGGGAAAACCAGTCTCCAATAATAAAGCTTATGGCGGTGGTAGAGGGCGCAGAAACCCCTGTGTTGCAACCCTCACAAGAGGATAAAGGGTAGAAAGAAGAGAGAAGGAAAAGTTACTTAGTAATTTTTGTTTTCAGAGATAGGTCTCTCAAGTATGTGTTCTGTGTGAGGAAGTAATAATTCGGGCAGCCCCAGCCGCTGATGGATGATTAAATCCATGCAGGACTTGGAAATTATTTGGGTTCACCTTGAACTGAATGAAAGAATCATAATTGGTTGCTATACAACCTCTTCTTGTTAGCACACCATTTAAAGAGAGAAACTACTGTTAAATTTCTCTGTGTCGTTGCTTAGACTTTTCAAGAAACTGTCGCTATGATGAGATTTACTGCCTAGTACACTGTGCATTGAATGGGTTTCAAAACTTAATACTTTGCTGTTCAAACGTACGAGAGCATTACCACTGATAAACTTTACTTGCTGATCAAATAAGACTCTATCTAAAATAAGGACATAGGCCACTAGCCATCTTAACTAAGATCGAGAATATTTGATAATATCTGAGTGAGATATTATTAGTTAGAGACTGATCTGAGAAGAAAGTCCTGTCAGAATCTGTTTTAGCAATATTTCGAATTGATTGTTCTTGTGACTGTAATTTCTAATTGCTAATAGTAGAGCTCTTTTCGTATTATGGGAAAATGACATCTTATCCTCACTTTTTTATTTAATCTAGAAGTATTATTTCATTGTTATTTTTCTTTGTGAATAAATTTTTTTGGTTAAATATATAAAGCTGGTTCTGCCTTGTTCTACAGCTACCTACTTAACTTAAAAGGGTCCTATAAAGGATCTTATTCCATTAAATCTTTCCTATGAAACATTTTGTCTATTATTGTGTAAGGTTACACTGTTAAAAATTTACAACAAACTGTCCAGCTATTCGATCGTTTTTATATGAAATGGTTGAGTAATTTATCTCGATTCTGTCCATAAAAGGATAAAAAATGTGATCAGATACCCTTTATAATATGGGAAAGAACAGTAACATCTAAAAAACTATACGACGTCAAATGACTATACGGTTAATTAAAATTTGAGTTAAATGATTCAATAAGGGAGGGGGATTGGGGCAGGGTCTGTTGGTTGTGCGGAAATCATACGAATATCTACATTTTTGGAAATCTCATGTGCGCGTCCTACAAATTACTGTTTAGCACATGATTCTTCATATGTCTTTATAACAAAAATATATTTTTATACACACAAGTTTAATTAATTTTAAACTTCAGTCTCAGATATTAAGAATATGTTTTAGAGATAACTTTTAAAAATATATTTTAGAAACCCTTAATAATTTCTACAAAACTATTTTATTGCTTCACCATGCACAGAAAGAGATATTTAAAATTGCTTAGAAAAAGCAAAAATAATCAGTAACACAATTGATCGTCAAGTATATACGGAAATGTTAAAGAATCCAAATTATATGTATTCACAACCAGTGGACATATATATTATTCGAAGTGGAATAAACCACATTGTGATTTTATAAGTAATAAAATAAAAATGTTTGTATTATGTTAGTGAACTTTCTTGCGTATCTTTGAATTTTAAATAAAGAGCAATATGTTTTCAAAATGTTGCAAAATTTGTGGTATAGTATTTAGGAGAGAGTACAGAATGAGACAGAGAAAGTTTTATAAAGGAGTTTGTGTTTGCACCACTTGATGCCAGGTTCTTCAATGATACTTTTTTTGGAGTGTTCGCGACCACATTTCAAGTGAAGATGATTGGTTGTTTGAAGGTACAAAATAAAAGTCTATTTTCGATCACATTGAGGCAGAGAACTTATTAAACTTTGTAACGGATCATATAGCTCCAGTCTAATTATACGTAGTATTTAAGTTTGAATATTATACATATGCTGTACTATTTATTCACTGAACACCACGGGTGTAACAGGAACAAAGCTGAAGGAAGAGGTATGTAATTTTTTTTCAACAATTCGAATGGACACACCATGATACATGAAACGCTGGTGCACAGTGATATAGTCTAAAACCGTGTAGCATTACAATTATATATATTTTTTAATGAAAAATAGTCATATTATATGCTTCATTAATTTCATTTATGCTCTTGAGACATGGGTGCCTATAAATAGGAGGTACTTTTCTCACGATTCCGTAACATAGTAACTACAAACTCCAATTCCTCAACTTATCAGTTTTTGGATCCTTTAAAATGTTTTATAATGCGACTCTTGATATACATTGAAATTCTTTAAAAACCATGTCGTATGGCAGATTATTGAATGTGTCGGTTAAACACATAAAAAACCAGCACTGTTTTGCTGTCTACTAAGTAGTACACAAAGAGACAAGTTCTAATGATATTTCAAAGTAATTTTCCCCTGTTTTTATTCATGTGTATTAGCAAATTTGGTATGCAAGATGCTTCCCATAATTACAGTTCTGCTATGATTTAAAAAAGTTTGCAAATAAAATTATTTCGTGAGTATGAATTATGTCAGCTAGGTAGCGTCCGGATAGCTCAATAGGTAGAGCATTGGCACGTTAAGCCAAGGTATCCAGTTTCGAATCCTGGTCTGAACATTTTCGCTCTATTGGATAAAACCTCAATTGTGCTACTCCAACTTTGAATATAAAATTATTTCTTTCAAGTAGTTACTAATATTCTTTCTGATTTTATAAATAATTTGCATAAGAAACTCATTTTTCTTGTTCATTCATTTTCATTACTGTTGTTTCTATTCAAATGACTATTTTGATAAGAACTACTCTATTGATTAGTCAAAATAAAATTTAACGTTTATGTTAAAGTAACATTACTGAGGATTTTGAAAACTGTAAAATAATTTTTTTCAAATATGTAAATTTCTGCACTGTTTAATTAATTAACATTTTGCAACTTAATCATTTTTATATTTATAACATGAAATAGGAATAACCAACACGGGTATCCAAATTAATATTTCATATATAACATGATATACAGATAATTCTTTACAAGTTTTTTTTTTTTTTTTTTTTTTTTTTTTGTAAAGTTCATAAAAATCCAAGCACAACAACTTTTTTTATCGTACAATTACATAATTTTTGCAAATTAGAAAATATAAATTTAACATACACATACAACACACAAACAAAATACCGCAGATAGAAAATACAACACATAGAAAGAATAAACATTTAGAATTGTCTTAACTTATTTTTGCATAATTTAATTTTAACATTCTTTTTTCATGATACCCTACAGCTATCATTATATTATCAAATAATTCAAAGTTACACTAAATGCTAAACAGTCTTTGACAATTTACGCAAAAATTAAAGTCAGTGAGCTATTATCATTACAAAAATAATTTGTAATTTTGCATTTTTCTTTTTTTTTAATGAAGTAAATCTTTTTTGTATTCTTAAAGCCTGTATTGTAAAAGAGGCGTGCTAAATTTCTTCAAAAGGTTAGCATCGTGATATCTAGATTAATGCATAAGCAATCATTGAGTTGGTCTGCCTAATAGTTTGATCACAGTACTACATATTTTAAGCTTAGCACGTTTTCCGTTTTTTAACGCTAAATAGTGACACGGTACATCTTTTTCATTAGCAATAAAATAATTCTCATTAGGTATGTATAAAACAAAGCAAATTCTACGTATGCGGAGAAAATAAGCTAGTACATAATATGGCTTTAAACAAATGCGATTCCTATCAGTGAAATTTAAGATCACTGATAAGGCTGCTTTCTGTACGTTAGTTATTTAGTTAGTTATTTAAGCTATGAGGTATTCGCTACGGCTTTTGCCGGCATGACCTCAAATGATCACAAAAATGGCGTTATTTCCTTGGGTCAACCACAGATTCAACCTTCCTCCACGAGGAAAAAAGGCAGACTCTTCTGTACGTACAGCGAAATCGAAAGAAATATGTCACTTCATGTTTCGTAACTCATATCTCTCTGGATTACAACATTTGCATAATTAAATAGATTTTTATTTTAACACTATAAATAGTCCCAAAACTAAAAAATATATGCAAAATATATTTCATGCTTTTTCGATCGAATATTAGTTTCATGAAACATAAAAAAGTTTTATTAAAGACTTACTAACCCACTAACCGCCAAAACTTGAAGGCTGAGATTTTCAATTTTTAGTTGAACATCGTTTGCCACCACAAACTCTGAAAGACAATATTCGTTTTATATGATCTTAAAATTTTATGTCTTTAAGTAAGATCAATTTTTTAATTGAAAAATAGTGGTGGGTATGTAAATAATGTAAATATGTGTATTTATTTTTATCGTTGCACGAATGCAACACTAGCGGGTAATGCAGTGGTGGAAAATTGGCGCAGAGGAGGAGCCTATTGACACCACTAATATTTTGTAGATTTCTTCACCTTAATAAAAACTCAGATATTCAGTCATTAGATAAAGTGAAAAATACTACTAAAATTTATTGGTGCCAATAGGCTCCTCCTCTGCGCCAATTTTCCACCACTGGGTAATGGGTTAACATATATTTGTTTTCTAGTTTCTGTAAATGTTTTCTGTTTTAGAAAATAAAGCGAAAACAGTTAATTAAAAAAAATCTCGGTTTTATATCAAATTAAAGAATTTTCAGGACCGAAAATGATAGTTGCACATTGTACTAAGTCGTAATAATCTGGATAATAGTCTGGAATATTACGCATTTTACGATAGTAGCAGTGTAGGTAAATATTTGCACAAATGTGCGAAATGCTCGAAAAAATTTCCTTAGGTTTCTAGAAACATAAATTTCCGTTAGCATATCGGTATTAATTACCAAAATTTTCTTTTGCTGCATAATTAAATATTTAATTATATAATTAAATATTTATTTCTTAATAATAATTGTTACATAATTAAATACTTATTTATTAATAACATTATTAAAAAATTAAATACTTATTTCTCTTATTATATAACTTAAAAGATTGAAATTAAGTACTTAACTCATACATTTTCACACACATACGTAAAATAAATACAAATAATTATCTAACGCATGAAATAGATTTCAATTTCTGAAAAAGTCTACATTTTCTATAAATAATATAATTAGACACTAAATGCAAGCAATTTGTACAATAGCAGAGTATTATATCCGTTACTGCGTATTCACAGTTTAGACAATCTTTAGGGAAGTGTAATCTTCAACTTTACGCAAAAATACATTGAAAAATAACGACATATCTCCTTCACTAACAGGCTTTTAATAATATTAGAAATACTATGAAAATAATAAAGTAGGATTACCTCACACGAATCTTGTCCACCGTTTGTATAACCAGCACATACAAAATTATTCTGGATAACCTTTTGATGGCCAGCTTGGTAGAACATAGTTTGACATTCATTGTTAGCAACGATAGGGACTTGAACTTCTTGCAAAATATTAGGCACATCCCCGCCTTTAAGAAAATTAGAAACAATTTAACACCAGATTTTAATTGAACAACATCATATGTTTATTTCCAAACAGTGCCAAAAGATTTTCAATGTACATAAAATGACATAAATAATGAAATATCTAATTGCATTACTAGAGGGGGGATTTCTTTATTTGGTCCACATATCTTCCCCAAATACTATTACATACTTTGACCTCACATTAGAATACATCTTATAAAGCTTTCTTTATTTACAATGTATGCAATTTTAAAATTCCTTGTACCAGATTAGTCTCTAACGGTTACTTTTTCTCCCTCTTGAAAATCTCGCCGAGGATCTTTTTGTCAAGCGGTATACTTTATTTTTGCATAACAGTTTGTTTGAAATTTTGTCTAATGAAGCAATTGATCTAAGTTTTGACCATATAAATCGCATCAAAACGAAATAGTTTCCTCAAGTGAGGAGTTATGGTATGATTCTGTATTGTAAAATCTTGGTAGTTCATTTGCATATCTACTGGTTTTTTGAGATGCGTTTTTATGGCAACTTCTACGACTCTCACAGCTTCCCCATTCATGGAAGGATGGTAGGGTGCAGAGAATATATTCCCGATATTATTTTGATTAAAAAATTGCTCAAATTCAGAACTAGTGAAACATTTTACATTATCATACATTATATGACTTCTCTGAAAAGATGGCATAGGATGGAAAGAAACTCCAATCGTAGAAAACGGGCACACACTCTAACTATCGAATATGTAAAATAAGACACACTATAAAGTAAAGTGACATGAAATCTATACCGAGAAAAAAAGTGAAAAAAGGGTTTCAAAAATAAAAATTTGGATGTTGTATTAAGAACTGGGTACACTTCGATTAATTTAGAATAGACATTAGGCATAATTTGGAGCTTTTCGATCATAATAGGTATGGTTGGTATGGATTTTTTGGCATGACACATTTGATCATTCCAAAGAAGGACGATTCCTTTTTAGTGATTAACTTTTATGTTTTCTCAAGCAGTGCATTCTCTTACAAGATCTTCGATATCAAACACAATATCCCTATAAGACCGGGAGTTTTTTTTTGGTAGAAATTGAAAGTTTGGGTGGTTTCCCCTTATCGATAGGACCGTATTTGATTGAAAAAAAATATTTTAAAAAATACCCGATGTCAGGTTATGCCAAGGGAGGACCCGCACAATTGTGCGGTTTCGGTCAGCCGTTTTTGGGCTAAATCTACACAATTGTGTAGTTTGGGATTATATGTGCAAATATCTAAAGATAAAAGTTTAAGCAAAAAAATTGTTGTTTATTGAGATAATTTTCATCAGCCATAATAAAAACGTTTAAAACAATTTTTGTCTTTGTACAGACCACTACAATTTCATTTTTTGAGACGTGCTCAATGCTCGCACCCCTCTTAAGAGCCGTTGACAAATGGTATGCCCTTCACTCCGTTTGGATTGTGCCTGATCCTTCGAATTTTTTTTTTTTTTTTTTTTTTTAGTTTTTCCAACAGCGGTAGTTTGTTGAAATGCCGATCGAAGTACATAAACTTTGGTCTGAACCAGAGTAAGGACTACAGGAGGTCCTAAGTCCAGATCCTTGTGGACCAGGTCTGTAACTTTCCCACTGGTATACTACAAAATTTAAAACTATCCCAAGTGATACTGTTAAAACAGAGTGTGGTTTGTTTTTTATATACTGCTTTACTGAAGCACGTCCTAAAAAAGGAATCGTCTGCTCGTCTATGGAAAAATTTCCCTGATCTCCTGGTAAATTCAAGCAGACACTACGGAATCTGTCGAGCATTTGCAGAACTTTCCATAATTTATTATTTATTCCTGGTGTTTTACTTGTTATGTCGACAAAATGGGATGAATTTATCAAACTGAAAAATCAGTCTCGTGATATGCATATAACTCATATAAAACTGATAAATCATATATGACATCTATAACTCAGAGCAGAAACATACTGTTCGTTACATGTGCATATTATATATCTAATACTATCAATTTTATATAGAAATCATGAATAGTACAAACCTAATAATTTAAAATTAATCCGATTTAAAAATGTAATTAATAAAAAATAAATTGGTAAAAACATAAATAAAAAAAATCACTTAAGAATAAAAAAATTATATATTAGGAATTGTGCCCATTTTGGAAGTGGTAAAGACCGGACCCGCACAATTGTGCGGGTCACTTGCTTTTAAACATTTGTAAAGCCTAATTAAATTTATCAAAGACAAAATCAATTAAAATGATGAATAAAGTATATGAAAAGAAAAATCCAATCTAAGCAAACACTAAAAATAATATTTAAAAGAAATTACGACAGTACATACTTTTAGTCTATTGCTGGCAGATGATATAGTCTTTTTAAAAGCAGAAAATCTAACCCTGTATGCCCCTTGGTGCCCCCTAGTTGTGTCTTATCAAAACATCTGAAGCCAATTAACTCATATAAATGTGCAGATTTGGTTTTAAATCTCACAAAAACAGAAAATAGTCATTCTCTTTTACTTTAGTATACTCTTTTTTTTTTAGTATACTCTTTTTTAGTTTAGTACCTCTAATGCTTTGCAGGTATAATGGCTCGATGGCCACACAATATGCAACTCTTTGCTGAAACGAAAATTGAGCTTCTTTCCCTTTCCAAAGATATAGTAATTTAATACCACTCCGCAGACACTCGAAAATTCATAGAGATTATTATTCAATTTAGCAGTGTTTGCTATATACAAAGCAGTCATTCGAACAGTTTCAATATAAAACATATTATACGCATCCGCTTCGATGAAACTCTTATTAAAATGTTGCAAATACAAATGTAATGAAGACATAAGCATTTCCATGGCTCTTAAAATTTCTGAATTTGATACTAGAATTGAATGTTAGCAAAAATATAGCATAATGGTTCGTTCTACTGACAAAATCAAGCAATATTATGATTAGTAATGCAAACAGACGTTAATGGTTTATGATCGAGACGTTAATGGTTTACGACCGATCACTCAATGAACATATCTAATACATTGATAAATTTGCTTCACGTCTAACACGATACTTAAAGCTTCTTTTGCAATTTGCGAGTAATTCCGTTCGGTAGATTTCAACAAGCAAACATAACTGGATATTTGATCCATATACTATAATGTGCCTTGAGATATTCCGTTACGTTTTTTACGTGAAGCTAAAAAGAGTATAATACTAATTATTCCCAATAAATTAGTATATAGAAAGCCAATTTCCTTTGTTAAATAAATTATTTTGATGCAGGTTCTTTTCAAGGAAAAATAATGCAATATTTCAAATTTATCAAAAAAGTGCTCACGACAAAAATATGATAGTTTACTAAATTCTTTTCAATAAATATTCAAATCCAATTACTAAGGCTGTAACGAGGTACAATCTAAGATGGAAAACAAAAACATCCACCCATGCAAATGATCACTTTGATGATTTTATAAATACTGTCGAAGATCGCTAAGACGCGTTTCAAAGGACTGTACAAAAGCCGCACATTAAACGTGATAAATAAGCCTATTTACACGTCTAATCGTCAAAATAATCTGAGAATTTGGCTTAAAGATTTACGATCGAAAATTGCACTTTTTGTACTCTTTTGGATTAACCCTTTAAGTATCTGATAGAACATTTAATGTATGTTTAATGATTCATAAAATAATAGGTATACAAAGTATTGGCACGGGTATTTGTATTTGATTACCTTTCATATTTATTTATCTTATGTAGTGAAGAAAATTCCTATTAATATTAAATCTTGGTTGAATTAGCCGTTGAATTAAAAAATTGCGTGGCAGGAAAACACGGTTAGGACGTTTAAAGGCAGTGTTACCAGACTGGGGACTTTTTCATTCAGATTATTTGACTGTCACCACTTTTTTAAAATAGTATAACTCGTCTTATTTTTCAGAATTTTCAATCTATTTTTTTAAATAGGCCGAATATTTCTATTTCAAAAAAGCGGTGACAATCAACAATCTGGGGACAAAAAAGTCCCAATCTGGCAACACTGATTAAAGGGGATATAACTTTAAATATATCTTTATTCATGTTCAATTCATTGCTGTTTTTTATAAGATCGACTAGTGCAAAAACTGAAAACAAAAATGGCTTTAAGTATACCTTTAGTGTCAACCATAATATACAACATGAACAAAAAATAATTATCTTGCAAACCTCAAATTTTTTGCACAAACAAAAAACATCCCCATTAAAAATAAATCTAACAAAATTCTTATGAAAATGAAATTTTCTTCAGAATTTCTACGGAAATATGAAGACATTTTGTAGATTTATACTTTAAAAAAAAGTCTGCAGAATTTTGTAAGGTATTTCACTGAAATTTTGAATCACGAAAGATAAATAAAATTTGTTTTTAGATATTCTATAAAATAGTGGCTTAAAAAGTGCAAAAGATTTTCTGAAAAACATCTGTAGAATTTCTGCATTCATTGGGCAAACTTTTTAAAACGGATAGGGAAAATAAGACTTGTTTTCAGCCATTTTGCAAAAAAAAATTAAGACTTAGAAATTTCAACTTTGCCGATATTAACGGTCAAACATTGTATAGAATATAAAATTGGACTTGTTTTACGTAAATTCAGATGTAAATGTATTTAATTTAATCAAGCAGACGTTTATTCTGTCAAGCCAAGCTTAAAAAAATATATATATTAAGCGCGACAAATGAGCAAACGCAAAGGAACAAACGTCAGAGCTCTTACTGCTTACTTACAGCAGAGAACTTCTTAATGTTAATTCGACTAAACATGGCAGCATAAAACATCATATATCACAGGAACCGAGCATCGCAGAAAAAAAACATAAAAGAATATAATGAAGAAGTTCTTCAGTTTAAGACAAAACTAATCTTTATTAATGAATTATAAACAGAGATACAGAATTTTAAAAAAGTATGTGAAGATACTGAAAAACAATTTTTTGCTTCCTCCATGAGTTTATTTTTTTAAACAACATAGAGACTTAAAAAATGGATAGAAAAAAGTAAGGATTGAATTTTTAGACAGGTAATTATGTAAGCTATGTGTTTTTAAAAATTAAAAATTAATAAAAATAATTTTTCTATCTTTTGTTTTTTGCAAAAAATTTTAATAAAATTTTAAATTAACAAAACACACCAAAAGAATGGTAAAACCGCCAAACGACCCTGTTTTATTTCCTATAGAATATCAGTAATAATCTGTAACCCTCAAAATATCCCTCTATAGACTAGAGGTCTGCACGGGCCGACATTTCCAGGCCCGGGCCCGGCCCGACTCATAGAGAAAAAAAATCGGCCCGGCCCGGCCCGATACAAAAATTAAAAGTTCGGCCCGGGCCCGGCCCGTAGAAAAAATAATATTGGCCCGACCCGGCCCGATAAAAAATTTAAAGTTCGGCCCGGCCCGAGTGAACTTCTACAAAACATTGATTTTTACGTCGAATTGGTTAAAAATTTGTCTCTTACGAGGAGTTCTGACCAAAAATATTTATCTTAACTTTTTTTTCATGTTTATAATCTTTATTTTTGTAGAAGTGCAGCAGGCTGCGATATTTATTTTTTTAATGAATCTCTATTTCTTGTATGTAAATTTTCCAGTTATCATTAATATTGTTAATCCATATTCCATGTATAGAAGTGTTAAAAATCGGAAAAATGCTATACAGTAAAATCTTCTAAGATGAAATTGCATAGAAAAGAAAAAAAAATGCGTTATAGACAAGTTCCCTTCTTAGCAAGTGTAAATGTATTGTATATTCTTTTCTTACGTATTAGTATATTAATTCTGCATGGATCAACAAGTTTTTCAGTTTAAAACAGGGTTCCGTCATAGGCAGGTTCCTTTTCACACATTTTACTGTATTTTAATTTAGTTATATTTTAATATGCGTAGAAATGTACTATTCTTTAAAAATAATAAATTTTAATGTTTAAGTGTAGAATAATGTCGGCTCAAAAATGTATGCATTTTTCGCAAAAATTTTTGGGCCAGGCCTAATTTAACTGACCTTTAAGTGTACCAGGCCACGCTGAGACAATGATTTTCATACGGGCTGGCTCAAAACTAGGACTGAAAATTTTGGGCCGTGAAGACTATGAATGAAACCAGGCCCGGCTCTGTACAGAAAAATTAAGTTAGGCCCGGCCCGGCCCGAGTGCCGTGAATGAAAATCGGCCGGAACCCGGCCCGTGCAGATCTCTACTATAGACATTTCTGAATTAATCTTTCGGAAGACACCCTACGTAAGTCTTGTTGTTGAATTTACATTAGCCCAGAGTTGCATCTATATTGCATATCATAAGAGATAATCTATTAAATGTTTTTTTTTTTAATAATAGGTAAGCATCTTAAATATTTTTAGGCCCATTTTCTTACTTTTTAAATTTGAGAGTCATTTGCCCTTATCCGCGAAATTTTTATAGGAATTAAAGATTTAGAATGATCAGTTTGTACACCTATAACTTCATGAGATATTGCAAATTTGATTTTACATTTTTGGGATTTTATATTTTTGTAAAATAACAGATAAGTAGCTTTGCTATTTCTAGACAGTTTTTCTTTCTTTTTGTTTCGGAATTCACTTTATTTGTAAATAACAAAGTAAATATTTATGTAGTGTCTTTCGACGGTGTACTATTTTCTACAGAATATCTATAAGTAATTCAAATTACAGAAATGGATTAAAAACTGTGTCTAGCGATTAGATGTTACTCAAACAAATCAAGATAACGAGGTTTATTTTTCAGTTCTATTTAAATTTAGTTTAATGTAATCAAAGTGTATAGCGTTTTCTATACGATACCGATTTGTAAATAAAGTAAAAAGGATTGGAAGGTAGTCGAATTTGAATGGATGTTATTTATTCATATGAAATAATACGAATTTCGTTTCGTATAGTTTGTTGTAATGTAATAAAAGTGTGTTGTCCTTACTATAAAATACCAAAAGATAATTAAAAAATGAACCGTTTCATATACTGAACAATAAAATAAAATGCAATATTTCTATTAAAATATGTTTTTGTAATTTACGTTTTTGTCTGCTATTATAGTGCATTTATCTATACTAATAAAGGAAAGATGTTTGTGTGTGTGTCTGTCTTTCTGCGATGGCTATGAAAATCTACCACATGTAGAGGACTGAAAATTATTTCTATGAGGATAGTCAAAGGCAGGTTAAAAAATTCATTTCAGAAAATCACTTTTGGTGAATTTCGCTTTTCCCCCACAGGATTTCGATGAGAAAAAAAATTACATGAAAAACACTGTTTTTTACAAATAAATATCAACATTTTAGCACGAAAATTATACACAGGCTTTGAAAATGTTATATTTATAACTCATAAAAATTTCAAAAAGCCTGGACAATAAGATATATATATATAATTTAAGTTTAAATATACTCGATGGTAGTGGATGAAAAAAAAAAAATAGTAGAAGAACGCTACTTGCAAGCCATTTTTTAGTTAGATTTTCATTTAAAAAATATAAAATCATCCAACACTTATTTTGGGTAAATCTAAGGCTATTATCATGGGTCTGGATAACGCCATGCGGGTCCGCTTGTGTTTAATAAAAAAGCATATAATTTGAAGTAAGTCATGTAAATCTAGCAAATTGCTAAGATATTTTTTATTGCATTGCGAATATAAGACGTTTAGTAAAAATCATCTTGAAGCTCAGCATATAACAATTGTTTGGAATTTAATTACTAGAAAAACGAAATACTTCAAACTAAATTAATTCCATCAAACGTTATGTGCAGTTCTGGAATACCCCCCCCCCCCTTCCTCATTCAATACCACCTGAATTTTGTTAGTCCCTGTGTGCTTTGGGACCATGGGTGCATATATGTGCCTTCAAAAGGGGCATTCAGGATTTATTTTGTACCAGTAATGAAGAAATGAAATATTTTCCTTTTTTAATAAGAACATTTTCGTGATTATGTAAGTAAAAGTAACTGTCTAAAAAAAAGTAGTACAACTGAATAAATTTCATGTATGGGATGCTGCCGGTCCCGAAGGAGTTAAGAAAGTTTATTAAAAACTTAAGTTTTGTGAGATGTTTCATTAAACCCAAATTTATTGATTATCTCACCACAATACTTCACTGATTGTTTTGAAAATTCATGTTTCTGCCTAATTATTCAAAGACCGTGTTTTAGAAGTCTTCGAAACTCTGTGTTTATCGTTTAAAGTGTTCCTGATCATTTTACCAGTTACATTAAGATCATCTAAAAATACATGAACATCTGCAATGCCGGACAAAATTTGTTTTATGCTTTTCAGTTAAGCTATTATTGCTAATGCAATCCCGTTACCAATTATTTTATAATTAAACAAATACTTGTGGTTATTGATCATTACCAATTGGCGAACATGTTCATCTACAGTCATTTACAAATAAGCCTGAGATAAATCGATTTTGAAAAATGACTCTCTCCCAAATAAATTTGAAAACATTCCCTTAATTCGAGATAGCGGATACTTATCGGTTTGCAAAATAGGGTAATTTTAATCACATAATCTCCGTAGATACATAAATTTTCCTTTATTTATATCACAGGAACGATGGGTGTTGCCCAGTCACTCTACTCAGCATGTTTAAAAATATCTTCCTTAATCAATGTGCACCTCAGGTACTCGTATCGAAATAAATACCCTTTGAAATGTTTCAAACATAGATATATCAGCCTTACACTTGTATATCTAATACATATTCATTGGTTAATACATTTCATAAATTTTGTAACAGATAATATTGGTCTTGAAAATTTTCCCTTAGAAAATATAGAGAAATTCCTCTAAATGTTACCATGTGTAAGTTTTCCCCAGCCTGTGACAAAAGCCATTTCTCCAGTAAAGTCTTCGTTTCGATGTGGTAGGCAAATTGGCACGATATGTGGCATGAATTCAAGTTCTGTTTCCATTTCTAATAAAGCTAGATCATTTTCGAATGTTTGTGGATTATAATGTCGGTGTACCACCATTCTTTTCACATTTCGAATGATAGGAATTCCATTGTCATTCAAACTGCTTAAATCGTGGGTTCCAAGAACAACTAATAAGGAGGCAAGGAATCTAGAATTAAAATAAAAATACATTTATTAGACACGCAAATTATTATTTCATTACGGTTTTAAAAAATATATATTTATTGAATAACCGGATTCCAACATTCCATTTTTGAGTATCGCTATTTTGGAATACTAATCTTTGCCTTATTTAATCGCAACATTTATAATAATTTTCTGCATTTAAATGAAGCTAATACTGCAATTCGAAAATAACAGTACTAAAAAGTAAGAACAGTGGTTACCATGATTAACGGGGTTCGTATACTTCAAGGACTTTCAAAGACCTGTTACAGAATTTTTGTAAAGTAATATTTAGTTATCTAATGAAAAAAATTCTATCTTCAGATATAGCGACCATCACTTTACGAAATTTCTGGAACTAAAACACCTAAAATCTCCGGAATTTATTGATGCGTGCGAACTCTGGATTAAGGAGAATATAATTTGTCATCGTATTTTGCGCGATTCTTTAATGTAATATATTTTTTTAATTATATTAAGACTGTTGGCCAGACAGATCTCAAATTCCCTTCTCCAATGTTATTCCTATGTGTTTAGAATTCATTCGTATTTTAAAAATTTCTCATGAGAAAATTAACATTTTAAACTTCTTTTTGCTGAGTACTCGTCTCAAAGAATGTCTTTCTTTCTTTCTTTCTTTCTTTCTTTTCTTTTTTTTTTTTTTTTTAGTTAATAAGATATTCTTAAAACATTTACTTAATTTTAGTGTTAAAATGGTACTGACAGCTCGTCAGATTTGTTAAGATTTTAACACTTAAAATATTAAACTAAACATATATTTTCGAAATATTTTGTGAATAAAAAAACCCAGACATCCTTCAAAAAGAGAATATAGAAAAATGAAATCAAAAGTATTAATTTTCTGATGAAAAATTTGAAAATTACTAATGGTTTCAATACTTATGGGTTTAACATTATAGAGGGGAATTTGCTATCGCACTAACAGCCTTGAAAAATATATAACTTTATACAAAGAGCATTATCTATAAAACAATATACGAATGCATTGATTTTTTAAACCTGAAAAAAAATCATTTATTACAGAGTATAATGAATACTTCAGTAAAACATTTATAAAATAAATCATCTGATATTGCTTTTCTCTTATTTTTAATTATAAGAAACGTATTATTTACATGTCAGTGCTTATATGTTTTAAGAGTATAATAAAATATTAAAAAAATAGAGATTGAATTTTAATATAAAATAATTATTAGTTAGCGTTTTCACTGATTGTTTTTATCAGTGCATTGTTTTGACTAGTTTGAATGAATGCCAGTAAAATCTAATCAAATATAATTTTTTCAAAATTTTCTTCATTTCTGTTGTTTAATATGTTTCATTAAAAATAAATATACAAAATTATCCTTTTTATGTAAACCTGTCTGTGATTTTTCTGAAAAAAAAATAATTGCTTAACACGTTCGCTGCCATCTACGAGAACACTCGTTTCGAGAATACCCGTACGAGAATACGAGTTTCCTTGCCAGCTACGAGCTAACTTGTTTATCTACCTGGGAGTTATCTCGTCGTTGGCACAGGGAGCAAAAATATTATTCCATATGCCAACAACGGGTATACTCGTGTGAATTTATTTGTTGCTAAAAGTAATATGTTATACATATGTATTTATATAATAAAACAACAGGAAATAATTTGAAAGCATAAAAATGCAGATATGCTCTTGGCGTGTGTGAACAGATTTACCATCTTAACTTGTGGCAGCGAACGTGTTAAAGTATCTTACGAAAATTCAAAATAAGTAATAAGAACATAGTTTTTGAATGGTAAAGTAGGGGGTGTAAAAGTATGCACGTGATAAGAGTGCGCATCCTTCATAACAACATACTGGTGTGAAGCACATTTCTAACTACAATAGTGTTTCGAGTGCGATCGAGACTGGTTAGAACTCCCAAAAAATACTGTACTTCATTAAAAAATAGTACAAAAGATGCGAGTTTAAAGTTTGTAATTACTTTTGACATCATTTTCTTAAATTCAAAGTTGTTACTGTTTCAAAACTTTATCTTACTTGTAATAATTCAGTGACTGTTCTGAATGAAAAAAAATCATGACTATGTTGGGAACAAACTTGAAAATTCCGTGATCTATTATTGACGACACTGGCAACTCAAATTTCGCACCAAAAGTCCGAAATTTTAAGATTGTGCAGGCAGTGGTTGTGTAAGTGTACGCACTCTTACATAATCAAAACTTTCAATTAGAAATTATTTTAACTCTAAAAAATAATACATAATTAATGTTTTGAAACTCTTTATTATTTACAGAATGTCAAGAAGAGGTCGAAAGTTCAAAAGTTTAAATTCTGCATCTTCTATTATATCAGAAGGAAGAACAAAAATCTTCAAGGTAAGAGGATAAAGGTGTTATTACTTCACTGGGAATACTAGAATTTGCGTTACGCAAACGTGCAAAAATAAATGATTGTCCTACTGAAATAAGTAGATTTGCACAACATTTTTAATCCCGAAAATTTCACAAAAGACGATTTTTTGGCCAACTCGATCATACAAAGAGAAATATCTTGAAGATGACAACGGTGCTTAGATGGTGGAAGTGAATGACGATGAAAGGGGCCTCATTATTACAGAAAAATAATCAGCTACACCTATGCAGTCAGGTCAGCTAATATCACTGCAGGAAGCGCTGCCCACAAATTTGTTGATGAAATACAACCTTATAATGCTACTCTAAGATGCTCGAGATTAATTATAGCCATTACTCCCTTACTATTCAGATTACTATTCGGGAAGAGTGGTAACAAAAAAGGGGATTGGTTGGCTGCTATGAGAATGGTTTTACAAAAAATGCACAAGAAGCAGGATGTTCAAATGTTAATTTTCCATTATACGATACTAAAAATTAATCTGTGCTCTCTATCAGATCTCTAGGCGTACTCTTACACTAGTATGTAAAATGTATGTATTTAAAACCTAGTGATTTTGTTGATTATTCCTAAAAGTTTTATTTTTAATCTGGAATGTTTGTGATTGGCACTAGATGATTATTTGTTTTGATTGTCTGTTATTTTGATTGTTAATTCTTTCAAAATGAGGGCTTTTTCACCACCCTACTCCACGATAATGTATGTTGAAAATAAATAATCATTTGAAAAAAAAATCAATTTTATAATAAAATGACGCCCAGAAACATTAAATATGTGTCATAGAAATCACAGAACATCTTACCCAGGTTGACAATGAGCAGCTGTCAAAACATATTTAGACGTAATAAGGACTCCTCCGCATTTGTTTTTCACGAAAATACCTAGCCACGTGGCTTCCTTTACCAAAGCCTATAAAGAAAAGTTTAAAAATTTAAAACACGCCAAAACATATTTTTGAAATATTTAGTATAAAATATATTAATGAAAAGATAGAATTTTTTATCTCAAAAATATTTTTCCTTATTCTTTTATTTTTGATGTTTAACTTTACATTGAGTGGTGTAGTTATGGGTATTTAAGTATCATTCCATTTGCTAAAAATTAAAGTTAATGCCTTTCTAATAATTATATAATTAAATAACTTTCAGCCTTTTATTTTAACCTCCAAAATGCGTTTATCAATATTGATCAGTTCCCAGACACATTTTTACTTATATGTAGTATATATTTCAAGAGCGAAGAATGTAAATTTGTATTTAAGGTAAATGAAGAAGCGAATAATTTATAAATATGTAAAAGCAGGGATTTATTAGTGACAGTGATCTTCTCTTTTATTTTAAGATTTTAATCAATATTAAGGTTAGTTTCAACTTATTTGGCCTAAAATTTACGGGATTTTTTGCGATTCATTTATATATTTAAATTTTTGTGTATAAAAACATAATAACAATACGTCCTGTGCACTGGAGCGTGCCTGCGCTACGATCGGGCGACCGTTTTTCTTCATACACAAGCTTATATCAAAAGTTAGTGGAATACGGCGACTTTTGATAAAATGACGGTCACCTGAACAACAACAAAAAAAAAATTCGCGTCTTTTTTTTTACATTTTGTGAGCTCGAAAAAATAATTAATCAATTAAAATGATACTTTTTGGTGGTATGATCTACATAAAAAATGATTACTTTTCTTTAAAGAAAAAAATGGAAAAAATCGTTCGAATATCTCTCGAGGAAAATGGTGTCCCTGTTTGAAAAACATGGCTTCGAGTAACTCCAAGTTTAAAATTTTTATAATAGCGCCACATTAAACGAGAGGCGTTACATTCAGTGAGCTAAAAATAATGTAAGGAATTGGAATATGATGAAACTACTTTAGGGACTTACAAACTTAAGCGATGCAAAAATTTTAAAATTTTGACAGAAAGAAGTAGAACTCCCCCTTAAAATTAGAATTGCAAAATAAAATGTGGAAAATATCTGATTTGTTACAATTAATTCAGGTGGTCCATATAAGAATATGTATATAATATATGATTAGGTACAAATAGGTATAAATCGGAATAAATAATGTAAATTAAAAATATCGAACATTTTGACCCAAAAAAGTAGGACCTCCACTTAAATCTAGAATTTCAAAATGAAATATAGAAAATATCGAATTTGTTACAATAAATTTAATTGGTCCGTAGAAGAATAGGCATAACATATGAATAGGTACAAATAGGCATAAATATGAATAAATAATGTAAAAAATGGGATGCAAAAAATGTAAAATTTAAAAAATCGAAAATTTTAACCCAAAGAAGTAGAACCTCTCCTTAAAACTAGAATCGCAAAAGGAAATATAGAAAATATCGGATTTGTTACAATAAATTTAATTGTTCCGTAGAAGAATAGGCATAACATATGAATAGGTACAAATAATGTAAAAAAAAATACATATTGTGACAAACAATATATGACTATACATATGTCATTAAACGCTAAATTAAAAAGATTACAGGACTCTGATTATGAAGGGTATTTTTAAAAAGAAATTAAATCCAAAATTCGGATGTAAATTTGTACCTGCCACGGCCACTTCCCAAAATGCGAATTTCGTCCACCAACTATACGACCAATAGGCTGCATTGGCCTGACTCCACAATCTACATGAAAAAGAAATATAAAATTATTTTGCCATCTTTAAAAAGCAAAATTAAAGTTTAAAAACTGTATACAGATAGGGATTCTATAGGTTCTACAGATAAACAAATCATTTATTGCGCGATAATAATTTTTAATTGTAGATTGTAATTTAAATTTAATTAAAAATTATATTAATGAATAAAGCAGAATTTCACACCACTAATTATTAAAATATACATGTCATCTTATAAAACTAGATAATTTTTTAATATAGTTTATTAATATTTCGTACCATAAACTGTTTTTATATTTCATTATAATACAAAATTGAAATCCAACATTACAATCATATATTTTATGCCAAATAAAGTAAACTGTCTACATAACTTTTTCGTATCTCTACAAAATTTTGCCAGAAAATGTTTTATAATACAAATCTATGTAATACATTATGAATAACTAAATGTTACATGCAAGCAAACTATTAAATGTCCTGAAACAGGTAGGGAAAATTTTCTCTTAAATATTAATAATAGCTTATCTTTAGTCTTGTTCTCGTTAGAGATTCTTATTCTCATTGTCTTCATCGTTTTGAATGATATATCTATCTCTAAAATTGTTTACTAAACTATGAAAATCACACATATGTAAACCATGCTTTGAAATTTTCCGAACTGTGGCAAACATTTTTCTGACTCTGATTCTTAGTTATAGTAGGTGTGCTGATAGTATTACGGAAAATACTTTCTTGCTTATTAATTTAAAAGTCAAAAACTAAAATAACTGCATGAACTACATAACTCCAAAATTTATATATATCATGTTTTAACTTATTAGAGTTTCGAATGTAAAATAATAAATTTTATTGTAAATCTCTTTCAAAGATCTTTAAAATTATGAACAAATGTAGATGAGAAATACGTAATCAATCAAAGTTTAAATAAAAATTAGGCAAACACTTTTAGATAGATTTAAAAACTCCATTTTTAATACTCAGTTTTAGACATCCAAAATCAGAGTTAATTGTTCTTTTCTCAATTCATCATTATTAAAAGTATTTATTTATTATTTACTTCATAAATAATATTACTAAATAAGCATATAAAAAGGAAGGAAGAGAAAATGACAAACTTAAAAATAAGATAGAAAAGAAACAAATTTTTATTGTAAACCCAATTCAAATAAATTAAAAATTATAAAAAAAATGATAATGAAAAATAAGTGTTTAGTCAAATTTTAAATGGAAATCAACCAAGCACTTTTGGGTAGATTTTAATACTCCATTTAGTTTATTTCTCATCATTAGACATGCAAAACCAGAGTTAATTGTTATTTTTCTTTAATATGTAACGATTAAAAGTATTTATTAATTACTTCATAACTAATATTACTAAATTATGTAAAAAAATAAGAAAGAGAAAATGAAAACACAAGCGTAAAAAATGGTAGAAAAGTAAATAACTTTCATTTTAAATCCATTTCAGAGAAATAAAAAGTTATGAAAAAAAGTAGATGAAAAATAAGGGATCAATCAAATTTTAAATGAAAATTAACCGAACACTTTTGTTCAGATTTAAACATTCTATTTAATTTACTACTCAAGATTAGCCATCCAAAACCTAAGTTAATCATTTTTTAATAATTAAAAGTATCTATTACTGAATTATTTAATAAATAATATTACTAAATGAATATATAAAAAATGAAGAAAAAGAAAATGACAAACAAATAACGTTGAAAAAAAGAATAGAAAAAAAAGAAACATTTACAAAGTTCGACATCTTTAAATGTTTATTATCCTTGAATTCAAAACAGAATTTTTTTAATTTTATAATTAAGATCATATAATTGGGAGTAATAGTGTTTTCCGTGTAAAAATACAATTATTATTTGTATTTTTCATATTATTCTTATTTTAATATTTTCTACAATATCATCTCGCTCTATTATCCAGAAAAAATATTATTTCGAAATTCTAAGAAAGAATTCAACAGATAACAATAATTACATAATTTTATAAGAATAATCCAATTATTATATTAATTGAGCAAATTTAATTTAATTCAAAGCGGAAATAAAAATGAAAATTAGATTCTATAATTGAAAAGCTAAGTGGAAGAACATGTTAAGTAACAAAAATTACATTTCAAGAAAATTGAGGTGAAAGTTTTTGCTGTAAATTTTGATGATTTATTTTCTGTTTGATACCATGTGTTTAAAATATTAACAGGTATGGTACTAAACTCTCTCATAAAAACTTATTCATATTTAATTTTCAAATATTAAAAATTATTAATATTATTGACATTATTAAATATTAAATATTAATGAATAATGTCTTAAATCTTCAAGACTAAATAGAATCTTAGTATTTTAGCTTCACCATGTGATAGGATACCTCATAACGCTTTCATCCAAAAGATTTTAAAAAAAATTTAGAAAATGTAGCATAACATGTTCATTGTTCATCCACTCAGCTCTTCAATTTATAGAGAAAAAGTACATTATATTTTTATACTTAGAAATACATAGTATCTAGAAAAGTATATATAGAAAAGTAGAAGAAAAGTATAGAAAAAGTATAGAAAAGTATCTAGAAAACTATATATTCTTTCATTACTTTTGAGTTTGAAGCATGCTTTAAAGGTCGAGGTTAGGATGCTTTTAAAAAAAACCTTATTATCATGTTATTAAAAAAGTACAAACTTACCTCTCTTATAATTCCAAGGATTATTTTTTGTTGGTTTTTTCGTCGTATGCGTTGGTGTTGTTTGAACTGCTGTGAAGTTCTCAACGGACATAGGGAGATAACTGGAGTTAGATGTAAAATTTGAACTGTAAATTTCTGCATTTGTTGCATTAAGAACAATATTCGTTAAATCTGAACCATACAAAATATCTACATTTTGAAACATAGTTTGATGATTGGAACTATTATACATTGCACCCGTTAATAAATTATTTTCAGTCGTATGAATTGAATTATTTACATATGGAATTGATGATGTTTCACT
The DNA here is from genome assembly GCA_963932465.1 of Maratus speciosus. Lineage (NCBI taxonomy): Eukaryota > Metazoa > Arthropoda > Arachnida > Araneae > Salticidae > Maratus > Maratus speciosus. Next base: position 338,299,656 of record OZ010787.1, on the reverse strand, counting down.
AAATGTGTTTGAGATGTTTTGAAAAAAGTTTAGTATGGGAGTTTTCGTATTGTTCGAACTTGCATTTTCATCCTGAGAGACATCTAAAAATGTAAATGTTATTTGTGTTACGTTCATAAAGTCAAACTGATGAGTTTCAGGACTTGTTAAAACTGATGAGCTTGTGCTATTTAAAACATTTATACTAAAATTCAACCTTGTATCATTGAGTTCTGTCGTTTCGTATAAATACTCTTCAGTAGATAAGTTACTATTAAGAGTAAAATTCTCTATGGGAATGCTGTTATTTATGTATAAATCATAATTTGTTGGTTCTTCATCACTGATATCCAGCTGTGAAATGTTTCTTAAAGGAAAATTCGATGAAGATGATAAAGTGTTAGATGAATTTTGATTGAGATTGCCATAACTGGCATTTACAGGATAGTTGCTTGATAAATCATCTACTATCTCGTTTAATGTATATTGAAATGAGGAATCATATGTTTTTTGAGTATGAGAATGACTAGGTGAAAGTGAGTTTACTTCCGTATATTGAATAGGAAAATTTTGTTCATTGGTAGTTGAGAGAAAGTCCGATTGGACAGTTTCAGATGGATCATCATTAGGTTTTATAAAGTACGTAAGTATATCCGTAGTTATATCAAAAAGAAATTCTTCGTTTCCGGAAGAATTGCTTATCGAATCATAAACATCAAGACTAATATCCATATCAGTTCCTACATTAATTTGTTCATCAGATTCAAAAGTATTTTTCATATCCAATATTTCTTTCTTATCTGCATCTTTTTTACTGTCAGTAGTTTTGAAATAAGTTTCTGTAGACGAAGCTGGTTGATTATATACGTAAATTTTATCATATTGAGAAAAAATTGGCATTATATCATTATTATTTTCATTTTTATGAGTTTCATCAGATATCGTATTAAAATCTAATAAATCTGTCATAAAATTTAGGTTTTGAATTGCCTGTGTAATACCTACTATTTCATTATTAATCGAAATAGCTGAATTACCATATGGTACAGTTTCTGAGCTTGTATAATGTTTGTCACAGTATTTGCTAAAATTGTTTTCATTATTACAAACGACTTTCAATATTTGTTGTGTATTTGTGCTTAAAATATAATTTGACTCATCGCCTGAATTCTGTATTTTTGGATCTAAGGTAACGCCAAATCCAAAATCATTATTTTCATTAATCCCTGCAGAATTTTTTTCTTTCACTTCTACTGTATTTTCAGGGATATTTAAATAGGAATCATTATTTATAAAATGTAATGAAGTAACGTCCGGAGTATAAGAAATCGTTGAATTTTTAACTTCTTCATGTAGTTTATGTGCATTTTGTTCGTTTCCAGAAAGTTGATGGTACTTTAAACCGTTAAGATATTCTAATGCAGAATTATTTTTTTCATCAGCAGGTAAATCTGGAATACTGAAAGACAGTTTAAGATTATCACTAAGATTATTATGTAAGAAGGATTCGAAATTTCCTGCTTTACCCGTGTTGGACGTTATAGAAGTTAAATTTGACTGTATGGTTGGATCAACACCTGGTTTTGAGAAAGATGCTTCTCTGGATGTCAGCTGAGAAATAACAGATTGCAATCCCGGAGGAAAAACGTGCGTACCATTATCCCAAACAGAAGGTACAATCTGTCTAATAATTGAAGTTTTACTATCTTCAATTGGTGCAGTTGTTACTGATAGGCTTTTCGTTTTATTATGTTGTTCATTATTAAGGTTTTTAGTACTATATATCGAAGGGCTTTTGTTCACTTCAGATACCAGTCTTGATGTTTCAGTCTCAGTTTTAACAGAATCCAAATCAAAAAGATTTTTAGTTTGAGTACTGTGAAAATTCATTTCTGAAAAGGAATTGTTTTCAGATGTATCATTTTCTGAAGGCATGATAGAAGACGTTGTCAAGTTTTCGATGAATTCACTCGAATCATTAGAATGACCATTATGTTCTTTATTATTCGCTAAAGTTGAAATAATATATGGATTTTGTATATTTAATACCGTAAAATTTTCCAACTTATTTTTTGATTTTCCAGTGTACCTTGAATTCAATTCCAAATCTGAAGTATAAGAAATACTGTCTGTGGTATTTGTGGAGTCAGTTTGATTTCTCAAAGAATTTATATCGAAAATAGTATAATCAGTAGATTTTTCAGATAAATTCGAAAAATGTGAATTATTCTTGTTCTCTTCATAAGAATTATTAACAAAATCTTCAATTTTTTTGTTGTTACTGCCAGTCACATTGATATTAATAGAGGATCCTGTTAAAGTAAATGCATCAGTTGAACTTGTCGTTGGGTCATAACCAAGTATTTCAGAATAATCACTGGAACTTTTAAATAATAATGAAGTATTCGACGAATCTTCCTCCTGGCTGCTCGAAGAATTTATTTTGTGCCTTGTGTCATTCAGCGTAATGTTGTTAATTAATGGTACTGTGTAGAATTCCATTTGTTCATTATCTGTGGTGCGTTTAAAATCATTACTATGAGTCCACTTTTCCAGCAAGTCTTCATTCAAAGAACAACAAGCTCCAAATAAAAAGCCATCAGCACAAGTTGATAATGCAATTCCTTGTCGACTGATGCAGTCCCATTTGAACATGCAAATTCCGGTGTTTCCATGCGAGTCCATGCAGCTCTTTTTCAGCAAGACCATCCTCCCTTGTGAACCTAGAAATAAATTTAATTAAAATTTTATTTATGACTTGTGCTACTTTATTTTAATAATACAGCTAACTAGGGTCCGATTTTTGCCTAGGCTGATAACAGCAGAAACGTGAACCCCTAAATTTCAAAAACTTCATATCGCCCTAATTAAAAAATGTCCCTAATAGGTTGTAATAAAAACTTTACTTACAAGCTGAGTGAATTTAATAAATTTTGAAATTATCAATAATTTTTATTAATCTTCTAAAAGATATGTACAGATGTTGGCAAGTTGCGAACATTTTCCTTTAAATGCTTAAACGCGAAAGAAATGTGAGTGGGGTCCCTGATATTCATAATGTGCCTTGGGGAACAAAATGTATAACTTGGGTTCTGCAGCTAACATTGAAATCTAAAGCATATTTAATTACCGCTCACAAAAATTTGTCCTTTGGAAGAATACTTTTACAAAGTGTCGCACATTGATGATGCGCATTCCACTTATATATTGAACGTAAAATCTGTTACAATGTTACAAATCATTTTAAATATTGAGAAGTGGATTAAGCGACTTTAAGACAAGCAATTAATCATTCAAGAACAAAAGAAAAAAATTATGACAGAAAGACGAGCTTTATTGTTCCGAAAACAACTCAAAAGCATACTAAGTTTTCATTCCAATTTCTCTTTAAGAAACCTAAAATTTATTGTTTTCATGTAATGTATGGTAGGTTCTTCCAATCGCTTCTCAAATGCATCTCTTGTATAACGTTCAAATGGAAAAGAAAAAGTATTCAGAAGTCATACGCAGGGGACGCATTCATAAAAAAGAATCCTAATATCTTGTTTAATGTAATTTACACAATACTTTTGCACAGCAAATTACATGGGTTTTACTCAATTCTATAAAAGTTTGTGCGCATATATTTTTACAAAATCTTTAAAATCTTGTGCGTATGTATATTTACAAAAGAAAAAGTACAATTTTCGACAGACTTACAAGTTTTTCATTTGTATTTTATTTATGAATCGTGGCATATTTTCATTTTGTGAGTTTCAAAATTAAAGCGATAAAAATGCTGTAAAGCAAAAATAAATTTTTGGATTATTTCTCAACTTATGCTATGAAAATATGGTAATTTTTGTTTAGTCTATTACGAATTATCTTTGATTGATTCTTTTACTCTGTGTTGCATGCTTATAAATACAAATATTATATATATTAAAAAAACTTTCATTCATATTCATTGTAGTTTTTAAAAAGAAATAAAATCGCAAATGTAAACAAATGTCGGCGTTTACAAAATTACGATATAGGCATTTAATGTTATGTAGGATTACAGGAATTTGCACACACCAAAATACCACTGGTAATTTTTTTTTTCATAATATTATTTATATTATATTTTAAAATTTCGGGCTATACATTTCATTTTACGGTCGCATTTCCCTTCTTTGTTTAAGCCTTTTGTAACGTTTGAAATGTAGCCAAAAATGTTTTTAAATGAGTTTACTTTTGAAGATGAAATTTAATTTTATGTTTGCTGTTTTTCTTTGACAGATTGACGCTTTTTAGACAATGTATATCAAACCAGTTTTAAAATATTATTTTCTTAATGTTTATATCTGAGTTAACAATAAATGTAAATATGCTGCGTACCTATTCAGTCTTTTAAAAAACTTCCATAATTTATGTTTATACATATGCATTTGCATATTCTGTGAAATAAAATAAAGGGTTAAAGAAATTCATGTTTGAAAAAACGTTTCATGTGTTTTTACGTAATTTACAGAGTCAAATATTTTTTAGTAATTTATTTTAATAGCTATAACAGTTCTTAATAAAAATAAAAGCTATTCAATGCAGAATATACTGTTGGGAAAGCTAATTCTTCGTTGCTTACGTAAAAAAAAAAAAAAAAAAAAAAAAAAAAAAAAAAAAAAAAATCCTTTCGGTTTAGGCGGAAGAGAATGTAGATTTCTTTGGTTTCTTTTTTTATTTTGAGGAACATATTAGGTTGTAACGAAAGTTTTCCGCCAAATCACCATTACATAATACTAATTTATAATAAATTTAATTAACTGCAATTTTATTCATAACCACCATTCCGCCAAACATTCACAGTGCCATGTGATACAGCACTAGTACCTAAAGCTGTACCCTTTATTCGGTGGTATTCTGTTGCTGACTTTTTGCAACAGAACTGGAAGTAAATGATGGTTCTAATCTGGTAGCATGATAGTTACATTTCAGGCCCCTTGTACTTAATCATAACGATATTTTTTTACAAATTTCACAACACAGTGTTATAAAGCAAGTCTCTTTCTTTCAAATGCCAAAATTCGTTTGACAAAATATGAGCAAACACATCAACTCGAACTGTTTGCACAGGCTGTATTAGCTGTGGCGGGAAACTTCGTTACCACCTGATATATCAGATTTTATACAAATCAAACAGATTGGCCTCTCTCCAATTAAGTTCACTATTTTGGCGAGAAATGTAATTTGCAGGGAAATTTTTTATTTGGCTTACCAAATGAATTGAATGAATATGGGGCAGTTATACAAAAAAAAAAAAAAAAAAATTGAAATCATAGTTTAAAAATAGCCTGTTGATTGTAATATATTTCCGACTCTCAGAGAGATTCAAACCCAAACAATTCAATAAATGTTATCAAAAACTTTTGTGTGTCCCGGTAAATGAACTAGAAAAGCTAAATACACGATTATTAAATTTATCCCAGATATTTTCTAGATCAGTTAGGTTCGGATTGGTTGAATATTTCGGATGTTATCGTGAAGACAAATTTTACACGTTTCGCTTTTCTGTGTCCCTGTAAATGATTTATAAGAACTACATACTTTATTAACGAGTTCATCCAAGATACTGGCAAGATCAATATACTATCCCAATTATGTTTGAATTGGTTCATTATTTCGAATGTTATCGGGGTGACATATTTTATATATATATATATATATATATTTTTTTTTTGCTTTTGTGTGTGCCTATAAGCGAAGTACAAGAGCTATATACTTGAATAACAAATTCTGTCGAGATACTGGCAAGATCAATACATGTCCCAATCAGGTTCAAATTGGTTCAGTATTTTGGCCGTTATCGTGATTAAACATTTCGTATGTGTTTTTGCTTTTGTGTGTCTCTATAAACGCTATTATAATTATATAAGCTACATATTTGATTAACGAACTTAACCGAGATACTGACAAGATTACTACACTGTTCTAATTCAGTTCCAATTGATATTTCGGACGTTATCTTGATGAAAATATTCGCATTATAGATAGATAATTAGATAAATGAAGGTATTCCAATAGGTCGATTTCTTAAGAAGTCAATTTAAAAGTCACTCCAAAGTCTAAACTTTTTTTTTTTTTTTTTTGCACTAACTTCACCTAATCAACCATATCTTATTAAGACTGAATTTTTTAGTGAATTATTGATTGCATCATCACAAGAGAAAATGCTAGAGCGGAGGAGAGTATTATGCACAGATATTTTACGTATATTTACAATTCTGAAAAGCGAATTATTCGAAGTAAAATCTCAGTTTTGAGTACTCCATTTTAAAAATAATATTTAAAATACTTTCGAATATGCCAGGTTTTTCAAACGTATAATCGCTGTGATTTACAATAATATAGAAGCGTTACTTTTAACTTTTCTTAACGAATCGGTTCTTTCACCCGTCCTAAAGTTAAATCATTTTTTATTTGAAAATTACGATCCATTTTAAATATTCAAACTAATCAATATATAGACCTAAATTTCTAATAAAAAGGAAACCTTTATTCTTTTAAATCGTGTGTATTTTTTCATAAGGCCAAATTTTCATTTACAGTTAAAGTTTTAATATTTGAGAAAATACTTCATATAAATTAATAATGAAAATGACATTTAATTTGTTATTATTTTCTGATTTGCCATAGTATTTTAGTGCTGATATTTTACAAATATGCTCATATCTGTCAATACCATTCATGGTTCCATAGTTTTTAGGTAGATTTCGTATGAAATACTACCTGTTGGCGTCGTTCCTATGTTGGAATTTCTGAAAACTTTTTCCAGATCTACACCGATCATGACCCCTAGAGCCCAAAACCACCCTCAGTAAAAAACTTTATATATATATATATATATCACTTTCTTCTGGACACGATAACTTTCGTAATTCTGCACCAATCTCTTCCAAACTGATACATAAAATCAAGGGGCGTAAAATCTCGGTCAGGTTCGTTAATGGGCAAAATCGGACCAAGGGGATGGAAATAGAGAGGGGGTTTGTGAAAACCGAAAACTCCCCATAACTTCTTAATTTTTGTACATATCAAATCAGTTTAAAATTTTTATTACTTCTAAAAATAGGGCCAAAAATTTATGTATCACAGATTTTTGATAAAGTTAAAAATGGGCTCAAGGGGCGCAAAAAATAGGGTTTTTGAGAGAAAAAAATTCTTATACTTAAATTAAAAATTCTTATATATTAAAAAATTCTTATACTTTCGAAGTATACTTAACTTCGAAATCTACCTCCGCCTGTAGGGCGGACCGGCAGGGATTTTTTATATTAAAATATTAGTATAACATTAAAATGAAAGCTATAATACGTTGCAGCTGTAAGCTTTAATAGGCTACTGTATGACTAGATTAAATTTCAAGACAATAGTACATGAAAAATTAAGAATTAATATTACCTTCCGCTAGTAAGAGCTTATCATTCCTTAATAAATATAGAGAGCCTAACATATTTTTAAGGCTGAAGGGGATGTCTTTATATGAGGCATTCTCATATAATTTTGACTTTTAAGTCAATGAATAATAATTTTTATTTTAGTACATATTCCTGGGTTTTTTTTTCCTTATACTGGAAAGCACCCCATTCATGACTGTATAACAATATTAACGAGATAAATAAGTTTTGGACGATGTTGGAGACCAAATATACCACGAAATTCCTTACCGTCACATGTCCCTGATGCAGATTTTTAAGATTGGAGCTGTCTGTATAAAATCATTTCAATAAAAATAATTCGATGTAATTTTTTTCCGAAACTGGGATTATTCTTTTATATAAATACTAGGGGGCTCTGCCCCCTTCAAGCTACGATCACCAACCCCCGTTCAGACACCGCAGAATCTAAAAACATGCTAATCTGATGGGCTTTAAAAATATTAGAGAAGATGGCATTATACTGAAAAAAAGCTGTGCAGATCTCCCTGTAAACGGGTTTCCATTCAATTCCCTTTGATTGCAAAAATTAAAGGGCGAATCAGTTGCTGTTAAGACATCCAATGGTTGTTTTCGTTTTTGATTAAAGAGGATCAGTTAAACATTTGAAAAGAAGCTAAAATACAGTCGAACCTCGTTATCCCGACACTCTAATGTCCAGAAAAAAGTGTCGTCATAAGCGGGGTGTCGCGGTAAAAGGAGTTGAAGAAAAATATGTTTATAAAAAGCTGTATTTTTAATTAATTTATGGCAATTTTAAATTCATAACTGTTCTTGCAGATTTAAGCAATAATACATTATTATTAAACAACATAAACACAAAAACAAAATTGAAAAGAATAAAAATCAGATTTATGATGACTGTTTTTTTTATTGTTACATGAAATATTAATTAATTAAGGTTTGCTTATCTCTAGATGTTCTTCCTACAATTATTTTTCTAATATTATGCAATGAATTGTAATCAATATTCGTTGTTTCAGAATAGATGTTAGATAATTCCTGATTGTTTCAATGCAATATTGCAAATGCTTCGGTTTTAGTCGGGTGAAAAACGTCGTTGTGGCCACAAGAATGCGCCACCTTACCAGAACAAAAAGACTGCGATAGTGTGTGGGTTTATTTATTCAGATAAAGGATTGAAGTAAACTTTCTCATTTACCTCAATGGGTAATTTAGACATTTTAGTGGAAAGTTTGGCTAAGACATTCTTACCGCTTAAATGCCGTGCTTATAAGATATATTACGAAAAATGGACAATTTTCCTAAACCGTCGGGATATCCGGAGTTGAAAAATTTTCAACGACGTAAAATCCGGAGTTTATTTACATTAAAATCATATACAAAAAATCGGGACTTTGAAAAACTGACGTGATATGCGGAGTGACGTGAAAACCGGGTGTCGGGAAAACGAGGTCCGACTGTAAAATGAATTAAGTATGCAGAGTCTTTGTCTCCCGGTATTTTAAAACAATCTCTATAACAATAGCTTAAGTCATGTGACTATCATCAACAGTTCCGAGCGGACCACTTCGCTTTTTATATTCTAGATGCCATTTTGGTACTTTAATGTTAGCCAGGCATAGGAGATAAGTGGCCAAATATTATTCTATCGCCATCATTTCATCTATATTATATTAGTTTAAGTCATCAACTGCCATAAACAAATACGGTCCGAATTCTTCGCCTTTCATATGAAAGTTTGGCACAGATGTCATATAGATGTCATGTTGGCGCGATTTTTTTCCGACGCCAATTTGGGGAACGCATCAACAGCATAAACAACATCCGGCTTACCATATAAAGCAAAATAACGATACTTCGGCGCCAGTTAAGTGCCCGTTCCGTATATGACATTGGCGTTAGAAAAAAAATCGTGCCAATATGGGGCCGTAAGTTTTTCATTTTGATTAAAAAATCAATTTTTTTTTCGAATAAAACTACATAAAAGTTGCCATGGTCGCAAAGAATTCTTGGTACTGTTACGCTAGCCGGCTGCAAATCTCGCCAATAGCTTTTTTTCAACTCGCCAGTTAGCATTTTTTTTTCGAGTTGTAATATTTGGCCAGATGATGGCCGTGATTTTTTTTTTTTTTTTTCACGAAAATTTGGCGAAAACCTCGTTTTAAAATACCAGTTACATATGCATTTTTGGTATTACTTAGTTATCCCGTCGACCAAAAATCTTTCGCCAAACTATAAGATTAAATGCCACTAATGGTTGATCGTAAATGTCACATTCACTTGACTTTATGCAAGTTACACGTGTTTACGGCAACAAGTGATTTTTATTTCGACGTTTTATTTGTATATTTATTAAAGTTATACTAATTTATTTGTTCTTTCGTTATTTAAAATAAAAATTATGTCAATTTGTATAATTTGGCGAAATTGGTCGACGGAATAACTAAGTAGTGCCGTATTTTTAAATTATTTTCTATTATTTTCTAAAGGAAATATAAAAAAAAATAATTAATAACTATAGAAAAAAATAATTTATATAATTTTAAAAAAGAAATAAAAGTAAATAAACATTTATTATTAAATAAACAACAATAGACGGGTTACCACGTCAATCACAATAATGCCATTTTGGCGCCAATTAGGAACCTCGGTACGTAGATAACATATGTGCCTAATTTTTTTCTTTTCGTTTTGTTTTAAAAACAAAGAAAGAAGTGAAAACCATCAATTTTAAATGAAAGTTGTGTATTTTAAATAAAATGAATGAAAGGATTATATTTTAAATGAAATTAATGAAATATAAAAAAAATGCAACGGGAAAAATGTTTAGCGAATTATCACCTGCGTCTCGTAACATAAAAGTATCCTCAGAATTGATTTCTGTATCAGAATCTTTCGATTTGGTGAAAGGTTGTTCAAGTAAATTGAATTATGAATAAAAGTTGCATGATACATTTCTTAGCATACATTTAAGGGAGGCCAAACTGGTCGCCAAATTAGTTTAAAATAATAACCTTTTCTGAAATATAAAAATAAAATGTCTGTTATGATTAAAATTTGAGTTTCCATCATTAGAAAAATGTATTTAAAATTAGAAAGAAATTAATATTTCGAAAATTAATTCGAATTAAAAAATTCTAATACCAGTTTTGAGATCTGCGGATCAATACTGATTTTTGGTGTTAATTTCATCGCAAAGTATTCCATATTTTAGGAGAAATCGCCGTGAAACATAATCAGTTGTTTAATCAGTCGTTTCAAAGAATCGTTACATAAATTCGTTTCATTTCATCCGTTTCATATATCCGTTTCATAAATTCGTTTCATTAGGATTATATATAGTAGATGTAGAAAAAAATTAACCTCCACACATTTTTTTTTACGGTTTTTAGCATATTTTGAACTCTGTCCTTGAATTTTGGATTTCTTACCGTCCCTCTTGCTAAAATTATACAGAAAATCACTTCAGATGCAGCCACAGAATTTTTTTCAACTTTTTTCTCATGCAGAAGTATGCTAGAGAAATAATGGCTAAAATTCTTTGACAGGAAATTTACTGCAGTATTTAAATCAGCATTTAAATATCAATTTCAAGCATCGTGGCTTTATTGGTAGTCTTACCATCCCCAAGAATTATTCCTGCACTTTTCGAGGTAAATTAATTTTTTTTTAAATTTAATTCCATGTAAATAACTGTTGCCAAAAATCAATCGACATTGTGGCTATCACTAAGTCTTAACATGATTTGCCTAAAAAGAGGTGGTAATTTTCCTTACCGTCCCCTTTTTGTCCTAACAGTCCCTTTTTTTCCTTACCGTCCCTTTTCCCCCCTCCCAATCCCTTCACCGTCTCTTCTTTAACACCCTTTTAAGACAATGTTATACATTGTCATTATTTCTTATTTGAACGTTCTGTGGGTACTATGCTAATTCATTATAAGTAAAAATATAGAAGAAAATAAAAAGAGAGGTAAAACAGTAAGGGGAAATTCTTCGCTGCTGACCATTTTTTCTTTATTTTGAATCATTAAGGCATTCGTCTATAAGTTTAAAATGTTATTTTATTAAGTTTAATTTCACCAGATTTTTATTCCTGAAAGTTAAAATTTTGTGAGAATGCTTTATATGCATCACAATATAATTCTGAAAATGAACTTCTAAATGATGAGTTCCGAAGCAAGAATAACAGGAGAAGAAAAATAGGTAAATTGGCTAAAAAACAAGGTGGGTAAGAGCAACAAGTTAATCTCTGGAGGTCACGGCATTCAATCTTTTCTCGAGGCAAACATCTGAAACATCTCGTAAATATAGCATTATTTGTTCAATAGCCGACTTTGACGTGAAATTAAGGAAGACGCTACATAATACGTTAAAGAAAGAAAATAGAAGTAAAAAGTAGTGAATATTTCAATTTTATTCTGGGTAATCATTTTATTTTGATATTTCAGAAATTGGGAACAACAAGTTGAGTGGGAGACCTGAATTCTTAAGTAAGATTTTGCTAAGTAATAAAAACGGTAAACGTGACCTTGAACTTACCCTCTGGTTCAATACTGCATTTTTTTACCTAGAAAGGACGTTTGTCAGAATGACGTAAACGTATTTTATTCATGTGAATGATTTGTATTTGTATTCCTTAGAAAAGATGAAAATATATTTTGTTTCCCAGCAAGTTGGTAGGATTGCAGCATAGACAGTCTCTAAATAAATGCCATGCTTGCACGTGTATTTCGGAAATATATATATACATATGCATAGAGAGAGAGGGGGGGGGGGGGGTTACATGTTTTTTTTTTAGATGTAGCGGCTTCAATAGCATTTGTGATTTGCTATCTAATAACTACGGTGACAATCTGTCCTTTATTTTGAGAAATGAAATACTAAATTTTTATTTTTGAAAATAATAAAAATAAATTCTGGAATCAGACAATAAGCGCAACCTTACAGGTTACAGGAAATATTGAAAGTGTGCATTCAAAACAAATAACATAACATGAGTTGATTTTTTCTTTTTCAAAAAACAAATTATTGTGTAAAAATTTTCAAAATTGAACTTTTTCGCGATGATAAAGCTGGTTTGTAATGGTTATTTATTTATTTATAGTCATATTATATTATATTATTATTTGGTCAAACATATTTATTACTGCAGTTTTTTAATATAGTTTTAATATTTGGTAGATATATATTATGAATTTCCAGTTTTAGTGAGACAACTACATTTTCTTCACATTTACTTAGTTGTAACAATTTTAATAGATAATGACCTCTAGCCAAACATTTTTTCTTGTTATGAATATATTATATTTTTTCGGAGTTTCTACACTTTTTTGGTGTTATTGCCATGCTTATAAACATTTTAAATTGACTGTAAGTGGTGGGTGCAAAGAAATCCTTCATTCGAATTGAATATTTCCAACTGAGTGAAAAAATGCCCAGACCAGGAATCGAACTCAGATCCTTGGCTTACAAGGCCAATGCTTTACCGTTTAAACTAATTGAGGCAACAACCAGCCAGCATATTTCGCTCAGAAAGCCTTATTGGTAGTAACATCTGGTCTGTCATGTAGACAGCTCAATAGAATAAACCGCAGGTAAAGAAAGTCCATATAAACGATGGATACGTAGATGAACTATTATTTTAACACAATCAAACTTATTGGTAAAGTTATCATACGAATTGAATATTTCCAACTGAGCGAAAAAATGCCCAGGCCGGGAATCGAACCCAGATCCTTGGCTTACAAGGCCAATGCTTTACCGTTTAAGCTAGCTGGGCCAACGATCAGCCAGCAGCGAAATATGCTGGTTGGTTGTCGGCCCCGGTAAAACATTAACCTTGCAAGCCAAGGATCTGCGTTCGATTCCCAGCCTGGGAATTTTTTCGCTCAGTTGGAAATATTCAATTCGTATGATAACTTTACCAATGAGTTTGATTGTGTTAAAATAATAGTAAATCCTTCCTTGTTTTAACTTTTATGTAAATGAACAGACAATAGCAAATCCAATATTTATAAATTTACCTGTTTCCCGATCTTTTGCTTGCGTATAGAGTGGATGACCATCGCTTGAATTTATCAACACAAGAACGAATCCTGCTACTATGAATGGTTTTATATCCGTATGTATGACCATGATAAAAGAAAAACATTTGGCTGAAAAATAAGAATTATCCTTTTTAAGCGATGTCAGTTCAAATACAATAAATAAGCAACTCTTTTAAAATTTCATGCTGATAATAGTCGCAATATAACTAAATAATATTTTCAAATGACATTGATTTTGTTTCAGAGATTTTTCCTGTGAATTTAACTGTAAGTTTAAAGTTTCATTTTTAAAATTTATTATTTCAAAACACAATTATTTATTTAGTTTATAAAGCTTAGCCAAATTATTTTAAACTGTTGCGGTTTAAATTAATTCTCCGTTTATTTCTTAGGAATATTTTTTTAGAGGAGCCTAAAATATTTCTTACCAATATTTTTAACGTTTAATTTGATTTTTTTTAATCGCAATTGTCGATGACGAATAATATAAAGACACCTATTTTTTTAATAATGGCATCAAATAAAATATATTACTTTTCAAATAAAAATATTCTATTTTTTAAGCAAAAGTAAATGGAAACATTAAATTTACTTTTACAAATGGATCAAAGACAATTATTGGTTAAAAGTAACATACAGACACAAAAAAAAATTCATTGATAAAAGACATTTTATAGAATTTTTTTAAATGCATAATTTCGTAGGTGTTGTTTTTCTGTACTTTGATTCACAAAATTTATGCTTTTAAATGTTTAATATTATTAATTAAAAAAATTATCTTTATGCGGTAAATAGTCTGTATTCAAAAGTTACATTTCTTCATTCTAAATTTCAACAATTTTAAATAAAAAATACATATTTAAATTGCCTATATATGGTATAATAAAAACACATGAAACACCAAAAGAGTATTCAGAGAAATAAAAATAATAATAATAATTAAAGCCTTTACAAAATGTTTGGAAATTATAGAAATACACAATATTTCATTATTTATTTTCTAACCTTGAATTTGCAGTTAGTTCCATTTTCAAATCCACTGTACACAGTTAGGAGTCGTTCCTTCTTTGCCACCATTCCACTGATTCCATTTTGCGAGGATACTTAGATGTGCTCTCTGTTTCAGAGCACAGACAGCTCGTCGAAGAACAACGAAAAGGGCTTGTCCCATAAAACACATCTTAAATCTGAAATATCATTATAAAATTAACATAACATAATAATCGTAACATGAATATTGTACGCAAAAAAACCACTATTTGTTACTTTATGTTACCTTGAACATTTTATTCCTGAGATGATCAAGGGCATAACAAACATCTCGAAAGAAAATCACATTTTGACCATTCTTTTTAGTGTAAAAATTACTCTAGAGATTTTATAATAAAACTACAAAACTCTTGCGTCAATACGAAAGTAAGATCAAAAGATATAACGTTATTTACGCTATAGTCTGTGTTTGCCGCGCATCCTTCCACGAATTAAATGTATTTATCTCAGAATCTATTTTTTTTTCAATATTTGTTATATTTAAACTGATTCAGTAGCATATTCTTCGAATTGTCTTCAATATTTTTTGTTTCGAGGAAAGGTGTTTGAGAATATTTAATAAAATTACTACTTAGAAAAGCCTTTTGTTTTAAAAATTAATTATTTTTTCTAAGATGAAGATATTTTGATTGTTTTAATATAATTTATTATGTATATGTATTGCTTTTCTAATAGAATTTTGTTTAAAGATCAGTTAAATATGTTATCAAAGATCTTAAACATAACTTTATTTAGCGACTTTTAATATATAATTAAACAAATTTCTTTTTAAAGATCACAACACCATTACTGTTTTTTATGTGTTTTTCTGTATTATTTAGATGTTAACATGTAAAAAATCTATGATGGTGTTATGAGCTCTTCATTTCGAAAATAAATCAATTTGATTGTTTGGAAGGGAGGAATCAGTGCTATTTTAAAAAAAAATCTAACCACGTCTTTTTATTTATGCATATTAGTATCCTTTTATTAAAAGTTTCCCTTGATGACTTATGATAAAGAGTTATTGGTGTTTTTCAAACATCTATTTATATGCTTAGAAATATATTACGTAAAGTATTCATTGCATGCAGATCTGTGATCCTCATAATGGTATTCAAAGAACGTCAAGATTTTTTTTTAAACCCCATTTCGTTGATTTGTGGTCTGGACCCGTACCTCACTATCTATCCTTTAAGAGAGTACACATTATTATTATTCAGGAAACAACAATATTGATTTAGAACTCAATTTACTGGATTTTTTTTCTGCATAAAATATTCTATAAATAAAAATCGTGTTGGATAATACGTGGAACCTTGTAAAAATTTATATGTAGTTAGAGATGCAAAGGTAAAAATTATTTATAAAGTTATCGTAGGACTTTCCGATTTTGCCCTTTTTAGCTGTATGTCTTAATATTTATTGTCATCGGTGCCGGCAAGAGAACATCCATGGGGAGGTGTAATAATTCTGCGATTTTTTTTTGTGTCTAACCGATGTCTCAATATAATAAATAAAAACACTTTTATCCTGAATTATATTTTTTATTTAATTGTATAATATTTTATGTTATGCGTATCTTCATTTTATGTCACATGAAAAGCATAAATTTTAACGTTTTCTTTTGTTTTGCTTTTTAATAGTATAACATAAGAAAATTTAATGACTCCTTGCACCCTTCCCAACTGCTGGCAGACGTGCTTTTTGTTTATTTTCAAAACGATAGGTTATTTTTCTCAAAACATTGTTTAAATATACATAATTTAAAAAACCGAGCACTGATACAAGAACATTGTGCTCTACTTTCTCTTTATTATAAGAGCTAATCCTTCGCTTTCATAAAATGCTATTTAACACTGTTTCTACGGATGTCAAATGGCACCTTCTATAAGACTTTGATTTATGGTTTATCATTTAAAATTTTTAAATTGAAACAATTACAGGCCATTTTTAATACATTGAAGATTCTTTTTTATGCTTTTTACATTCTAAAACTACTATCAAAATATACATAAATTAAAACTTTAAAAAGGTGTCATTTCACACCGGTAGAATTAGTGTTAAAAAGATGATTATTATAAAAATGTTAAAAACTTCCATTCCAGAAATAAGATACTTCATTATTAAAATACTTAAATTTTTAAATAGTTTCCGACAGAGTAAACATTATAAGAGTGAGTGTCAAAGGTTTTAAAACCTCATCAAAATAGAAAATATATTCTAGGACAAAATAGAGCTCTTTAAAGTTTAAACATGTACGAAGTAATATTACAGCTGGAAACTCATCCTCTTTCGAATCTTTCAAAATGTAAATTATCTTTAAGGATTATGTTTTGTTTTCTGTGACTGTTTGTACATTCTAGATATTGAAAAATATGCTTAATCGAGGAGTTTAACAAAGAAAAAATTCAATATCTCGGTTCAGAGACCAGAAAATGATCTTGAATTTTTCCTTTGTTTCATTCCTCGGTTAAAAAGTGTTTCAATGACTATAATGTACAAACATTTACAGATAACAAAGAAAAAAAATTAAACATAGAATTTGCATGATAAAATTTTCAATATCTTGTTTCCAGAACAAGAGGGGTTGCACTTGTACAAGAACTATAATTCAGGTCACTATCTCTTCAAAAGTTCTCCCTCAAGGCCGATGCTTAACCAAATAATGTAATCGTGATAACGATTATTTTTTCCTAAACTGCCACATAACAGGATAAATTCACGATGTATTTTCTTAGAGAAATGATTTTAACTTTCAATACTTTTTAGAAAAGGTTCGAAAAATAATACATGCCGAATTCTTTCAAAATTAGCGCGAGGAACCAGTGAGACAGAACCATCGAGATTTTACTGCGTTTCTTCCATGGAATGAGAGTACGCAGCCAGGGGAATGTATAATTCAGTTGCAAGTAAACAGATTAAATCACCATCACTCACGAAAAGAAGAAATATTAAAATTTCCAAAGACTTGCTGCTTCCGAACATTTTAACAAAGAGGATAAAATACCAGATTAGATGCTACATGTGTGTGTTTTAAAAATACTTTGTTAATCAATAAAAGAAAAGGGAAATTGAGGTTTACCAATTTTTACACTTATTATTAAGAATATTGTAGCAGTTTATGAATGTTGTTTATATTTTCTTTTTGCCTTCATTAAATTTTTTTAAGAATGAACACCTATCCTTATTTGGCAAAGGTATCCTTTCTATATTAAGTACGTGAACACAGCATTTATATCAACATTTTATACAAAAATAAATAAGTGACGAGTAAATAATAGTTTAAAAAAATTCAAATTGGATTAGAAATAAAAACAGCAGGTGTGGTTTTTGTATTGTCATTCATGGCATTTTAAAACCAGTCAAATTTCAAAAGGATATACTTAAAGGAAATAGTAATTAGGTTTACATTGAAAAAAATCAAATGAAAAAACTATTTTACGTAGGCATCGCGAATAAAATGAACACATGTTATAATTAGCGAAAATATAAAACAATGAAACTCATTTCACATCCATTTCTAAAATGACACACCTCAATAAACGTGATTTTTGGTATATAAATATAAGATGAATCGAAAACACACATAATTCTCCCCCGTCATAAAAAACACTAATTATGCTTTAAAAATGACTAAATTAGAATAAGTTATTATTATTATTTTTAAAGCTTCTGACGTTATACAATCTTATTATCTACAAATATTCAGATAATTGGATGTAATGCAGCTTATATATTAAATAATCTGTTTTTGACTCTATACATAAAAATTTTGGAATATTTCCCGATCCATTTAAAATTTTAAAAAATGTGTTTTAATGCTTAAAAACATTTTTCACCTTTTCTGAAAAGCTTTATTATTTGATATGTGTCACTTTAGAATTAAGCGTGCGATATAACAGAAAATTTTTAAGCACTCAAAGAATGTAAATACATACTGGAGCAAATGATTTCAATAATATTTTTAGTTACGGAAATACTTTAATTAAAATGAACAAAATAGATATGAAACCTTTATAATATTTTAGAAAATACTTACATTTCAGTGGCTTAGTATTCCCTATCGCTCGAGAACATTTCCTATGCTGAGAATGGTTTGCCAACCTGGAAGTACTCCGGACAAGTTTTGCCCGTGTTATTGACCTTAAAAGTTGGTAACGGTCATGCCTCGGTAGCGTCTGCCTGTGTCCCAGCTATGCTTCACCTGATAGAAACACTGGCATGTTTCGGGAGGGGGGGGGGAGGAAATCCCACCTGGTTCAACTTGATTGCTTCGGAAGAAACTGATGCTGCTAAAATGTGCTAACGGCATATTCTTTTAAACACGAATAAAACTGAACTCACTAGCTTTAGTAATTGGAGCCGGCTCCCTAAACCGAAAGCTCAGGCTGCAATTGTTAAAGCTGCATACGACTTTATTGTATATATAAAACAAAATCTATGAAATCGCTCCAATTTAAAACTAAGGTATTTGTTTATACACTATATCACAAAAATATAGGTAAAACTTTCAAATGCGGAAGAGACCTCAAATAACTTTTGTATTGGAGACTGGGGTCGTAATTCATTTATTCAGTCAAAAATTTACGGCCCCTCAATCCAGTACGAACCCGGATTTTTTCGTTTATCACTTTAAAAATAATGAAGATATTTTAACGAAATTTACAGCAGACTTACCTTCCTTTGTGTAAAATTTAACGATATTGCAAAAATTGGTAGATGTGGCCACTATCCGCATTCAAAAAATGATGAAATAAATGCGCCATGTATCAGAATATACTTCACATTGCTTGTTCGACCAGAACGTTTTGTAATTCCATCGCGTTTTACACAAAGAAATGTAAGTCAATTAAAACTTTCGTTAAAAGATCTTCATTTTTGATACGCTATGGAAAAAAAATCGAGTTGGGATTAGAGAGAGACGCCCTGTATTTTTTAGAGAATAAATGGATCACGATAGAAGATCTATAGAAGAACTGTCTCTTATAGTGCACCTTCTCTCAAAATTTCTATCTATATTTTTGAGACACCCTATATTGTACTACATATGTGTAAACGACTATTTTCTGCAAGCGTGAGTCAATTCTACAAAATTAATAATTAAAAAATATATACATCTTTTATACTTGGCTTTTCAGTATGTCATTCGGAGTTTATTTAGTGAGCTATTAAAAATTATTATTTAAGTTAAGGTTATTACAACATTACAAAGAAAAAAATGTAGCATTATATATATATATGTAGATTTTAGAATTTTTCTGTTATCGAAAATCGTATTTCATAACTTTATGCATCTAAATCATATTTCACAACCTTGTCAATTTAAAAAGCAATTACTCTTAACAAATAAAATTACATATATATTTAATGATTCTCAATATGAAATTTATGTTATATATATATATATATATATATATATATTAAAGTAGCAGACACGCCAGTCGTTGCTCGTGATAGTAACATTAACTATACCTAAAAATTTAATATAATATGCAAACTAATCTAGTGGTGGGGGTTGAGTTGGGTTGATTTTTGACGGCCGATTATCTACTCGAGGGATATAGGCTCTAGTGGTGGGGGAACCCACTACGTTCGGAAAGGAGGAATTCCAGGCTCGGATTTCACTGAAGCTTCAGAAATGAGCCCGGGTCAGGCCCGAGTCTGCCAAGAAAAAATTACCCTTGGCCCGTTCTCAGTCTGAGAAAAAATAGGCCAGAGGCTGGCCCACGTGCACGGTCAGACTTGGTCTTCGGGTTAAGCCCAGAACCAAGATGATCTCTAATCGAACACAACAACAAATTTCTCAAAATTTAACGATTAAAGACAACACCCTCTTATAGATAATGTCTAAGAGCTTTAGACGTCTTGGCTCTAGAAAAATATCGGAAGCAGCTTGATGAAAATTAAGATCACACATAACTTCGGAAGGCATTAATTTTTCCCATGAAATATTTTATAAAAAACGGTTTAATAAGGATAAACTGTTTACATGTGTACGGTATTTAAACCAAACTACTGGGAGACGCAATGCTCTCTTTTCATATTCAGTATTTGTCACAAAAACGTAATATTTTTCAAATCATAACATTTCAAAAATGAACCTTTTCTTTGCATTCTGTTCTAAACACACAGTGCATTGTGACAGTAAATGTGTAGCTAGAAGTTCATAGCGTCGCAGTGCCAGCCAACTGAACATTCTTTTTTTAACCGACTTCAAAAAAAAAAAGAAAAAGGAGGAGGTTATCAATTTGACGCGTATATATTTTGTTTATGTATGTTCACTGACTACTTCGAAACTACCCAATGGATTTATATATATATATATATATATATATATATATATTATTGGAAGAGGATACGCTGGAATTCTTCCCATTAAAATGTCGTCAAAATTGGTTCAGTACTCTTTTAAAAATTCAACAAAAAACAATAAAATCAACATTTTGTCTCATTCTGCCGTACGTTAGCTGCTTGCAATTCACTGGGTTAGCTGGATGCGAAGTGCTCATTGCTGCACGAGCAGTCGATGTACAATAGCACTAAACTCGTCTTTTTTTATTAATTTAATGTAAAATCAAGTAATTAGCGTATTGAAATCTTTTTTCTTTTTTTTAATTTTATATTATTCTACATGCTCCCCAGCTGAACTCTTATACAGTTCATCTATCCAAAATTCTTACATAATTATTCTATCACAAAAAGTTCAATTTTATTTCAGTGGTTCAGAAATATAATACGATTTTAAATTTAAATACACACTATTAATTTCAAACAATACTATCACTTTATCAATAATTAATTCTAAATATCAATAAATGTCAAAATTCAATCAATGTGCAGGAAAAAAAATGAAAAAAGTAATAACTGTAAAATAAACGCAATAGAATATGATTTTTTTCAAACATTTAATATAGTTACTCTAAAAACTCAAAAGGATACTGCATTTAAAGAAAGATTACAAAAGAAAGAAGAAAGACAATTTTTGGAGTCCTAAAACAGAAAACAAATCTATAAATGCTCGACATCTATCAATCGCTGTGGGTTCTCACTTTGAAAGCGTTCTTTTCTGGAGACGAAAGGCTCAATAATCAGTTGTCAGGTGACTAGAGATGGGGAATATAGTTATTTTTGGTTAACAGGTTACATCGTTCCACACTTGTACAGGCAACAGGTTCCAACAACCTGTTATTTTTATAACATAAAACTAATTGCTGTGTATCCGGTCGACGGATGTTTTAATTAGAAGGCGTTTCAAAACAAATGTCTGAAACAATTTTTTTGACGTAATTATAAATGCTGTTTTACATTCTGATGAATCAAAATCAGTGACTGGTTAAAAAATTAATTTTTGCAAGGAAAAATCTTACCTAGTTATAAACTTCGAATTTCATGCATTTTTGGCGTTTTCTGACACTAAAAACATGTTTTTATATTTATAGTGATTAAAACATTGAAAATTCATAAAATTCTAAGTATCATAACTCGGTAAGTTTTGACCATACAAGAATAAATGTTTGCTATTTTACTTGTTAGAACACGGCAAAACTTCTTCTAAATAAAACTTATAGAATCCAGGTATTGTATAAAATTTGTAATTTCTTATCTATTTAAAAAAGTAATTATTGTAATGTAAATCGATTTTTATGTGATGCGAAACAAAATTTGAAACATTTTTGTAACTGGCTATACCTCTAAAACTAACGGCTTAGAAATTAGTTAATGGTTAACGATAAAAGATACGCGCTGTAGAATATTAAACACAGTTTTAACAACGAGATTTCTAAAAAAAAAATAAAAAAAAATTGCATACAGCATAGATTATGAAACACTTTCCAACACATTCAGAATACTGTACAAAACTTCACAATTTACAAAGGTGGAAGATGACGTCTTAATGAACAATTTGGAAAATGCAGAATGCATTTGAAAACACGATTTCTGCTATTACCATAAATAGTAGTTAAAACATACGATTTTTTTGCAGCCCTGTATATGATCTACAGCATACTACATAATACTCAAAAAGTTAGTTCAGTTAAACTCATAATAACTTTAAAATTTACGTTCAGCAATTTTAACAATGTTGTTGAGAACTTTTGTTCGACCTTGTTTATGATCTAGAATTTATAAACACCAAGTAGTATTTAAAAAATAGTTACATTTAAAAAAGCATACGACAAATGAAAACGCATTTCCAACAATTATTGTGCGTAGGCTATAATAGTCCAATTATTGCTCATTTTCTTCTATATCCATATACTTTTGTTTGTTTCTGTAAATAAACGATAATTTCTATGCACACCATATTCTATAGTAAGAACCTTGTAGTACACCTCAGTGATGTATATCCATTTCAATACATTTTAAATATTGTAATATCATTAAAATACACGGCGAACGATTTTTCCCCATATGTCGTAATGTAAAGAAATTCTTTTGAGTGGCCCTGTAAATGAACCAAAAATGCTACACACTTCCTTTTCAATACAGAACATGCCATACTAAAGCCCAAGAATAACACATATCCATTTCATGGCAATCAGACAATATTTACACGAGTTAGAGCAAGGACTGACAGGCGGACAAACAAACCGAATTCATAAACACTTTTCAACTACGGTGGAAAATACTCAAAAAGAGATATTCGATCCCCGATTTCATAGCAGCCATATCTATCAACACATATTCAAAGCTAATTTCACAAGAACAAAAAAATTTTATTTATATACTTTTAATCAAATTAAATTAATCCAAACAAATTTCGTTCGTACAAATATGTTTTTCAAATTAATAGCAACTGTACTAAAATTAAGTTTTCTCACAAATTATAGGCGGTTATTTTCTTTCTTTTTTTTCAGCTAAATAAAATCACAGAAGTTAAATGCTTTCCGCCTCCCATTAAACGAAATGATAACACAAAAATATTGAAAACACTTGGCCAAAAAGCGAAATTTATAGTGCGAGAATCCCCCCCCCCCCCCACCAAGAAAACCTCCATGAGTACGTAGTAATAACCCCTCCCTTTTAAATATTAAAAGAAACTGTCCATAAATATTTCTCATCCAAAATATCACCACAGATCAAATGATTTCCTATTCCTCATAATAATTACTCGATGTGCAAAACACTCTTTCATTCAGCCCAAAAAACATGAAGAGTAAATAAGACAAAATTATCCTGATAGATAAATTTATTGCTCAGCGTAATTTTTCAATTTAAAACACTTTCGTAACAAATGTTTCAAAATAAGCAAATGTTATACTGACCGCAGAAAATTTTAACGGGTTCTATTATTTCTGTTTATTCAAATGCTTACCAAACGATAAAAAGAACATTTTATATGTTAAGAACTAGATATGCTGATGGCGTAATGAAAATGTATCCCAATGAATTAAGGAATTATCTGCGGTTGGTTTTCAATTGAAATCAATCTTAGTTAGAATGTACATGTTTTAAACGCGCTAATTAATTAAGAATTATAAATTCCTGCATTTTATTTGGATGTGGTCAAATGATGTTTCATTATTTTTGAAAAAGATTTCTATCCAAAATCGAGAATTGAAATTTTTAAGGCATAAATTTATAAATAAATGCATTTTACTTAAACGTTGCAAAAAAGTACTTTTTATAAATTTAATGATTTTAAATTCGAGTTTTGCTGCTTTTTTGGTGGTAGGAGGGGTGGGGGTAGTAGAAATCGATGCTTTTAAATTATGTATAATTGTTTAATTTTAGTTTGGAATATTGAACAGGGGTGTTGTTGTGCTATCTTTAAAAAAAAAAATCCCCTAATCTTTGCAACTCCATGTAAGAAATTCATTGTAATTCCTATTCCTAATTTCTAATGTGTAACTGAGCTATATGTTTGGCAATATAATTCATAGGTATATAAATTTTTTTAATTTACTCATTGAAAATTAGAAGCAAAACAAGAAAAAAAAAGCACGAAAATGTATTTTTAGTTGGAAAAAACTGGTCAGGTCAAACGTTAGACAAAACGTTACTGGGTTTTGGAAAGTCAAACTTGGCTTTTTGTTAAGTAAATGCTAAATGAAAACAATTAATATATATATTAATATATATATATATACGATTCTTGAGTACAAAACATGTCAAGCATGAGCTTTTAGGTAGCTTTCTTTACAAAAAAGCTACCTATTGCAGCCGTTCGGAGGAAAGCGATTTCAAAAAATTTTGGTATATTTTCATCGATCATGACCCCCAGACCCCGAAACCACCCTCCGTTCAAAATTGATATATATATATATATATATATGTATCTCTATATATATATATATATATATCTGACCTATGTCACACTGTAACTCCCGTAATTATGAACCGATTTCGATGAAATTTGGTGTGTACATAGTACATACCAATGTCTCGACCGAGTTCGTTGGCCAGCTTCATCCGCCATTTTGTTTCAAAATGGCGGCCATTTAAAATTTTTAAAAAATTTTAAAACTTGAAATGTGGTACCAAAAAATTAAAAATGGAAAAATATTTTTTTCTTATGTATTTGACCTTTATACAAAGATTCCAAAGCAGTTTTTGTTTTGTCTATATCTTAAAAAATGGCTGAGTTATAGCATTTTGAATTTCTAGCGTGGCTGACATTTTGAAACGTCCTGAATTTTGTCACGCGATAAAAGGCGTATTTATGAACCGATTTGGATGTAATTCAGTGTGTACATAGTACATACCAATCTCTCGACCGAGTTCGTTGGCCAGCTTCATCCGCCATTTTCTTTCAAAATGGCGGCCATTTAAAATTTTTTTAAAAATTTAAAAATTGAAATGTGGTACCAAAAAATTGAAAATGGAAAAATATTTTTTCTCATGTATTTGACCTTTATACAAAGATTTCGGAGCAGTTTTTGTTTCGTCTATATCTTAAAAAATGGCTGAGTTATAGCATTTTGAATTTCTAGCGTGGCTGACATTTTGAAACGTCCTGAATTTTGTCACGCGATAAAAGGCATATTTATGAACCGATTTGGATGTAACTTCGTTTATACATAGTACATACCAATGTCTCGACCGGGTTCGTTGGTCAGCTTCATCTGCCATCTTGTTTAAAAATGGTGGCCATTTAAATTTTTAAGAAAAATTTAAATTTGAAATGTGGTACCGAAAAATTAAAAATTGAAAAAATATTTTCTTTTTATGTGTTTGACCTTGATAAAAAGATTCGGGAGCAGTTTTTGTTTCGTCTATATCTTAAGAAATGGCTGAGTTATAGCATTTTGAATTTCTAGCGTGGCTGACATTTTGAAACGTCCTGATTTTTCTCACGTAATAACAGGCGTATTTATGAACCGACTTGGATGTACCTTGGTGTGTACATAGTACATACAAATATCTCGACCGAGTTCGTCGGCCGGCTTCATCCGCCATCTTGTTTCAAAATGGCGGCCATTAAAAAAATTAAAAAATTAAAAAATTTTAATGAGATACCAAAAAAATTGGAAAGTGAAAAAGATTTTTTTTTTGTATGTGTTTTACCTTAATACAAAGATTCCGGAACAGTTTTTCTTTCGTCTATATCTAATAAAAATGGCTGAGTAATAGCATTTTGAATTTATCTTGTGGCTGACATTTTAAAACGACCTGATTTTTGTCACGCGACAACAGGCGTAATTATGAACCTATTTGGATGTAACTTGGTCTGTACATAGTACATACCAATGTCTCGACCGAGTTCGTTGGCCAGCTTCATTCGCCATCTTGTTTCAAAAGGGTTGCCATTTAAAAAAAATTAAATTTAAAATTCAAAATGAGGTATTAAACAATTGGAAAATGAAAAAGATTTTTTTATGTGTTTGACCTTGATACAAAGATTCCGGAGCAGTTTTTGTTTCTGAAAATTTGTTCTTTTGTTTATATCTTAAAAAATGGTTGATTTATAGCACTTTGAATTTCTAGCATGGCTAACATTTTGAAACGATCTTGTATTTGTCACGCGATAACACACGTATTCGCCTATTTCGATGTAAGAAGGCATGTGGATAGTATACATCAACACCTCGACCAAGTTCGCTGGCCAGATTCATCAGCCATCTTGTTTCAAAATGGCGACCATTAAATTAAAATATATATATATATATTTAAAGTGAGGTGCAAAAAATTTAGAAATTGAAAAGGGTTTCTTTCTTAAGTATTTGACCTTGATATAAGGATTCAGGATCATTTTTTGTTTGTCATTACCTTAAAAAATGGCTCAGATATAGCAGTTTCAATTTCTATTGTGGGTGACATTTTGAAAAATCTGATTTTTTGCATGCGACAGCACTCCTATATATTAACCGATTCCGATGTGAGTGAGCATGTGCACAGCAATTACTAAGGTCTCGACCGAGTTCACTGCTTAGCCTCATCCACCATGTTGTCTAAAAATGACAGGCACTTTAAGAAATTGCCGAATTTGGCAGCCAAATATATGTTACTTCAAAGAAAAGCAGCTTGGATAAAGCTGACTAATTTCGCGAAATTCTCATTCATTATATTGATAAAAATTAGTATTGAATCTCCTATATTCGGTTTCCACTAAATTGAGCTTCGTGTGTTTGAATGATATAATTTGGCTTTTTTTAAATAAGGATTATGAAAGCTACCTCTTCCTCCCGGCACTGGCCGGAAGGACTTTTTTCTTATCAATTTTCAGATGTTTTTCTGATCTACTATTTATTTCAGTGTTTCATTTAGGCTCTACTTTGCACAATCAGAATCGGAGAAAGTATGTGATGGTGGTGACCTAGCACCAGGCACCAAGCCGAAAAGGCATTTAATTAGGGCTGCAAGTTGTTAGTTATCATTCATTAGGGGTTGATGAAATGTAAAATAATTTTTTAGCACCACACACCTAACAGAGTTGCCAATAACTAGAGAGTGAAGATAGGGCCAAGTTAAAAGCGCACGTCTCAAAAGAAACGATTGAGGACGTTTTTAGTGAATGTCCTATCTCAGAGGCATGAAATTGAATCCTTGATTAAGGCAAATGAATCCATTTAAAACCATATGTTATTTAATTAACAGAGACTTTTCGGTAACATATTAATGGAATATTAGGTTCCAGCATAGTAACAGTGTTTTTTATCCTAATATCCTAATACGTTAAATAATGCCCATCCCTGCAGGTGACTTCCCAGGAATCTGTTAAAAAAGTATTTGTTTTCATTTCATCAAGGAATGCAGTGGTAGTTTCTGAAGTATGGCTGCTGGCTTTCTCTTGAACAGTATTACTCTTTGAAAATCGTTGAAATAGGGAAATGGAATTTGTTCTATAAATATTAGACGTAATGCATTCTTCTGATTGTATGAAAAGTTCATTTTAACATTTTTCCCGACTCTTCTTATTTCTAGTTTTCCATTGTAAGAGAAATTGCGACAATCATAATGCATTTACTGAAGCTTCCTTTGCATTCTCCGAGCAGGTTTGGACATCTTATTCTCGACGTTTTCTATACTTTAAATAGACCTTTTTTTTTATTTATTTATTTTTTTATTTATTTTTATTTTTTTTTTTATTGCTCTCATTTAGATAAGTCAGTGCTTCATCAAATGTAATAAGTTATTTCCATTTCCTCCTGTTAAATGATTTTCATACAATGTTAAAAAAATTTTATGCTTTGAGCCACATGTCTTGGCAAATGACGGTGAACATAGCTTCTTTTTAAGCTGCAAATCTTTGTTTATTATTGAGTTTATTTTTGCTACAGGTGTATTTAAAGACTTTGCAATTGATTTTGCGTCGGCGGATTTCCACTTTGTTACATAGTGATTTCAATTTAGAAACATTAGAAACAGTACAAACCTTTAGGGTGAGTATTTTTTCCATGTAGAAGAACGGATTGACTTGATTTCCCTTTCCGGTTTATAATGGTGTTTCTTTTGCAATTAAATAATTTATACCATGCGTTTCACAATTTCTTTTAATTACGGAATAAGAATATATATCTTCGGACAGCAGAAAAACATGACTTTTGATACTACCTTTTTTGCATGCGCTATTTTGAAAGACGAATAAATTGGAAAGTATCAGACGATACTTTTAATTTCAAATAATAATCTGTTGACAGAAATTTTATCCCTGAAATATTTGAATTTTTTAAATCCTTTATAGAAATCGTTTTAAAAATAAGTAAACATTCTCTGTAAATAAATTCCACTGAAGTAAAAAAATTACAAAATTCTTTAAAATTTGAAGAAAAGAAATCCTTATTAACTTTTTATGTATTTTAATAAAACAAAACAAAATATTAAAAAGAATTAAAAAAAAACTGTTATAAAAGTTTAAGGAATTTCAATAAATTTCAAGGAATTTTCAAGGAGCAACAATATGATTTTTAAAAAATGGGAAAAATATTTTATGCATATCGGAGTTTGTTTTATAAATTTCACATTCCAATCTTATAACTCGTTGCATTTTTCTTAAAAGTAAGCATCTCCGGGGAGTGCAGCAGGCAAAACAAAAGAATATAAAAGTAATAATATTTTTCTTAATATTTAAAAATGCATTAAAGTGCTGTAAATCGATGATGCACGAGTTTTAATGATTTAATTAACTTTATACGATAATAATAAAATAATACTGAAGGAAAAATCCACAAATATTTTATTTAATTTCATTTTTAGTTGAATTTAATTTTCGCTATTTAATTTTTTTTATTTTTACTATTGCAAAATATGTTACAATGAAGGCTTTAATTCTTACATAGAATTACATTTCATGTGTCACGGAATTACATAAAAGCAAGGAAATGTTTTATTTGAAGAAAAAGGAAAGAGAACAAGGACTTCCTTTTTTTGCTGTCGAAATATTATGCATGGTAAATATTACGTTGGTCTCATGTCTGCAAATGACAAGACGTTTCAAGTCATCTAAAAGTTTCCGTGATACAATAGTTTACAATTCATCAGAATAAAGCAAACAAGTGTTCGCATTTGGCTTTACAAAGGAAAGAAAAGTTAGAGCTTTTTAAAATTAAACGATGAAGATATGAAGAGTTGTAATCTACCTGCTTCTGTCAAATTTTCATGGAAGTAAAATCATCTGCAGAGAATGGAAGTAGAGAAGTAGAATCATATATCATTGCTGCAGAGCTTTTTTTAAGGGCATAAAGAAATTCTTACCATATTAACCCTCATGAAAAAAACTTTAAAATATTTTTATGCCACTCCGCACAGACTCCATTTGAAAGAACACGTACATTTTTATTACATTGCTATCCCAAATACATTGTTTTACTTGTTCGTAGAAAGCGAACAATCTACAGGGAACAAGAAGATGGCTAATATATTTGCAAGTTCTAAATGAATTAAAATAACGGAAATTAAGTAACTTGTGCTATTTTATATAATTATTATGGGACATGGGTACATCTGATTGAAAATATTTTTCTAAACGGATTGGGAAAAAAAATAAACTCGGGTTTTTGTTTATTTAGAAGAGCATGTGTAGATGAGGTCGCAATAAAATTACATGCTATCACAATAGTTACGCATGTCCAGCTGTTACTGCTATCTTATAAAATAAGAATCAATCTAAAGAAACTTTATTAAATGTTTTAATTGCATAGTTTTTTTTTTTTTTTTTTGTGTGTGTGTGTGTGTGATAGGAAACCACGGCTAGAATTCAATATTCAACATTATCTTGATTCTTTCTGAAATAGGAAAAAGTAGACATATTAATGACGCAGTTTGAGATGTCACCATTATACTACCAATCTGTACACTGTAAAAAAAATACGACCAGTTTTCCTGTAGGAATCGGAAAAATAGTTGCCCTTATCGTACCGGAAAAATTTCCGACCCAGCTCGGAATAAAATCCGTAAAATATTGTTTTATTGACTATTTCCTTTTTTTTACGGATTTTATTCCGAGCTGGGTCGGAAAATTTTCCGGTACGATAAAGGCAACTATTTTTCCGATTCCTACAGGAGAAACTGGTCGGATTTTTTTTACAGTGTAATAAAATCGTTCGTTAATACAGACACTAAGGAATTAGCAAATATTAAAAAAAATTATGAAACGTTTTTCGAGAATTTCTAAGATTAATGATAGACGGGATTTCAGATTCTATTCGGAAGATAAGCACAAATATTATAAACAGCTCACGGAAAAGACATTCTAAAAAAAAAAAAAAATCTGAAATTTTCATACGAAAAAATCACTCTTTCCGAAAAGTTTTTCCGAAAGAAAGTTCTTTAATTGATTAGATTAGTTTGTTCTATATGTCTACTATTACACTTATCTAATACAAATTCTTTAGATGCTCGGAGAAATGGACCAAAATGTTTTCTGAAGACTTCTACACAGCCCCTTCAATAGTCCAGGGGAAATGTACATTTTACCATGCAAAAGGTCGGGTAAAAGATTTTTTTTTCTAAATTGTTTATAATGATGCCAACATGGAAAAACCAAGTTTTCTAACAAAATTTCTTAAGGCTAAATTTTCAGTGGCCGAAAAACAACAAAATTTTGGAAAATTTTTTGATTTTTTGGAAATATCTCGAGACTCGTTGCTAATATTATTTGTCACTTACAATATTAAGAAGATAAAATTCTCTACAACTTTCATATTTACAACTTTTTTATACACTCAATAGCAAGCGCAGTACGCTATTTCAAAAATGGGACAATTTTTTCAATTTTCTTAAAAACCGTGAAAAACGTAGTTTT
Source organism: Maratus speciosus (assembly GCA_963932465.1). Taxonomy (NCBI): domain Eukaryota; kingdom Metazoa; phylum Arthropoda; class Arachnida; order Araneae; family Salticidae; genus Maratus; species Maratus speciosus. Next base: position 338,268,500 of record OZ010787.1, on the reverse strand, counting down.
GCCGCGATTATTCAAATGTTCCCCGCAGATTTAATTATGTATGTCGACTTCTAAAAATTGGTAGCAGTAAATTATCTATTATTTTGACACCCACGTCTTTATTTTCATCTCAACAGACATTTTATATGCAATAAATTTGTATAATTTTAAAAGTAGGGCAGAGTGTAGATGAATGAGACAATTTTCATATTTAAGACAGTAACTTTAAGTGTACACAATGTTAACTTCAAAGCATTGTTTAAAAGAATTTTTCAATCTATAGTAACTTATTGGCACGATAGTTTCAATTTAAAAAGATTTGTTGCCTAATTTTAATAAATTTTATAATTTTTATAATTTTTATAATGCATACATATTTTTCCAGGTATCAATGGAATAGGTGGGTCATTTTCAAAATCTTTCCATGTTTTGGAATAACAAAATCAAATTTTTAGAAATAATCAGAAAGTTTTAATTGTTTGTAAATAATTACCTTACCTCATAAACATTAATATACAAGCATCAGCAGAGACCAAATTACTAATTTACCATTTTAAAACTAATTTTTAAATTTTAACTTTGTATAATGACATAAGCGAGCACGGTACCCTCATAGCATGCATGGTCACAGTGACGTCATTGTGACGTCACTGTAAGTCACTGTGGTCACGTCACATCTGTGACCAAAATGCCACCACTCAGTGATGTCACATTGTGACTGAGATGTGAACTTCTTAGAAAACTTTAAACAATTATAAAAATTCTTTAAAACATGTTACTTATTGTAAAATTTTATTTTTCCGGCAATTAAAAAAATATTGTAACGTCACTGTTATGTCACTGCATGTAACGTACGTCACGTCATATATGTGACAAAAAAAAAAACACCATATTGTAAATCACAGTGTGACAAAAATATTAACTTCAAAAATTTTTGAAAATGAAGAGAAATATTTAAAACATGCCCTAGTTACAGCGGCATAAGGAATGAATATTAGTGGACAGCAAATAGTAAATTCGGACACGAAAAGAAGGGGGAGGGGAAAGGAAAAATGCACGGTACAAGTATCAACAAACTAGATTTCCATGCTATATTTTATCAATTTGATATCTAAGAAGTGAAAGTATACTTTTTTCATGATTTCAATTTTATCTAGCATTGCAATTTAATATAATAATACATCACGGATTGTTATTATTATAAAAGTATTTCTCAGAAAAATGCTATGTGCTGGAGCAATTTGAAACATATTTAGAATTAGAAATATTAAATCTATACTTTTTACATATTTAGTTTGCAGGGAGGAAATTTTTTTAACTTTTTTGGCGACCACTGGTCGAAACACTTCTGTGGTTTCAAACTAAACATTTTCTATTACAGTTAAGTCTGCAGATTTTAATGAGCACGCACAAAGAATCTTCAGAGTTTAGTCATATATGCATTTATTGCTTTATAATTTGCATTCAAGTCATATTTTTTCCTGTTAATCTATTTTTAGTAACTGCTTTTTAAAAAAAAAATTTACTTTTTTCAGCCTTTTTAAATAAAGTTAGCCTTTTCCGAAAAAAAAAATATATATATACAAAATTTATGCAAAACACATGATATAATCAATTTTTCGCATTTCCAATTTGTGTTTTAGAGGTATGACTTTTAAAAAAGTTATTTTACAAATTGTTTTCTTCTGCAGAAAATTAACATGAAAATATTGACAGATTGACAAAGAAAAATTTTTTATCCTCGAAAACATTTTTTTATTTATTAAGAAGATATTTTTTATTTATTACGCATGAAACAAACTTTACTTAAAAAAAGGGGGGGGGGGGGTATTATTACCATTAAATTTATTTTTACACATTTTAAAAATTTAAGCAGTGTTTTATCTAATAAACTTCCGTTTTCAAATGAATTTTTTTGAAACTGATAAAAAAGAAATGGTAAAATGCATTGGAAAATTCTTCAAACAGAAAATTTTAATTACAGACTAACTCATAAAACTATTCCGCCTGAAAGTTAGGACTGCAAATAAACAGTAAAATCAGCTGCTGAAGATCGTCTGCGTCGGATTATATGACCGCAACCGCAGGGTAAACAGAGAACTTTTTGTCATACACGCGGGAAAAGAACATGACCAAGCCTACAATGTCAGCTTTTGTTTTTGCTTTTTTAAATGTAAGAGAAAGACGTCTGCCATTTTCGGGCAAAAATACTCGGATATTATTAATTTACAGCAAAAAAAGGTAAGTCTTATTTAATTTAAATTTTTTATTTCTGTTTGTATATTACGATTATGAATTAAATAGATTTATGTTATACATATAGAAAGTGATTGATCTGGAATTGTCTTGAAGCGAAATTTTCCTAATCGACACTGTTTTGTAAAATGTGTTAATCGGTCATCGCTCAAAAAAAAAAAAAAGAAATTCATGTCTACATTCATAGTGGGATGAATATAAACATTAATTTGCAGTTACTTGAGATTGAGACAGTGATGTGGAATTTTTTTCGGCTTCTTATTTTTTTTTCTGATTACTAACACTCATATAACAGTATTTATCGTCATTATTGTTTTGGAGTTAAATATTATATTCGAATAGTATGATATTACGAAACTGTTTCAGTTTAGAAATTAACATTATAGTGGGAAAATGTCTTTTTACTTATTATAATAGCGTAACTTTTGAAAGATTTTTTTTTTTTTTTTTTTTGCTAATAATATTTTAAATTATTATTTAAAATCCTGAATCTTCATACCAATGTTTTCAGATTTAACATTTGCCAAAATTATAAAATAATAGGAATTCCTTATAACATATGAAAAGATTTTTGAGAAATTGCTAAATCTAATAATGCATTTAATTCATCTATTGCAGTTAGTTGTTGTTTAATAGTACAATTAAAAATACTAATTATTATTTTTAGTGTTTTTCAAATAGGTATATTTATTTATTTATTTTTAATTGTATGTAAGCATTTTTTTTCTATTTGCGATTTTAATCAAATATTTAATTATAGACATTCAGAATCAGTTATTAAATTTTCTTCGATTGTAAACTCATTTTCTACGTTTTCGATACACATAAATATTGGCATTAAAGGTGTATTCTAAAAAATATTTTTCCACCTTCAACAGCTCGATATTTTCTGAGACATTTTCAGACTCATTTTTAAAAGTAAAAACATGAAACTTGCTGAGGTGATTTTTGAAGAGATGTTTAAGAGGCCGTGTGATTTCATTTTCCCCTCAATTCATTAGAATTTAAGTTTTAAATAATTATTTTCTCAGTAAGACCCTTTTTTTTTTCATTCCCAGATCTTCCGCTGTGAAAAATTCGGTTCAAAACGCCTACTTTGACAGCATTTTTTTGTAATATTTTCTGCATTTATCAAAAAATCGAGAAGCACGGCACATTAGGTAGTTTCTAAATAAGAGAATTTTTCAGTTTGATGCGTTTGAGAACAAAAAGGAATTAAAAAATGAATCAGAAAATAAGCAGTTTGGATTGAAATACACCCTTAAAAAATAAAATATTATATTTAAGCATTGAAATAAAGTGTTTTTCATGCCTGATAGGAAGCTTATAGATTAAACTGCTTTAGTATATATTTTTTAAAGTTCATTATTTTACTTTTATATTTCCTTTCAATCATTTATTTTACTTTTATATTTCCTTTTTAACACCTTTCAACAAAGTTGAAAAGTGTTTATGACTTTGGTTTGTCTAGCCGTCTGTCCGCTCTCTAACTCTCGTAAATATACTCGGATTGGTCTGAAATTTTTAGATGTTATTGACCTTTACCATAGCACGGTCCCTATGTGTAACGACGTTTGTAGCATGTTTAGTTCATTTACAGGTACAGTCAAAAGTATTCCGTTACATTACGGCCTCTGGGAAAAAATCATTTCAAAGGTTTTTTCATGATTTTACACGTTTTCATACAGAAAAAAATTGATATGCATTTATGAAACGTACTAAAATATGCATTCTGAAGAATACGAGATGCAAAGAATAGTTATTGTTCATTTACAGGGCTAAAAAGAAATTCCAATACATAATGATATAGCGGTGGAGGGAATTGTTTGCGGCGTACTTTAATTATGTTAATCTATTTCATATATAATGAAAATGATATACGTCGCTGAGGTTTACATACTATAAATTTTTCATGTAGAATATGAAGTGTATATAGCATTTACAGGCACACGCAATATAGTTCAGATACTATATTGTATCCGAAGTACTGTTCATTTGTGATGATTGCTGGAAATGCATTTTTAATTATGATATGCGCTTTTATGATTCACTATATTTATGCATAGTATATGGTGTATATAAATGCTATAATTCATATACAGGGCTACACAAAAGTATTCGCAAGGATTACTGGGTATGAGCGCAAGTTACTTAAAGGTGGTTTTTAAATGAGTTGTGCATTTTTATGCTGAACTGAATTTAATTTACTGTTGTATAATATAGATAAAATGGTATACAGGGTCATGCAAAGAATTGGATACATGGCCGTCTATAAATTATAATTTCTGGAAATGTGATTTTAGATGTTTTAAGTGTGTTTTAGTTTGAATTAAATTTTAACTAAACGGTGGCGTGTAATGAAGGTTCTAGGTCAACTACAGGGTTGTACAAAAGAATTGGAAAACCTATTTAGCTATGGCCAGTAACTGCGGAAATGAGTTTTTCAAATGTTTTATGCGTTTTCTAAAATGTTTACTTAGTTCTCTTATTTACCTTATTTCCCTAAATAACGAAGTTTTTTAAAGCATTCGGGAAGTGTTGGAAAGTGTTTTATAATCTATGCTTAACGCATGATTTTTCTTATTTGTTTTTTCTATTTTCCAGATCAGTCTTTTCCTATAGAACATACCAAATCTATTTAAGCTCATATTCACAAAATACAATTTACACGGAAATAAAAAATTTAAATAAATATGGCTTACGTCGTATTTAATAAAGCAAAGATTAATCACAACCACAACACCTTAAAATCTTATACATTCTTAATATCAAGCTTGAACTCAAGATCAAGCTTAGAACTTAATAAAAAAAGATGTCAGTTGACAAACATTGTTTTTTAAGTGGAAAAATTAAAACTATTTTAGAAGAATAGGACTCCAAAATAGCTATATTTTGCTAAAAAGTACGGTAAAAAGATACGAATTTATATCTCAAACAAAACTTTATTTTAAAATTGTCCATTTTAAAATTCATCACAATATTAATACTTGGAAATTTTTCCACAAAGAAATATTCGGTTTGCATACAATATTTCAAATGAAATTCAAATTTCAAATAAATTGCTTAAAAGGCGCAAAGGCCAACATAGTGAAAAATATCCACGCCGGGACTCGATCCCGGGTCATCAGTACAGCGCACTCACATTCTACCGACTAAACCACATTGAACGATACCCAGCCTGGAAATTTTCTCCCTATTACATGTTGGCAAGTCTACAAGCGTAGCACAAGATGGAATATTTATCGTGAGCCACCGTCATGGGGCAAACACGAAACTTAATTAAATCCAGCATCGATTGAAACTATATTAATACTTGGAAAATTTTCCAGAGAGAAACATTTGCCTTGCATACAGTATTTCAAATGAAAATCAAATTTCAAATTAAAATTGCCTTTTACACTATTAATTTGAAATTTGATTTTCATTTGAAATATTGTATGCAAGGCGAATGGTTCTCTCTGAAAAAAATTTCCAAGTATTAATATAGTTTCAATCGATGCTGGATTTAATTAAGTTTCGTGTTTGCGCCATGTCGGTGGCTGACGATAAATATTGCATCTTTTGCTGCGTTTGTAGCCTTGCCAACATGTAATAGTGAGAAATTTTCCAGGCTGGGTATCGTTCCGTGTGGTTTAGTCGGTAGAATGTAAGTGCGCTATACTGATGGCCCGGGTTCGAGTTCCAGCATGGAATCTTTTTCACTAGTTCGCCTTTGCGCCTTTTAAGCAATTAATTTGAAATTTGATTTTCATTTGAAATCATCACAGAGTTTATGACAAGTTCGTCACAAATGACACATATTTCACAAATTGGTCACAGTGTGACTTCAAAACATTGTCACTTTCGTCACAGGTTCGTCACAAAGTTAATGCCAAAATAGTCACAAATGACACACTTTTCACAAATTAGTCACACCGTGACTTCACAGAGTGGTCACAATGTGACGTCACAAACGACTTCTAAAACGGCCATAACGACCTCGCATTCTAGTCACTGTGACGTCACATCCACGTCACGTGACGTCACATCGACGGTCACAAAGTCACAGTGTGACTTCACAACGACGTCGCCGTGACGTCACCATGCCTTACGGGTAATGACAAATTAAACAAAATATTTTTATTTTTCCACCAGGCATAACTGGTAACCATTATATCTTCTGGCCCATACAATGTTCTTGTACATTCAATGTACATTCTGTTTCTCATATAATGAAAGCAGATTAAGAAATAAAAATTCATTTATTTATCAGTTGGAACTGAGTACGGTAATGAGAATGACTTACAAAAGAATACTCACCAAAACATTCAAAGTATTTTCTTGTTTTATTGAAACAATAAAACTGTTTACTCTATTCACCTAAACCTGATAACAAATTGACTTTTAAGGAGTACTTTTGCCTTGATAAAAAGGCATGTGTTGTCCTCTAAAAAAAATCCGCGGGAACTTTTTGTCAGAAGCATGACAATGACACTCTTTCTTGAGACACGGTTTAAAAAAATTATTAAGAATTATAGATAAGTTTAATTAATGAAAATAAATATTTTTTTAATTAGTAGCATCTTAAAAAATAAAAATGTATAAGAAAATTATAACCATCTGTTTTAAATAGAACTTTGTCAAATCTGTAATTAATAAATTGCTTGTTGGGACAACCTACGGTAATAATATTTTGACTACAAAAGAATATATATCTTATTTTTAAATTGTTTATAAATAATATTATATCTGTAAATTGTCATTAAAAAACATGATAGTTAAAATACAATAACTAAAATTATGATATTTAACAATTTTTCTGTGCAAATGTATAAATAGACAGTAAAATGCATATGGACAGTAAAACATGAGATTTTTTTTGAAAATCACCCAGGTATGAAAATTTGCGAAAAACATATTTTATTCCCCACTACAATGGTATATTTTATTTACCGATTATTGATAACATATGTTTTAATGTTTTACTGTTTTAAAGATAGCAAACATTGAATTGTAGTTCCATATAAAAGGGGGGGGGGGACTCAAAAGATAAATATCTTTTATGAAAGAAATACTTTTACCTTATAAAATAGCTGCAATAAAAATGACACCAGATTATTTCACTAACTAGTGTTATGCATTTATATCTTGTAAAATTTATAAATTCTGTTAATAAAATATTTGAGATCACTAGTTTTATAAAAAATTATTTAAAATATTAGTTTTAAAATATATTGTCAATTTTTTCCCACTTATATCAATAAATATAACAAGAGATTATATCGTTTTAGCATGCAAAAATACGTAAAACTTTAAGATTATCTATTAATTGCTTTAAAGCTCAAACACAATACTTTAAATTTCAGAACGGGTTCCAAACAGTTTTCCAAAAATGAAAGTGTCCGAATATATTTAAAAAAACCAAACCCGGAAAAGTACAAAAGCACAACATTAGATATTGATCTCAGGTATCCCATGAACAAAAAAATTATTTAAAAGTAACAAAATGCGAGCGAGATATTTGTCAAGAACGCTCCCATAGGTTTAATGTTACCTTGATTATGTCTTCGTGTGACTGATTTAGTCCTATAATAATTCATATAACTGTGACTTTAAACGCCTCAATGCGACAACTGCCGTAAAATCTTTGAAAATGAAATCCGTATATACGGAATTCGGTCTTTAAAGAAAAGTATGTATTTTTTCAAGAGAAAGAATATGAACAATTATACCTGCTAAGATGGAAACCTGTTTAAAGCGGAATATATTTCGGTTCCTTTCGGTACGGTTTTCAAGGTTTTAATGAATCAATATTTGGCAAAGCTGATTACGTAGTTCGGCATTACGTATTTAATGCTTACACACTTAAAATTTTCAAAATCCGGCTATTAGAGATTTATTAAAATTTCCGTGGTAAATTTTCTTTTTAAAAGAGGGGGGTGGAGGGGGCGCCAAAATCCATGTTTGGCACGGATGCAAAAAAGGCTAGTTTTAGCCCTGAAACACATAATTTACTGCTACTAATATGTAGAAGTTGACATACACGCAGGGCCGTAACTTGAAAATTTTATTGGGGGTGGGGGGAGGACCTGACTTTGGCGCCCTTTTATGATTTTCATTTTTAGACCCCCCCCCCTTCCCTGCAACGTCGACTCTGTCCGTGCTAATGTTCCTACAATTCATATTATAGTAGCCCTAATCCGTGCTATCATCATGTCTTTTATGTATAATTCATCTTCTGTGATGCTTTACACAACAATTATCTTTATTTTCACCTTTTCAAAACACATTTTGCACTGTTGATTGATATATATATAGATATATCAGTGTATCACAATATATTATCTACGTAATATAGATATATATTGTGTGGGGATGTAAAGACTCCAAGCGGTAAGATTGTTCATAATTGATTACATTTTGTATTTACATTATTAATTAAAAATTCAAAAATCCGGAAGAAAAGAGCTCAGAAACTAGGTTCACAGCGATTTTAACTTTTTTCTATCATCAATAGAAGAAAGTACTGTAATCGAAATTTTTTTTGACGTCTGGTTGGTTTTCGACGAATTTACACGTTTTGGGGGTCAGGGATCCCCAAAAACATGTTTATACAAAATGTCTGTCTGTCTGTGTGTCGCCATTGTACCATCGAAAAGTGTATTATGCATAGAATTGAGCCAATTTTTTGTGTATGTTTCTAGCTATGGCAAGCAGGTCCTCCTTCAATATGGAAATTTTGTGACGGAAGGGGGCGCTGTAATAGCGATTTTTGTGCCATTTTCATTGTACCATCGAAAAGTATATGAAGTTACGCATAGAATTGAACTTAATTTATTGTGTATTGTATTGGCTATGGCAAGCAGGTCCTCTCTGAATTTGAAAATATTCCGCTGAAAAGGGGTTCTATGATAGCGATTGTTGCTTAATTTTCTTGATTTTTTGTAGTTCAATTGTCCATCGGCGGCTCGTGCAGCGACAGGAACTTGCGTCCTGCTAAGCCGGCTATTCGCAAACAGCTGATTTACAAAAAATAACGAAAAACTATTGATTTTAATAAACATCATAATCGAGATTAACTCGTTTTTACTCCGATTAATTGAATGAAGTACGAATTTAAGATGAAAATCAAAGTTGGTAGTATTGATTGGCCCGAGGCCCGTACCCGGACCGGCCCGCGTGCCAGGCCGGCGGAATGAAGGCGAATTTTCCAACGGGCCGGGTCGGGCCGGGCCGGCAGAATTAGGACAATTTTTTCAACGGGCCGGGCCGGCAAAAAAATTGAACGGACCTGCAGGGCCGGGCCGATAAAAAAAATTAATCGGGCCTATCCGCCCGATATAAGAATTCAAACGAAGCAGATAAAATACGAGCCACTTTCAATGAATATGATTTTCTCGAGAAGTATAAATGTGCGTCACGAGCCGATGCGAGTTTAACAACATCAATACAGATATCTAACATGTCGATTGTAGAGATCGGCATCGTACAGTTACAAGATGTCTGATTACGGATTTAATTTTTTTTTTCAGCAGACTCGTGCCGAGACGGAACTGGTCTTAATCGATCTCAGGATGTGTAGGACAAGCATTATGCTTTGTAAAAGTATTAATAGTGATAATGAACTTCTGTTAACAGTATCTTTGGAAATATACCTTAAGGGGTTCTCATATTCACTGCTCAACAATGCGAAACTTTCAGACACGTTTTCTCACTCATTTTTAACTATAAAGGCATAAAATTCACAGGCCTGACTATTGAAGGCATTTGGAAACGAATAGCTTTCTCCATTTTTGATAAATTACTTACAGAGATAACAGAGATTCTTGTCATGTGACTGTACGTTTTTCTCCTTTCCTGTGCTATCGCTTCCGGAAATTCGATTCATAACGCTAACTTTGGCAGTATTTTCAGAGAAAGATATATTGCTTTTATCTATGAAAAAGATGGCATTTACATAGTTTCTGAATAAGAATACCTGCCAATCTTATGCGTTTCCGAAAAGAAATGAATTCTCAAATGTGTCGAAATGTAACTTCTTTCGATTTGAGAAAAGCCTTAAAAATGAGAAAAATATTTTCGCAAATCTACTTTTTATCATACAGCTTCAAAAGGTATCATGTTTTTAATCCTTTATTCTGAACTACATTAACTTTTTAATGAATCCTTATTGGAATTTCGAAATGTCTGTAGAGACGATGACGAAAACACTCTGTAATCGTTAATGTTTACTATTGTGTGTTTTCTGCTTTGCGAACACATAGTAATCTAAAATATACTGTAAAATTTTCCCATAAATATGTACGTAGTATTCATTAAAAGAATCTTAATTGTATGTCGAGAAAAAACGGATTTTTTTGTAGAAATTGAATCGGGCCGGGCCTGTTTTCACTAATTTTTGTACGGGTACTGTAAAAATGCAAACGGGCCGGGCCCGGGCCCTGAAATTCCGGCCCGTGCAGACCTCTACTATTGAATTATAATATTGAAGTATTAACATATGTAGCTACTTTTTGAAATTTAAGCTGTATGAGATAGAAGAAAGTTTTGGGATTGGCACATCCAACTAGTTTGGTAGTATATTTAGACATTCCTCATTAACTCAAAGCACAGTATTGTAAATAATCTATTATAAGGGTATAGTTGCTACGATATACCGTAAATTTTGGAAAGTTTACCGTCCGCCAAATTTGGCGGACCATTAATCCAGTTGAATACATTTATACAGCAAAGACAAAAACTTTTCAACAAAGTTAAAAAGTGTTAAATGAGTTTTGTTCTAAGAAGGATTTTTTTTTATCCCTCTCGAAAATGCAAAAATGTTTGATGCAACACAGTTAGAATGTTGATTTCATGTCTGCATGCATCAAACTTTCAGATTTTCATATTCAAATACAAACGAACCGAGAATACTTTCTTTTCTTTTTAAATATGTGAAACACGCACTGAATTATAGCTTGATTGTTACCTGGGAATCACTTCTCTCACTATCACGTCTCGAAAGCCTGTTTAAAATATCAGTTTTGATTTTTACAGAAAAATTCCAGTGCTGTTTGAGTCTTAGAGAACTGGTTAAAAATATGTGAAATTTTATATGCGAACAGATGATGATGATTTTATGAATGTGTCAAAAGTAATATTTTGGAAGGAATTTCAGCTTTAACTAAAGTAAACAACTGTAAAATGTTCTTACATTCTGCTCTATAATCAATAATTTAAAACAAATCTTTCATAAATTGAGTTACATAATCTGCTTCCTTCATAAATTTTTTTAATGTTTTCATTTTTGTAAAAGGTACCTAGTTTATTTCTGCCCTTTATTTACTCTTGAGGCATTCGTGCCTGAGACACCAGTTTATATATATATATATATATATATATATATATACAGGGTGTCCGGTCTCAACGATGTCCAATGGCTAATTCCTAAACCGTTAGTCATAGACATATAGTTCCAATTGCAAAAATGTTTTAAATGAGGTAAAGAAGTTTTTTTACAGCGATTTCGGTCAAGAAAAACATTTATTAAAAAATTACGAAATTTAAATTTTTATACGGTCCCCAGGTCCTATAAGTGATATTTAGTAAAAGTATCCTATTGCACTGACAAGTAAGACAAAAAAAAGTCCCATTCCTCTGCGATTAAAACTGACCGAGTAATAGATGTTTAAAGTTGGAATATCTTTTTTGCTGCAAAATAGGGGTCAGTCACAAATTTACTAGAAATAAAAATAATCGTCAGATATAAATTTAACATTAAACATTGAGAGTAAATTAACATTACAAATATATTTTGAGATTTTTGTTCATTCTGACATATTAAAACAAAATATACAACTTGTACTAAAAATATAAGTAAAAAAAAAAATAACAGAAATTTTGTTAAATGATTATAAAAGCAACAGTCACAACTCATTAGAAAATGATACATAGTTAGATTACCTAATCTAAAACTTAATTAATAAAAATTAAGGTTATTTTAAAACGTGCTCGAAGTGACGTCCCTTCGGCTACAATGCAGAAATGTACATGTGAAATAAATTCTTCTTCTACTTTTTGCAACATTGTAGGTGTTACAGATCTGCACGCCATAGCAATACGATTCCACAAATCTGCTTGACTAGTGGATTCTCTTTCATATACCTTATTTTTCAGAAAACCCCAAAGAAAAAAATCTGAAAGATTCAAATCTGGCAACCTGGGAAGCCACTTAATACGACCTCCATATCCGATAATATTATTTCCAAAAGTACTGGTTTGATTTTGGTCTCTAAAATATTTTTTTCAAACAAGTTTTTAAAAAGAACTAAAAAGTTGAATTTGAAAAAAGCATAATATCCTCAAAGTGTATAATAAACAATCCCTTCTCATACATCGAAATGTATCGGACTTCTTTTGTGCGGCACTGTATAAAAAATATAAACGCAACGCACTTTTATTTGGAAAAATTACATTGTGAATCTCCATGCCTTACATAAATGTTACTGATTTTGATTTTAAAATTTTTGTTTGTAGGCAATAATGTATACAAAATTTTTGGAGTGGTAAAATAAATATAAATAGTACGTACCTAAAATCATATTAATGTTACATTGTCATTGGATTTACATAATTATGCAAAATTTAATCTTGATCGGATATTTGGAAGTGAGTTAAAATTGCAATAAAAATTTTGAATTAGGAAGACATGCATACGAACGTCGTAAGTTAAAAGCTTATAAAAGTAATACAACTTTTTAAAATAAAATCATCAAAAGAAACACACTCATTTCCTTACCAAAACAAAACAAAAAAAGTCAAATTTCAATTGAGGACATCAGTTTCGAAACTCGCCTTATCCGAAATTTAAAAAATCGTATTTCTCTATCAATCTATTCTATTGGTATAACTGTACCAATCAAACACTACAATCTCCAAATTTTCAATGAATACCAATGGGCGCATTTAAAGGTTTTATGCGATTTCCCAAATTTTGATTTTCTCGATAAGGCGAGTTATGAAACTCACTTCTTCAATTATTTTAACCAACCTGATAGTTAATTACTAAAAATTAACACTACCGTAATATTTATAGGGGGGAAGCACCTTCAGTTGAATAGCTTTAAACATACTTCTTTACATTATTTAAAACCTTTTTGTAATTAGAACTATAAGTCTTTGACTAAGGGTTTGGGAATTAGCCATTGAGCATCGTTTGGAGTGGACGCCCTTTATAATACTTTAAGCACTTCGTGTACGATCCCTGAAAGCTTGGTCCAACTCATCTGTTTTCGGTTACAAAAAAGTGGTTTAAGTCATAAAATTGAAAATGTCATAACTCGGTCAATTTTAGTGTTAGATGAATGGGACTTTTTTTGCCGTACTTGTTAGAGAAATAGGAAAATTTACTAAATATCACTTATAGGACCGAGGGACCGTATAAAAATTTAAATTTCTTAATTTTTAAAGAAATGTTTTCCTTGACTTAAATCGCTTTAAAAATACTTCTTTACCTCATTTAAAACATTTTTCTAATTGGAACTATATGTCTATGATTAACGATTTAGGAATTAGCCATTGGACACCGTTGAGACCGGACACCCTGTATATATATACATACACATTCATTCAAAAACCCATGTCTCCAGTCCTCCAAATGACCGGAATGCACTGTTGTCACAATTTGAACAAGAGGGGAAGTCAAAGAATTTAAACTTTAAGAGGAGGAAATTTTTATTCAGAGAATTCTTTCAGGAGAATTGCTATATGACAACCTTAAAGGTCTGCATCTGCACGGCCGGAATCCGGTACAGGACGAAATAAAGTCAAACTTTCAAACGGGCCGGGCAAATAAAAAAAAAAAATAAGAGGACCTCGATGCACCATGTTTTAAAGAAATGGGCCTGTGCCTATCTGTGTAGATTTTCACGTCCAGAAGCTCATGGTAAAGCAATAGCATATCTTGGAAACCTGGGGATTATGACCGAGGGCCCAGCGCTCCTATAAGTGTCTGGTACTCTCAAAGCTCTCGGGGGAATCGGAGGTGTGATTCCCGAACTATGCCACTTAATCCTCGAGTACTTAGGTTTTACGACCTAAGGTCGTTCATCGGTTAGGTCCTTGCGACCATGACGTCCAATGGTGTTTGAGGAGCAGGGAAAGTGACGGCGATGCTCTTCTTTGGCCAGTAGAATATGTCATGGCAGCATCACTGGCTTACGACAGTCCCGCTTGACGCGAGGCAAATAAGGGCTCCTCAGAGCTTAGACTGGCGAGGTGACTTGCGTAAGGCATGTTCATTTTATACCAAATTTAAAAGGATCTGACTAAGGCGACGAAATATGAACAATTTTCAATCGACTTGGTTGGACCAAAAATAAATGTGTTGCACGAACCGATGCTAGTTTGACAGCACAATGCAGAAATTCAACATGCCCAACGTAATGATCGGCATTGGACAGTTGCATTGTATCTTAGCCCGGGCCTATTTTTTCCTGTCGATTCGGGCCAGTCTCAGGCGTAAATGTATTCTACATACTTGTTCCGGGCTGGACTTAGACTTAATTGTTACTACGACGTGTCGGGCAGGACATTACTTTCTTTTATTTTATTTATTTATTTTTTGTAAAAAGAATAGTGATAATGGAGTCTTTGGAAATATACTTTAATGAAGTAAGAAGAAATATTTTCAAAAATCTATTTTTTTGCAAAACAGCTTCAAAATGAAAGTTTTTTTAACCACTTCTTATATTTATTCTAAACTTAATTTTTTTAAATGAGTCTTTATTTGAATGTAAAATTCTAAGAGTTTAAGTGTTCCTTAATGTTGCTATTCTGTATTCTATGGATTGCGTACTTATCGCCTGAAATATAGAGCAAGGTGGTGCAAGAGTGCGCGGTGTACAAAAGTACGCAGAGCCGAAGACAGAATTTTGTATTTAGCTACAGTTGTAAATGATGTAATGACAGTCATTACTGTAGGTAAATGCAAAACTGCTTTGGGATTAGATAATCGCTCTGCTTACTTTTGTGCATCGCGAAATCTTGCTCCACCTTATCTTACTATAAAAATTTCGCATAAATGTGTATGCAGCATTCTTTAAAGAAAATCTTAATTATATGTTAAGAAAAATCGGATTTTTTTTTTAGAAATTGAGCTGTTCTGGGTTTTTAGTTTTTTAAAGGCTCCAGGTTTAGGCTTTTAGTTTTTAAAACCAACCAAGGTAGCTTTGTTTTGTATTGGGGCGTGTCCGGCCTCAGAAATTTCGGCCCGTGCAGTCTTCTCGACAACCTCCACCCTCTCAGAGCTGTTCTAACACCCTCTATAGTCATTTCAACTTCTTTCCACGTTCTTTCTACTACATGAGTGACCAACAAATATTGAGACAAGGATAAAATGAGCTGCTAGGAATTGAATTACACTTGCTCTCTCGCAATTGACTACAATTCCTGTTTTCAGAATTATCTCTTCCGCAAACATAAATTGCTTTTCTTAGGGAAAAGAGGTAATAACAATTTTAAAATTAAATTTCTTACACAAATATGGTATGTTAAAAGTAACTTTATAATTTAACATTTAAAGTAAAGTGCTTGTACAAATAATTGTAACTACTATTTAAATCATTTCTATATGAGTACCTGACGGCGCCATTAAACCTTGTGTGGTGCCCTTCTACTTGGCCATATTTGTGAACCGTTCTACTCCCCTCCAGTCACTTCCACGTATTTTCACTTTCTTTCTACTACCGACGCGACGGTGACAAACAACTACTGACAAGGAGAGGGCCAACCTTGTTAATCACATATTTTGATTATTTTAATATATGCTCTAGAGTAGAGACCCCTTAGCGTCAGGTTCAGCGGATTTTATCCAACGCTCCTTAGTTTTTGAGAAACCGGGGGATCTAATAATAGTACACAACTTAAATACTTACATTGCAAGCGCAGTGAGAGGTTGGTCGTAGTTCAGTTGGTACGGCGTTCGCTGGCTGATCTGCGGGGCCCGGGTTCGGTTCCCGAACGCGCTACACTTGTTTTTCTCATTTTTTGTTCTATAAATATCATTGTAATTATAATTTAATAATTTCAATTACAAGTTTTAATATCATACATTAATTATAATGTTAACAAACTTAAATTTATCATTTTTTATTTTTAAACTATTATTTCTCATCCTTTAAAGAGGTTTTAAAAAATTGGATCTATTATTGAATGATAAAAATTCCAAAATCGTGACAAAATCTGTTTGTGGTGTCATCTACACTGCTCAAAACAATTAAAGGATATTTGAAGTTTTATATAAAATAAAGATATAAACGAAATTTTTTTTGCCGAAAATAGAAGAAGAGAATCACAAATGCAAATTTTTCTGGTTTTCAAACTGTGGAGTATGCAAATTTTGAGTTCGACGTCAAAAACGTCGCTTCAGCGGCAGCGAATGAAATTTGACTTTCAACTAGATAAAAGAGAATGAAGACAAGGATGATCGGCATTCAGTGATTGCTTTGTTTCGATGAGTACGATGTCTCAGCGAAGTCATTTGACAGATTCAGAAGCTTTGAGAATTGTTGGTAGGTTAGAAGGGGGCCAAACTCAAGCCGAAGTAGCGCAAGCCATTGGAGTGTCACAAAGTGTCATTTCCGGGATCTGGAACCGTTTTTTGGAGAGTGGATGTGCAGGCCGAAGACCAGGGCAAGGTCGTAGACGGGCAACAACGCCCAATGAAGATGGGTATTTACCGTTAATAGCTCGGAGACACCGAACCATGAACGCTACTCTTCTCCAACAACACCTTCGCTCGGCTACAGGCACCACGATTTCAACTCAGACTGTCCGAAACCAGCTCCATGCTGTAGGTCTGTATGCTCGCCGACCGATGGTATGTGTTAGATTAACATCAAGGCATCGTCGCGACCGCAGGGAGTGGGCAACCGAGCATGTCAACTGGAGGAGAAATGAATGGAGCAATATTCTGTTTTCTGACGAGTCCCGTTTTTCTGTGCATCCGGATAATAGACGTATTTTCATCTGGAGGGACCGTGGCAGTAGGAATAATCCTGCGTTCGTGCACGAAAGTGTCAGATTTGGCGGTGGAGGAGTGTTGGTGTATGGTGGCATCTCCATTGACGGGCGCACTGACCTCTACATCATTCGAGATGGAGCTCTGACTGGTCGCCGATATAGGGATGAGATCCTCAGCCCTATTGTAGTCCCTTACGCTGCAGCAATCGGAGATAACTTCATTTTAATGGACGATAACTGCAGGCCACATCGTGCAAACCTGGTGGAGGATTTCTTTTTCGAGGAAGGAATCGTTCGAATGGAATGGCCAGCGTGTTCTCCAGACATGAATCCAATCGAGCATGTTTGGGACGCTCTATGAAGACGAGTTTCTGTCCGCCAACAACCCCCACAAACTCTCCAAGAACTGGAAAGAGCTCTTCTGGAAGAGTGGGGCAGAATACCCCAACTCGTCATTAATAGCCTCATTGAGTCCATGCCTCAAAGGTGTTCAACGTTGCTGGCCGCCCGTGGAAACCGTACCCCTTACTGAAAATGATTTTCTTTGAAGAAAACACCTTTTCTTATTCTTTTTTTCTCATATGCACAAATTGTGTTTTTTTCCTTTATTACACAAATGCGCAATAAAATGCATTTTTTTCTGCCAAACATGTGTAATTTATTCTCATATAACCTACTATGTCTGTCGACCATGTATAAATCAGCTAAACAGTTTACCAGATACAAAATCCACCTAAAACTGCAATATCCTTTAATTGTTTTGAGCAGTGTAGTTATGATAAAATAAAAGAATATTCAAATAAAATAAAAATTAAAGTTGAAAGCAAAATAAATGAAAGCGCAAGCATACGTATTACAAATTTAAAAATCTTTAATATGCAAAAAATCGGTTGTAATTTAATTCTGATGTTAATTTTTAATATAATTATGCTTGTTACTTTAAAAACAGAATAATAGTATTATCGCATTGACTTCCTTTATTAAAGCAATGCGTAAATGATGTTTTTTTAAAATCACGAATTGACACAATTGCTCAATATCATTGCATCGATAAAGAATATATGAAATACATTTTAAAAGTGATTTTTAAAAAATTAACAGTTTTATGATTTTTTATACAACTATTTAGTTAAAAGTAAAAAATTAAATAGGTTAAAATTATAAATGATATACAATATTATAAATTTTAATTGACAATGAGATTATTAATTATACTTACAAGTATATTTATAAAACAAAAAATGAGAAAAACGAATGTAGCGAATTCAGGTACCGAACCCGGGGATCAGCTGGCAGACGCCATACCAACTGAGCTACGACCAAACTGTCATTGCGGTTGCAAAGTAAGTATTTAAGTTGTGTACTATTTTTAGACCCCCTGGTTTCTCAAGAACTAAGGAGCGTTGGATAAAATCCGTTGAACCTCACACTAAGGGGTCTCTACCCTACAACATATATTAAAATAATCTAAATCTGTTATTAACAAGGTTGGCCCTCTCCTTGTGAGATAAGAAGAATCGATTTACACTTACTGTCCCGCAATTCATTACAATTACTGTTTTCAGAATTTTCTCTTTTGCATATATAAATTGTTTTTGTTGAAGAATAGAGGTAGTAATTTAAACCTTTCTTTTGAGAGTGCCTGGCAGCGCCCTTAAACCTTCTATGGCGCCCTACTACTTTAATATATTGGATAACTTTTCTCATCCCCTACTGTCACTTTGAGTTGTTTCCACACTTTCTTTATACTGCTAAAGGTAACCAATGTAGACGAGAAGGAAATAATTGCATTTCTAAGGATCAAATTACATTTACTGTCCAGCAGTTGATTACAATTCCAGTTCGGAAGTTTGACTTCCGCATATATATAGTTTTTGTTAGGAAATAGATGCAGTAATCTAAATCCATTTTTTGTGGGACGGCGCCCTTAAACCTTCTATGGCACCCTACTAAACTAAACTAATCTCTGTGGACATACAATCCATGAAGGATCTGGGCCGACACTGCCCATCCCTGTTTTCTTGACCCTGGGCCCCGAAGTCGAACTCCCGACCCGCAGCGCGGCTGACAGATAGTCTGGTCACTATGCCACTGGGCTTCGTAGCACCCTACTATTGAACATATTTGCGAACTTTTCTAATCCCTTCAAATACTTCTTTCCTCTTTCTTTCTACTGCCAAGGGTGACCAACAACTACCGAGATAAGAAGGAAATAATTGTACTTCTATCCTGCAATTGATTAGTTCCTCCTTTCAAATTTTTTCATTCCTGATGTGTAAATTTTCTTCGGTATAGGGGGGGGGGGGGAGTGTAGCGGAAGTAACAGGTCTAAAATTGAATGCCTTATACAAGTTTTGGATGTAAAAGTAACTCACTTTGTAATTTTACATTTAAAATAAAATAATTTTATAATTACTTTTTACTACTGATAAACCCTTTTTTAAGGGCGCCTGACGGCGCCCTACTATTTGAACATATTGGGGGGGGAGGGGGCGAGGCTCCCCTCCTCCCACCCTTAAAGCTACGTCCCTTCATACACGATTAAATCCGTGGGAAAAATTTGGATAATCGGGGCAGAACTGCGTTTTTCACGGTTTTTAAGAAAATTGAAAATATTGTCCTATTTTTGAAATGGCGTACTGCGCTTGCTATTGAGTGTATAAAAAAGTTGCAAATATGAAAGTTGTATAGAATTTTATCTTCTTTAATATTGTAATTGACAAATAACATGCTACGGCAACGGGTCTCGAGATATTTAAAAAAAAAAAAAAAAGGTCCCAAAATTTTCTTGTTTTTTGGTCACAGAAAATTTATTCTTAAGAAATTTTGTTAGAAAACTTGGTTTTTCCATGTTGGCATCATTATAAACAATTCAGAAAAAAAATCTTTTACCCGGCCTTTTGCAAGGTAACCCTCTTTTTTTGGTACATTTCCCCTGGACTACTAGGCCTACGTACTGACTAAAATATGGCAGAGATATCGTTGTCCGCTTCAGGGCCGAAACTAATGGGGGGGGGGGGGGCAGAGGGGGCATGTGCCCCGGGCGCCAGAACGAAGGGGCGCCAAATAAAGATTTTGTTTGTCGATTTTTCTCACCTCTATATTTAGCACAGTATTGTTAAAATCATCCTGTCTGGCGTATGACAAAGCATAGAAGAATCTAAAGATGATATCGCATAAGGATCCTGTATAAAGCAGAATTTCTTCCGATTCTTTTCGATTCCGTTTTCAATATTTTAATAAATCAATATTTGACAGCCACAGAAAAGTCTTCGCAAGGGAACAATTGGCCGTCACTTCCAGAAATTCAGTTTAAAAAGTCTAACAATTGTCACCCATTAAATATGGCAAAAATTTGTATTCAGTTTTAGAGGTAACTAAACCGTACACATTTGCAGCTACGTGATTCTACTAGTATCATAAAAATAGCAGGTGTAGCCTCTTCTTTCTGCTCAAAGAATTAAATAGCTTTTTAGCCTTTGGTACATTTTTTAAACCTATTTTCGGTACATTGGTAGTTATACCTGATTTTACCGGCGAGCGCCGCTGTCTGGTGTTTGTATAATGCTCGTTGAAGTTCTGAAATCATGTATAATCAGGATTCAATGTTGTAAAAAGTACTTGTCCATGAAATAAAATAATAATAATATTTTTCTATTGTAAAACTCAATATAATCGTACTCTCGGGAAAGAATTTCGTTATCACGGTTGTGAAATCTCAACTAATACAGTCTTTTAAATTGCTTTTCATAACAGTAAATTTACCAATATGAACATGTCATCTGTTCAAGTAAATAAAGTTTTGAGATAATGGTTTAAGACCGTGAAATATTATATAAGTATGTACTGTCATTCTCCATTCTCTAATATCACTTACCTTTTATCATATAGTCTAAAAAGACAGGTAAAAGTTTTTAAAAGGCATTTTTTATTTCCTGCTGGTGCCATCTGTTGGTTTAATTGAAAAGTGCCATGCATTCACTGAAGGACGTGGAAATGGTGACATTTCAGCTTTCAACCAGAATAACATTCTGTATATAAATGCACATTAAAAACTTTTTAGAAGCAAGTAATGGTGTTTCTGTAACGTTGACTTCGCATTGGAATTTTTGAAAAAATTTACTTGAAAAAAGGAGATGTAATTTTATAGCCCGCCCAAAGTTATCAAAGTAAAATTTTGTTGAAAAATTCTGACACAAATTTTCATAAAAATTTAGTGGCATAAAAAATATCCCATCTCCCTTCAAGGAGTTCAGAGCAAATATTTTTTTAATAGTTTCACAGCTCTTAAATCTTGAACATATTCATGAAATATGAATGATAACATAAAATAGACTATAACAAAAATTAATTCACAATCGGTAGCGCTTCATAATAGCTTTGATTCTTCAAATAAAACATATCATTCTTTCTGCCTGCTTAATTATTAAAAGATTTTACTAGAACAGTTACAAAACTTCAATGGTTTTCTATTAAAATTTGTTCTATGAAGTAAAATGTAATTTTTTTTTCTTATAATAATAACTATTTTTACATAAATTATTAAATACATACATTATTAACAAATTACATACATTAATTTGTTTTCAGTTTTTTTGTTTCATTTTCTTTATGCATTATTTAAGATTGTAATTGTTTAAACGTGCATTGGGAGATCGATATTCGTCACTTGAGGTGAAATAGAAAATTTTATTTTCGCTTTTACCTAGTTCATGTCTATCTTTTATATTGTTTTACACAGTAACAAAAAACTATTATTACCTATGAACGTTAAAGAAATTTGTGATATATTTTTGTTTCTTACATAATTTATTCAAGTAGTAGCATTAGGTCATTAAGATAGTCAAAAGAAAGACAGGATCCCTGTGTATATCTGTTTTTCGAGTTCGGACAATAACTTTTAATTTGTGTAATAAAGTTAATTCCAAAGAATAGACTTGTTCTCGATTATGCTCCTTGAACCACTGCTGAGGTTTAGTGCGTCTTGTTTCGTCGTTTCTCGGAAACAAATAAAAAACCACGAGCATTTAAATGCCTTTGTATGCGTACAATTTTCATCATTCCTCCTGCTCTGTTGCCAAGTGTATTTTATCTCAATAAAATAAGCAGCGGTGATAAATATATATATATATATATATATATATATATTCGAGTGTGTTCTTACTTATATCAAAACTCCTTTTGATACATTGGTCATTCTAAAATAAATAAATAAATAAATAAATAAAAATAAAAAATAAAATAAAATGAAAAGTTACTTTTTCAGCACATAACGGTTAATTTTTGAAACAAATATGTATGTTTTTAAAATTTTTAAAGGCTTTACATAATGCAACATATTAAAAATGTATATTTGGTGAAAATTGGTGATTTATGGATTTTATTTTTTTAATGAACGTGTGTATATACTTTTTAAAAATATAATGAAATCGTTCGCAAGTTTTCTGAAGGAATATTACTAATATTTTGTGAACTAAAGTCTGGTTATAAGCAAAATTGATGCAATAAATATCTAGAGGTAAAATATGTAAACATAAAACATACAAATGATTAATTTTTCACTTTAGAATTAATAGAAAGGAATAGCTCTTTTAATTGGACATCATGCTAAAATTTTAATGAAACATTCAAAACATTTATGTTAATTTTTATTTGGTTATATTCTAAAAATATTAACTTAAATGATTCTTAGTTATAAATTATAAACCAGTCCCGATGCATTATGTTATTAGTATTTTCATATTATACTGGCAAAAATTATTCTTATAATGATATTATCATTAGACGCTAGCTTTAAAGAACCTTGCAGTAAATTTAATGAAGTTAAACCATTAAACACACTGCAAAATGTCACTTTCTTTATTTTTTTATGAAAAACATATTTTATAATATAAAGTTATGCATCAATAATTTTGAAATCACAATTTACATTAAAATACAGCAAGATTAATGTTGTATGTTTTGGTATTAGTTTTGCATGATTTCTAAGATAAACTATTGTTCGTGTTTTTGGATTCCACTAACTATCCTTTAAAAACAAAAAACAACAGTAGTTATAAACGCTATGCTCTCAATTATAAATCGGTTTATAACCTGGATATTCCATCTCTACTTGGCTAGGTTATATCCAAAAACAATCCTACCTTCCACCCACCAGCCAATCTGAGCAGAACGCCATATATTAAATTTCTCTTCTAGCATAGATTTAATCTACGGAGGGCTGACCTGAAGAAATAACAATAGAAAACGCAATCTGTGTACAGAATAGGACCTAAATAATATGTGTATCTGATCTGCTATGGATATTGGTATACTTTATAATCTACTTTATTTATGGATATACTTTATAATCTTTCCGAGAGAGTAAAACAGACTGATTTGATGCTATTTAGAATATGTTACCAAAAATAAATTTGATTTTGGTTGCTTTACAGCAATTTAACGGTTAATACATTTTATCCTTTTTTTTTTTTTAATGAGCATTTAAATTTTATTACTATAACTGGAAAAATTATGCATTGATATAACTATATGAAAACTAGAAAACATACGAATAATTATGTACATAAGTGTATCTCTTTAATGAAATGATATTACATGCTAAAAAACTCTTGAACAAATTGTAAAAGTATTAAAAATTAGTTTTTTCATATCAATGTTTCGAAAAGAGTCACATTTATCATACATTTGTTGTTATGATAATTTTTCTAATGAAAGATCTCGAAAAAGTCAAGGTTTATACAGCTCGAAGAAACACATCTGTTGTACAGAATATGCAGTATATTTCTCCATATAAGAATACGAAACAGGTGAAACAATCTAATTTCCTCATAAAGCTTTAACAACGGGTAAAATACAAACAGCTAGTTATGTCTCTTAATATTAGTTTTTAATAATGTTCAAGTTCATTATGTTTGAAACAGTGTAAATTTAGTAAAATGCAAACGATTTCCCCTATAGGCCATAAAGCAGCGGAATTCTTTTGTGGATCCGTGTAGTAAACGAACTGTAAATACTACACACTCCACTTTCAGTAGGGAATGTCCTATGGTAAACCTCAATAACAGATATCAAGCTCTTGGTAATCCAAGTATATTTACGCGAGTTAGAGCATGGCCAGACAGCCAGTCAAACTGAAGTCCTGAACACGTTTGAACTATATTAAAAAAACAAAAAAACTCCCACTTTTGAGCATGTAACATTTTTTTTATAATTCACGTTTGCCTGTCTTTTGTTAAAATAACAGTCATGAATACATTTTAACATAAAATGCCTGCAAAATTACACTTATGAATTTTATTTTGTGTGGATATATTTTTAAATTTAAATGTTGGTAATGGCGAAAATGAAATGTATTAAATACAATTTAGTAAAATGAAATTTTAATAAATGTTTTATTAAATTTTATTAATGCTTTATTCATAGTAAGTTTACTTTCATTGCAAAATAATTGATATATTTTCAGGAAATAAATCCTTAATGAAACGTAGTGAAAGATAATGCCCCTCGAAAAGGAAGCTCTAAAGTTTCAGTCACATGTACTATCATACGGTCTGAAAATATAATTGTCTCTCGCTTCCTTCGAGCGGCTCATTCACGCTGCAAGCAAGGTTATATTGAATACTGAATGGAAACTGCTATTGTAAGTAACACGTGGAACATTTGACGAGCAATTGCTTTTAAATGTTTCAGAAAGTTTTGTCAAGTACAAGGACTGATTAGAGTTATTTTTAGAACGATCTGATTAGTGGAATTTGAGCTGATGTCTACCGTAGGAAATAAGTATGGCGCATAAGTATAGCGTACAGAAGTATGCCGCATCAATTTAACGAATTAATACAGGTTTCGTACTCATCAAGGGATTCAGGAGATTTTAGGTGTTTTAGTACCAGGAATTTCGTAAAGTACTGGTCGCTATCTGAAGATAGATTTTTTTTTTTTAATGAAACAAGGCAAATATTTCTTTACGAAAATTCTGGTAAAAGGTGCTTGCCAGTCCTTGAAGCGTACGAACCCTGTAATAACTAGATTAATTTTAACACAACTATTCCAATTGGTAAATGAATCATATTAGATGCAAATTTCCAACTGGGCGAAAAATGTCCGGACCAGGATTCGAACCAGGGATCTCCTGGGTAAAGCCGCCAGTGCTCTGCCATCTGAGCTATCCCGGACGAATCTGGTTGAACTTTTTCACCCAGCTAACCTTAATGATTATAGCATCTGGTCTGAAACCTGGTTCAGCTCGACAGAATAAATCACAGGTAATGGAACTTCAGAAATCGCTGGATACGAAATTACACTAGATTCATTTTAACACAATTATTCCAATTGGTAAATGAATCATATTAGATGTAAATTTCCAGCTGGGCGAAACTGGATTCGAACCAGAGATCTCCTGGCTGAAGCCGCCAGTTCTCTGCCATCTGAGCTATCCCGGACGAATCTGGTGGTCGAGAGATTCGTCCAGATTCGTCCCAGACCGGACCAGACCAGATTCGTCCGGGATCCAAGAACTTTTCCTGATCTTAAAGACAGCATTTCACGACATGTTCTTAGCATTTACCAGAACACACTGCGCTCAACTGTGGGACATGATATCTTACGATTCCAGACGGTAACTGAAAATGATGGCTGTCCTGCGGAACATGTTTTGCTGCGATAAAATATGTAAACTATAGTAAATGCATGCTAAATGTATAATTCATTAAAAAGCCATGTGGTGGCGACATTTTGAATTGTTGTTTTTTTTCGCTTAAACAAATTCCCATTCCTTCATTATGTCCTTCGCAAAATCTCATAACTTTCTGAACAATAGTTTCGTCTGTAGGCAACTTTAAAGTAGGGTCGTTTGCACAACCTGTATAATACTTCATTTAAAGGATGTCATGAATTAAGGCTAAGCCCATTTTATTTGCATCGAGGTTATTTAAACTTAATATTATTGTAAGCTAACAGTAACTACATTAAAATTTTTTAAATTTAGTATATCTTTATTATAAGTTTTAATATATTTTTTTAAATATAATTCTGCATGTTTATAAATATAAAATTTCCATTCATATAAGGTATCCGTTACTAAATATTTTATGATTATTACTAATTTTTCGGATGTTTTCATTTATTTCTTTGCTATGATTCATATTTGAAACATAATGAAAAAAATGACTGCAAAATTAGTTGATTGAATAGTGTAATATAAATACAGTCAGGAAGTAATTAGTATGTTAGTTACCAAACTGTTTTTCAGAAAGCATTCTTAAAGAAGACATTACTGGCATAATCAGCACAGTTTAGTAAAATGTGAAAAATGGCGGTAGTGTGTGCTGATAAATTTGAGACATATACATACAATTGGTTACCAATATGTTGTTAAAAGTTAAACTACGAACATTGCGCTAATCGAGGATTGTGTAATCCTCAACCCTAAACCTATTGGTCAGTATAATTCAAGGCGTCTGGTTACAGAAGTCTAAAGTGATCGTGAAAACAAACTAGGTAGACAAGAGATAGCCTACGGTTTTAAATATGAAGGCTATCATTTTAAGAAATATAACTACAATTCCATTGTGTTTTTTTTTTTTTTTTTTTTTTTTTTTTTTTTTTTTTTTTTTTTTTTTTTTTTGCTTGCCTATCCTCTGGCCCTTGATTTGACGCGACCGAATGAATACCCCGGTTTCTACAAACCAACCCGGACAATACCGAATTATTAACTAAAACAAATGCCTGAAATAAATCATGAAATAAAAATATTCATTCTAAACCTAAGAAAAACAAACGGATATTTAAGACTAACAAATAATTTATTTACAATTACATATGAACAAAATTACAGTAGCGCTCAAAAGTATTTTGACAAAGATAAGAATTGACTTAATTAAAAACAATAATAAAACACAAAAATCAAGCACTTATTTTATTTAACCGTATTCAATGTTTTACAGAATTTTTGTAAAGTAACTATCATTTGCTAGAAAATAACGTGAAACCAACGAAAAATCAGAAAAAATGATAAATCAAAAGTATTTTGACATTATAAAAAAATATCGTTTTAACACAATAATTATCAAATACAGTAATGTGTCAGTCAATATTTGGTAGCATATCCCCTGGCCTTTATGACAGCCTCACAACGCGCGGGCATCGAGCCCACTAACTTTTGTATTCGATCTAAAGAAATTCGGTCCCACTCATTTTTAAGAGCTTCGTATAAAGCCTCTTTATTTGTAAAATTTCGGCATCTTACTCTACGATCTAACTCCTCCCACAGATGCTCTATGGGGTTCAAATCCGGACTTTGACTTGGCCACTCTAGAACCTTGACTTTTCTGTGTTTCATAAAATCACTTAGTACTTGGATGTGTGTTTCCGATCATTATCTTGCTGAAAATACCACTTAGCAGGCATGTTTTGTTTATCATATGGTAGCATATGAGTCTGTAATATATCAGCATACATGAACCGATCCATATTTCCCTCAATTCGAACTAACGGTCCAACCCCGCTGCGAGAAAAACAACTCCAAACCATAACATTGCCGCCTCCATGTTTGACGGTGGGCATTTGGTATCAAACATTAATTTTCTTGATTTTAGGACGCCGAATGTACTTGATTCCATCAGAAGACACTAAATTAAACTTGCTTTCATCGCTCCACAAAACTTTAGACTACTCTACACTTGTCCACGATTTATGCCGTTCTGCGAATGCAAGTCTAACCTTCCTATTCTTAGTAGATATCAAAGGCTTTTCTGCTGGTCTTCGGCCATATAAATCATAGAGGATTAGGCGTCGTTTTACAGTTGAAATGTGCATGTCTATGCCGTATTTTTCTTTCAATTCATTTTTTATTACTACAGCCGACTTACGACAATCACTTGTAGCTAGCTTTTTTATAATACGGTCAACATTGCAAGGTTTTTTTTTTTCGGACGGCCACTTCGAGGCTTATTTTCGACGGATTTCCGCTTATTAAAAACTTTATTCCATACATTAACTAGCTGCCGAGACACGTTAAAAGAACGAGCAACTTCTGCTTGCGTCCTTCCTTGCTTAAGTGCATTTAAAGCAGCTTTTCTAAAATCACTAGAATATTCTTTTCGTTTCGGCATTTACAAATAATCACAATAAGTCAATATAAACACTAATCGAAACTATATAGCAACTGAAGCCTTCAACAATTACTGTTCGTTTTCGAAAGCCGCGCCTAGCACTCTGAGACGATTGTAATATTTAAAGGGGTGTTACGCTGAGATGGGTATTTTCCAGAAGATCTGTCTTAATGATTGGCTAAGATTGATAACTAAGATTGGCACTCAGCCAAACGTGGCTAAACTAACTTTGCTCATCCGTATTTTGATAAAATCAGGGATGAGATTTCCGACTTTTTGAACACCAGTATATTCTTGAGAAAAAATGTTATTTTATTTAATCGGAACATTGTTGTGATTTAAGAATACAACATTTTCTCTAAGATTTTACTGGTATGCAAAAAGTCGGAAACACCATCCTGAAAATCAAACCATACCTGACCCATCCGCAAAAGCGCGGATGGTTTTGCTATCTGAAAACAAATAGTAAATGCAAACTAATTGTCAAAATACTTTTGAGCCAAAGAGGTGTCATATTTTTTCGGTGGCGCCGAATGTAAACAAACAAGTTGAAATTTGATACCTTTGAATAACTGCAGTCATATTGTTCTCAATGATAGGGAATATATTTTCTTTTATATTTTTATATAAATCAAAATAAGAGCGAATATAATGGTGTCAAAATACTTTTGAACGCTACTGTACATAAGGAAATGTGTAGAAAATAAGCAAATTAAAAAATGTTACTGACAATTGGATTTTAAAATTTCGTAAATCTATTAAATTAATTAATTATCACTACTTAAAAGTGATTCAAATTATCCTGTGGGGTTCTCAATACAAACATAAAATCATAATACAAAATGGTACACATAATAATATTCCAAATTCATACCTTGATTCTCCGAACATCAGAGTAGCAATCACACATCCTTGTCTGAGTCATAGTTGATAGCGTCTACTCAATTCTCTATAATTTTATTTGACCCTAAGCTCTGCTGTCTTATTTTTAGCATGATGGAAGAAATTCCCGAAAATTATATTTTTTTATATTTTAGCCAAAACTGGCAATACAAAACTTCTACGTCCGACCTCAGCGAAGAAGCGTAGCAGCATCATAAAAAAAAAATTATTTCTCTCCACACACTCTCTTCTCACAAAACCAGCATATCTCCATATTATTTTCCCAAAATTTACGTAGAAACTCCCTGTGTAGTCAGCCCGAATGAGCACATAATTAGGCCCTGACCACTCATAAAGCATACAGGCACGCCCCGAATAAGTATCAGTGGAGAGAGCTTCTCCATGCCCCAAGAAAATACTCCCGTGCATCCCCTCTGTTGGGTCCTCTTCTGGAATTACGCTACCAGTGTGATAAAACCAAAACAATCATCTTTTTCTTTATAAAAAAGACTAGCTGACCCATTCAGCGTTGACCGTGCCCTTAAATACACCTAAAATTAGAGTTGAACGATTTTATATTTTCAAACGAAAATCTTTCCAATCGAATCTAATGCTGGGAACGCCACTGCCGTCGGCAGCGTACACGCTCTAATTTGTGCGGTTTAATATTTTTAAATTAAAATCTATTCAAAGGAACCTAGAATTTGAAGCCCCACTGCCTTCAACAGCGTACACCGGGCGAGCTACGCAGACGCCGATATGTTTTCATTTTATATTTTTAAACGAAAATCTTTAAAAAACGATAAATCTGGTGACCCTACCAGTGTTGTAGATTTTGACTTCTAATTTCCTGAGCAACTGTCTCATGCGAATATTTCTGTAACAGAACCTACGTTAAGTTTCTAAATACCGTAAAACTTATCCAAAAATTTCCTGTTAGTGATCTATTAAAAAATAAATAAATATATTTCTTAAAATTAAAATTTTCCACTAAATTTTATAAAGCAAAAGGCATTTCTTAGATTAAATTTTGTTAAATTCATTACAATGTAAAAATTAGGATTTTGGACACAATAATATACTAAATTAATTATAAAAGAGCATTTTAAAATAGGACACAACACTCATTGGATAACATTGCTAGTAGAGACGCACTTACTAAGTCTCACTGCATTACAATATTTTTTATATCACCAGCTTCTCGTTATGCTACTTCTTTTTATAACCATTTGTTTTTTCGGTGCACTGTAAGTTTTTCTAGAATGAATGTTGTTGCACGCATTATCTTTGCACATTTTTAGTGCACTTCACAGTATATAGTGCATACACCTTAATTTTCATGTTGCATGACCTTAGGGTTTTAAGATCGTATTTTCAATAGATTTGCATTGTAAACATACGAAAAGTTACTAGATACATTATTATATACCAGTGGCGAATCCTGGCTCTAGAAATTAGGCATACCTGCTGTCATAATTGCACTTCTGTTACGATTTTCTGCATAATTTTTTCGCGTAGGTTCTCAATCATGTGAACATTTAAGAGTATGAAAAAGTTTCAATATTTAATGTTAAATCTGAAAAAAGTGCTTGGCTTTACAGCATGCTTCGAGTTTTTGATACATATTTGTTTTTCTGGACATTTTAAATGGAGTTTGAAAGTTTAACAAGATCAATGTGCAACGCGTGCGTATACTTTATAATTACTTATAATAAACTTTATTAATTTCCAGTCTAAATTTTTGGCACACATTAATTTCATATTATCATGTTAAGAAATTTAGAAAGTGTGAATGAACTTAGCATTTATATTTTGAATATAATTATCTTTAGCATATTTTTAGACGCGTTGTAGGGTAGACCGGGGCTAGTTGGTCCACTTTTTCTTCTAATAATTAAAAAAAAAATTACAATTCAACATTTTAAATTTCTTTTTATGTTACCCCTATCAGTATACTTTCAGGAAGAAGTCACAATAGTAAAACTTGAAAATATTAACTATAAATATTAGTTTAGAAGCTCAAATTGACACGAAGTCGCTTGGGTCAACCTGCCCCGATTGCGGGGTAAGTTGACCCACGTCACTTTTTAATGTTCTGATAGTGTAGAAGTTTAAGAAATGATCAAAATTTTACCAAATTTTTATTTTTATTTCTTTCGAACGAAAACACAATATAGCCTCCAAAATTAAAATAAAAATTTTAAATTTTAAACTGTGAGTTATTCAAATTATTAACTTCGACCAAAAATTGCTTTAAAAATTGATTTTATTTTCTCATAAAAAATGTCTTTAATACATTACGGAACAGTAATAAATTTTAATAAAGACATGCTAGGTGTTAAAACATGCTAGGTGTAAATCTTAGAGTACAGTAATTTAAGAAATCATTCCTCCTTAATTAGGTGATTTATTATAACACCAGATGATAAATAAATTGTATCAAGGCCTCTGTACATCTGTTAAGTGCAATAATTCCTTTCTTTCGTTTATTATGTTTTTCTAACGCATAATTCCCTTCAAATTTCTGTCTGTAAAATGTAATATTGCTTCATGATGCTTTGGGTAATGTCAGCTTCTTTGCAATAATGATAATTTTCGTTTATATAAAACTTTAATTCCTAATCAAGTAAAAAAACAAACAAGTTTGTTTATCATGAAATATATATATTATTGATTACATTCATGATTTATTATTGGTATAAAGCGATTTAGATAATCTAATAAGTTAGGATATATAAATGTGCTTGATATAATTATGTTGGTTGATATCATTTTTTTTTAAATATTTTTTGTTTGAACTGCTGATCTTTATTAACGTTCAGGAAGTGTAGTTCTATTTTGTCTGTCGAAGGAACAACATGTCTCTTAAAGGAAAAGATATTTTTTGATAGTTAAAAAATTGATTCCTGAAACTGCCCTTTTTATGGATTATGAAGACAGAAAGGATTATTTAGTTTCAACGCATAACTACACAGATAATAGGTTTTCACTTCATAAAATGTGATGTTATTAAAGCATTATTTGTGGCAAACTCTTCTCTGGACGGGAGAACAAGGGGATTTTATTAATAATTGAGAAATATCAGAGCCGGGTAGATTTTGATTGTTAGATTTGTTACTTTTAGCGGTAGTAGGTAATACTAGCAGGACGAACTTTTAGGTAGATTTCATAAGAAATACTACCTATTGCAATCTCCCATATGTTGGAATTTTTGAAAAACTTTTGCAGATCTACACCGATCATAACCCCTAGAGCCCTAAACCATCCCCAATTCAAAACTTTATCTATCTATCTATATAGATGTTACAATATTAGATCTATCTCCGCGATTTCCCTGTACTATTCTAAATTACTTATCTATATTCACTAAATTCTTATTCTTAAATAATCTCTACCATTAATTATGTTAATTTCCCTCTAATTTAATGTCTCACTTGTTTAATTCACTTAATTATTACGCTTTTTGGTATTCTTAAATTAAATGTTCCATTTCCAATCTTTCGCATTTTAGAATGTTCTTAGGTAGCCATTTTTATTTTTATTCCAGCCGAGTTTTACCTTCTTCCCGCGCTTTATTCCGGGGTTCCTTTTTGCTTTATTATCCCTCCACCCGCTCTGTCAGTACTATTTGCATGACGAGATTTCTTGGCATCTTAATTGGTTTAGAGCGCGTGCTACGTCAAATTTGTATTCCTACATTTGGGGAGTGAAAAGCAGTTACGCACGATTCTAAAGAAGATTTGCTGAGTTTTTGAATTGTAAACTGCCCCTGACTGTGTGTCTGAGAAAACGAAGTTCGTTCTAAAGATTTTACCCTTTTGATTTTTCCTTTTTGATGTAATAAATGATTACTATTGTCGATAGAAGTTTCTATATCGAAGTTATTAATGGAACTGAATCGTGAAGTGTGAGAACTGCCGCCCGATCTTATGGAATAAAATCCTGTGAACATTATTGCTTTCGTTACTTGTCTCCTGGAGAAATCTCAATTTTCATTTCCATTGTGTTTTACCATAAGCCACTGGACTTCCAATCATCTTTAATAAGGAACGATCATCGAATATAAAAAGTAAGTTGTTCAATTAAAAGGGCGAAGCTGTTGCTATAGTTTCCTCTATTTCATGTTCGTACATCTATGTGCCAACTCCATGCTACATTCATCTTCTTCATATACTTCACTATGAGTTCGACGCTATTATTTTCCAGACGACCGTCGGTATTGTATATGATAGCTAGATTCCATCAATATTATAACATAGTTATATTTTATTTTCCATGGACACGATAACATATCCAATCAGTTTAAAGTTTTCAAAACTTCTAGGAAAAGGGCCAAAAAATTATGCATGACAGATTTTTTATAAAATTAAAAATGACTTCAAGGAGTGAAAAAAATGGGGTTTTCAAAAAGAAAAAATCATAACTTCGTCAATTCACCAGATATCAAATTCAATTAAATTTATCATAAATCCTCTTAATATTATCCACAACTTTTGTATCGACGAGCTTTTGATAGGAGAAACAATTACAGCAAAAATAAATTAAAAACAAAAAAGTGTGTGTGTGTGGGGGGGGGGGGGTAGGAAATAAAATCACATTTCCCTTAATCCGTTAAATTCTTGGTGAAATTAGTACTTAACTTCGAAATCTTCCTGCGCCTGTAGGTCAAGCCAACAGGGATTTTTCTATAAGTATGAAAGTTATAAATGTTTTTGTACAACAAGAGCAGCTGATTTAATTTTGGGAGGAGGTAAACATTATTATAACTTCATTTTTTTTAAAGATTGACTGGAATAACCAGTAATTCAATTAATAAAATAATTCCTTACTATTAATTTATGATAAATTAATTAAAATAATAATAAATGTTTATTAAAATAATTCATTAAAACTATCAAAATTCAAATGCCCCAGAGCCAAATTCCTACGGGGCATGTTGGCCCGACTGACCAACATGCCCGTGCCAAATGGGCCAACTAATCCCGTACCGCCATTTTTGTTTTTCATGACTGTAAGGAATTATTCTGAAAGTATTTCAATAAAAAAACATGCCCTACAATAACTACGAACAATTATTTTTTTTAATTATTATATATCAAAATCTAAAATGTAATCTACAAACAAATAAAAAACGATTATTTTTAAGAGATGAAATTTACTCACCTTTGCAAAATTTTGAAAATTTTCAGTAATTTTTT
This sequence comes from Maratus speciosus, assembly GCA_963932465.1. Lineage (NCBI taxonomy): Eukaryota > Metazoa > Arthropoda > Arachnida > Araneae > Salticidae > Maratus > Maratus speciosus. The sequence continues at coordinate 338,234,095 of OZ010787.1, read as the reverse complement.
AACGGACGCTCCGACTTCAATGGTGTTGATGTTGGAGGAGGAAAGCGAAGCAACGCATACTTGGCTGGTCTGACAATGTCATCTAACGAAAAGTTTAAAAAATATCGCAACTGGGCCAACATGCCCCTATGGCCATCTAGCCCCAGTCTACCTACATGTAAATTAAGCGAAAAATAACTGTTATACATATTCAGTTCCTATATAAACCCGCATTTTAGAAATTCATTTTCTGCATTCGTTAAAAGAAAGAGAAAAATATTGCGTTTTTTAAAATAGGAATAAAATATCCTAATGAAGAGAAATAGAACTAAAGCATAAAATAAAGGGGTGCTTTTTAAAGTTTATAAATTCTTTTGTATGAATCGAGTACTGGTAAGACAGTTCGCAGTAAAAAGTTTAGAAGAGAAATATTGTAAGGAAATGAAAGATTTTTAATTCTGTTGGTTGTAAATGCGCTTTCTGTACCGAAACATTTTCAGCGAATTGAGCCACATAATATGGTATATCCATGGAAAATGAATAAAATTTTGATATTTTAATTATATTTTCATCAGCATTTCGAGTAGCCTTGTTTTATCCATAAATTTATTATAAAAGCATTAATCTTGATTTGTTACTCATTTTTTAAAATTTATATGCTTGTATTTTTATTATTTTCGTCATAGTTATTTATTAATTTAACTAATTACTTGATATTAGACGATTACATATTTAATAAAATATTAATAAGCTAAAAAACAAAAGAAAATGTGTGATGTTTCGGACCGTCATTTTAGAAATACGCCACAAAAGCACAAAAACACACACTGGTTATATATAGGCATAATATGGTCATAATATGGGCAATACTATGGTATGAATACAGTTAAATTACTGTTATGTAACCGTTTTCTATAAAAACGGTCGAATGAATGGACAGTTTGCTGCAAATTTTTAACAGGGATAGAGAATCAAGCGAAAATATTTTTAATTAATTAACTTGAAATACATTTTGCACCTCAAAATATAATTATCAAAATTATACACACAACGTTTCTAATTTTGCCTGCTTTACACCATAATTCACTAATAAAAGACATTGTGTAACTTCAGATACAGTGGCGGTAAAAAGCTTCGGGCCAGTTAGTTTCTTTGATTTGTTTGATAGAACATTTCAGCGAAGAAGAAGCACAATTGCGCCAAAAGTTAAGAATAAGCAAATTACCTCTCACCACGTGATCATTTTGATTAGATACTGAAGATACTTGATGCAAACGGAAGGAATTCGAAATTCGTGTGTGCAAAAGTTTCCGTTCATTCGTCAACCGTTAGTTTTTGCTATCGCTAAAGTGTTTTTTTTTTTTTTTGGCCGTGTTTGTTGATTAATCAACGAGAATAACATATTTGAAATTCAAAAATGTAAAGTTAAATAATTTATTGTTCTTAAACGAGTGATTTGTTTGTCGCTAAAGGGACAATCCTCTCGTGAGATTGCGGCAAAGTTGCCTATCGGAAAATTTGCTGTGAATGATATTTAAAAATCAAAAATAACCAAAAATATAAATATTAACCAAAAACATAAAGATGGTCATAGCCTTCGGAATTTGCCACGGTCTGAAGGACCCTGGAAAACGACTATTCTTGTGGACAGAATTATCAGGAGAAAAGCAGTTGATGACCCGCATAAAAATGCTGCTGCAATTCCCCGCGATTTACGGTGTTAAAATATTGCTGAAATAAGTTGGTCTACCGTGTCAAAACGCTTACGTGGCGTAGGAATTTATGGAACAGTCGGTGTTAAAAACCTTTCATGAGTAAAAAAAAACAGAGGGCCCGACTGGCGGTTGCCAAGGAATACAAAGACTGGTCAGTTGAAAATTGGAAAAAAGTACTATTTTCCGATGAATCGCCCAAACAGCAAATAATCCTTGGCCGAGCTTCCACCGAAAGTCCTTACTCGACTATATTTCGTCCTGGCGATCTTATTTTCCGGGGTCGGTAGATATGACTTCCTGTCCGCAAGACAAATCAACTTTCAAGCATCGCCTCCCGACTACGATTGAATCGGTTTTGAAGACTTTGCGTATTAGTTTTCGATAATTTGGTCACTTGGTTATCTTTTATCGAGTACATTGCAATATCATATGATATTTTGCCGATTAGCTAATCATATCGAATAGAAGAATTTGTTCATTACAAAAACAGTATTTAAAACGTAAAAAAATTCGTTTTAATCAAAAAATAAATATAGTTAATTGAGAATTTTTTCCCCTATAAGATGCAAAAATATTTCCATAATGAGGATGTAATAAATTTTGTTTTGCTTAAAGTCAGAATATTGCTGTTAAATAATTTTACAATGAAAATTACAATTAAAATTAGAATTAATTTTCTGTTGTAAGATACAAATTAAATTACATTTAATTTAAAGATCATATATTTGTTTATAAGTAATCGCACTGTTGGTATACAAATATTATTGAATCTTACAAAGAATAATTAACTGTAATTTTCATCCCAAGATCAGCAATATTTAGAATTTAAATTAAACAAAATATCATACCTTTTAATTAATTACGCCCGCGATATGAAAACATTTTTTTTATTTTATAGCGGAAAATATTTCCGTCTAACAATATTTACTGTTTGAATTAAAATGAACTTTGATACATTTTATTTAGATAATTTTGAATCTTACAATGTAAAATATTCTCATTTAACATTGCGTCCTAGCTGCGAAAATCCTATCATTTAAAGCGTCTCATTAAATGTTGGTTATGTATGGAAAAAATTTCTATTTTTCTTTTTTTTCAATATCTAAATAATTATTTTAATTTAAAAAAAATCAGTGTTTTTTTTTTTTTTACTTTTAAAAGCTGTAAAAGGAAATTTCTCACAAGCTGGAGAAAAAAAAAGAGGATCAACTTCTTTATAATTTATACAATAAGATTATCTAACTTTTTTCCCAATAAATAAATTTTTTTTATCAGAAATTTCTAATTCATAACTAAGAAAATACATTTAGAGCAAATATTTTGTTGTTTTAATAGCCTAAATTTCGAGATATTATCCTGATATAATCTAAATTTCAGATCTTATAATTTTCAATTTATTTATCCAATAATTATTTTAATTTAAAAAAAAATTGTTCTGTCATTTTTTTTAACTTTTAAAAAGGTATAAAATTAAATTTATAACTATTTGAGGAAAACAAACAGATAATAAATTTATTTATAATTTATACAATACATTATCTGAATTATTTTTAAATAAATAAATTTCTAAATCAAAATTTCTAATTCCCAACTAAGAAAATACATTTAGTGCAAATACTTTGTTGTTGTAATAGTCTAAATTTCAGATATTATCCTGATATAACCTAAATTTCAGATTTTATACTTTTCAATTCATTCATCTAACAATTATTTTAATTAAAAAAATTATTCAGTCATCTTTTTTAACTTTTAAAATATATATAATTAAATTTATCACTATCTGGGGAAAAAAGATGATCAATTTCTTTATAATTTATACAGTAACATTATCTGTATTATTTCTAAATAAATTAATTTTTAAATCAGAAATTTCTAATTCATAATTAAGGAAATACATTTAGAAGAAATAGTTTGTTGTTGTAATAGTCTAAATTTCTGATATAATCTAAATTTTAGATCATCAATTTATTTCTAATAATAATTTTAATTAAAAAAAGGTTTCAGACATTTTTTTTTAACTTTTAAAAGGTATAAAATTAAATTTATTACTTTTTGGGGGGAAAAAAAGGAAGAACAACTTCATTAAAATTTATACATTAATTATAACATTATTTGAAAGTATTTCCAAATAGATTAATTTTTAAATCAAAGATTTCTAATTCATAACTAAGAAAATGCATTTAGAGCAAATAGTTTGTTGTTGTAATAGTCTAAATTTCACATGTTATCCTGATATAATCTAAGTTTCAGAACCATTTTATTAAGTATAATTTTAAGTATGAATGTCTATTCGTAATTATTGAAAAAAAGAAAGAAAGAACAAACAAACGCTTTTAACACGTTGAGTGCCACGATGACTGACACTGAAGCGCTGAAAATTTACAATGGTTTAAGAAATTTTTAAGAAAGTATAATCTTGTAATAAATAAAAGGTAGGTAAATTTTAAATATTTGTTCAGTAATTATTTTAAACAAAGTATCTTTTTTCAGTTTTGCATCATATTTTAGACGTCAGCCATCGGTGAATGACGCGTCTTAAACGGAAAGTTCGCTGTTAGCCACCGGCGGCTGACGTGGCGCTTAACGTGTTAAATTATTAGTTTACTTTTACACTAATTCCCCTGCTATCTGTAAGTTTTTAAGAGATTTAAGTTTACTGATTTGTAAATAATAATGTATTCTCACCAAAGAACATTTCTTGGAAAGTATTTTTCCCCTATATTCATTCGACTGACCATTTACAAATGATGTCCTTAAAACGTGAAATAGTATTTTGAGCGAGAGGGAGATAAGATATTGCAGGGCATTGGACAGTTTTATTCACGTGACACAGATCATTACGTGCCCCCTATCATCACTGCAGGGGGCATCTATACAGCAGAAACAAACAATAACACCTCAGTTAAAAGATTCATTTTTCATTACAGTCCGATTGCCGGCCGATTACACACATAAGAATATTTTCCGATTAATTGACTTGCAAAAATAATACAATTTCCGGCAATGTGACTCAATTTTCCGCGACATTATCTAGATAAATCCCTAGATTTTGTTCAGATGATATTATGTGAAGCTCTCCATTCGACTACACATCATTTACCGATAATTCTGATATTAGGCTGAAATTTAGCCGATATCTCTTGCTATTGGGACGACTTTCAATCTTTTTGGGAGTGATAACAGACACTACAACCGTCGACCTAAAAACAAAATACAAGATTCTAGAAATGTTATTCCGACAATGAAGCATGGCGGAGGACGCGTTATGCTGAGGGGAGCATTTTCTGGAAAATGTGCCTGTTCGTTATTTGAAATCCGCGGCAAGATAAATAGTACAATGCATAAGGATATCTTGCAAGATCATTTGCTGCCTTATTGGAGGAAAAAATGTGGTCGCAACTATTTGTTTCATCATGATAACGACCCAAAGCATGCATGCAAGCTCATCAAGCAGAGGCTTTCAGACAAAAAAATCCGCTTTTGAAATGAACAGCCCGATCACCCGATCTGAATCCAATAGAAAATCTTTGAAACTAACTTGAAAACGTGCATGGAATTATAAATATTCCAATTCAGCAGCATTTTCACAAACTTTCACAAACTTAATATTGACTATCTACAACCGTTCATTGAATCGATGCCACGTTGCTGCGCCGCAGTACTTATTGCTAAATTTATGAATGCAAAATACCAATTGTAAATATTGTTGATCACTGTTATTTTCTGTTATAGCACCATTTTTTCCAAACTTTCTAAGGTGGCGTGAAACTTTTGAGAACATGCGTTTTCATTTGTAATTAATTTTGCCAATAAAATTTATTATTTATTTTTTATTTCATAAATGAGTTCTTAACTGTTATGTCAATAAAGTGTATCGGTATCACTTGGAGATTCCTCTTCATATGAGTATACTTACAAATTAACCAAAAATTTTATGCTGGCCGGAAACTTTTGACCGCCACTGTACTTACGTAGTGAGCCTAAACATACCTGATATGATTGGAGTGTGCACCAAATAATAAAAATAAAATTACAGACTTCGTTTTCTGGACTCATTTTATAAAATATGGAACACATTTATTCATAGTGTAATATTAGTCTGGCTCTGGGAGGTTTGGTAAAATCCTTTATTTCCTGTTTAAAAGCATTTGTGTTCTAAAGCGCACCTAATTTTTTTCTACAGGAAGGATGAATCCCTGCATAAAAAAGTATGCTTTTTTAGGGTTCTTCAAAGCTAAATGCAATTTAATTGTTAAATGGTCTGATCGTAAAAATGTATCGGTTTGATTTAGAAAAAGATGTTGAGCTGTTCGACCAAAGCTAGAGTAACTTACACAGATTATTTTAATAAAAAGGGACAATAAAAATTGGCAACTCTTTAAACCTGAATTGAAATTAAACTTGTTTGTTAGTTTATACTCATCATGCGGTCAGAAGACATTATCTCCATTACAACTTTTCCAAGAATTCTAGCATATTTATGAGCAGTACCGCTGTAAAATGAGTGATTAGGACGAGTTTCCAGCTTTATGCGTAAAAAAAACAGCGTTCAAAAATTTCTTAAAGCAAAAAATCCTGCCTAAAAATTTTGATCTTATCTTATTTTTTTATATTAAAACAACAGAAAGATAATTACAAATTATACATAAAAAATATGGTGTAACTTAATCACCTCCAAAAGTGAGGTGAATAAGAAAGCCTATTAAAATTCATATGTGTACCTATTTCTACACGTGTAAGATCAAATGGAATGAGCAAAAATTGGAGAAGTAAATATGGAAACAAAGATTTTTTTTTATAGATATTATGTAGTTAGACACCAGTAATCTTTTGTGACATAAACATAACTTTAATGAATATGAGAAAGCCTTTTTAGACTTAGTAGAAAAATAAATCATTGAAGTCATTCTCGAAGTTTATGATGTTCTTAAAACGTGGATATATTTTTGATTTTTCTAGTAGCGGTCAATTTTTCATAACGTCTTTTACACCAGTGCCTCTTCTTCTGGTTCGACAAATTTTCAAGTTTGAGGAAATTTTTTATAATAAACTTTTACACACCCGTATTCTTGAGGATATAGAACTTTGCTAAAATGGAGCTTGATTGCGTCTATTGGCTTAGCATACACTTTGACAATGAGGAAGTCTCTAGGACAGTAAAAAGGCTCACGCGTTTCAGGGCTTTAGGGAATTTCAAAGTCATATTCTCCTTTATATGATGCTAAAATTGCGAACCCTTTCCCACTCACTGTCTGATATAGAGTAATCCAATTAATCAGGTGCAGATGATTCTTGGATGAATGTCCGATCTTCTTTTTGAGACAACATTTAGTCTTTATAACGGCTGGACCTAAAAAGAAACACAAAAATACTCTATTCCTATTCACACTACACACTAAAATTTTACGGCATGACAACCAGAAAACGCCGCTAAAAATGAACTGTTTATTAAAATGGAAGAACAAATATCGAGTACGTTATAGATATATATGTAACGAAAGTCCTTCCGGCCAGTGCCGGAAGGAAGAGGTAGCTTTCATATTCCTTATTTTTAAAAAGCCAGCTTATATTATTCAAACACACAAAGCTCAATTTAGTGGAAACCGATCATAGGAGATTCAGTACTAATTTTTTTTAATACTAAATCATTATGAATGAGAATTTTGCGAAATTAGTCAGATTTATCCAAGCTGCTTTTATTTAAAGTAACTTATATTTGGTTGCCAAATTCGGCGATATCTTGAAGTGCCTGCCATTTTAAGACAACATGGTGGATGAGGCTAACCAGTGAACCTGGTCGAGACCTTAGTAATTCCTGTGCACATGCTCACTTACATCGGAATCGGTTGATATATACGAGTGCTGTCGCAGGCAAAAAATCAGATTTTCAAAATGTCACCCACATTAGAAATTCAAACTGCTATATCTGAGCCATTTTTTAAGATAAAGACAGAAAAAAAAATGCTCTGGAATCCTTATATCAAGGTTAAATACATAAAAAAGAAAACTTTTTCAATTTCTAATTTTTCTGCATCTTACTTTAAATATAATTTTTTTTATTTACTAGTCGCCATTTTGAAACAAGATGGCTGATAAAGCTGGCCAGCGAACTTGGGCAAGACATTGCTATATACTATCCACATGCCTTCTTACATCGAAATAGGTTAATAAATACACGTGTTATCGCGTGACAAATATCAGACATGCTAGAAATTCAAAGTGCTAGAATTCAACCATTTTTTAAGATATAAACGAAAACAAAAACTGCTCCGGAATCTTTGTATCAAGTTCAAACACATAAAAAAAATCTTTTTCATTTTCCAGTTTTTTGATACCTCATTTTAAATTTTAAATTTTAAATTTTTTTTAAATGGCAGCCCTTTTGAAACAAGATGACGAATGAAGCTGGCCAACGAACTCGGTCTAGACAGGTCGTTTCGAAATGTCAGCCACAGTAGAAATTCAAAATGCTATAACTTAGCCATTTTTTTGGATATAGACGAAACAAAAACTGTTCCGGAATCTTTGTATTAAGCTCAAACACATACAAAAAAATATCTTTTTCATTTTCCAATTTCTTGGTACCTCATTTTAAACTTTAATTTTTTTAATTTTTTTTTTAATTGGCGGCCATTTTGAAACAAGATAGCGGATGAAGATGGCGTACGAACTCGGTCGAAACATTGGTATGTACTATGTATACACCAAGGTACATCCAAATCGGCTCATAAATACGCCTTTTATCGCTTGGCAAAAATCAGGTCATTTCGAAATGTCAGCCACGCTAGAAATTTAAAGTGCTGTAACTCACCCTTTTTTTAAGATATAAACGAAACAAAAACTGCTCCGGAATCTTTGTGTCAAGATCAAACACATAAGAAAAAAATATTTTTTAATTTTCAATTTTTTGGTACCACATTTCAAATTTTAAATAAAAAAAAATTAAATGGCCGCCATTTTGAAACAAGATTGCGGATGAAGCTGGCCAACGAACTCGGTTGAGACATTGGTGTATACTATGTATATACGAAGTTTCATCCAAATCGGTTCATAAATACCAGAGTTACAGTGTGACAAAAATCAGATATATAATACCTTTAAATATCCGAATACAATTGGTAGAAAGATTTTTAACTACAATATATTTTCAAAAATTTTTTGCAATCTGCTGCAAGTAATTTTCCGTGTAAATGCAATGACCCCAATCTAAAAAAAATATATAAACAATGATCATGGACATATAATCACTGGAAATCTTAATATTGCTAATGATTTTAAATTGAAAAAACTAATGGGTTATGGAACTAAATATAGACTTCCATCTAAATTTAATGTAAAATCTATTATACGTAAAGCAGTTTACATATGATAGAGATGTTTTTATATATAAAATTTCAATCTCTTATAATAAACCTATTGAATATTTTAATCAATGGAAATTATTAGTGATTGAAAGATTAACTATGGCTTTAAAATATAATATTTCTGATTTAGTTACTATTAACACAGAGCATTTTTTCCGACAAATTACAAAAATACTATGTTATTACATATGTAGACAAATCTCCTAATAATTATGCAATCATATGTAAATCTTATTATCACCAACTTCTTACTAACTCTATTTCTTCTAATAATTTTTTTAAAAAAACTAATGAAAATGTAATTGTAAATAATCGTAAATTTCAAAGTTATTATAAACTATTAAATATTCTCTCTGCTAACTTTAATTATCCTTATTTAGTGCTTATTTCCAAATTTCATAAGACTCCTATTAAATTTAGGACTATAACTATTGGATGTGATACATATAATAATAAAGCCAACAAACTTCTATTAAAAATTCTTAATCAATTATATATACTGACTACAAACAATGATAATACACATTGTATAAAAAACAGCTATCAACTGGTCAATATTATGAAAAATCATAATTGTGTATATAATAAAACGACATATGACTTCAAAGATCTTTTTAATAATATAGATTTATTAGATTTACATAATATTATAAATGCATTATTTAAACAGTATCATCAACAACTTGATTTACCATCTAATATAGATATAGCTTACTTTAAATCTTTAACTAACTTCATTATCTATAATAATTATATCTTGCAAGATAACACATTATATTTACAACATATAGGTATACGACAAGGTGGATGTACTTCCAGTTTATTCTCAGACTTATATTTATATCACTATGAACGTACATTTATTAATAAAAATCTACATTTATATCATTATATTGATGACATAATTTTAATTGCCACTGATCAAACTAAAATTACTCAATTTCCAGTAGATTATCCCACTAATTTGGAATTAACAGAAAACCTCTTATCTAATAATACAATCAACTTCTTAGATCTTAAAATTACAATAAAAGACAACAAAACAATAACAGATCTATATGATAAACGTAAAGAATTTAAATTCAAAGTTAATACATTTACAAATTTTAAATCTTGTCTTCATAATTCTGTATATCGAAATATAATACTTAACCATTTATATAGAATAAAATGTTTATGTTCTTCTCATCTAATTAATAATAATATTAAAAAATTAATTTATGATGCATTAAATCAAGGTTTTCCAAAGAAATTCATATATTCTTTAATATACAATTCGTAGTTACATGATATTTTAAAAAAATAATAAATTAACACATGCGTAAACAAAATTACAAAAAAACTTATAAAATAAGAAAATATAAAAAAATAATAATAATAATTTTAAAATAATAAAAAAATATCATAAGACGGATGGGTGGGTAGATGTTAGAGTACGGGGAAGGGTGGTGTTGTCTCGATAATACGCAACAGTTAATTTATTAAATAAAAAAAAAATGATGGGGCATTTTAATAACTACATTGCTAATACTCTTTTTATATGGAGGTGATTCGATTCTTTATATATGGTGACGTTAAATTTTTATTTCAATTCATATTTAATTTATTAAGCTTAATTAATATTTAATCAAGTTAAAAATTAACTTGTTTTTAATTTTTAGTCTTTTCGGGACAATATCATATTAATTTCTAATTGTATACCATCTTTATGATGAATAATATGCATAATAAGTTTATTTGATATAACTAATGATATTACAGATTGTATTAAAATTGGGTTATTAGTATTTTATTATTCCTCTATACTTTTTAATAATGTTTAATTTTGAACTTAGAATTAAATAATTAATTAATTGTTTTTTGTGAATGTCAATCTCATATTCATATTGTTTAGTTTTTTATAGTTACTATGAAAATAAACCTCACAATTTATTTGTTATCATTAGGCAATTGGGAAATGAAGATTCTGACAAAGTTATATCAACATCCATTTATTTATTTATTTATTTTATTTATTTATTTTTTCCTCCGGGTCTTTTTTTTATATTTATAAGTATTTTTTATAGTTTATTTTTATTATATATAATTTTTTTATATAAATTATTTAGTTTTATAGCATATTGCTATATTATATTATTGTTTTGAAATTATTTAAATTTTCCGTATAGATTAATTGGGTAAGGTAGTAAAATATATTGTAATAATTCTATTAAAATTTGTAATTATTTAGTATTTATATGAATAATGAAATATAATATGGTATTTTTGTATTGGGAATTGTTGGGATATAGCAGTTTGTATATTATGGATGAATTAACTTATAGCATAGTCTTTATGATATTGTTCATTTAGTTTCAAGTTTCTATCATAGATGGCAGTACTAAAATTTAAATTGGATTCTGTCTGTAGCTTCGAATAGAGTAATAATATCAATTTCTAACACAAGGTGGAGCTTAATTTTGGATATTTGCGATTTGGAATTTTACTTTAGTTTAGAAATTTAATACAAATTAAAAAGTGTTAAGAGGTTATTTACTGATTATGTAATTATTTTCTATTTATATTATTAAAATTGAATTTATCACGGTATTTCAAAATTGATTAACTGTATACATTAGGTTTTAAAATCTGTCTTAACTTAACTGTAAAAATAACCTTAAATTTATCGTGCCTATGGATACCATGTGCTGATGTGTATCTGGATAGAATAGCTGGGATTTTATTAGGTATTTTGTGTAATATTACTATTTTTACTTGCTATAAATCAATTATTTAAAAGGTTGTATTGCTTTTTCCATTTCATAGCATTTAATTTTATTCTGTATTCAGTTTGAAACTATTCTACTGGTTATATTAGTCGTTGGAGTACAGGGGAAAAAATTTTCAGCTTTTAGCTTTTTTTTTCTCACAGAAAACGACTAATTTTGCTTATATAATTGAATTCTGTACTCTTGAATACGTAATTCAATATATAAGCTTTTCAATTATCTTTCTCGAAATCCATATTCTTCTCTTTTCTTCATTAATAATTCTTATTATATAGTAAAAGGGGCTTTATTTTATACTTCGCAGCTTGTTTATTATGTTTTTGGTATCCATTCAGTGTGTTTGGGGACACTGTTTTGTTGTAAATTCATTCATGCTATCACAATTATAGATGATGGTTGGTAATGTTTAATTAATGGTTATATATATATATATCAACATTTGAACGGAGGGTGGTTTCGGAGTCTGGAGGTCATGATCGATGAAAATATACCAAAATTTTTTGAACTCCGAACGGCTGCAGTAGGTAGATTTTTGCAATGAAAGCTACCTAAAACATTCTTAATCTTAACACGTTAAGCGCCACGCCAGTCACCGGTGACTGACACTGAACTTTCCGTTTAAAACAAGTCCTTCACCGATGACTGATGTCTAAAATATGATATAAAACTATATATATATATATATATTGTTTTAAGTAATTACTGAAATTTTATTTAAAATTTACCTACATTTTATTTATTACAGGATTATACTTTCTTAAAAATTACTTAAAACATTGTAAATTTTTCAGAGCTTCAGTGTCAGTCACCGTGGCACTCAACGTGTTAAACCTATATTAACAGTAGTTTTTTAGGTGCGTTCGTAATTATATAAATACGTAGCACCTATAGTCGTCGTTCAGTCCGTCCGTCTGTCCGTCTGTCCGTCCGTCTGTCCGCATGTAACAGAGCAAAAACTACCCAACCGAATGGTCTGAAATTTCAAATATATGATTGTTGCAAAATTTTGTCGAGCCATTTCAAATTTTATGAAAATCGGATGTATAGTTTAATTACAGGGACAGTCAAAAGTTTTTCTTTACATTACGGCCAATGGGAAAAATTATTGTAAGTGCATTTTAATGATATTACAACCTTCCGAATGATCTGAAATTTTAAAGATATAACTGTTGCAAAATTTTGTCGAGCCCTTTCAAATTTTAGGAAAATCGGATGTATAGTTTAATTACAGGGACAGTCAAAAGTTTTTCTTTACATTACGGCCAATGGAAAAAATTATTGCAAGTGCATTTCAATGATATGAGAGCATTCCGAATGATCTGAAATTTTAAAGATATAACTGTTGCAAAATTTCGTCGAGTCCTTTCAAATTTTAGGAAAATCGGATGCATAGTTTAATTACAGGGACAGTCAAAAGTTTTTCTTTACATTACGGCCAATGGGAAAAATTATTGCAAGTGCATTTTAATGATATTACAGCCTTCCGAATGGTCTGAAATTTTAAAGATATAATTGTTGCAAAATTTTGTTTAGCTATTTCAAATTTTAGGAAAATCGGATGTATAGTTTAATTACAGGGACAGTCAAAAGTGTTCCGTTACATTACGGGGAATGGGAAAAAATATTGGAAGTGCATTTTAATGATGTATCAGACTATGCGCTTTATGAAGTGCAAAAAATTATACATTCAGTACAATATGGGGTGCAAAAAATAATTATAAAACTAGTTATAGTACGAATGCACCTCATTTGCCACGTTTGACGAGCAATTTCCAACTTGTTACTTATAAGAGAAATATTAGATAAATAAAATATCCCGAATTTATTATGGTGTTGGTAACAATCTTGTAAGTATGAAAGCAGTGATGCCAGCAATTCATTAAAATTTCCCAACGTATTATCGTGTTAGCAAACTTACAGAAAACAAAGGTTTTAAAAAGACTATTATATATATTTTTAGTACGAATGTTTGCGTCATTTCATGGAGTTTTGTTCCTATATTCATTCCATTTCATGGTACACAAAACGTACTTTTCCGGAGTAACGTGTAGAATTTAAAAAGTAATTGTTATATATTTATTCAGTTTTAAAAAAGTTACAGGACTTTAAAGCATTTCTTATGCCTAAAGTTTATCCAAATGAAAATATGTGCCTAATCCATTTGACTGTACAACACAGCTGTTTCAAGATCAATCGGGACGGATAACTTTAAATGATATTTCACATTTGAATCATTATCTACAAATCTTAGTTAATAGTACGCGAAATTAAAATTAATGTGCGTCTCTATGCTTAAAATGCTTCGAAATTGAAAATGTGTTTACAGCCAAATGATTAAAGTACTAGGTCATTTGATTCGGCTGTTTTTATCTTAAAGATACTTTATACAAACTATTCTACTTAAATATGCACTCCTAAAGCATTTCTGGCATTGTAATGGGTTTTACTTTACTTTATACTCTTACTCCTATTTATAAGGTGTAGAACCTATATAAAACAAGTGTAGAATAAATAAACACATAATTATAAAGAATGAATTATATGAAACAATCATGTGAAATAACGAGATGTATAACGCTTGTAGCTTATAATTTTTCTCATTAATTCGTATTTGAAGCGGCAAAATACGTGCTAATGAGAATGATCAGATAATATCTATGTTATAAGAAAATATTATATGGTCGTGTTTTACTTTAGAACTAAACTTTTTAAACAGACAGTCGGAATCTTTCTGAAGCAGTATTGCAGCTTTATAACATTTGCTATATTGAAATGTAAAAAAATATAATTTACACGAAAAATAAGGTATTAGAAGTATTGCGTAATAGCAACAAAAATTGAGTATCAAAACAAAATATTGAATTTTATAATTCTACGTAAAAATGGTCAAAATATAAATTTTACTACAAAATCTTTTTTACGTAGCATTTTTATCTGTGGATTTTTCAATTAAAGAAGACTAAGGTAAATTTGTGAGACAAAAGTTTCATTCTGACTGTCTGATTAAGTGAAATGCATAATGTGACGTAAGTTAAATACATTATGCATACATAATACATAATGCACATAAATTAAATACAAAATAGCATTAAAATTATTTTTCAATTAGAAGGTCATTTTCTTGTTTTCTGAAAAATATAAAGCTAAAATAGTTTATTCTGAAAAATTGTTTTCAAGATGTTTGTAATTGTTTTAGATTTCATTGCTTTAAAAATAAATAAACAAGCATTATGACAGCATCTTTAAGGAAAAGAAAATTATAAATTTTCTGCACTATTAAAAAATCTGAAGTTTATGCTTCCATACATAGTCGATTACAGCCCTCTCAACAGGTAAAAAAGCTCTGAATATTTTGCGTGAGCAAATAAAATATTACCCAGTTTTACAAATTTCGAAAAGCAAATTGCTTTCGAATTGCGAATTGCAAAAATAAAATAACAAAAGCGTGTTTCTGGCTCAAAATAACGGTTTTAGACATTTGATGGTTGGTATTGTTATTTTTAATGCTTCGTGATGATTTTATTTGGAGTTTAATCTTTTATAATTATTTTCATTTGCAATGAAGTGTACTATTAAGGTTTTTTTAGTTTAATGAGCAGCTAAAGAAACAGAAAAAAAAATTAAAATAGCAAATTTTAAACAGGTCATTAAAAAAAAAATATTAGGACTCAAAAACCAAAATATAGAATAATAATTAAAGTGAAATAACATACTAACCTACACTGTATAACGTATAAAGTGTCAGCCCCTTAAACACAGAGTAATTATAATTAAATGTCTTTTTCTACATGCGTCAAGAATGTGAGGAATGTTGTGAATGTTGTGAATGTTGTTAGCCCCATTATTCACACTTCAGGAATTATTATTTTTGAATTATTGTTTTTTTTATGAGGGATATTATATTTACTACAAATTTTTCCTTCTTTGATTTCAGTAATAGCAGATTTAAAGTACTTTTCAGACTGCTTAAAAAATTCTTTCTTCTTTTCCTGATATATTACAATTTTTGAATTTTTAAACTCCTTCAAAAAATTATTTTTATTTTGTAATATCTTGTTAAAGTTTACTCATACCAGTTTATTTCAGAAAAGAAAAACAATTTAACCTGCATAAGACTCTATTTTTATAATACAAAAAAAAAAAAAAAAAAAAAAAAAAAAAGCAGTAAATATTTTGCATTCTTATGTTTTTAAAAAATTTCTATATTCGCAAGAATAAGTTGTCAGAGTTTATGTAGAAAAACAAAAATACTGGAAATGACATTTAAAAATTAATTGATCTAGAGTATTTGGAAAATAAACGGATTTATTTCCGGAGAAATCCCTTTTTTTAAATTGTCAAATTCAAAACTTGAAGAAATCAGATGAAAAATAAGTCTTATTTTATCCGCAATATTTGCACATCTTTTATATGTTTTTGCATACCCATTCACATAACAATTTAATTTAGACCACCATTTAGACCATTAGATTTAATTTATGATGGTACCCATTGATATTATATGAAGTATTTGCATTTATTTACAATATTTAATTAAATGGACTAAATTCTTTTGAATTATTATTACTTTTTAATAAAGTGTCTAAAGCATATTTCTGTGTTTTCTATATGCTTCAAAGCAGCAACTAAATTAGATACTCAAACTACGTTTAATGCTTTGTATTAATATGCAAAAGAGAACACGTTTCATGAGATGTATTTGCCTTTGCTTGAGGAAAACATTAAATCCCGAAAGTGTTGTCAAAGCAGATCCCTTTCAAGAATTAGTGTTTCATTTTCAATCGAAACCAATTTGAAGCGGATTTCACTGCATACCTGGTGATCGTCTGACCTACCGAAACTATAAAGCCCATCGCGGAAACTCTGAAAAGAATCGAGGACGTCAGGGTTGCCTTCAACTTCTCAGAAAATCACGCCAAAAAGTTGTGCTTTTTAAACAAACCTTACTACCAAAGCAAGCTGGCATATGAAAGTTGCTTCAGTGACTTTTAAAGTTAATTGTTCTATAAGCAGAAGCATGCTATTTAGAAATATTAAATTGCTGTCATTTTCTTATTATTATAACAGATGTGTTTAGATACAAATTTATTATTTAAAATTAAACATAAAAAGAGAAATTGTGTGTTCATTTCCATTTAAAAAGAACTGAAATATTTAATTCCGTTGTTAAACATTCAAATATTTTTTTACACTCTTTTATTTAACGTAACCTGGATTATGTATTTAACTACTTCACCTTCGACAGGTATGAAGAAACAGTGCTTTTACCCCTGACTTATCTCGGGGCTAACGATGAAGATTGGTAAATATGGTGGAATTTTGTAATCGATCTCCCTTCTTGATACACTAGAATTGTAAAAATTATGCATATTGGCGTGTTGCTGATTGCGCATTTTAATACTGATACAATATTTTAATATTTTTAGAACTTAATTATAAATTTATACATTAACTTTAAAGTATTTTTCTGTTAGCTGGGCGCAAATAGTAAATCGACAAATATTCTTTATGGTTAAAACTATATACAATTTAAAACAACGAGTCAATTATGCGCAAACCAAACTTGCTCAAATTTGCGAACAGTCCGTGAAACTAGAAAATTAATTATTTTTAAAACTTAGAATCAGAAAAAAATATATCGTAATGAGTTTTTTTTCTTTTTTTTAATATTTGGAATTGAAAAAATTCTTTGTTAAGCCTAGCAATTAAACAGGACAAAAATTAATTTAGTATAAACAAATTAAAATTATTATTATTATTATCATTATTATTTGTTACTATATTATTTATACTTATGTGAATATTAAAAATTTTCCTTCGTCTTTATTTATTTGGACATAGGTCTATTACTAAGAGCTTAGAAAAATATATGCAAAGAAGTGTAATTTTATTCCAAAATTACACTTTTTCATGAACTTGCTGCAATTCAAATATTGTTATACCACGAGAAACTATTTTGTTTTCTTAGTAAACTCATTTTGAAAATCCTTTTTTTTTTTTTAAGTTCCATGAGATTCTCAAATAATAAACTATTTTTATTAAACGTGGTTTTTTTTAGGTGCATAAATTAAAAGAATTTAACCTTTACCTTTTAGCAAAATTTCTTTATCTCATTCATTATGTGATGAAAATTTATAAAGAAAAACTGAGAATATATGATAATATTCTTTTATTTTATAGTGGTACTTACAACGCGGCCCTCGAGTTTATTTCTTGCGACTTGAAGTGTTGGTTTCTACTTACATTTAAGAGTTAGAAATCTTATAAGGTAATATTTACATTTAACAAAACTACTAAAATTTAATTAAGCATTAAGTTGTTAACATTAGTTAACATTAATAATTATATACTGGTATATATTAAGAATTCATTATAATATATAGACATATGACTGGAATAGTGAAAGGGCGGACTCCGACCACACCTGTTCTTATGAAAATTTTAGTGAGTACCACTGTTATTTTGTATTTTGATTGAAAAATTAATTTTTTTTGTTTGCGTGCTTGACATGAAATGTTAGGAAAGCTGATGAATGGGATGAAGTCGTAACAATGCAATAATTGCATTGATTTATATTTTAAAAATAACCATTATTAATTAACTTATTTACATGCGTTCCAAATTTTTCAATATGGTATTTCAGTTGTTTGATTTCTGCGAATTATGTTCTGTGTTCGCTAACTTTCATCAAATGTAATATTCATTTTAATTTTCATTATTTATATCATCAAGAACGGAAATACAATATGTACTATAAAAAAGAAAAGTAAAATTGCTTTTAATGATAAGTGTTCCTTTATCGGATGGGATGAAAATTCTGTATACGTTGAACATAATAATCCATGTTGACATTATGGACTTTAATATAATAAATTAAAAAGTAAAAAAAGCAGTTCTCTGCAATTTAAAATTAAATAGATTTTCAGTGGTCTTAAATTAAAATGATAAAATTAATCTAAGGAAAGGCACTAGTTTTATTATTGATACATAAAGATGAATGCCTCTGCAGCTATATTAGATTTATTGTTATTTAACTCATAAGATGGAACATTGCAATCGTGCAGTCATTTTCTGATTAATAAAATATCACAGCAATAGTTGCTGTTAAGTACCCAAATATGCTCTTATAGAGTTTTATCTCTTAGTCAACATTCAGAAATTCAAACTTGCTGCTGCGATTTTCAGTTTGAATTCTGAAAATTAGTTTTAATTTCAAATCTAAAATTTGATATGTATTTTATATAAAAGAGTTCTCTTTTGAAAAAATAAATCGTAACGAAGTTATCACCAGTGTGATAAAAAATAGGATGCTTTATTACACACGCAACAAAAATTAAAGTTCTTAAATATTTAATGAAAGTATAAAACAGAAATAAATGTTAAAATGAGCTGTTTCAATAGTATTTTTTAAATAGCTTCTAAAGAAAAAAAGATAAACCTTACAAAAGCCGACGAGATCATACTGATATGGATGATGACAAGTCAAATCAGTAAAACTTTCCTTTTAGATTTTCACGCTTCAGTGCGAAATACGCACTACTAAATATCTAAAAATGTTTTATGCAAGTTTTAAAAAAATTATGTCATTTTTATAGATAAAAAGGTCATTTTGAAAAAAATTAAAACAGTAAACTCAAAAACCACTTGCCACGTAGTTTAAAAATCGTTTTATGGGAGACATATCAGATAGGTAGCTTATCATTAATCGAGAAGTACATATATGTAATAATAATAATAGTTCTGTTTAGATAACAAAAATTTTTTCTATCCAAGCATTTGTGAAAGTTCTTGATTTCCAAGTTTTATTAACGTACCAAATACTAAAATTCGAGTTACTGGAAGCATTTTTTGCAGTAGCTTTCTGTGGCAAATATATTTTTTAATAACTCGATACGTATTTGCAATAACTAAAACAACGTATTTGTTGTTAATGTTATTACATTGTTAGCAATGTCACTAGTGTAGAAATTTAATGCACAATGATTTTGACGAATAAATGTACCTTAGCTGTGGTCGGTGTCTAGAAGTAATTAGTCCAGGCAGATTCTTGAAGGAATCTTAAATTTTAATGTTCTTGAATATATGGATGAGGTATTTACAAATGGGGTATTTACATTTACTTTAAACATGAAAAAATATAGCTGGGTGGCGACATTCCGCCTAATGCAGGTCCATGACCCGGTATTCGGTCGAACAGCGACGTTTCAACACGTCTGCTCTCACGAGCAACCAACAGTCATTCACAATAGTTTTTGTCAATTCAGCACTTTTTTCGTAGACTCAGAGGTTGGGGTGGATCGTCCCGAGCCTCATTTAAAGAATGTGCTGGTCTTTGCAGTGCAGAGTTCAAACTCTGTCACCACAATTCGGCCTACCTGACAGGACTGGGTCCTCCCAGTCACCCATCTCCTTTATATACCTGACTGGTACTGGACTACTTTTTCCAGAACGTATAATATACATACAAAAAAAATTCACAAACAATATATAAAACAAAATAATCGTAAAATCAACCACTAAATACTGCTTTTTAAAAGTTTTCAGTCCTTGACCAATATTTTTAGAGTTAGAAAAATAATAGAGTTTTTCTGCTTGTCACTTGGAAGCAGTTCTTTTCACAGTTTGTTCATAATAGTAATAAAAAAAAAGGTATCAATAATACACAGTTAAAAAATAAATAAAAAACACAAAAATCACTTAAAGCTCAAATATTTCGTCTTAGACAGTAGAAGTCCAAGGCTTCATGTGATCTGCAGCCGTCGAGGTCGTATTTGGACCCTCATGTTGTCCAACTTTACTCACGTTGTAGCGATCGTTTCTTTTTACAGCAGTAATCTCGTAGGGACCAAGAAACTTAGGCTTTAGTTTGGTACCTGTCCCAAACTGTGTTTTTTGAATGGCCACCAAATCACCGAGTTTATAGGTGTTGGCCTTTTTTCGCCTTTTGTTATACGTTTTCACGTCTTCCTGTTGTATTTTTAGTATGTTTTGCTTAGCTATTTCTCTATTCGAATTTCTTTCCGATATGAACGAATTTAATTCCTCATCCTCTAGCAGTGTTTTGATTTGCAGATCTGTTTTCTGCCGCAGTTTCGTTCCTGTCAGTAGTTCAAAAGGTGTAAATTTTGTACTCCTCGATACGGTACTATTCATTATGCGTTGTACGGGCGCGACAAATTTGTACCATTTAGTGGAGTCTTCTACGCTAAGTTTTGCTAAAATTGGGATAAGAATTCTGTGTATTCGCTCTATTTGACCGTTTCCTCTAGGCATCCCTGTTGTTATGGGAATATGCTCTATGTTCTCTTCCTTACAATATTTCTCAAAATCAGCAGAGGTAAATGCTGGTCCTTTATCGGTAATGATTCGCGATGGATTTCCGAAAATATCATGTTGTCGGGTCAATTTATCGATGACTTCTTTAGCGGCTGTAGTTTTAACGGGGTATAGCCAAACAAATTTAGTAAATGCGTCCACAACAGTAAAAATATGATTGTAATTTTTATTTGTAGAAGGCATGGGACCAATGTGATCTAAGTGATGGGTCTCGAGGGGCATATTTTGTTTGGGGATCGGGTTTAACAGGCCTTCTCCTTTTCCTTGCTTTTTATTGCAAAGTATACACTCTATGCAGTTGGCAATGACACTTTCAATTTGCTTTCTTAATTGGGGTATAAAATAATTTTCTTTTAAAATAATTTCAGTTTTAGCCACTGCGTAATGACCTTTGTTATGAACATCGCGTATTATTTCCTTTTGCATATTGGTAGGAATCATCAGAAGTTCTCTGTCATTTTCATATTTGTATACGATGTCGTTTCTTATAAAATATTCTGAACTTTCATTTTTTTCAATTAACTTTTTTATCGCTTGTATGTGTTCATCTTCTTGTTGTGCATTCTTTATTTTTAATGTTAATTCATCTTGCGATCGGGTAACTACTAGAACTGTATTTCTACTCAATGCGTCTACATGTTTCATTTGGGACCCTGATCAGTGGGCAATTTCATAATCAAATTCCTGTAAGAATAGAGCCCATCTGGCTACTTTTGGCGTAATGTCTTTTTTGTCCATTGTCTTTTGAAACGCGGAACAATCTGTCACAATTTTAAATTTCGTGCCTAATAAGTAGTTTCAGAATTTTTTAACCGATCCTATTACCGCGAGTATTTCCAATTCGTAACTCGAGTATTTTGCTTGAGTAGGTGTAGTTTTACGGCTCATGTAATGAATAGGATGCAAGTTTTTGTTTTAATCTTCTTGTAGTAGGACACTACCAAAACCTATGGCGCTTGCATCGGTGTGCAATTCTAGTCTAGCGCCTCGTCGGAATGTATGCAATTCTGGGGGGTTAACTAGTTTTTCTTTAAGAGTCTCAAAAGCTTGTTTTTCTAGGATTCCAAATTTAAATGTATTTCCCGCTTTTAATAAATCACTTAAAGGTCTCGCTATAGTTGCATAATGTGGGATGTATTTTCTGAAATAAGAAGTTAAACCTAGAAAACTGTGTAATTGTTTAAGGGTGCGGGGTTCAGGAAAATTCTTTACTGCCAAAGCTTTGGCTTCCGAAGGCCTAGTAGTTCCGTTTTCGACAATATAGCCTAAAAATTCAATTTTCCGTTTAAGGAATTGGCATTTTGCAAAATTAAATTCAAGTCCGAAATCCGATGCAACTTCTAGGACGCGTTTCAGTTTTAAAAGCGCTTCTTCCTCAGTCTTCGCAAGTACTATGACATCGTCTAAGTAAATTAATATTACTTTTTCTTTAATTAATTGTTTAAAAACAGTTTGAATATATCTCTGAAAATTCTGGGGACCAATCGATAATCCGAATGGAAGCTTTACATATTCGTACTGGGAGTTATGCGTGACAAATGCTGTATATTTCCTACTCTCCTCTGCTACGTCTGTATGAAAAAAACCATTTTTTAAATCCAATGTAGTAAAAACCTTCGCTTCCTCAATGTTATCTAAAACGTCTTCTATTCTTGGTAAAGGAAAATTATCTCTAATTATTTTTTTATTGAGGGGTCTATAGTCTACACATAATCTCCAGGAATTATCTTTCTTTTTCGCTAACACAATAAGCGATGCATAATTAGAATTACTCTCCGTTATAATTCCCATTTCCAACCATTCTTGTATTTGTTTGTCTACAAATTCCTGTTCTGGATATGCTAACCTACGCGGTCTTTGCGCAATCGGAATATCATCAGTTAATATTATATTTACTGTTAACTCTGTGTCCTTAACCTTGTTTGGCTTATAATTAGTGATCAGTTCAGTTAACTCTTTCTTAATAGTGTTGTTTGTAATGTGGTTTAGCTCAACTTCCTGAAAATTAATAGAATTAGCTGTCTCAGCTAAATAAATATCTGTGGTTTTCGCTGAGTCTAACTGTAGGACAGAACACTGTTCACTTTCCAACAAACAATTTTTATCAGAGCTTAATTGCATGTTTATTTTTTCACTAAAGTTTCAAGCTGTTTCATTTTGATTAGTTTGCTCCTTTCTCACCAATTCAGCTGTCGCAATCGTTTTTCCTATCGTGGGATTGTTTTGCTTTTTTGACCGCAACATCGCATGAAATCTGGGTGTGACATAGATGACGCGTTTGGTTTTTGTCATGACGGTTTCTTGTGGGAAAGCACTGACGTAATTCACCCTAACTTCCTTCAATTTCCGTTTCCCTGTAATTTGCAATCCTTTTTCTGACATATTGAAATTTACCTGCTTCAAAAAGTTATTTCCTAAAATTATAGAATTGCTCAAATTTTTTACGACGTATAAATCTGCATTCACTGTGTAACCATCAATTTCAATTTTTACGGTCGTAAATCCTGTGGGTGTAATTTGGCTACCACCAATACCTGATAAAACCAAATCATTTTCATGCAATTTAGGGCATCCCAGGGCTGTATAAGTATCGTTGCTACACATATTGACGTCACTTCCTGTATCAATTAAAGCACCATATTTTCCCCTAAAATCCCCACGCTTTTTATTATTTTATGAACCGGATTTGAGTTATTGCTTAAGGCAGCATTTGCATTTTTAGGAGAATTATTTGTACACTGGTCAGACCTGTGGCCAGGAATTTTACACTTCCAGCAGACCGGACATTCTTTTTTTCGGGGGCAATCCATAAAACGGTGGGAAAAGTCATTGCAATTGAAACAACGGATTTTTAGGTGTGTAGTTTTTCTCATATGGTACGCGACTAATATCATTTCGATGGAACGCTCTATTATTTTCACTACCTTGACGTTTTCTAAATTCCGTGTTTGTGGGCTTAATTTCAGTTTTCCGTAAGTTAATTCTGGCAGTTTCAAAATCACCCAATTTATTAGTCAATTCTTCTACACTCGTAATTTTTGGTAGTTCATCACAAAAGTGTTCCTTCATTTCTAGGGACAATTTTCGCCTAATCTGGTCAATAATTAAAATATTTTTTAACTCTTCGAACGTTGATATGTGTAATCCCAATAACCATTCATTCAGAAAGTTTGCGATTTCAAATGAGAAATCTTTCCATGACGCTGAATTTTTTTTCTATGTAAAAAGAATTTTTGCCTGAATTGCTCTGGTGTAAGTTTGAAACGTCTTAAAAGTATTTTCTTTACACAGTCGTAATCACTGGATAGTTCTTCACTTTCACGATTTACTAAACTAACAATATCAAGCGGTAACAGTGCCAACAGATATGTAACCCATTCATCTTTTTCTATCCCAAGACGCTTCGCTTGCCGTTCGAAAAGGGTTAAGTAAATGATAATTTCTTCCGCCTTATTATATATATTTAACAATTTTAGAACATAGGAACCCTTTCCGGCGATTGTAGATATTGGATTATGCAATTGGGTATTTTGTGTATTTACCAATTGTAATTTTCTTAACTCAAAATCGCGATTTTCGATTTCTTTTTGTTGCAAAAATTTTTCTTTCTCTTCCCTTTCGCTTATAATCCCCGCTAGCAATTTTTTTACTAAATCCTCATTATACCCTTCGGATTTTAAAATTAAATCAGTCAGTTGACTTTTATTAGCACCATCTGGAGGACTTAAATCTAACTCGATTACCACAGTAACCAGATCGATCTTTTTAGACCTTATTAAGTGTGCCATAATTTTTGGAGTTTTTGAAAATTTGGAGTTTTGAAGTTTTGGAGTTTTTGCTTTCACTCTTCAGAGGAGTGAGATATTTCACTCTCGACAACGGAGTGACATATTTTACTCTCGACAACAGAGTGAAATATCTCACTCCTTTCTAGGGAGCGGAAAATTCTACTCTTTAAGGAGTGTATTTTTATAAAAGTCACTCCAAGAAGAGTGAAAATGACTGTCACTCTTTCAAAGAGTATTTTCACACCTCCCAGTTTTAGAGTGTAGTAGGTTTATTTTAGCTAGGAAAATTTTCCCCGTCGCAGCCTTCGTAGATGGTATGATGGGATGATGATAACACAAAACCCTCATTTTGAAAGTCAAGTGTTGAATATTAACTTTCAATAAAAAACAGAAAGTAGTTATGGAAAAAATAATTGCGTAATTTTCCAAAATTCCAAAATATAGTATATTATTGCATAATTCCAGATAATTTTTATCATAATGAATAATGCCATTTCAATAAAATTTATGATTTGTTTATGAGTATCAATATATAGTGTATGCTCTACTGTCGATAGCAGCAGAAAACTGAAATATAGCCGGAACAACAAAATATGTTGCTTAACACTGATAGTCTTTTGATTAGTATATTAAAGGAACTCATGTGCTTATTTGTGTTACTTATTTCTAATTCTAAATTTGTATTTTAGAAGAATTCATAAAATTTTTAGACATGAAATTTATTTTTATTTATATAAAAAAAGGGTTGTTCTTGGAAATAATAGTATATGTAAACTTGATTATTAGACTGGTATGGTATTTTAGTGTAATATTTTTGATTGATGCTTTTGAAAAGTATTTTCTTGTCACTTTATGATATAATATCTCGCTTAAACGATGTTTACTTTTTTTTAAATTTAGAAATTGCAAAATAACTGTTTACATTGCAAAATAACTTGAATATAGTTAAGGTGAAATCAAAACTATGTTTAATACCGTTTTCCGTCTTTCAATCATACGTTTACGAATCTAGGATAGATAATACACGAGACTAAAATATTCATTTCATAAGATAAATACAATGATTTCAGTTGTAATTCACTTATTTTTCCCTATTTCTGAAATACTATGACCTGCCTTTTATCAAATGGTGAAAAAAAAAAAAAAACTTTTTTTTTTTTTTTTTTTTTTTTTTTTTTAACACTAAGCATAAAAAATGCATAAACATAAAGAAATATTTTTAATGTACAGGTTTCAAAAGGGGATCACTATAATTATTATTTCACATGCACACCTTTACATATACCATTTTAAAACATACACATTACCTCTAAATTAATTCTGATTTTGGATTTCAGAGTTGTTATTGTTTTCTAACACGATATTCCCCTTTTCTATATTTTTACTTTTCATTGCACATTTTCACTTTTATATACAAATCATATTTATATAGCGATTTTAGTATAAATATACTGAATTTTAAAATAATTATTTTTATTCATGAAGTATGCATGTGGAACATTCTAGTAACATTAATTCGGTTGCAGTATATAAGTAATTCAATATATTTGAGAAAAGTAAAGAAGAATATCATTCATGGATTGTCCAAAAATGTTATTGAAGAATATAAAAACACCGACATTATACAAATCTTTGCCAAAAATTAAATTATAAGAACACGAAAAATATTTTGCATTTATTAAAAAGGGGGGAAATGGGAAAGGAAAGGTTCAAATTTTCTCATAACGTTGACAACAAAATATAGAATAATTATTGTATTATTTATTCATTTCATGTTATTCCACGATGCTTTATTCTTTACAAAATAAGGTTAAAATTACAATTACTTGATATTTCTTTATTTCTGCTTGGGAAAGAACAGATTAAAGAAATTCCATACTATAGCAAGCTTTAAATGCTCTCAATACTCAAAGCATTAATTTTGATCATTTGTTATTTTATAACTAATTTATTTAAATTATACTGACTTCCACAGAAAAATATTAATTAGACATTAGAGCGACCGATTTTAAATGACGTCACAAGTGATATTTTTAGTTTGGTGACACAATATTCCACACATCAAGCGAGCAAATTAAAAAGTATACAACTTAGCTAAAGTAGGATTTTAATTAATGTGAGTTTTGAAACTCTTAAAAAAAGAAACAGGGCAGATATGCAGAATATAAAACCATTTATTTTTATTATTAATAATAACAAATATTTATTAATGTAATTAAGGCATTATTATTCATTTAATTAACGTCCAGATACTTTTAATAATGGCATAATGGGGAGGTGATAAAAGCGATATATACGTGGCCTGTCTGAAATGTATCCGACCTTTTGTCGACAAATATATATAAGTTACCTGACAAGATTGGAACTCTAATAGTCTTCAAAATATCGCATCCACACACTTAGCCCACCGTTCCTTCCACTACCGAAAACACATCTCGAAGGCTTCTTTTTGAATGGTGTTCAACTCCGGCGTCCGTTCTGCATATCTCATCTACTCTCATAATCCTTTCAATGACGCCTTCAATTTCAGAAATAACCAGAAGTTGTAAGGAGACATATCTGGAGAATAGGGATGTTGTGGAAACACTGGAATTCCATGTTTTGTCAAGAAAGTCTGAATCAGGTGCGATGAATGAGCTGGAGCATTAGTGAACTTTACGACATCTGATGAATCTTACGAATTATTTGAGAATAACCAAGCTTTGACAAAATTTGATTCAGTACCTTTGCTCAGTTCGTTCAGAGACATCTTGATAAATCAAAATCTGACGAACACATATGAACAATCGGCGGCCAGCAGGAAACGATTGGGTCACTGGAACCCGGGAGAAAAATGCCCGATGTACACAGTGGCATCGCCTTAAAATCACTACTTCGCACGGGAAAAACTAAGGTCGGATAGCTATCAGACAGACCTCGTATATATAATTAACATGAAATCATATGTGTGAAAATAAATCAAAACATATCGGACAATGAAGAGTGAAAATACAAAAATAAAAAACTGCGAATGCGATATGGAATATTTAGTTGGTTGGTTGGTTGTGTGGAGTTTTATGGCACAAAGTCCCATTAGGGACATGCTGCGCCAAGACAAGGTCAGAATGGAAAAAATATATAACTCAAAAACTTGAGTAAAAAAAACAATTAAGAAAAGGTGAGCAAAACAAAAATTTAATGAAAACAGTTATATGTATAAATAAAATCATTTTAAAGAGTCAATAGTTCATAGTAAAAAGACAAGCGTATAATTAAAAACTGTGGAGTTATAAAGTAATAACTTAAAATATACACAAACTTTAAAATGATGCACAAACACTACATAAAAAAAGTTTTAAAATCAGATGAGTAAAAAACAATGTAAAATCACTTAGGTAAAAATTCCTCGAAAACTGTATTTTCATCATCAACACTTGAGTCATCAAATGCCATTTCCATTGCCTCATCAACATATTTCTTCAACTGTTTCGGATCCTTTACATTAGTAACAGATGGTTTTAGCCCATTCTTGTTCTTTTTCTTCACAGTGTTCCACTGTTAAGAACCCCGGATTGTCTTTGTTTCTTTCTGGGCGCAAGTTTTTTTTGCTTGGTTTGTCAGTTTGACTAGTATCAAGTCTATGTGATGTTTTTGCAGATGTAGCGGACTTAATCTTAGTCTGGAGTTCAGAAGACTTTTTGGATTGACTTGGGGATTTTTGAGACTGATTGATTTGGTATACTATTTTAACAGGTTCTGAGGAAGGTTGCCAGCGTTCTAATAATGGGGTAGCATAGCATTTACTACCACAACAAACATCACGGGTTTCTTTATTTGAAGTGGTGGTTGATTGTGTTTTAGTTGAATTACTTGCAAGAAAGGAAGTGTTGGTCTGGGTGCTCATGTGCCTTACAGGTTTTGATTGTTCTTTAAGTATACTAGAGTAGGAAACCCCAACAGACGGGGTCCTAGATTCAACTACTTTACGAGCTTCAGGGTACGAAAGTTTCTGAGTAATCTTAACAGCAATAATTTCCTTTTCACGGATCCAATTAGGACAGGAACGAGAATATGATGTATGATCACCTTTACAATTTGCGCAGCATTCTGGTTTATCGCAAGT
This sequence comes from Maratus speciosus, assembly GCA_963932465.1. Taxonomy (NCBI): domain Eukaryota; kingdom Metazoa; phylum Arthropoda; class Arachnida; order Araneae; family Salticidae; genus Maratus; species Maratus speciosus. The sequence goes on along the minus strand of OZ010787.1, from coordinate 338,205,043 downwards.
TTTACCGTCATGGCCGACTTCTGCACAACGTGCACAGGTAACAGTGCCACGACAGTTAGTATTGGTATGGCCATAACGCTGGTATTTAAAACAACGGAGATGATTAGGGATATAAGGCTTGACTGGGCAGTTTAGATAGCCAGCTATAATTCTAGTAGGTAAGATATGACTATTGAAAGTTAGAATAATGTGCTTAGTAGGAAGTATTTTGCCCATTTCGACGAATAGTGATACGGCGTACATCTATGATATTTTGATCGCTTAAATTAGATAGAAGTTCTTCTTTTGTGGAGAATAAAAGATCTGGTTCAGATATTACACCACGGCAAGTATTCAGAGTTTGATGTGCTGTAACAGAGACAGAAAAAGTACCGATAGTATTGGAATTTGACAGAAGTTAAGACTGCTTGGCTGAAGAAACCTCAACCAGTAAGTCCCCAGATTGCAGTTTTTTGAGAGAATGACCATCTCCCAAGACAGACTGGAAAGTTTTTGCAATAAGAAATGGAGAAGTTTTTTTGAAAGAGCTATCAGAGAGTCTATCAGTGCGTTTAATTACAAAAAACGAGTAAATACAGACTGTACACTTTGTTGCTCTCCACATGGGAGAGAAATAACAGGAACATTAGTATTTCCATCCATAATTGAAAATATAAGAGTTCAGACCCCGGCCGCACCACCCACTACCGAGCCCAACAAGGGGATGCACATTCATACACCAGTGCTAACCAAGGCCCATATGGTCACAAGACACTCCTATGCCAGCCTCCACCCTTAACGAGATGGCTAGTAAGTACTCGCTCGCTTGATCCCTAGCCAGTGACAAGTCAACTGACCAGCCGATTGATGCATACGGGACCAATATGCACCTCCCGTCTACTTGAAGCAGAGGCCAAAGCAGTGTGTTGGTTACCCTCAACTACCAGGATCCCCTTTTCCAGGGACACGGGTCGCCACGCACGGCAAACACGTGGGTGGTTTACAATTCTCTATGAGTCCATACACAGGATGATATCAACTCATACAGAATTGCCCTCACCTCCGAAGAAGAAACCACAATGAGAGTGAAACAAAGACGAAAGGAAGACAAGAGAAATAAGGGGAAAAGGAAAAGAGAAAGATCGCTCAGGTGCCCGGGGTTGCGAAGCCCGTGAATACCTAAAGAAGGTATCCCCCTGGGGGTTATGGAATATTTAGAGGAGCTTCATATGCACAATTCACAGTAAAGATATGTTATTTCATCGAATATTGTCGGCATAAGCCCTAAAAAGGTAAAAAGGACAATACGGAGCTCCTTATAACATATCGAAAAAAATTCAGAAATGATTGAAATATAATAAGAAAATCAAGAAATAAATGAAAATTCAACAAAAATAGACAAAAAACACAAAATCTAGTTAAAGCTACTCACCAATCAGAAAAAAACTAATAAATGTGCATTCATATTCAATATTGTAGAACCATGTGTCATGAAATAGCTAAAGAAAGTGAATCCATTTAGAAGGAGGGAGAACGAAAGCAATAAAAAGCATGTACTGCCATCTACATTACAATTAGTTAAATTTAATGCAAATATGCGTGCAATAAATGGATGAGAAAAAGAAAAATGAAAGTACACTACTAAAATTGAGATAGAAATAAAATGAATTTAAATTAAAAAAAAGGTAATAAAATAAAAATGTTGATAAAAGAAACTATGTAATTTATATTGTTTAAAAGATATAGAATAAGGAATGTAGATGATAAATTAATATTAAATATAAAAAACGAAAAAGTGATGAGTATATGTAAAAAAGCAATGAGTGGTATATTAAATTAAGGGTGATATAAGTATAGCCTAGAATAAGGTGGCACAATGTAGAATATTACATGATATATAAGTGGGTAAATGCATGAAATATCTTGTACATTTTTAAGATAAATATTTAAAACTTTCTTAGCAGTCTTGAACGCTACCCTCCGTTGCGACGTTTCGATTTTATAATTTTATTTATTTATTTATTTTTGTAGATTTTTATATATTTTTAAATATATATACATATACTATCGTAGGAACATATAATATAGTAGAAAAACAATATCGGGCATTTTTTTTCTATCGGCTATATTTTGGACAATTTTCCTATTATTGGCATGAAATATTACCCCCCAAATTTTGCCAATATTACACCAATATATGAAGAAACATTTCTTCAGTTCACGGCATTTATTTCCAATGTAAATCCAATATTTATCCAATATTGGTATTTCATCGGAAGTATTTCCGATAAATGAAAATTTGGTACAATATTAGGCATTAATATAACCAAAGTTAGTCTGATACTAGGGATAACAAATCTCAACCTACTAGCTTCAAAATCAAATGAAAGAATCTTGAAAAGAGAATACCACACTTTACAGTTAAGGAAATAAACAAGCGAGCGATAAAGCTGCAAATCGAGTAACCCAGTTGCACCCTTCGTTGACTCCAGTGTGTTATTCTCACTTGGCGGCAGTCCACGCCCCTGTTGCCCGCCGAAACTAGACTTGTTGAATTTGCAATCGCATCGGACAGGTAAAAACAAAGAGCGCCGTTGACGGATGTACAGATTAACACATTAAGATCCTACCGGTCATTAACGCCTTCTTCACTGGACAAATGAAAAGGAAAAGATGGCATCGTAATTGTGTGTTTGAATTACTGATATTTTAAAGTACAATCACTTCTCAGGTAAGCTATATTTTATTATTTTCTTACGTTTATTTATTTATTTTTCTTGTTTTTATTTATATCTACTTTTAGGCTAAATTAAAAAAAAAATAATATTTTTTTATTTTTGAAAGTGCAGTGGATTTTTTTCTTTTTTAAATTAGTGACCAAATTTCTGCCTGATTATTTAAATATATTTGAAGAAAGAACCAAAATGTATGTCTTTTTGAAAAAAAAAGTTAGAAAAAGTACCTTATCCATAATTTATAATATATGCCTTAATCTTACTTTTAATTATATCTTATGAACTACATTCTAAATAGAGCATCCTTCTGAAATTGTATTTAAGACAAGAATAAGATAATATTTTAAAATTAAATTTTGTTTGTTAGTAATGTCTCGCTTTGTTATTCAAATGAATAAATAATCCAATGATGACAAAATACATATATTTTTAGGTTTTAAAGAAAAGCTTCTATTTAAATTTATTTTTATTACTTAGAAGAAGGCTAAACTTTATTTGAATTTTAGTTACGCCACAGAATTTCTTTGATACAAACACCAGAGTAACTCGTTTTTCAAATACAACTTTTTTTTCTTTTTTCTGTCAAATGAATTTATAATTAGTAGGAAGCTCATTGAAATTAAAGTTGCTACTAGTATATTTCTGAGCTTGAAATCTACAGCAATTATTCCAGAGGAAATGAGCAGTTTTTCTTGAATATTTTTTAAAATATCACTGCAACGATTGATTTAGTTCTCTAAATTTAGAATAAGCCTGAAATGAATTTAAAATATTTCGAATTAAATTATGCATGTAAATAGATAGTTTCCGAAAAATAAAATATAAAATAGTGATATTGTAAGGTATAGCTTATGTTAAAAAAAGCGATGGACCAAATGCGATTGCTTAACAAGTTGAGTTAAGAATTTAGTTCAGTACATTACCAACTTATTACTTAAAAGTTTTCAAACACAATTATTTATAAAATCAATACATGTGCAAAGATTAATATTCGACTGAATATAAATATAAAAAAATTCACAAAAACAATCAATGCCATGCAGCAAAAATAAAATAAGATTCTTTGGCTTATTTTTCAATAATTACTGAAAGGTATCGCAAAATTTAAAAACTGGTGCTTGTCAGTAAGCACATATGATTCTGATTTTCTGTCCTTTTTAATTTTACAGTGAAGACTCATTCCGATATAAATGCTTGGAAAAAAAAGCATAGAACATTAGAGCTTCTTATCCTCACCTATTGTATAGAAATTTTCCATTTGAAAGCCATATTGTCTTTCTTGGCTGATATTTTTTAACAAGTTCAGTAAAAACGAAACACATCATTAAATTCATTTAACATAGTTATTTATTTAATTTGAGAACAATAATTGTTGTTTTAACAATTATTATCAAAATAAACATAAGAATGAGCCCTATTTCTCAAAGCTATTACCAGGTGCTAATATTCATTCTTTTCAGAGAGTAATAAAAGAATGGAGGACGTTTGTTTACTTTTTGTGAAGGATATGAATCTTGAAGTAAATATATCCCACCCCTAAAAAAACAATTTTACATTACAAATTTATTTTTATGAAATAAATGTTGCTTATCTTTTTAATCAAGAACGGGGAATATACAAATTTCACGACCATTTCTATTTCCGCAAGAATATTTCAAAATTAATGAAAAACGACAATGTGCACTTCCACGGCAAACAAATGAAATTAAAAAAAGATAGCTCTTGACTGTACATTTTTATTACATGACAAATGCTACTATATTTTGGAAATTATTGGCTATAGTTTTATTGTAACGGAAGATAAAAGAAAGTCTTGTAACAATAGTTCAAACATACATTTCGATAAACGTATTATTATTATTTTTTATAAAATAAAATTTAATTTACGTATAAAGGCTTTTTTACAGCAAAACATTACATCATTAAATGAATATCACATTCCCAAAGTAAATGAACATGTTAATAGAGAAAAAATTAGGGGTAATGCGTAACGGGGGTATACATGTATACCTTCGTTCCTTAAAAAATCCAAATAAAAATTCACAAATCATTAATTTTCATCAAATATATATTTCAAATGTGTTATATTATGTAATCCCCAGCCCACTGCAATATATATATATATATGTATATATATAACCATTATGTAATTACAATTCATCATCTATTTCCATTTACTAAAAATAAAATTAATAAATTTAGCTTCAATACATTACACTGACATTATACAAAACAAGTTGGAAATTGCTCGTCAAACGTGGCAAATGAGGTGCGTTCGTACTATAACTAGTTTTATAATTATTTTTTGCACCCCATATTGTACTGAATGTATACTTTTTTGCACTTCATAAAGCGCATAGTCTGATACATCATTAAAATGCACTTCCAATAATTTTTTTCCCATTCCCCGTAATGTAACGGAACACTTTTGACTGTCCCTGTAATTAAACTATACATCCGATTTTCCTAAAATTTTAAATAGCTCAACAAAACTTTGCAACAATTATATCTTTAAAATTTCAGACCATTCGGAAGGCTGTAATATCATTAAAATGCACTTGCAATAATTTTTCCCATTCCCCGTAATGTAACGGAACACTTTCGACTGTCCCTGTAATTAAACTATACATCCGGTTTTCCTAAAATTTGAAATGGCTCGACAAAATTTTGCAACAGTTATATCTTTAAAATTTCAGATCATTCGGAAGGCTCTAATATCATTAAAATGCACTTGCAATAATTTTTCCCATTGGCCGTAATGTAAAGAAAAAATTTTGACTGTCCCTGTAATTAAACTATACATCCGATTTTCCTAAAATTTGAAATGGCTCGACAAAATTTTGCAACAGTTATATCTTTAAAATTTCAGATCATTCGGAAGGCTGTAATATCATTAAAATGCACTTGCAATAATTTTTCCCATTGGCCGTAATGTAAAGAAAAACTTTTGACTGTCCCTGTAATTAAACTATACATCCGATTTTCCTAAAATTTGAAATGGCTCGACAAAATTTTGCAACAGTTATATCTTTAAAATTTCAGATCATTCGGAAGGCTCTAATATCATTAAAATGCACTTTCAATAATTTTTCCCATTGGCCGTAATGTAAAGAAAAACTTTTGACTGTCCCTGTAATTAAACTATACATCCGATTTTCATAAAATTTGAAATGGCTCGACAAAATTTTGCAACAATCATATATTTGAAATTTCAGACCATTCGGTTGGGTAGTTTTTGCTCTGTTACATGCGGACAGACGGACGGACAGACGGACGGACAGACGGACGGACAGACGGACGGACGGACTGAACGACGACTATAGGTGCTACGTATTTATATAATTACGAACGCACCTAATAAAAATGGAACCTGTGACTTGTAACACAAAATCAAGTGCAATACCACTAATTCACTAGTACATTGCGGACGATTAATCCATTTAAAACATATGAAAAACTACCAAATTTGATGCAATTAAAAATAAAAGATACAAATAACCAGCGAAACAATGTTGAACCATTAAAAGATGTATAATAAACAAATAAAAGATCAATTGGATGGATGTATCAGGAAGCTTATATTGCATTTCACTTCATCAGGGGTACATGATATACAAATATAAGCAATACATAGTCGATTTCTGTAAAAGAATCCAACTATAAGCTAAAAATTGAATTCCTTTATGTACCCAATTGACTATAATCCAAAAAGTATAAAAGTATAAATTTACCATGCCATATAAATTGAATGAAATAAATAATTAATCAATGCAAGATTCGTAATAATGAACAACATGAACAAAATTGGAACATGTAAATTAAAAACTTACACAGTATGAGAATTTCTATGACCATATCAAAATCGCAAACATGTATCCCTTTTAACACAGCGAAAATCCCTCCTAATTAAATGGTCACAGTTAAAAGCGAATCCATACGGTTTCAAATCCTTATACCTTGCAGATAATATTAACACTATTATAAATATAATAATTATTATATATATATATATATATATATATATATATATATATATATATATAATATATATATACATAATATATATATATATATATATACATATATATATATATATATATATATATATATATATATATATATATATATATATATATATATATAACCATTAATTAAACATTACCGACCATCATCAAAAACTGCAATATTGTGAATGATTGACTACACGCCATAAACCAACAATATAGAACTGTATGTGTAAAATAAAGTACCGTATACCTAATTACAAGAATTAACATGGAAGAAAAAAAGAAGAATATGGATTCCGAAAAAATTGAAAAACTTATATATTGAATTACATACAGAATTCAATGATATAAGCAAAACGGTTGTTTTCTGTGGGGAAAAAAGCTATAAGCTGAAAAAAAAAATTTCCCCTGTACTCAAACAACCAATATAATCAAAATAATAGTTTCAAGATGAATACAGAACATTATCAAATGGCATGAAATGGAAAAAAACTACAACCCATTAAATATTTAATTTATAGCAATAGAAATCTTACAAAACATACCGTATTAATTCCCAGTAGATTTTCAAAATATATTCCCGCACATGGAATCCAAAAAGCATGATAAGATTAAGGTGAATAAAACAGTTAAGTTAACACAGAAATATATATATATATATATACATAAACTTTCTGTACAATAATACCATTGAAATATAAGGAAAATGACCAATAATATGAAAATACAATCTGCAAAAAATGAACTATCACGTACCGAAAAAGTAACGTTTTTTGTAGAGTAACCCATATATATACGAGGGTGTATCGATAAGTTTTTGCACTCACATAGAAATAATTGAGCGAAATTTATGAAATTGCTAGATTGTATTAGTCCTTTTCTACATAGTCACCGTGTATAATAACACATTTCTGCAAACAGTATTTCAAAGAGAGAGAGGAGGATGTATTCCAGGATAGTAGACCCAGAGGGGATCATTTTTCTAACTTTTGCCGACCCCCACATGTGACATATTGTTGCAAAGGCCTGTAATCACTTATTCATGCTATGCACCTCCTGAGCCCCTCCCTCCAAATTTGCCCTCCGGGGGTACTTTTCTAAATTTTGCGGACATCATTCATGTCCCCCGTTGCAAATTTGGGGGAGGGGCTCGGAAGTGCATAATATGAATAAGGGTGAACTCGGGAGGTGTAAAATAAACCCCTATAAATAAGTGGTCACAGGCTTTTCCAACAATATGTCACATGTGGTGGTCGGTAAAAGTTAGAAAAATGCCCCCCTTTGGGTCAACTATTGCGCCTCCTGGAATACAACACCCCCCCCCCCTTCTCTTTAAAATACCGGTTGCATAAATATGTTAATGTGCATACTTACTATATTAGAAAAGGACTCATAAAATATAATCTGTAATATTCGTTGAGAAAACTTGATAGAAATTTCAATATAACATTTAAAACTTAAATTACAGATTTTTAACAATTTAAGCCTAAAAGTATGTGAGGAAAATTATATTGTGAAATGTTTATTCATACATTTTGCAATTTCATAAATTTTACTCAAATATTTCTATGCGAGGGCAAAACTTCTTGATACTCCCTCGTATATATAAATATATATATCCAAATAAAGTGGGCATAAATGTTTCAAATATTTCATTAACACTTTGGCAATGATATACACTTAAAAGAACTATTCTTTTCCATTAATTCTAAACGGAAAATTAATCATTTGTACATTTTTATGTCTAAATATTTTACTCCTAAATACTTATTGCCTCAATTTCGTTCAAATCCTGACATTAGATCACAATATATTAGAAATATTCGTTGAGAAAACTTGCTAGAAATTTCTATATAACATTTAAAACTTAAATTACAGATTTTTAACAATTTATGCATAAAAATATGTGAGGAAAATTGTATTGTGAAATGTTTTTTCATACATTTTGCATTTACATGTAGTAATTTGAACGAAACATGCTTATTGGGCAAATTAATACATTTATTAATAATGGTTAATTACCTAAGTAAGAGTATATTTTTTAATGTATTACTAAAATGTAAAAAACATTAGGGCAGAGTGGGTTACATTTTGGACAGTATATCAGTTACATGCATGAAGGAAGAGAAAACCTTTTTACGACCTATTGCCGTAGGATTACTTTCTTAAAATATCCTGTTTCCGTTAAAATAACTTGATATATTTTATGCTTACAATCTCTTGTGGTAATAATCTATTTTCAGTTCCAATAATGACAAAAAAGGTTATAGGTTTATTTCAATATTAGTTATTCGTTTATCACCTTATTAACTTAAAGTTATTTATTTATTATGTGAAACGATTTTTTATTTAAATCTGAGCACTAGCTAAACTAATGAAGATACTTTAGTTAAAAATTTCACTATTTTTTATTGAAAATTAAAAATCAGCTACCAAGTGAAATGCGAAGTATTTTAATTTGTCAACAAAGCAAAAAGATAGAAATCTGATCTCAGATGGAATGTAGAAAATCACTTATAAATAAACTCGAAAAAATTATTTGTATGTTGTAAAAGAACTAGTAATCATACAAATAATTGGAAAAAATGTAATGTGTATATATATTTTTTTATTAAGAATCTTTTTATATGTTAGGTTAAATTAAATTATTGTTAGTTGGCTATTAATACTGATATGAAGTATTAGATTTTATAAATTTTACAAAATTCAATTTTTAACTGCGATGAGATAAATATTTACTTTATTTTAATAAATTTATCTTTGTTTGGCAGGATATCCCTTTTAATAAAAATTTAGGCTATAAAATCAGTTTTTATTTATTTATTCATTTATCGCATAACATGCGTATTATCAAACGCAAGTTTTAAATCAGTACCCTGAATAAAAAGCACAAAATTTTCATGTACTTAAATTAATATTTCAAAGTTACTTCTAAAGCTTATATTCCCTGATTGTTTCAACTTAATAATATGAATAAAAATAAAATACTGTATAATTATTATATTTTACGTGTAGTGATCACCCCCCCCCCCCAAAAAAAAAAGAATGTTCATCAAACTTCTAAACTAAGTTTAGATTTTTTTCCGGTAGCTTTTAAGTGTTTAAACCCCTTTATGCCTTTTTAGGCAATGCATTTAAGTCTGATGACAAACTAAGAATGACGGTCAATAAAGTTCCCCGTCCTATTCTGTCAGGAAACTCTCAAAAAATAGATAAACTAATAAAATCGTCATTATTTGTTCCCGTCCAAAAAAAAAAAAATGCATTTATTTACTGATCTTCGAAAGGAAATGGAAATAAAAGTTATAAAAGATAAAACTGTAAAATCAAAATTCAATGTATTCATTTTTTAAACTCTGCAGTAATTAACTTATTATTAACTTTTGTTTTGATACTTAAATTTTTATATTTTTTCCTAATGTGAAAAATAAATTTTAGTAGTAACATCAATTGTTACCTTTTTTCAACAATTAAAAAATCTATAATTAAGCATGACCTCCATTAAGAGACCACCTCTCGGAGCGACCACTTTTTATTGGAACGGGACGTGGTCGCTTTAGGGAGGTTTTACTGTATATTAATAGTACAAAACGTATTTCAATTTAAAGACTTAAAGCACTCGCTTTTATTTTATGTAAAATGACGTCATTCTCATCTACTTAAGAGTTCCACATTTACGATCCACTCTTAAACATCTACAGTAAAGCATGCATAGGACATCACTATCGCAAAATAATACACAAATGCAGCAAAAAGATGCTGTCATTAAAGAAACTCGACAAAAAAAGGCTATCTAATGATTCATAGGCCCTCATTTGTTTGTAACATTAACATAGATATATAAAATTAAATATAGATTATAATACACTCTAAATAAAAAGGAGTGACTATTCATTCCAGAGGAGTGAATAGTCACTCTATCGCAGAGCCAAAATATGCCCAACCTCTTTAGAGTGAATATTCACTCTGAGCAAAAGTGAAATTTTTGACTCTCTGAAAGAGTGAATAATCACTCCTGGGAAGTGAATATTCACTCTAAACAGGGGTGGATAATCACTCTTTCGGATAAGAGACTATTCACTCTTGCTAAAGGAGTGCGGTTTTTCACCCCTGGTAGGAGTGAATAGTCACTCTTTCATAGAAGTGAATGTTCATTTTTTATGGAGTCAATTCTTTTTTTATTTTGCATTTTAAAAGAATCACATCTTTTACAGCATGCAATGAAAATAGATACAAGCGTGGAAAAGATTGGAATAAAATACTTTATCAGCAACATTTATTTAATTCATAGTTTGTAACACTAATTGAACTTTTAAGGAAAAAATCAGTTAAAGTTACATATGAATTTAATTTAGATTACTGACAGAAATAAACTAATATATTTTATTCCAATTTTATCCTTTGTGTTTGCTTTTATTGCATACCCTATAAAAATATTACTTTTAAAGTTTTATAAATAACTTTTTAATAGGTGGATATTATATGTTTAACAATGTTTGATGTCATTTTAATTTTTTGTTTTAAATAAAAAACCGCACTTTTTCCGTAAATTATTGCTATTTTTGCAAAGTCCTATTGTTCTAAAATATTTTTCATTTTTTTACTTAAAAAAAATGCTTATAAACTTACATACAGTGGAACCCGGTTAAGACGCTCCCGGTTAATACGCGATCCCGCTTAATACGCGGATTTTTTCCGGTCCCTTGAATATCGCCCATAAGGCTAGTGCAACAATATCACGTTTAATACGCGAACGGTTAATACGCGATCCCGCTTAATACGCGAGAGATTTTTGGTCCTTTGAGGCTAAATAATCACGCTTATGACGCGAGTTCATTGATGAAGATGCGAATCCCTTTTCTCTTCTTCAATGTTGCCAGTTTACCAGATTTTTTGTAATATTCAAATAAAAAACACTGCTTACGAATAGTAATATTTACTTTATTTAATAATTGAATAATTAAGGCGAACATTTCTAATCGGAAATAGTGGCAGATATTTGAATTTAAAAAAATCAGCTAAAATAGCAACACTACAATTCTTCTTTGATCTCGCGTCCTAACACTCTTTTGTCTCTCGCTTCGTGTAAGTATTTACTGTAGTAGAGAGAGATAATAGACGAATTCAGGATACTCAGATTTGTTATGAAATAATTATGATTAAAGATTAGTATACCTATTGTTAGTGAGATTTTAAATGTACGTTATATCGCTACTATGTTTCATGATACATATTACAGGCAAAAAAATTAAACTCGTAAAGATTAAATAAATATGACTGCGGTTGTTTAATTCTTTTAATGTTTTCTTTACTCCTGGCTATGCTAACAACGTTTTTTATACAAATACTATTAATAGGTATAGTTTTTTCTTACAATGGAAAGAAGGACAAATTATAATTGTACTTATTATCACAAGTACTAAATATGATTTTAACAAGTGCTTCAAAGGTTTAATATTTTTTTTTTTAGCTCTGTTAAAAATATTAGTCTAGCAGGAAATTATTATTCTTATTTTTGGTTGCAGCATATTAATCCATAATAAAGCCGTTTGAATTTCTTTTTATTTTTAGTTATTATTCCATTTGGTTTGATGAAAAGAAACAATGGGTTAAAGTTGAATTCAATTAAATTTTATTCTAAATATACCTAAAAGATACAATTTCGACCTTAAACATATAAATGAAAGTTCTACAGTTCATTTAGACTATTAGATGTTGTAAATAAGCCCAGTTCATGCAACATTATACAAATCACGTTTAATACGCGATCCCGCTTAATACGCGACTTTTGCCCACTCCCTTGAAACGCGTCTTAACCGGGTTCGACTGTATTTTTAAAAAAATGAGTTCTAAGTATGATTTAAATATTAAGAATGTGTATTTTTTTCCGCTGCGATTTGCTTTTGTTTCATTTAATATGATCATGTAGTCTAAATTTTAAGTTCTCTGGAATATGTATATATATGTCTTTTAAACATATTCCTTAACTTAATCATGATTTCTAATTTTGGCCCATTATTGTTGAAAACAATACTTATTAATGAAACGACACGGTAAGCCATATTTAATTTAAATTTTTTATTCCCGTAGATATTGTATTTTGGGAATATGAGCAAAATAGATTTGATATGTTTTATAGGAAAAGATTGACCTAGGAAATAGAAAAAAATAAACATAAAAATAAAAATAAACACATTACATTTATTTGTATCTGTATGAATTTTAATAAAAATAAAGTGAATGACTGCATATAAAAGTTCTTATTGTTTGAAAAACATTTTAATGTAAAAAAGTAGTTATTAATCTCTTTAAAAAAATATTCAGTCCTAAATATCTAAGAAAATATGAACTTTTTAAAAAATATACTAAAGCTGCCTTATCGATAAACTTCAAAACAGGCATAAAAAACATTTTATTTCAATGCTTAAATATCATGTTTTATTTTTTAGTGCCAAAAATTACGTGCATCAAAAACGTAGAAAATGCGTTTAAATTGAAGGGAATTTAATAACTGATGCAGAATGTCTATAATTATTTTTTTTATATTACTCAGTCTCGAAATTTTAAAATCATAACCCACAGAAAAATGTTTAGATACAATTAAAAAAAATTAATATACAGTAAAACCTCCCTAAAATGACCACGTACTGTTCCAATAAAAATTGGTCTCTCCGAGAGTTGGTCTCATGGATGTCATGTTTAAATCTAGATTTTAATTGTTGAAAAATGGTAATACTTAAATTTATTTTTCACACTAGGAAAAAATATAAAAATTTAAGTATCAAAATAAAAGTTAAGTACATAAGTTAATTACTGCAGAGTTTAAAAAATGAACACATTGAGCTTCGCTTTAATTTTACAGTTTTATATTTTATAATTTTTATTTCCAAGTCCTTTTGAAGTTCAGTAAATAAATGCATTTTTTTTGTGGACGGGAACAAATGATGACGATTTCATTACTTTATCTATTTCTTTGAGAGTTTTCCGACACAACAGGGCAGAGGAGTTTATTAACCGTCAGTCTTAATTTGTAATCAGAGTTAAATTCATTGCTTAAAAAGGCACAAAGGGGTTTAAACACTTAAAAGTTACCGGGATAGAAAAAAATCTAAACTTAGTTTAGAAGTTTGATGAATAATGCACTCTCCGGAATTATTTTTTTTTAATAAAACCTTCTTAAGCGACCAGGAAAAAACGGAATTTATTTCATTTTCTTCAAAGAAATTGGTCTCCCATGGAAGGGGTTCAACTGGGATGGTCTCTGAATGGAGGTCAAATTAGTATTGAGTATATGGGAATAAATTTCGTTCCATGAAAAAATGGTCGTTGAGGGTGAAAAAATGGTCGTAGGTGGTCGCCTAATAGAGTTGGTCGCAAAGGGAGGTTTCACTGTACCAACCTTTTCGTAATATCATAAACATCAAATATCATATTTAACTCCGAAATAATAATAAATACTCTTAACTGTATATAATCCGAAATCAAAATTAAACCAAAAAAAAAAAAAAAAAAAATCTCATAGAACGGCAAATTAATGTTTTCGAATGACGTTTCTCCTACGATTGAGAAAATCTATCTTCTCTTATGAGTCAGTCACAATTTCAATTGAAAGAGATAAAACTTCTTTGTTTTGGTCGTTGGTAAAAGTTTTATAATTTGCAAACACAGCATTGAAAGGGAATAAAAAAATATTTTCACTCATTTTTTTTTTAATTCACATTTCCCGAACTAATGAAGTTTGGATTATTTTTTTGCTAAGCATTGTGAGCTTAGAGGTCTGCACGGGCCGAAATTTTTAAGGAACCGGCCCGACTCATAGAAAAAAAATTCGGCCCGGCCCGTAGAAAAATATTTGGTCCGGCCCGGTAAAAAACTTAAAAGTTCTGCCCGAGCTCGGCCCGGAAAAAAGTTAAAATCCCGGCCCGAGTGAATTTCAACAAAACATTGATTTTTTATTTTTTTGAAGTGTTAAAAATCTGGAAAATGCTATACAGTAAGATGGAATTGTATAGAAAAGAAAAAAAAATGCGTTATAGACAAGTTCCCTTCTTAGCGAGTGTAAATGTATTATATATTCTTTTCTTATGTATTAGTATATTAATTATGCATGGATCAATACATTAGTGAGTTTAAAACTGGGTTCCGTCATAGGCAGGTTCTTTTCACACGTTTTACTATGTTTTAATTTAGCTATATTTTAATAAACGCAGAAATCTAGTGTTCTTTAAAAATAATAAATTTTAATGTTTAAGGGTAGAATAATGACGATTTAAAAATGTGTGCATTTTTTGCAAACATTTTTGGGCCAGACCTAATTTTACTGACCTTTGAATAGACCAGGCCATGGTGAGACAATGATTTTCATACGGGCTGGGTCAAAATTAGGACTGAAAATTTTGGGTCGTGAAGACTCGGAATGAACCAGTCCCGGCTTTGTACAGAAAAAATAAGCTAGGCCTGGCCCGAGCCTTCAGAAAAAAGTGTGGCCCGGGACCGGCCCGAGTTCCGTGAGTGAAAATCGGCCCGAGCACGAGCCGGCCCGTGCAGATCTCTAGTGCGTATTCAATTGCTAAAAGAATTATATTTCAAACCGCTACATGAAGGAATATAACAGGCAATCACTTTTGAACACTCTAACGATCAATCTTTTTCTATACAACATACAACTATTTAGTGCATAATCTTAACATAGCTACACGAATAAATGGTTAAAATTAAATAAGACTTACCTTTATTTTATGTATTCCATTAAGAATAATTTTAATGATATCCTTATCTGTTAATTCTAAGATGGCGGACCAGACGAAAATGTGATCATTTTTCTTATCTTACGCGGGCGCTGTCGCCTTGCTGTTCTGATTGGCTAATAAGCAATGCATACAGAAGCCACTCTTTCGGGAGTGACAACTTCACTCTCGATAACGGAGTGAGATATTGCACTCCTTTCTAGAGAGTGGGAAATTCCACTCTTTAAGGAGTGTATTTTTACAAAATTCACTACAAAAAGAGTAAAAAGGCCTGTCACTCTTTCAAAGAGTGAGCTTTTCACTCCTCCCAGTTTTAGAGTGTAGCTCATGTTTTAACAGAAATCATTCGTTTGTATTTTTTCAAAATAGCACGTATTTTAATTACATTTTCTGTCGGTTGTTATGAGAGAATGGCAACAAAAATATATAATTACTATTTTAGAACTATTTTCCGTTGCCAATATTAAGTAAACGGCTCTAAAAACTGCAAAAAAAAATTATATCTAAAAAATAAATTGAGATACAGTTTTCAAACAAATTGCATTTAAAAGTACTTTTTCCCCCCAATACGAGGGTATAAAATTTTAAAATATGCGATGCTTAGAAGTTTAAAAAATTGCTATAGAGTTTTTAATCGTACAATGATACATCTGCTTCGTTTTACGGCTGGCTTATACAACGTAACGTTATTTTTTGGAGACGACACAAAATAAGCTGGGAGAAAGAATAGCATACCGGGGGGCTAATAACAATAATAGTGAAAGTGTTGAAATTTAATACCCGCAAAGTACGCACTTTTAATTATAAGGAAATAGATGATGAAAGTCACATGATGACTTTCAGGTGACAGAAAGACTACTGTGAAGTCACCATTGTGCTCTTTTGGGAAAAGTCTCCATGTGACTATAATGTGATATTATTTGGTGACTTATCATAATGCAACGTTCATGATGACTATGAAATTGAGTCTAAAAATGACAGTCACATGAGAGTCACAATTTAACTACATTGTAAAGTCACCTGGTGACTCGTCACAAAGCAGCAGTCACATTGACTTCTCAGTGGAGTGACATATAGTGATCATTTGAGACTCATAATGAGATGTATGGAATTTCCTATTTTTTTGCTTCACCGTAGTGACTGTGACACTTGTGACCATGTGTGACATGAATGAGATGTTATATGGGCTAGCTGTGTTGTAGAGATAGTAATTATTCGAATTATATTATTTCCTTTTGAGTGTTCGCGTATTTGAAAATTAGCATTTTGTGACTTTTCCTTAATTTTTGATAACCAGTGTATATACATTATAAATGCAATATATTCATATAACATATCTACAAGAACATCGGGGAAGGTTAGATAATCCCGAATATTATTAAGATTAAAGCGTAAAAAGTCATACGAGGAAACAGTAAATTTGTTTCGTACATTTTAAACTACATGGAAGAAAGTTCATATTTACCAAAACCAAATTCAAGCCCAATATAGAAATTTGATTGCATTTTAATGTATGTCTGTCTGTCCCGTGAGAACAAAGCAAATAGCATCCGATGAGTTTGAAATATTGTAGAGGTGTATAGTTTACAGGATTTCATTTTTATTTCCCGTAAAATGGAATAAATTTCATAAAAAGATTTTTCAGTTGTTCTTATAAAACAAAAGGATTTATTCCGTCGAGAAAAAATTGACCAAATTTTAAGCGAAGTTAAGAGACTCCGGCGCCGGAGCTCCCTTACACACGTGAATTCAATAATCAAGTTAGCTTTCATAAAACTAATAAAATTATCGACTAAATTAGTTATAATTATGTGGAAATGGTGTATAAAATCTTGAAGTTTATGAAATCTTTGAACTTTAAACCAGATTTAAGCTGAAAAAAATTTATAAAGAACGCAAAAACACGCATAGATTCTGAAACACTTTCGAAGACTAACAGACTATTATTAAGAAATTTCATTTTTTCATAAAATGAAACGAGATATCTAAATAAACAATTAAAAGTCACACAAGTCAGTAAAAATCCAATTTCAGAAATTGCTGTTCATATCCGGTAATGTATGCGAATTCTTTTGTACAGCGCTATATATGATTTATAGCATTTGTACAGGCCACGTAATGCTATAAAAAATAGATTAAATTTAAAATGCCTACAACAGCACAGAAGCCTTCTAGCAATTATTGATCACAGTCCGTTCCTTAACCGATTTTTTATGCGCCTCTGTAAATGAACGATTAATGCTACGGACTCTATAATCTATAAAAAACATGTGGTAGTGCACCTCAGTATTTCTTTTAAATTACATTAGGTTTGAAGTATCGACATCATTAAAATGCACTGCAAACAATTTTTCCGACAGGTCATAATGGAATGGAATTCATTTGTGAGTCCCTGTAAACGTACTATAAATGTTGCAATCTATACTCCTGAGAAAGCATATTTTTATCCACCTCAGTGATACATATCAATCTCATTATATATTAAATATCGTAACATCAATAAAATGCACTGCAAAGTATTTTTCCCGTATACCATAATGTAATAGAATTTTTTATGTGCAACTGTAAACGAACTATAACTGCTACATATTTCATTTTCAAGTACCAAACATTCTACAGTAAACCTTAATAATATACAAAAATGACATAGCAATAAGAGTATATTTTCGAAAGTTGGAGGACGGACAGACAAACAAACAAACCGAATTCATAAACACTTTTCAACAATGTTGGAAAGTGTTGAAAATGTGAAACAAGTAATATAAATGAAAAACATCTACTTCTGTAGCCTCCCTCTTTTGGGCAATTACTTTGAATACTTTTATCCTCACATTATAATTTGTCATATTTGAAGGTATTTCTATTGCCAGGCAAGGATATAAACAGTACTCAAAATTAATAGTGGTCCGTTGGTCCACCACAAATAAAATATGATGGGATCTTCGAGCAATAAAATATCGGTAGACCATCTGGAAAATA
Organism: Maratus speciosus; assembly: GCA_963932465.1. Classification (NCBI taxonomy): domain Eukaryota; kingdom Metazoa; phylum Arthropoda; class Arachnida; order Araneae; family Salticidae; genus Maratus; species Maratus speciosus. The sequence goes on along the minus strand of OZ010787.1, from coordinate 338,186,596 downwards.
GAAAAAAAAAAAGTTTTTTTCCCCCCTTTCGATACAGTATTTATAGTCCAGGAAATACAGACCGTATAGGGGCTCTACCTAGAAAAATTCATGGTAGTTCTGGAAAAAGGGTACATGTTTTTTGGGTCGCTGAATCCGAATTTTTAACTTCCCACCAAAATTTCCCCCGGCAACCCCCCAAATTTTGATAAAATGCCCCCCAAAAAAGGTTTTATAAAAAAAAAATCAATTTTTTTTATTGTTTTAAGGGAAAAGTATCTAGAAATTCAGAAAGTAGACAAAATTTGCAACAAATTAGATACATGACATTATGACGTAGGATGAAGGGGAGGGAGGATCTGCCTCGGAACATGCGCCGCGGTGCTGCGTGGACTAAGTTGCGCAATTCCACTTAACCACTCATATCGTTTACATTCGCCCTCCCATCTCCCCTCCGAACTTTCCCTATAAGGTTTACTTCAAGGTTTTTGGGTCGCTGAATCCGAATTTTTAACTTCACCCCAAAATCCCCCCCCCAAAAAAAAATAGTTGTTTTTAAATTAATTTTTTTATTGTTTTAGGGGAAAAGTATGTAGATATTCAGAAAGTGGGGGGGGGGGGGGGGCGGGGGCGGGCTGCCTCGGAACATTCCCCGCGCACTGTTCTCAAAAACCAGATTTTTTCAAAAAATCAATTTTTTGGAGGTTTGCCGGGGAAATTTTGGTGGGAAGTTACAAATTCGGATTCAGCGACCCAAAAAACATAAAGTGAGTCGAAATCCAGAACTAGCATTAATTTTGCCAGGTAAAATCCCCTATTGCCTGGACTTGCATAACTTGGTGCATATCGTGCCGCAGTGTATGTTCCGAGGCAGCCCTCTCCCTCCCCGTTCATCCTACGTTGTAATGTCATGTATCCAATTTGTGGAAAATTTTGTCTACTTTCTGAATTTCTACATACTTCTCCCCTAAAACAATAAAAAATTTAATTAAAAAACAAGTACTTGGGGGGGGGTTGCGGGGGGGGAATTTTGGGGGAAGTTAAAAATTCGGATTCAGCGACCCAAAAAACTTAAAGTAAACCATCCCAGCAAAGAAAGAAACAGTGGGCCATCAGCTGGAAAAAAGATGGCAGCCTGCAGTGCCATCAGCGGTGAAGTGCAAGGGTGCCATTACTTAAACCTGTCGAAAAGTGTCCAAGCCGAATGCAGGTGGCCCATCAGTGATGGCCAACAGCAGGCCAGCATTGGTATGCCATCACATTACTTGAATCCGGCACTTTTCCTGCAGTGCTAGCACCTATCCCACTGCTATTCCTTTGCTGGCCCAGCATTCTCCCTTACAAAAATTTCTTATAGAATTCTATAAAAAAACAAAGTATTATGTAATTACGGCTCTTTTTTCTATAAGCTAGTTTCATCAAGAGCTATAGAAATGTCTGTAGAAGTGTCTATAACAGAAATGTCCATAGAAATATTTGAACTGCATGTGGTCACCCTCCCAAGTACTGACCGCGATCGATGCTGCTTGGTTTTCGTGATCGGACATGAATAAGTGCTTTCAGCGTACGCCACGACTGCTCGTAGTTTTCAAGCTCTCATTACAATATTTCAAGTTTGTTTCTTTTGTGATTTACGTTCCCAATCATTAAACTGGTATAGAAATCCTACGTTATACGCTTTTTTTTATTATTGATTCTGAACTGCGTAAATTATGAAAATCGATATCCTTTGTAACCTAGTAAAACCAGATTTAAGGAGAAAAAAAAAGTGCGTTGAAATAAAGAATTTATTTATTTATTCATTTACTTATTTATTTTGTTGGTGGCAGTGGGGCTATATTTTTTACAGTTTAAAAAAAAATTAGCTTCACAGCTTAAACTGTGTTAAAATATTAATTTCAGATTTGTGTTCAAATACTCAATGTCTTCGATATTCGCAGCGCCACCCAGCGTAAGGGTTCCTAGCAATAATACTGCAAAAGTTCGTGCACTTCCATGTAGTGGTGGACCAGCGCATGAGATAAAATGGATGCCCACCAGAATTTTATCTGATGATTTCCAACAGCAAAGTTCACTGAAGCTGTCCAGCAGTGGTCATGCAGTGGTAGACCATCAGCCAGCACTTCTCCATCATTGCCAGCACCTATCTTGTTGCTGGCCAGCAATTTCCTCTTTGCTGGGATATAGGGAAAGTTCGGAGGGAAGATGGGAGAGCGACTGTAAACGATGTGAGTGGTTAAGTGAAATTGCGCAACTTAGTCCACACAGCACCGCAGCGCATGTTCCGAGGCAGACCCCCCCCCCCCCCCTCACTTCATCTTAGGTCATAATGTCATATATCTAATTTGTTGCAAATTTTGTCTACTTTCTGAATTTCTAGATACTTTTTCCCTAAAACAATAAAAAAAGGTTTTTTTAATAAAAACCTTTTTCGGGGGGCATTTTACCAAAATTTGGGGGGGAAATTTTAATGGGAAGTTACAAATTCGGATTCAGCTACCCCAAAAACATAAAGTAAGCTAATTTCCAGAACTACCATTAATTTTGCCAGGTAAAATCCCCTGTTGCCTGGGCTATTACTATAAAACATTAATATGGGCACTTGACAAAGTATTAATATAACTGCATAAAATATTTTACCTATAAGATTTGTTGATTTTTAAGGGTATGCAAATGCATGTGCCACTTTGCTATTGGCTAAACATTTTACATGAGGAAACAAAAAGTGGCACGAGTATTTTTTAATGAAAAAAAAGGAGTTTCATTTTGTCTCATTTATAATTAAAATTCGTTTTAAGTAAAAGTAATTGCTCTAAGTCTCAATTATTGTACAATTTCTTTTAAACTCATTAAAGGGAAAAACCAATAGAAAATAATACAGAAAAATCGGTAGCACATTTAATGGTACTAATATCCGTAGCACATCAATGTTGAAAAATCATTAATGTAACGTATTAGTTTTAAACGATAAAATAATATATACTTTAAGGTTGCTGCAACAACTTTTCCATAAGAAAAGTGTTTTTTTTTGTTTTTTTACTTGGTTAGTTTAAAGAAAATGTTCAGTTTTTTTAGTGATTAAAATCGTTTTGGCATAAAACATCTGTAAACAAATTAATATCGTGCATAATTACTTTGAACAAGTCATAAAACTACTTAAAATGTTGCACTACATCTATTTTGAATAAACATGTCTGTTAAAGAGAGTTTCACACAGTCACAATCACCATATTATTTTTCTACACGAAAAAATATATAAGCTGGATACTGACCAATACTTCCTGCATGCAGCGTTCGAACCAGGTGGCAAGGCCAGAGGACAGTAGTCCAAACCTTTGATTTTCTCTCACGCGAAGCATTATTAGAAAAAATAATAATGAAAAAATTTTCGGTAATATTTTTATTTATTTATTTATTTATTTTATTTCGACACATGCTTATGCTGGAAACTCATAAATTTTCAGATAATGAGTGCCAAGTCAGTTTGGCCGTAAAATTTATTTCTTGTAAGTTTGTGAAATATTCTTGCTTAAAATAGCAAAATACAGATAGAGAGCCACCCAAGTTGTCTACGGAAGAATATGTTCTTATGCTATCTGGTGTTTTGAACTACGGAAATATATTTTCAAATTTTAACACTACGTAAAAATATTTATAATTGTGATTAACATTGTAATGTAGCTTTGTTTTTAATTATCATATATAAATGGCAAGTGAAGAGTTAAAATTATTATCCAGTAAGATTTATAGATATTTTACATAACAAAACAAAAGTATTTTAAAAGAGTAAAAAAAAAAAAAATACTATGAAATGCAATTTCAGATCAATGACTACATTTTTAAGCACGAGATAACAAACAAAATAAATCCTGAAATGTCCCTTTAAACTATACGGATAAACAAATATAATCAATATTGCTGTTACCAAAAAATATATTTTCTACTTTTTTTTATTCCATGTTTAATTAACAATTGCCTATAAATAATCGTGTTTCAAAACTAACCGTTTGTAAGTAGAGTAATTAACTGATTTATCACTACAACTTGAATTTATGCATTAAAGCGTGTCAAATGATCATTTATAATCAGATGTAAATGTGTTCAAAACCGTTTTATTTTTCGTAAAGAAGTTGATTACGATGATATTTATCTTTGTTGTTTTAATAATTATTTTCAAACGTACTGATTTAGAAAGCGAAATAGAACATTTAATTTTTTTTCCAGTAATATTTCCTCTTTGTATAATTCGAAATTTTAATAAAGAAATTATGTAATATATTTCGAGAGAAGATAATAGTTGATATTTATTTTTATAGGTTGTGTAATATTATTGGTAAAAGCATTTTAAATTTTCGTAAATGACTCTATTCATGTATCGGGAAGGGGAAACTATTAAAACTTATAGTATGATATGAATTTTATAATGGCATTACTTTTGGGGATGGAAATGCCTTTAAAGTATTTAAAGTTCAAGTCTTACAACCCTTTAAAGTTCAGGTCTTTCTAGCTTCGCACTCAATAGGCAATTTTTCTTTCTTCTTCTTCTTCTTTATTCACTCATTTTATGTCTTTTTACATAAAACGTGTATGAACTAACAGACATTTCTTTCATTAATCCATGTCTGCATTTAGTGAATTGCAGTAACATAATGTTAAATTTGTGAAGCAGCACTTTCAATTTAGATAAAAATTTGTCATATCTAATAAAATATTTAATTTTTAAACACGATTGTATTTTAATAGTGCTTTAATTACTAGCATTTGAAGGTCATTATAAATTGTCCCAAAATTGGGCTGTTTTTAAAATTTGAGACTTTTATTTGACTTCCTCAAGTCAAAAATCAATTTTAAATTACTTCGAAAATAGGCATCGTACGCAGTTTGTAACATATTCATAGGTTGTGAAAGTTTTGTTCACGTCACTTATGAAGGGGGCTTTTTTTATTAAAAAATTACTAATGGACTAAGTAGAAAATATTTTGGCACGAAATTCAGCAAATCAAACCTATTACAATACTGCACGATGAGTCTGTTTTATTATTTTTTTACAAAACTTGGTTACTACAAACAGAAGTGTTTGTATTTTTGATTCAAATAGGTTTCCCATGAAGTTTTCTTTCAAAAGAATTCATCGTCTTCACGAACGTTTCACGTGGTGGTCAAACACAAAATGTTCACACAACCAATAATGCTCGCCACGCAACACAAACATTTTTAGAGTGTAGTTCTTTCTGTATAAAGAAGATGAAATTACACAAAAAATATGTTGACAAAAGTAAGATAAGCATCAATTAAAAAGAAATATAGGTTTTAGAACTCAAGTCGTAATAATTTCATGGATTGATAAATTGTATATTCTTCTGTGCGACAAAGGGTGTAGCGAGGTAGATATTTTTTAATTTCCTTAAAAATATCTTCCTTTATGTATTTTGAGTACAATTGTCGTCCAATAATCATGAATAGAAGTATAACACAAGCTAAATGAAAAGTGGAAATAAAGCGAAATATAATTTATTAATCATGGAAGCTTTATCATTAGTATTTTATAAGATGAAGAAAATGATACAGATTTAATGAATCATTTGTTAATAGAATTGCAAAAGATTAAAACTTTTAAATGATCTCTTCATCGACATAAACTGAAATATATGAAATTTTAAATACAGAATTTAAATCTCAATTTTCTCCAGATAATGTTTATCCATGCTGCATGTACCTATTGATGTTTCGTTACCAAAATACTTAATTAGTCGAAAATTTATTATTTTATTTGACAAGCAATGGGAAGTGCATTCTGAAAATATTAAATTAGATCAGAATTACTTATATTAATTAAGAAAATTGTTAAATAACATATATCAGCAGAAAAGCAGACAAGATAGCTAACTAAACTTCACTGACACTGAAGTGGAATAGGTGGAAAAATTATAACGTAATAAGCAATCCAAGTTATTGTTAAAGCTCCGCCGCACTGAAACTCTCCGATCGCGAAATCCCATGTTAGCCTATGGGAGACTTTCAAGAGTGATTACTCATTACCTAATATAATTATTAAAATACCGTTTTCACCATCAGAAGTAGACGTCAGAAATTTTTAAAAATTATCTCCGTAAATTTTAAGCACATAAAAAATCCCTATAAACTTTGAAATTTCCATTTGATTAAATTTTATCATCTTCTTAAAAATACTTAAAATTTACGTAGATAATTTTTAAAAACGCACATCATCTGCATCTGACGTCTACTTTCTGATGGTGTAAACGGTATTTTAATAATTATATTAGGTAACGAATAATAGCGCTTGAAAGTTTTCCCATAGGTTAACATGGGATTTCGAGTTCTGGGAGTTTCAGTACAGCGGCCCCTTAAGCTTGCTTGAGCATTACCAGTCTTTTTTATCCACTTCCTCGATTTGTGTGGTGGTAGTAAACGATCATTTAAAAGGTTATTAAATATTATGAAAGTTTGATAATTATAAAATTTAGGATATAGTATTGTATTCCTATGCGACAGTCTGTTAGAGGGGAAATATAAAAAATAGAATCCTTTTCTATTTCGTTTATAAATATGTGAATGTTAAAAATATTTATTAATTCCTTTTTGTTTTGAGATGCTTAAAAGGTATTCATTCACTTTATCTGCTTCAATAAAATAAACGTGTACCGTAAAATTTTACTCTAAACATGCATACGAAATATCTTCGGCAATCTGTGAACCCATTGTTCTTACAATTTAACAAAAGCAGTTACTCATGCATAAGATAGAATTATTTTATTAATGATTTTTTTTAACGGTGTATGACTGCCTACGAATACATTGGGATCCACTTTCTACGCGCTCAAACAAACATTAAAAGATAATTCACAAAACAGAGTCCTATTGCGTAACAAATTACCGTATGTTCCGGCGTATAACGGACACTTTTCAACAAGGAAATTGATCAAAATTTACAAGTGCGCATTATACGACGGGTATAAAGAGGAAAGCTTAAAATTTTAAGCACGAGAATTGTGATTTGTATATTAACGAACAGAAGAAGACGCGATTATTTGAATGAACGAGAGTGCGATTACAAACTCTTTCTGTGGATTGAAGCAAATGCGCTTGACAGTAGCTTATGTCCTCACATCACATTTTTATTTTCTTTGTTATATTTTCGTGCTGTATATCTCATAAAGGTTTTTTACAAAAAAGGAAATGCACTTAACGCGGTGAATATGCCCCAAAATAGGAAAATACAGTCTAATATCGTAGGTGCGCATTATACGCCAGATATCACGGTAACTAAACTTCCCTTCTGATATTTTCTAATTTTTAGGTAATTTTATATCTGAGGTTTAAAATTAATTTATTTCATTTGCAGTTAAATATTATTTTATTTACTTATTTAAATTAAGTGCATATGGAAGTTGCATCCATCTTTGTTTTGATTTCATGCATTAAGTTGAACTGTGGTGCAACTGCTGGTCTATTCAGATCCAAATAATTTTGTTGCGATCACATTGAGATATGTCGCACATAAATTTTGCTGATGTATGTTAAAGTGCAATTAAGTTAAAAGTAATTTATTTAAAATATTTAAGTATATTTCTCGTTTTCGTAACATTTTGTAATATTTTGAAAAAAATACTAAAAATTAAAAATTTGCATAATGACTTAATTATGCAAATATAAAGTCATTTTTGATTGGTTGATTTAACAAAGGCTATTTTATTTAAATCACATCTATGTTACTCTGCCTGACACTCTAAGGACAGGACTGGCGACTATTTTTATATTAGTCATACCGCAATTTCAAAAAAAATTCCTTGTGGTAAATTTGTCTTGAAATTATCCTAGTATAAGTGTATGGCGGATATTATTTTTCAAAAAGTGGTACGAATAGCATAAAAAATAGTCCATTCGGACTTATATGTCCTGGCCAGTAGTCAAAGGATTAAACTCCCAGTCTAAGAAGTGAACATTTTGTGTTAAATCACCGAACAGCGACATTGTTTTCTGTTCCATAATGTCACGAATCTGTCCATGAGTAATTAATTTCAACTACATTGTGAATTTAGTAAGTCGTGATAACTTTCAACTAAAGACACGATAACTATCAACTTCAAATTTTTAGGTTAGTGAAACATGGAAACTTAATACGATTTTTTAAATTGGAATAAACATATATGATTATTTATTTTTTTCTTTTGTATGTCATATTAAGGTGGTCCGGGACACATTCATGCTGAAAAAAAAATCACAACTTTATTTTTTTGTCATAGTACTCTAAAAATTTTAAAATAAAATAACACATGAAGTATTTAAATATGATAATTAGATAAAAATATATAAGACATTGTATGTTGTACTGTCCGTGACCTTTTCCAGAACTTAATGCATTTATATCAAAATAATTTGTTCTGCATGATTTGTCATATTTCGATTTTACGGAAAAAATTTAACTTCTCAATTCGCACAATTACAATTTTCAAATTTCAAGAGGGAAAAAAATGTTTTTTCAGATGTAATTTGGTTGAAAATTGTATCGCAATTTACTGATTTTTTATGGTTTTAAAAATAATCGTCAATCATGATTTTTTAATCTATCTCTATCGCGTGCAAACCGATTAGGAAAGATTAATGCGTTTGTACTTAACACAAAGCAATAAAAGATGTTCAGAAGTTGTTTTCGGCTAATATTCCACAACGAAAATAAAACTTTCTCAATAAATAAATAAAAAAGTAAATGAATAAAATCAGAATAAAAAAGGCTGCTGTAGGCAGCAAAATATTCGGCGATTTCTTCGGCTATTAACGCCTGGCATGTGGCTAATACGAGACTTAAGCTTTTAATAAATTTCAAAACTTTATTTGAATACATTATTAATGTTCTTCGTTTAAAATGCTTTTTTCATGTTATTACTGCTCAATCTAAAAGTATATATTAAATGTAAAAAATCTATTATAATATTCAATTTAAAAAATGGTTTTCACGCATGCTCAGTAAGAGAAAGCCGAGTTGTACACCTACTACTCATTAAAAAAAAGTTTAGTTGAATTCTTTTCTTTTAAAAATTTGCATTTAAAAAACATAACATTTTTTTAAATTCCGAAGACAAATTAATATGAAATTTTTTTGCTGCACTCAAAAATGAGAAAAGTATGCAAAAGAGTAATTCTTTCGAAAAATACAGTAGTGCTCAAAAGTATTTTGACAAAGATAATAATTCACTTAATTGAAAAGAATAATAAAATACGGAAATCAAACATTTATTTTATTTAACCATATTCAATGTTTTAATTTTAATAAATTAACAATAAATATTAATAATATTAATAAAATTTTATATATACTATATATATATTATAAATATATTATATATTATATTATATATATCATATTATATTAAAAATAATATATATAAATAATAATATATTATATTATAAATATATATATATATATATTTATTTATATCTGAATTTTGTCATGCTGTAACTCTTAAATTTTTTAACCGATTTGGATGAAATTTTTCATATGCATAGTACATACTAATGTCTCGACAAAGTTCTTTGGCCAGCTTCATCCGCCAACTTGTTTCAAAATGGTGGCCATTGGAATTTTGGGAATGTTTTCTAACATTGTGTACTTATAGAAAATGTTACGTTTCACAAAATGCAAACTCTTGTGTATCATTTTAAATAGAATGTTAGAAACATTAAAAGATGTTTTAAGGAGTCACACAATGTAAGTTAACAACATAGGTCATTTAAAGAGAAAATCAGGAAACCTAAAAATTTCCAAACGTGTTCACAAATTTGAAATGACCGCCATTTTGAAACAAGATGGTGGATGAAGCTGGCCAACGAACTCGGTCGAGGCATTAGTATGTACTATGTATATGAAAATTTTCATCCAAATCGGTTCAAAAATTCGAGAGTTACAGCATGACAAAATTTAGATATAAATAAATAAAAAAATAAGTAAATAAATATATATATAATAATAAAATAAATGATTGATATTTGCATTTTATTATTCTTTTCAATTAAGTGAATTATTATCTTTGTCAAAATACTTTTGAGCGCTACTGTATATCAAATGCTAAGCATGGCTAAAATGTGAAATATTTAATTTTTAAAAAATTAAAAATTTCAAGAGATTTTTTAAAAAAGAAATTACATTTGAAACGTACATGAATAAATATCTATTTCAAGAAAAAAAGTAAAAATATTTGTAAGTGAAAAAGTAGAATTTTATGCCACTGCCTTCTTTAAAAAATCACAATTGTGGCAAAATTATCACTGTTAAGGGTGTATTAGGCAGATAAAACTCCTTTCGTGAAAAGTTCTAAAACACTTTCTTAATGAATATAATCAGAAACAGAAAGGAGTAGAAATTATAAAAGAATGTTTATGCCAAAATTCTGATATACTACTTTAAGCATTTTTTAACGAAAGTTTGGCAGTAGTATGGTATTTCTTGAGTAGTTCATGTACCTGGAAAAAAACTGAATGATACATAAGAGAATTTATATTCTAAGATTCTTTCATTTCCAAAAATTAAATGTTTAAAATTTTAAAACTGTTGGTGATTTAATTTAAGGAATTGTTTAGAATAAAATTATATGCATTGTTTTAAATACACTTGATATTATGTAACATCACACGGTTAGTTACTAACTTTAAACTTTCCTTGAGATGCGGTACGGGAAAGAATATTCACATTCTTTCGTAATAAGGATGAGGAAAAGTTATGAAAAATTTCTTTGTTACGATGGTGTTGAACTTGTAAGGAAGTGAAGTGAGGTTAATAGGAAAATCAATGAACAAATGATTGTCTCAAAAAGTGAAAAGGAATGTGTAGAAACAAATTTTTCTTGGCAACTAATTGAAATAATTCTTTTCATACCTCGAGATTATAGTTAACGCAAATGTCTTTCTTGTCTGTGCGTTTGTTGTAAAAGATTTTATTGTTATAGAAAATATCTGCTTGTATTTTGTTTTCTTGTTTCTCTCGCATTTTTTCCTTTGTTAGTATTTTGTCTGTGATAAACATAAATCTAATAAATATAAACAATACTTTCTATGGCAGACGGTTCCAGTTACAAATGAGGTGATTTTTCATGTGAGTGAGCAAGTTACTCGAATCAGACTTGAAACAGATACAATGTCTTTTGAAAATGATATTTATTTGTTAGATTGCAAAAGGGCATAAAAATTGAAAACAATGATATAGTGATAGCTTCCTGATATATTCTCACTTCTACTTACCCAGAACATCTATTTAATTATATATATATATATATATAAAATCAATCAAAATGATTTTATAAAGCCAAAATGGGCTTATAAATTAAAGCACCAGATTCAAAATGCAATGAAATTACTGATTCATATATTAATAAAATATCGTTATATGAACTTGTAAGATAAATTTTGATTCAAAGGTATTATATCCCTTTAAGACGTGGCCTACACAATTGTATAGATGATCCTAAGGAAAAAGAAAATAAATTTTCCTCTTTTTTCTGTGATTTAAACCAGAGCCTCCACCACACAATTGTGTGAATCCTCCCTTGACGCAACCTGACATCGGAAATTTTTTTAAATATTTTTTTCAGTCAAATATGATCCTATTAATTAAGGTTAAAAACCGATACTTTTAATTTCTACCAAACTCTTCCGGTCTTAAAGGGTACATGATTATCCCATCGACCAATTTCGCCAAACTAATTGCCAAATTATACAAATGGAAGAATGATGTCATTCCAAAATTTTCAGATAAGAAAATTAATAAATTTAAATTAAAACAGTCACTAACGAATAGAGTTACTTTAAGGATGACGTTCATTTATGGCATAGCGACATACCAAATATAAAACTTGATTTATTTAGATAATTTCGGACAAAATAATACTAATAGTTCAAATGCAGAATTATTAAATTAAACCCTGAACAATCAGATATTTTCAAGATATTGTATTTTAAATGTAATAATCGTATTTATAAGGGACACAATAGATATCAATGATAACGGAAAATTGTAAGGAACCTAATTCTCTTTATTTAGTCAAACAGCGTAGATGGATATAACTAAAATATATAAGTTAAAATATATAAAATGTATGTAAAAAAATAGATACAGGCTTGACGCAAAGAAAAGAAAATCAAAATTTGCAGTAATTTTAAATAATGAAAGAACAAATAAATTAGTAAAACATTAATAAAAATAGAAATAAAACGTCGGATTAAAAAGATTTGATGATGTAACAAACACGAGTAACACGTTTAATGTCAAGTGAATGTGACATTTACGATCATCCATTATTGCCATTTAGTCTTACAGTTTGGTGACAGTTTTTTGGTCGACAGGATAATCAAGTAGTACCACACACACACATATATATATGTACATAATTAAATGAAATCACATCTCTAAAAATAAATAATATACAAAATAAAAATTCAAACATTAAAATATGAGAGAGAAAAGGCAAAAATAAGAAATGAGGAATATGTTACGGATTCTTCAGAGGAGCTTCATAAACAAAATTCATAGTAAAAATATTTTATTTCGTCGAATAATTTAAATTAGCTTAAAAATGACAATATTAAGCTTCTCATAACATATAAAAGAAACCCAAGATAATATTAATAATAATAGGATTTGAAATAAATTAAAAAATACGAAAAAAGAATTAAAATACGACTGTAATTGGTTAAAAACTAAGTAATTATTATTAATTAATTAGTAATTATTAATTAATTAATTAATAAGTAATTAGTATTACTAAGTAATGTACACAACTGAGCAAAAAATTATTCTGCATGTCAATTAAAGAAATGCATTATTTATTTATTTATTTATTTATTTTGGGAAGTGCTTTAATATTCGTATCAAATCAGGAATAAAATATTTCATTATAACATTTGAAAAATAAGGATGTATTTAAGTAAAATATTCCAATTTTTGTTTATACGGACGCACATAATATAACTCACTAATAAGCAACATTATCCTTTTCTTTTTGCTTTGAATTGTTCTTTACATTTACAGATACATTTGGAATGTAATTAACAATACAATTAACAATTCAAAAATATATAAACGAAAGCACATAAACTATTTACGGTTTTTGTTTCTTTCGGAAATAACAATATTTTAGACAGCCCAAAACTTTTCATATTGATAAAGTCCACTTTAATTTCCAAGTTTTTGTCGTAAAACAAATTTTAAAATACTAAAGATCAACCAGTCTATTTACTTGTTTACTAGTTATTGTAAAAAATGTATTTATGATTTTTCTAACGACATTTTTTTAATTATCTTTTGGTATTCAGATATTTTATAGCATGATAAAAAAAGTGTTGTGGAAACTAAACAGAAGGCCATTTTTAAAAATTAAATATAAAACATCCTAGCTAATCATATTATTTGCTGCTATTAACATTTCGAATAAATACTATCTGAATCTAAACTTCTAATCAGGGATAAAAATTACTTCAGATTTTAAATATAGCAAACTTGTCATGAAAGTATTTTTAAATAAAAAGAACTTTTCTTTTAATTTCTTTACGAACACCTTTATAAAAATATAAATATTCTTCCTTCAGCCATTATCGCCTCAAAGAAAAATGTATACAATATTGATGTTTAAAGTTAGCTCTGAAAATGATAATTAACTGTCACCATCTACTACAATACAATCTAAAATATGATTGTAGAGACGTTTCTAGTTTGACTTGAGTCGTACTAAAAATTGGTCTTGATTATGAACTTTGCGTCATTGATCCACTGTCCAACTTGTGCCAATGTCCATCACGTGCCTACTGTAGTCGCTTAAGCGCCTGTATTTTATCAATGAAATATTACTTTACAGGTCTTCATTAAATAATTTTAATTTAGTCTATCATTTACAGTTATCATGGTAACAATAACTGAACAGATATCTACCATTTATACATAAATGTTTCACAACAATAATAAAAAAGAAATATTTTAATTGTCTGAATAAGACTTCAGTCATTTCGTAGCGTATTTCTTCTTGGCCTTCTCATTCTGTGTCTTCCAAATATCTTGTTCAATTGAAAGTCTTAATCAATGCTCTAACTGGACGAACAGATAAAAGCTAGATTTCATGGTGATTTGATGGCAAGGTAACCCTTTATTATGCAGCGCAATTATTCAAGCACGCGTAACTGCTTGGTTTGCAAACTAACGCAAAATAATTCCAAAATTGCAATTCAGATCGCTCACGTAGTAAACCATCAAAATATTTGAAAGAAAGCAATAATAATTAATTTATAGGCAGAAATCGAAGGTCAATAGCGTTGTAGTTGAATGAATAATTATTTTTTACACGTTACTTTTACTTTTTAGTCTGTCTCTCATAACTTCTCACTCGATTTTATTATTTTAAAGCAGTGAACGTCTTCAATTTAATATAAAATTGTTTTTAAAATGATGCGTAATATATTGAATTTGGGAATTGAAGTTAATTTCGAAGATAGGATTAAAATTTTAAAATATAGGTTTTCAAGTGGTGTTTCATGAAAGTGTAGGTTTATTTTATTTTGTTACTTTTTGTCATATTTAATAAGGAAATGCAAAACTTGCATTCACAGCATTTCATTCTTTCATATCTTGCAAACACAAGTGAACACAACTCCTTAATGAAATACTGTCCGGAAATATGTCGTATATAATAAATATTTTTAAACTAAAAGTAATGAACCAGTAATTTTTAAAGTAAAACAATGAAACGGGTATATGTAAGTTTAAAGACAGGAACATTTAGCTGTTTTTCATGGAAAGAAAGTGTTTGACTTTTTTTTTCAGCAAAAAAATCAAATATTAAATGGTTTTATTTTGTGCGTTTTAAAGTTCCTTCCGTTTGATTGAGTTTCATATACACATACAGGATGTTTCAGTATAACGTTTACAAACTTTAAGAGGTGTTAGAGCACACTACAGCAAGCAATTTTTGCGTTGGAAACAAGAGTCTCAATCTGCTCATTAAGTCAAAATTACAGGGTGCTTCACTTCAATCCAAATCTGGATGTTTGGTCATAAGATAGTTTAAAGATATTTACAACGTAAATGACTTATGTGCAAAATGCGATGAATTAATGAAAAGTGCTAGAAGTGCACAGTGGTTAGATCGGTGCACCTTATATAATGTTAACAACATTCCGAAGAATGGATCGTCTAATTTAGCACAGATTGGATGCAGATGATGGCCAGATTCAAAACATCTTGTGATATTGTCTCATAACAGGTGGTGGAAGTGACAACCACCCGCATCTAATCAGTACTACATTAGACTATCCACTTTTCGGAATTCAACTGACATCACGTACGATGCACAAACTGAATTACGGTGCACTTCTAGCGCTGTTCGTAATTTTATCGCATTTTGGGAACAACAAGTTAATTATGTCGTAAATATTGTTAAACTATCGTCATTATTGTTGGAGTTTTGGCCCAGGCTGTCCAGGCCTATAATTCAGGCTCAGAATGAAATAAAAGCACCCTGTAATTTTGAGTGAATGAGTAGATTGCGATCTTGGTTTTTCTATACAGAAGTTGTTAGTTGTAATATACTCCTCCACCTCTTGAAGTTTGTAAACGTTATATTGAAACACTGTATATATACAAGCATACATATTCTACGCCAAAACATATATTTCATGTGATCGACTCTTATGCTAATCACACCAGGCACTTTCTTATTTCCGAGAAAATAGGAAAATTAAAACATCATCATCTCTTTCTTGGCATCTTCTCTTTTTTACGTTTTTTCATTTGTTCTTTCTTACGCTCTATTTTTTAAAAACGAGAATGAGAAAGAAGCAGTGATTAGAAAACGTGAGTGAATGTTTTGTAATTTTTGACTGTACAGATATGCATAAATATATACATATATACATAAAAACATAATAGACACCATTACAATCACCATACACAAATGGAAGGTAAAAAATTAAACTCATACCTGTTATTACCCAAAAATATTATTTCCTCCAAAATACCTAAAAATGAAACTTTAAAAAAAAAAAATTAAAAGGGCGTAAAAGATATAGTAGAATTGTCAAGCCATATATACACACACTTACATACATACATCCAACAAGAATCAAATTGGAAATTTTAGTTTGTTCAATAACAAACATTAAAGAAATTTTATTAAAAATTCACAGTACTTTTTAATTTTTTTTTTCTTTAACACAGTATTTTTCAGCAGCATGATATGATTCTATGTAATAAATACATCTTAAACAACTAATAAAATTGTTATTTGTTTCAATCGCAAACTAGGTTAGATATGCTTAGTTTCAGTAGCTGACCCTTTCTTAAATTTGCTTTTTCCTGTATTTCAATATTATAATTGCAATTTTATGTTATATAAAACAATCTGAAACTTAGAAAAAACGGTGCTTCAGTGTGAACAAACTTTTAAATGACGTATATCATAATGATATATATAATCAAAAATATCAAGATTTTATTAATAAAGATTTGATTGTTTTTAAATAATTGCAGATGATTAAAAAGTAACTGTAAAATAATACGTCTAAAGAAATATTGATTAGAGAAATCAATCAGGTTTGTTTCAATGAAATAGCAGTTGTTTCTAAATTATAAGATATATTGGTTGATATCATGTTCAAGAGTGTCATCTCATCATCATCATTTTCATTTTACCGTCCCTTCATTAATTCTTTTAACTGTGACAATATAATATCATCATGTAAATGCGAATAATTTGTTAAGTCAACTTAGATTAAGTTACTTAGATACTCACAACAATAAAAGCCCAGCCTTTATTTTTCACCCTCTATTTCATTATACTTTTAAAATTACGAGTATGTAGTTTCTTTTCTAGACTAACACTTAACCGTAAAAAAGAATGAGCGTATATTTAGTGTGTGGAAGAAATAAAGAAAAGTAAATCCTTATAGTTTATTTAGTTTCAATTTACGTGATTTTGTAAACTCAATTTCATAACTATTCGCATGGTTTTCGTTTTCTAGTAATATTTTCTATCTATATATTCATTATGGATTTTCTATAATTTGAATAAAAGTAATTCAAAAATTATTAACAATACGTTACACCAAATATGTTTTTGTGAAAGGAAACTCAAAACAGTTAGCTTTACAAGGAAATACGTGCTTGAAAATGTCGAATGTTTACAGTAATTCTTCGATGAACATATTTTGAAATCAAATCCTTGAACCATATCGACCGAGGTACTCAAGTATATCTTAAAATTATGAATCCAAACCATCCTCGTAATGTTCTTATTTGGTATTCTGAAACATGTTGATATACGTTAAGCAGCTTTTATATCAGGGAAAATTTATTTAAGACATAATTATTTTCGACACAGTGATTCAAATAAGATTTGTTTCATTTCATTATTAGCAACGAAGCAGATAACTGTAGTTAAAGTCGAGCATAAATTTGCTTTAAAAATGTATTGTGCAATTTTAATATTTTTCACTATAATTTATTGTACTTTATATATATTTTACTAATTATTGAAATATTTAAATATGATTGTTTTTTAAAGACAATACAAAAATAAAAATAGATTAAAGCAGTAACATATCCGTAAAATTACCACAAATCCCAATTTATAAAGAACCATTTCAAATATATTAATGACTGCTACTCAGGACATTCTTTATTTTGAATGTGCCATTAAAACGAAGTACAGAATAATTTTAACACCAGCAGCCAAATGAAACTGTACTAAAAATATTTTAATCAGAAAAAGTTTGAAATTCCACACTTAAGGTTCCACTTTCGAAAGACTCGAGAGTAGAATTTTCAGCTTGAATGCTAATACAAAAAAATGTTTAAATGCAATGGTGTCATGCAGGCGAAACGGAAATATAAAAAGAAATATATTTTAAACATTAAAATACTAATATTTCTTTTAAATGGCCATGCTATTCCTAATGAAACGTTTTTCGTTATTTTGGTGATGACAGGATTTCTTTAAATTTTATATCGGCCGAGGATACATATCAATGGGTTTTAGAAATGCTGCAAACCAAAGTTTCTTATTTCTTTTTTATCTAAATTAACCAAGTTCCCGATGATAAAGGAATTTTCAAGCACAGATACTCTAAAATGGCACCATAGCTTTATCAGAAAAAGTATGCCATAGTCCTGTAATATGGACAAATTCTCAACAGCAATTAGATGTTAATGTAATAAAGTCTAGAATATAACAAAGACTAAATTAGTCATTTTAGCTGTTACGGCAGGATAATGTATCAAAATTCTGCTAAGATAATTTGATT
This sequence comes from Maratus speciosus, assembly GCA_963932465.1. Classification (NCBI taxonomy): domain Eukaryota; kingdom Metazoa; phylum Arthropoda; class Arachnida; order Araneae; family Salticidae; genus Maratus; species Maratus speciosus. The sequence goes on along the minus strand of OZ010787.1, from coordinate 338,168,320 downwards.
ATGCATTTAGTTATCAATTCATAATTTATGATTATTATTGACTATGTTTTGTACACATGGCAGCTTATTTATATTTTAGGAAAATCAGACTAAAATTTCTTTATAGTTTTAGCTTTGAATATAAACAAATATTCTGAATGTGTAATAATGACCTAATAATTACAATGGAAAAAAGATGTTCGTGTGTCTGAAAGATTCTACTTTAAATAATGAGAAAGGTTATATTTTATTTTATCTATACATTTATTAACTCATATATCCAAATTTTATGCAAATATGCCTATACATGTAGTGGAAAAGAGAGACGATGGAAGAAAGAAATAGAGAAAAATATGCTACATAGATGACATTCTTCGAAAATTATAATGGCTTCATTCACAATATCAATTTATTTAAAACAACTCCTTTTGATTTTTTAAAAATAAATATCAACTTTTTTTTTTTTTTAATGTGACTCACATCGAATGTTCAACGTGTTTGTATACAAACGCTGATTTCATGCTTTAAAAATGGACTCAAATTTTAACAAAAACAATGCAAATTAAAATATGTAATGAAATTTTAAACATTAATTTTACCTAATTTAATGTTGGCTGGTTAGTTTTAGGGCCTTATAGATATGTTTCATTTAATTTTGGAATAATTGTTTTTGGTAGTATTTAGAATTAAAATATTTTTATATAAATGTCTCTTCTACCTGTTCGTTGTGGAGCACCCGCAGTAATATAGATATATTGTTTGTAATTACTGATAGAGCTATTTCTGGATAAGTAAAACTTAATTATAAGCTTCTTGTGTTTATGTTTTTCAAAAATCCAGAATTCGTGCTAAACTGTTTGTTGTTTTCAATTCAAAGGTTTGAATTTCAGTATTATGTTTATCTCTACCTTATATCTTATCTATATCTTATTATTATTATTATTATTATTATTATAGGTAAGGCAATTGAAAACTTGCTTAGGCGTGTTGGGAATAAAAGGTTTAAGCTAAAATACATTTAATTAAGTATGATTGACATTTATATTAATTTTTTACGTTTCGAAACATTTTCGTACATTAGGTGCCACAAAATTTAATATTTATTGTAAAAGATGATGTTGGAAAAAGATTTGTTGAAAAAAACATTAGCAAAAGCTATGGGCCATTATTTTAAAGATAGGAAGGATAATCGCTTTAAAAATATTCCTCTATTTTAATCATAATATCTATAAAAAAAAATATTTACTTTGAGATGAAATACACATTGCTTATGGTATAATTTTTAGTGCGTGAGGGAATTAAGTACAATCCCTTGTAGCAAAAGATGAGATCAGGATCCTCCTAGAATATCTTATACTGAATATAGAGAAATCATATTTTTAACTCTCGGTGAAATCCAAATATACGTATAACATTTGCTACATATATCAATGCAGTTAATGGATGAAACTTTTATTTTATCATGTACATTTATATCTTAATTTATTACTTTCAATCGTTCCGCAAATAACATCATGCCCATACAAATGTTATATCAATATATACCTATGTAAGAAGTATGACGTCAAATGTATTTTCAGTATACTTAGATTATGTTGCTTATAATGATAGAAAAATTTATGAATAAATCTGCCAAGGAGGAAGACATTCTTTTTTAAAAGAAAATTAAAAGGATATAGTTACTTAGTTCTTTTATCTCCAGTTAAAAATTCCGAGAAAACAATATTATACTTTACTTTTATTAAACTATAAAATGGAGATAGTTTTATGAATGCTTAGCCTGCGCTAGAGAGAATACGTACGTTTAAGATTCTAAACACTAGAATTCGATGTAAAATCAACTCACTAATGTCATATTGTGTTCACATTTGAATATTTAAAATTAAAATATGGTTTAAGCTGATTTCGTAAACTTGAGACAAAAGGGGCATGCGTTTTCAGTATAAACATTGTGAAAAGAAAACGGTGCATGACAGCTTAATACTATTAAACCTTGGTATAATTTAACCGTCGTGCGAGGCCATGAAGGTTTTTAAATCCGAACCATCTTTAAAGACATGGCAATTTCTAAACTATCATGATCTATGTTATGTTGTTCCATGAGTTTTCTTCCAAGATGCGTGCGTATTTTATTTGGGATTTTCTTTAGTGTAGTTTTTGAAGTTTTAGGAAAATGGGGGATATGTTGGATTCACGGTACCTTCTATGAAATAAAAGGTGGTGCACGCATCAACAATTCCTGTTATTCACTTCACAAAACATAGAGTGAACATGACCTCAACCTCCGAAAATTTTAAAAACTGTGCTAAAGGAAAACAGAATTAAATTATTCACGTATGTATCATTGTTTGTGAGGTCTTTAAAGAAAATATGCGGAAGAACATACCATTATTCGTGATAGTTTAAACATAGCCATGTCTTAAATTTGGTAGCGGTCAAGTAAAGCCTATGGTACACAAGGAGGATTAAGTGATAACTTTAAGAGCGCCATTTTAAAGTATCGAAATTACAGATTACAAAATGTGTGATAAATCGAAGTATCTCAGAAAGCAAACAAATAAAAAAAATACAATAAATATGATTACAAAAATTTATTGTTTTGTATATTTGAAAAATCCAATTTAATGAACGAATTTCTGCCTCTCTTCATTCATTATCTCAAATTGATAAAACTACATTTCCAAGAACTGACTTGTAGTTGTGCGTTGTTTTGTTTTGCCTAAAAAATTATAGGAATATTAACAGTCATATGTATTGCCTTTTTCTACTTAAATGTTGGTATCAAAGAATTTTTCTTCTTATTTTTACGACAAAAGAATTTTAGACTCGCATAATTATTCGATTCGTAGCTCTCAATATCATTCATATATCTTCATTTTTTAATTTTTTACAGATGTGCAAAAATAACTGGGTTCTTATGAGCTTGCCTCTGCCAATATTTTGGGTGATATTAGTTTTTATTTACTGTATATACTTGCGTATATCACCACAAAAGTCCAGAGGATAAAGCATGAAATATCTGCAGTCGAACTCGGTTAATACGAGAAGTATGTCGTCCCTCGTAAAAGTCCTCGTATTAAACGTTACTCGTAAATACCCTTGAGTATAGCAGAAATCTTTAAAACATATACACAACTAATTACTACTATTAATTAGTTTAATTATCTCAATACTAAAATTAACGTAATGCTATTATAAAATAACAAAATATTCAGTCTTGCTTTTTGTGAGTGCCATTTTCTTTAGATGGATCTTCCCCAAATCACAGTACTGAACTCAAAGCCACCAAAAAACTATAAGGACATGAAATTCCAAAGGACATGAATGACATACGGTAATGGAACTGATCCCTCCCTTTTTCGCCCCACCAGTGGCCGAGAGTTTCTGCTCTCGAAGCTGGTAGACGGGAGGTGCTGGGTTCGATCCCAATCGCGCCCGTCGGCCTAATCGTTCGGAGTTTTCGTGGTTTTCTTCGAACCTTGGTTCTCCAAGCGTTAATACGGGTTAGGTTCCCTTAGAAAGACCTCCACGGAAGGCACTCCCCCCCCCCTAGGGCCCATATCCCACGTGCAGATAATTGGCCGACATAAATACAACCAACCAACCAACCCTCCCTTTTTCTCAGAAAAACTCGGCTAACATTGCATTAGTTCCTGAAATTTCCAAGCTATTTTTTTTTCAATATCCTTTGTATTTTAATATGTTAAATGGTTTTTATCGTTAATATGGTCCAGAGATCGGATTTAAAGACAGAAACAATAAAAGGTTTTCTTCTATGATCTTTTATTTCCATAGATCAGTTGTAAATCGTACAAAGGGGTACATTTGGAACGTTTTTATCTCTCTCTTCTTTCTTTCATACTTTCTAGACCTCGGTACATTCCTTTGCATTTTCTTGGAGGGGAGGTCTCATTAAAGGTTGAAATTATGTCTGGTAAAATTGATAAATTACCACATTTTGAGAGACAGCTGTGACGTAGAAATACGAGTACTATTGCTGAGGGAGAACAGGGTTCGATAAGAAAAGGATTTCTTTCCAAATTTTACCCTATATTTTGGCGAAAATCACATTGATATGAACATATGTGTGGATCGTATTAGCCGTGATTCTGCTTTTTTAGTTCGTTAAAAGCGTGAAAAAATATAATTTAAACGAAGAAACAATTCTTAATGTGGAAATTGCACGTTTTAACCGTGTACCTGTTTTGGTCGTGCTCGCATTAAATGAGTTCGATTATGTTTTTCAATGATTTTCTTTGTCTTTCTTAATCGAAAAATGCATTGTAAAATTCTTCGATTTAATAAAGCTAAGATAATTATTATGGAATACTGGTATTCAACCTGCTTGCCTGGTCTAATTTGGGGATCGGTTTATACGCGAGTATAAACTGTAATTTTTTAATTATAATAGTTTCCATTGGCGGTAATAATAAACATTTTTAGGGTTCCGTACTTAAAAAGTAAAAACGGAACCATTATAAGATCACCCCTGTGTCTGTCTGTCCGTCTGTCACAGACATATGACTCGTAAACTATAGAAGGTGGAAAGTTCAAATTGGGGGAAGTAATGAAGACTATTGACCCAGATACAGATTATCAAACATTCAGAAATATATTTAGGGGGAAATGTAGAGGGGCTTATTAAGTTACTTGAAAAAAAATCTTTTCTTTGTACATCGTGTGGGGTATCGTGTGAAAGCTTTCGTAACGCTGAACTCAAACATGCATTTCTTTTAATTTTAGGTATCGTTTTTTCAGAGATATAGTCGAAAATATAGTACAAAAATATGTTCCCCACCATCTATTTACGAATCTACTGAAACAAAAATTATGAAAAAATTAGAGGTAGTATACCTTAATTTAACCCTTGGAGGAAATTTATTGCGATTACTCTAGGTCGCATAATTTTTGAGAAAAGTGCATTTTTCTGTTACACACAAATTTCGATTTGCGGGCATTCAGCAAAGGTGACGAGGAGCGTTGTTGGTACCTATCGCATCAGAAGTATAAAACCATTGCTGATAATGATTTTCGAGAAAAATCGTCTGTAATTAGTCGAGATATTAACCCTTAATGACACGGACGATTTGGACATACATAATGACAGCACTGCAAATTGAAATGTCTGAAATTCAGACACTTAAGTGTCTGAAACGGAGTGTTCAATTTTCAGACACTTTAAAATGTCTGAATTTTTTCAGACACTTCAAACGTCTGAATTTCAGACACTTCAAACGTCTTAATTGCAACCATTTTTTTAAGCATTATACGCAGCCATGTTTGCCCACGTTGAATCCTAGAAAAATGTTTGGCCGTGGTTCTGCCCCCTTCACCCACATACAGTGCGATTTTAGGGGCTCTGAAAGTTGGTATGCAATTTTCTTAAAGCTGATAATTTAAATATTTTTCAACAATGTACATTATAATCAGTATTTTGAACTTCTAGAGTAGAATACGATTAAAAACAACAACAAAAAAAAAACTAAATGCAATAAAAACCTCTCAATAGGGGTTTCAAGAGAATTTATCCACCATTCGTTGCAGAGATGCATGTGATTGAGAGGTTTTACTGTATTTAGATTTTTTTTTTTTTTTTTTTTTAGTTTTTAATCTTAGTTGGCCTTAAATGTTCAAGATTTTTATTATAATCGGTCTACTATCGAAAAAATTTAAAATATAAACTTTACAATAATTGAATATCTAATTCGGGGCCCCTAAAATTGTAGGGAGGGTGTAGGGACACTGCTCAGTTTGCCCATGCTTCAATCAAATCCTTCTTCTGCAAAAAATACAACCCTGCATTATGTTCGCTAGAGATGTCCGGTATTCGGAAGTGTTCGTTATGGAGACTAATGGACATTCCCTAATACCGGACAGCTCTATTTAACAAAAACTTTTAAAAAGCAAAACGCATGCACATTTGTTTATTTTTACCTAAAAAAAAACAGACATGTCTGATTCATTGCTCGCCACCAAAATCCTGTCTGTAAAAAATAATACTTGATTCTTATAGATTTTAATCTTCTAAATAAAAATATAGTAACGAAATTACTGTATCACGTACCACTTTTTTGGTAGGAGAGTTTTGCTTTTAAATTTAAAATTAAGATATTTTATATCTTGCTAAAACATGAGTGAAAAATTTTTAATCCATAAAATATAGATAATAATAGGTAAATTATCTGCAAATAAATGTATAAATGTGATTACCAGATTTTCAGCGGCATAAGGAATGAAAATATATTAGTGGATAGCAAATAGTAAATTCGGACACGAAAAAGGGAGGGGGGATAAAAACATGCTTTAATGCTTTAAGTATCAACAAATAAAATTTCCATGCTATATTTTATCACTTTGACATCTAAGACAGTCAAAACATTTCTTTCATGATTTCAATTTTATCTAGCATTGCAAATTAATATAATAATCCTTCCATGTTTTTTATTATTATAAAACTGTTTCTCGGAAAAATGGTACTGCTGGAGCATTTTCAATAACATATTTAGACACTTTACATATTTAGTTTGCAGGGAGAAAAATTTTTATTTTTTTACGACCAGTGATTATCGAATAAATTCCACAGTCCCATAGTGTCCACTATTGAAGGCAGGGCCTTTACGGTATTCGGATAAATATATATTTTTTGTTTCTAATCTTATCCTATTCTAAAAGTTCGAAATACTCATTATAAACAGAGCAATGTCGAAAGAGATTTAAAATATCAGCTTTACAAAATTGCACAAAAATTCCCCCCGCCCCTTCAGAAAAAAGAAAATTAATATCATTTAAAAATTAAATTCTTCTTTTAAATTTATATTGCTACATAGACAAGTTTTTTATTCATCAGATGAGAATCTCAAGAGCTATTTATTTAATAATAAATAAAAAATAAATAAATATTCTATTTTAAATAGCATGCAGAAAAAATTACTTCTAATTTCTAAACTTCTTTTGTCTTAAACATACATTTAAATATCTAATTCTCATTTTTTTAAAATATTTCATGTAAGTGGTGATAAATAAAATGATAAAAACCGCAATTTTAATCAAAACTAGTTATGAAAGTAAATGTATATAACTCTAGCTTTTTAAATTTCAAATTTATTTTTTGCTAAAAATAATTGAGAATCAATATTAAAATTGATTTCAAATGAAATATATATGTATTTAAGGGTATTTAAGGGTATGTATTTAAGGGTATATATTTAAGGATTTTTAAGTTACAGTAACATGCATAATTACATGAATGTAAGAATATATATTTCTAGAATTAGCTGTTTTTTCGGCAACAGATTCAAACCTAACTTATATTTCATAAAATATTTTATGTTGTACTATAAACAAAATATCAAAACCACTTACTGTTATCGATATCCTTGACTTGATTTAAAATAACTGTCATAGTGAATGAGTAACAAAATACTTGCATCTTTTAAAAAGAAACCCCTTCATATATCCTACTAGTTGTGTTAAAATAATGAAAATTTCCCATTCTTAAAACACAACCCGTGGGACTAGTTTGTAGGTCTGGGGCTAGGTCTTATTCACAAAGTTTTGAAGATATGAATAAACCTATATTATCGATGAAAAGCAATAAAAAGTAATCCTATCTCTGTTGCGCGCTCTTTGCAGAATTCTTGGATGTAATTTTCAAGTGTTTTTTTTTTTCGTTGTTTAATCAATATTTAAAACACATATGATTCTCGCAGAAATCCAAAATGCAAGAAACTTCTAAATATAACACTTTCAGAAATGACGCAGCCACAGTAGAATTATAATGACAAAACTTTTCACAGTAAAAAATAGGATCGGTTAAAGATGTGAACTGTTGGAAAACGTTTAGATTTGAAAGAGACATTGGACTCAAATCTCGAATTCGGCTGAGAAAGGGAAAAAAGATTCAGTCAGCATTACGTCAGTCATTACGTCAGCATACGGTTTACAGTATGATAAGTTCATTAAAACTTTTTTATTAGCGGGAAATGGAACATTGTACAAGAAGAAATCAGAAGCATTTTACTTTCTTTATTTGGCATTTTTCGTAATGCTTACACTTATAAATTATCTGAATATAATTATTACAGTTTTTATACTTTCAGGCAGAGGGTGAAAAACATATGATAAATTAAAAAAATCGTCGTAACGCTTCTAAATAATACATTTATTATGCATAATCACAGACAGGAGGGTGGTTGCAGGCCATTTTCTTTCCCTGTATTTTGAAATTTACTGAATTAAATTGTCTTTATATTTAAAAATAATAATAAAATTTATTCTTCCAAATTATTACATAATTAAAGACTAAGACAAAATGGAACTAATAAATTTTTGTAAGAAAAACACCTCTTTCCCCCCTCCCTTCCTAAACCACTAATAGAAATAAATTTTTTATTATTTCCTTTTGACGTTCATATATTTTAATTTATCTTAAATTGGAAGATAAGGGGTGTTCATAAGGGCAATACCCTCCACCAGAAGGAAAGATATGTTCTGCATTTTGAAAAATGTTGTTAGAAATTTATTTTTGAATATTTAATACTTCTTACTTCTTAATTCTTTTTATATTTATTTTATATAAAAATTCTTGTACGAGCTGTTCTGACAAAAGATTCTTAGTTTAACTTATTTCATGTTTATATTTTGCATTATAGTTAGGCGAACTAGGCAGGGGACTCCAGGCACATCTGTTCAACCTTTCCCCTCCATACATTTTTTTCTGAGAGCAATCATATCTCTTTGTATTTAGGGAGCGGCCTTTACGAACACACATGAGTGGAAGTAGTTTTTGAGAAACTTTATATTTTGTGAAAAGTTTCTTTAGCTTGTACTTTTGCACCAAACATAATTTAGTTCGAAAGTTAGTAAACGGGCATTTACAATTTTGGCAGACGTCTTCATGGTCAAATCAAGCTGCTTATTTTTTTACACTAATACCAAATTTAGTAAATGGCAATGCATTTCATCCATTCGAAAATATTTTCTGATGGTGCTGCCAGATATATTGCGATACAATTGCATATTAGGACACCAGAAGCGAAGGGGTATAAGTCACAAAATTGAAAAAACTGAGATAAGTACACAGGCTATCTGGAAATATTGCTATTTGTTTTATGATTGCTCTCAGAAAAAAAAATGTAGGGAGCGGAAACGTTGGACAGATGTGCCTGGAGTCCCTTGCCTAGTCCGCCAAACTAAAACGCAAAATATAAGAGATTTTCTAATTATCTGTTGCGTTCTAGAGGTCAACTACTCAAGCTCTATAAATTACTTAACCTCCTTAATCTCTACTTAAAATTTAAAAATTATATTGTACTCCACTTTTCTTCCACAGTTATTGAAATAAGAGTTCAAAGACCGCTATGAAATTAGGAACAGTTTCATATTTTAAGTCAAACACATAGTATTGATGTTCATCTTTAAATTCAATTTATTCCAAATCTAAAGTTTGTCACTTGTATCCCTCGGCCTCTGGGGTCCTCATATACAATCATCGTTTCATCATATATACAGTATGATACAATTATATTACATTCAGACATATAAGTGTCTGAATTTCTACATGTCTTAATTTCAGACACATGATCATTATTCAGACATTTTTCTCAGTTCATTTATACCATGATCACAGTAAGACACTTAAGTGCCTTAAATTTAGACACTTATGATGTCTGAAATTTCATATTCAGACGTTTAAGTGTCTGAATTTCGATTTCAGTCACATATGTGTCTGAATTTAAGACGCCTCTATTTGCAGTGAGGGTTGCCGTACTCTATGTACCATCGGCTTTTAAAGCCTAGATAATCACTTTTATTAATATATTTGTGTAATGCAATGCCCAGTAGCAATTAAAGCAAGTAGGATAAAAGAAAAAAACGTCAAATTGTTAAAAACAGTAATTTAATTAGAATTAATCACAGACATACTATGAGATTCGCGACTAGTTTGCACTGAGTGGATCTCTCAATTATGCCTCCCGTGTCTTTAAAAGTTAATTAAAAACCAATCTGTAAAATCGCGGCACGGATAAAGGCGACAGTTTCAACTCTGCGTCCTCCTTTCGAATCGCGCTTAGTACAACACCAAGTTTAAACTTTGAACGGGTTTTGTTTCAGCTACACTGTAAATATAAAAGATTATTACTACGCTGAATTTAGCTTTATGAAATTCCAAATGAAATTTAAATATGCAGTAATTTTATTGTCAGTACATCATCATAAACAGATTAAAATAAGATTAAAAAAAGAGTCATACAGAATAGCAATATTTGATATTTTTTAGGCCTCATATCTCTTTGAACTTTTATGGTATACCCATTCATACTTTTCTAATATATACAGCTATACCCAACCGTACGTTGTCAATTTATTTACAATGTCTTATTATTCTTTTAAATAATACAGTTAATAATTCATATATTTATTGTACGGAACCCACTGAGCGCGAGTAATACTCGTACTTGACCGTTTATTTTTATAGACTGTATAATATAGATTCACTCCTTCAGGCATGCACATATTTAATAGAATTACCATAATGCAAAAAAATTCATCCAATCCTTTTTCAAAAATAATTATACAGATAATTTAAATGGAAGTTAAACCAAAGTCTTTATTTTTGAAAGCAATAAAGAAAAACATAAAAAGAATACAAATTCAAAGTATGTTGTGAAAGAAAGAAAAAAAAATATTTTTAAATATTCTGTTTTAAAATATTGAATACCTTTCACTTTTTTTTTTTTTTTTTTAAATCATACAGTTAATAGAAATGATAATGGATACCTATTATGATGAAATATATTGTAAATTCGATCTTACTCATTTTTAAAATATACAGCTGAACTACTTAAGTATTAGCCAATTAATCTAAATTATAAAATTCAAAAGAAACTATTTTTTAAATTTTGCGCATCACAGTAACCATATTATTTTTTCTGTTTATATGTTTTTTCGCACAAGTACATTTATCCACATATTTATTGATTCTTTTCATTTACTAACCAAGATAAAGCCAGGAACATTTTAATAATTTTATACAATATCTAGATGATATTGGGAACATAATTTTTTTTTCTAAGCTCGCGTTACTCGTGTAAGATTTAGAAAACGTCATTTTATATTAGGATATTTCTTTAGTGCTACATGTCAAATAATAAAATGTGCTTAATAAGTTGTAGTTTGAAGAATAACCAGGATGCGATAGTTGCACCGGAGACCGAGTACAACAGTATACTGGGAATATTAGCTGTTTTATTCACGAAAAATACCATAGAAGATGTAATTTTGATAATTTTGATTTTGTCATCAAAAGACATGTAACCTTCCAAAGAAACCCTGTTTATGACTATTTAGCAATTTTCTTATTTGTATATTGAAAAAAAAAGTTGGACTGTAAGAAAACAGAATTAAGTTATATTTAGCCAATTAGTATAATAATATGTTGCTTAATCATTTTAACTTTTTACCTTCCAAATTATAAATTAAGGGGTCTCAGGACTCTTAAAGCTTCAAAATTTTCGAAATGAAAATTTTTTTTTAGATATTAAACTTCTATCTTTTCTGAACAATTTGATATAACTGTTTCCCTGAAATTCGTTTTAGAACAGAAGTTATGGCTTTTAGAATTATACCTGCTCAATAGCTGAAGCGGCGTTTCCGAAACTCTGACGTGATTTTTCTCAAAATGACATATTTGGGCATAACGCGCACGATATCACAAAAACTTCTGAATATTTTTTCATGAAATTTTCAAAACATACGTTTCATGTTATACTGTATAAAACTGAACCAATTTTTTTTCCTTTTTATTGTTCAGAAAATATTTTTTAAGTGATTATACTGTTGAAACTTTCAAAATTTTGCATTAGCTAAATACAACTTTGCATTAAAATCATAAAAATGCTTTAAATACAAATTTATTTAGGTTCAGGGTAATTATTATAATCTGAAGTATATGTAAGCACCAAAATTTTCCTTCTAGTTGCAAAATCTATTTTGTAATCCTGCGCGTAAGCTGTTATACCAATTTTCTGCTCGTCAGACATCTGACAGTTTGGAGTCCCCCTTAAATGCTAATTCTGTATCTTGTGATTTTTTAAATACATAAAATGAAAGAACATACTTATATATTTAACCCCTATACAAATTTTTTAAAAATCGTATACATTTTAAGATATTAAATGTTGAAAATGGTCTGTTTTTTAATTTATTCCAATTTTCCAATTTTCCAAAGAGTCCTGCGACCCCTTAATGAAGATTTTACTCCACAAAGCATTTTCCTTGATTTTTGAAAAATGCGTTCGACGATTTGTGCATTCTTTAAATAATTTTTTAAAGATTTCTTCTATTAAAGTTGATAAACTAAATGAGTATTTACACATTTTTAGAGAATATTTATAACACTAATAATTTCTTTTAAATATTGTTTTTATCATTTTACAGATACGAAAAATGCACAAATATACTTTACACACAAATATTGCACATTTGCATTATTTTTGCATAAAGGAATGTATATAAAGGAATTAGCCATCCATGGATTTTTAATATTAATTCTAAAATCTATTAAATTATACAGTAAAAAACGCAAATTCCATACTATATTGAACAGAACATGTTTTACAACAAATGTTTCACATACCATATACAAAGAAAGATTACTTGAATGTGTTAGTGATCCTTCAAATTATCCTGAGGAAAAATCAGCGTAACTGTAAGAAAGTATTTCAGGCTACTTTACTTCAATGCTTCTTAAACCAACCACAACTCCAGACAATTAAATCATGAATTTCTATATTAAAATACTATTTCCCTAATCATAGACGTAAACGGTGATAAAAAATATGAAATGAGAGAGTGATAATCGTAGCCAAAAGTATACTGATATATCATTAAGGGCATCTACGGCATCTTGAGTAGGTCTCCAATCTATAAGCTAGCCTTAATCTTCAAAAGATATCTGACTATATTGATTTAGACTAAGAGGGAAATTTAGGCCGCTAATTAAAGATACTCAAAAACTGTCCTTGAACTTCTTAACACAAAACAGCATATAATCTCCTAATGCCGAGATATTTTCCTCTTCCTGCATGATATTCACAGGTTTTTTATCCAAAGCTATTTACTTTTGTCTTACAGAAAAAACTTAAATAATAGCTTTCTTACAAATGTTGTGCCATGCCATCCGTAATAATAGTCTTTGTTGTCAAAGGAGCATTGCAAAAATGTTGTTTCCTTTTTTACTTTCTCGTCTAAGAAAGTTAAAATGTTAACATTTACAGGAAGAGGGAAATTCACATCCTCTTACATATTCTGCCACTGTAATAATTTCATAGAGATACTTACAAATAAATAGGTTATTTAACAATGACCTAGAGAATCTAAAAATACCTAAAGTAAAAAAAAAACAGCAGTGTTGTAAAGCTTTATATTAGGTCAAAGTGGCATTTTCATCTTTAGGCGCGGCTATGTTTAAACGAAAGGAAAACTGAAGACCAGGAAAATATCATTTCTCTCTGATAATAATTTTTAACACATTTTATTTCCTGCTTGATTATGGAGAGGTTTCACTTTGAGTAAAATATTTTAAAAATCACGTGTCGCTTCAAAATTTATCATATCACATTTCTGGCAACTGGAAAAGTAAATATGAAGAATATGATATATTATAAATTATATATATATATAAACTTTCTGTACAATATAAATTTGTTGAAATGGTATAAAAATTTTATTAAACATTATTAACCATTATTCAGATATATATATATATATATATAACCATTATAGAATATTACAATTCATCATCAAATTATTCAAATAAAATTTATAAATTGAGTATATATATATATAATGCCTTTGAAATCAACAAACAAGTTCGAATAACAAAATCAGACAAAATCTTTAACATGGAATCTCAATAATATGAATATATATATATATATATATATATATATAACCATTAATTAAACATTACCGACTATATATATATATATATATATATATATATAACCTTTATAAACCAATCCAAATGATCATCTTCAAAAGTGAATATATAAATTCTAAATATATATATATATATATATATTTAAAATAAGTAATTTTTTTTAAATTTGTAAATAATTTTATAAAAAATGCGAATCATAACATCAACATATTGTAAGTATATTAATACTTTATAAGTTCTTTATATGTATATGTTAGTTTTTCTTTCAGTAAAGTAATAGTAGTATTTGTGAGTATAATAACATTCTAATATCATCTTAAATTTTGTTATTTGTATCTTAATTTCAATATATTGGAAATAATTTCTTAAACATTTTTTATCTGTTCGTTGCGCTGCTCAAGCATTTTTAAATATGACTTTAAACTATAAATGTCAGTCAAAAATAAGCTTTTTGAAATATATATACATAATTAGAAATCACCAATGAAGCATTTAATTCTTCTTGATAATTGTACTTAAACGTGCTTTTTGGTATATTAAAGAATAAATCCCTTGGGACATGTTAATTAGGGATCAATGTTCATTTGTCATAAATACGAAATTTTTACTGTCACATAATTTTCATAATTTTGCACAAGTATGTATTTAACATTTCAGTTAGCAAACCACCTGGGACATAATTCCATTATGTCGCCACATTTTTATTACAGAGTCTGGATGCATGGCAGAAAGAATGTCATTTAGGATTGAAAGAAAATAAACGGTCAAGTGCGAGCATTACTCGCGTACAGAGGGTTCCGTAGAATAAATATATGAATTTGTAATTGTAAAATAAAAATAAAAAGTTGCTAAAAGAATACTAAGACTTTGTTAAAAACTATACAACGTAGGGTTGGGTATAACTGTATATATTAGAAAAGTGTAAATGGGTATACCATGAAAGTTCAAAGAGATATGGAACTTAAATAATATCAAATATAGCTATTCGTATAACTCTTTTTTAATATTATCCTAATCTGTTTATGATGAATTTTATTCGGTACTGACAATAAAAGCAGTGCATAGTTAAACTTCATTTGGCATTTCAGGAAACTAAATTCAGCGTAGTAATAACCTTTATTTCTACAATGTAGCTAAAACAAAACCTTTGTTTAGATACAATCAATGCAAACTATCGCGAATACCACAGTATTTATGCGATTCATTCTAATTAAATCTTTCGAGGGCGATGCCCTTAAAAAACGGACACCTAATTTTAATTCCAAAACAGACAGACGGCACCAAGATTATTTAATTAAAATTTTCCTTTTATCATGTACGCGAAAATAAGCAAGTTTGTATTTTCTAATAAATTCATTTATAAATTCTGGTGTCAGTTCATTATTTCACAAGTTTATAAATAGAATTACTCCGTGCCGGAAAGGATTAAGTGGTCGCAGGACTCTTAAAGCTTCATAATTTAAGAAATTTTAATTTTTTTAGATGTTAAACTCCTATCTTTTATGAATATTTTGATATAATTGTTTCCTTGAAATTCCCATTAGAACAGAAGTTTTGGCTTTTAGAATTATATACCGCTCAATAGCTGAAGCGGCGTTTCCGAAACTTTAAAGTAATTATTTTCCAAATGGCATTTTTTGGGCATAACGCGCATGATAAATCAAAAACTTCTGAATATTTTTTCATGAATTTTTCATAGCATATATTTCATGTTAGTCTGTATAAACTGAACCTAAAATTTCCTTTTTATTGTTCGAAAAAATATTTTTTTAGGTGATTTCACTGTTGAAATTTTCAAAATTTTGTATTAGCTAAATGCAACATTGCATTAAAAATATAAAAATGCTTTAAATACAAATTTATTTAAGTTCAGGGAAGTTCTGAAGCATAAGTAAGCACCAAAATTTTCATTCTAGTTGCAATATTTATTTTGTAATCCTGCGCGTAAACTGTTATGCCAATTTTTTGTTCGACAAATGTCTAACAGTTTCGAGCCCCCTATAAATACTAATTCTGTATCTTGCAATTTTTTAAATACATGAAACGAAAGAACATACTTATATCTTTCATCCCAATTAAAATTGTGTTTTAAAATCATATACATTTTAAGACATTAAATGTTGAAAATGGTCTTTTTTTCATTTTTTCCACTTTTTAAGAGTCCCGAGATCCTTAAATTAGTATGTTTTTAACAATTGCTTTATAATATTAAATTATATTTATAAATTTATTAAATTATATTTATAATATTTAATTATTTTATTGCTTTCATACTGTTACTGGACATTACATTACACATATATATCATTAAAAGTTGTTAACTAGGCATAGAGTTCGCCGCCCCTGTCCTTGTGTATATCCAAACTGACCGTACATTTAAGGGTTAATATCTCGGCTAATTACCGATGATTTTTTTCGAAAATCATTATCAACAATGCTTTTATTCTTCTGCAACGATGGGTACATTCAGTGATGCTCAACAATTTTTCTGAATGCCCGTAAATCGAAATTTGTGTATAACAGAAAAATGCTAATTACTCAAAAACTATGTGACCTAGGGTAATCGCTATAATTTTCCGGCAAGGTTTATATTAACATCTACTACCTCTAATGATTTCATAATTTTAGTTTCAGTAGATTCGGAATTAGATGGGGGGGGGGGGAGGGAACATATTTTTGCGCTACATTTTCAACAATATCTTTGAAAATATAATACCTAAAATTAAAAGGAACGTATTTTTGAGTGCAGCGTTACAAAAGCTTTCACAGGATACCCCACATGATATACAAAGAAAAGATTTTTTTTCAAGTAGCATAATTAGCCCCTCTACTTTTTTTACTAAATATATTTATGAATGTTTATTGATCTGAAAACATGTGGGCCAATGGTCTTTATTACTTCCCCGAATTTGAGCTTTCCCCGTTCCATAGTTTACGAGTAAAATGGCTGTGGCAGACAGACAGACGAACAGACACAGGAGTGATCTTATAATGGTTCCGTTTTTACTTTTTAAGTACGGAACCCTAAAAAATAAGATGAAGAAAGTTATTAATATATAATTTAGTGCTCTGAGAATAGGAAAGGTTGTATTTTGTTGATTTAAATTGAATTAAGTGATCTGTATTGATATGGGTCATTTATAGCTTTCATTTATGAGTTGTAAAACTACCTTTTTTAACAATACTTTCTTCTGTGACCGAATTCCGTAAAATCACAGATTAACATAACAAAGATGTATAAAAGATTCTTAAGATCAGGAACGTGAGGAGCATTGCTTTATAGCGCAATCATTGCATTAAGTATTTTATTCTCTAAACGCATTTAATAATATCCCTTTTTTCTCTATAAATGTAATATAACGCTATTCTCAATTAAAAGATAATGATATTACTAGTTTTACTAAATTTATTTTAATTAAACTTTGTACACTTACTTCTCGAGTAACAAAGTAGGCATTTCTAAAGAAGTGATTTGTGTTTTGAAAAGAATCTAACATGATCTTTACAAGTAAAAAACTGCAATATGACAAATTTAATTTATGTCGATTATTTTATATTAAATAACACATTCTGCACTTTTGTATTATGTAGTTATAGGGATTTATTTTTCTGCCAATATGTTGACATTTTTAGACTGCAAAATTAACTGTTGTAATCATAAATCTAGTTACAAATATATATTGTTCTCTATTAATATACGACTTTAAGATGAAAGAAGCTCGTCAAAGATAAATAAAAGATCGTCAGAAAAATCCACGAATCAAATTTAAGAAATTTAAGTTAACTAACAATTAAAATGATCAACCGAAGCAAAATTCTATCAAAACGGGGCAATTATTAACAAAGCTGTTATAATAATTTCCGTGGTTTAATCCTAGATGAGATATCGTTCCACCTTGTTCTTAGATAGTACCATCTAGAAAGTTGTGTTTACGTAACATAGGCACTACGTTTCATTTGTGATCGTTAAGGTTCTCTTATAATTATACATATCTTGAGACTCAGGAATAGCCTATATTCCAACGAAAAATTAGATAAATAAATTAGCAATCTAATCACATCATATCGTTGGAATAGAAATGCTTAGTAACCACGAGAGGATACAACCGAGCATTGCATACAATAGCTCAAAATATTTCCTTAAAAAAAAAAAAAAAAAAAAAAAAAAAAAAAAAATGACTCATAATTTGTTACCAAGTATTTACATCGTATGCATTGTTTGATACTGTCTTTTGCCTTTCATTTGTGCTAAAATGCATCTATAAAGATACAACAAGATGATGGGAATTTTGCAGCATCAAAAAATTAAACGATGTTGAAAAATAATTTATTTTATGCTGAAAATCGATCTCACATTTGAATAGACAGCGCATAGGGAAAAATTCGACTACCGGACATAACCACCTTAAATTTTTGCATTTTTAACTGCACTTACAGAGCATTCTTACTGTTCCCGTCCAAGATGCACGTTGAGATAATATTTTTCTTTATTTTATGAAATGCGTTTTTAATCTCCTTCATTGTTATTTTTTTCGTTAATCATTTTAATCAACGATATTCATAGACCACGTCCTATTTAATTAATAAAAAGTGTCTTTTTTCTGGAAGTGTGACGTAACATGGAAAACTCTATATACCTTTAAAACTGGCATTGTCTTTTGCTATTAAAAAAAGGATTCTTTTACATTGCTTTCAATTTTAAGTTAAATTTATTTAAGGCAAATTAAACGATAATGGAAATATTAATAAATAACTTTTCAAAATGTTTCGAAATGCTCAAGATTTTTTAAATATAAATACAGTATTTTCTTTTTTGTGGCTTTAATAAGCTGCATCGGATGCATGATGTTAAAAAGTTTGTGCTAGTCAAGAATGACTCGATAAAAATGATAACCAATGTGGATATTCGAACTTATGAAAAGTACACGCTGATTGATTAACTTTCAAAAATTAGCACCCAAAACATTTTTTTCTGTAATGCAGATATTATGGTTCAGATTGAATAAAAAACTTAGTTCATACCATAATCGTATTTTAAATTACATCAGTATTCAAGTACCCAATGTCATTAGCTGCTTTTTTTAAAGAGTGAAATTAAAAGATAAAAAACTATTTATTCAAAATAGTTATACAGGGTGCCCTTTAAAAGTTCAGTTTACGCCCAGTAACTTGAGAACGGTGACAGCTATAATCATAAACGTGGTGCCTAGTTATAGTAAAATGGATGTGCGCTAT
Source organism: Maratus speciosus (assembly GCA_963932465.1). Classification (NCBI taxonomy): domain Eukaryota; kingdom Metazoa; phylum Arthropoda; class Arachnida; order Araneae; family Salticidae; genus Maratus; species Maratus speciosus. The sequence continues at coordinate 338,149,164 of OZ010787.1, read as the reverse complement.
GCCATAAGACCGTTTGCAGCGCCACTCAGCGGCAAACCTCAGAATTAGCATTCATATTTCGAAAACGGTACGAGATTAAAAAAAAAAATACAAAGTTATGTAGGGGCACGGCCAAACTCGATTCTCTCCCTTCCTTGTAAGGGGAATCGAGTTTGGCCGTGGTAAGGGAGACTAGGGAGAGTTGACCCACGTTTTACAAACTTATTTTTTATCTTTTAAATGTTGAACGTAGAATAAAGTTTTATATATCATTTTATTCGTTATACAATCAGTTATCAAAATAACATTGCGACATAAGTGTAATATATAAGAAATTTGAAAAATGATTGATTTTAATCATGAGAAAATAATGGGTCTAGGCTCCCCATATATGGGAGGCTTGACCCACTTTGTTTTATATTGAAATACTTGTGAAGAGAAATAAAATCAGTTTAAAAAAAGGAAAATAACTTATACTACATGCTTTAATTATGATAAAAAAATATTTTTGAAACTATGATGCTTAAACAAACCTATTTAGACGCAATCGCAAGTTAGAGGAGAAAAAAATTATTTTAAACAGGATTTTGTCTGAGTAGGTATAATTGTACAGCAGAGAAAATGAAATTTTATCATTTAAGACAGTAGTCTGTTAGAGACAGGTTCCATTTTCATAGGGTTTCATACATTATTATGTCCGGATTTAGGAGCCACTGTCCCGCTTTTTTGTCTCCTTGTCCTACTTTTTGTGACACTCCACCTAACAACTCTAATTGTCACATAGTTTGATTTCATCTCACTGTATTCATCCTGGTGAAATTTGTTTACATCTCATCGTGTTCATCTTTGTGAAATTTAGCTATATACTTCCTAAACTTTTTCGATTAATGCTATGTTCTTTTGGCAGCCGCATGAGCATCTAACTTATCATTAGCATCTTTTAACCCTTTCAGGTGCAAAGTACTTTCAGTACTAAAATGTTGAAACAAATAACTGGCATCAGAATTTACGAACAAATTTATTTGGAAATAAGAATAATGCTATATTTCACATGCATATTAAATGGAAAAGATTTTAACAAAATTCTGGTGCCATTGTGTCACTTCGGAATTAAAATTAAGTGGTTTCAAAAACATACTACTGCCCCTGAAAGGGTTGAAACTGTTGCTTTCATACTTTCTAGTCCCTTTTAGTCTTTTCCACTGTTTTTATTTACCTATTGTAAATAATGTGTAAATAGAAAAGCGTTCCTATCAACTTTCCCATTTATATTTCATTAAATTTTTTCTTGCAGTGAATACTATAGCAATTTTTCACATCTTTCTTTAATCAGTTTCAAACATTTTCCTGTCCATCACCCCATATTTCTGTAGCTTTACAGAATAAATTTGCATTATTTTTTACATATAAGCATTAACTTTTCATTATGCATAGTTTATAATAAAAAAATTCTAAAACCAGTTAATTAAAGGAGCCTTGAGAGTCTGGTCAACATTCCCTCACATTGACTGGGTCAAGCCTCCCCACATAGCCCTTTTCTAAAAAATAGCACATTGTTATGTTAAGACTAACGTACTGTACAATCTTTATGCCTTGAATGAAGGCTCGATATTTTTGCTTTACTTAAAACCTACATACTTAAATTTCTATGATATATTTTATCTGTAAAAAGCTTACAAAATATTTCTAAAAAACACAACTTTTAGGTTGAAAACGCCTCGCAATTTATTTTTCCCACATCTATTTCGATTAATTGTATGAAACAAAGACTGCTGTTTGAGCATTTCAGTAGCTTTGTTTGACATATATTGATAAAACTTCGAAATTCTCTTAAATATGAAAAGTGATGGGTGGGTTGAGCCACCCCTATGGTCAACACTCTCTAGTCTCCCCTATATATATAACAAATATATAATAACACCATTGAAATAATATACTTCTTTTAATTGCTAAATGGTGTAAAATAAAAACTTTAAAAACAGTACAAAAGAAAAGTATTTTAAACTTTTTACATTACAGCCCTGGCCAAATTATATCAAGGAGAAACCATCCAAATAAATTTCGATGAAAGTAAGATAATTTTCCCCTCAAATCTATACTATCCATCCATTAGAGGCGAAACCATAGAAATTGTAACACGTAAAAATGCAAAATGAACTATACAGTATCATTTAAGGGCCTAATTTATGACTTGAGTTACTCCATGGTTACGAATATGGAAATAAACATCCCAATAAAAATTTTAAATAACGTGCATGAAGAAATGAATTATGGTGTTTCAAATCAATACATCATAGATCGTGCAATTGTAAAATATTCTTATTCGTTTTGAAAACGGCTTCGAGGGGCCGAACCGTGTAAACACTCTAATAAAACTTTTTTTTACAGATTTTAAAGTTTTTACTTTACACTTTTTAAGAATTACAAGAAGTAGATGGCAAAGTTGTAGTGCGTCCTCGATTTAGTATGAAATGATGTATTACATGTATAGACACCTTCAATTGAAATTTTTTTTATATTTCTTCACCAGATTAAATACACGACTAATTTCATGCAGAAATGTGCAGAAAGCAGACGCACATCTTAATACGTGAAAGTGTCCTGAATGTGAAAGTGTGTGAATGTTTGGCTGATGTCGTTAAAACTAATGATTTAATTCGTTTGTATCTTTGCATATAGCTCGCAGCGTATAAGAGAATGTTAATTGTTTCTACCACTATTATGAAATAATTATCTTCATAATACACTCCTATTGTATTTGTTAAAGTAATTTATCCTGAATATCATTGATTAGAGATACATGTAGGAACAATAAAACTTTACATATGCTGCGAGCGGTGGGATTATAACCCACAAAATGTTTGGAGTTATTTTTACTGGAGTTACTGCCAAGAAGGGTTATGTGTTTCACGCGTATCTGCGTATGTGCATTTTTTTATACCCTCGAAACAGCCCAACGGCTGGATGGATTTTAATGAATAATGCCTCTATCGATTTGTCTTAACCGTCTGATGGTTATAGACTAGGTTTTCTTTTTATAAATTTAAAATGGCGGTCGTAAAATACAAAATGGCGGTAGAGACGAAAAAAAATTACGCACCATATTCAGTGGCATATCATTGGATAGGTCTTTCAAAAGGAAGATGATGTTTCATTGACTATTTTACAGACAGATGCTCCGTTTAAATGGTACACAACCTGGAAGTTGTATAGGTAGGATCTCTAGCTATACTATAACTCTAACCTTTCTATAGGCCTCATCAAAACAGTGTTTATAGATAGGAACTAACAATTAAACACAAATTAAAAGTCATCACTACAAGTAAATAAAAATATAGGTAAGTAATATAAAAAATAGTTTCACATTGATGAGAAATAATTAATTAGTTCGCTTTTTATGCAGTCGAGTTTTTTGATTTTTTAAATTTAATTTTTACTTGTTACTTACTGTATTCAATTTTGCTCTGTAGTAATTCATAATTTCATTATTTTCATATACTAGCATATCATTAAAAAAAATTATATAAAAAATACATTTTCAAATATTTTTTAGTAATACAAAGAGCATGAATATCCATAAGTACAGAAAAGTTTTTACTGTCAAAAATAGTATAATGATAAGCAGATAATGTTGATTTTATTCATATTTTATTTAAATTTTTACAATTATTTGAAATGTTTAATTTCATAATTCGCATTGTTATTTGATATTTTCAATATGAATTCGTCTTTTCTTTCTTGTCGCCGCATTTTTTGATCAAATTGAAATTTCGATAACCGTTCCTCAAATTTCAACGTTTATGGTTTTTTCATGAGGACGTAACTTCATAAGTACATTCACATTTTAAAAACATGAATTTTCACTTATCTTCAAATTTTTTTTTAGAAAGAAGATTTAATTATTTATTTTTAGGATTTTTTAAATATTGCTATAAAAGATAGGAGGCACTGTAAGCGGTGTCACCTCGTAGAGTATAGAACGTTTATGACTATAGCTGCTGTCGTTCTCAAGATAATGATGGTTGACAGGACTTTCTTGGGTACCCGTAATATAAACATCGTCTTCTACAAAACTCTTTAAAAACAAGAGGGAAGCTATTACATCGAAAAATTACCTCAAAGATTAAAATTTTAGGAAAGAAAAGCAACCATATTCAAGCTTTCGCTCAGAGTCATTTTTATAGTGTTAAAATCAGTGAAAATACCCATAAAAATTATTTTAATATCGGATTAGAATCCTCTTCTTAAAAAAAGAGAAAAAAAAATTAAGACCAGACATATTTTTTGAAGTGTTTATGCGCTCGACATGATCTGGGTCAGTGGGTGAATACTGCAAGGCTCGGGAAGAAAATGAATGTCACTAAATGCCTTACACAGTTTGGTTCCGGCTTGGGTCATCCTTGTTAATCGCCACAATCCATTGTTTTTAAACATTTTCGTGGCCCACTCAGATGAGAATTTGGCCATACTGTCTTCTTGCACCTCCTCTCAATACTAACAGTACATAATTTGGATTGGTGGGAATCAATAAAAATCAAAAGAGGACATCATATGAATGTGGAGTGTGTGCTCCTTCAATAGACAAAGGAAACATCGTACTTCATAAAGAAATCCCTGCTTTATTTGAAATTCATTCTTATTTTCTACCGGAAGTTTTCTACTTTTATGGATACGGATTTGATGTTCTATTTAAATAATACGCCTTTTTTATATGTGTAAATCAGTACGAGAATCCACTCTTCCACTTTCGCAAACTGTCATCTTCTCTTTATCCTATTGTAAAAACATACATTGTACCATCAGCAAATAAATTCCTCATTAAAATATGAGTAAGATTAAATTACTCGAGACAAAGGACATTAGTGGATAGTTTTTAATATTATATTGGCTTATTTATCCTTAGTTGTTTCTTAATGGAACTGAACAGAACGCTTTGTATTGTTATAAATCCTGGGAAGGATCATTCAGTACATGCTTGATACATCTAGACACGCGGCAGTGTGTCAACCAAGTTCGTCTGGCATACTAGTGTGTTATATTACACGAAACAGTTCGAGCTGTTTTCGCCAAATTTCGACACTCTACTACTGAAAATCTATTTGACCTACGTACCTGTAATACGGAGTACGTAGTAAGGCCCCCCTAAATACCCAGAATCCAAAATTTTATAAATAAAGCATAATTAGTTTCCGAGATAATGACATTTGAAAATGTCTGAAAATCGATAATTTTATGACTGACTCACTCATCAAAAAGATTGTATATATCTACGGCCCCTACAAACTTCAAATATGGTGCGAAGTTCGTTTATACTATAAAACTTAAGGAATCGAAAAAAAAAATCCCTGCCGGCGCAGCCTACAGGGGGAGGTAGATTTCGAAGTCGAATATACTAATTTCACAAACAAAAACTAAATCATGATGACAATTTTATCTGGCCGCTTTTGACGAGTTTTTATTTCATTTTTATATAATAGCTGGTTTTATCAGAATCATGTTAGGACTGTATTCAAAAAATACTTTTCCATGCTCAACAACTCGAAATTTTCTGGCATAATTCCAGATTTATTTTTAATAATATATATATATATATTAAACTTGCTGACGTGATTTTTGAAGAGATTTATAAGCGACCTGTGTTTTTATTTTTTGTTCAATTAATTAAAACTTGATATATAAACAATTATTTTCTCAGAAGGGCAATATTTTTCGTTTCTAACACAATCGCTTCGGGAAATTCCGTTCAAAATGCCCACTTTGATATCATTTTTTGAAATATATTCTGCCTCTATCAAAAAATCGACCATTACGGTACATTATATAGTTTCTGAGTAAGAAAACGTACCAATTGAAAGACTTTGAGAGCAAAAATGAATTGTAAAATGAGTCAGAAAATAAGCAGTTTGGATTTGAATACACCCTTACTAAGATGATTTTTTTCTTCAACCGCTATGTATTTTTAATTTGTTTTTGCTGTAAGAATTGGTCCTATCCAAAACGTGTCTATATAGATGTTGTAGACAATATTAAGAAGATATATGATAAATTCATGGGGATTTTATATCTTTTGAATTGACGGAGTTATGGATATTTTTCTTCGTCAAACCCCCTTTTTGTTTTCGTTTTTAATTTTTTTTTTTGCGGTACGAATTTATCCTATCAAAATCTTGTGAATATAAAAGTTGTAGATAATGTTAAGGAGATTTATAATAAAATTAATTAGATTTGATATCTTGAGAATTGACGAAGTTATATTTTTTTTCTCCCAAAAACCCTATTTTTTGCGTCCCTTGAGCCCATTTTTAACTTTATCAAAAATCTATGATACATAAAGTTTTGGCCCTATTTTTAGAAGTAATAAAAACTTTAAACTGATTTGATATGTACAAAAATTAAAAAGTTATGGGGGGTTTTCTGTTTTCACAAAACCCCTCCCTATTTCCATCCCCTTGGTCCGATTTTGCCCATTAACGAACTGGACCGAGATTTTATGCCCTTTGATTTTATGTATCAGTTTGGAAGAGATTGGTGCAGAATTACGAAAGTTATCGTGTCCAGAAGAAAGTGATATATATATATATATATGTATAGATAGATAGATAGATAGATTGATAAAGTTTTTTACTGAGGGTGGTTTTGGGTTCTAGGGGTCATGATCGGTGTAGATCTGCAAAAATTTTTCAGAAATTCCAACATAGGAACGATCCCAATAGGTAGTATTTCATACGAAATCTACCTAAAAATTGTGAAAATCGATTAATTACCCACTTTGGGGTGTTCGTTTTTACTTTAACATTACGTCTATTAGGCGAAATTTTAATTTGACAAAAAAAGCGCCAAATGTTGAATCTGGTCTGACCATGCAGCAAAATTACCTGAAAATCAACCATTTTCCGTTAATTTCAGAGAATTAATTTTTTAAATAATGGTGCATAAAATTTACCTTTTTATACAAATTGTGAAAAAACGTCTTGAGAGAATTAATATGTCGAAATACGCATATATTTCGAGACAACCTCAGTTGAAATTCGTCTAATTCAAGAATTAAAAATGTAAACAAAATAGAGTCATTCCCATGATTCAAATAAATATTGATCATGGTTGTGTGGCTACGAAGGGTCTAGGCAGTCTAGCTGTGGCCACCCGACTTTCGTTTTTTTTTTTTTTTTTTTTTTTTTTACTATGTCTTGCATTGCGTCGAATATCAATTTTTCGTTTGGTCATTATTTAATTATAAAAAATGGTTAATGCAAAAACTAAAATGATAAATTTCAAATAAACTAATCATATCAGAATCCCATAAACACTTACTTAAAGGAATAAGCAAACTCTTGCAAACTAAAATGAAATGGAATAAACAGAACACATAAAATTTAAATAAGCAAACACATTTGAAAGCTTGTTATTTTTATTTTATTTTGATTTTAGTGGCGCTTTTCATGCTAGCACGTCTAAAATGCATCAGAGTTCTTTCTATCGATGAAAATGACGCCAGTTTTAAAAAAAAAACTTGAAACATTAAAACAAAATTAGAATGTTGCACCGAAATACACCTTCGACTCCTTACACCGACCGAACCCCTTACACCTTCGCTAGGGAGGCTGCAAGAACGAAAAAAATCGTGCAAATAGGCTTTCGTCTGATATTAGGCTAAGGCCTCCAAACATGAAATACCAAGTTTTGATATAATAATGCCATTAATAAAAATAAATGACTCGTAGATAAAAACTTTCCAAGTTCTAGATTTATTATTAATATGCTATCAATAAATTTTATTTTTAAACAATTAACACAATGCTATAATACTTCAGTAGGTATGTTTGAGTGAATTTTATTTGAACTTGGCACCCACTTACATATCACTTCTTTTCTTGGCAGTATTTTTTTTTTAACTTTTTTACAGAACTTGGCTCCCTTTTTTCACAGTTATGTTTTTGTTAGATTATATTTTACAGGACCATTATGGCACTTTGCAATTTTCGATAAATTTAATTGATCATAACAAAAATACGGAATCTTTTATCATTGCTCTTACCGCTTCATTGTCAGAAGCATTTTAACGAAGGTAAAAGGTCTAATATACTAACTTCTACAGCTTTAAAAGAAATTCGAATTCTGTACGAATTTCGCCTGAAAACTTAATACGAAACTATTTGTAAGTTTTACTACAACAATTGCTTTTAAAATATTCATAAAAATATAGATTTTTTTAATTATAATTATGTTGCAAGAACTCATTAACTTCCAAACTTTTAGTTGTATATTTTCAGATCCAATTCCAAACATTTTGCCTAGAATGCATTTATGAAACAAAATAATATGCCTTTTATAACTATAAACATGTTCCAAAAGAAGGCAACTAAAGAATATTTTCGTAAAGATTTAAAGTAGTTAAGAATATCCGCACCAGAGATGATATACCAAATTTAATATTTTCTTATTCTGAACACCGATAATATGGCTTTGATGTTGTGGAACAGTTCTGGTATCGATGACAGCAAGAAAGGATATTGGTTTATTTCATCGGTATCTAAGCTGTATCAAAGGGGTTTAGATTAAATTGCCTTGTACAGAAACAATTTTAACAAAAGTTTAAAAACAAAATCCCGTTCTGTTTTAAATTTTCTATCTCGCACAGTAATGAAGTAAAATAACTGTCCTTATAAGTCAAGGAAGTTATGTTAATTTTAAACATTTGTTATATTTTTTAATAGATTGCTCACAAACAAAAACGAAATGTAGAATTTTCAGCATTATTCAGAAATTTAATCCGGATAATATAGGTATTTTGTCTCAGTTTTAGTTTAATTTCACCAAAACAATATTATTTTCATAACAAATGTTAATCTCATTTGAATTCCTTATCAACATTTTCAAAATGTAGAGAAAACACAAAAAATATTTTCAAATACAGAACGATACTTTACATGCAATAAGTCGCAGAAATTGTAGCCATTGTCATACATAAGAATTATAATACCACAGAAACTTATTTTAAATTGATAGATTTTATTACATTAATGCAGCCTAATTGCATTTATACATATTATACAGAACGGAACAGAAATTGTTTTCTGTTAATGAAATAACGTGACTGTAATTAAAAAATTTTAACGGTTGCAATCGTGTACGTAATTGATTTTGAATACTCTAATCGTAAATTATCATATTTCTACGCACCGGTAAGCAGCTCTTTTTTAATCTCTTAACACATCTTACAGTGTTCATTGTTTCTTTAGACCATATGTTTGAGCGCATTAGATTAAATTACTTTTAGCATATTTTCTTGAAAAAGAAAGTAAGCATTGTCTTACTTGGCACAATCGCAATCACAAATGAATTTTTAATATGTTTCCACGCGTAATCAACTGACAAGTCAGTAGGTGGGTCAGATTAGGTAGTCGCTCTACTTAAGCAGACATAATTCAAATGAATAATTAAATGTTTCGAAAAGCTTCATATGAAACTATTTTTAAGTTTTGATACCACAATTGCGTTAAAAATATTCATAAATGTATAATTTGATACTTTAATTATAATTGTGTTGCAAGAAAATTAACAATTCATTAACTTCAAAACTTTTAGTTGTATATTTGCAGATCCAATTCCAAAAATTTCGAATAAGAAAAAAAAAAAAAAAAAACTTCATTAATTTTAGTAATACGTGTAAGTTACGGAAGCAATTGGGAAACTGGATGTTTAAAAATAATAACCTATGAAATTAGGACGATTAAAAAACTTTGGGATTTTAAGATTTTATATTCTTCACAAAAGTAAAAAAAAAAAAAAAAAAAAAAAAAAAAAAAAAAAACGTTCAGCGGGCATAAAAGATTTATTATGCTTAAAAATAATATTAAGTTGCCAAATTTCAATAATGACTGGAAATACACTGTATACCATTTTTTTTTTCAGAAAATGTAGAAATATAAATAAATTAAACATTTATCAATTTAATTCTCCATTCTCTCTCTCTCTCTCTCTCTCTCTCTCTCTTTTTTTTTTTTTTTTTTTTTTGCTAAAAAAATCTAAGTTAGAGTTACTTCAATTTAAAAATTCTATAAAATAACAAAATTTAAAGGGATGTAGTTACCTATGACACCAATTCTCTTTTCAGTTTTCTATACAGTTTATTTATTTACTTACGCCTAATAAACTACATCTCTGTAAACTACATAAAAGCAAAGTAATGAAGAGTTATACTTATTAACTTTATGAAACTATTTAGAAGTTGCACCGAAATTATGCTATTTTATACAATAGCCAATAATAAACTAATCTAACTCTGAAGCTGTAGCGGCATGCAATATGCTTAGATTTTTTTAAGCTTAGATTTCCCATTGAATCAGCATTCCATATAGGCTAAAAAATTATCGTGCAATCTATGTTATAAAGCAAAAACATCTCTGGGAGCAACGCTGGCGCCATATTGACAATGGCAACGACTTGACCAATAAATTTTACTTTTACTGTTTTTTCTTTTACTTCTAAACATCGCACAATTTAAATTTTTCTACCGCCTAAACTCAAGCGTTCCCTTCCTTTTTATTTTCAGGGAGTCTCTAGGGACGAAGGGGGACACCGACTTTCCAAACTTATTATATTTTAAAAAGGATAAATGAATTAAAAAAATTAAGAAATAAGGCATTAATTTTTAATATTTTCCAACGAAATTGAAAATGACTTACGATTTCGGATCATCTGTCTGCCTGTCAATTTGCCTGTTCTCACTTTCACAAGTTTTCGTGAATTGCGACACAATTGATGTGTTTTTGAGTATCTTTGCAGTATTATCGTCATCGAAAAGAATGTACATAGCTTCTATCTTTCGCTTACGGTGTCACAAAAAGTGTTCTTTTACATTACGTTTTATGGTCGGAAGTTGTTTGAAATAAACTTTAATAAAGTTATAGTACACTAAATGTAACTAAAACTACATATGGTATTGAGATTCATCACAACATATTCCCTATAGAAAACAGCATTTATCATTCCGTTACACGTACAATGAAAAATATTTTAAAACACCATGATCTATTAAGGTAATTGTTTGAAATGTATTTTAATGATGGTATACTTTTACAAACTGAAAGAAATTCACATGTGTATTACTAAGGACCACTGTTGCATGTTTGCTATAGAAAACGATGCGTGAAGCATTTATAGTACTTTTACAAGAGCACTCAAAATAATCGTTACTTTTTCGACTAAGGATGCAGTTGCTGGAAACATGTTTTCGACTTGCATTTTTCAGCTAATTGAAATACTAATTCGATCAATGGTACGTGAAAACTGTTTGTACATAGGGATGCGCGAAAATTGGCCAGTTAGAAATTTTCTTCTTTCGCTGCAGCAAAATCACTAAAAAGAACTACATACCACCATCATTAATGTTAACTGGATAAAAGAAGGAGAACAATGACTTACATCATTTGTTAGAACCATTTAAACGTTATTTTATTTGGGGAAACAGCGAGTATTCATAAATTGACGTTCTTTAGAACAAAATTAAATATTAACATGGGTAAAAAAAATTGCATTGCAAATACCTCTAAATAAAGAGCTACACGGGCAGACATCTTGTATAAAGAGAAATTTAGTTTTAAAACTTATAAGCATATCATTTAACATAAATAATAAAATAAATATAATTCGCTAAGCAGTAGCTAAGTGTTTTCCGTCAATTCCAATACATATCTGAGCTCTTCTAATAACGGTTTTGTAAAAATTTTGGAGTTCTCCGCCTCTAATATTGTTGCAAGCATCGATTATATTTTGTTTAATGCTAACTGCATATGTGTTACCTCTTTCTGGTAATACCTCACAGATTCTCTAGTTTGTTATATAGTCCTTATTCACAATGATCAAATTTCAATTAAGACTAATTTATTCAAATTTAACCCTTAAATGCCTGACTTTTCAAAAATCATTGTGATAAGGTTTTTCGGCTTTCATTTTTTAAATAAATCATGGGAAAAATACTTTAAAAAATCATATTTTGTTTTAAGTTTAGTTTACAGCTAAAAAACAGTTTGTTACTAATCGACAATACTGGTGTTTAATTGAAAAAATAATTTCCCTTGATAAAATTCTATAATATTAAACACACAAGAATTTTAGGAATTATAATAAGAAATAAATTTTACTTGCTCACTGCAGGTCAAAATAGAGTATTTCGCAAGCTTCCAAACAAAACAAAAAGAACAAGTAGCAACATTTGAAAAAATAAATTTATCTTTATTCTTAAACAGTACAAGTGTTGCCATCTCAATGTTGAAAATCGATTTAATAATATTTTCAGAATGTATTTTATTGGCAACATTAGGCATTATAGCTTCAATATTATTCTAATAATATTTTAGAGCCTAAATTGGGTATGTTGCCGAAAAGCAACACCAGGCATTTAAGGGTTAAAGACAGCGTTTTTTTAGCCCCCGATATGCTATTTCTTTCGTACAACAATTAAAGGGGCGTCCCTAAAAAATAAAGTTACGTTACATAAACCAGCCGTAAAACGAAGCAAATGTAGCATCGTACGGTAAAATACTGATAATATCTACTGCAATATTTTAAAGTTCTAAACATCGCATACTTTCCATTTTCACACCGTTGTATAGGGGGAAAAAAGTACTTTTAAATGCAATTTGTTTGAAAACTGCATCTCAATTTATTTTTGAGATATTAATTTTTTGCAGTTTTTAAAGCCATTTCTGTAATGGTGGCAACTGAAGCACTCCATTTCTGTGGAAAGTAAAGGGAAAATAGTAGATTACTATATCTGTTCGTTGCCATTTTCTCATAAAAACTGGAAAAAATTGTAATTAATATACGTGCTAAGCCAATAATATCGTCTATTATGAAAATGTATTTTAAAGTATATATGTGTTACATTTTTTCTCATGTGTTACTTTTTTCCTCAATTTCCTCAATTTTTCTCAATTAACTTAATTCCTATCAAAAAGCTGAAAGAATGCAATTTTATTAATCCGTGTGTAATAACATTTTCTGAATTTTGAAAACATATAAATGAATGATTTCTGATAAAACATGGAGCTATTATAAACTATATTTAACTTTCAGTATCCATATTAATGTCACAAACAAATGAAGGCTTATGAATCATTAGATACTCTTTTTTTGTCTATTTTCTTGAATGACAACATCGCTTTTTGCTGTGTTTGTGTATTATTCCGCAATAGGGACGTCATATGCTTACTTTTCTATAGATTGTGTTTAAGACTGGATCGTAAATGCGGAATTCTTCAGCGGATGCAAGTGACGTCATTTTATATAAAATAAAATCGTGTATTTTAAGTCTTAAAACTAAAATATGTTTCGTACAGTCAATATATATACATCTTTTTTTTTTATGGAGGGGCGACACTAAATTCTGAAAAACAGATTTTCTGTTTTCTAGTTCTTTGCTATTTTTTATGGTTTTGTTGCTGCAAGACGAATTATTTTCTAAATGATAAATATTGTCTAGGAGGTCTTATAAAAATTAAAAAAGTGTAACTTTCTTGAAAATGTTAGGCAGGATTATTTCATTGATATAATGTTATTTCATGTCTTTTTGAACGCTTTGCAACTTACACTGCCAAATTAGCTCCAACAGATAAAAAAATTCAACGCATTTCATTTTTTTTTTTTGGGATACCCTGTATAGGTCAACCTTAGCTAAAAACTTGAAGACTTCGTCAAAAAAATTGAATAGTTTTGATGGTAACTAGGTGTTTTTTGATGACAAAATTGGGAGCTTTTAATTAATAAGAGTAGTTTAATTTTAATGAATATTCTGTTTAATATTCTAATGCTAATCTTTAGTTGTCCACTCTTATCTAAGAGGCAACTACAACATAACTCAAAATTTGGAAAGTGAAAAATCATAGAATGGCTATGAATATCAAGTCTAAAAAATATATAAAGAGCTGAGAACATTTATAAGAACGAGTATTTATGGAAAGTTCTTTAATCTTCCAGCTGGCCCGTTGTTACAAATTTTACGACAAACATTACTTTTCCGAAAAGTTAGCCTCAAAAATGCGACCGAAATTAAAATTCTATTTTTACTACTAATATGCGTAATAATAGCTCATGTAACATGCCTTTTGTTACTGTTATATATATTTTAATTTTTAACAGCACAAATGCTCTTCGTAAAAAATACATCACGGGCCCGTTCACGAATATGAAAGTAATTTGGGACTATGAGCCTCCCCTTCCCCAATTTTTTTCAAGATACAAAATGACAAATTACTGTAGAAAATCACAATTAACTCAATATATTTTTTAATAAATAATGTTGATATTTTTGTCAATAAGTGTTTTATATAACTTTTGTTACGTAGAATAATGTTTCACAAACATTAAAGTTTTCTAAACAAATAGTGAACTTCTCGGTCCACATAAAAATAGTTCCCTCTATTTTATCTGTAAGCAATGATTCCATCGTGTCAGGAAAAGAAATACCCTTTGCTTTTTTTATAACAATTTCCATATCTGTCATGTCTACTGAGAGAAAAATCTTGTCTCATCAATGACTTTTCCTGTGAATATTTAAATGTATTGTCACGTGTAAAAGAATATGAAAGTATTTCCGGCAAATGCATCTTTAAAAATGTTAACCTACTTCCTCGTAAAGTAACTTTAATTAGTTTCGTTTGGCGTTGTAAGAGATCTAAACACCTGTTTGACATCGTTGAATTAATGTTTTGTTGTAGTTTAGACGACTTAAATATTCTATTTTGTTCTTCTTGTTGACACGAGACTAAGAACATTTATTAACTTAGATGCTTTAACAAGACGATAACCGTATTTAAATAGCTTTCTCCTCACAATGACTTAAAGTTTAAATATGTAAGCAATTACTAATATAATAAAAAGTTTGAAACGATGTTCCAGGTCAGGATATCCTACACGAGGCTATGCAAACAATAAAGAAAAAGAAATCTTCGCCTCTTTCTAGTACATTATCTTGAAAAAAAAATCGCATGTCATTCTTGGTTGCTCTCTTATATTTTTACGATTATATCTAAGTGATAGGCACTCTAAACTGTATTCATGATGCGTGCACGTAACTAAACGTCGTCTGCCATGGGCATCGGTGCATTGAAATGATATCGGAACGACAAAGTGGAGGAATTCTTATATAACACTTTTATTGTGATAAGTATACCGTTTATGAAAAAAAATTTTATAAACAAAACTACAATAAAAGCAATTGCTAATAATTAAGTGTATGAAAATTAAAAGTATAATACTTTTCAATTTACGATGTCCAGAAAGGAAAAATCCGAGCGAACAACATAATGAATTTCCTTAGACGTGATAGTGTCGCTATTATAATTTATGATTTCCATGCATAAATATATAACCCTCAATTAGCGGTAATATAAGTATTTTCTTTCCTTATAGAAATTTTATTTTATGTAATTTTCTTGAGAAAAAAACTGGTTTTTAAAACGTCCCAAGGAAGTTGAAAACTGTTTATGGCTTCTGTTTGTCTGTCTGTCGTCATCTCGTGCTCTAACTTTCTTAAATATCCTCGAATCCCCATGTAATTGGTGTATGTTATTTAAGTTTACTATTGAAAATAGAGTGCGTGGCATTTAATGTTCATTTAGATTTAGAGGGACACTCAAATGAATTCCGTTATGTTATATTCTATGGAGAAAAATCACTTGCAGTGTATTTTAATGATGTTACTCTATTTCAAACATAATGAAATTAATATGATTCTCTGAGAAACACTAAAACATGTTTTTTTGTAGAATATGGAATGCAATGTATTTATCAGTTATTTCACTGGATCACACGAAAAGCTCTGTTGTATAATAGTGTACTGGGGAAATGCAGCGTATTTTAATGATGTTACACTATTTCAAACATAATAGAATCTATATACATTACTGAGGTGGATCGCAAGATGCTTACTGTAGATATGGCGTGTATAGCTGTCGTCGTTCGTTTACAGAGACAATCAAAAGAATTCCGTAACATTACTTTCCATGAGTGACAATTGCTGAAAGTGCGATTTTTACTTTGGTTTGCGTTTTAAGGTTTCACTAAATTTTTACATAGTATGTGGGGTTGATAAATTCTGTACATCATATACAGGGCTAGATAAAATATTCGTAAACATTACTGTTTATTGGACTGAATTGCTTAAGGGTGGTTTTTCATTGTGTTATCACCACTCTAAATGGCCTCCTCTAAATGGCAATGCTCTAAATGTCCTGTAGCTGTACCAAATACTTATCTTGTTCCTGTAAAACGTTTGTGTTCATTTGTATAAGAACATATTTTATGAGAATTTATTTTGAAAACAATCCGCATGTTTTCTATTTATAGCATGCGGGGTTTTCAACCAAATTTAGCGCCATTTTCAGAAGGTAAATTTCAATAGAAACAATATACTGCAATTATGATATGAATATATTTAATACTTGATAAAATTCGAGTATTGCATGAAATAATTTTTAACAGAATGTGCGCGAATGGTAAAATATTTTCCATAATTTGGTAGTCGACATTTTTGCAAATCATACAAAAAGGGTATTCGAAAATCATTATAATTCCGTATCGGTTTATATCGAATATAATTCAGTAGTCAAATATATAAGATAACTTATATCAAAAGTCTAGTCAAACATTGTTAAAATTAAGACAGATACGGGTGATAAAGTGAGATGAATATCAGTTGCTTTCTAAAAATAGATCGATGATAAAGGATTTCTCAGAAATTGTCATTTTTGATTTGCTTAACTATAATTTTTTATTTATGCTTTAGTTCTCCTTGGAAGAGCCATCAGTACGGGATCCATCCGTGTATTTCAATTGTATCAACCGATAGTTTTGGGATATGAAGCACTCATAATACCATCTTGGTAATTTTCTATGTTAATGTGTGTATAAAAGTGTAAAGCACATAAAAAGAATTTACGATGGTGTTATGAGCGCTTCAGGTCGAAAAAAAATTCGAATTGATTCAATTGAAAAAGATTAAAATTTGTTAAATAAACCTATGTTTCTGTTCTAACGTATTTAAACAATCTTCAAACAAAAATCAATGAAAAGGGCAGTAAATATACATTCTAATTTATATTAAGGACAGTCGGAAATCAAATTCGTGAAAAAGGTCGTTTTTTTGGGGGGGGCGGGGGGGGGGGTTCCGTGCCTAAAAAGTGACAACGGAACCATTATAAGATCACTCCTGTGTCTGTCTGTCTATCTGTCTGTCACCGCCTTTTTACTTGTAAACTATGGAACGTGGAAATTACCCACATATTTACAGATTATTAAACATTCACAAATATATGTAGAAAAAATGTAGAGGGGCTAGTTAAGTTACTCGAAAAAAAAAATCTTTTCTTTGTATATCGTGGGAAAACTTTCGTAACGCTGAACACAAAAATACATTTCTTTTCCTTTTAGGTATTACATTTTTTTAAGATATCGTCGAAAATGTAATGCAAAAATATGTTCCTCCCCACCACCATCTTTTCCGAATGTACTGAAACTACAATTAGGGAAAAAATTAGAGGTAGTAAACGTTGATTTAAAACTTGCAGGAAAACTATAGAGATTATCCTAGGTCACATAGTTCTTCAGAAAATCGCTTTTTCCCGTTACACACAAATTTCGATTTCCGGTCAAAGAATTAGTCGGTAATTAGCCGAGATATTAACACTTAAAGACACGGATGGTTTGGACATACATAATGACAAGGACAGCGTACTCTATGCTCCATCGGCTTTTAAAGCCTAGATAACAATTTTTAATAATATATTTGTGTGATGCAATGCCCAGTAGCAGTAGAAAAGAAATAAACGTCAAAATGTTAAAAACAGACTAATTTAATTAGGATTAATCACGTAAATACTATAGGATTCGCGACACAAGTTTGCATTGAGTGGACCTCTCAATACGCCTCCGTGTCTTTAAAAGTTAATTAAAAACCTATCTGGAAAAATGCGGCACTGACCAACGCGGCGTTCCAACTTTGCGCCCACCTTTCGAAGCGCGCTTAGCACAGTGCCAAGTTTAACACGTTCACGCCGGCGCGGTGAGTCACGCTCGACTGTCTCAGAGTTATCAAGTCTCTGGCTTTTTGCACACCACTATTATTTTAGAGAAAATGCTGTTCCTTTAAATCGCCCAATTGTTCTAATGAAATAAAACAACATTTTCTGTATTAAAATACTGGTATCCAAAAAGCCGGAGACTTTGCATCTCTGAGACAATCGAGTGTGACCCACGGCGCCGGCGTGAACGTGTTAATTCTTGAACAAGGGTTTTGTTTTATCTACACTGTAAAAAGTAAAGATTGTTACTACGCTGAATTTAGTTTTAGGAAATGCCAAATGACGTTTAAATATGCACTACTTTTATTGTCAGTACCGAATTAAGTTAATAAAAAAAAGATTAGGTTAAGATTGAAAAAAAAATTATACAGAATAGTAATATTTGATACTATTTAGGTTTCATATCTCTTTGAATTTTTATGGTATACCCATTCATACTTTGTAGTACATACATACAGCTGTACCCAACCCAACGTTGTATAATTTTTTACAAAGTCTTATTCTTTTACCAACGGTTTTTTTAATAATACAGTTAATAATTCACATATTTATTGTACGGAACCCTTTCAGCGCGAGTAAGAATCGTACTTGACTGTTTATAATATTTTTAATCTTTTATTTTCTCCCTTTCAAATGGTATATTACTTTTGTTTCTACGACAACAAGAAGTTAATCCATTTTAAGTAATTTAGTTTATTCACAACATAAATAAACATTACATGCGAAAACTTTAAACTCAATCATCTCAAAATGTTGCTTTTTGAACTTCGATGTACCTTTTTATAGAAACTACTACATATTAATGTACATACATAATGGATAGCAATCTTGCCAGAATATTTCACACGTATCACTGATCAATTTTTGTGACAAACATTTGTACAAAAGTTTTATAAAAAAGTTTTTCTTTGGAAAAAGGCAAGTTTTGTATATTTAAAAGTGGTTTTTATTACAGATTTTTAAAAAAATCTGAAGAATATCTATTTATAAAGTTGACTTAATTTTATTAGGAATTATTCATATTATGTATAAAAAATTTCAAGTGAATATATTTGGTAGTTTCTGTGAAAAGATATAGTAATTTACATGGTAGTTATAGGGGCTTCCAACTGCCCTTAAAACATTCATAACATATTAGAAAAAGAGAAGAAATGGATCCTACCGGGCCCCCAAAATCAGTCATATCTACCCAATACATTTTCTGTCGGTATCTTAAAACGTACACGACCTATGAATCGAAATTCCGTTGAGGAATTCCATTTGTGTAAGAAAAAATGGTAAAAGGAACCTTTCTGAAATACCATTGAAAAGATAAATAAACGGTCGAGTGCGAGTATTACTCGCGCACAGAGGGTTCCGTACAATAATATATGAATTAGTAAGTGTATCATTAAAAAAATATCGTTGCTAAAAGAATACCAAGACTTTGTAAAAACAATACAACGTAGGATTGGGTATAGTTGTAAGTATACTGGGTGCAATGGAAAGTCCCTTTAACCTGAAAATACTTGAGAACGGAGAGAGCTACAGCTATACATGTGAGGTAACGGTACAGCAAAGCGACTACGCCCGACCTAATGCAAACGACAGCAGCACCCCTAGTGGCGAAATTTGGAAGATAGCCATTCCAAATCGAAAACGAAAAGAGGTAGAACAAATTTTCCAATTAGAAAGTTTTAGAACATCAATTAAATAGTACGAAACGACATTTGGTTCACACGGATAAGATACCCGTCGCCTGCATACCCAAAAATGTCCGAAATCGATGAGCGATGATTCTACTTTGCCTATTCACATTCCGGAAATGTAGCAGTGCACAATTGCAGATTGTGACGCTGTACTGTGCTTTAATGTCTGTAAAGATTTAATTTCCAATGCATTTAAAATTTTAGAATAACCCTTTCAAGGCCAGAAGAATTCTGTTTGTAAACTGCTGAATTAATTGACTGACACCAGAATATTCAAAAGAATTTCTCAGAAAACAAAATCCCGCTAATTTACACTTTCATTACAAAAGCAAAATTTTATTAAAATATTCTTGGTGCCATTTGTCAGTTTTGGAATTAAAATTGGGTGGCTAGACCATATTGCCACCGCTATTGAAAGGGTTAAATCTATGCCGTCGTATTGAAGAGGCTTCCAATAAACGTTCCATGCTGAGAAATGTGCATGCATAATTACTCTCACGAATACAAACGTGTATCGTGAGTTATGGCGAACTTTTCGAACATACTGAATATTAACTTTTTATCACTGTGAGACAGTTTGTCTTTTTTTTTTTGCGAGATGTTATCAAAATGTATTGAGATAAGTACGTATTTATAGCATAAATTGTGCGTATTTCTTCATACTTCTGACTATTCCATTCAAACGTTTACACAAAATGGAGTGCATCGATTTCGGATATTTTTGGGATAAACAGGCGAAGATTTATCTTATCCATGTAAACCAAAAGTCGTATTCTACTAATTAATCAATGATTTAAAACTTCCTAGAGGGTTCGTACGGGTCCTTGAATTTCCAGATTGAAAAATTCTTATGTACCAGTATTTTCTTATGGAAAATATCTCCTTAAATAAGGTGAAAGTTCGTCCATTTAAGCTAGATTTATTTTTTTATAAAAAAAATCTGATATTTGGCCTTGAAAATAACGGTACCCGTACGAACCTTGTTTCTAACTGGAAATTTTGCTCTATCTCTTTTCGTTTTCGATTTGCAGTGGCTATCTTCCAAATTTCGCCACTAGGGGGCAGTGCTGTCGTTTTCATTAAATCGGGCGTAGTCGCTTTACTATACCGTTTCCTCTCTTGCATAGTTGTAGCTCTCTCCGTTCACAAGTATTTTCAGGTTAAAAGGACTTTCCTTTGCTCCCTGTATACTAGAAAAGTATAAATGGATATACCATGAAAGCTCAAAGATATATGGAACCTAAATAATAGCAAATATAGGTAATCCGTATATTTTTTATTCCATATAGGTTTTTAGTTAACCTTTAAAGACATAGTAGCTGTATTGAGGGAGCCACTCAATGGAAACTAGTCGCGAAACCCATAGTATTTATGTGATTAATTCTCATTAAATTAGTCTGTTTTTAACAATTTGACGTTTATTGCTTTTATACTGCTACTGGGCATCGCATTACATAAATATATCCTTAAAATTTGTTATCTAGGCTTTAAAAGCCGATGGAGCATAGAGTACTCTGTCCCTGTCATTATGCATGTCCAAACCGTCCGTGTCTTTAAGGGATAATATCTCGGCTAATTACCGACAATTTTTTCCGAAATTCATGATCAACAATGCTTTTACACTTCTGCTACGATAGGTACCTCCATCTCTGCTCAACACTTTTGCTGAAGCCCATAAATCGAAATTTGAGTGTAACGGAAAAATGCGTTCTCTCATAAATTATGTGACCTAGGGTAATCGCTATAATATTCCTGCAAGGTTTAAATTAATGTCTACTACCTCTAATTTTCTCATAATTTTAGTGTCAATAGATTCACAATTAGATGGGGGGGGGGGCATATTTTTGCACTCCATTTTCCACCATAACTTTGAAAACATAATACCTAAAATTAAATGAAATATATTTTTGATTTCAGCGTTACGAAAGCTTTCACAGGATACCCCACATGATATACAAAGAAAATAATTTTTTTTCAAGTACCTTAACTAGCCCCTCTACGTTTTTTCTAAATATATTTATGAATATTTATTAATCTGTAAATATGTGGGTCAATAATCTTTATTACTTCTCCTCAATTTGAACTTTCCACGTTGCATAGTTTACGAGTAAAAGGGCTGTGGCAGACAGAGAGACAGACAGGCAGACACAGGTGTGATCTTATAATGGTTCCGTTTTTACTTTTTAAGTACGGAACCCTAAAAATTTCAAATATACTATAAAATGGATTTTAATCTGGAAATGAGTTAACAGAAATTATGTATCTCGGACCTATTTAAAACAGAATAATCCTATCAATAATTTTATATATGCAAACACAGATTGACGTTATTTTATGAATATATGCATTTTATTTTCTCTGTGACGCTAGAAACACATAAAAAAAAAGTTTCCATGTTTGTTAAACATAACTGCAACGTCTATTTCTACTAATAAAATATTAATTATTAGATCATTTATGGTATCTCATATTTCAAAACAGCATTATACCAAATATGGATAAAAGCTATTTGAATTTTCACACAGTATTATTGAAAATAAATCAATGAATATATTTTTTCTCCAATCACAGCCAAATATCTTTTCTTTCAAAATATCCCCTTTACTACTTATGAGACCTCATATGAATAAGTTTTTTTGTTTGTTTGTTTAGAAAGTTAACTATAAAGAACCTCGTACAAAACAAGATTTTTTTATGAATTTGCGGGAAAGACCAAAGCGATTTATAAATGGAAAAGTCTTAAAACTTTATCGTTCCTGATTCATATCCATGATTTATTTTGCCACTGGTTAACTTAACCCATTAAAGACTGACGTTGCGTTTTCGCAACATTATATTTGTGAATTTTTAAAATTTTTTTTATACCAGTAAAAGAGAAAAGTAAAATGTGCCTTATTTAATTAACACATTTCAGTGATTCATAAAGTAAAAGTAAGTGTTTAACAAAAAGTGGTGTGAACTAAATAAAATTCCTGTAAAACATGCTGGTCCTTAATGGGTTAATTTACTTAAATTTAGTATCATGTATACAAATATAATCGGGTCAATCCATTTTAAGTGGTCCAGAAAATCATTTATTCGTTGATTGACCATTTTTAAAAAATCTGAAATTTTTTGTACAACAACCCTAACATGATGGAAGTTCAAAATGACTATTATATTAATTTTATTAATTTTTACTTGTGCATAGTGGCCATCTTTGTTTCATCGTCTGCAACAATTTTCTCACAAGAAGGGTTTACGGAATTGTAAATAATTCATCGTTTATTTCTCCAATTCAAGTGCGGATTAAAGCAATTTGTACAGAACACATTGGGCTACATATTTGTTAATAGAGTAGTTTCCTAAAATAAATCCTTATAGGTGAAATTTAAGCATAAAATTTCAGTTTTTTTCCAAAATTTGTCCGTTTAAAAAAGGAAATTTTTCTAGCAAGGAAAACAGTGAACATGACATAATTTGTTTTACTTATAGGCCAAAAGTACTTGTACTCACATGCCAAATTCCAGTTCTGGAACTTGCTTTCCCTTCGTTTAAAAAAATCCCAAATTTTCTAAAAATGTCAAAAATCGCACTTTTGAGGCTTTGATATCTCTGGTGGGGCACGAGATAAAAATTTGAAGCTCTGGTTTTTGACAGTATTGTATGGTAGTGTAATGCACAATAAAGTCCAGGATGGATATTTGACTGCATGCTGAGATATGGCAGGGGCAACATGTCAAAACAATACTGCCAAACTATTGTTTTGTTGTAGTCACAGCTAAGTATTTATCTCAGAGTGTCACTTAAATATATGTTTTTGATTATCTTTAAATAATAGTAGCAGAAAATAAAGCCCTTTGCAAAGCTTAGCAATTAATTAAAAAAATAATTATGCCTAAGGCCACACATTTTGTATGTTTCAGTAATTTTTGTTGTAAGTAATTTTAGTAACTAAAAGAAACCTCAGCACTTTTACATTAAAAAAAAAAAATATTTTTATACAAGACCTGAGAAGAAAACAGAATAGTGAGAGAGAAAAGCTGTTACTGTTGTCATACTTGTTGAGACATGATCAAACATGTCAAAACACATTCTTGCTTGTTGGTTTAAAAACCACAATTTTGATCTTTCTCAAAATTTTATTTGTAAGAACCAAGTCTTGTCATCTCTTCATAACTTGATTGAAGATATTGGGCCTGCTGGCTCATAGAAATAAACTTTGAAATCACTATGTGCAAGTCTCACTTCATTAATAATTCCTAGCTTACTTCTTATGCAAAAATGTCATTTTTCTGCAGTATAAATTAGAAAGGGCTTTGGATATTTTTACTTTCTGAAAATTACTTGATGCTGATGCATGGTAACATCGTATAATATTTCATTTACAGGAACATACTTATGGTAGGAACAAGTTTCAGGGACTGGCAAGCAGCATTAAAATTGAGGTTTTTAAACCAACAAGCAGGAATGTGTTTGGACACGTTTGATCATGTCTCATCAAGTATGCCATCATTAACAGCTTTTCTCTTTCCCTATTCTATTTTTGTCTCTGGCCTTGTATAAAAATATTTTTTCCTTTATGTAAAACTGCTGAGGTTTCTTTTAGTTACTAAAATTAGAACAAAAATTACTGAAAACCATACAAAATGTAGGCCTTAGGCGTAAATATTTTTAAAATTAATTGCTAAGCTTTGAAAAAGTCTTTATTTTCTGTTACTATTAATTAAAGATAATCAAAAAAATAAATTTAAATGGCACTCCGAGATAAATACTTACCTGTGACTACAACAAAACAATAGTTTAGCAGTATTGTTTTGACATGTTGCCCTTGCCATATATCAGCTTGTAGTCAATTCGCCATCCTGAAATTTCTTGTGCATAACACTACCATACAATACTCTCAGAAACCAGAACTTCAGATTTTTATCTCATGTCCCACCAGAGATATCAAAGCCACAAAAGTGCTATTTTTGACATTTTTGAAAAATTTGGGATTTTTTTAGCGAAGAGAAAGCAAGTCCCAGATCTGGAAATTCCATAAACCATTCATGTGAAAAAATTGGTGCAGACGATGAAACAAAGATGACCGCCATGGACAAACAAAAATTAATAAAATTAAAATAATAGTCATTTTAAACTTCCATCAAGTTAGGGTTGTTGTGTAAAAATTTTCAGATTTTTTAAAAATGGTCGTGCAACCAGTGGTGGACCACTTGAAATGAATTGACCCAATCAGTTGTCAGAACTCTGTATGCAACTATATGTAATAAATACCAAATAAGAGAAAAATTTGTATAGCTGAAAGTGAGTCTTTAAGCAACGGACAAATATAGCTAGATGTAAAACATATTTAGTCGTATTGCCAGGGGCAGAATATCAAGGAGGATTTTTTAAAGTGACCAGAATTACAAATAAGAGGAAGAATTTATCTGATTACGAGATTAAAATGATAGAAATGATGCTTTGGATGCATGATGTTAAGAGATTATAACTCGCATCAATATTATACCGGCAGGAAAATGTTCGTATTCTCAACAGTTAAAGTTATCTATGATGGAACGAGTGAGCAATCTGTCAAATTTACGTGCCTTAGTGATGTACGTACAGGCGTGGAAAGAAAAAAGTAAACACCCCCTACTAACTCCTCAACAAATTGTCGTAGAAGAAAGTTACTGATACCGAACGATTGGAAATAATGTCTACTTTTAAATGATGTATATAAAATTTGCTTAGGGGCCATCTACATATTAAAACTAATCCAAACTTCATTTTTTTCAATACCAATACCCAATTTTAAGGAGATATTTCAAATCTGCGATTCAAATTATGCCTGGACACCGAATTTCAAGTCATTTGAATGATAAGTTTTTGAATTATAAAAATTCAAAATTTAGTGCTTCTAATGGTATATTACATTTTCCTATTTTTACTTATATCTCCAGAAATTATGCTCCTAATGTGCTAATTTTTTGTGTAGCAATAATACTAATATTCCCAAACATAAATACGCTGAATTTGCAATTTTTATAATTTTATGATATGAATTATGAAATTAGTATTCGAAAAAATTATGAATTGCAACCTACAATTTTTTGGATGGATTTAGATTTATTAAGTCCTGCTTTATGGAAATGCAAAATTTCACATTTTTTTCCTAGTAGTTTTCAAATTCTGCTTAAAAAACGGCAAAATGATGGTTTAAGGGGCCGTCTATAAAAGAAGCGACTAGATATTTTGAAAATTCTTCTGCTGTCCTGTAATCTAGCAGGCTTCATTGACTTCTTAAGGTGTCTTGCTCAAGATGGGGGCTCTCTCGGTTAACAATCGAGTTTGGAACTTCAATTTGGATACAGTTTTAAAATACGCTCGTTTTAAAATAATTAATATCTCAGAAACTTATGGCACGAATTGCATAAAAATTTGTTTTTAGGCTAATTGAAAGCTGTAGAGTCCATTTATGCTGTCAGAATTGTGTACTGCTATTGAAAAAAACAAATTATGGTTCGTTTTAATATGTAGATGGTTCCCTAAGCAAATTTTATCTATATCATTTAAAAGTAGACTTTATGTCTAATCGTTTGGTACCAGCAACGTTCTTCTACGATAATTTGTTGAGGAGTTAGTAGGGGGTGTTTGCTTTTTTCCCACGACTGTACCCCCCTGTGTTTTTCCCACGTCTGCACGGGCCCGGGCTTGGCCCGAGGCCCGTACCCGGCCGGCCCGCGGGCCGTGCCAGGCCGGTGGAATGACGGCGAATTTTCATACGGGCCGGGCCGGCATAAAATTGAACGTGCCTGAAAAGCCGGGCCGGGCCGATAAAAAAATTAATCGGGCCTATCGGCCCGATATAAAAATTCAAGCGAAGCTGATAAAATACGAGCCATTTTCAACGAATATGATTTTCTGGAGAAGTATAAATGTGCGTCACCAGTCGATGCGAGTTTAACAACATCAATACAGAAATGTAACATGTCTATTGTAGACATTGGCATCGTAAAGTTACAAGATGTCTGAATGCGGGTTTAATTGTTTTCAGCAGACTCGTACCAGGACGGAACTGGTCTTAATCGATCTCAGGATGTGTAGGACAGGTATTATCTTTTGTAAAATTATTAATAGTGATAATGAACTTCTGTTAACTGTATCTTTGGATATATACCTTAAGGCGGTTCTCATATTTACTGCTCAACAATGCGAAACTTTCAGACACATTTTCTGACTCATTTTTAACTATAAAGGCATAAAATTGACAGGCCTGACTATTGAAGGCATTTAGAAACGAATAGCTTTCTCCATATTTAATAAATTACTTACAGAGATTACAGAGATTCTTGTCACGTGACTGTACGTTTTTCTCATTTCCTGTGCTATCGCTTCCGGAAATTCGATTCAAAACGCCAACTTTGGCAGTATTTTCAGAAAGATATATTGCTTTTATCGATGAAAAAATGGCATTTACATGATTTCTGAATAAGAATATCTGCCAATCTTACGCGTTTCAGAAAAGAAATGAATTCATAAATGTGTCGAAATGTAGCTCCTTTGGATTTGAGAAAAGCCTTAAAAATGAGAGAAATATTTTCACAAATCTACTTTTTATTGTGCAGATTCAAAAGTTATCATGTTTTTAATCCTTTTTCTGAACTAAATTAATCTTTTAATGAATCTTTATTTCAATTTTAAAATGTCTGTAGAGACGATGACTAAAACACTGTAAGTAATCGTTAATGTTTACTATTGTGTATTTTCTGTTTTGCGAACACATAAGGTTTGTTGGGGTAACTGGAACCACGAGGTAACTGGGTCATAGGCTATTTTATAAAAAACGGTTGGTGTTTTTTAAGTTTTAGCTTTTGTGAGCAATGCCCTTTTATCTCTACTTCCTAAAACAACGTGTATCAACTCAATCATAACTCTCACTTTTGCTGTGATAGGTTGTC
Organism: Maratus speciosus; assembly: GCA_963932465.1. Taxonomy (NCBI): domain Eukaryota; kingdom Metazoa; phylum Arthropoda; class Arachnida; order Araneae; family Salticidae; genus Maratus; species Maratus speciosus. The sequence goes on along the minus strand of OZ010787.1, from coordinate 338,121,495 downwards.
AAAAATTTACGTTTCTTTTTTTAAAAACAACGTCAATATGGTTGAACTTCCTGGGATTTTTATTAAAATACAGTAAACTCTGTCTAAGGCGGAATTGGTCAAGACTGAGAAAATTTTCCGTGGTAGACAATATTCCGGCTTATGCAAAAAAGCTCCCCCCCCCCCCCTCCAAAAAATGCGCAAATCGAATATTTTTTTACGTTCGTAACTTTTAGTAATGTTCTTTAAAACGAAATTTTTAATGAAATTAGATTATTAAATTCATTGTTTTTAATAATTTTGAAACACATTATTTGAACACAAAAATAAATATTACCAATAAGAAATTGCTCTAATTCTGAAATTTAATGAAAATCATTTAATTTAATCAATACAATTACATGCTTTATATTTCGCATAGTAGTTTAAAAAATCAAAAAAATAATCCTTTATCGATGTTTGTTTTCCTTTCGGTTTACCATGCATTCTACACTAACGCGTAATTATTATAGGTATTATTATTATTTTTTTTAATTTCTCTGAACAAGAAAAATAATTTCGAGGTACCTAATTCTTCTCAAGCCGTCCTGTTTGAATTGCACCGCTGTTTTCAACGTTCTTAGAAGCGTGGTCATCCTCATTTGCTTTCCTAAGACAACGGTTAGTCTTTTCAGGCGGTATTTCTGAGCAAAGTGTGGCAATCCATTTAACAGCATCGAAAACACTGATGTTTTTTGTCAGGTCGGTGGCTGAAGAACAATCATCAAAAGACGCAGTAATCGACCGCAACATATATCTTTTGCAGTAGGTTTTAGCATTTTAATAACTCATTGATCCATTAGTTGTGTCACTGCAGTAGTATCTGTCGGAAGAAATTATAAAATTATATTGAACAGTTTGATGTCGGCATGACAAGGTGCATTATGGAGGAACAAATTTCATTTTTTAGTTTCTTCAATCATTCGTCTATTGAACTCCTTCAGCCACCCCTCCATTAAAACAATCGACAACCAGTATTTTTTCTGTGAACTCCAGATCACAGGCAGTTTAACGATATTTACATTCTTGAAACATAACGTCGTTTTTAATTTCCAAATCACTAACTTTTTTTATAAACTGCCTACAAATTCGCAAAAACCGAACAGTAACACGCTCGTTGGAGGTTTTACCTCAACGGCATTAACTTCATCTTTTTACAAGGGACTTATTTGACGCACGATAAAATAGTACACTTTCATCGCAATGATATATGTCCTTCTTTTGATATTTTCAATCAGTAGATGAAAGTTTCCTTTCCATTAAAGAATTTCATGCTGTGGGACATCTTTCAGGTGGTAGCAAGCATGCTTCATGGCAATGTTGTGTAGATTATGGAAACTCATTAACCATTCGCTGGAAGCTTTAAAATCCATTTTACCTATTTTTTCGAAATATAGTCCAGATGTCCGGAAAATTTTCACTATAGCAATCGAAAAACATTCAAAAGTTAATGCATTAATGTATTCATCTTTCACAGCACGTTTCCTCTTTCTGTTGGATGTTTTTAACTCTTTCTTTTTAAGCATCATAAATTTGAGTTTTACCATAATTAAACCTAATACAAAGATCTCTCACAGAATAATTATTTTTCTTTTAATTTCGTAACTTCGGCTTTATCCTGCAGCGACTGAGTATATTTTGAAACCACTTTTATGATGCACTTACTAATATCCTTAGACAAGATAATTCGACGAAGAACAAATAACCCGTGCAATGATTGAGTTTTCTGAACACGCGATTTATTGGAATGAAGCATACGTTTTATGTTTTCAATAAAAAGGTTGGATCTTGAGTTGTAATAAACTGCTCGACGATGACGATCTTTCATTGATTATCTTGACTCGAAAATCGGTTGAAAACTGAAATTCTGAAAGTCTTTACAGATAAATGCGAAATGCTATTCAATTTCTTAGTACTGCTGTAATATCTGCAAATTTGAAGTTTACACTCAAACACGCACACACAGACAAAATAACTTCGGGAATGAGACAGTAAGCTATCACTTTGAATTTGTGTACAACCTGAAACCATAATATATTGTACTTAGAAAATACTTACTTTCATAAATGTGCATCCTTCTAATAATAATAATTTTTACATGCAAATTTATATAGGAAAAGTGATTATTTCCTTTTTTAAATGCAAGAATTCGTTAAAATTAAAGCCGTTTCTAGCTATTTAAATTATTTTTTTAAACTATTACGGAATTTAATTAAAATTCTCGGGATTGAGTATATGACGTATGTATATCGGTTTTAAAGTTTCATAAACGGAATGCTTTTCATGTTTAAAATATCCTTTATTCCGCCTTATGCAAAATATTGGTTTCGGTGGGACCTTAAAAACATTTCCGTTTCCGCGTTAGACAGATTCCGGCTTATGCAACAAGAATTAATGTTATTATCCATGGGTTCGCCGGGACCTGAAAAATTTTCCGCGGTAGACAGATTACCGGCTTGCACAGAGTCCGCCTTAGACAGAATTTACTGTACTGTAAGTACTTTTATTAAACAATCTTTTTTTTTAAAGATTAGACATAAAACTACATTAATATTAATAGGTATCTATACATATTTACTTCCTGTTTTAGATGTAAGCCCGGTGTCCCAGTTACCCCATAAATGTTTCAAGAATGGGGTAACTGGGACATGTATCCGGGGTAACTGGCCCATGCTGGATCCAGTTACACCAATAGTTATAAATAAATTTTCGTGTTTCTCTTACTATGGGAAGTAAATTTCGCCATTGGTGTTTGCTCACAACAAAGAAAATGATAGAATACCTTATTAAAATAACGTAAAGAATTTTTTAAAAAAGCATATTGAGTGGTATCAAACCAAATTTCTTGACCCCTTGAGAGGCGGTGATGCCGTTATGGAATCACTTAATTTTAATTCCTAATTGCCACATTGGTACCTGAATTTTATAATTAAAATTTAACCTTTATTAAGTACGCGAAAATATACTTTTACATGTTTTCAGATAGATTTTCTTGTAAATATTGGTGTCACTAAATTATTTCAACATTTTACAAATGCAAGTACCTTGCCCCTGAAATCCAGATAGCCAGACCTTGAAATTGTACTATACACAGGGGTCGCATTCTATAGGCATAGCTGCCAATTTTTACGCTTTCTTGCTACCACTAAAATTTAATAGAGATTTTCGTTTTGTTTAATCATAAGATTTCGATGATTAAATAAGACAACATTTACTATAATATTTTAGTGGTAAGAAGAAAGCGTAAAAGTTGGCAGCTATGCTATAGGGCAAGCATGTCAAACTCATTTACCGCCGCGGGCCAAATTAAGCATTATATACTAAGCCGCGGGCCATATAAAAAAAGGTAATAATATCACCATTGCACAAAATAAAATTTGTCTGTACAAGACACAGACATGTTAACGAAAAGTTCCAACATTAAGTATATAGTAAGTTTATATTATTTAAAAAAAAAAAAACACATTTACTTTTATCAACTTCAAAAAAATGTTAATTGAATATTATAAATTGCGTTTATTTAAAAAATTGCTTGTACACGCTAATCTAGATTTAGCAGAGGCGTAGCTGTCAATCGTCCGCGTTTTCTCAAAGTAAGAAAATAAAAAGAAATATATTTTGAATCAGAAAATCTATTTAATAAAGCATGTCATATATAATCGCTACTTTTTTTATTTCATTTATTAAATACATTTTCTGGTTCAAATTATTTTATTTGACTTTAAAAATAAAAAAAGGTTGCATATTGTATTTCAAAATATTAGTCGATTGATGAATAATTACAGAAATTTGGAAACTCCCTAACCATGCGCCAATATGGAATCGTGGTGAATTTTGATTAGCTGCAGTAATAAATTCTGAACAACTAGCGGGCTCTGTTCCCTGCTCACTAACTCTCGCCAACCCCTGTGAATTGCGACACAAATCGCATTGGGACCGCTACGCTTCCCCAGTTTGCTTCACTTACTCGACGCTTTTTGCAGCATTTCTAGCCCTAGTAAATACTATCATAAATCTTTTTAACTTATGAAAATTTCAAAAAAATTTAAGGTAAATAAAACAGTCATTGAAAACTTCGCTGAAAAACTTCGCTTAATGAATTAAAAATGCATTTAGTTCGCACTATTAATAGGCATAAATCATTTTAACATTATGAAACTTATCAAATTTTTGAAATGTAAAATAATTAACTGAAAAAAAATTACCTTGGAACATAATTTAAAACTTATTACGCATAACGTTGTAGAGAACAGTTTAAAATTATTTCGAAAAACACTTGGAAGAACACTACCTGATACCAAGATATTTCAATATAAATCAACAAACGCTATCTAAAGTTCGTTTGACGTGAAAAATACAATATCCCTCAGACACTTAGCAAGTTAACAAAACAACAACACATTTTCTGGTGCGTCTAAAAAAAACTTTTGTTCAAAATGCTGATTTCCTGAATGCATCACATGACCGTAAAGCGAACCAATGGTTATTCCTATTCTTTACATCTGCCAAAAGATGGTACTGTGCTTGAAAAGAGCTCCTGCTCTGAAATTTAATTTGCTGAATTAGATGTAAAGACCAGTGAATATGACGTCATACTGACAAAATCGTACTAAAATATTTCAGTTTTATATGGACTCTAAAGCTCATAGCGTCATTGGCAGTTCCTAACAAACCGTTCCTGTACATTTCCTGATTTGTTTCTGGACTTTTTCCGGAAGATAACTCCTTCATACTATGGAAAACTTTCCCAGAAATTGGTTGTTTGTTTGAAACAATTCTACCCTGTGCCATAACACTTTTGGAGCCCATATGAGAATGAATCCTTTCTTTCAAATATAACATCATTTTCACTATCAGAACCATTCATCCCTTCCGAGATTAAAGCGTCATTTAAGCAATTGTTTTAAAATTCCCGAGTTTCATTAAATATTCATTTTAATTCATTGGAAATTATGTAATTTTCTGAAATATTTTATTTTGTGTATACCAAGGATCCTTAAGTAAATTGCAAGAGTTTAGTCTATGTATGCGTAGGAATAAGGATCAGAAATAGGACGTCATCACTGACACAGTTATAGTAAAATATTTTAATTCATGGATAAAAATGCATCTTTTGTTTTTCGAATGATGTCATTGTATTCATCGGAAACATTTCGTTTTCTATATTGCCTACTATGAAAGATTATTCACTGTCATTTTATTTACACAGATTACTTAATATTATTTCTCAATAAATAATCTGTGTTGTGTTGTTACGCGATTAGTGCATAATTAAACGGAATCATTTTAATATGTTTACATTTTATGAAAACCATTGAAATTTTTCTTTTAAATATGACGCGAGTTTAAATGGTGAAATCCCTCTTCCGTTTAGTGGAATAGAATGTAATAAGGCAAATTAGTTGTGTTACTACGGTTGTTACCAAACGTCAGGCTACAAATTAAGCCCTATTTTAGCGCAAGAGAAATATATATATAGATAATTTAAACAAAAATTATCAGAGGTGAGGGAAACAGATTAAAGTGATTTTTATGATTAAAAAATCTTCTTTAGAAATAATTTTTTAATACATTTTTTTTTAATTTCTACTTTGATGATTTTTGTAATAATATAATCCAATACGTCCCTGGAAAAACTCGACTATTGGCAGGCACTAGGCAAAGGATAATAAAATAAATGTAAAATGGCAAAGACTTCGCGGGCCATAGATAAATGGTCGGCGGGCCAGTTGTGGCCCGCGGGCCGCGTGTTTGACATGCCTGCTATAGGGAATCTTCTATCGTCTCTACCACTATTTTGAAAATAATATCTTCATCGCACCTTTCTTTAAGGAACAATAAAATTTTCCCTATATAATGCGACCTCTGGATAAAGATAAAGTACTTAAGTACTTACGTAACCTTTTGTTCAGAGATTTACCTTGCTATTTTCCCCTTAAAATACCCATGTGACTTTTATACTTATTATCTATACTAAAGTACATAAGTACATACTTAAATTTTATATTTTTGGTATAAATAAATCTAATATTTTCACTTTTAGTGCTTTTTTTAGGCACACTGACAGCAAAGGTTTCACTTGCAACGCTGTTTATTGACATATAATTTACATGATCTGCCTGGTTTAAATTTTTTTAAGTTGTTTACACTTTTTCAAACAGGACCTGATATCCGATATGAAAAAATATAAATGCGTGTGGAACATAGACCCTCCTGGTCCACTTATCCCATTTTTATGGGGCAACTGGACACATGAGAAAAAAAAAGATTATATATGCATATTTTTATATTTTTAAGTATTAAAATGTAATTTTGAGCATTTCTATCGGATAGAGGGAACCTAACTGAACACATTTACAGAAGTTCAGACTTTAATTGAAATGAACATTAGCTTTTTGAAGAAGCTCCACAGTCACATTGTAAAATCATGTCCCAGTTGCCCCAACTAACCTTAGTAATCTAAAATATACCGTAAAATGTTCCCATAAATATATAAGGTTAGTTAGGGTAACTGGACCCACGAGGTAACTGGGCCATAGGCTATTTTATAAAAAACCGTTAATGTATTTTAAGTTTTAGCTTTTGTGAACAATGCCCCTTAACCTCTACTTCCTAAAACAACGTGTGTCAACTCAAACATAACTTTCTCTTTGCCGTGATAAGTTGTCGAAAATTTAAGTCTCTTTTTTTAATCTTTTTTTTAAAGATTAGGCATATAACTACGTTAATATTATTAGGTATATATACTTATTTACTTCATGTTTCAAATGTAAGCCCGGTGTCCCAGTTACCCCATAATTTTTTCAAGAATGGGGTAACTGGGACATGTATCCGGGGTAACTGGACCATGCTGGATCCAACGGGAAATAAATTTCTCCATTATTTATTGCTCACAATAAAGAAAATTACAGAATACCTTATTAAAATTACATAATAAAATTTAAAAAAAAAGCATATTGGGTGATATCAAACCAAATTTCTTGACCCCCTTGAGAGGCGGCGATGCCGTTATGGCATCACATAATTTTAATTCCTAATTGCCACATTTGCACCGGAATTTTATAATGAAAATTTCACTTTTATTAAGTACGCGAAAATATTCTTTTGCCTTTTTTCAAATAGATTCTCTTGTAAATACTGGTGTCATTAAATTGTTTCAACATTTTACGAATGCTAATACCTTGCCCCTAAAAGCGAGATAGCCAAACCTTGAAATTATACGATATACAGATAAAGTACTTGAGTACTTACGTAGCCGTTTGTTCACAGATTTACCTTGCTATTTTTTTCCTTAAAATACCCATGTGACTTTTATACTTATTACCTATACTAAAGTACATAAGTACTTACTTAATTTTTATGTTTTTGGCATAAATAAATCTAATATTTTCACTTTTAGTGCTTTTTTAGACACATTGACAGCAAAGGTTTCCCTTAAAACGCACTTTATTGACATATAATTTACATGATCTGCCTGGTTTAAATTTCTTTAAGTTGTTTAAACTTTTTCAAACAGGACCTGATATCCCACTTAAAAAAAAATAAACGCGTGTGGAACATAGACACTTCTGGTAAACTTACCCCATTTTTATGGGGCAACTGGACCCATGAGGAAAGAAAAATGAAATATTCATATCTTTATATTTTTAAATATTAAAATGTAATTTTGAGCATTTCTGTCTGATAGAGGGAACCTAACTGAACACATTTACAGAAGTTCAGACTTTAATTCAAATGAACATTAGCTCTTTGTAGCTGAATTGTCAGAAGCACCAGAGTCACATTGTAAAATCATGGCCCAGTTGCCCCAACTAACTTTATGTAATATTCATTAAAAGAATTTTAATTGTATGTTGAGAAAAAAACGGATTTTTTTGTATAAATTGAGTCGGGCCGGGAACTGTAAAAATGCAAACGGGCCAGGCCGGGCTCGGGCTGAACTTTGACTTTTTACACCGGGTCGGGCCAAGGTAGCTTTCGTTCGGGCCAGGCCCGGGCCTGGAAATTCCGGCCCGTGCAGACCTCTACTTCACCATTGTTGCCATGAAATAATAGAGAGTGCTTGTTTTTCGAGGTATTAGACTGTGCACTTCATGGTTAACATACTTTTATTTCGAGAAATCGTTCATTTTAAAATTATCATTCAATAAATAGTATTATAAAAACAGCATAACTTATTCAGTCTTATGCATCTATCATGCATAGTTATGCATGACGATTATATTTGACAACGTATAATTTAAAACAAGTGAAAATTGCTTATAAAAGTTAATTATATGAATCAATTGTTGGATATTTCCAATTTGGTAATGCACGTTAAAATGATATGTTTATTATTTAATAATTCCAAAATCATTTCATTTCTTTATACGCTTCTACTGTAATCAAAGAATTATGATCTAACTGGTTTTTCTAAAATTTGAGGATGGTTTTAAAAAATAAAATATTTTATGAGAATCTTATAGGTATACAAATTAATTTATAAACATTTTATATGGGTTAAAAATATACATTTCTTTTACCGCTTGCATTAGTTAGAGCCCGAACATATTTCTTTTTCTTTTACTCATAATTTTAATATGTGTATTTTTTTAAAAACTTAATAAAATCTCTGTTTAGCAGATAATGTATAAATAGGAGGGATTCAGATTTCTCTTCAGGAAAAACTCATTAACAAAAACGGAAGTGATTGTATCAAACACCCTTTCTACATTCCTGCAAATATCCTTATTATGAAATCAAAAAACAAATATAAAGGTATAGTATCAAATGTGATTTTCATGGATTTTAGTGCGTGTCTTCTTTATTTTTATGCAATTAGTTACGAAAACGGACATTCGTTTGTTTATTTTATACTTTTAGCTGAGGAAACCTTAATGGGAATACTTTTGCCATTCATCTATCAATAATTCCAAACAGATAACCAGGTCGAATCTTTTACTTTATAAATATATAGAAGACGAAATGTGACATAAAATTTGACATGGGATGTTCATATATAACGTTCTCCCTTTAGGGGGACGGGAGGGGATCTGGCACATGATAAGATATCTCTAGGGGGAGGTGGTTTTGTCTTTAGATATCGTTATCATATTTAATCCAACCAAAATTTTCTCTTTTTATTTAGAACCCATTCTTTACATCAAAATCGTCTGTTATTTCTTTTAGGTAGCTTTCTTTACAAAAAAGCTACCTATTGCAGCCGTTCGGAGGAAAGCGATTTCAAAAAATTTTGGTATATTTTCATCGATCATGACCCCCAGACCCCGAAACCACCCTCCGTTCAAAATTGATATATATATATATATATATATATATATATATCTGACCTATGTCACACTGTAACTCCCGTAATTATGAACCGATTTCGATGTAATTCGGTGTGTACATAGTACATACCAATGTCTCGACCGAGTTCGTTGGCCAGCTTCATCCGCCATTTTGTTTCAAAATGGCGGCCATTTAAAATTTTAAAAAAAATTTAAAACTTGCAATGTGGTACCAAAAAATTAAAAATGGAAAAATATTTTTTTCTTATGTATTTGATCTTTATACAAAGATTCCGGAGCAGTTTTTGTTTCGTCTATATCTTAAAAAATGGCTGAGTTATAGCATTTTGAATTTCTAGCGTGGCTGACATTTTGAAACGTCCTGAATTTTGTCACGCGATAAAAGGCGTATTTATGAACCGATTTGGATGTAATTCGGTGTGTACATAGTACATACCAATCTCTCGACCGAGTTCGTTGGCCAGCTTCATCCGCCATTTTGTTTCAAAATGGCGACCATTTAAAATTTTTTTAAAAATTTAAAATTTGAAATGTGGTACCAAAAAATTGAAAATGGAAAAATATTTTTTTCTTATGTATTTGACCTTTATACAAAGATTTCGGAGCAGTTTTTGTTTCGTCTATATCTTAAAAAATTGCTGAGTTATAGCATTTTGAATTTCTAGCGTGGCTGATATTTTGAAACGTCCTGAATTTTGTCACGCGATAAAAGGCGTATTTATGAACCGATTTGGATGTAACTTCGCTTATACATAGTACATACCAATGTCTCGACCGGGTTCGTTGGCCAGCTTCACCCGCCATCTTGTTTAAAAATGGCGGCCATTTAAATTTTTAAGAAAAATTTAAATTTGAAATGTGGTACCAAAATTGAAAATTGAAAAAATATTTTCTTCTTATGTGTTTGACCTTGATAAAAAGAATCGAGAACAGTTTTTGTTTCGTCTATATCTTAAGAAATGGCTGAGTTATAGCACTTTGAATTTCTAGCGTGGCTGACATTTTGAAACGTCCTGATTTTTCTCACGTAATAACAGGCGTATTTATGAACCGACTTGGATGTACCTTGGTGTGTACATAGTACATAAAAATATCTCGACCGAGTTCGTTGGCCAGCTTCATCCGCCATCTTGTTTCAAAATGGCGGCCATTTAAAAAAATTAAAAAATAAAAAATTTAAATGAGATACCAAAAAATTGGAAAATGAAAAAGATTTTTTTTGTATGTGTTTGACCTTAATACAAAGATTCTGGAACAGTTTTTCTTTCGTCTATATCTAAAAAAAAAATGGCTGAGTAATAGCATTTTGAATTAATCTTGTGGCTGACATTTCAAAACGACCTGATTTTTGTCACGCGATAACAGGCGTATTTATGAACCTATTTGGATGTAACTTGGTCTGTACATAGTACATACCAATGTCTCGACCGAGTTCGTTGGCCAGCTTCATTTGCCATCTTGTTTCAAAAGGGTTGCCATTAAAAAAAATTAAATTTAAAATTCAAAATGAGGTATTAAAAAATTGGAAAATGAAAAAGATTTTTTTTATGTGTTTGGCCTTGATACAAAGATTCCGGAGCAGTTTTTGTTTCTGAAAATTTGTTCTTTTGTTGATATCTTAAAAAATGGTTGATTTATAGCACTTTGAATTTCTAGCATGGCTAACATTTTGAAACGATCTTGTATTTGTCACGCGATAACACACGTATTCGCCTATTTCGATGTAAGAAGGCATGTGGATAGTATACATCAACACCTCGACCAAGTTCGCTGGCCAGATTCATCAGCCATCTTGTTTCAAAATGGCGGCCATTAAATTAAAAAATATATATATATTTAAAGTGAGGTGCAAAAAAATTAGAAATTGAAAAAGGTTTCTTTCTTAAGTATTTGATTTTAATATAAGGATTCAGGAGCATTTTTTGTTTGTCTTTACCTTAAAAAATGGCTCAGATATAGCAGTTTCAATTTCTATTGTGGGTGACATTTTGAAAAATCTGATTTTTTGCATGCGACAGCACTCCTATATATTAACCGATTCCGATGTGAGTGAGCATGTGCACAGCAATTACTAAGGTCTCGACCAAGTTCACTGCTTAGCCTCATCCACCATGTTGTCTTAAAATGACAGGCACTTTAAGAAATTGCCGAATTTGGCAGCCAAATATAAGTTACTTTAAAGAAAAGCAGCTTGGATAAAGCTGACTAATTTCGCGAAATTATCATTCATTATATTGATAAAAATTAGTATTGAATCTCCTATATTCGGTTTCCACTAAATTGAGCTTCGTGTGTTTGCATGATATAAGTTGGCTTTTTTTAAATAAGGATTATGAAAGCTACCTCTTCCTCCCGGCACTGGCCGGAAGGACTTTTTAATCTGTTATCTATTTTTATGAAAATACAAAGTTATTAAAATCGTTTAAAGGATTATAAAATTATTTAATTCCAAAATATGGAATACCCCAATGTTTGGCATTATTATTCTTCTGTCATATGTGTATGAATATAAAATCCACTATTCGAGAAACCAGGTATGAAATATGTTTGAAATGATACTAGTTGTGTTTACACTTAAAGAAAAAGGGAATTATGATGTCCACCTATTTTGTTAGTAAAAAGTTCCGCTGCCCTCCCCCCCCCCCCCTCCCCTGTGTGGAGACTAGTCAAGAAGACATTATTACTGTTGAAGTTGAATGCGTTACGCAACAAAAAATCAATTATGAAATACTTTTAAATAGTAGCTATTTCTTTTAAGTATTATTTGATTTAAAATTATTTCATATATAATAATGATATTTTAATTAATTTGCTTCGTTCTAATCAATAAAGTATGCAAATAATAAATGCATGATATATATATTGCTGCAAAACAAAAGAAAAAAAATTAAAAAAAATCAAGGGAATTTTTAGACATTGATAACGATATTATTAGGGAGTGGGGTGGTCGAAGGATGATAACGTATGATATCATAAGGGGGGGGGGGGGAAGGGAGTCCAAAATTACCAGAAAGTTGATAACATTTTATATGTACAGCTCCTAAATTTTTAGCTTGTAGAATGAGTAAATCGTACTATTTTCCAAATGTATTAACAAACTTGTGTTTTTCAAATCATAATTCTAATTTTTGTAAGATTTTTAAATTTCTGGAACATAAATATTAAACTAAAAGTTAAAGTCAGCAAAAGAACAGCCAGTTTGAAGAAAGTTTAGAAAACGTAAATAGCACACATTTTATTTTTATAGAAATTTTAGCAATAATGTGATAAATTATTTGATCATTATCAAAACACAAAAAATGAAACAGTTTGCTAAACCGATAAATTTTGTGTTCTGAATGTTGTAAAGATGATTTTATGAAATTTAACTTGTAATTCATGACAATTATGTAGCCACTGAAAAGGAAATTTTTATGAAGTTTAAATGTAACGAAAATTATCATTATATCCAAAAACTTAAAATCTGTGATTATGTGTGTCAGGTGGAAGATAATAGCCAAATTTTGTATCGATTTTTGTTACAGCAGAATGATACTACGCAGCCATTCTTTAATTCCACTTTTGTATTTTGAATGCAGTAACGATTATAAAATATACGTTTTTGAATAAAACTTTATCGTAAACACATGATATGTCACTTATAGGAAAGCATGAACACTAAGTAGAAGTTATGGCCTGCTTAATGGCTTGGCAGAATTGAAACCCACACAGCGAATGTCCCATATGTATGGATCAACAGAAGCTATAGGGTGGGCGTTGCAGTGATTAAAAATTCCCGTAGCCGTTTAAAAGTAGAGCTGCGTAGGATTCGACAGACTGCTGATCTACAAACGGCTTACATCTATGTAAAAGGAAGAGTCATAATTTTTTATTTCTTGAAATCTGAAGGAGTCAAGATCCTGTTGGGCTGATACAACGCGACAACAGTTTTAAGAACAATTAGCCAATAAACTTTACCAAAATATATTTTAAGATTGTACTTATGTGTTAAGCTGAAACAAACTTTGTACGCCAACTATATTATACCAGTTATAGGGGAGTCGTACACAGTAAAACAGGGATGTTTTTTAAAACGATGTACGGTCGTGGAAAAAAAAAAAGTAAACACCCCCTACTACCTCCTCAACAAATTACCGTAGAAGAAAGTTACTGGTACTCAACGATTGGAAATAAAGTTTACTTTTAAATGATGTATATAAAATTTGCTTAGGGGGCCATCTGCATATTAAAATGAACTCAAACATCATTTTTTTTCAATAGCAGTACCCAATTTTAACAAGATATTTCAAATCTTCGGTTCAAATTATGCCTGGACACCAAATTTCGAGTAATTTGAATACGTTTTTGAATTATAAACATTCAAAATTTAGTGCTTCTAATGTTAAATTACATTTTCATATTTTTATTAAAATTATGCTCCTAATTTGCTAATTCTTTGTGTAGCAATATTATACTAAAATACCCAAACATAAATACGATGAATTTGCAATTTTTATCATTTTATGATATGAATTATGAAATATGAAATTAATATTTAAAAAAATTATCAATCGCAAAATACAATTTTTTTTTTTTTTTTTGATGGATTTAGATTTATTAAGTCTTGCTTTATATAAATCCAAAATTTCACATTTTTCTTCCCAATAGTTTTCAGCTTAAAAAATGGAAAAATTATGGTTTAAGGGGCCGTCTATGATACAGAAGGGGCTAGATATTTTGATATTTCTTATGCTATCTTGTAATCTAGCAGTCTTCAATTGACTGCTTGAGTGGCGCTTAAGATGCCTTGATCAAGAAGGGGGCTCTCTCGGTCAACAATCGAGTACTGAACTTCAGTTTGAATACAGCCCCTAAAATACGCTCGTTTTAAAATGATTAATTTCTCAGAAATTTATCGTAAGAATTGCATAAAAATGTGTTTTCAGGCTAATTGAAGGGTGTAGAGTTCATTTATGCTGTCAGAATAGTGTACTGCTATTGAATAAAAAACAAAGTTATGGTTCGTTTTAATATGTAGATGGAACCCTAAGCAAATTTTATATACATCATTTAAAATTAGACTTTATTACCAATCGTGTAGTACCAGTAACTTTCTTCTACGATAATTTTTTGCAGAGTTAGTATGGGGTGTTTTCTTTTTTTTTTTTTTTAAGACTGTACCGATAATGATGCTTTGTTTGGAGTATTTGCCTACCACATTTCATGTATAAGTGTAGTTTCGTTTGGAAGCTATGAAAAGAAAGTGATTTTTTACCCGAAAGTTACTCATTTAACTCCGTTACAGATCATGGATCTTCACTCTAATTGTATGTAAAGTATTTTAGTACTAATATCATACATATGTTGCACTATTTCTCCACTTAATGCCAATAATTAACTCAGACAAAATCGAAAGATATTTTTTTAAATCAAATAGACGAGGTAAATAGTGAAACACGACACGCTGCAGACGGTTAATAGCTACGTGTGTCTAACTATGTAGAATTATAATTATATTTATTCTATAAAAATAACATACATTATATATTACTTTAATATGCTTTTTGTCCTTGAGACATATGTACCCATATACAGGGGGATTCATAAAGATCGAAAGAATATGCAATTTCCTTAAATATTGCTCTTAGACACATACTCCCAATTGCAAAGTTTCATAAAAAAAGTACACCATTTAATGACATAAGTTGGAACTCCATGGGGGGGAAGGGGGGGTATGTTTGAGAAAATAGAAAAACTAAATTTTTATACGGCCCCCGTAGAGTGAAATTTTCAATGAGAAAATTTTTCCTTATCCATTCCTGAATTAAACGCAAGCAAATTCAACTCGATGGCTGCAAAACTCACAGAGATATTAAAATCCAAAATTCTTGACTTAAACCATTTACCGATGCCTCTGAGCGACGAGTTATTGACTCATTTTGAATGCAAGATAGGGATCATTTGCGAATTGGTACGTTATTAAAAGTCGATTTAAGACAGTGCCTCTCCTTTGGACCTAAAATAGCAGTGTATTGATTTTACGTTAAACCTGCTTTCAAAATATACTGGAGGTCTGCACTAGAGGTTTGCATGGGTCGAAATATCCAGGACCTGTCCCGAGTCAACCCATAGAAAAAAGTTCAGCCCGGCCTGGAAAAAAGTTAAAATCTTAGCCCGAGCCCGGCGCTGCCTGACTGAAT
Source organism: Maratus speciosus (assembly GCA_963932465.1). NCBI lineage: Eukaryota > Metazoa > Arthropoda > Arachnida > Araneae > Salticidae > Maratus > Maratus speciosus. Next base: position 338,106,008 of record OZ010787.1, on the reverse strand, counting down.
TTCTACAAAACAGAGTTTATTACGTAGATAGGGTTAAAAAATGTTTCATAGGGAGGAGTTCTCTCCAAAAATACTTATTATAGCTTTTTCTTTTTTCATGTTTATAATCTTCATTTTTAAAGAAGCGTCAAAGGCTACGATATATATATATATATATATATATATATATATATTATGAATGTCTATTTGTATGGAAATGTTTCACTTATCATTTAACATCGTTAATCCATATTCCATGCATTGGAGACTTTGAAAAATATTATACAGTAAAATTTTCTAAGACGGAATCACTCAGGGAAAAAAATGCGTTATAGACAAGTTCCCTTCTTAGGAGGTGTAAATGTAGTCTATTCTTTTCTCGGGTATTATTATATTAATTTTGCATGGATCAACACATTTTTCCGTTTAAGACAGGATTTCGTCATAGGCAGGCTCTTTTTCACTGGTTTTACTGTATTTTAATTTTTTTGCCTTTAAATAGACTATCCTTTAAATAAATGAATTTTAAAGTTTAGTTATAAAATAATAGCGATTTAAAAATATATGCAATTTTTGTAAAAATTTTTGGTCTGAGCTAAATTTTGCTGATTTTTGCAGGGATCATGTCAGTCAGAGACAATGATTTGGGTCGAGACCGGGACTGAAAATTTCGCCCCGTGCAGACGTTGCAAGAAGGAAGCCAGCCCCGGTTCGGTATGAAAAAATACGTTAGTCCCGGTCCGGTCCGGCCCGGCTGAGCCCTTAGAAAAAAGTAAGGTCCGGGCCTGGCCCGGCCCCAGAATACATACATTTTTTATCGGCCTCGCCGGGACGATATAAAACCTGAAGTTGTGAGGGGTAAAATTATTAAAAAACTCTTTATCGGCATGTTAGAAAAAGCCTTGTTTGAAATGAACTCACGGGCATTTAAATAGTCCAGAAAGAAGGTGAAAAGAGCAAAAGTTAAACTGAATAAGAAGTTTAAGCTACAGGAAGTAGTTACTTATTCATCTGCAATTTTTTAAAAAGCATTTGAACATTTTATTAGGTGCCAATCATTGCTTAAAACTTTAAATGCGTTTTTCTGTATGATGTGTTTTTAGGTAGATTTCGTAAGAAATACTACCTATTGCAATCTCACCTATGTTGGAATTTCTGAAAAAATTTTACAGATCTACGCCGATCATGAGCCCTGGAACCCAAAACCACCCCCAGTTCAAAGCTTTATCTCTCTCTCTCTCTCTCTCTCTCTCTATATATATATATATATATATATATATGTATATATATATATGTATATATATATATATATATATATATATATATATATATATATATATATATATATATATATGTATATATATATATATATGTATATATATATATATATATATATGTATATATATATATATATATATATATACATGTGTGTGTGTGTGTGTGTCGCTTATTTATGGACACGATGATTTCTATAATTCTGCAAAAATTTCTTCCAAACTGATACATAAAATCAAGGAGTAGAAAATCTCGGTCAAGTTCGTTAATGGACAAAATCAGACTAAGGGGGTGGAAATAGGGAGGGGTTTTGTAAATCCGATTAAAACCCATAATTTCTTAATTATAATACATATCAAGTCAGTTTAAAGTTATTATTACTTCTAGGAAAAGGGCCGAAAATTTAAGTACCGCAGATTTTTGATAAAATTAAAAATGGGCTCAAGAGGCGGGAAAAAAATAGAGTTTTAGGTAGAAAAAAATTCAAAACTTTGTCAATTCTTCAGATATCAAATTCACTTTAACTTATTATAAATCTTCTTAATATTATCTAACATTTAATATTGGCAAGTTTTTGACAAGACCAACTCTTACAAAAAAAAAAAAAAAAAAAAAAAAAAAAAACGAAAAAAAAATGGGTGGGTTCAAGAAAAATTTCATAATTTCGTCAATTCACACGATATCCAATCCGATTAAATTTATTATACATTTTCTCAATATTATCTACAACTTTCATATTGACAAGTTTTTGATAAGATCAACTCTTTAAGCAAAAACAAATGAAATAAAAATAAGGGTTCACGAAAAAATTATCGTATTAAGTGTGTACTCAAATCCAAACGGCTTATTTTCTGAAACATTTTTAAATTCATTTTCGGTCTCAAAGCCATCCAATTGACAGTTTCTCTTATTCAGAAACTATACAATGTATTGGTCGATTTTTCGATTAAGGCAGACTATAATTTCTAAAAATGCTATCAAATTGGGCATTTTGAACCGAATTTCCCGAAGCGATAGTGCTGAAAACGAAAAAAAATGGTCGTACTGAGAAAATAATTATTTAATTTTTTTAAATAAGTTACATCATTTTTAAATATATATTTTTAATATTTTTAAAATTAATATTTAAAAAAATCCTAAAACAAAATTTAAATTTTATTTTCCTCTTTAATTAAGCGAAAAAATTTTGAAATTTGAGAAATAATGTTTCGAGTTCAAACGATTTTAAATTACCTCACTTTAAAAAAATAATTATTATTTAATTTTTTTTAAAACTTTATGAGAAATTTTAGGATGTGGTTTTTGCTTGCAAATTATATGGTTAACCATCACAAAAAAAGAAAAAAAAAACCAAAATTCTAACTCAATAAATATAATTTTTACATGTTTTCTGGAACTCTTAAAGTAACATTGTTTCTTGAATTACACGCATTTCAATTTGTGTCTAATCTCTTAAAACCTGACGAATTATTTAAATTATTAATCTCTGCAAGTTTTGCAGGTATGAAGACGAAATTTTTTGTGTTTAACACGTTCACGCCGGCGCGGTGGGTCACACTCGACTGTCTCGGAGCTGCCAAGCCTTCGGCTTTTTGGATACCAGTATTTTAATACAGAAAATGTTGTTTTATTTAATTAGAACAATTGGACTATTTAAAGGAACAACATTTTCTCTAAAATAATAGTGGTGTGCGAAAAGCCGGAGACTTGACAACTCTGTGACAGTCGAGTGTGACCCACCGTGTCGGCGTGAGCGTGTTAATTCAGGAATAGATAAAAGAAATTTTTTCTTAATTGGAAATTTTAACCTACGGGGGCCGTATAAAATTTAATTTTCGTATTTTCTCAATAGACCCCTTCCATGAAGTTTGAACTTATCTCATCAAAATTTTCACCTTTTTTATGAAACTTTGCAATTGGAAGTTTGTGTCTAAAGGCAATATTTAAGGAAATAGCCTGTTGTTTCGATCTTTTTGGACTATCCTGTATAGGGTTTTCACCGTGCAAGAACACCACACCAACAAACTCCAGAGGCTCGATTTATCATTTTTTGGACCCTTTAAAACGTTGTTCAATGCAGCCATTGATATACGGATACTTAGAAATCAAAGCAAAGTCATATCAATCCTACTAAGTAAAATCATAGCCATCATACTAAGCAAAATCATATAGATGCGGAATGTGTATCAATTAGTACTGAAATTCAGCACTGTCTCACTATGTACTTGGAGTAGCTCACGGTAAAACGAATGCTAATAATATTTTTAAGTTATTTTTTCTCTACTTCTATTCATGTGTATTATTAGTAGATTTGGCACGCATGATCCTCCCAATAAGTATAGTTACATATGCAATGGTTAAATTTTTTTAAGTCGATATATTAAGTTGTTAATTAAGGTTTAAAAAAAAAATCTATCTCACTGTGTACAACTCCTCCCTATTTTATGCGAATGCAGAGAAATTAAATTACCTACCTTGTAAGAATTCATAATTCATTAGAGGAGTTGAACGAAGACTTCTTTATTATTTTGATTAAAGACAATGCACTTCTATTTAGCATTTAGTAACCAAGGTATCATTATACCATAGAAATTAATAGAATAAGAGCAAAAGTAGCATTGAAATTCACTGCTTTTGGAAGAAAAATACCTTCAATTAAGTTAGCGGATTTCTAACGTTCAACATGCCTTAAAATTGCAAAATAATTTTAAAACATTGTCCAGCAATAACTTCAAAAAGTTTGTTATGAAAAAAAGAAGTACCAAGAGAAAAAACATACCAACTAATTTTTAATAAATACTTTCTTTAATTCTAAGATTTAACAAAGCGTAACTATGCCTCTCTTACAGAAAAAAGAAAGTACCCTTTCTCAATGCGCCATAATACCTGCATCTTTATATAAAACTTAAAGAATAAAAGTTAATAAGTATAAATAATACAAATCTCTTTTCATAATAATGATACAAATATAACACTAATTATACAAATGTGTATAATGGTACAAATCTTAAACCTTCATTCACTAATTTCAAATATGTGATATAAATAAATCAAAGTTTTAAAAGTTTAAAAATGTCTCTCGATTTAAATAATACTTTCATATGTTTAAACTAATAAAACTGCATTTCTTCTTAATCTTATAAAAATTTATGATCTAGTTTATGCTACCGTGCATTAAGCTACATGGTGTTAGAAATGGAAAACTATAGTTTCAAAGATTAGTATTTTTATGGAACATAGTACTGTCATCTTAATCATTAGAAGACAATATGTATCATAAACAAATTCTAATGCAAGTCTTCTCCCTCTTTGTTCAGACATAAAAAAACATAATAATTGCATAACCTAATTCAGATTATCAGAGTTGAAAAATTGAAAATAATTGCATAGAATTGTTTACTATTGTCGTCGACATTAGCTACGATACTGCATTTGAAAGATGGAAAAATCTCCTAAAAAAAAAAAAAAAAAAAAAAAAAACCCAGATAGAAATTAAAGAAAGAGCTAATACTATTTTTAGGTAATTCAGATTTTTTTTTAAATTGCTATTTACTTTATAGTACCATAAGTTCATTCCGAATATTGTTTTAGAATTTAATTTACAATTATTGTAATGCAGTACTAAATTTTTACTAACGATATATAAACTTGAGAGGCGTACTATTGTTTGATAAACTTGGACCGAAGCAAAAATGAAAGATATTCTACACTCTCAGAAATAAAACTCTCACTTTTGACGATTCAACAATCCTTGAGCTGTATTTCGTCGTTTTTGACGATCATTTCCTATCAACATCACGTGACTTTTAATGAAACTTAAACTCTCAAATATTTGACGAAAGTTTTGCCTCAATCACGGTCAGACTCAATGCATTAAAAAAAAAAAAAAGCAGTTGCTGTACCTCCTCAAATCCTGCAATTTTAGCAAGCAGATATTTGCCTGTTTATGTTAGTCCTTTAATAATTTATTTTAAAACAGCACTTTTTAGTGATTTTCAGAAAATACTGAAATATAGGTAGTTATTGTTTCTTAATTAGTTATTTTTTTAGCTGTTAAAATTTTTAGGAATGCTTATTATTTATTTATTTATTTATTTATATGTTGTTGTTCGTTATGTTTTAATTCAAAAAGAATAAATTTCCTCTGTTCTTCAAAACCATTCAAAAAGAAAATTAGGTCAAAAAATTTTCAAACTTCCAGGATATCTTTTTTTTTTAAATTTATTTAAGAAGTATATTCTGTTTTGAATTAAATTAAAAATAAACATAATTGATCCCTCTCCCCTTTATAAACAGTAAAGTGTTACAATCTTATCCACCTACTCAATGTGATAAAATCTCACGCAATATGCACTTCACAATTCGTTATTTGTGAGCAACAAATTAACCAGACCATATTCTAATCATTCATTGAGCAAAGAAAATTTCACTACTAAATTATTTAGTGAAACCATATTATAATTATTCATTGGCCATGAAAAAAACTATACTAATAAATTAGCCTTACTTAAAACTTTCAGAAATTATAGCAGCACCGAAAAAATTACAATCTACCTTATAAAAATACAAACACACAGCAGAATTCATTACATCAATCTAAAAGCACATCTATATAAGTCCCCAATAGCGAGAGTGGAAGAGCAACGGTCTCCCACGCCAAAGACCGCGGGTTTGAATCACCCCGAGGAAAACGAGGAGTGATTTTTTTCTTCTGCCTGTCAATAAATACAGGAGCTTCCAAATTGTTCGATAGATGACACCACCAGCCCTCTTTTGACGAAACTTTTGAAGAACTTTATATCGTCAAGCACCGTCGGCCTAATCGTTCGGAGTTTCTGTGGTTTTCTTTGAACCTTGAATTTCCAAGCGTAAATACGAGTTAGGTTCCCTTAGAAACGCCCCCACGAAGGGCACTACCCCACCTTAGGGCCTATATCCCTCGTGTTGATAATTGGTCGTCATAAACACAACCAACTATATCGTCAAGCAAGTGAAGAAAGTAATTTCATTAATTTGACGAAATATTTGCTCGGAGCATTTCCCAGGAAACAGTTTCGCCAAAAACAAAGAAAATTACGTGAAATCTGAGTATTCATTTCTGAGTGTGTATGAATTGCTCAGATGCCGATAGGGATAAAATTGGAAGAACGATGAAAGTCCTTTTGGAAAAAAACAGCGTTGAAGATTGGTATAAAATGGTTGGTTCATTGGGGGACATACGGTCATTTTTTGTACTTAGGGGACTAAACAGACCGGGATCTCTGTAAGTGGAATTTGACCCGTTAAAACATCCATGCCTGGATCGGAATTAGAACCCGGCACCTTTTTTTCTAGCAGGTAGCGTCCTAACCATTAGACATGCAGGTGTGTTGGTATAAAGGGGAAAGAATGATAAACGTTCACGGTCGTAAAAAAAGGACAATGAATAACTATTAGCGACTATCATTCTTTCTCCCCTGACCCTTCAATTAAGTACTAAAGGTAACTGAGCTGTCCTATGTTAGGTTATTCATACAGTAGATATTATTTAATCGAATCATGTTTGTGCCACATAGTTTAATTTCATTAAGCACTTGATTCCAATATTAGGGGGAAATAACGTTACGATTTGGGTTTAGTTATTATTAATTTGATTCATAAAAGCGAATTATTCATTTAACTAGTGGTTTGCACAAGCAGAGCCTTCTGTGATATGTGAAATACCTGAGAAGAAATAGAATGATGTTCTGAATGACAAACAGAATGTTCATGAGGATATTCCTATGAAGAATTTATTAACAAAGATTGCTCTCCCACTTTCGTCAAAAATTTTCGCAATATTTAGATTAGTGCAACTTACAATTGATTATGTTAAAATTTGATCTAAAAAAGGTGAATTTCAGTAATACTTAAAAAATAAATCTAGGATGAATTTTTTTCTTATTAATCATTTTTGATAAAAATGTCTTATAAATACCCCAGAAGTTTATTTATTAAACTTTAAAAAATGTTTAGAAACATGTAACTGCTTATAATATAGTATAATAAATAACATAGCGTTAGAAAAGAAGATGTAGTCAGTTCAAAGGAATTTTTCTTTAATTCTTTGAATTTATTGCTCATTTAAATCAAAATTTACAAGTATAAAGGTTTAATATTAGTAATTATTATGACTATGTTAACTAAATTTTGCGTGTATTTTATAAAACTGATTAAAATCATCCATATTTTGTAGATTGTTGAATAAAAGTTGGTATCAAATGCAATGCTTGATGCAAGATGGCGTTTAACAGCGTTTGCAATTTTATTAATAATTACCAACATTCACCAGTGCGATACTTTTCTTGGGATTTCCATCAAAAGAGGTAAGTTTTTACTTTTGTACCCATAAAATAATATTTAATTAGTCTACAATAATTTTTCAACTTTTTACATTACTTTTTAAAAACATTAAGATTTGAACAAGAAGTGGAGTTATTGAAGTTTTAATTTTATTATTACCAAATTAATTATGTACAATACATATTATGCTCTTTTACAGATAATTCAATGCTTATTAATTCGTTATGCAACATTGCTTTGTTGTGTACTTTTTTTTTTCTTTTTTTTTTTTTTAACATAAGCCGAAAAGAGCATTGAACATTTTCAAAACGTGTTCTCTAATACTGGGAAAACATTGCTGGAAGAGATAAAACAACGACCGTTAACCATTTTCAAATGAAGGAAAAAGGAAAGTAGCAATTTATTGAACATTTAAGAATTTTCGAAAAATAAACTGCAGAATTAAAAAGTCAGAAGGTCGTACACAATTTAATTCTACACCTGAATGCATTCACAAAGTAGAGAATAGAAAAAAACCTACAATTTCTACCCGTGCAGTTGCAAAAAGTTTTAACTTAACGCAATCAACTTTAATATATATTAAACGGAAAACAAGCTGTAGATTAGAGGTTTTGTTTTTTAAAAAATGATTTGATATTGAAGAAGAATCAAAGTAAACGAGAAGAATCAGTGGCGCGTCTAAGGTTTGAACAAGAAGTACACTCTAAAAAATAAATACGTAAATGTACACATTAAAACATGTATATTGATGATACAAAACACGATTTATCTATATGTATACTGTGGCGTGTAAATTTCCAAATACACGCTTGGTGTGTTAAGTATCTTACTGCGTGTTACGTTAATATGCTTAAGTGTGTAAAAAGTTATCAAATAACTGAATTACTTCACATTTTGAAGTGTAAATCGCACATGAGTGCACATATATCTGTGTAATAAAAAAAAAACGATGGATTTTGTGTGCATAGTGCATAATCTTATAGTTTGGGATATAAATTTTGAACTAAATATTTTTATGGTCGCGAAACAAATTTTCATGAAGAACATACTGATGTGATTTATGTGTTTGTTCTCTTTCCAACAGATTTGTTTTATGACCACAAAATAGTGTAACCTTAATTTACAAGAAACAGGATCGTCTGAAATAATATTAACTGCATACCATCTCTGTGTTAAGGTTGTTTTGAAGCCCTAAAATTGTATAGTCATAATTTATAAACAGAACCTGTATAATCTGAATAAATGCACTGTAAAACAATATTTCGTACAAAATGAAATCGTGACGCCAGTACAATTTCAGTATTTTGTCGGATTTCTTTTCTACCAATTTCAGTAAGTTTTGAAGGATATATCTACATCAAGAGGAGAAATTCTCAATTTAATTCAATCTGCAGTAAACAAGCAATACTTGACGAGACGGGATACGAACTTAGAAACTGCAGCTTTCCACAGCATTACCTTGACCATTCAGCTACGATTGCACAAAACGATTTTTAAAGTATCAATATTCATTTTATTCATATAAGTACACATAATCATGTGTATTATTCTAATCTTACACATATAGCTGTATAATTTTCGTGCACATATTTCTGTGTAATATTCTGTTCTTACGAGTATATTTGTGTAATATTCTTACACATATTTCGGTGTAATATGCAATACTGACACACCAATTCGGGCAAATCCGTACAATTTTCTACAATTTACACTCTTGTTTTGAAATGATAACAAATTACACACTTCCATTAAGTTGATAAACACACATAAATATAGGTAAATGTTTACAACAAGAGTGTAAATTTTATGACAAAGATATAATTTTACGAATTTACACATATACGTGTGTTAATGTGACAAATTTACACATTTATTTTTTAGAGTGCAGGGTTACTAAAGTTTTAATTTTATTTTTAGAAAATTAATCATATCTAATACGTATCTCTTTTACAGGTAATTCAAAGATTATTTTTTGTGATATACATTGCTTTTGTTCGGTTCGAAAATGGTTAACTGCTGTTGCTTTATACACTCATGCCCAAAAATTTAGGGGACGTGACTGGACGCTTCGTCTTTACATGGTTGGCGGAATACCTACTGAAATTCTTGACTAATTGTCATTGGACTTCGAATGTTTGATTTCATATTTTTCAGTGAAGATTTAGTCACGAGAAAAAAATTAGAGAGCTAATAATAAATTTAATAATAAAATAATATTTATGTTTACCCATGTAACAGAAAGTGCTCAAAATGGTCTTCCAATGTAGCACATGGCTATGTGGGACATCTTCAACTTTGTGTGTATTTGTGTAAGCATAGCATGCATATGCGTGAAGACGTCAAGGTTTCTGTGAAAATTTAACATTCTTTTTGTTTATAGCATACAGAGTTTTCAACCCAACTTAACACCACTTTCTGAAAACTTGACGAAGAAGAGTAGAAATAGCATACTGAAATTAAAACATGGATATATTGACTATTTGTTGAGATATGGGCATTTATATGAAATACTTTTTAACTGCACATGCGTGGCAAGATTCCAAAATTTTTATTTCATAATTTGGTAGTCACCTATTTAAGGCAACTTAGATACAATGTCGTGAAAACTCTCGATATCGGCGGTACAGTGAGCTGATTGACAAACTGCTGAAAATCCCTTATCATGTAGCTACTATTAGAAAGCAACTCACTATGACGCCACGACCTTTCTGAACTTTTGCCTTATTCGAATGGAGTTTTTATATAAGTAGCCCTAAGCAACTGACAATCAAAGTCTGAAGTAAATTTTTTGGACTCTTTCACACATGTGCAATTAAAAATTATTTCACGCAAATGCCCATACCTAATCAAATATTCAATATATTCATATTTCAATTGTAGTATACTGTTTCAATTGTTCTATGTCAATTTTTCGAAAGGTGGTGCCAAATTTGGTGGAAAACTATATGCTATAAAGAAAAAACATTTAAAATTTTTACAGAAACGTTAACATCTTCATGAATATGCGTTCTATACTTAGACAAATACATACAAACGTTGAATAGGACCCACATAGTCATTTGCTGACAGACCATTTTGAGTCACAGACAATTTTGAGCATTTTCTGTTACATGGGTGGATAGCAAATATTTTTTTATTTTTAAATTTATTGTTGCCTTTTCCCCCCTAATTGTCCTCAGGGCTAAATCTTCACTGAAAAATATGAAGTCAAACATGTTGCTTAAACCTTAGAAGTTCAAGGACAATTCGTCAAGAATTTATGTAGATATTTGACAAACCGTGTAAAACTGAAAGCGTTCGGTTACTGCCCCTTAATTTTTAGACATTAGTGTATCTTTCAGCTATGTTTATCCAGTGATGGACAGCACGTTTTGCAAATGTTTCATTTTCTTTTCTGTTTTTGTCTTATAGCAAAGAGCAAACACAAAAACAATGTTGTATTATGAACTAATAATTACTGAATTACCTGTAAAAGAGAATAATAAGTATAATTATTTTTGGAATAATAACATTTAAAGTTTAGTATCCCTTCTTCATGCTCAGATCTTATGCTTTAATGATGAACTCAAGACAATCATTGTTATTTTTTTCTCCCTTGCTGCCTTGCCTGTTTCTACCTCCTCACCCCCCTCTTTGTCCCCTTTTATTTATTTATATTTTCTTTAAAAGGCTTATATTTTGGGAAAATACAATAGAGAAGATGATGCTTAGCAATTTATCTGACTAAGTAAACAAAACTTTTCCATTAAAACAAACCAAAAATCCTGTAAACTATTGTTGTAGTCAGCAGATTAAGGAATGTAAACCTGAAGTAATTATTTAAGAGAAATATTTATTTTTATTTGACAATATCTTTCAAATGTATCGCAAAATAAGTTTCTACCTCTTTACAGATATCTTTGGTAGTAAATCATTTTCACATTTTATTCGTTAGTTATCAAGACGTGAATGGGATACAGAATCTCCATATTTTTAAAAATGCAGGATAAATTATCTTAAATTGTAACTATATAACTTACACTTATATTAATAAATTTCAAAACATTTATTTCGAATACTGCAGAAATTATCAAGTTTTTACGTCGCTGTATTACATATCTAAGGGATCCATACTCTTCTTTTCAGTATGGACATTGTAACCTCTAGTATCTTTGAAGTCACCGGAATAACATAATTTTAGTACTCAATAAATGAAAAATAAATTAAATAAACTGTATCTACCAGGGGCGTTTTTTAAGTAAGGGCCGTTTGAAAATAAAAACCAAACGAAAGAAAATTTTCAAAAACCAAATTTATTTTCGGATTCTACATACATTTCTTTATTTTTCAACATAGCTTCCAAGTTTCTTTAAACACTTATCATACCTTACAACTAGATTTTGAATACCCTCTGCATAGAAACTTGACGCCTGCTCCGATAACCAAGAGGTCACTGCCGATTTCATGTCTTCGTCATCGTCGTAGTTGTTGTCACCGAGATGATGTTTGAGATAGCGGAAGAGATGGAAATCGCTTGGTGTAAGGTCGTGGCTGTAGGAAGGAGGGATGTCCAAAACTGCGGTGTGAGGCCTTGCATTGCCATTACGTACCAAAAGTCCTAAGATCTGCATGCCGCGTCTTTTGTTTTTAATCACTCTGCGACAAAAACGTATAACTGGCCTACCTTGCACGGGCGGGCGATTCGATAATCTTGAACATTTTAAAGACACAGAAAAGATCGTACAGGTTACCTACTCAGCTGCAACTGGGCACAGTTGTTCCCAAGGAATGCCGAGACATGACGCAAGCACTCATTGCGACGCGCGGGCCACCTATTAGTGTATTCAGCAAAACGGCCCTTACTTAAAAAACACCCCTCGTATATGCTTTATATATATCTATCCGGAATTTCAAAGCATGCCGTAGTTCGAAAGTTATTAAGCTTTTACTTTTATATATTTAAGGTATCCATACTTTCCTGTTGAGTGCGAACATGGTGAACTATGAAATTTAAGGAATTGCTAAAATAACTTAATTTTAGTAATCAGTAGATGCAAAAGGTGTAAAATAAATGGTAAATGCCGCAGCCAACGAAAGAGACATGACGCGGAACACCACCGATCTCGACAGCTGCCAGCCTACCTTGGTCACATGGATTTGGACAAGTGGCTGAAATTAGTGTACTTTGACTACGTGACAGCCAAGAGGTGTGGAAGTAGCTCGGCCTTTCTTTTTCGTTGGCTGCATTAAGTGCTACCAACTTAGCCGCCTAAAAAAACCTACCATCCTACCAGAATTTCTGTATAGTAACTTTTGTTTTATTTAATCACGGAATGGCTGTCGTTAAATAGAACAAAACTTACTGTACAGAAATTGTGGTAGGATGGTACTTTTTTTAATAAAAAAGGGGCTATGTTGACAACACTACCTGCGTTAGTGTTAGAGGTCTGCACAGGATGACAAAATGCAGTCAAATAATGAAACAGGCCGGGACAGCAGAATTAGTTTAAAAATTTTTAGGGGCTGGGCCGGGCCGGAAACAAAATAAACGGGTCGGGCCAACAAAAAAATTAAACGGGCCTGCCGGGCCGATAAAATATGAATAATTTTCAGTGGATATGGATTTTCCAAGAATAAATATAAATGTGCTGCACGAGCCGATGGTAGTTTGACAGCATTAATACAGAAATACAGAGGTCGGCATCGGACAGTTACATCGTGTCTGAGCCTGGCCTTAATTTTTTCACCACACTGGGGCCGGGATCAGAGTTGCATTTTCTTTCTGCATTCTCCAGTCGGTCTGGAATTGGACTTATTTTCACCAAGGATGTGCCGGGCAGGCAATATGTATTGTAAAATTAGTAACAGCGGTAATGAACATCTGTTAGCTGAATCACTGGAAATGTACCTTAATGTTGTTCTCAAATTCCCTGCTCAACGACGCGGAACTTTCTGACACATTTCCTGATTCATTTTTAACTGTAAGCTCATAAAATTTACAGGACTGACAATTGAAGCGATTTAGAATAAAATAGCGTTTTCCATTTTTTGATAAATGAATTACGTATTGAGTTATGACTGTTTTTCTCGCATGATGACAGCTTTTTCTCCTTTCCCGTGCTATCGCGTCCGGAAATTTTATTTAAAACACCAACTTGGACAGTATTTTCTCAAAATTCTTTGGCCTTTATCAAAAAAGGCAAAAGGCCATTCGATTAAATAGTCTCTGAATGAGCATCTGCCAATTTTATGCGTTTCCGAGCGAAAATGTATTCAGAAATATGTCAAAAGGTAGATCTTCAGGATTTGAGAACATTGTATTTGAGTCGTAATAAATTACGGAGAAATGTTTTCAAAATCTATTTTTTGTTATACCACTTCAAAAGCTATGATGTATTTAACCCTCTTTGTTATTTATTCTAAAGTACATTGATTTTTTTAAAACGAATCTTTATTTGAATGTTGAAAAGTTAAGAGTTTAAATGATCATTAATGTTGTTATTGTGTATTTTTTGTTTTGAGAACACATAGTAATCTAAAATACACTTTACATTTTCTCCATAATTATGTATACAGAATTGCAGTATTCTTTATAATACTGCAATCTTAAATTCATATTAAGGAAAATCGGAATTTTTTGTAGAAATTCAATTTGGCCGGACCGGGCCGTGAACTGTGAAAATATAAACGGGCCAGGTCGGGCAGGATCAAGATAGCTTTCGTTCGGACCCGGCCGGTCACGGCCTGGAAATTCCGGCCCGTGCAGACCTCTAGTTTGTGTGCATACATACAATGAAGAATATAATTTGAAGTGAACTTGAAAAAAAAATCAGTTTTATTTTACTGTAATGTTATCTGACAATTTTGTGTGTTTTTTTTAATTTAATTTCAAGCTTCAAAGTTTACTAAACGTTTTTCAAACGAAGTATAGCGTAACTCGTCAGCTTGAACTTTCATGTTGATAAGTTACTATCGTAAAATAAAATAAAATAAAATAACATTACATATTTATTAAATATTTTCCTTGTAATCTTTTATTTTGTACTTAAAATATTAACTTATAGATGGTGTAAACCGTCTTAAAAAGATTAAGCTAAAACCATTATTAAAAATGTGCTATCAAAATTATGTCAAATTTTTATATAGTTGGGTGACATTTAAATCAAAATCTTACAATTTGTTGAATTTAAAGCACTTTGTACGAAACTGAGACTCTTCCTCACTTTTTCATTGAAAATTAGTGAATAAAATAACTAAATATCAAAACAATTTTTGATGCATTAATTTCTAAATCTGTACCAAAAATTTAAATTACAGAGTAGTCTGAAATCTACTATATGCTTTTAAACGTTAATGGCGTTTGAATTTTTTTCTTTTCTCTTTTATTTAGATTTCCAATCAGGAGACTTTGGAGTTTTGCACAGCGATATATGGTTGTAAAAAATGTTATTTCTAAAGTCATATCAATTGTATTCCTAGGTAGCTCAATTACTTCAAATTAAAAGGCCATATTGTAAACATTTTAATGTGACAAAATCTCCCGTAGAGATGCCAATAAACAATTTAACTCGTCCAATTTCTGCCACAAAATATTGAGCGTTGATTTTGTAAAAATGTTCTAACTCTGCTATTTTTAGACAATGTGCCTGCATGGTAAAACGTGTCTAGATTCTAAATCAAAAAGAGAAAAAAAAACCTGTCAAAAGTTATTAACTTTAAAAATCACCCAGTAACATTTGAGCCACTATATTTATTAGTTTGAATCACGGTTCTTCAATTGTAGAAAAAAATCTAAAAAGGATAATGTTTTATTGATAAAAACTTCACGACCTGTATTCCAAGAATCTCAGATCTTATCTCAATCAGGAAACTAGAAAATATCTAGTAAACATTTTTACAAATCGTCTGATATTTGGTTCTATGAAACAAAATTGAGAATTACATCGAACTTAAAAGTAATTTTCTGCATGCAAACTTTGAACTAAATGTTGCACGCAATGAGTAGTTGTATTTAACGGTCTGTTTTTCAATCGAAATTTCTGAATTCTCATAAAAACAAAGTTTTATTTTCCGCCAAATCTTACCTTAATGCTTTTTTAGCAATTAATCAAACAATAATTCGCATAATGTTGCATAATTAACTTACACAAATTGTATAATTTTATGTTACAGTTAGCGTGATTAAATCATTTTATTGAGCACACTTATATGAAAGCTTCCTCAATTAAAATAAATGCAGTCTTTCGAACCAATGCATAGTGGTGTGAATTGTGTTCGAAGTACAAACAAATTATAAAAACTACATTATTTGCAATTTTCATTAAATTTACTTACATTTGTTTGTTTTTTTACACAAATTGAATAACATTTCATGATCTCATATAAATAAATTGGAAAAACACATCATAAAAAATACTTACTTAAATTTAATTGTTCATATCTTATTATATTTTCTATTAGATATAAACGAAACTAACCTTCTTCTGGTGAGTCATAGCTGATTTGGTTTCCGAAATTCATTGAGGATTCGACAAGTGGAATAAAAACTTTAGCACTAACAAGTAAAGGGATAGAGTCCTTGCTTGCGAATTTAGATTTTTATAACTCGTCTCATTAAGCTTAGTAATTTGTTACCTCACATACCTACTATTGAGTTTTAATAATGGAGGAAGACTGGTCAAAGTTCAAAAATATTTTTATTGAAAAACCGTTACCATAAAAAAAATAAGCATGATAAGTTTAATTTAGGTATTTGCAATACCATACATTGACGATGACCAATTTCTGACACATTATTTTTCCCGAAGAAGTTATGAAAGCAAATATAATTCTCGCAGTGAGCAACGAGCAAAGGCTTCTTTTTCATCCGAGTCGATGATGCTTTCAAAACAAGTGTACTTCCTTTCTTAAATGTTAAAACAGTAGTCTGCAGTGGGGTGTCGTCATTCCGTCTTTATCAATGTAATCACCTATGGCAAATTCATACTTGAACATAGGAATGAAATTAAGTGATGAAAATTCATAGTGTGCCAATGATTGAGGTTTCATAATGTTATTCCTAGTCATAAGGGAAATATTAAATTCGTTAAATTATAGTCTTAAATGAATCTAACAGGGACTTTGCCAAGGATGGAAACACATCAAATCCAGCAGTTGAATGAGACTCGTTGAAATTTCAGACATACATATCAGCTTTATTTGTACGTCTTCAATGTGAAAATATGCAGGATTTGAAAAAGTAGTTTCATCATGCATGAGAACTACTTTTTACTTACTCGTCTGATTTCTGGCACAAAGACGTTTTTGTACCACACTTTCAAAAGAGCAAGGGGTAATTTTCCTGACGATGAGCAAAAGGCATAGAACTTGTTAGGCTTCAAAAAAGGAACAGGAGGTTTAGTAGGACATCCCATTTGTTCTTTGAGACAGATAAAGCGAATGGGAAAAAGAATATCATAAATTGAAACTGCAGGTCTAAGGTTGTAAGAATGAGTCATGGCATCTTTCAATTGAATCAAAATAGAGACTTCCTGGGTGTCTTTTTAAAGTCATAGCTCTTCAGTTATGCATTTTGTAAATTAAGGAATCACTTTTATAGACGCAAGCAGAAGAAATCTCTTCAGATGATGACTTGGCTTTTACGGCGCGTTCTACACGGTGCTTGTTCTTCAAATTAATGTGATTTGTGACAATAGTGAACTTGCAACTTACCACTCAATTAATGCTTTTAAACTTTTGAATCCACTTCCTGGATACTTTGAAGGTCGTTCTTTGACTATCTGATTAGCTCGAAGAACCCAAATGAGAAAGTTAATTTTGTGAATCCGTTTATTTCTGTTGGCGATTCAAGCGCTCGAATACGTCATCTGGTGGAGAATAGATATAACTTCTCACTTCAGGACACTGCCGTGCAAGCGCATTGCATTACATGTATTTTAAATTTGCTCAGAATTATTATTCTTTTGCACAATTTCAGATTCCCTGTGACATTTGTATTTTGTCTTATATGACAAAATAAAAATTATCCGAATTTGAGTATCTAAAACTTTCAAATACATTTACAATAAAGCATTATAGCATTAGTTAAAGAGAAATTAAAGGGACAATTTTCCTGTACCGAAGGCTGCGAGCAGCGCTTCTATAGGCCGTTTTAATTCCCAATAGAGAGCTGTCTCGAACTCCTTCCTGACCGGATATTGAATTTATCGCTACTTCTCAAACGATTCTTTCTTGTTAGTCAGATATTTGAATCGACGAACCATGTCGGCGATAGGTTCAATCTAGCTAAGAAGATGGAAAGATACGTTTGAATAGATCCTTGAAAGTTGGAGACTTCTTCCATTTACCAGTTCATGTGCTTACAGAGTCAAGAACTTTCAATGTGACTCCGTTATAAGTGTAGTCGAAATTGACATTCGAAATTACTTTCATCTTCCGGTTGTTCGCAATTTCTTATAAGCAAGACAACAGTTTCTTCAGACTCAAAATTAATTCCTGATTCAAAAAATTCAATGATATTGTTGGCAGTAATCTTGCCTCTTACAGGAACTGCGACTTTTAGCTCATGCTGATACTTCTCAAACAGAAGTCACACGACGTTCTTTCGGTTCAACATGATGTTGGCGTACCTTCCAATGTCCAAAATTTTATTTTTCATGCTTCTGGAAACTAATAACTTAAAAAAAATCTTTATATTATTCGGAAAAACATTTACAGAATATTCAGTACAAAATTGAATAGCATAGCAACAATTCATCTTCAGTTACGAAATTTTAAAATAACCGTAATAAAATAATCATACATTCTTTACCACCATTGTATGGTAATTTAAGAACCATAAGTAAAATTATATCATACTTATTTATTTGACGGCAAATGTTTTTCAATAAACAAAATTTTGAACTGTGACCGGGCATCCTGTCATTATTTAAAAAGTTGACGGTAAGTGAAGTATCAAATTATTAATCTCCATGAGACGAAAATAATGATGTATAAACATCTAAATTCGCAAACAAGGACTCTGGGGCTTTTATGTCAATTCAAGTAGCAATGTGTACTTCAACGTTTGAGATTAAGCTCTTTATACTTTAAAAAATTATAACACATATTAATATGTGGAAATGTGTGCAACTTTTGTACGTTCACACAGACGCGAACATTTACAAATACAAAGATAGCCAACTAAAATAACTATAAACTAGAAAACAGGAATTTTGCATTTTCAGAATTTAGTGTCGCTCCCGATGAAAAAAAAGTATGTATATAAATATAGATAGTTCGAAACATATTTCAGTTTTAAGACTTAAAACACACACTTTTATTTTATATAAAATTGATTATTCGCATCCGCTGAAGAATTCCACATTTACAATCCAGTCTTAAATAACATCTACAGAAAAACACGCCTATGACGTCACTATCGCAGAATAATTCACAATTCCAGCAAAAAGGGGTGTCGTAATTCAAGAAACTATACCAAAAAAATCGGCTTCATATGTCTTCATTTCTTTGTAACATTAATACAGATACTTAAAATTTAATTTAATTTATAATAGCTCCATGTTTTATGAGAAATCATTCATTTATATATATTTTTTTCAAAATAGCACGTATTTTAATTATAATTTTTTTCAGTTGTTATGGAAAAATGGCAACAAAAAGATATAATTAGTCTACTATTTTTCCAATTATTTTCCTTTACTTTCTACAGAAATGGAGTACTTCAGTTGCCAACTTTAAAAAACATCGTGCGAAAATATGTAGTTTTTACTACAAAAATATTAATATCTCAAAAGTAAAATGAGATGCAGTTTTAAAACAAATTGCATTTAAAAGTATCCTTTTCCCCTATACGACGGTATAAAAATTGAAAATGTACGATGCATACAAGTTCAAAAAATTGCTGTAGAGATAATCAGTATTTAAACGTACAATGAGACATCTGCTGTGTTTTACGGCTGGTTTATATAACGGAACGTTATTTTTTTGAGACGACACTTTAATTGCTGGCCGAAAGAAATAGCTTATCGAGGGCTAAAAATGTACCTACTAATTGAAAAAAAAAAAAAAAAAGGCAATTCACCAGACTCTTGACAAATCCCCAGAAAAAAAAAAAAAAAAGATATTTTTTTTTAATATAAATTGCGTAAAAAGCAACAATATGAATAATAATAAATTGTTAACAGAATGATACTATCACTCAGTTATTTACAGATAAATTTATTTACATACATTACTATTTTGAAAAAAAAGTACATATATTATGATTCTTTGACACTTCTTTAATGGAAAATCACACATACCAAGAAGATAAAGAAAATATCACGAAAATTATTATTATTATTATTATTTGCCCTAAAGAGCCCACTGTTCGCTGAGTAAGAATTACTCCAATTTATCCAACGTTAAGGGGAGTTAGTACCTTTCGGAACTCAATATTGTTCTTAATAACACACTTTTTTCGATTGAACATAAGCAAATAAATTTTGCATATTTTGGAGTAAAATTGTTACAGTTTCTAGAATAATATCCTAGCTCTAAAATATTGGAACCACATTTACAATTTAAATAATATATATATATTTTAACAATATATAATTTATACACAATCGTAAAAGAAAAATTATATACTTACCTCTCTTTCTTACAATAAACTTTTGAAAAATACATAAGAGAAACAAAATTTTTATGTCAAATTGAAGCTAAATATCACCTTTATTCTGTAAACTTAAAACATTGAACTCATCAAATGTTTTATAATTTTTTTAATTAAAAATTTAGCATGATAAAGGCTTAAAATTTAAAAAAAATATATATATTTTAAAATTTTTAATTAAAAAAATTACAAAACATTCCCGCATCTACAGTGCTATTAAATTTTGGTGTTCTATTGGGAACTGGCACTGTTGACACAACATGTATTTATGTTTTAATGAACTATATATTCTTTCAGAGAATCATATATAATTTTTTCGAAACAAAATAAAAAATCGCGCATTCAAGGGTTAAAACATGACATACAGTTATTTTTAAAATCAATATGAAAATAGAAAGCATGTTAAGATATTATTATGTATCTAAATGAAACCTATTACTTAATAGGATACTATTTCAATAGGCTAAGTTTTTAATGCGTACGTAATATTAGATGAAATTATCAGTATTTAACCAATTGTTTATAAAATTAATATTTGTGACTTAGTCATAATTCTAATGATTAACCGTAGTGATTGGCTATGTGTTTTACTTAATAATCTGTTAAGCGAAAATTAAAAATTTAACACCTATGCTACTGCATTTGTTTCGATGCTACTAAATGCATTAGCTTAGTCATTCGTCAGAGTTTAATCAGATTTCTTTTCATTTTAGTTTTCCGACGAATTATGATTATTTTGCATTGTAGTACATCAAGTTATGTATTTTTTATTTAATTTTCAGAGTAGTTCGAGTAGGTTTATTTTATTTTATTTATTTATTTATATATTTTTGCCTTTTACAGTTTCCCTTTTTAAT
Organism: Maratus speciosus; assembly: GCA_963932465.1. Lineage (NCBI taxonomy): Eukaryota > Metazoa > Arthropoda > Arachnida > Araneae > Salticidae > Maratus > Maratus speciosus. Next base: position 338,084,942 of record OZ010787.1, on the reverse strand, counting down.
GCATGTTTTTATCTCTTCTCGAAGGAGGTGTTATTTTTTACAGATATGATGTGCATTGCAAAATTTAAGTAGTAACTGTAGCAGTTCCAGCTTTCAGTCTCATGTGCTGAAATTTTTCTAAACATACTTCTTTTCTACATTTACTCTACTTTTGATGTTCCTTTTATGACTTAAAAATGTTGTATTTATTTGTTTTCAATGAATACTTTCACTTTCACGTGACTACTGATGATTGGTTTTAAAACATGTGTTTGTGCTACTTTTCTGATTTTGCAAATAGACGGAAGTTCCAGCTCATTAGAGTGCTTTCCTATTACCAAACGTAAAATCTATAATAAATAACAAGAGCTCATAATGGAAAGTTTTGACTGCTTTTCAACTGAAATAAGCAACAAAGTAAAAAGAAATCATATTTTGACAAACGAATTTGTGCTAGCTTCCTTATTTTTGACGAACTGATTTTTTTCTCTTTGGCCCCTTTTTAACACATTCCAACAAAGTTGAAACGTGTTTATGTATTCGGTTTGTCTGGCCGTCTATCCCCGCTCTAACTCCTGTAAATATACTCGGATTTTCATGCAATTGATAAAGGTTATTTAGGAGCACCAAAGCATGTTTGGTATTATATATAAAGTATGTAGGATTAATAGTTGATTAACAGGGGCACTCAAAAGTTTTGCATTACATTATGGTATATGGAGAAAAATCGTTTGCAGAGTATTTTAATGACATTACGCTATTTCAAATGTGTTGAAACTGATATAAATTTCTGAATTTCACTACGATCACGTTAGAATTCATAGTATTTTTTACTCATTTACAGAGACACACAAAAGAAATCGGTTACAGCACTGTGTTTGAGTAATAATTGCTGGAGTATACGGTTTAAAATTCGGTTGCGCTATTAAATTTAATTAACATTTTGCATTTTACTCGTTATATATAAATTTTATACCTCATATACAGGGCGGCACAAAAGTATTGACGTACCATTCTCCTTATTAGAGGAAATTGCTGAAGGGGAATTTTCAACTGAAGTGTATGTATATCTTAAGTGAACTAAATTTGGGCATGAATATAGTTAATAGATACAAATCTATATATCATATACAGGGCCGTTCAAAGAATTCGGATAATTTTCCGATTGTAGATGGGAATAGCTGAAATTGGGTTTTGAAATGTGTTATGTGTTTCCATATGGTTGAATTTGACATACTATTTTAATTTTTTAAACGGTACAGTTTTGTTACATTATTCTGGATGTGTTAGAAAGTGTTTTATAATCTGTGCTTGACGCATGATTTTTTCTTTCTTGTTATACAAAAAAAACAGTTTTTAAAACACGAAACACTTCAATTTATATTACAATTTTAAATTACCCGAATCCGTTAAAAGGCTCAATTTATGAGAAAATAAAATATTCAGTTTTTTGAATTTATTGAATAAAGCATTTAATTAGCTTTATAAAGAATTTTTTATTTTATGTCTACGTCACTTTAAAGCCAAGTTATTAAAAAAATTATAAAGCTGCACAAACTGGAATCAATTATTATAATAGCCGAAAGTAATCCTGTAGAGCAATCAATGCCATACAATTTAGTCAATATAGTTTTTAAGACTTTATTCTTAACATTTAAACTTGTAATGTGTCTTAGGATATGAACTGAAAGAATTTCCACAATCAGAACCTTTTTCAAATTATTGTATGATCTTTGAATAATGATGATGTAAGATATGCCAAATATCTAGTATTGATTATTCGACTAGCTCTAAAATGTTCGCTTATAAAAGTAGTCTAAAAGTTTTACTTTATTCCTTGGATAAGTGTATGAGGTATTTTGATACTAAATTGATTTAAATTCGTGATTAATTTTACATGTAGCATTATTTAAGTTTTTCAAAAAAGAAATTTAAATACTCTATATATTTATGAGTTTTCTAAAACTGAAGCAATTCAACGTAAATAGCATAGTTAATCCATATATAAACTAAAATTAAAAAGTCTTTAATGCGTTTCCATGTAATGTTTTTTTAAGTGCTGCGAGCGAATTCGGATATCTTAAATACAATAATTGACTAATCGTCAGCTAAAATGTTTTTTTGTTTTACATAAAAGTCATATAAAAAGTTCAGGACATAGATTCTTTAAAATTTATTAAAGAACAAAACTAATTTTAAATAAAATTTTCTTTTATGAAACGTCAACTATTTGAATGATAAAACAAGATGTATACAATACATGTATGACTTTTGTACAGTAAGATTTTTTTTTTCTTTTACAAAAGGTAAAAGTCTGCTCACTGTAAACATTTTTAGTTCACAGTTCAACGATTCCACGGCGTAAATTAATTAGATGAATCGCAATATCTTCATTTTTTTTATTTCAAATTATATTTTTCATCGTACAACTTCGAAATCTGATTTATTGTTTCCTCAAAAAAATAATAAAAAAAATAGAGCCATCCAACAGCAAATCAGAAAAAATAGTTCTATGGACTCTCAGTAGAGTTCTGTAGAGCAGGAGGATACTGCATTTTTGTCTAGTGATAAAAATTCTGGCTACATGCCCAAAGGAATGAGTTTTAAATCTCAGTTCAGGCTTGGGTGTTAGTTGTGTGTCGGATATCCCTTTAAACAGTGGCCCACTCTGAATAGCTTTTGTTCGCAAAAGATAACAGTAGCCATTTTATGTTTTTTTAAATTTTTAATACTTTAACACGACATCCTAGCCAACACAATTAACTCAGACTACCATTTGGTAACGAAATCTGTTTTTTTTTTTATTTGAAAGAACAGGTAAAGTTTAAAATAATAGAAATGTAGTTACTGAATTTTGTTGTCTGAGTGAATTCTGTAGTCTGGAATGTCGTGCAGATAGCTCAATTGGAAAACCACTGGTTTAAAACTAAAGGTTCTGAATTTGTGTCACTACCTGGACACATATCCAATCATATGGAAAAAACACTATTCGTACCATTTATTTCCCAAAGAGTTTGATTGTGTTAAAATAATAAAAATATAATTATATATCCATAATTTATTTAGCTCTTTTTTAAATAGATTTCGTAAGAAATACTATCTATTACATTCTCCCCTATGTTGAAATTTCTGAAAATTTTTTGCAGATATATACCGATCACGACCCCTAGAAACGAAAACCACCCTCAGTTCAAAACTTTATATATATGAAAACCGAAAAAACTCTGAAATTTCTTAATTATAATACATATGAAATCCATTTAAAGTTATTATTAATTGTAGGAAAGGGGCCAAACATTTATATGTCACAGATTTTGATAAAATTATAAATGGGCTCAAGGGGCGAAAAGAAATAGGGTTCTGCGAAGAAAAAAAATGATAACTTCGTCAACTCTCAAGATATCAAATTCACTTAAACTTATTATAAATCTTCTTAATGCTATCTACAACTTTTAGATTGACAAGTTCTTGATAGGACCAACTCTTATCACAAAAAATAAATCAATCAAAATGACAGAAAATGACAGGGGTGAAGAAAAAAAATTCATAACTTCGTCAATTCACGAGATATAAAATCCGCTTGAATTTATTATAAATCTTCTTAATATTATCTACAACTTTTATATTGACAAGTTTTTTATGGGACCAACACTCACAGTAAAAACAAATGTAACAAAAATAGGGGTTGAAGAAAAAATTATCGTACTAACACGATTCTGATAAAACCAGGCATTACAGAAAAATGAAATTAGAAACTCGTATTTAGTTTTTGTTGGTGAAATTAGTACTTAAATTCGAAATCTACTTTCACCTGTAGGCCGAGCAGGCAAGGATTTTTTAATCTGTAGAGCTGTTTGAAATAACAGACGATACGCAATTACCAAATGATTCTCTGAGTGATTTGTGTTGGCTGGGATTTCCTGAAGATAGCTCAAATGGAAAAGCATTGACAGTTAAAGACAAAGGTTCTGGTCTCAAAACCAGGTCTGGACACATTCGCATTCAGTAAGAACACTTACTACTTGTACATTTTATTTAAAAATCAGTTCGACTCTGTTGAAATAATAAAAGTGCAATTCATATCCACATTTATTGGAGTTCCTTTACTTGCGGTTTAATCTGTCGAGTTTTTTTTTTAAATAACAGGCCAACTGTCATTACCAAATGGTTTTCTGGGTGAATTGTATTGGTTGGTATGTTATCCAGATAGTTCAACTGGAAGAGCGTTGGCAATTAAAGTCAAAGGTTCGGTTTCAAATCCCGACCTGCACACATTTTCCCTCAGTTGAAAAATTACTACTCGTACAATAGTTTACAGTTAATCGTTGATCTTCAAAAGTTTATGCTTCAATCTAATACAAAATTTCGTTTTAATATCGTACCATTTCATGGTTCCAAGTACCAAGTTATTGTAAAAATGTTCACTATCTTATGGTTGCAATTACTACAACACCGAAATTCGGTCCAACCTAGCATAATTTTTTTAATGTAAAAAGTCATTTATTTTTCTGAAAATATCTGCTTTAACAGTCAAATATAGTATTTGTCTGTCGAAAACAAATAAGAAAATAAATATGAAAAAAAATACAGAGTTTTATACAATTGTCTTAGATGGCAGGGCTATTTTTTAAAAGTAAAATCAAGAAATGATTTTCTACAGCGTGAAAAATCTCTATAATTTAAATTTAGCATCTTGTATGTTATTTTTTTTAGCTACCTTTTAATGTTTATTTAGCATATATGATAAAAAGCAAATGGAACAATTCCGACGATAAGAGAAATCGATGGATATGCTGACAAACTAAGATGATTTTTTTTCTAACTCAAATTGAATTATAAATGCGTAACAACCAATAATTACTTCTATGGTAACAACACATCACCAACTTAATTCATCTAAATGCAAGAAATGTATGATGGAAATTCTTACAGTAAAATTGATAAAGGAACGGCGTTAAGGACAATAAGTTATGGGTTTTTTATTTTTAATAGCAAAAACAGATTTTTTTATTATTCTAGTTTAAAAAGGAAAAAAAAAAGACTTGAAACTAGTGCATAATTACTTTGATAATATAAAATTTTTATTTTGGGTAGATATTCTTAGTATTTATTGTGTTCAACTAATTTAAGTTTCCTGCAAAAACAATTTTATATTAATGTAAAATACTGTTACGTTTTGAACTGTGTCCAGCTCAAACTGTTGCATTTGTATCAGCTTAGAATTTATTTATGTTTTTTGATCCGGCAGAAAAATGTTCTGATTAATGGAATATCATCCTTTGAAATAATTATACATGTACACAGCTGCCAACGTATATGTTTTTTTGTTGCCACTATTTTTTAATTGTAAATTTTTCCTAATTTAATTTATTAAATAAGTCGATACTTTCTATTTAAAAATAATGATAAGAAAAAAATCGATAAAAATGGAGCTACGAGCACAGGAGAAATAGCATATTCATATTCAACAATTTTATTACAAGTTTCAAAAATACAGCTTTAGGTGTTGAAATTTTATGGATTAGCCCTGAATTTGGTTCGAGCGGGATACTAAAAATATAGATGCGGATTTGAAATCTTAAATAAAAAGGTGCCGACGTGAAATAACAAAATTTTTATCTTGCTATTTATCTGTTAAAATTGCGGAACAACATTTACATTCGTTAAGATTTCGTAACTTCTCCTTCTTAAAAATTTAATAATAGACCTTTATTGCGTAGCTTATCACATCGCTCGCCCGCAAGAAAAGTGACGCATCTTGACAAAAGTAAATTTCACAGGAGAGGCAAAAGAAAATTTCCATGATTTTACTGTAACAGGCAATTACAGCACTATCTCTACATGCAGGAATGAAAACGTGCATAAAAGCAAAAAACCTTTAAGAATAAAGACGCAGGATGAGGTTTGGAGGGTTGGATAAGTTTTCCTCCCCACAAAATCCACCTCTCTACTGTGGTCACAAATCGACAAATAGCGTAATAAAGTGATTTTCCGTATAACTACATGTATGAAACTTTTTGTATAGCAAGACGTACCTACGACTGACCTATTAGTGGTATAAAACGCAAAATGAATTTTTGCGAGATGCGTCACTTTTCTTGAGGGTGAGCGATATCTGCAGCATATCAATATATGTTATATATTAAACCATTAACCATAGACTTCACAAAACGAGACTTCTTCTTCGATACAAATAAATAGACGATACAAGTGTAGGAATGAAAACTAAGTCTAAGTCTACGTGGCGCAATTGCTATGCGGATTATTGCATCTTGTTTACTTCTGCCATAGTTCATGGGCATCAATCGTTATAGGCATGATTTCTTTTCTTTTCTTATTTATAAATAATCAAAAATATAAACTTAAAAAAATATTTGTTATTGTATGGTTCTTTATAATTTAAATAGATTTTGTGCCACGTATGTTACGAACGGTAAAATTACAAATTTCTATTTAAAAATTGAAGTAACATTTCTTTCTTTTTCTTTTTTAGATGTATCCTCAAAACTCAGTGAGTAACAAAAAATATTTTTTACGTAACAATAGAAAAATTTATGCACTTAAGGGTTAGAACCTATCGCACATTACGTATACAATGGTGATGATACTATTGAGTTTAAATGTAATAAAATTAATCTTATGATTAGGAAAATGTAAAATAGAAAAAAAAACCGTTTAATTCTTCCCCATTTCAACAAAAAATGGATATCTGAGCATTGGGTGTAGAGCCCAAGTTTTTAAATAGACAGGAACGTTAATTTTGTGACTGTCACCTTCGAAAAGAAAATGCACTAGGGCAATATTATTATGGTAAACTTGTATAAAAGAAAGCGATTTGTATGGCAGAATTCCATGTACTGAAGCAATTAATGATACAAAGAAGTTATATAGCTAGTCAACTAGATTTTAATCTTTCATATGCAGGATATAATGTCATCTTTTAAGTCTGTGATAACTTAATCATGCGGAAAAGCATGAAATATGAAGTATCCACTAGTGGAAATTATCTAAGATATTAAGAAACATCTGATTTCATTATGGATTAATAAAATTTATTTATAAAAAAAATATATAAAGTACTTTTAAAGCTGTATTTAATGCTTCTGTGTATCCCACATGATTGTGTAATCACAAATGAATCCAATTTTTTGCCGGTTTCTTCTGAATGAAACATCGTGAACGTTCATGCTGCATGGTACTTCCGAAACTGCGTCGAAAGACATGAATGAATCTCTCATTTGTCTTTTTGTAATTCAGTCACCTGCTTTGACATGTTCTAAGGAGAAATTGAATACACATTTAAAGATGAGGGGTCTAATCGCTGAAACTACTTCGGAATTCAAATTACCTTTGCAATCCGAAAGGTAATTGGTAAACACATTTCTTACATTTTTCCATGCAGAACAAAGATAATGACACATGTCATGAATAATTATGCAGTTTAAGACTGCTTTCACAATGAAATTGTCTTCATTTCCGCATAAGAAATATAGAAGACACTTTTATTTTGCATAACATGAGCACGAGTTTTGTAAAATTTTAAAGAAGGTTTTGTAAAACATATGAAACTTAAAGTCTTGAACATATGAAAAGCGGTAATTTATTTCTCCCCTACAAGCCATCTCTGCGTAAATTTCATAGTAAACCGAACACGTCTCTTACATTACCGAAATATCCAGCATTTATGATCCATTTTGTAAAAAAAAAAAAAAAAAAAAAAAAAAAAAAAAAAGAAAAAAAAAAACAACATAAAATTATATTTTAAAGTTTCTCTGTCTGATATGACTAAATTTAGATTGGAATCTTTTACAGACGATGACGCCGGTTCCTGTTCTTATGAAGGGGCTAGACACCAGTGTACATTTTTTTTGTTCTGTGCATTAGTTGGAGGAACATCCGTAGGCACCTGTCCTGGAAGTCTTTTAACGTCTTGCTGTGTCACTCAAGAAACGAAGCAATTGCGAAGATCACCTACTGCCTATCAACCTCATTCCCAATCGTCTGACCAAAGAATATTCAATCAAGAAAAAGGTTTGAATTTAAAATAAAAACGCCTTTAAAAGTAAGGCTGTACAATTAATCAATCAATTCTTTTTCAGGATCATTTAATCGAGTTAATAAATTCGATTAATTCGTTTATTATTTTTTCTTTTAATTAACAAACTATGTTAAAAAACAAAATGTCATTTTATGTATACAGAATAATTTATTTCTCACTTATTAGCCATCTCTGTGTACATTCAATAGTAAGTTGAACAAGTCTCTAACATTAACGAACTATCTTGCATTTATGTTCAAAATAAAAGCACTTTGAAAGTAAGGCAGTATAATTAATAGATCAATTCTTTTTCACGATCATTTAATGGAGTTTATCGGTTCAATTAATTCTTTAAAAAATTTCTCAAATTTGATGAATATTTTTAATTAACAAACTGCGGTAAGACGGGGGTCCCATCTCCCGGTCCCAGGCCCTTACAGGCCCATGTGCCTACGCAGGGAACCATCCGCGAGACAAGCCCCGCGGCGCGTCCCGAAGGTCGCCGTCAGACAAGCCCCGACAGAGCGGAACCCCACGCACGCTCCGGTCAAGACCGACGCGCTGCCCAGCGCATGCCACGTCGGCTATTCCCAAATCAGAGACGAACGGCCGCTACGACAGTCCTCACCACCCAGCTAGAAAAATAAAGTGGTCCCTAAACTTGATTCCCGAGCCGGTAGACCCCGCAAGCCCTGCAGGAACCGGACGCCTATAAAGACGCCGGGCCCACGAACTGAACCGAGGCTTCCCGACCCGGAGTTACTTTACGGAAGGCCCCCAAGATCAAATACCATTTTCCGGCAAAGACATTTATGTGGGCCAGCCAATAGGAAGGTTATGAAGGGCCCCTAGCTTGAAGACCCGGGAGGACGGGGAAAATCCCTCCGGCCGTAAAGCGACCCAGCTCCGGACTTTTCGCCCAGACCACCCGGCTCGACCGACGGAACCCCTCGTGGATCACGCCGGGAACCAGTTGGCCCAGACTAGGTGCCGTTAGCGACCACAGGCGGGCACGGAAAGCTCCACCTAGACGGAATAGGCTCCGCCTCGCTAGGGGGTTGGATGGAACGGAGTCCCGCTCGCCCCCGCCGACTCGACCCCGCCCGAAGACAGAGAAGCCAGCGGAGGCCGACAGAAGCCCTCCCACCACTACCTTACCTCACGGCCGTCGAGGCTACCCAGGCCCGAAGACCCCTGACCCCGTGCAGTGACCGACTGCTACCTTTGTTAGTGCGTTCGAAAATTAGGTGGAGACACCTCTAGGTCCTCATCACTGGGCGAGGCAAACTCCAGTATCGCATAGACACGAAGGATCTAGATCGGACCAAGAGTTCCTCTGAGGCACGATGAGCCGCTGCGTTACCGGCGAGCCTCCGGCCCGTTTCCCCACGGGGACAGCGTTCGATGGTGGACCTGCCGGCCGACCCCCTCCCAAGGGTCACGGCACGACATGGAGCAACCAGAGCCATACTGGCCTCCCCACGCGACCGCTCCTTGGTCAACGGGGGCACCGCCAAACCCTACCCACCTTAGGGTCGGCTCACAACTGCTTCAGCTGAGGTCCTTGGAGGGATGAGCCACCCAAGTCAAAAGTAACCTGGGCGCTGTCCGAAACCCTCGCCCTTCGGCTGCTCCGGGAGTCCCTGCATGGCGTTCCCGCGAGCCCCGTCGTCACTAGCGAGCTCCAAGGACTTTCCACTACAAATCCCTCAGTCACACCTCAGGGTCCCTCTTAGTCAATTGGTGGATGGGGTCATATCGCCTTAGCTAGTCTTTGCCCGCCGACACCGTCCGGCCCTTAGACCGGCACCGGGATCGACCTATGGAACGTCGCTACCCGGCTTGCCCAGAGAACCCGGTGCCGGAGGACCGTACCTATGGTACCCACCGAAGCGGGCTACGGCCCTATGCACAACGTCCGTTAACCGTGGCCACCGGATTCAACACCTGTCGGAGATGAGCCCCTCGAGGAGGTGGCGATTCGTCCCCATCCAGCCCGCTCGCATTCGTACACAACGAACTCTGCCGAGCTTCCGGTCGCCTCCCCCACTCAAGGGGTCGGGTCGGAACTACCCGGAGGGACGGCCACAACAAACTGCGGTAAAAATCATAATCTCATTTATGTATACAGAATAATTTTCCTCTAAAAGCTTGAGTTAATTTTTTTTTTTTTAAAGTCCGAACAAATCGCAATGCATTTGTTTATAGGGAGAAGAAAATTGAAGGAGAGATAAAAACGAAATGCCCGGTTTATTTTCTGCTGGGCAAGAAGACCTCAAATAGATGCGAATTTTGTCGACGTATGCCCAGTTTAAAGGATGACTATTACACCATACCTTGTCACTACGTCATGGTCTCTAATATTCCTGTAATACAAGCAGTTAAAGTTTGAAATTGTTAAACAAATATATTTCATTTTTATTTTTCTCTGTCCTATTTGAAATTCTGTAATAACAATAAATAAATGATGAATAGTTAAAGTTACCAACCTCCCCCTCCCTCAAACTTTCTAGTTCCTTAAAAATTAAAATCGGTACAATAAGATATGATCTCTAGATGAAATTCTACTAGATGGAAATTTTATTGTTATCATTTCTCTATTAGAAAAGATACATGCTATTACAGAAACTATGAAAGAACAAAAAAATTACGCTAGAGTATTAAATTCATCTGAATAAGAAAAATTATCACCATGAAAACGTGTCTTGAACCATGTTTGGATGTTACTGAACTTTTGGGAGGTTGAAAATGTGTATCCGTAAGTGTTACCTAACAAAAACATAACTGTGAAAAAGGGGAGCCAAGTTCCGTAAAAAAAAAAAAGCCAAGAAAAGAAGTGATATCTAAGTGGGTGCCAAGTTCAAATAAAATTCACTCAAACTTACCTACTGAAGTATTATAGCATTGCTTAAATTGTTTTAAAATAAAAATTATTGACAGAATATTAATAATAAATCTTGAACTTGGCAAGTTTTTACCTACGAGTCATTTATTTTTATTAATGACATTATTATATCAAAACTTGTTACTTCATGTATGGAAGCCTTAATTTGAGTGTATTGAGGCTCCTTACAGGGGTGAAGTCTCTACAGTGATGACCAAGAACAAGCGTAAGTGTATCTGTCTCTTTGTCAGGCCTTTTAGTCTGTTTGCATTAAGGTTTCCTGGGGGGGGGGGGGGCGTCGCTAGAGTTACAATCAAAGACGAACGGGAGTGTATCTGTGTGTTTATTGGTTTATCAAATCTTCAGCATGAGCCATTTGTTTATAATAATAACTGTATTAAAAAATTATAATGATATTATTATTAATATTAATGTCATCATTTTATTAAAACATTAATATGATAGGCATAACATTTATCAAAAACTTGCAAAGTTCTAGATTTATTATTAGTATGCTAACAGTAATTTTTATTTTTAAACAATTTAATGTTATAATACTTCAGTAGGTAAGTTTGAGGGAATTTTATTTGAACTTGGCACCCACTTAGATAGCTCTTCTTTTCTTGGCATTTTTTTTTCTTACAGATCTTGGCTCCCTTCTTTCACAGTTATGTTTTTGCTACATATCAGTAGTTTTTGTACAGTTACAATATTCTTAGACACTTTACTTAATGGTTCACTTTATGTTTACGAGCGACTATTTTATTCACCAGGCAACATTCAATTTAATTTAAATTTCCTACAACAAAATATTTGGAATACATTTTCGTATATTACACTTTAAATTCTGGTCCATAGATTTTGAAAAAAAAAAAAAAAACTCTTAAATGCGCGAAGTTAAAGTTAAATTGCGGTGATCTAGCTTATAGAAGATTATTGGTTTTAAATGGGAATTTCGCCAAATTAACCAGCTATCGCCAAGTTGGCTTCATGTATGAAAACTAATATTTGTCACCAAATTTGGCTATATTTTGTTAAATTTGGTGATATTTCGCAAAGTTGGTCAAAATTTGGCGTTATTGTGGTATCCCTGCCATTAGTATTTTTCAAAAAATATTCATTAAGATGTGGCGGTCTGACCAGAATTGTGAGGGACACACAGAAACTTGGATTTTATATAAATAGATACTGCTGTATTAAATGTATGTTTTGAAACGAAATGTATTGATTCCAAATTTTCATTGTTTCTGAAACAACAATAATCATATTGATAATAGTTACGCAAGTCAAGATTTGAAAACATTTCTTTCTTTATTTTTTAAAGTTTAGACTGCCAATAAAACAGAACATACGTGTACAATCTCGTAAGTCAAAAAGATTTTCATTAGAAAATTGGCGAAAACAGCTCCAAATGGGTCGTGAAATGTAACACTCGTCTGTCAGTACTTCTTTATACTAACAATTCACATATTTTCTTTTCACACACAGTATATAAACTTCAAAGTAAACAGACGGTAATTATTCAAATTCGAATTCGTCCACCAAAACTACAGCATAGCAAGAATTTGCATCTTCTAAACACTCCGTATCCAACAGTTTGAAAGTTCGCGTCGCTATCGAACGACATCGAAATGACACTAGATTCCCTGCAAGCATTACCTTTATACTCAGCGGCAATCGATAGAGTAGCTTTATAAACAGCGGCACTCGACAGAGTACCTTTATACCCAGTGGCAATCGGTAGAGTAATTTTATACTCAGTGGCAATCGATAGAGTACTGACATTGTACTCACATATAGCATCGGACATTGAGAGTCCGAGACACTACGAGGTTGTCCACAGTTAGACTGCCTAGACCCATGGTAGCCCGCATCCATGATCAATATTTATTTGAATCATAGGAATGACTCTCCTTTTGTTTGCATTTTTAATTCTGGGATTAAACGAATTTCAACTACGGATGTCTCGAAGTATATGCGTATTTCGGCACATGTATTCCCTCAAGATGTTTTTGTTTTTTCACATTGTGCATAAAAAGGTAAATTTTATGCACCATTATTCAAAAGATTAATTCTCTAAAATTGAAGGAAAGTGGCTAATATTCAGGTGATTTTGCTGCATGGTCAGCCCGGATTCAACATTTGGCGCTTTTTTGGGTAAATTAAAATTTCGCCTAATAGACGTAATGTTAAAGTAAAAAGGGACACCTCCAAGTGGATAATTAATCAATTTTCATAATTTTTTTTCGATTCCTTAGTTTTACTGTGTAAACGAACTTCGCACCAAATTGGAAGTCTGTAGGTGCAGTAGATATATGAGATATTTTTAATGAGTGAGTCAGTCAGTGATAAAATTATCAATCATCAGACATTTTCAAATATCATTATTTCAAAAACTAATTATTCGTTATTTATAAAATTTTGGATTCTAGGTAATTAGTGGGCCTTACTACGTACTTCGTATTACAAGTACATAGGTCGCATAGATTTTCCGTATTACAGTCTAGAGTGTCGAAATTTTGGGAAAACAGCTCGAAATTGTTCGTGTAATATAACACACTAGTATGTCAGACGAAAATGGCTGACACACTGCCGTGTGTGTAGATGTTGCCGTTGCATATTAACAGGCATAAATGCATACAACTGAAGACGATCCAGGATTCATTGCTCGTTTTAAAATGGTTTTAATTGATGATATTAAAGAAAAAATGAAAAAATGGCCTTATATTGAAAATTACGAAAAATCTACAGCTCTCTATCCAAAATTTAAATCTGTTAATTTGCATGCCCTATGAACAAAGAGATTTTGTTTGGGAAAATGTTTTGTAAAAAATGAAACACAAGTTTAATGACATAGCCTTAAGACGCATGGGTTTAAACAACATTTGACATTTTGACATTTTATTAACATACATCTGACTTGTGTGCTTGACGTCAAGTGCCCGCTTATAAGTAATCGTCAATATATCAGGGACGAGGTAGCACACACAAGGAAAAATTTACAACACAGAGAAATGCAGCCGAGTGTGCACAGAGTGTGCAACGGAGCCAGCGGGATTCGAGCTCGCACCCTTCTACAGTCGCAAAGGTTTAAACAATATTACTCTTAAAAAACTCTTCAACACTTTAATTATTTTTGCAGTTTCATTCAGCTCTTTTTCTTAAGTGGTAGGGTAAAATTTGGGTAGTTCGGTGAGAAAATGTTAGGCCTGGAACAGCAATCCTCTGAAAATAAAGGCATTTCTCTGCTCTTTCAATAACATACTTTTGAAGCATTATAATTCTACATTTGTACATTTTCTGTCTTATGATAAATGATTAATTTTTTTTTTAAATACAGAAACTTTCTTAAATGGCGTGCCAGTAATGAAAAAAATTCAATTCTCACAGAATTAAAAATAATCTAGTCCTTTGAGTACATTATTTGAAGTGTTTATCTTGGAAGATATTTAATGTGGTTTGGACCGTTGAGAGTATAACACAGTAAGTGGAATGACCTTTAAGGTTGTTAGTCGCCAACTTCCGAATTCACTTCGCTAATGTTAAGTTTATGGGCGTGTGATGCATTCGTATATTTAAAATATCTCCTCCGGAAATAAATATTTTTAACTTATTCTTTCTGTGCACTCTTTTTAAAGAGTTTTTTTCCTTAGTTGTCAAAATATTTCTAAAATATATACTTCATTTTATGTGAATCGTTAAAATCTTACTCGCAGGTCGTCAGCTATTAACACACAAAATATTAAATTAATCATATATTTTAGAAATATTTGACACGAAAGAAAAAAATAAACATCTTTTAAGAAGAGCACAAAGGAAAAAGTAGTTAAAAATATTAATTTCCCGAGGATATTTTAAATATACGAATGCATTCTACGACCATAGACTTAACAATAGCGAGGGGATTTCGAAAATTAACTAACAGCCTTAACTGATATTTTATTAAAGGGTTATAGGAATTTCTCGGTATAAAAATAAGTATATTTAAGAAGTTGTTTGAACGTCTCAGAACGAGATAGAAATATGTACATTTATCCATAAAAAATATATATTTAGATTTTTCAAAAACAATTTTTTTATTAATTTTTACTGAAAAATGGGCCTTTTAGACGCGTTTTTCCTCGATGTTGCGCGGCATGTAACAATCCGTGGTACCCAATATTTCTGTGAGTGGTTTCGTCTGAAACCAATTGAAATAAGAACACGTTAGAATATGTATAACTGCTTTTGACCACCTTTTTTTTTAAGTTTGAATTTTTAATACAATTTTGAAGGTATCAAACTTAATGTGTCAGTTTTCAATAAAAAATCTGATTTTCCTTTTTTTATGAAAACGATCGGATTAAAAATTTTAAAACAGCATCAGTAAAAGATTAGTAAATTATGTAACCTTTCATTAGAAAAAAAAACTTCCCAAGGAAATCGGTTTATCGTTTTGCCTAGCTTTTTACGATTAATTTTTACGATTATTATATATAGTTATTTTCCAAAGTACTCACTTAAAAATCATTGTTTCGGGGAAATCCCGTTTAAAGTTTTTTAACAAGTACCACTCGATCGTACAGTGTAGAGCAAAAATCGCTGTAACTTCTATATACATTTACATTTTTTAAACGGATTGGAACGGATCATTTAATTGCTCAAATGGACGCCTGACTTGGCGTCTTATCGCGTAACATGACGAGTGAATTTAGTTACTCAATCACATGCAAAAATATAGTAATAAATTGTTAAGACATTTAAATGCGTCAAACATTAAAAGGTAAAACAAATACATTTAATTGTTGTTCTGTATAACGCTATAGTGAAATTAAAAATTCAATTTCATAAATTGATATTTATTGATATGTTTTACAAGAATGATTAAGAAAGACAACGTAAATTGAACTAATACTAAATTTGATTTAATGTGAGTATATATATCCACATGTATTTGATGTATTGGACTATATTTTTATAACTTTCAGTATGAAGTTATGATATGATTTGTTATTAACAAGACAAATTTCAAATTCTGATATTCTATGGAATAAATTAAGTAATAGTACAGGCAATAGAGACCGTATAGGGGCTCTACCAAGCAAAATTCATGGTAATTCTGGAAATAGGCTTACTATATGTTTTTTGGGTCGCTGAATCCGAATTTGTAACTTCCCACCAAAATTTCCCCCGGCAACCCCCCCCCCCCAAATATTGGTAAAATGCCCCCCAAAAAAGGTTTTTATTAAAAAAATCAATTTTTTTTATTATTTTAGGGGAAAAGTATCTAGAAATTCAGAAAGTAGACAAAATTTGCAACAAATTAGATATATGATATTATGACTTAGGATGAAGGGGAGAAGGGGGGATCAGCCTCGGAACATGCGCGCGGTGCTGCGTGAACTAAGTTGCGCAATTCCACTTAACCACTCACACGTTTACATTCGCCCTCCCATCTCCCCTCCGAACTTTCTCTATAAGGTAAGTTTTTTGTGTCGCTGAATCCGAATTTTTAACTTCGCCCAAAAATTTCCCCCCGACCCCCCGCCCCCAAACAGTTGTTTTTAACTTAAATTTCTTATTGTTTTAGGGGAAAAGCATTAGGAATATCAGAAACTAGACAAAATTTGCAACAAATAGGATATATGACATTATGACGTAGGCTGAACGGGGAGGGGGGGGGGGCTGCCTCTGAACATGCACGCCGGCGCTAAGTGCACTAAGTTATGAATTCCAGGCAATAGGGGATTTTACCTGGAAAAATTAATACTAGTTCTGGATTTCGACTCACTTTATGTTTTTTGGATCGCTGAATCCGAATTTGTAACTTCCCACCAAAATTTCACCCGGCAACCCCCCAAAAAATTGATTTTTTGAAAACATTTGGTTTTTGAGAAAAGCGCGCGGGGAATGTTCCGAGGCAGCCCCCTGTCTCCCCGTGTATCCTACGCCAAAATATCATATATCCTATTTGTTGCAAATTTTGTCTAGTTTCTGAATTTTGTAATGCTTTTTCCCTAAAACAATAAGAAACTTCAGTTAATGACAACTATTTTTTTTTGGGGGGGGGGGGAATTTTGGGGGTAAGTTAAAAATTCGGATTCAGCGACCCAAAAAACTTAAAGTAAACCTTATAAGGAAAGTTCGGAGGGGAGATGGGAGGGCGAATGTAAACGTGTGAGTGGTTAAGTGGAATTGCGCAACTTAGTCCACGCAGCACCGCGCGCATGTTCCGAGGCAGATCCCCCCTTGCTCTTCATCCTAAGTCATAATGTCATATATCTAATTTGTTGCAAATTTTGTCTACTTTCTGAATTTCTAGATACTTTTTCCCTAAAACAATGAAAAATTTGATTTTTTTAATAATAACCTTTTTTGGGTCGCTTTTTACCAAAATTTGGGGGTTGCCGGGGGAATTTTGGTGGGAAGTTACAAATTCGGATTCAGCGACCCAAAAAACATAAAGCCGATTTCCAGAACTACCATTAATTTTGCTAGGTAAAACTCCCTATTGCCTGGACTATAAGTTAAATGTGCAGTTTTTGCGATTTAATCACATACAAAATAATCCCTCATTAAAAATTTTAGAAATGAAATCATTTAATGTTTTCTCTTAATTTGATCTCATTTAAAAGAGCCCTAGTTCCGGCGTGCACAATTACCCTTTACACGGTGACGGCGCAAGTCAAAGGGGTTTTCTTTCATAAATTTTGCTCTCATTCTGTTTCTGATTTCCTAAACTTATTCATGATACATAAATAGAAAGTTTCTTATTAAAAAAAAAGGAAGTTGAATAATTATAGGCAGTTAGGTAAAAAGGATATCATTATTGCTATTAATATTTATAATGTCTGACACATACTCGATAGGTTATTTAGAAAAATAGGGGCGAAAACATTATTTATGTTAACAATCATGTACTCTAAAGTACAGGGTGGTTATAATTAAACTTCCCCTATAAACAGCATCCTACAGCGCAAACGAGTGAGCGGAATGCAATGAAATTTGGTATATAGAGTATACACGAGATGCGCTCGTGGAATTTCCAAAAAAAAAAAAAAAAAGTTCCAAAATGTCCACCAGATGGCGCTTTTTACGGAAAAAAACATTAAATTTAACACATTAAACGACCAAAACAGAATACAAAAACAGTATTAACAATCCAGAACAAGAATTATGAGTAATAAAATGTAAAACCGGCTGTTTTGGTCATTTATTGTATTAAGGGGTCTTGTACCTTTTAAACGCGTCGAAAATTAACGAAAAACTTCAAAGTTTGAATTAGTCTATTTTCAAAACCGTTTTATGTATAAACATGAAATTTCATATTGATTAGACAGATTATGCTTTATAATATATTACCAACAGATATTTATTAACCCTTTACAGAATTTCTGTATTGTTGAAATCAAAATAGCTCTTTTTTTACCCCATAAGCCATTGCGCGCATGATATCTTTAGAAAGTATGTATGGATTGTCATGAAATTTGGTAAATATACTAAACAAATATGTGTGTTTAAAATGATCTACTTTTAAGTATTTACAATGGTAATATTTGTAGTTATGACTATTTTTATTCATTAAAAATACAAAATTTTTATATTTTTTTTACGAAAATGTTTTTTTTTTGTATAGTTAATGAAATAATTTTAGCCTAAGAGTAGGTCATTTTAAACACACATATATGTTTAGTATCTTTACCAAATTTCATGCCAATCCATACATACTTTCTGAAGATATTATGCGCGCAATGACTTATGGGGTAAAAAAAGAGCTATTTTGATTTCAACAATACACAACTTCTGTAAAGGGTTAATAAATTTCTAATGGTAGCATATTACAAAGCACTGTCCGTTTAACCAATATCCAAAATTTCATGTTTATATATAAAAAGGCTTTGAAGATAGACTAATTCAAACTTTGAAGTTTTTCGTTAATTTTCGACGCGTTTAAAAGGTACCAGACCCCTTAAATTTTATGTTTTTTTCGTAAAAACATAATTAAAACATAATTAAAACATATTAAAAACCATCTGGTGGACATTTTGTAACTAATTTTTTTTTTTCGAAATTCCGCGAGTGCATCTCGTGTATAGTCTATATACCAAATTTCATTGCATTCCGTTCACCCGTTTGCGCTGTAGGATGCTGTTTATAGGGGAAGTTTAATTATAAACACCCTGTACTTTCTCTGTTAAATTTCAACAGAAACTAATAAAATAAATAAAAACAGTTTCTTTAGGCTAATACGCCCGTATAATCTTCATCTCTTAAAATTCAACCTTCAAAATATCTAAATTATATTCCTTGAACAATTTCTCATAAGTATAGATTTATATGTCTGAAACAGCTGATTTCAAATAAATTATAATAATTAATTAAAATCATTTAATAATATAATAGTCTTCCAAGACAAATCTGATTGATTTTTTTAAATTCTCTAGTTAGTAAATAGTCACACATTTTATTAAACAATTGTGGTAGTGTAATACTAAAAATAATCTTCGTTTAATATAATGGTTATTATAACCACAACACGAGTAATAATTATAATAAAAAAGAAAAGTGCCCAGCTAAACTGATGGCATTGAGCTCACAGGCTATTCACACTAATTGTATATTATACACTTATTTTAAAGAATAATGCCCCTCAAAAAACTAAGTGAAGGGGAATTAGCCCCCGTTTCCCCCTTTATACTTAACCAGTGAACCTCCAAATCTAATCAGGGAAGCCCCTTATCATAATAAACCGGTATACCAAATTTGAAGCAAATCGAATAATCCTGCAAAAAGAACATTTATCTAAATTAAGGGGGTGGACTAGTCCCCCCCTTTATCTTTAACCAATGAATCGCCAAAACGAATCAGGGAAGCTCCTTAACATAATAAACCGGTATACCAAATTTGGAGCAAAGCGAATAATTCTGCATGAAAAACCCGTTTATATAAATAATGGGGGGTGGCCTAGCCCCCCCTTCCCCCTTTATCTTTAAACAATAAACCCCCAAAACTAATCAAGGAAGTTCCTTAACATAATAAACCGGTATACCAACTTCGGAGCAAATCGAATCATTCTGCATGAAAAACCCAATTATCTGAATTAAGGAGGTGGACTATCCCCCCTTTTCCCCCTTTATTCTTAACCATTGAACCCCCAAAATTAATCAGGGAAGTTCATTAACATAATAAACCGGTATACCAACTTCGGAGCAAATCGAATCATTCTGCATGAAAAACCCAATTATCTGAATTAAGGAGGTGCACTAGCCTCCTTTCCCCCCTTTATTCTTAACTAATGAACCTCCAAAACTAATCAGGGATGTCCCTTAACATAATAAACCGGTATACCAAATTCGGAGCAAATCGAATTATTCTGCATGAAAAACCAATTATTCTGAATTAAGGGGGGGGACTAACCCCGTTTTTCCCCCTTTATCCTTAACCAATGAACTCCCAAAACTAATCAGGGATGTTCCTTAACATAATAAACCGGTATACCAAATTCGGAGCAAATTAAATGATTCTGCATGAAAAACCCATTTTTCTGAATTAAGAGGGGGACTAACCCCCCTTTTCCCCCTTTATCCTTAACCAATGAACCCCCAAAACTAATCAGGGATGTTCCTTAACATAATAAAGAGGTATACCAAATTCGGAGCAAATCGAATGATTCTGCATGAAAAACCCCTTTTTCTGAATTAAGGTGGGGTGGACTAACCCCGTTTTTCCCCCTTTATCCTTAACCAATGAACCCCCAAAACAAATCAGGGATGTTCCTTAACATAATAAACCGGTATACCAAATTCTTAGCAAATTAAATGATTCTGCATGAAAAACCCATTTTTCTGAATTAAGGGGGGGGGGGACTAACCCCCCTTTTCCCCCTTTATCCTTAACCAATGAACTCCCAAAACTAATCAGGGATGTTCCTTAACATAATAAACCGGTATACCAAATTCGGAGCAAATTAAATGATTCTGCATGAAAAACCCATTTTTCTGAATTAAGGGGGGGGGGGACTAACCCCCCTTTTCCCCCTTTATCCTTAACCAATGAACCCCCAAAACTAATCAGGGATGTTCCTTAACATAATAAACCGGTATACCAAATTCGAAGCAAATCGAATGATTCTGCATGAAAAACCCATTTTTCTGAATTAAGGGGGGGGGGGGTGGACTAACCCCGTTTTTCCCCCTTTATCCTTAACCAATGAACCCCCAAAACTAATCAGGGATGTTCCTTAACATAATAAACCGGTATACCAAATTCGGAGCAAATCGAATGATTCTGCATGAAAAACCCATTTTTCTGAATTAAGGTGGGGGGGGGGGTGGACTAACCCCGTTTTTCCCCCTCTATCCTTAACCAATGAACTCCCAAAACTAATCAGGGATGTTCCTTAACATAATAAACCGGTATACCAAATTCGGAGCAAATTAAATGATTCTGCATGAAAAACCCATTTTTCTGAATTAAGGGGGGGGGGACTAACCCCCCTTTTCCCCCTTTATCCTTAACCAATGAACTCCCAAAACTAATCAGGGATGTTCCTTAACATAATAAACCGGTATACCAAATTCGGAGCAAATTAAATGATTCTGCATGAAAAACCCATTTTTCTGAATTAAGGGGGGGGGACTAACCCCCCTTTTCCCCCTTTATCCTTAACCAATGAACCCCCAAAACTAATCAGGGATGTTCCTTAACATAATAAACCGGTATACCAAATTCGAAGCAAATCGAATGATTCTGCATGAAAAACCCATTTTTCTGAATTAAGGGGGGGGGGGTGGACTAACCCCGTTTTTCCCCCTTTATCCTTAACCAATGAACCCCCAAAACTAATCAGGGATGTTCCTTAACATAATAAACCGGTATACCAAATTCGGAGCAAATCGAATGATTCTGCATGAAAAACCCATTTTTCTGAATTAAGGTGGGGGGGGGGGTGGACTAACCCCGTTTTTCCCCCTCTATCCTTAACCAATGAACTCCCAAAACTAATCAGGGATGTTCCTTAACATAATAAACCGGTATACCAAATTCGGAGCAAATTAAATGATTCTGCATGAAAAACCCATTTTTCTGAATTAAGGGGGGGGGGGGACTAACCCCCCTTTTCCCCCTTTATCCTTAACCAATGAACTCCCAAAACTAATCAGGGATGTTCCTTAACATAATAAACCGGTATACCAAATTCGGAGCAAATTAAATGATTCTGCATGAAAAACCCATTTTTCTGAATTAAGGGGGGGGGGGACTAACCCCCCTTTTCCCCCTTTATCCTTAACCAATGAACCCCCAAAACTAATCAGGGATGTTCCTTAACATAATAAACCGGTATACCAAATTCGAAGCAAATCGAATGATTCTGCATGAAAAACCCATTTTTCTGAATTAAGGGGGGGGGGTGGACTAACCCCGTTTTTCCCCCTTTATCCTTAACCAATGAACCCCCAAAACTAATCAGGGATGTTCCTTAACATAATAAACCGGTATACCAAATTCGGAGCAAATCGAATGATTCTGCATGAAAAACCCATTTTTCTGAATTAAGGTGGGGGGGGGGGTGGACTAACCCCGTTTTTCCCCCTCTATCCTTAACCAATGAACTCCCAAAACTAATCAGGGATGTTCCTTAACATAATAAACCGGTATACCAAATTCGGAGCAAATCGAATGATTCTGCATGAAAAACCCATTTTTCTGAATTAAGGGGGGGTGGACTAACCCCGTTTTTCCCCCTTTATCCTTAACCAATGAATCCCCAAAACTAATCAGGTATGTTCCTTAACATAATAAACCGGTATACCAAATTCGAAGCAAATCGAATGATTCTGCATGAAAAACCCATTTTACTGAATTAAGGGGGGGGGGGGGGTGGACTAACCCCGTTTTTCCCCCTTTATCCTTAACCAATGAACCCCCAAAACTAATCAGGGATGTTCCTTAGTATAATAAACCGGTATACCTAATTCGGAGCAAATCGAATGATTTTGCATGAAAAACCTATTTTTCTGAATTAAGGGGGGGGATGGACTAACCCCGTTTTCCCCCCTTTATCCTTAACCAATGAACTCCCAAAACTAATCAGGGAAGCGCCTTATCACAATGAACCTAGGAAAAAATTTTGAAGCAAATCGGATGTTTCTATCAAGAGTTATCGCGTTACGTACATACGTACATACATACATACATACATACATACATACAGAACGGGCGGGCACATTAGCTCTCAGGCTTTGATAGCCTGTGAGCTAAAAAATAATGCAAAATATGTGAAATATATATTTCATTCTGGTTTTAAATATAATCAATTATTTCTAAATTCATCAGCACCAAACTCAATTTAACATATATAAAAACAAGAAGGTTATAAAGAAAACATGAAATTTTTCGAATGGGTGGCTAATTCCATAGAAGTATAAAGATAAATATTATACTGTATAAATGAATAAAGAAAATATGAAATTACAGTTTAAAAAAAATTTTAAAATGGTGCACATAAAAGTGTTTGAATACTATTATTATTTTTAATTCAATTCTTTTTATGATAAATAAACGTTTAATATCGTTGTAATGTGATATAATAAATTTTATAATATTTAACCATTAGTAACCTGCGGACAAAGAGTTCACAAGCCAAGTAGTCGGATAGTTGGCGGGCATTCTGCGGAATTTGGCGAATTTCCTTGGCAAGTAAGTAGAAATTAAGAAAATGAATCCAAAAAGTGAGTGATTTTTTTTTTTTTTTTTTTTTTTTTTTTTTTTTTTTTACAGAATAGGAAATTAGGAAAATTATAACAATTATTTTGTAATAGTTTTATTATTAAGTGTGTTTTATCAATTAAATGTTATTGATAAGAAGTTACTCGTTGCTTTAAATTATAAAATTATTTATTAAAAATACTATTTTTTACATATATATATCGCAGATAAAGCTATCAAACGTTTTAATAACTATTTATATAGGTTTTGAAAATATGCATAGAGCAATTGAAGGACATTTTATGATACATTGGAGAATAAATTTTATGTGCAATAACATACATTAGTACATCTATATTAAGCATTCAAATAATTTCTAATGTGAAACATTTTTTATATGTTTTTCAGAGGTCTGGTGCTAAAAAAAGTACAAAGTAAATAACCCATAAATGAAAATTCGCACGAATGCAGGAAAAGTGGAAAGATGCAAACACGATTATAAAATTATAATAACGCATTTTGTTGATGACAATTTCTTCTTTATTAAAACGATTTAAGATAATTTAAATAAACAAAATAAGATCATTTATTTAAATAAATACAAGCTTTTCATATCAGAATGATTTTAAAACAAATAGTATAAGTAGAATTCTCGTTTCTACTTCATTACGTTAAACAAAAATCCGATCAGATAATTTTTGTATTTTCCTTAAGTATGTATATTGCATATAAAATAATGAAGAATTATTATTGAAATGGTAAGATATTTACGTGGCTAAGCTGGCGAGAACGAAATTTATTACTTTAGAATACGTACATTTTGTATTTAAATTCTCAGGTCAAAAAATGTATAATTGAAATTAATAATTCATTCATGCCATATAAACAAAACATTTTATAATTAGAAAATATATGAATGGATTTGTACCTAAATCTATAAATGGCAAACGTACAAATAGTGCTCTAATTCTATTTACAAAATTGTTGTACATATGCAGGGTTGCCAAGGGCGACTATGTTTATATTCGTGTCGTACCAGTATATAAAAAATATTTTTACACTAGATAGCTCTTGCAGTTATTGCAGAAGTATTTGCAAAGGATTACAGTTGGATTAAATTGTAATGAACCCTTTGAAAAAATATCCACCAGCGGCAACCCTGCATCCTTTTTATCCTGTTTGTTATGGGTCATTTTGTTATTCAATCATATCACTTTGTCTCATTTTTAATGAAATAAAAGCGCTACTATCATTATGCAAATGTTTCTTATGTTCTTAGATTTGTCTTTCTATTTTTCACAGGCTCATATAAAAATTACACAACAGCAATGTGGAGGAGTATTACTTAATCATCATTATGTAGTAACTGCAGCTCATTGTGTTTATAGGTATGAGTCCAAATATTTTTTTATGTTTCTGTGTACCTTCCTTCAAGTATCATCGTAGTAAAATACCATTTTGCATAAGTTACCCACGATTCCCGAAAACATTACTTTGTTTTCAGAAACCTCAGAAAAGTATAGATTTCCGAGATGTAAAGAAGAATTTCTGAAGCAATAGTTTCTTTCGCTGCCCGTATTTTAGGAAACATTTTCGAGTTATTTTCGCGGTGTATTAATCAGTTTCTCAACCCGGTATCAACCCGAAATGTCAGTTTTTTTAAAGCTGTTAATTTTTTTGTATACAATTTCATGTTCAACAGAAAACATGGTAAATTAGCAGCGTAAAATGAATATTATTTTGTTTCTGTTGCATGCATAAGTTCTGTTACGCCGATGAAAATGTTTTCTTGAAAATTGACAACATTTGAAAAAATAATATTTCGTGTTGACACCAGGTTGAGAAAACTGATTAACACACTCTAAAAGCTACTCGGAAATGTTTCCGAAAGTTATGGGCAACAAAAGAAATTTTTAATCAGAACTGTTCCTTTAAATCTCGGGAACCAATCGGTTTCCGAGGTTTCTGAAGATAAAGGATTGTTTTTAGAATCTTCTTTCTTTTGTATCGTGGGTAACTCGGGTGAGGTTATATTTTCGTAAACCTTTTTGATAGATCTCCTTCTTTACAGTGTAATACAAAAATGATATCAATAATTGTGTCATCAATTAGAATGATTTAAGATTTAATATCTGTTTAACCTCTTATTACTTGTTAATTTAAAATTATCATTTCGACGTGCTATAAAAAATGAAATGAATGTTTCACGTATTTTGACGTTCAAAGCAATTTCTTAATTTAAAATGTACGAATTTCGAATATATGTAATATAAAGAAACATTCGATAGTTTAAAGTATTTTGAATAGTAGAAGAAGCAATATATTAACGCAAAATGTTTCAAATTTACTTTGTAGTTCTGAGAAACTTCCTTTATTAAAGAATTTGCAAGTAGTATATAAAATGAACGTGACGGATAAATGAGTCTGAAAATGTTTAATGAAGAATTAATAGTATCCTAAAAGTCAACATTCTGGTTTAAGAAACCGGATTACGTCACTATAAAAACGACTCGGAAACGTTTCCGAAAACCAGTGGCAGTAAAAGAAACTTTGTTTTTATAAATGATTCTTTAACACTCGGCAATACAGGATGTCAAAACCAAAAGTCTTGCCCTGATTATAAATATTTATTGTGCTCAAACTATTATAATTAGACATATGTTTGTTTGGATACATCGTAAGTACTCTTATAAAATTTTTTATAAAACCATGTATCTCAGTAAATTTCAACGCGTGCCCCCTTGGAAGCTCGGAGAATGTCTAAGCGGTATTCTAGTTGCCGCCAAGGGTTCTTTAACACTAGAACGCCCGGAAATTTTGCTCAAGTTTCATAAAAATATTTGACACCGGAATTTTTATTTAAAATTATTTAATTGATGCATTTAACGTAGATCTACAGGTTTAAATTTAACTTATTTCATGAAAAAAATTCTGGTTCCAATTGACATTTAATCACATGGTCGGAGTCGAATCGACTCCTTCCGGGCGTTCTAGTGTTAACATGTCTTCTGTTACAGTACACACAGAAGCTTGTATCCTTGTCTTCAGTTCTTCAACGTCAGCAATTGGTGTGACAAAGACTCTGTCCTTGATATAGCCCCAAAAGAAAAAATCCAGAGGATTAATATCTGGAGAGCGCGGAGACCTCACAAAATCCTACTCCCCTCAATCACTCTTGACGTTACAATCGAGCCATCCATTGCATAAAAAACTACTAAAACTGACCTATCCAATAATACAACGAGTTACATTATTACACAAACGGTTAATTTGTAATGAATTATTATAATCACGGTAAGACTTTTGGTTCACCTTATATATTGATTCCTGAGGTTTCAAATGTTAAAGAAAACTTTTTGCAATCATGGGTAACTCGGAAGCGGTAATTGTATATTTTCGTTGGTTGTTATATTATATGTTCATAGATTAAGAAACATTTGTCTTTTTTAAAGTGTACAATTTAAAACGTTTATTATTTTACTTGTGGAAAGTTTATCTAAGCAATAACATTTTTCATTAACTACATAACTACATTTAATATTTTAATTGGATAATCATTTATGATTGATATTGCAAAATAATATTACACATAATTTATTTAAAATCCTTAGTAATAAATTCCACATATTAAATTACGGAGATATATTAATAACCCTAATTTAAAGTTTATGTGTGCATGTGCATACAGACATAAACAGCTTTAAAACTATTATAATCTTTATTAAAAGA
This sequence comes from Maratus speciosus, assembly GCA_963932465.1. Classification (NCBI taxonomy): domain Eukaryota; kingdom Metazoa; phylum Arthropoda; class Arachnida; order Araneae; family Salticidae; genus Maratus; species Maratus speciosus. The sequence continues at coordinate 338,057,625 of OZ010787.1, read as the reverse complement.
AATTGAATAAAATAATTTATAACCATTTCTACTCGCGTATTTTGGGCACGTTTTGCGATTTTTCAGCACTAAAAGTAGGAGGTTCGTAAAATACGCGATTTGTTTTTGAATATTTAATTTTCTCAAAGAATAATTTAGAGTAAAATAATGTCGAAATAATTACATATCAAATTAATGGAACAATAAGGAAGATTAAACTAAATGTACACTGTTAACTATTTTGTCCTAGGTTGAACCAACTCATGTTACCTCAGTAGCTGCGATAAGAGTTTGAAATCTCGTTCCAACATTTGGTGCCCGGGTTGAACCATAGCTCACAATGTCGGAACGAGATTTCACCATCTTATGGCTGCAGCCACTGAAGCAAGAAACATGGTGCAACATAGGGCAAAATTTTTAACAGTGTATAAGCGTTTCAACAATACATAAAGGAATTTTCGAACAATGAGAAAACAACCTTAGGAACAATTTAGATTATGAAACAGAAAAAGAAAACATAGCCTCTTTAAATTAGCAAATGAATTACATAGATAATGTTAATAACTTTGGTAGAAGCTAAACCTCTTTCTCTTTTAAGCATGAAAGCATTTTAGCACATTTTATTGAGATGTATTTTCCAGATTCGGAACCACAAAATGTCCATACACTTTTAACTGCTTCGTTTAGCACTTATTACTGTTTGATCTAATATCAAATAATCAATTCATTCACTCTTAATTCTTATCCAGCTGCCCTGTTTATATTTTCTTTTCAACCTATAGCAGTATACCATAAATATAAAATCTTTCTTAAAATAGTTATTTTACTAAACATGGCAAATGTCAAATAATCTAGACAAGCTTTAAACAGGGCTGGTGAAGCTGCCTACACACATTACAGCTGGAAAGAAAAAGATTGAGTGAAAAAATTATAAGATTGTTTCTAAAATCCAAAGTGAAATACTGTAAGATGAAATTCTGTGGAAAACATGCGGTGAGATTTTCCTTTCATTAATTTAAATTATCACATATTCTTCATGGGCGAATCTTTGTTTTCTACGGAAATTTTCTTTCAATATTAAAAGGCACAAAAATACGTACGGACGTAAATTACACGAGTAAATACAGTATTTAAATTTTTACACATTCCTAAAAAAAATAAATATTCCTTTTAAAGCATGCAGTCGATTCCGCTTATAATGAACCTGGTTGGAAGGTCAAAATTGGTTTGGTATATTTGAAGTTCGTTATAAATGATTTACGACTTTTTTATAATATGTACTACTATAAATACTTTTAGCTATACTGGGTGATTAAAAAAACGTTTAGAAAATGACAAGGCAAATTAGGTATACAGCAAGGATAAAAAGTCACGTAGAGACATAGGGTCGCAAATCACTTATTTAGTCGCAAATGCAGTGCGTTTCATCTTAACTGAACCCGGGTTGACGGTAATAATTTCGAGAGAAATAAAAACATTGTAATGAAAAGGCAACGATATGTACCTTGTTTTGTGTGAAATGTGATAACATTACGAAAAGATCTGGAAAACATGTTGCTCAAGCAATCGATGATAGCGTATGGATTGGTAATGACAGTCCAAAATGTGGGGTATCAAGTGCATACTGCTGCGCGTATAATGCAAACTTCTACCACTTTTGTTTGGTGTTATCACATTTACAACAAAGGTGAGAATGTCCATTAAATGTTTTATTATAATATACTTCAGTTTTGTAAAAGTTATTACTGTAAACCCAAACTGATTTAGGATAAAACACCGTGTATTTTTGACTAAGTAAGGGATTTGTAACCCTGTGTTCCTATGTGATTTTTCATCCTTGTTGTATGCCTGATTTGCCATGGCATTTTGTAAACTTTTTTTTTAAGTCACCCTGTATATAAGAATTTTAATGAATATTTTAACGGTATTAAAATAATTTTACACGCTTTAATTTGATTTTTTTAAATATAAGCATTAAAATTTATATTAAATGGTTGCATCAGAAATATATCAAAATTTTTCATTTTTGTACTAGAATAATTTTACAAGGGTAACCTATCCATAAAACATACCTTTACGTCCAAAAAATTTTGTCACTTTTGTTCACCTCACACTTTTACTAAGAAACAGTCTGTCAATTTCGTTTTCTATTATAAAAATCAAGTTTATGATACCTGGGTTAACATAATTGTTTTCAAGAAAACGAGTGATGATTCTGACTGCTGCCATTGAGTCACTTGTTTCTGGAATAGGATAGCTTTCCGCACGATCACCGTCAGGTATTCTTCAACGCTAGGCGTATCCTTATTGCTAATGGATGCTGCGATATTTTCATCAGCTGGTTATTCAGAGATGATCAAGTTTTTATCAAATTTTGCATAATCATTAATTTTATTTATTTTTTGCGAAATAAGTCAGGCTCTAATCGGTTTTACGGCAACAATTCGAATAAGTGAATGTCCTCTTCTTCGGCATCTTCATTGAGCGGCCTTACAGAGAATTTTGAGTGGTAATAATGTCTTTTTTGACTTTTTTTTTCTGTAGCATTTAGCCATGCTTTAACTATCTACCCTATTAAAATCCGTGCGCGTACCTTGTAACCACAAAAACTCGGAAACCAAAGGGCATGGGGCTATGAAATTTGGCACACGGATTGCTGGTAGGGGACCCATAAACGATTGGGGCAAAAAATTCGAAAATTTTAAATAGATTTTTTTTTATTTTATTTTATGTTTTTGACGACATTTTTATGTTCAACCTGTAATCGCGCAAGTTCGAAACAGTTCTAAATGTTTCCTGCAATGTGAGACGCCATGCTGCAATACTAAGAAGATATAGTGGGAATTACGATAATTCTTTTACCTGGCATGCAAATAATTAGAGAGTATTTAATTGTGCTTAATTATTACCTTTTTAAAAAAATAAAGAAAAACATTTTATCACAAACATGAATAAAAGTTTTTATTCTATTTATTCCTTTATTTCAAAGATATTGTTTTAACGTCTGTTGCCATAGCAACACAATAAATTAAATTTCATTAAAAATTATGCACAGTAGTAGAAAAATATTTTTCGAGATATACCTATTACGTACGCCACGCTGCAATACTAAAAAAATGTAGTGGGTATTACGATATTTTTTTTATTCGCTTATACCTCGCAAGCTAATAATTAGAGATTGTTTAACTGCACTTAATTATTACTTTTTAAAAAAAAATAAGGAAAATCATTTTATCACAAACATCAACAAAAATTTTTATTCTATTTATTCCCTTATTCCAAAGATATCGTTTTATCGCCTTCTGTCATAGCAACATGATAAATTAAATTTCATTTTTAAAAATGCACAATAGTAGAAAAATATTTTTTTCTAAATCGAATAGTTATTGAACAACTCAACACTTTAACAGGGGAATTCTTATTTCTTATTTAGATATTTTAAAGTTGTTTGTTGTCATTGTGTTTTTGCTATTTTTTTTTTCATATTCGATTATTATTATGTCTATTTCATGTGAATTTTTCACGTACTACTACGTTTTACTACGGATTTTAATTTTAAAAACGTAGTGAAAAAGGGATCATAGACATACATTTTACATATTTTTTTACTTTTGAAAAACAGTTGCAAACCGCTCACGGACTGTTACATATTTTTTTATTTAATATTTACACCTTTTTAATATTTGATCATAACCATGGAAATCGAAGTTTTCAAAATAAGATGCCTAAGCGCAAAAAGTCAGTAACTGGCAATTCCTCACGAAAACAGAGGGCTATAAGCAGCGTGAAAGGTGAGCTAATGAGACAGAGGAAGAAACCGCTGCAAGAAGACTCGCCGCGGCAGAAAGAGACAGGGAAAGACGAATAGCACAAACAGATGAAGAAGCTACTTAAAAAAGATATGAAGCTACACTGCGAGCTCAACAAAGACGTCACGATGAGGGTACCCAACCACTGGCTGTGAGTGAAATTCGCTTATAAGCCATTGCTCGACGTCGAACAATGAATAGTACAAATAATGTCAGAAGATGCGGGTTACACCCAACGGTAGAAGAACAACAATGTGGTAATCTGTATAATGTTTGCATCAAGTGTAATGCCTTTTTTTCAATTCAGAGAAGAATACAAAAGAAATTTATACTCACTGCTGTCACAACGGCAAAGCAATTTTGGAACCTCTTCCAACATATCTAGATCAGATGAGACAGCTTATAGATGGCAGTGATAGATCGTCAGCTCACTTTAAGGAACACATAGGTCATATAACAGTGCGTTGTCTTTTGCCTCTATGGGTGCTCAAGTTTCACCGCCCCCAGATACCGGCCGTATTGTTTTAGAATCCATGAACAAATTTTTCATAATACTTCTCATCTTCATTCATCCGAAGTAGGCCAGGAAAAATATGTTCAGTTGTATGTATTTTCTGATATAGCACTGCGGCAGCGTATGAACAATAGAGAAAATTTAAAATGTAAAGAAGAAATCATGAGCAAGCTTGACGATGTTATCAGAGGAGTTAGCCCTTATGCCCATGCATTTCAAATGTTTCATGAAACGGGAGAACGAGTCATCGCAGAACAAAGACCTAAAGCAGCAGAAAACGTGTGTATGTATATATGCCATAAAAATTTATCAGCGGAAAAGCATCGAGGCAGATAATATGCACCAAAATCAAATGAAATAACTACGGTTTTCCATAGTTCGGATGGTGCACCACCTACAAATAGGGATATCTGCATACATCCGAAGAAGAATCAACTGTGTAGAATAAACGCCCTGAATCCTAATTGTGATCCCATGACTTATGTTTTATTTTTCCCACATGGCGAAAAGGGTTGGAATGTGGATGCTGGATGTTCTGAATTTCAATTTCACAGTCATAGGTTGCCAGTGGGTAGGAATGTTGTCAATCCCATACTTTATGATGGAAAACTCTTGCAGCAGTATTGCATCGATGCTTATGTCAATGTTGAAGGAAACCGTTTTGAATTATACCCGCTCAAACCAGAAAACATTAAGAGTAGAATCTTACTTAGGGTTAGCAGATCACCTTAATGCTCTAGCAGAACAATCTGGTTTGAAACCAGGTGTAATGGTTATTTTGCCATCTATATTCATAGGAAGTCTCAGAGCCATGCAGCAAAATTATCAAGATGCGATGGCAATCGTTAAAGAATATGGTAAGCCTGATCTTTTTGTCACCCTAACGTGCAATTCAAATTGGCGAAAGATCAAAGAGATCCTTTTCCCAGGACAAAAGCCTCATGATCGTCCAGATTTAGTGGCACGCGTGTTCGATATGAAGAAGAAAGCAATGTTGAACGATCTCAAAAAGAGCGGCATTTTGGGACGCACAGTCGCAGAAATACATGTTATTCAATTCCAAAAGAGAGGATTGCCACACACCTTTACTCATTTTAACTGATGATGACAAGGTAAGAGATCCAGCCACTATTTACACCATCGTCTGTGCTGAATTTCCTGATCCCACAATTGAAAATGGATTGAACGAAATTGTCAAGGCTACGATGATTCATGGACCTGGTGGCGTCATAAATCCAAACTCACCTTGCATGGAAGACGGTGTTTGCTCAAAGGGTTATCCAAAGAAGTTCAGAAATGAAACGGCTGAGAATGTTTATGGTTACTCAATGTACAGACAGCGTGATGATGGGAATCACATAATGATAAATAGAAATGTCGTTGACAACCGTTGGGTCCTTCCTTATAGCCCATACCTCACAAAGAAATACATTTCCCATGTTAATGTCGAAATATGCAGCTCTGTTAAATCCATTAAGTACATTTTTACGTATGTATACGAGGGTCATGATTGTGCAAAAGTTGTTTTTGAAAATACCGGTGAGGGATCTATAGTGTGGGATGAGGTGAAGAGTTATTTAAATGCACTATATGTTTCGACACCAAAGGCAATGTGGCGACTTCTTGAAAAGCCCATGCAATACAAGTCGCATGTTATCATTAGATTGTCGGTGCATCTACAAGACATGCAATGTGTGTATTTTAAGGAAGAGAAAAATGTGAAGCTTTTGAAAAAGCAAGAAGTAAAGGAACCATGCTCACTGCTTGGTTTCTACTTAACAGGTCCGATCCTTCAGCAAAAATCTATCTCTATACAGAAATTCCAAAGCACTTTGTATGGAAAGGCAATGTGTAGCAAAGGCGTATTAGATTAGGTGACTACATAGTATAAAGGATGTATTATGTAATCCCAAAGGATATTGAGTAATTCCGTCTTTGTCCAGACTTTCGAGGAGTTAAGGACGCATGAGAATACTGTCCATGAAACATTCAAGGGTGCATACCGTGTTAGAAATTTATTAAAAGATGATGATGAATGGCAACATTGTTTAGTAGAAACATATGGTTTTGAAATGCCGCCCAAACTGAGACAACTGTTTTCCTTCATATGTGTCTTTGGCAATCCAAATTCACCTATTCAATTATAGGAACAGTTAGAGTCAAAACTCTCAGACGATTTTTCTAGCCATCTGCCGCTACAGGAGAGTAAAGATAGAGCCCTTCAAGACATAGCGAATCATCTACGCATACACAAAATGACACTTCAGAGCTTTGAATTGCCTGAACTCTCAAGCCTGGAGAACTCTGTGGAATGCGATGTCTATGATTTACAAGAAGAAAGAGCAGAGGGACAACGATTGTTAAACTAACTAAATCCGAAACAACGTATAATTTTTGATGCTGTCATTGAAAGTATTCAAAATGATTATGCTACAGTCGCTAAGGTTTTTTGTTTCAATGCTTTTGCGGGATCAGGAAAAACATTTCTATTGAATACTTTGCTGCATTATGTTAGAGAAATGGGACATACTGCTATTCCTATTGCATGGACAGACATCGCATCTATACTCTTGAAAGGTGGAAGAACTGTACATTCTCAATTTAAATTACCAGTCCCCATATTGGCTTCAAAAATTCGGCAAAATACATTTGAAGGAAGATTATTGATAATAGCTAAGCTCATTTTATAGGATGAATGTACCATGACATCTATTCATGCTTTGAATGCTGTTGATAGACTTCTGCGAGATTTGGTTGGCAATGATATCCTATTTTGGGACAAAGTGTTTATTCTTGGATCTGACTGGAGGCAGATTTTACCTGTGGTTATGCATGCGAACAAAACACTCTTTTTTGAAAGTTGTATCAAGACTTCTTCTCTTTGGCCAACATTTCGACAGTTCAGTCTGGTTAAAAATATGCAAACGGAGACGGGGTAACATGATTACGTGGAATGGCTCATTCGCCTCGGGGATGGTCGGTTGACTAATGATTATGAACTGGGAGAAGATATTATTGAAATACCTCCAGAATGTTTAGTGCAGGATTCTATAATGGATGATATTTTTGGTTCGTCTGAAATTGATCTTGATCATCTATCGAAAAGAGCCATTTTGTGTCCCAAGAATGAGGATTATTTGAGATTGAATGAGGTGGTTTTACGAAAATTACCTGGGGAAGTCAAGTCTTATTTTAGTGCTGATACAATACTTTGTGATGATGAAGAAGAACAAAACAATTTGCAGATGGATTTCATCAATAGTTTAACACCTTCTGGTATGCCATCAGATCAGTTAAATCTTAAAGTTGGCGTTATTGTGAGGTTGCTTAGGAACATGAATCCTTCCAGTGTTCTCTGTAATGGAACACGTTTAATATACAAAAGGTTGTCGCAAAATGTTATAGATGCAGAAGTTTTGACAGGACATAGGAGAGGCACCCGATTTTTCATACCGAGGATCCTGCTCACTCCTTCGGATACCAGTTTACCTTTCCAGTTACACGCCGTCAGTTTTCACTCAGGCTCACCTTTGCTATGACTATCAATAAATCTCTGAGTCAAAGTTTGAAAAAAGTTGGAATCTATTTGTCCCAACAGTTTTTTCGCATGGGATGTTGTGCGTAGCCTTTTCAAGAGCAACTTCTAGAGGATGTGTACGTGTTTGGGTTAAGGACTTACCAAAATAAGGAAAACTTTTGCCACAGTCTGATAAGGTATTTAGACAAAACATTGTCTTCCGTGAAGTTTTATCTTAAGTCGCAACTATTTTGCTTTATTGTAAAAAACAAACAAACAAAACCGAAGTCAACTGCACTTTACCTCATGGATGACGTGGAAAACATTGCAAAGATTTTTAATTTTAAAAGAATTTTTTTCAATTTTTTTTTCTTTTGCAGTGACGATGTACATTTCATTCTTTCCTACAAATTTTTGTTTGGTTGTCTAAATATTAGGTAGAATTCGTATGAAATACTACCTATTGGGATCGTTCCTATGTTGGAATTTCTGAAACATTTTTGCAAATCTACACCATATATATATATCACTTTCTTCTGGACACGATAACTTTCGTAATTCTGCACCAATCTCTTCCAAACTGATACATAAAATCAAAGGGCATAAAATCTCGGTCAAGTTCGTTAATGGGCAAAATCGGACCAAGGGGATGGAAATAGGGAGGGGTTTTGTGAAAACCGAAAACCCCCCATAACTTCTTAATTTTTGTACATATCAAATCAGTTTAAAGTTTTTATTACTTCTAAAAATAGGGCCAAAATTTTATGAATCACAGATTTTTGATAAAGTTAAAAATGGGCTCAAGGGGCGCAAAAAATAGGGTTTTTGGGAGACAAAAATTCATAACTTCGTCAATTCTACAGATATCAATTCCAATTAATTTTATTATAAATTTTCTTAATATTATCTATAACTTTTATATTCACAAGTTTTTGATAGGACCAATTCGTACCGCAAAAAAAAATTAAAAACGAAAACAAAAAGTGGGTTTGAAGAAGAAAAAAATCCATAACTCCGTCAATTGAAAAGATATGAAATCCCCATGAATTTATCATATATCTTCTTAATATTGTCTACAACATCTATATAGACACATTTTGGATAGGACCAATTCTTACAGCAAAAACAAATTAAAACTACATAGCGGTTGAAGAAAAAAATCATCTAAGTAAGGGTGTATTCAAATCCAAACTGCGCATTTTCTGACTCATTTTACAATTCATTTTTGCTCTCAAAGGCTTCCAATTGGTATGATTTCTTACTCAGAAACTATATAATGTACCGTAATGGTCGATTTTTTGATAGAGGCAGAATATATTTAAAAAAATGCTGTTAAAGTGGGCATTTTGAACCGAATTTCCCGAAGCGGATTGTGTTGAAAAATCATTGCATTAAGGATGCACTCAAATCCAAACTGCGTATTTTCTGACTCATTTTTAAATTCATTTTTGCTCTCAAACGCATTTAATTGGTAGATTCGCTTATTCAGAAACTATATAATATACCGCAACGATCGATTTTTTGATAGAGACAGAATATATTTCAAAAAAAGATGTCAAAGTGGGCATTTTGAACAGAATTTCCCGAAGCAATTGTGTTATCACTTTCTTCTGGACACGATAACTTCCGCAATTCTGCACAAATCTCTTCCAAACTGATACATAAAATCAAGGGACATAAAATCTCGGTCTAGTTCGTTAATGGGCAAAAGCGGACAAAGGGAATGGAAATAGGAGGGGTTTTGTGAAAACCGAAAAAACCCCATAACTTCTTAATTTTTTTACATATCAAATCAGTTTAAAGTTTTTATTACTTCTAAAAATAGCGCCAAAAATTCATGCATCACAGATTTTTGATAAAAAGTGGGTTGAAGATGAAAAATTTTCATAACTCCGTCTATTCGCAAGATATAAAATCACCATGAATTTATCATATATCTTCTTAATATTGTCTTCAACATTTATGTAGACAAGTTTTTGATAGGGCCAATTCTTACAGAAAAAACAAATTAAAAATACATAGCGGTTGAAGAAAAAAAATCATCTTATTAAGGGTGCATTCCAATCCAAACTGTTTATTTTCTTACTCATTTTTAAATTCATTTTTGCTCTCAAACGCATCCAATTGCTAGATTCTCTTATTAGAAACTATATAATGTACAGTAATTATTGGTTTTTTGATAGAGGCAGAATATATTTCAAAAAATGTTGTCCAAGTGGGCATTTTGAACAGAATTTCCCGAAGCGATTGTGTTAGAAACGAAAAATATTGCCATACTGAGAAAATAATTGTTTATTAATCACGTTTTAATTAATTGAAAGAAAAATAAAAACACAGGTCGCTTATAAATCCTTTCAAAAATCACGTCAGCATGTTTCATATTTGTTTTTTATTAAAAATGAATCTGAAAATGTCCCAGTAAATTTCGAGTTGTTGAGTAGCGAAAAATATTTTTTTTAATATCGCCTTAACATGATTCTGATAAAACCAGCTATTTTATAAAAAGGAAATAAAAACTCGTCAAAAGCAGACAGATAAAACAGTTAAAGTGGATTTATATCTAATAATGATTTAATTTTTGTTGGTGAAATTAGTATACTTAACTTCGAAATCTACCTCTGCCTGTAGGCCGGGCCGGCAGGGATTTTTGACTTTATAACTGATTTCCTAAACTTTAATTTGGTTGTGTAAATACTCACTGAAAAACGAGTCTACCGCAATTTACCTCATTGGTGACGTGGAAAATAGTGCAAAGATTTTTCATATTAAAATAATTTTTTCTATTTTTTTCAATGATTTGTACATTTAATTTTTTCTTACAAATTTTTGTTTGTTGTGTAAATATTGACTTTATTACTGATAACTGATTTTTATATTCCCAAACTTTAATTCGGTTGAGTAAATACTTACTTTTATTTATTTTTTTAAGACATAACTGATTTTTTGTGCACATACTTATTTCATATTAGTTAATTACTGATTTTTAATAGGCATAACAAATTTTTGTATTCATAAACTTTAGTTTGTACTGATTTTTATTTTTAATTTCGGTTTTAAAATTAAATCCATGAACTCCCATGCGTAGAACGGGTTAAACAGCTAGTTAGATTTGTAACATCGGACATATTTATTGTGAATTTCTGTCCTTTGTCCAGGCAATCTATCATCCGGATAATAAACAATTTCCTGTAATGAAGTTTGAAATTGTTTATAATTCTCTTATCCACTGGCTGCAGAATAAATGTCGTGTTTGGCGTAGGAAAACTAATTTAATGTTGATGAAATTTTTCAGTTCAAGTTGAGCTGGGCAGTAATTGACTAGCAAAATAATTTTTCAATTTTTATTTCAGAGATACTTGTCCCATGATCTAATGTTATCTTCAAAAATGTCAGATGTCAACCAAGCTTTCTTATTAGTTATATTATTAACTTTCCTGTTTTATTTGGCGTCATCATGAAGAAAAGCCTGGTTTCATTGGCATTAAAAATATCATCTTCATTGTAATCTTTTCGAATTTCTAGCCAAATGGTTTCAGTCCATACACCTGTTAACCGTTATCCCCATCGGCTGCTTCTCCACAAATTGCACCAAAAGTAATATTGTGCCATTTTTTAAATCGATCGATCCAACAATAAATGCATGCAAAATCTTCAATATCAAATATTTTGGCAAATTCGTTGACTAAAAATGGCAACATTCCGAGATCTTTGAAGTGTGAATCATTTCAATAAAGCGGAATCAACATCATCATGAATTGGTTTTCCCAGTTTCTTAATTTCAGTTATGTTTTGCTCATATTCACGTTTTATTATTTTCCTATTTTTTCTATGGGGCCTACTATACATTTTTGAAGCTAATACTCTGGACAAATATTAGCTTGCTTAGAACCTTTTTCTATTTTAAACACGATTTCAGCTTTTTTTCTTTCATGCTGAAAGATTTACTTTTAGCCGCCATGATTTTAAAAATTGTAGATCACGATTCTCGCTTAAAAGATTTGATATGACCAGCAAGCAACAAGTTTCTCAATCTTATGAAGACCTTAAACTTAAAACGTGTTGTTTCTATTTAAACGACAAATCAGTGTTACAAATTTCATGAAAAGAGAAGGGGTCCATTGCAATGGAATGGCACGAGGGGACAACGATTGTATAAATTCCCACAAGTAGCTGCTGCTACCTTTTGCAACTAATTTTTTTAAATATCAAAATAGGATCTGTTATCGCTCTTCACTCAACACATTATTTATTCTCTCGAAGCCCATTAAGCTTATACGTTGAGGTAACATGTTGACATGAAGGAGGGAGAGCAGAAGCAGAAAGTTGAAAATGTTGCACGCCAAAGACTAAATATTAAGAGCATTTTGCAAATACGGAAATTTTAAAAATGGAGATTTATTTTCATTAATTTTATTTAAAAAATGAACAGTCAAGTGCGAGTATTACTCGCGCTCAGAGGATTCCATACAAAAAATATATGAATTATTAACTGTATTATTAAAAAAATCGTTGCTAAAAGAATAATAAGACTTTGTAAACAACTATACAACGTAGGGTTGGGTATAGCTGTATATACTAGAAAAGCATGAATGGGTATACCATAAAAGTTTAAAGAGATATGAAGCCTAAATAATGTCAAATATTTCTATTCTGTATAACTTTTTTTTTTACGTTATCCTAATCTGTCTATGATGAACCTAATTCGATACTGACAATAAGGGTAGTTCATATTTAACTCCTTGCGCTCTGGCGTTTTTAGCGGATGTATGTCACTAGCCACCAGTGTTGCCGCATCTAAAAGATTTTTTTTAAAGAAATTTTGAATTAACACCACAGAAATTTAATTGATAATTTTCTTTTACTTTTATTTATGGAAAATCAGTCATCTTGTGAAGCAAAAATAACAGTTAAAACTTTCTGGTGAGAATTCCGAGTGTCTAAATAAAATAATCAGCCATATATCATATTATCAGAATTGGCCAAAATAGCATGACGTACGTCATTGAGCGCAAGAGGTTAAACTTCATTTGGCATTACAGAAAACTAAATTCAACGTGCTAATAATCTTTTTTTTACAGTGTAGTTAAAACAAAACCCTTGTTTAAAGTTTAAACTAGGCATTGTGCTAAGCGCGCTTCCAAAGGAGGTCACAAAGTTGCAACGCTGCATTGGTCTGTGTCGCGATTTTCCAGATAGGTTTTTAATTAACTTTTAAAGACACGGGAGGTACATTGAGAGATCCACTAATTGAAACTAGCCTCGAATCCCATAGTATTTATGTGATTAATTCTAATTAAATTAGTCTATTTTTAACAATTTGACGTTTAATTCTTTTATACTGCTACTGGGCATTGCATTACACAAATATATTATTAAGAGTTGCTATCTGGGTTTTAAAATCCGATGGTACATAGCGTACGCCGCCCCTGTCATTATATATGTCAAAACCGTCAGTGTCTTTAAAGGTTAATATCTCTAATAATTACCGAAGATTTTTTTCAAAAATCATTATCAACAATGCTTTCATACTTCTGCTACGATAGGTACCTCAAGCGCTCATCAACACCTTTACTGATTGTCTGCATATCGAAATTTGTGTGTAATGGATAATGCGCTTTTCTTAAAAACTATGTGACCTAGGGTAATCGTTACAATTTTTCTGCAAAGTTTAACTTAACGTCTACGACTTCTAATTTTTTCATAATTTTAGTTTCAGTAGATTCGGAAATAGATAGGGGGGGGGGGGGGAGGGACATATTTTTGCGCTACATTTTCGACGATATCTCTGAAAATATAACAACTAAAATTAAAAGAAATGTATTTTTGAGTTAAGCGTTGCGAAAGTTTTCGCACGATACCACACAAAATATGTGAAGAAAAGATTTTATTTTTCAAGTAAATTAATTACCCCCTCTACATTTTTCCTAAATATTTTTGTGAATGTTTAATAATCTGGAAATACGTGGGTAAATAGTCATTATTACTTCCCCCAATTTGACCTTTACACGTTCCACAGTTTACGAGTAAAATGTCTGTGACAGACGGACAGACAGACACAGGAGGGATCTTATAATGGTTCCATTTTTACTTTTTATGTACGGAACCCTAAAAAAGTTCGTTATATTTGGAAAAGTAAACAAAGTATGCTATAAGCAAAGGTGTTATATCCATAAGTCCGTTACATCCATCAAAAAGTCCTTCCGGCCATTGCCGGGAGGAAGAGGTAGCTTTCATATTCCTTATTTTTAAAAAACTAGCTTATATTATTCAAACGCACGAAGCTCAATTTAGTGGAAACCGGTTATAGAAGATTCAATACTAATTTTTATCATGCTAAATCATTATGAATGAGAATTTCGCGAAATTAGTCAGCTTTATCCAAGCTGATTTTATTTAAAGTAACTTATATTTGGTTTCCAAATTCGGCGATATCTTGAAATGCCTGCCCTTTTAAGACAACGTGGCGGATGAGGCTAACCAGTGAACTTGGTCGAGACCTTAGTAATTCCTGTGCACATGCTCACTCACATAGGAATCGTTGATATATACAAGTGCTGTCGCAGGCAAAAAATTCGGATTTTTCAAAATGTCACCCACATTAACAAATTCAAACTGCTATATCTGAGCCATTTTAGGTAGCTTTCATTACAAAAAGCTACTTATTGCAGCCGTTCGGAGGAAAGCGAATTCAAAAAATTTTGGTATATTTTCATCGATCATGACCCCCAGACCCCGAAACCACCCTCCGTTCAAAATTTATATATATATATATATATATATATATATATATATATCCATATATATATATATATATATCTGACCTATGTCACACTGTAACTCTCGTATTTATGAACCGATTTGGATGTAATTCGGTGTGTACATAGTACATACCAATGTCTCGACCGAGTTCGTTGGCCAGCTTCATCCGCCATTTTGTTTCAAAATGGCGGCCATTTAAAATTTTTAAAAAAACTTAAAATTTGAAATGTGGTACCAAAAAATTGAAAATGGAAACATATTTTTTTCTTATGTATTTGACCTTTATACAAAGACTCCGGAGCAGTTTTTGTTTCGTCTATATCTTAAAAAATGGCTGAGTTATAGCATTTTGAATTTCTAGCGTGGCTAACGTTTTGAAACGTCCTGAATTTTGTCACGCGATAAAAGGGGTATTTATGAACCGATTTGGATGTAACTTCGTTTATACATAGTACATACCAATGTCTCGACCGAGTTCGTTGGCCAGCTTCATCCGATATCTTGTTTAAAAATGGCGGCCATTTAAATTTTTAAGAAAAAATTAAATTTGAAATGTGGTACCAAAAAATTTAACATTGAAAAAATATTTTTTTCTTATGTGTTTAACCTTGATAAAAAGATTCGGGAGCAGTTTTTGTTTCGTCTATATCTTAAAAAATGGCTGAGTTATAGCATTTTTAATTTCTAGCATGGCTGACATTTTGAAACGTCCTGATTTTTGTCACGTGGTAACAGACATATTTATGAACCGATTTGGATGTACCTTGGTGCGTACATAGTACATACAAATATCTCGACCGAATTCGTTGGCCAGCTTCATCCGCCATCTTGTTTCAAAATGGCGGCCATTTAAAGAAAATTATAAAATTTAAAATTTAAAATTAGATACCAAAAAATTGGAAAATGAAAAAGATTTTTTTCCTATATGTTTGACCTTAATACAAAAATTCCGGAACAGGTTTTGTTTCGTCTATATCTAAAAAAATGGCTGAGTTATAGCATTTTGAATTTCTATTGTGGCTGACATTTTAAAACGACCTGATTTTTGTCACGTGATAACAGACATATTTATGAACCGATTTGGATGTACCTTCGTGTGTACATAGTACATACCAATGTCTCGACCGAGTTCGTTGGCCAGCTTCATTCGCCCTCTTGTTTCAAAAGGGTTGCCATTTTAAAAAAATGTAATTTAAAATTTAAAATGTGGTATTAAAAAATTGGAAAATGAAAAAGATTTTTTTTATGTGTTTGGCCTTGATACAAAAATTCTGGAGCAGTTTTTGTTTGTGACAATTTATTCTTTTGTTTATATCTTAAAAAATGGTTGAATTATAGCACTTTGAATTTCTGGCATGGCTAACACTTTGAAACGATCTTGTATTTGTCACGCGATAACACACGTATTCGCCTATTTCGATGGAAGCAGGCATGTGGATAGTATACATCAATATCTCGAGCAAGTTCACTGGCCAGCTTCATCAGCCATCTTGTTTCAAAATGGGGGTCATTAAATTAAAAAAAATATATATTTAAAGTGAGATGCAAAAAAATTAGAAATTGAAAAAGGTTTCTTTCTTAAGTATTTGACCTTGATATAAGGATTCAGGAGCATTTTTTGTTTGACTTTATCTTAAAAAATGGCTCAGATATAGCAGTTTCAATTTCTAATGTGGGTGACATTGTGAAAAATCTGATTTTTTGCCTGCGACAGCACTCGTATATATCCACCGATTCCGACGTGAGTGAGCATGTGCACAGCAATTACTAAGGTCTCGACCAAGTTCACTGGTTAGCCTCATCCACCATGTTGTCTTAAAATGGCATGCCCTTTGAAATCGCCGAATTTGGCAGCCAAATATAAGTTACTTTAAATAAAAGCAGCTTGGATAAAACTGACTAATTTCGCGAAATTCTCATTCATAATGATTTAGTATTGATAAAAATTAGTATTGAATCTCCTATATTCGGTTTCCACTAAATTGAGCTTCGTGTGTTTCAATAATATAAGTTGGCTTTTTTAAAATAAGGAATATGAAAGCAACCTCTTCCTCCCGGCACTGGCCGGAAGGACTTTTTTAAGGTAAAGACAAAACAAAAAATGCTCCGGAATCCTTATATCAAGGTTAAATACTTAAGAAAGAAACCTTTTTCAATTTCTAATTTTTTTGCACCTCACTTTAAATATAATTTTTTTATAATTTAATGGCCGCGATTTTGAAACAAGATGGCGGATGAAACTAGCCAGTGAACTTGGTCAAGACATTGCTATATATTATCCACATGCCTTCTTACAACCAAATGGGTTAATAAATACGTGTTTTATCACGTGATAAATATCAGATCGTTTCAAAATGACAGCCATGCTAGAAATTCAAAGTGCTGTAACTCAACACCATTTTTTAAGATATAGACGAAACAAAAACTGCCCCGGAATCTTTGTATCAAGGTCAAAGACAAAAAAAAACATTTTTCATTTTCCAATTTTTTGACACCTCACTTTAAATTTTAAATTAAAAATATTTTTTAAATGTTCCCTTTTGAAACAAGATGGCGAATGAAGCTTGTCTACGCACTTGATCGAGACATTGGTATGTACTACGTTCACACCAAGTTACATTCAAATCGGTTCATAAATACGCCTGTTATCGCGTGACAAAAATCTGGTCGTTTCAAAATGTCAGCCACAATAGAAATTCAAAATACTGTAACTCAAGCATTTTTTTTAGATATAGACGAAACAAAAACTGTTCCGGAATCTTTGTATGAAGGTCAAACACATAAGAAAAAAATCTTTTTCATTTTCCAATTTTTTGATACCTCATTTAAAATTTTAATTTATTAAATGGCCGCCATTTTGAAACAAGATGGCGAATGAAGCTGGCCAACGAACTCGGTCGAGACATTGGAATGTACTTTGTACACACTAAGGTACATCCATATCGGTTCATGAATACGCCTGTTATCGGGTGACAAAAATTAGGACGTTTCAAAATGTCAGCCACGCTAGAAATTCAAAGTGCTATAACTCAGCCATTTTTTAAGATATAGAGAAAACAAAAACTGCTTCGGAATCTTTGTATCAAGTTCAAACACATAAGAAAAAAATATTTTTCAATTTTTAATTTTTTGGTACCACATTTCAAATTTTAATTTTTTTTTAAAAATTTAAATGGCCACCATTTTGAAACAAGATGGCGGATGAAGCTGGTCAACGAACTTGGTCGAGACATTGGCATGTACTATATACACACCGAGTTTTATCCAAATCGGTTCATGAATACGCCTGTTATCGCGTGACATAAATCAGGACGTTTCAAAATGTCCGCCACGTTAGAAATTCAAAGTGCTATAACTCAGCCATTTTTTAAGATATAGACAAAACAAAAACTGTTCCAGAATCTTTGTATCAAGTTCAAATTTATAAGAAAAAAATATTTTTCAATTTTCTATTTTTTGGTACCACATTTCAAATTTTATTTAAAAAATTTAAATGGCCACCATTTTGAAACAAGATGGCGGATGAAGCTGGCCAACGAACTCGGTCGAGACATTGGCATGTACTATGTACACACCGAGTTTTATCCAAATCGGTTCATGAATACGCCTGTTATCGCGTGACATAAATCAGGACGTTTCAATATGTCAGCCACGCTAGAAATTCAAAGTGCTATAACTCAGCCATTTTTTAAGATATAAACGAAACAAAAACTGCTCCCGAATCTTTGTTTCACGGTCAAACACATAAGAAAGAAATATTTTTTAATTTTCAATTTTTTGGTACCACATTTCAAATTTTAAATTAAAAAAAATTTAAATGGCTACCATTTTGAAACAAGATGGCGGATGAAGCTGGCCAACGAACTCGTTCGAGACATTGGTATGTATTATGTACACACCGAGTATCATCCAAATCGGTTCATAAATACGAGAGTTACAGTATGGCAATGTTCAGATATATATATATATATATACAGGGTGATTCATAAAAGATGGGCAGAACTTTAAGGGGTTATAGTACACTTAAAGACAAATAATATTAAATAGGAGACTAAGGGTCCCAGACGTATTCCCAAGGAGATAGGGGGCATTAAAGTTTAGGGTCCGAAATTTCAAATGATTATAAAACATGGAAAAATTGGTCGATTCGTTTGCAGTTTTTGCAAAAAATTTTCTTTATGCCAGTATTTTCTTGAAATAAAATTTTAAAGTTCAATTTCAAAAAATGCCGATAGGGGGCGCTTTAGACTTTGGAGTAACAAACAACTATTTTTTAACGTTATTTTTTGTATTTCTTTAAACGATTTCGAAAGCTTAGACTTAAACTTAAATTTGGTCTAAAAATCTGAGTCCTAACGAGTAGTTAAGTAGCGTAAACTGAAATTTGAAATTTGAAACCCTTCTCCCCCCAGAACAAAAATCAGTTATTCCCGATCTTTGTGTCGTAGATTAGGCTCTAACTACTGCCGCGTTTTGCTAAAATTATTCTTTATGTCAGTATTTTCTTGAAAATAAATTTTAAAGAAAATTTTCAAAAAATTCCGATAGAGGGCGCTTTAGACTTTGGAGTAACGAACAACTATTTTATACCGTTATTTTTTGTGTCTCATTAAATGCTTTCTAAAGCTTAGACTTAAATTTTCAGCCCAAAATCTGAATCGTTAGACGTGGTTAAGTTTCTTGGGAGAGGGGTTTGAAATTTCTACTCCTGAGCACAGTTCAGTTTACCATGTCCACACATTGTGTGCTGTGATACGAGGTAAAAAGACACAAATTAGGATTATGTTACCAAAGCATATTTATTAACATGTAATTACAATAAATGTTCAAAATTGTGACCACCAGAGGTTATGCACGCAGAACAACGGCGAAGAATGGAACGGCGAACATTCGCGAAAACATCAGGCTTTTCGAGCACTTCCCCTACAGCGGCGGAAAGTCTGGCGACCAGTTCCTCGGGGGATCCAATGGGTGTCTCATACATAAGAGCCTTCAATCGTCCCCAAAAAAAGAAATCGAGGGGTGAAAGATCTGGCGAGCGAGCAGGCCAAGCAACAGGACCACCTCGACCAATCCATCTGTTCGGAAATGTGATGTCCAGATAGTTGCGGACGTCTCGTACGTAATGGGCTGGCGCTCCATCGTGCTGGAACCACATGACCCGCCGGATGCGTGGAGGAACAACGTTTAACAGGTCTGGCAGCACATGTTGCAGAAATGTGAGGTATGTTTTACCGTTGAGGCGTTCAGGAAGAAGGTACGGTCCGATTAGGTGGTCTCCGAGGATTCCTGCCCAAACATTGATGGAAAAGCGTCTCTGATGAGCATGTGGATACGTAGCATGTGGATTGACATCCGCCCATACATGTGCATTGTGTGTGTTAAATGTACCTTCACGTGTGAAGGTACATTCATCGGTGAAAAGCACAGTTCGTCCAAAATGTGGATTTAGCGCGTTCTGCTGCAGAAACCAGCGGGCGAATTCAATACGATTTGGATAATCCCCTGGAGACAGTTTCTGGACTCGTTGCACATGAAACGGGAGCAAATGTTCATCCTTCAGTACCCTCCAAGTCATGGACTGTGAGGTATCCACCTGCCTAGCCACTGTTCGTGTACTTGTACTTGGCTGCGCCGCTACTACATCCAGAATGGCTTCTGCAACAACTACTGATTCGTCCTTTTTTGCACGACCTGCATTCGACCGGGAAGCGAGAAATGATCCCGTCTCACACAACTGTCTGTGCAAGCGCTCGAAAGTTTTGCGGTTAGGCAACCGGCTGTTGGGAAATCGCTCTCCGTACATTCGTTGTGCCTCTGCACCATTTCCATCTGCCGCTCCGTAAATTAAATGCATCTCAGCCTTTTCCTTATTCGTGAAGGGCACCATCTTCCGATTCATTACTACAGCGACTTACACTTGACTCACCGTTCAGTGGTTTTTATGCCTGAATCGTGTCGAAATTTTGCATACGTGTTCTTCTTCTTCCCCATTTGACATTTGCATACTTTCTGTTTCCTTCTTCACCCGGTGACTAGCGTCAGGAATGGAGCTTTAACGTTTGCATGAGCGACGTTTCCAACTGTGCCAGTGCCTTTATGAGTGAATTCCGACTATGCAGTCCTTGACGAAAGTTGTATTTTTGCCTCGTATCACAGCACAGAATCGTTGGGCATGGTTAAGTAGTGCAAACTGAACTATGTTCAGAAGTTGAAATTTGAACCCCCTCCCCTCGCTACTGAACCACGCTCAGCGATTCAGATTTTGAGCTGAAAATTTAAGTTTAAGTCTAAGCTTTAGAAAGCATTTAATGAGACACAAAAAATAACGGTATAAAATAGTTGTTCGTTACTCCAAAGTCTAAAGCGCCCTCTATCGGAATTTTTTGAAAATTTTCTTTAAAATTTATTTTCAAGAAAATACTGACATAAAGAATAATTTTAGCAAAACGCGGCAGTAGTTAGAGCCTAATCTACGACACAAAGATCGGGAATAACTGATTTTTGTTCTGGGGGGAGAAGGGTTTCAAATTTCAAATTTCAGTTTACGCTACTTAACTACTCGTTAGGACTCAGATTTTTAGATCAAAATTTAAGTTTAAGTCTAAGCTTTCGAAATCATTTAAAGAAATACAAAAAATAACGTTAAAAAATAGTTGTTTGTTACTCCAAAGTCTAAAGCGCCCCCTATCGGCATTGTTTGAAATTGAACTTTAAAATTTTATTTCAAGAAAATACTGGCATAAAGAAAATTTTTTGCAAAAACCGCAAACGAATCGACCAATTTTTCCATGTTTTATAATCATTTGAAATTTCGGACCCTAAACTTTAATGCTCCCTATCTCCTTGGGAATACGTCTGGGACCCTTAGTCTCCTATTTAATATTATTTGTCTTTAAGTGTACTATAACCCCTTAAAGTTCTGCCCATCTTTTATGAATCACCCTGTATATATATATATGGATATATATATATATATATATACCAACTTTTGAACGGAGGGTGGTTTCGGGGTCTAGGGGTCATGATCGATGAAAATATGCCAAAATTTTTTGAAATCGCTTTCCTCCGAACAGCTGCAATAGGTAGCTTTTTGTAATGAAAGCTACCTAAAAAAGCATTGTAAAGTAAAGTATGAAAAATGTGACATTCTGTCTGATTCGCTATGTATCAGGTTCGTTAGAACCGGGTTGAACTATAGTTCTTTTAAAATAAAGTTAAAATCCTGCATGAAAGAATTATTGTCACATTTTGAATATGTGATTCCATCGCGTCATCTAATGTAGACCATAAAAGACATTCACATGATTTAGTTTGAAATGTAAACACTCGACGTCATGTTGTTATAAGTAAAATACCAATGCACTGTGTCCGAATCAAAGTATTATATAGAAGGAAAAATTAGTTATTTTACTGTTGTTACTTTTTAAAAATCCACGATAAGTTAATACTGTAAATATTCTATCGCGTGCAATGCATCTCGCTTGATATGTGGATAAAACTAGTCTCTGCAGGCCGATATTTAGCTTTAAAAAGGCTACCCAGCCCGTGGTTGTTGGAAAGTGATTCGCAGATCATCGAAATTGTGTGTAAAAAATTATATTTTAATGCAGTTTTTTAAATATATGGAATTTTATACTAGAAATTCTTAAGGCAATGGATCTTCCTAAGAATTAATGTTTCATGACAAAAAACCGAAAATATACTGCGAATGTTTGAGGAGAATGATAAAATTTTCCTTTTATACCGTGTTCTTTAATTTGCTAAATAATGGGCCGGTATTTAAGTACTGAAACTGAGTGGCCAATGCTTGTATATTAGTACTTTCTACATTTGACCACTTATTGGCGACTTTTACCTTGCGTTCCAAGAAGAATTTAAAATATTTTTATTTCTTAGGTGGAATCATCACAATATTATATAGCTAGTCTTAATGTTCTGACTTATGTGCTGAAAACTTTTCATAGCATGTTCAAAAGAAAGGAATTCATACGCCGTTTTCTTCAATATTCTTGCATTTTTATGGTGTTGGATATTATACATTACACATTTATTATATATTCCTAACATTTTTTAACAACTGCCGTTAGTATTAATTCTGTATATTTGCGGGATCAAGGGAAAATATTAACTTCAAATGTGGCCTGAAACAAATTTTTTTGCCTCAAATTCGAGACGAGGAAGCCAAATGTTTGGATATTCCGGCTCTAAACTGTTATTTTGTATATAAGGTAATAGGTATTCCGCTTGATATTAGAGAAAATGGACTTGTAAAGGAAAGTACGTTTAATCGTAAGACAGAAAAAGACTAAAGCATCAGATCTCAGACCTTGGAAAATCATATTGTCATCCGGGTACATTTTCAGAAGTTACTTTTCGGAAACTTCCCTGAGACCACATACACTGGTGGAAATTGATTTATGAAAACACTGTTTTTAACAAAACCTTCTATAATATTCATTAAAAATGAATGAAATTTCATACATTTTACATGCTATGTGAAACAATTTAGAAAACTGAAATTTCATACATATTAATAAATTAAAACATAAGGTCAAAAATTAGATTTTAGTAACATAAAACCATGGAAATTGATTTATGAAATATCACATTTAATTGAAATTAATAGTTAGTAAAGCCGCCTTTATTCCTCAGAGTTTCTTTTATTCTAGATGGTATTGATAAAACAAGATTCTGAATCTATTTCTGATCAATTAATTTCCTGTTTTGACAGATTGAAGCTTTTAATTCTACAAGTGATGTGTACTGTATCCCATTTGCATAAACCTTTCGAACAAGCTGTCCCCAAACGTTTTCGATTGGAGTTCAGATCAGGACTAATAGGTGGAAGATCTAAAACACCAATATTCTGTTCGTCAAACCAAACTTTGATTGCATTTGAAATGTGAATACTTGCATTGACTTGCATGAAGATGTAATCTAAACCATAATATTGCCATGCAAATGGAAAAAGTGAATTTTCTAAAGTTAAACTGTAATCAAAAGAATTCTGGTTACCGTTTAAAAATACAATTTCACTTTTGCCATCATACGCGATCGTTGCCCAAATCATCAAACTTCCCCACCAAAATTTCTGCTGAATGTAGATTTTGGTTCTTTTCGGAGATCCCTCAAACCATCCGGCCATCCAAAATAAATCTTTTTTCGTCGGAGAAAATGACTTTTTTCCAATTGTTACCCATTGCCATGTACTTCTCGCAATACTGCAAACGCATCTGCTTGTGACGCAGAAGTAACTTTGGAGCAGACTTCATTTTCAACCATGTCAAGATCCGTGCAGAATGTAAAATTTGCCTAACTCTTCTAGAAGTAACAGGAAGGGATACATCTGGAGAAACCTGCTTTGAACTGTGACCGGCTTTCGATGCAAGTTAAAGAATCCCCATTTTCTCTCTCTTACTTACACGTCGGTTAACTTTTTTGTTAAATTTTTGCCATAATTTGCTGGATCTTTTCTATAGTTATATATCACACCAACTGACCCTTTAATTAATTTACTGATTTTCAGAACAGACTTTCCACATTCTAGATATGTATCGATTTTATCTCTTTCTAACTCAGACAACATCTTTCGTTTACCCATCGTGAAAAGTACGACTGAAACGTATTACTTCCAATATATAATGCTTTTTATCTCTAATGTGCATGTCACGTTATCTTGTTTTATGCAAATTTTTGTCACATTACTTCGGAATAGCCAATGAAATGTGATATTTCTTAAATCAATTTCCATGTTTTCATATTGCGAAATCTGATTTTTGACTTTTAGTTTATGTTTAATATTATGTATGAAATTTTATTTTCGTAACTCATTTTTTATACATACTATGTATACTCCATGAAATTTCATTCACTTTTAATGAATATTATAGAAGTTTTTGTTAAAAAACCGTGTTTTCATAAAGCAATTTCCACCAGTGTATCTTCTATATTAATTTGTTGAGATATAATTACGGCTCGGTAGCATATTTGAAATACCTCCATAGACACAGAGTCATCATTATTAGCGCGGCTATGGACATAACAAAAACTGAAAGGGGTAGGCAGCGTCATACGGCAAATCTGTTTTGTATTTCTTCAGAAATGGCAATCATGTTCTGTTGGAAGGAAACAAAATCATCCTGGGAATGATCTGAAATGGATTACCTATCATCTTCAATATCCCTTAAAATTTATAAGAGTGCATTGATGGTCCTGTTTTTTATTGATGAATAGGTATAGCCCGTAGCTATACCGATATCTATCAGGCATTCTTAATTCTGCTTTTACTACTTTTCACTGCAGCACTAAAACAGATTAATCTGTTCTTTTTAAAAATGATTAGTGAATTTTTTTCATTAGTAAGTCAAAACCAACAAATGTATTTCTTAAATATTAATAAATATTCTAAAACGATATTTCATAAGAGTGTGCTAATATATGAATTATGAATAAACCAATTGTTCTCTCCTCCAATTTGTCAACAAATTTCTTTTTGTATGTGTGTTTGTATTTTATGTTGTACAATCTATATATATATTTATATATAACCATTATATAATTACAATTCATCATCTATTTCCAGTTACTAAAATTAAATGAATAAATTTAGCTTCAATACATAACACTGACATTATACAAAATAAAGTTGAAATCTTTAACTTGTAATACAAAATAATAACTAATGAACAACAGTAATATGATCATGTTGAAATAAAGTTTAACATAGACCATGAAAGATGACAAACATGCAGCATAAAATGGAATTTCTTATATCAAAGTATCAAATAACTACAAAAATAGAAATCATATGATAACACACTAAGTTTTTGCGCAATTGCAGCAATAAACCCAGCGCATAAAATTTTTTTGAAAATAGTTTGCTAATGTTGCAAAACATTTAGCTAACAGAAATTATATATTTATAAAATATATAAAAGATACCTCGTAAAAGAATATGCGTTTCAAAAAGAATTCGTGCAATTCTAAATGAAAACAAAATAACAAAAGTGATCATTCATAATAACTTGCGCAATATCAGCATAGGAATTTGAATGATAATATATAACCATTATATAATTGCAGTTCATCATCTATTTCCAATTACTAAAATTAAATTAATAAATTTAGCTTCAATACATAACCCTGACATTATACAAAATAAAGTTGGAACCTTTAACTTGTAATACAAAATAATAACTAATGAACAACAGTAATATGATCATGTTGAAATGAAGTTTAATATGGACCATGAAAGATGACAAACATGCAGCATAATATGGAATTCTTATAACAAGGTATCAAATAACTACAAAAGTAGAAATCATATGATAACACACTAAGTTTTTTTTCTCAATTGCAGCAATAAACCCAGCGCATAATTTTTTTTAAAAAATAGTTTGCTAATGTTGCAAAACATTTAGCTAACAGAAATTATATATTTATAAAATATATAAAAGATATCTCGTAAAAGAATATGCGTTTCAAAAAGAATTCTTGCAATTCTAAATGAAAATAAAATAACAAAAAGTGATCATTCATAATAACTTGCGCAATAGCAGCATAGAAATTTGAATGATAATATACTATAACAATTATATAATTACAGTTCATCATCTATTTCCAATTAGTAAAATTAAATTAATAAATTTAGCTACAATACATAACACCATATATATTTTATTTTGTTAAAAATACGATAAATACGAATTAATTTTTATAATTCTTAACTATTTCACAGGGCTCTTCTTCAAGATGTTATCGTTGTGCTGGGAGCTTATGATATTCATGATCAACGATACCAACTTCTGGCAGTTCAACGTTTTCGAGTCGTAGAAAAGTTACTTCACCCAAATTTTCGTTTCTCGCCATCTCATCCAGATCGGTATGATGTAGCCCTGATACGCTTGGATCGACCTGCAAGATACGCAGAAAACGTTCTTCCTATTTGTCTTCCACCCAGGGGCTGGAACTTTCAAGGTTGGCGAGGAATCATCACTGGATGGGGAAAAACTGATCCAGCTTTAGGTATAAATACCAAATTTCTCATTTTATTAAACATTCTGAAAATATTTAATTATGAAGTAAAGGTAAAAACTGTGAAGTTTTTAATGAATAACTTTGAAGGGAATATATAAGTAAATATGTCTACTAAAATCACACATCTTTATTTTCTAGAATAGTTTGGAAAATTTTTGTCCACTTTTTTATTTTAAGAAAAAACAGTTTACTGGCTTATACACTTAATTGTGTAAAACTGTGTGGAAATAAACAGGTTATATCACGCATTTGGATGTATACGGACATTATATGATATCGTTTTAAATATTTATGTTAATAGTGTCAATGTTATGCATGAGAAACTATGATAGTTGATAAACAAATATGTTTATAAGGGCATGTAAATACATGCCCTTCATATTTCAAGGACCGTATCCATCGAACTTTTGTATTTGTACACATTTAATAAATTTATATAAAGTTCTATATTTGAGTTTTTGAAGACATAAAGTGCTCTTAAATTTTCAAAACCTTGAATCGCCATGTTGTATATTTTGCATTTTAGAAACCATTTTAAATATTATGTTAAACTAATGCATGTGGTATCTTAAATATGTTCAATGGAAATATGTGTAGCAAAAGGAGCATTAACATTATGCCATATCACAGAAAAAAATTGTTGTTCAAGACTTTCTACATATGCTTTTATAAAATCTTGTTCAGCCTGAGTTTATAAACATATATGTTTATAAGGGCACATAAATAGATGCCCTTCATATTTCAAAGAACATATCAAAACAAAATTTATTTCCTACATTGTTTAAGCCCGAGAAGGCACGGATATTAAGATATTTCATTCAATTAGTTCTACATTTAATTTTACATTTTTGTAACAAATAAGTTAAACCAATTGAACATTAAAAAAAATTAAATTCATACAATATGATACTTTAAAAACCTTAAAAACTTATATTCCGTTCAAATGAAATCGAAATAAATCTTAAATTTCTTTAAAGATATGTGTTTTGCATGTACATTGGTGGAAATTGATTTATGAACCCACGGTTTTTTAATAAGAACTTCTATAATATTCATTAAAAATGAATGAAATTTCGTGGGATATACGTAGTATGTATAAAAAATGAGTTACAAAAATAAAATTTCATACATAATATTAAACAAAAATAAAAAGTAAAAAATTAGGTTTTCATAATATGCAAACATGGAAATTGATTTATGAAATATCACATTTTATTGGCTATTCCGAAGTAATATGACGAAAATTTGCATAAAACAAGGTAGCGTGACATGCACAGTAGACATAAAAAGTATTATATTTTGGAAGCAATACGTTTCAGTTATACTTTTCACGGTGGGTAAACGAAAGATGTTGTCTGAGGAGAAAAAGGCAAAAATCAATTCACAATATAGGATATGAAAGTCTGTTACGGAAATTAGTAAAATTAATTAAAAGATCAGTTGGTGTGATATATAACTACAGAAACGATCCAGCAAATTATGGGGAAAATTTTATCAAAAATGTATATCCACGTTTAAGTAAGAGAGAGAAAAGGGGATTCTTCAACTTGCATCGAAAGCCGACCACACTTCAACGTTTGCAGTATTGCGAGAAGTACATGACAATGGGTGACAATTGGAAGAAAGTCATTTTCTCCGACAAAAGAAGGCTCAATTTGGATATTCCGGATGGTTTGACGTATGGAGGGATCTCCGATAAGAATCAAAATCTACATTCAACAGAAATTTTGATGGTGGAAGTTTGATCATTTGGGCAGCGGTCGCTTATGATGGCAAAAATGAAAATGTATTTTTAAGCGGTCGCCAGACTTCTTTTGATTACAGTTTTGTTTTAGAAAATTCATTTCTTCAATTTGCATGGCAATGTTACGGTTTAGATTACATCTTCATGCAAAACAATGGAATTATTCACATTTCAAATGCAATGAAAGATTGGTTTGACGAACAGAATATTGTTCTTTTAGATCATCCACCTATTATTCCTGATCTGAACACCATCGAAAATGTTTGGGGACAGCTTGTTCGAATGATTTATGCAAATGGGATTCAGTACACGTCACTTATAGAATTGAAAGCTTCAATCTGTCAAAACTGGAAATTAATTGATCAGAAATACATTCAAAATCTTGTTTTATGAATGCAATCTAGAATAAAAGAAACTCTGATGAATAAAAGCGGCTTTACTAACTATTAATTTCAATTAAATGTGATATTTCATAAATCAATTTCCATGTTTTTATGTTACTAAAATCTAATTTTTGACCTTATGTTTTAGTTTATTAATATGTATGAAATTTTATTTTTCTAAATTATTTGTTGTACATAGCATATATAACGTTTGGAATTTCATTCGGTTCTAATGAATGTTATAGACGTTCTTCTTAAAAAACCGTGATTTCATAAATCAATTTCCACCAGTGTATCTTATCATTTTATGTACAGTCGTGGAAAAAACAAAGTAAACACCCCCTACTAACTCTTCAACAAATTATCGTAGAAGAAAGTTACTGGTACCGAACGATTGCAAATAAAGTCTACTTTTAAATGATGTATATAAAATTTGCTTAGGGGGTGGCATCTACATAGTAAAACGAACCCAAACTTTGTTTTTTTAAATGGCAGTACACAATTCTGACAACATAAATGAACTCCACACCCTTCA
This sequence comes from Maratus speciosus, assembly GCA_963932465.1. Classification (NCBI taxonomy): domain Eukaryota; kingdom Metazoa; phylum Arthropoda; class Arachnida; order Araneae; family Salticidae; genus Maratus; species Maratus speciosus. Next base: position 338,028,346 of record OZ010787.1, on the reverse strand, counting down.
ATTAGCCTAAAAACGAATTTTTATGCAATTCGTACCATAAGTTTCCGAGAAATTAATTATTTTAAAACGAGCGTATTTTAAGCGCTGTATCCAAATTGAAGTTCCGTACTCGATTATTAACCGAGAGAGCCCCTTTCTTGATCAAGGCACCTTAAGCGCCACTCAAGGAGTAAATGAAGCCTGGTAGATTACAGTACAGCAGAATAAATTTCAAAATATCTACTCACTTCCATCATAGACGGTCCCTTATACGATCATTTTGCCGTTTTTTAAGCATAATTTGAAAGCTACTTGGAAGAAAAATGTGAAATTTATGTTTTCCATAAAGCAGGACTTTATAAATCTAAATCCATCAAAAAAAATTGTAGGTTGCAATTCACAATTTTTTCGAATATTAATTTCATAATTCATAATTCATATCATAAAATTATAAAAATTTCAAATTCAGGGTATTTATGTTTGTGTATATTAGTATTATTGCTACAAAAAAAAAAAATAATAATAATAATAAAAAAATAAATAAAAATAAAAAAAATTAGCACATTAGGAGCATAATTTCAGGAGATATAAATAAAAATGTGAAAATGTAATTTAACATTAGAAGCACTAAATTTTGAATGTTTATAATTCAAAAATTTATCATTCAAATGACTTGAAATTTGGTGTCTAGGCATAGTTTGAGCCAAAGATTTGAAATATCTCGTTAAAACTGGGTATTGCGATTGAAAAAAAGTGAAGTTTGGATTCGTTTTAATATGTAGATGACCCCTTAAGAAAATTTTATATACATCATTTAAAAGTAGACTTTATTTCCAATCGTTTGGTACCAGTAACTTTTGTCTACGATGATTTGTTGAGGAGTTAGTATGGGGTGTTTACTTTTTTTTTCCACGACTGTACATGATGATTGAAATGATGATAGCATAAATTGATGGTATAAAATTTGCTATACAAATATTTGCAACTTAAAAATGGAAAAATCTAAGATTTATTTCGATTTCATTTGAACAGAATCTAAGTTTTAGGGGTTTTTAAAGTGCCAAATTGTATGAATTTTATTTTTATTTTTTTAATGTTCAATTGGTTTAACTTATTTGTTACAAAAACGTAACATTAAATGTAGAACTAACTGAATGAAATATCTTAAAATCTGCACCCTCTCGGGATTAAACAATGTAGGAAATGAATTTGGTTTTTTTAATTTGTTCCGCAAATTAGGTTTTTGTTTAATTTGTCAAGTTTTTTAATAACTACTCATACTCTAACGAGTCATTTCAAATTTTATGAAAATCGGATGTATAGTTTAATTACAGGGACAGTCAAAAGTTTTTCGTTACATTACGGCCATTGGGAAAAAATTATTTCAAGTGCATTTTAATGATGTTACAGCCTTTCGAACAGAATGAAATAGATATGCACTTATGAAATGCACTAAAATATTCATTCAGTACAACGGTGCAAAAAAATATTTATAAAACTAGTTATAGTACCAACGCACCCCACTTGCCACGTTTGACGGGGAATTTTCAACTTGTTTTTGATTTATGATGAGAGAAATCACTAGTTATTGTCGTGACGATATCGTGTCAATCTCTCTATACGGCTACCGTTCATTTACCGATAATTTTTATAATAGGCTGAAATCTAACCTATATCTCTTACTGTTGGGGCCAAGGTTCGCCACCATATATTCAAAAAGTCAAAGTTATCGTTAATTTCATATATATTTTTCGATCACCTATGTAAATGTATGCTAAATGATTTATTATATATATAATACTGGGAAATTAGTCTTAGGGGATTCCAGGTGTAATGCTCCGTACAGGAAGATTGATAGGGATCTCCTTGGATCATCAAGAGACTATCTGTTCGTTTTTTCTCTTCCCGTGCTCAGATTCAATAAATGCTCTTCATCAGGTCGTTATTCTTGCGTTAAAATGTTAGGTAGAAGAACATTGTGGCATTTATGGGACGACACATTTAGACACAATGAGCGTACATGAAAAAATTAAGTAACAAAATACAGTAGCGCTCAAAAGTTTTTTGACACCATTGTATTAACTCTTATTTTGTTTAATGTAAAAATATAAAAGAAAATATATTCTCTATCATTAAGAACAATATGACTGAAGTTATTCAAAGGTATCAAATTTCAACTTGTTTGTTTACATTCGGCGGCACCGAAGAAAAATTATTTCTCCTTAGCTCAAAAGTACTTTGACAATTAGTTTGCATTTAATTGTTGAAGGCGTCAGTTGCTCTATAGCTTCGATTACTGTTTATATTGACTTAATGTGATTATTTTTAAATGCCAAAACGCAAAGAATATTATAGTGATTTTAGAAAAGCCGTTGTAAATGCATTTAAACAAGGAAGGACGCAAGCAGAAGTTGCTCGTTTTTTTTAACGTGTCTTGGCAGCTTGTTAGTACATGGAATAAAGTTTTTAATAAACGAAAATCTATCGAAAATATGTCTCGAAGTGGCCGTCTGAAAAAAACAACTTGCAATGTTGACCGTATTATAAAAAGTCATTGTCGTAAGTCGGCTGTAGTAATAAAAAATGAATTGAAAGAAAATTACGGCATAGACATACACGTTTCAACTGTCAAACGAAGCCTATACCTCTATGGTTTACATGGCCGAAGACCAGCAAAAAAGCCTTTGATACCTGCTAAGAATAGGAAGGCCTGACTTGCATTCGCAAAACGGCATAAATCGTGGACAAGTGTAGCGTGATCTAATGTTTTGTGGAGCGTTGAAAACAAGTTTAATTTAGTGTCTTCTGGTGGAATCAAGTACATTTGACGCCCTAAAAACAAAAAAAGGTCTTGCTCGATACCAAATACCCAACCGTTAAACATGAAGGCGGAATGTGATGGTTTGGAGTTGCTTTTTTTCGCAATGGAGTTGGACCCTTAGTTGGAATTGTGGGGAATATGGATCGGTTTATGTATGCTGATATATTAAAGACTCATATGCTACCATATGCTAAATAGAATATGCCTGCTAAGTGGTATTTTTAGAAAGATAATGACCCGAAACACAATCCAGTTACGTAAGTGATTTTATGAAACGCAGAAAAATCAAGGTTCTAGAGTGGCCACGTCAAAGTCCGGATTAGAACCCCATACAGCATCTGTAGAAGGAGTTAGATCGTGCCAAAAGTAGCCAAAATTATTCAAATAAGGAGGCTTTATACGAAGTTCTTAAAAATGAGTGTAACCGAATTCTTTTACATTGAATACAAAAGTTAGTCGATTCGATGCCCGCGCGTTGTGAGGCATAAAGGCCAGAGGATATGCTACTAAATATTGACTGACACATTACTATATTTGATAATTATTGTGTTAAAACGACTTTTTATTGTAATGTCAAAATACTTTTGATTTATCATTTTTCTGATTTTTCATGAGTTTCACGTTATTTTCATGCAAATGATAGTTAATTTAATAAAATTCTGTAAAACATTGAATATGGTTAAATAAAATAAATGATTGATTTTTGTATTTTATTATTATTTTTAATTAAGTCAGTTATTATCTTTGTCAAAATACTTTTGAGCGCTACTGTAATATCAATTACATAAAGAACGTACGAAATAAATTTATTATCACTTTTGTATATAAATCAATAAACAATTATGCCTTTATTTGTAAAGAATACTATAAATAATTGCTCCACAGTGCTATTAATACTAGTAATATTTTTTAACAAAAAAACATTAAAAATTGAAATTGTCGATAGAAAATTAATAAATTATCATAAATTATTAAAACTTACATGTAAAAACTTTAATTATCCATATTTTGTTAGCATACTAAATTTTCATAAAAATCCGATAAAATTTTGTTCTGTAACTATTGGTTGCAATGCATGTGAACATGCTACAAGTGATTTATTGCTGAATATTCTCACTCAGATATATATTACAACGATTAAAAATGACAATAAACCCTGTTATCAACTTATAAGTGTATCACAAAACATAAGTTTTCAAAAACGCAAAAAAAAAAAAAAAAAAAAAAAAAAAAAAATTAATTTGAATGATCTTCCTAACAATATAGATATCAAAGATTTACATAAAACAATGTGTTTACTTTAAAATACAAATCTCAATTAAATTTAAAAGAATGTTAGAATATGTTAGATTTTTTAAAACATTATTGATCTTCACCTTACAGCATAATTATATTAGTTATAACAATATCATTTATAAACAAAGTCAAGGAATGCATCAAGGAGGTACAGTTTTAAGTATATTTTCTGATCTATATTTATATTACTATGAAAGGAATACATCGGGTAATAACAATGATTATGTTTATTATCATTATACCTGTGTTAAAATTATATATTTATTTTCAATAACATAGTTGTTACCTACTCAATTTCCCACACAGGTTACATTAAGTCAAAATTATATGATTATTTATTTTACATTATAATTTATTTTACATTATAAGAACATTGTTGTCATAAATTCATTGTATTTATGATTATCATTTTTATTAAAAGGAGAAATATCTATCAATAAAAATGAGATTAAAACTAAATTAATACTAAATCTTCTTTTAAGAAAATTGTTTATGAAAATTAGATATAAGTTAAGAATTGTGTAATTTAATTATAATTATTATATAGATAAATTGGTTGATATACAGGGTCATCGAAAAATAATGCCTAGATTTAAAAAAAATCATAACATCGAAACCTTTTATGTTAAATGAGTAATTCTTTCACTACACGCTAACTGGTGAACGCAAGTTTGGTTTAGTTCACCAGAATTCGTTTGAGTGTCTGGGTTATGCGCGGATTAGTTGCGCAGTCATCAAGGTCAGCCGACGCGCCAGACTGCAGCAGCTCAGTACATGTTTTTTACTTCGAAAAAGAAAGGTCCAATGACTTTGTCATGAAATAACCCGCATACCAAATCACGCACTGTGCTTTTTGTTGCACGGTCAACATCGTACTGAGCAGCTGCAGTCTGGCGTGTCGGCTGACCTTGACGACTGCGCAACTAATCCGCGCATAACCCAGACACGCAAACGAATTCTGGTGATTTAAAACCAAACTTGCGTTCACGAGTTATCGTATAGTAAAAGAATTACTCATTTAACATAAAAGGGTTCGATGTTATGATTTTTTTAAATCTAGGCATTATTTTTCGATGACCCTGTATTGTAATAATTAAATATGATAAAAAATGAAAGATATTTATTAAACTTTGTATATAATTCACATGTGACAATTACTGTTACTAAGATTTAAAAATAAATTGGTTTGTTGATTTCGTATAACATTTAATTTAGTAATTAAAATTTATTGGCAAAGTTTAAAATTTATAATTCAACTAATATTTAAAATTTATAATTAATGCAATGCTTAATTACCAAATAATTACTAAAAAATTAAATAGTGTAAAAGATGCAATATATTTATTATTGTTTGTATATAAAACACACATGGTGACTACTATTATGAAGAACTAAAAACAAATTGGTTGATTGATTTGGTATATTATTTAATTTAGAAATTAAAATTTATTGGTAATGTTTAAAATTTATAATTAAAGTGATGCTTAATTACTAAATTAATAAATATATTAAATCGATAACAGATGGCAGCACGATATTTTTTAACATAAAATCATTTTCTTTTCATAGAATTTTTTATTACAGTACATTTTTCTGCAACTATTTAAAAGTTTTAAAACTTTAATATATATTTGTTATAACAGGGTAATAATCTTAAAAAATAAATATGTGTACATTGACGAAACAAGTATAAAAACATGTGTTATTTGTGTGTGTGTGAACGATTTTAGAGCTATTTCTCAATTGTCTTATCAAGTTAACTTAACGCTTTCGGCCCTGAATTTTTTTTTCAGTTTGGGGTAAAAATCCCTTTTACGCTAATAGAATTAAAAGTAACTAACCAAATCACAGAAGTTAGGTTTTTCTGAAATTTAACGAATATGTTAGTTTCTGAAACCTAACGAATGTAGTTATTTCGCGTTCTGTGCATATGACAAAAGTCGAAGGAAGAAATTTTGAAGACGTTTGGAAAATGTCGTATTATAATAGGATTTAACAAACATAAAAACCTATAGTAAAGTGAGGACAGATGCCGCAGAGATGGTATTGGCGACACTAGCGCTCCCTAGGCCAAATTAAGAATTTCGTTGTGTGCCTAAGTGCTGTCTGCTGTGTTGTATGCGTTTCCACTGCTTAACTATTAATATTTAAATATTTCTGCCAGCTTTTATGCTTCAAACCTACGTCGTAAGTTGCTAAAATTATTCTAATAAAGTTTTATTACATATTTTAAGCCAAATAAAGAGATATTTCTTTCCAAAACCGATTGTAACTGTAGACTAGACTCTTGTAAATACAGACATGTGATTGCCTTTCTCTCGCGTTTTTCAAATGATACAAAATGGTTGTGTGGCACCTTACCCGCCATTGTGGGACAGATGCCGCACTGAGGTTGAAGGACGGATGCCGCAAAATATAATTTTGTGTTTTTTGGTTCAATAAATTCATCACTACAATTTCAGTAGAACTTACATATAAATGAATGTATATTCAGCGCATTTCTTTATTTAGCTAATATTTGTTTAACCCTTTATGTACTGAATTATGAATTCATAAAAATTTTATCTTCTAACGCATTTTTCGTGAATTGTTTAAACTACATTAGAAGATTTACATAATCATTTAACAAATTTTAAAAGGATTTTAGAACGATTTAGAACGATTAATTAAATTTGAATTTAGAGGGATTTTGTGCAATATTTATAACCCCACTCAAATCTTTTATTTTAAATATTTTTCAGAGTATTTTCTGGAATTAAGAAATGTATAGAGATATGTTCTTACAATAGAAATATACAAAATATTTCCAAATTAACCCCCCCCCCCCCCAACGCCAAGAAAGCTGAAAAGATGCAATAGCAAAATAAAGTATCCTTTTAAAAATATTTTTGTTTTGTGTAACCAATAATGCTTTTGGAACAAAATAAAATAATGTATCTATAACTCATTCTAAACTGTATTACAACTAATCGATGTATTAAATGAATTTTATAACAAGTTATTTTAATGGTACTTATAAGTGCCGTCAGTAGATAAAGCTTTAAAAAAGGCAGAATAAGATGGGATTGCTATGAGTGCCATTAGAAAAATTGGAAGAATGCAATTTGGTGAACTACTTTCTAAAGCTTGGGGGCAAGCTATGACGTCTCGAAATGCTATCTCAGGTTAAAGCTACTGGAATTTTGCCATTAGATAAGACAGCAATTCCAAACCCTGCTTTCATAACTGATAACAACATAAAAAAATCACAACAAAATGAATCAATTCAAACCCATTCAGGTAATTTGGCTAGGCGACAAAATGAAGAAGACCCATTAGAAGGAACTTCATCTACTTATCAAAATATTCTGAGCAACAATGTTGGTTCGCCATGCGTGAATAAGCTAAACGTAGCCCTTCTACAATTGTCACCATCTAAGCTGTTAAACAAAATTTCTCCTATTCCAGTGGTCAAAAGACTTATGCAGACAAGTAAGAGAAAGCAAAAGGCTGCAAATATTACAAGCACAGATTTTATAAACAAGAAAAAAGAAGAAGGAAATAAAAAGAAAAAGAAGCAAGAAAGCGTCAAAAAACGACTGCTTGGCGGAAGTAAAATGTGTAAAAAAAGGAAGGGAACGATAAACTTGAAAACACCTCACTTGAGGAAGAATCTGAAATGTGAGTCATCTTCCGACAGTGACGAAAGTATTCCTCTTATGGATTCTGAAGGCAGAATTGGATTGGAATTTGATGATTCTGAATGTGCTGAGTGTCTGGAGTCATATCAAGAAACAAAGTCTAAAGCGGTTGGATTCACTGCATAACATGCAATCGGTGGCTGCATGAAACATGCTCAGTTTACTCTTGCAACGGAAAGTGTGGTGATTGTGGGCGAATAGAAATACAAAATAAAAAAAAATGAGAAGCAAAGCCAAAAATAAAAAGACTACGGCCTAAAATGAATGGAACTATTACTTAAGAGAAAATTACAATGGTCGCATGGATATAAACAAGTGGTGTATATCTTTTTTGTAATTATGCTGTCTGTTGTTTCCAGTCAAATGTTTTTTTTCTTTTTTGCCTTAAGTTTTATTTTTTTGAGCTTGCACTTTTGCAATTTCGTTAAATTTTTCATAATTTAGTGATATATATAATTTATGTAAGTTTACTGTTATTTATTTTCATTTTAAGTAGTCTGAGGAAATAAAAATGTGATTTACTTAAAAAAAAATAAACAGCATAGTTTTTTCTCCATGCGGCATCTATACCACACCCCATGCGGCATCTTACCCAGCACATAAAAAATTATGTTAAAAAAAGACGTTTGGAAAAATAATTATGCCTGCTTTATTAAGAGAGCCTTAACTTGTTTAACATAGAAATTTGATTCTAAAGGGTTTGATTAAAGATTTCTGGTACTTAGTTTGCTGTTTTTTGCTTTATTGTACATTTTAAAAGAAGAAAAGTAAAACTGCGGCATCTGTCCCCACTTTACTATACTAGTATTTTTTATTGTTTATCACAAATTATTCATTCGAAAAAGTAGTCCCTAATTTAAGTATAAACCCTTTCGGCCCTGACTTTTTTCCTAAAGTAAAAAAAAATTAAAATTTTTGTCAACTTCTTCTTCTTCTTTTTTTTTTTTTTTACTATTTCAAAGCTAGATAACCTTGAAAGATTGTACTTGTCCACTAAAAAGTCAAAATATAGAATGCACATATGTGATTATGAGGTTTTTACGTATCTGCAAGGCGTTATTTATAGTTTAAAGCATTTTAAAAGTAAGGAACGCATTTATGACCGCCAGGGCCAAAATGGTTAATAGAATTCACATAGAGGGCTTTTTTAGAGTTGGTCCTTCAGTATTTTTCTGCGGGTGTGATTATATTAATTTTTTCCTTTTATATTTAATATAATTTTAATTAGTAATAAGTTCTTTAAGACAAATTTTACATTAATGAACAATTTAAATGTTCATATATTGTATCTTAACTGTAACAGTACGAATTAAGCATCTTGTCTGTTCGATTCGTCTCTTATTTGTAGCTCTAGTGTAATTGTTGGATCATGATTTCACATGGTTAAAAGGCTGTAAGTAAATATTTTATTAGTATTATAGGATTTTTTGCTTTTAATGTTCCATATGTTTTACATAATTTTCTTATTCAACGATATTCCCCTCGTGTACCTTCCTTTTTAACACTTTCCAACATAGTTAAAAAGTGGTTATGAATTCGGTTTGCCTGTCCGGGCTCTAACTCGCGTAAATATAGTCTGATTGCCATGAAATTAATACATGTTATTGGGGTTCACTATGTCATGTTCGATATTGAAATGAAGTGTGTAGCATTTTCGGTTCATTTACAGGGCCACTCAAAAGAATTCCATTACATTACGGTCCATGGGGAAAAATCGTTAACCGTGTATTTTAATGATATTACAGTATTTTATACATATTGAAATTGATATGCATCACTGAGGTGTACTACAAAATTCTTACTATAGAATATGTTATGCATAGAACTTATCGTTCATTTACAGGGACACACATAAGGATTTGGTATAAAAGAAAATGAGCAATAATTGAACTATTGAAGCCTACGAAAAATAATTGCTGGAAGTGCGCCTTCAGTTGCGGTATGCGTTTTTAAATGTAACATTTTTTAAAAATAGTACTTGGTGTGTATAGATTCAATAGATCATGTCCAGTAGGGATGCACAACCGGTGGCCCGCGGGCCAAAAGTGGCCCGCGATGAGTTAACTTGTGGCCCGCGAACTTCTTAAATTTATAACTGGAAAAAAGTCGCAATTTTTGCCCATAGGTTGCAGGAAAAAATTGTGAATTTCGTCAGTCAGTTAAAAATCGCAAATTTCGTTTATCGGCCGGCCGATACCATAGATATCAACATAGGAAATTCCCAAGTTTCCAACTTCGTCAGTCGCTAGTCGAAAAATAATTCGAATTTCATCGAACAGGTATTAGAAAATCGGAAATTTCTTCGATCAGGCAAGAAAAATAGCGGATTTCTTCGTTCGGGGACGGAAAAATCGCAGGTTTTGTTGATCGAGCACTGAATAACCGTGAATTTTATCGATCAAACGAGGGTAATCAGCAAATTGAAAAATTCCGAATTTTGTCGATAAAGCACGGAAAAATAACAAGTTTCGTTGATTGGGCACGGAATGATGGCGAGTTTTGTCGATCGGACACGGAGCAATCGTGAATTTCGTAGATCGAGCAAGGTAAAATCGTGAATTTCGCCGATCAGGCGTGGAAAAATCTCAAATTTCATCGATCAGGCGGTGAAAAAAATCGCAAATTGAGTCGATCAGGAGCGGCAAAATCGCTAATTTTGTCACTCAGGCGAGGAAAATTCGCGAATTTCGTTGATTGGGCAGAGAAAAATCTCGAATTTTGTCGATGATGCGCGGAAAAATTACAGATTTTGTTCATCGGCTGCAGAAAATCATGAGTTTGGTCAGTTTATCGCGAGAAAAAATCGCCAATTTCATCAAATTACCGCGAGAAAAAAAATCAGATTTCATCAGTCAGTTAAGAATTTAAAATATCGTCGATCGAGTGGGGAAAAAATCGCAAATTTCTTAGATCAGGCGTGAAAAAAAATACAAATTTCGTCTATCTGGCAAGGAAAAAGCTCAAATTTTGTGGTGAATAATCGCAAATTTCGTGTACTTGGCACGGAAAAATCGCACATTTTGTCAATCAGGCACGGAAAAATCGCAAATTTCGTTGATCGGGCACAGAAAAATCGTGAATTTTGTCGATGATGCGCGGAAAATTTGCAAATTTCGATGATCGGCTGTGGAAAAGTCGTGAGTTTCTTCAGTGTATCTAGAGAAAAAATCATGAATTTCATCAGATTACCGTGGGAAAAATTGTAAATTTTGTCAGCCAGTTAAGAATTGCAAATTTTGTTGATCGGATGCAGGAAAAATCGAGAATTTCGTGATCAGGAGCAGAAAATTTTCAAATTTCGTTGAACCGGTGCGGAAAAATCTCAAATTTTGTCGATCAGGCGCGGACAAATCTCGTTGATCAGCAGCGGGAAAAATTGCAAATTTCGTCAGAGTCAGTTAATACCGAATATCGTTGATAAGGCGTGGAAAAATCATGAAGTGTTTTGATCGGGTGCGGAAAAATTGCGAATTTTGTCGATCGGGCGTGGAAAATTGTAATTTTCGTCTATCGGCACGGAAAAATTCGCGTGTTTTGTCGATTGGACTCGAAAAAATCACGTTGATGATCAAGGATTAACGACAGGAAAATTACAAACTTTGTCAGAGTCAGTTAATAGCGAATATCATTAATAGAACGTGAAAAAATCGCGAATTTCGTTGATCAGGCGCGGGAAAATCGCAAATTTCGTTGATCGAGAGCAGAAAATCATGAATTTCGTCGATCGGGTCCGAAAAAGTCAGAAATTTTGTCGATCAGGAGAGGAAAAATCTCAAATTTAATTGATCGGCTTCGGAAAATTTTCTAATTTTGTCTATAATGCGTGGAAAATTTGAAAATTTCGTTTATCGGGTGCGGAAAAAAACGTATTTCCTTGATTTTGAGCGGAAAAAAGGAATTTCATTGATCGGGCGCGAAAAAAGGGAACTTCATTGTCGGGTGCAGAAAAAATCTAAAATTTCGTTGATCGGCTCCTTCTCCCCCCTTCGGTCATAAAGTTCTCATTTTTTTTTTGCCACTTGCGACTTTCATGCCTATGTTTGTTTTTTAGCACTTTTAATAAAGCAAAATTTATACTCCCCCAAACAAAGTCAAGGAATATTATCACTACCTGAAAATAACCCTTGCTATATCTCTGTTACATGTACAAACGTAAACTGTTGGTATATCCTTGCCGATTAAATTGGATAAGTTGACTGGGTAGGGGAATCTAGAGGGGGAAAACGTGCCCCCACCACTGAAACCATGTTTTTATCCGATTATAGGCCTCAGATAACCTCTCCGAAATAGAATACTCTGTGTTACTGATGTGGCCCTCGACAACCCAGACATTTTTTAAGTGGCCCTTCTCTTAAAAAGGTTGTGCACCCCTAATGTACAGGGTCGTTCTCTATAACATCCGTTTTTTGGCAGAAATTGGTGAATGGAATTTTTCAACTGTGCTATGCGTTTAACTGAACTAACTTTTAACGAACTATGTAGTATGCATACATATCTGTAGATCATAGACAGGGCTGCAGAAAACAAAATCGCATATTTTAACGACTATTCATGGTAATAGCAGAAATCGTGTTTTCAAATGCGTTATGCATTTGCCAAATTCTTCATTTAGATGTCATTTTTCGCCTTAGTAGACTGTGAAGTTTTGTTATAGTATTCTGAATGTGTTGGGAAAGTGTTTCATAATCTATGCTGTACGCATCATTTTTCGTTCTTGTTTACCTCTGTTCTATGCATCATGTCAGCAGTAATATAATACCATAGTCCATTAAGGCTGTCTATTAGATGAAAAATGCATTTTTGTGAGACGTGGGTATTCTGCCAACTGAAGAATAAATAATAACGCATTACTTTATTTTCTACTTTTACAGCATCGTATATTTCTATATTTCATTTCTGCTTCAATTTATTTAAAAAAATTATTTTGATACATTTGTTCTTTAATTCATCTTTATTTCCTTTATTTCTCCGTAACTCAAACTTTAAAATATGCCTATGATCTAAATACATTGGTGTCCAAAATTAAGGACCAGTCACAAAATGCTAATTTTCAAGTAAGCGAATACTCAAAAGGAAATAATATAATTAAAATAATTACTATCCCTACAGCACAGCTACTCCATATAGCATCTCATTCATGTCACACATGGTCACAAGTGTCATAGTCACTACGGTGAAACAAAAATAGAAAAAATCTACACATCTCATTATGAGTCGCAAATTCTCACTATATATGACTCCACTGAGACGTCAATGTGACTACTGCTTTGTGATGAGTCACCAGGTGACTTTACAATGTAGTTACATTGTGGACTGTCATGTGACTGTCATTTTTAGCCTCAATTTCAAAGTCATCGTGAACGTTGCATTATGATAAGTCACCAAATAATATCACATTATAGTCACATGGTGACTTTCCACAAAACAGAACAATGGTAACTTCATAATAGTCTCTGTCACCTGAATATCATCATGTGACTTTAATGAGACATTATTTGTTAACTTATCACAATGCAACGTTCACGATGACTTTGAAATTGAGTCTGCAGATGACAGTCACATGAGAGTCATATGAGAGAACTATAGTGTAAAGTCACATGGTGACTCGCCACAAAGCAACAGTCACAGTGACTTCTCAGTGAAGTCCCATATAGTGATTATTTGAAACTCATAATGAAATGTATGAAATTTCCTATTTTTTGCTTCACCTTAGTGATTGTGACACTTGTGACAATGTGTGACATGAATGAGATGTTATATGGACTAGCTGTGCTGTCGAGATAGTAATTATTCGAATTATATTATTTCCTTTGAAGTAATAGCGTACTTGAAAATTAGCATTTTGTGATTGGGCCTTAATTTTGGACACCAGTGTATGCTGATGTTTCCTAGATTAATATACATACATATATATATATATATATGTTATAGTATTAATTCTTCTTTCGAGATATTTCCTTTTATTATGCTAAACACGGCATATTCACTAATTTGCTATTCTTTAACCCTTTAAGACAGGGCAGCTTTTTGAGTTTTTTTTTAAACAATGATATTACTGAAATTTTTAACTGATAATTCACTATCTGCTGAAAAAATTCATATTATATAGTTTCTGTTAACTAGTACAATCACTCGATTCCGGCATTTATGGAATAGATAACCCAGGAAGATAGAATTTTAGTTATTGCCTAGCCCGCATGATCGCGCGGGTCCGGTCTTAAAAGGTTAATAATATCTATCATTAATCCTATTAAATTCTCCTTAAATTAAGTATAATCTTACTCAGATTACTTAAATATAAAGCTTTTAGTTTATTCCTAAATTGTATCATTATTTCTGATATATATATGTTATCCTTCGCGATATTTCCTTTTATTATACTAAACACGGCATATTCACTAATTTTCTATTCTTTAATAATATCTATAATTAATCCTATTAAATTCTCCTTAAATTAATTATCATCTTACTCAAATTACTTAAATATAAAGCTTTTAGTTTATTCCTAAATTGTATCATTATTTCTGACCATTTCTATTATTTAGTGTTAATTAGAATATTTTTAAAAGAACCATTTCCTTTTTACTTATTTTATTCTTCTCGCGAATCTTTCGCACGATGGGGTATTTTTTGCTTCGAAGTCCACCCGCTTCCAATTTGACAGGACTCTTTACAAAATCACTCCCATTGGACGTGAAGCGCGCTTCACGCGTGCCTTTAATTCATTAATTCGCCAGAGAGCGCGCGACGTCGTGATTTGTGTTAATGCGAGCTATAACAAAAAAAAAAAAAAAAAAAAAAAAAAAAGAAAAGAAAAGAAAAGAAAAAAACGCATGGAACGATCTGGGAGAATTTGTTCGATTTTGCACCTGTCAACATTATTAGTAGTTCTTTGACAATAGCTTTTTATTCTAATTTACTTCACTTTCATAACGATGATTTTAGTAACATATCAAGACCAGAGCTTATCAATGGAAATGTGGTAATGTTTTTAGATAATGTGCTGTTAATAAATGTGTGAAGGCCTTCATTATTTCGTAATAGAGAAACTCCTTTTTAAATTCCACTGCCTGTGTAATGTCACTCTATGACCTGCACCAAAGTCAATACAATGCACCGGCTATTTATCGAATCGTAATGATTCGATTCACGACAGATATGCTATATTAAATCTGTAGGAGTTACATAACTTCTAGCAGTGCATTATTCTTCGATTGAATGTTTCATAGTAAGCACTCCAGAATTTCCACAATTTTACAGTAAGCTGGAAGGATGTTTGCAGGTAGGTACAAAATCGAACAAATTCTCTCGATTCGTTCTATGTGTCCGCTTTTTGTCATAGTTCGCATTAACACTAATCATGACGTTGCGCGCGATCTGGCCAATGAGTGAATTAAAGGCACGCGTGAATCCTACGTCACGTCCAATGGGAGTGATTTTGTAAAATCCTGTCAAATGGGCAGCGGGTGAACTTTGAAGTAAAAAGTACCCCAACGCGCGAAAGGGGCTATATCTTTCAATGGTCAGACATCTCTAGCATTCATCAGTGGTCGTGAAAACTCCATAAACTATCAAGAGACACTTGCCAATCATTTGCTCCCTGCTGCCGAGGTTTTGGGGGGAGAAAAATGGTTATTTCAACATGATAATGCTTCTATCCATACCTCAAACTCAACTTCATCAAAGCTTAAATCGAAAAAAAGTATCTATTTTGAAATGTCCGGCAATTGGCCCTATTTAAACCCTATAGAAAATATGTGGAGTATTCGCACTCATGTAGTTTATCCAAATGGAAAGAAGTATTCTTCAGTTAAAGATTTGAAAGAGGCCATTGAGAGCGCGTGGTTTAAAATTGATCCAGAAACAATACAGAATCCCATTTTATCGATGAAAGACCGTATATTTAAAGTAATTCAGCAGAATGGAGCAATAATCAAGCATTATTTTTTTTTTTTTTTTTTTTTTTTTTTGTTCTACTAAAGTCTAAAGAACTACTGTGCTTAAACTTTTGACGCACTCATTTTTGTTCTATTGATAAATTCTATTATTTGAGATAAATTTTAAAGCATACATCTGTTAAATATCTTTTTGAAACTAAAATTTGTAGGTCATCTTAAAAGGAAAGTAACTTTCAGTCAATAATAAAATACTATTTTGTAACTTCATTTTGTGCTTAAACTTTTGACACGCATTGTACTGAGCCGACGTTGTAGATCTGAGATTTCTTTTATTTTTATGTACATTTGTATAAATCTTATTGCCAATTAACAACCATTTTTCTTGATGCTTTTCTATTACTCATGAACAAATTACATAAATTTATTTTTACAAAATAAAAGGTGTTGACCGTTGAACTGGGTTTTTTTATTATTATTATTCAGATTGCTTGATTGTTACAAGAATTGCCACAATTGCTTGATTGCTTTTTTTTAAAGTAAACCTCATTAAATGACGGATTAAATAATGAGAATATTACTGTTTCAAAAAAGGGGTAGAATTACTGTTTTTAACTTTTTAATGTTTACACGTTTGTTTCCTCACTATGAATACCAGAAATCACAAGAAAATGTAGCGAATAATTTGCTAAACTTTTTCATCGTTTTAACATACTTTCATCCATTAAGATTTATATTTTGATTTAATATCCTATATCTTTTGTTTCATATCAATAAATAAAATTTCTCTTTTCAGGGTTTTCTCGCTTCTTCTGCTCTCCTATAATAAAATGTAGTGTTTGTCTAAGACTATTGATTATATAACATTTTATAGTATTCAGGATTACATTCTTCATTGTGCAAAATTTATAGAAATTCATTCTTGAAATAAAACCATTTATAATCAATATTACATATGTAAATGTGTAGAGTAATAGCATGTTGTAGTACTTTTAGCTGTAAAAGTGAAATACTTAACAAACAATGTGGCAGAAGGTAAAAAAATATCGAATATAATTTAACATTTCTGTAACACAACCTTTCTAGAAAAAGATATATTTGATCTTCTCTTTAATGTAATAAAACTGTAATAAAAAATCTAATTCTAGCATATTATTATACAGTGGGTTGCAAAATGGTCCACTCTAGAATTTTAAGATTTCTATTGAGTTAATGCATTATAATATTAAATAGTATTCCGTGCAAACAATAAAACTTTTATAACAGCAAATTATCATAAAGAAGCAATTGTAAAATATATATTTACAAAAAAAAAAAAAACAAAAAAAAAACAATGTATGAAATATGACAGTTGCAAAAAAGATAGGTCTAACAAAACATAGTTATCAAAAATTTTTAGTAGGACATTTTACTTGTTTTCTTCAAAATCCTCTCATTATTATTTTTGCATTGAATTAATGAATTTCTGCAAGTAATGCAAATCGATATCACGCTACTCAGACAAAAAAGTTTTCTTTAGTTCTCTTGTGGAATTGTATCTTTTTCCACCAGCATATAGATAAGAGTTATGATGATCTCAAAGCCGTGATCGTCGTCAAACATATTAAACGCCCCAACCTTACCCGACCCGCTTGTCGATGCATTAAACTTGCGAAATGTAGCTTGTAAAATTTTCCAGTGACAACTTCCGGTATCGGGCTTTTCGCTAACATTCCGGTCAAATATCGAAAGGGTTTAATGTCCGTTGGTGCGCGGCCGCATTTTCCGCGAAGTAGCGGCGGTCCGCACTACCCTCCAAGACCTATAATGATCTGGAAGCATCCGCAGATAGTTCGACGTATTAAATTCCCCAGACCCCCCCCCCCCCCTTCCCCTTCCGACTCGCTGGTCGATGCATTAAACTTGTGGAATTTAGCATTAAAATTTTCGGGTGGGATAGTCTGTGATCGGATCTGCCGCTGCCGTTCCATTCAAATGCCGAAACATGGAACTATGAATAGAGAGGAGCAGACATATGAATATTCAACCGTGGAAAGCTTTGACACGGAAAAACGAGTTATTTCCCACTCTCCTATGTCCACCATATTTGACTTTGACATATAGCAGTCCAATCAGCAGTCTCCAGTGCAAGATCCTTAGCTAAATATGGCGGACGCGGAAGGGGGTCAGGAACGGCATCAAGTAACATCATTTATGACTGATCCATATTTTGGAACCTCTCAAAAAGGTGTAGGGACGTCCGACGGGCGCACGACAGCCTTTTTTTGCGAAGCTAGCTCTTACCTGCATACCCAATAGATTTTCTGTGGAGTTTTTTAGGTCTTAAAGCCGACATTAATGTGCACACTATTTGATAGAAAGAACTCAAACGTAAAATTTGCTCTATAAGTTTGGGCACTACCGTATTGAAACATAATACGAGCCCCCCCCCCCCCCCCCCCCCACAATTTCTAAAGAAACGTGAAACGTTTTCATTACGTGCCTCTTGGTAATCTCTATCATTCATGGGATTATTTTAAAATACTGTATCTGTTTTTTCTGGCCAGCTAAAGACTATCCAGAACATCTCAAAAGCACTCCCTTGTTATTTCTAAAAATTTGCTTTTCTCTTTGCAACTCATGCCATTAAAATTGACAACTATCTGGTCCACCTAAAGTAAACTTTTTTTCAGTCTTAAGAGTCACTTTTTTCAATCCCTTTTTTCAGTCTTTTTCAATCTTTCACAGTCTTCTTTCCAAGACATTAGTTCTTGTTCAAATTTTACTCTCTTTTATTTGTGTTTTTCAGTTAATTTTAAAACTGCTTTGCTGTTTTTGTATTAAAAAAAAAAAAATGAATGACCCCAAGTTTCTAGACAAAGAAGACCTAGAAATTGGAATGGCTTTTCCCCTAGGTATGAGTTTAAACCAGAAATAACCTCCTTAGTGATCGTCCTCATTTGACGAACATATAATTTTTTGACCTTCCACGGGAATTTTTAGAACTATTAATGCCAAATTTGTCTGCAGCATGAGACGATCGTTTTAGAATTCGTGATATTTCTCTATTACATAAAACACATTTCTTAAAATCTGTAATTTCACCTTTCATCTTTTGCGGAAGTTGCGACCCATTACATTCGGAGTTCTAAATTTGCTACGGAGTAATGAAAGCTACACGCGCAATCGCATTTTAATGTCAAAGTCAAGAACCACGAATGACCTTGATTATAATAAACATTTGCATAAATCAAGGAAAGTCCAACTTAAAATAATAATTAAAAAAGGGAGCGTACCTATATTTTTGCAACACCTAGATCGTACAAAAATGTTTCTCTCTCTGCATGTATATTAAATTATTTGTAAAAGTGTTTTTCTTTCTCACTGTGTCAAATTGAGATAAAACAAAGCAGAACTTATTCTTCATTTAAAAAATGCCCTGTTCAAATTATGTTTATTTAATTTAGAGAAAATCCGTAATAGACTCAGCTGTGCATACCTGCAGTTGCTTTCCATATTAAAAAAATATTATTTATATTATCAATTAATTTTAGCATGAATACAAATCGAAACAATTTTTAAATAATAAAATCACATCGGTTGTTGCCGCAATAGCGGATTATGCAGATAACGCGTCATTTAAAGACGAGCT
Organism: Maratus speciosus; assembly: GCA_963932465.1. Classification (NCBI taxonomy): domain Eukaryota; kingdom Metazoa; phylum Arthropoda; class Arachnida; order Araneae; family Salticidae; genus Maratus; species Maratus speciosus. Next base: position 338,009,044 of record OZ010787.1, on the reverse strand, counting down.
TCAAAACATTTGTTAATCAAATATTATAAGTGGGTATGATTAAACCGAACTTGGTTTTTCTATTTTTTATAAGCTTTGGAGTTGCCACAGTGTGGCATCTAACATTTGATATTAATATCAATATGATTTTTTAAATTATTTTTTTGCTAATAACAATAAATTCTTTCCTGAAAAAGATCTAGCAGGATAAGCATTGCAAATTGGCCCCCAATGGGAACCTGTACTTAATCTTTTTGAATAATATAACCTCAAAAAAGAAACACATTTTATGCATGTTTGGGCTCTATAGTTCAAAATGGCTTTGTGATGTAAAGAAAAATATTGCGCATGGAAACATTATTTTATTATTTAATGTCTTGCTGATAAATCATGTTAGAGATCAAACCAACGGCATCTTTTCCTGATGTTTCGTATTTTATTTTGCTTATAATATTTGAATAATCACATCTATATCAAAAATTGACATAAAATAATAATTGAACACTTTTTTATAGTTCTATCTGAGATACAAACACTGGGAAAATATACGTTATAATACTCATAGTGTACTATAGTATATGTAAACTTCATTTAAAAAAAATTACGGAATACTTAGTAAAGTAATTAAGTTGAATCCTCCTCCCCCCAACTTTACTATAGAACAAATTTCTCTCATGGAAAAATACTTTTCTTATGCAATTGATATTTTTATAAGGAGTAGTCGAGTTTAAATAAAGAATAAACCGAAGAATTGATATTATTTATTATACTATTATTATTTGCATTGAAGTGAACGTTCTATATATATCGTTTAAATTATTTGATAGCTACAAAATTTTAATCGCCATCACTATTTTCTTCGATAATTACAGGAACTTTTCCGTTTCAAAGATTTTTTTTATAATACTTCAAAAGGACGTAAAATTTGAGATAGATACCGTCAAAATTATAATTAATATACTGCCACATGCGTATATAGTGACAACATGTGAACAGCATCCTACTGCATGATTACTATTTGGTCAACCGCAACAACAACGGAAAATACTATTACATAGCTGCTAACTTTTACGATTTTTTCTTACCGCTAAAAGATAACACACTTTTACCTTATTTAATAGCAGATTTCGGCGAGTAAATAAGCTAAATTTAATATTAAATTTTAGTGGTAAGAAAAAAGCATAAAAGCTGGCAGCTATGCTAGTGTGATCGATGCCATGATAAATGTAATTACTATACAGAGTGTCCACGCTCAACGGTGTCAAATGGTCGATTCCTAAACAGTTAGCCATAGGCATATAGTTCCAGTTAAAAAAATGTTTTAAATGAGGTAAAAAGATACTTTAGAAATCGTTTGGATCAGTAAAAACATTTCTTAACACCAGAATGACAGCGAGGGGCCATTTTAGCCCCAACCATACGGATATATTTCGGTTCGAACCAGAAATTTCTTTATAAGGTAAGTTTAAAAGACACAAACGAAAAAAAGGGCTAATTAAATTAGCTAAACAGTTCTAAATAAAAATTCTGGTATCATATATTTTTTATAAAACTTGAGTAAAAATTCCCGTCTTTCTAGTGTTAAAAAGTTTTCGAAATTTAAATTTTTTATGCTGTACGGTGATATTTAGTAAACATTTTCTATAACAGTAAGAAAAAAATCCCATTCGTCTATCACTAAAATTGACTGAGTTATGAAACTATGAATTGCATGACTTATACCAATTTTTTGCATTTGAACACAGATGAGTTGGGCCATACTTCGAGGGATCGTACACAAAGTACTTAAAATATTAGAAGAATTTATTTCGCGTGTATCTACACTTTAACTGAAAGTAGTCACATTGTACAAGTATTACGACTGTGTTAATTTTTATTAATTAAATTTCAGATTGGTTAAAATAATTGTATTAAGGTATGTTTTATTTTGTATGGAAATGAGAGCCAGTTTCTTTTCACGATTTTTTTTTTTTTTTTTTACTTGTGTTCATAGATTGTTTTATAAAATTTTATTTAGCTTGCGACGTTCGTGTGTATGTCTTTCCGGTACAAAATTTGTACTCGAATTTTAACTCATATCCAAATATCAAATCGAGGCTCAATTTTGAATACTTATGTAAATCCATTAACAATGTAATATTATTATGATTTTCGGTGCACACCATTTATACTTATTTTACGGGACTACAAAAACATTTCGGATACATTTCCACCTACAAGCACAAATTTTAAATCAAAAGCAATAACATTTATGTAAAGTATTGAGATGCACAATCGCATTTTTCCAAAGGAAAGTGCGTTGTATTTATATTTCTTTTACAGGGCCACACAAAATAAATCTGATATCTTACTGTGTATGGGCAGAGATTGCTTAAAATACATTTAAATTATATTATGCTTTTTTCAAATTTAACTTTTTAGTTCTTCAAAGCAAGTATAAAAACTTGTTTTTTTTTTTAAAATATTTTAGATATCAAAATTTTGAAAATGCTCCAATTTTCCAAAGGAAAGTGCGTTGTATTTATATTTCTTTTTGATGTTATGCTTTTTTCAAATTTAATTTTTTAGTTTTTCAAAGCAAGTATAAAAACTTGTTTAATAAATTTTTTAAATATCAAAATCAAAGCACAATTTCTACTTGCTAAACAAGAAATAAATATTAAATGGAGGAAACAATTTCGCTATTGGATAAGGAAAACTATGTAAACAACTTCATTTGCATTAACACAACTGCCGTGCAAAAAACATTTTGCACATTCAAATCATGCACATACAAATAATTTCTAAAAGTTAAAAAACCTACAATATGTTAATAATATTTTGACTGTATCTTTGTTTAAAAAATCCAATTACTACGTGAAATTTTCATTGGACTACAAATGTTTTGTATTCTCAATTTATGCAAAACAGTTTGTATTTTGGCTGTGTGCCAACACATACATTCATTTATTTAAGTCTGCGTTTTAACCCGTTGGGGGACAAGTGATTGTGTTTCTGCAATGTTGGACTCACACCGGAATCTTTGAAAAATTCTATTTCAAAATAAGAAAAAGCAATTTTACGACTTTTTTCCCACCAAAGTTAGAAAAGTAAAATGTAATAAAACTTTTCTTATGCAAATCTTCATTATCGATTTCCAGGCATTTGTTAGAAAAGAATATGTTTACCAACAATCAGTACTGTGAAATGGTTATACTTTATGGACAGAGCAATCGGAATAAGCAAAGGGCTGCAAGGCTGTATGCTATGAAATTTCCTGATCAAAACCAATCACGTATAAACATTATAGGTAAAACTGTTAAACGTTTAAGAGAACCAGGTAAGGTAGCTTTCAGAAGCATCCTGTTTAGTGGAACCACTGGTTCAAAAGTACATCCGGAGGATTTTCTACGGTATACACTTGCTCATCCTGAATGTATGGTATACGTGGTATTAGCAGAGAGTTTGAATATTCAAAAAGGCCAAGTATGGAAAATTTAAAACAAGTATGGTGCATATCCATATTGACCATTACTAGAACAAGAATTAGCGTCAGGAGACAAAGAGGGTCTTTTTAATTTTTGTAATTTTATTTTAAACAAACAAGATGAAATTCAATCCTATCCTTTCTGAATGAAATTATGTGAACTGATGAATGCCAATTTACAAGACAGGGGATCGTAAATACTCAAAACATTCACTATTGGTCTCTGTAAAATCCACACAATATTCGTCCAACCAAACATCAAGTACGTTGGTCCATAAATGTTTGGTGTGGTACCTGGAATACACCCTCAATTGGGGAATTCATCTTCGATGACACTTTAACATCAGAAAAGTATGAGGATATTTATGTGGACCAGTATCTGGTTTTTTAGAAGAATATGTTTCGTTACAAGATTTGTCACATATGTGGTTTCAGCATGATGGCACGCCAACACATAGATCACTCAAGCCACGCACTGTCTTAACCAGTGTTTATGGAAATAATATTGGATACGGAGGTCTTATTGAGTGGATTCCAGATCGCCAGATTTCAATCCTTTAGATTCCTTTCGTTGGGGTTTTCTGAAAAATAACGTATATAAAAGAGAATCCACTAGTTAAGGATATTTATGGAATCGTATTTCTATGGCATTCAGATGTGTAATATCTTGAATGTTGCTTAAAGTACAAGAAAGCTTTCATTCACGTGTAAATTTCTGAATTGCAGCCTAAGGAACTTACTTCGAGCAAGTCCTAAGATAACTTTAATTTTTATTAATTAATCTTTAGATTAGATAATATAATAGAATTTTAAAATATGCATAATTTTGTAAAAAATTGAGACTGTTGCTTTTCATCATTTCATTTAACCAAAATTCTGTTATTTTTTCACTTATATTTTAATACAATTTGTATATTTTGCTTCGACATTTCAGAAATAGAATTGATTTCAAATTTATATTGTAATGTTACTTTTACTCTCAACTATTATTTTTTATATCTGACAATTATTTATATTTCTAGTAAATTTGTGAATAACCCCTATTTCGCAGCAAAAGCGGCCGAGTATTGTTTAACTTTAAACAATACTCGGCCAGTTTTAATCGTAGAAGAATGGGACTTTTTTGGTCTTACTTCTTACAAGGGAACCACTTTTGGTGTTGCTCGCACCTAGCATTGGACCTGGTGCATTTTAAAGCCCTATATTATGAAGTTTGAGAATCGATAAAATTTTTCTGTTAAAATAATATTTCTTGATTATACAGCAGCATAACTTTCTGAAAATGCAATTTTCGAGACCACTTATCGGACTATTAACATTGATTTTTTTTTAAAGAAAAGCATTTAAAAATAAAAATTAGTTAATAATAAGTATAAAATATTGGAAAAAGTTTGAAAATTCCTTAAAAAACCCACGAATTTGATTTTGAAAAATTCCAACTTTATATTCATATTTTTGGCGGGGAAAAAGTTTATTTTCAAAATTAGAGCTTCCCGGGAACCCTAGACAAATGTCATAGCTGAATTTGTAATAGCTAGAAATTGCAATGTCTGAGCTATTTCGCCACAGTAATTTTTCTAAATTGTGTAAAAATATTAATTTACTTTATGATTACTTTTACCGAAGGACCATTTAATACAGCAACATTTCATTTTAAACATTCGAAACTTTATTTCATTCGATTTCAAAAGAAAATAGTTTGCTTCTTTTGTATTCCACTAAAAAATAGTTTTCAATGATCTTCGAAGCTTTTATAGAATTATATTTATTACTTATATATTTATCATCTGCATAGAAAAAAAACCCTAATAATTGTTTCTTATGCTATCAATTATAAATAAAAAAAAATCGCAAACTGATATAATTCTAGTAGTATGCTCTGTACATTTTCTCTTTGGATAAAGCGAGCGGAAAAATTGTAGCACCCTATTTGGCGACTTAACTCACTTTTGGCGTGAAATAAACAAATAAATGTGTAATAATAAAAAATTAAAAGTATAAAAAAGTATATAAAATATTATTTTAACAGGGAAATTTTTTCAGTTCTCTAACTTTTATGTATAGGGCTACAAAACGCACCAGGTCTCGATGCTAGGTGCGAGCAACACCAGAAATGGTCCCCTTGTTAGTATAATAGGATATTTTTACTAAATATAACTTGTAGGACCGGGGGACCGTATAAAAAATTTTATTTCGTGCGTTTTTAAGAAATGTTTTTATTGACCCAAGTAGCTTTTTAAATACTTCTTGCCACATTTTCGTAATTGGAACTACATATCTATGACTAACGGTTTAGGAATTAACCATTGGACAACGCTGAGAGTGGACACCTGTATATACCATAGACTTTGCTGTTTATGTGTCTTGATTTTATTTTTGCTTTAAGTATACTAGATGTTTCTTTAACGTATTGTATAGAAAGATTGTTGTCACGACCCACTAGCTCAGTTAAATACGACACGGCCATAGACAACTGATAAGATCCTATGAAATGCAAATTTATAGAAAATAATTTACTACTGAAATATTACTCAATGTTTTTTACTTAAAATTATAGATGTAAAATCGTGGCACACAAACGGCAGAGACTACCTTATTTTGTATAACATGGCTTAGGCTAACTGAGAAATCAGACTCTTTGCAAAGAGCCTAGACTATTTTCATAGAACCAGGTTAATTGGAGAATCAGCTACCTTTTTCTAATCAGCCTGCTGTTTTTCAGGTTTATTACAAAGAACCTGTGCAGTTTTAGGCTAATTGGAAAATGACTATTTGATTCTCAACCATCCTGATATTTGTCAGACTTATTGCAAAACGCCTAAGCAGTTTCAGGCTAAATAGAAAATGGCCAGCTAATTGTCTAAATAGTCTAGTTTTACCCATGAATATTGCCAAAAGTCCAAAGTAGATAATGTTTATGCATAATTTTAGTATAAAAATAGAAGCAGAATCTTAATATGCATATACAAAATGTATAAAAAACAATCTTAGTGATATATTTGATTCTCAGTGTTCAAAGTTAGTGAATACATTATTTTTATTTTAAGGCTATATTTTCCTCAAACACCCAGTGCAGAAGTATCAATAAAATCTGCAGATGAGACAGATATTTAATATTTTCCTAGCATTATGTAGAGAAGAATGAAAATGATTATAAAAAAAGAAGGCGAAGAAGAAGAAAAGAAAGAAAACTGTTTTATTGACAGCTTTCATTTATGGTCCTGGTTGGTAATTAAAGTTAACAGACAATTTTTATTTATTTTATAGGTAAAATTTTTAACCCCGTCCGTGTAAAGATGCACAAAAAAATCTCAAGACAGATCAAATTTCTGTTTTTTTTCCCCCGCAGCATTAGATTAAAATGATATATTACTGAATGAGAAAAAATATTTATATAATATGTATATCTATAGATTTATCTTATAAAATAACTAACAGCTTTACTAGCAAAATTTGTACGCACCTAATTAATATTTAAGTCTAATAAATTCTTTTATTTTAAGAAAAGTTTTGAAACCTCCTTACAGCTCATATATCACTAAAAACGCAGATGGAGCAGATTTTTATTATTTTCAGTTTAGAAACATGTTGTAGAATTTTTTCCATAGTTGAGATGTTTACCCCTTTTCCATGACTGGGATTCATTTCCATTTTTGGGGTGATATAGAAAATATATTTTTTTTTAAACGAAAATATTAGTATGAACTTAATGCAAGAAAATACATACGGGTACACTGCGAGCTTATTTTTTTAAGCCTGAAGTGTGTTACAGACTTAAAATTTAAAGTCATCACTAAGCTCAGGTACTTAAGAGCATAAACAATATCGGTCCATAGGGCAGTTTTGTTATATATTCGTTATGCCTATTTTCATTCAGCAACTCATTTTGTCTACTTTAGACTAGGAAAAATAATGCGTTATCTGCAGATTTTATTAATACAGCAATTTTCTTATATGTTGTTTACAATTAATTTCACTCAGCAATCTATTTCAGTCCATTTTCGCTATGTAAAGTTGGAAAAACTTTGAACATTTGCTTCATATGCAGAATTCATTAATACAGAAATTTTTCTACATATTTTTTTTTTAATCCTTTTTATTCAGCAACTTTACTTATCTACGTAATGCTGGGAAAGCATTTAAAATTCTGCCACATCTGCAGATTTTATTGATACTGTATTTCTTATTTATTTTTTATAATTATTGTTACCCAGTAACCCATTTTCTTTACGCAAAGCTCAGAAAACATTAAAAATCTGCTCTTCTGCAGATTTTATTAATACTTCTGCACGGGGTGTTTGCGAAAAATGTACCCTCAAAATAAAAATGCAATGCGAATTGAATTTTTCCAACTGAGCGAAAAAATATCAAAGCCGGGATTCAAAGCCAGAACATTTGACTTAAGGTCATTTAAGTCAATCAGTCTGAGTTCGAATCCCGGCTTGAGCATTTTTTCGATCCGTTTGGAAAAATTCAATTTGTATGATATCTATACCAAACAGTGTGATTGAGAAAAAAATAATAGTGTAAAAATGTAATATTTTACTACCCTTAAATACACAGACGCATTATAATAATACTAAATTATTCACAGTAAAATTATGCGAAAACAGTCACTAACTAGGAATTATTACAAGAAGCCTGCATGAAGCTACGCTGCTTGGATAAACAAGTGGTCATTTTCTAATTAGCTTAAAACCGCATAAACTCATCGCAACGAGTTTGAAAAAATATCAAAAATATAATTGTCTATCAAAAATAAAATTATTTCTTGATGACTTTTGGCAGTGTCCATCAACCTAGTGATAAATAAATTTTCTTCATTTTAGAAAAATGTAAACAAAATGCAAACGAAATGTTAACTACACTGTAAAATAAGACAAATATTTCTGAATCTAAGTAAATACAATATAACTATAAATGAAAATATGCTATAACCTCTTCCGAGATACCCACCATTCCGAAAAGGGTTCTTTGTCTTTTGAAACCTCAGGAAACTAAAATATTTCCAAAATTTAAATAAACATTTTTGTAAAACAAAGTTTTTTTTTTTTTTTTTTTTTTTTTTTTTGCTGCCATTTATTTTCAAAAACGTTTCCGAGTATTTTTTATTGTGTATGACAGTTTTCTGGACCTGGAATATAGGTTTTTTGGGTGCTATCAATTCTCAATTAAACTCTTTCATGTCCAACAAACATGTTTTACAAACAAACATGATAAATTAACAGAATTAATATTAACATTAAAATTAATATTATTTTGTTGCTCTTGCATGTATAAATTCAGTTACGTAGCTGCAAATGTTTAATTAAGAACCGATAGCAACCTAAAAACCAATACTCTGGTTTGAGAAAAGTGATTAATGCGCTATTAAATATTCGGAAACGTTTCTGAAAATCAGTGGCAGCAAAAGGAACATTGTTTTTATAAATGCTGCTTTACATCTCGAAAATAGACGAAGAATCATAATTCTAAGGACAGTCACGTTTTTGTAAAATTTACTAGAAAGAATTAACTTGTGATCGTTATGCTAATTATATGGAAGCATCTAGCTATAAATAACTTGTTGACGTTACTATTTTGCATTATAAATAAACTAGTAAATGATACACGTAAAAAAATTGCATGAATTTATCGATTCATAATTATAAGAGCACATGTATTATTTTTGTTTCACTGATTACGCATGCGCATCTTTTCAGTGTTTTATGCAAATTAGATAACTGCAGACTTCAACCGGTTGTTTCAACAGCGAAATGATTGGTTTCGCTCGCTATTTCTAAGATACCTCGCTGAAAAGAACTCAATGAAATTGATGGGAGAAAAATATAGAATTTATGAGGAAGGTGAATGTCAATTTGAAATATTTCTAGATTAAGAGATTTAAAGATGCTATAGAAAATTCTAGCAAACGAGGCATTCATTGGTCGCTCTGTAAAAAAGAGAACCGGGGCCAAACCGAAGTTATCTGAAAAGGATCGGAGATAAATCGTACGTATGGTAACTGTAAAAAAGAGATGTCTACTAAAAAAAACTAGCGAGTGTTTTAAACGAAAAGGTTTCATTCTGAACTGTGAAACGTGTTTTGAATAATTGAAATATCGCACAGTACGTGAAAATGACCACGAAACTGTCTTTATCGAAATGATTAAACCGTGAGTCGAGAAGCCGTACTCCGCTAGATGAAAAGCAACTGTAAATGGCAAAATGTGATATTTTCCGTTAAGAAAAGATTTATGATGATCAGATTCATATGGGCCTGATCCTGATGGATTAAAAGCTATTGGCATGATCGACTGAAAGACAAAGACATCAAGTGGTGCAGGCGCTTTAAGGGTGGTTCATTGATGTGTTCGGGTAGTTTTATCCAATGGAAAGACAGATCAAGTTATCTCGTATACAATGGTCCCGCATGTCAATGTTAGGATCTTAGGCGAACAGCTTTCAGCATATTTTTGGATCTAGGTGACGAAAAAGTAACCCTTATCGGACGCTAGCTTTTTATACGTGATTCCATTTTTACATTCTGATCGCGCCACTATATTAAAAAAAAAAATTGTAGTACATTTCTCTTGCACATGTTGTCAAAGTGCAAGTAAAAATGTTTCTTTAAAAGAAAAGTGATGCAAAAACGAAAATTATTCGTTTAAGAGATGCTGGTCCTGATGTCACGTGGGAAGTGACATAGGACCGATAAGGGTTAATCTTTGAGCAAGATGGAGCAAAATATTCAGACGTCTAATCTAAAATAATTGTAGTTTGAAGAATGGAAAATCAAACTTTTCAAATGGTCAGCAAACTTATGAAACTTAAACATAATCGAGAATGTTTGGGAAATTTTAGTGAAAACGGTTTATGCAAATGGAAGACAGTTTTCTTCATTGACAGAACTGACTAAGTGCTGCTCTCAAGGAATGGAGAAATCTTGATGCGGAATACTTGAAAAAACGCGTTGAAAGTATGCCAGAAAGAATGGCAGAATGTCTTGCAAAAAATGGTGGCTCAACGAATTTTTAATTTTGTGAATAACTCAATTTTTTGTTAAAATATCAAACTGTCCTTATAGACCGTGAGCCGGCAGCACAGACACATGGTTCGTACTGATACCGTTATCTCTCCAGGAAAACTACCAGTATCTTTTTATAGGAAAAGAAATCTAGGTTAAACGCGCAAAATTTCGCCTTCTTTTAAGAAGAGATTTTCTATAAGATAATACTGGTGCCGAAAAATTTTCTGGTCTGCAAAATTCAAGGGGGCGTACGAACCATGAGACAACCACCTCATCGAGTTGTAGGCTGAAATTCCAGAATTAGCTAAAACTCGATTTCCATATTAAAACGCAATCGGTGTGCTAAGTCATATCTTGGTGGAAAACACCTAAAAACCAGATTTTAACGGTTGACTCATAGGTTTACCATTGTGTTCTCCTGCTCCCAGTCCGCCATGTTTTCATACCTTTGGGTGCAGGAAAACGCAATGGTAAACCTACGAGTCGACCGCTAAAATCGAGTGTTTAGGTGTTTTCCACCAAGATATGACTTGGCAGACCGATTGCGTTTTAATATGGGAATCGAGTTTTAGCTAATTCTGGAATTTCAGCATCCAAATTGATGAGGTGGTTGTCTGAGCTGCCGGCTCCCGGTCTATTATAATTACGAGTCGATTGAAAAATTACTATTTTTATTTTATTGAAATTTATTGCACTGTCAATGGATATACATAAATATGTGTTATGACCTTGTTAATTCTAAATCGATGATAGCAATTATATGGATATAATACGTTCTTTTTATTGTATGACTGCAATGAAATTTCTTGTGTCCTTATGTTTATTATTTTGAGTGTATATTGGTTTCTGGGGTTTCTAAAGGTAAAGAACACTTTTCAGAATCGTTGGCAACTCGGAAGATGTTATTGTATATTTTCGTATTTTAAGAAACATTTTTCATTTTTACCATCTATAGTAAACCAGTTCAATTTATAATAGATCATATCTGGATTGTATAGCAGCAGTTTAAACACAGTAAACATAAAATGTAATTGATTTTTATACTCTTTTTAATTTTCCATATTAATCTTAACGGCTAAAGATATAAAAATGTAAATAAAATAAATTGATATAATCAAAAATATATTTTGTTCTAAATTTGCGTAATAATAGAAAAGGATAGTTTTAACAGTTTAATTATTATTGTACATTTTGTAATTTTAACATTTCAAATTTATGTTTATTATTAAAAAAAGCATTAAAATATTTAAAATTAAAGGAGAAAACGAAAAATCCTGAAATTACTAGTTATTTTACTTTTCATTGTTCTTTATATAATTTTATCTTATGTATCTCATGAAGATTTCTGTTCAAAGAAGAGCGCGTAATACGGAGAATTATAAAATTAAATTATTTAAAATTAGAAAATATAGTATCAAACTTTAGATGCGCATAACATGACTGAGCGCATTATGCATCGAAATAAACGATAAATACTCTTAAATGCATAGTGATGCATATCTGCATCATTTATCTTAGAAACCACTATATTTATATAAAAATATTAATGCTGTAAAAATTACAAAAATATGCTATTAAATAAAGTTAAAAATCTATCTTAAAATTTTTGGTGTCTAATCTTTAATATAAAAATAAAAAACACAATTCTAAAAGAATAATTCGCGCATTTAAGGATTAAGTTTTACAAAATAAAAAATTATATAAAATAAGGTATTTAGATTCATACTTATTAAAATATTTACTAATTTGCAATATTTTAGTTGTTTTTAGTTTTTTCTGTGCTGATTTTTATCAAGAAGCATCAAAATATGTTGATCTCAATAATTTAGGTGTTTCGTTTGATATGCTAAAATTTTTTTCATTAACAGGTAATCGGTACGGAACACGTCTTTTACAAAAGGTGGAAGTCCCGATAATTTCAAATAAGGAATGTGAGATGTGGCACCATTGGAAAGGAATCAATGTTCGTATATTTCCAGAAATGTTATGCGCCGGTTTTGAAAATGGGCAGAAAGATGCATGCGTGGTAAAACTTCTTCTTACTCTTGTACTTTTAAAATCATTTATAAACTTTTCTTGACCAGAATAATCCACGAAGACATTTTTTATATGTTATTTTTTAAAGACTTTTTTAATTAACGCCAAAAGCTTAATGCCAAAAACGTAATTGCACACATAGCACTATCCTTTTGTTAAACATTTTTAAAGGTAACATTATGGAAATTTTCAGCAAATGTAAGTCCTGCATTTCCTAAAAGACATATAACATGGTCGTTAGAGTGGCTATTTTGACAGCTTGACATCGCTCCAAAAAAAGTGTGAGTTTTCTATGAGTTCGCGAGAAATGATTATAACTCTTCATGATTGTTGATTAAATTACAAAGAAATCGTTAACAGTTAAATTTGAACTTTTCTAACGTTCGTTATGTAATAAAGAAGTAAAAGATACTGGTTCAACAGCTAATCAATTGCAATATGGTGGTCCAAGGAAGCTAAATGATACACAAAAGAGAGACGCCAATAAACAATCATCAAAAACTTCCTCCCTTAAGAGCACAAGAATTGGCCTCTGATGTCGTTTTAACATCGGAAACTATAGCCACACCGAAAACGATTCGAAATATCCTTTATATAGATCAAGGCAAGGCAAATAGATCTCGAAAAAAAAAATATCAGTGAAACAAATAGGCAGAACGATTTACGTTTTTCAAAGCCAAGAAATGAAAATACTTTTTTTTGTTCACTCTATGATGAAACAAAGCAGCAGAGTTCTGAAAAAAAATTTATTTTTCCCGAAAAGCTAAATACTGCTTTTGAAACAAGAAATTTAAGACCAAATGTCAAAATGACGGGGGACAGGTAATAATTTGAGAACGTGTATATTTTAATGGCGTTAATAAAATGGTGTTTGAAGGTAATCGAAGGTAATATGAATGCTCAGATAGTGCGAGATAACTTATTTAATAGTTCATTAAAATTAGGATTTGGCGATTTTTATTTTTTTTTTAACTGAACTACGATCCGAAACGTAGAGACCAACATAACGAGAAAACGTAAAGTATATATTGAAAGGTATATAACGTAAATAAATATATTGAAAACACATTAACAATCACCAGACCCAATCCTATTGAGAATTTGTGGCATAGTTTGGATGTACATGTGAGAATATGAAGATTGTCAAACAAACCTGTTAAAAATTAGATGAATCAATGCCATACGATTACAGGTTGTTATCGATGCAAAAGATATGTATATCAAGTATTGGCAATATTTATTTATTTTGAATATTTCCTATTTTTGTATTATCATTGGTAGTGTGCAAATATTTTTTTGCCGTCACAAATTTGTTTAATTTTTTATATTTTTTATATAAATATTGAGTAAGATATGTTCTACAGTCTTTGCAAATACAAAGGGGAGAAAATTATTAGAATAATTGTGAAATTTACAATTAAATCTTGTTATATTAAAAAAATTTTGTTATATTATTTTAAAAATATTGATACATTTAATATTTAGTGTGCATCCCCTTGTTTCTTATTAAATATTCGATTTGTCCTGACATACTTTGTATGAGTTTTTGGCAATTAATTTGTATTTCGTTGTCATCGTGCTAAATTTGGATGAGTTTTTCTATCAGAACATTCTTGTTTGTGATGATGAATTTCTTTAATTTTTAATTTAAAAAAACACTTCCATGGCCTGGAAACAGTCCAGATATGAACCCCATAGAAAATCTTTGGGCCATGGTAAAGAAAAAATTAAAGATATACAACATCACAAACAAGAATTGTCTGATAGAATGGCTCATCCAAATATGGCACCATGAAATCAAAATATAAATTAATTGCTAAAACTTCATACAAAGTATGCCAAAACGTATCGAATCTTTAATAAAAAACAAGGGGATGTACTCTAAATATTAAATGTGTCAATATTTTTAAAATAATATAACAAAATTTCTTTAATATAACAAGATTTTATTGTAAATTTCACAATTATTCTAATAATTTTCACACCTCTGTACTTTTGTGTTTATTTATGACAGAAGTATGCAAATATTTTTTTTGTAATAGGAGTGAGCAAAGGGTACAAGGTGTGAAATTCCTTTTTTTTTTTTTTTTTTTTTTTTTTTTTTTTTGTCCACTGCATGATGAAATTTTTAAATATCTTTATTAACTGCTTTATAATGGCTATAATACACCAAATGTGACGTGGAGTATCGTTACTTAATGCTTATTAAACCCATTTTAAGAACAAATACTTTCATTATCAAAATATATATATATACAAATTGGATCGAAGTGGTCTGCAGCTTCGTAAACGTACTTCCAAAGAATAAGTTTCCTCGAATTCCTATGTGAATCACGGCATCTCAGAACAAGTCATAAGTCCTTTCCCAGTTCGATCATCTCTCATTGAGCTACCACGCTTTCAACGTAGCACTTCCACATTCATTATTGCAATTGTTTGATCAAAGCTGCTTTGCATATGGCCTACGTTGCCATCTTTCATGCAACATTTACGGTTTCAACGCCATTTATGGCTTTTCAATGGCCTGATCATTTTTAGATGGGAAAAAGTGGGTGTTGTCATTCGAAAATTTTTACATTTGTTTACTGTAACCATAACAATGCAGGTTCCATTGTTCTTGTTCACCACAATCACTAGCGCACAACTTTAAATAATAATAGCTCACATTTCATTTAATTCGTTGAGTGGAGTAGCCATTAGAGATTAATAGATCGGCAAAATTTCTATATGACCACAGTCTGGTCATAAAAAACTTTGCTGATATATGGACCTCTAGCGGCTGGTCCGTTCAACCGATCGAGATGAGATTTCAGGTATAGTTATTCAGAGGTATGAGCTCAGGATTCTGTGAACGGTAACAAAGTGGCACTCGCGGTTACGGTTATAGGTACAGACACTCAAAATTTTTGAATGGCAACGCATATTTTCCTATCGCAAAATGCTCAGCGCATGCGAAAACTCTAAAGAGCGTTGGAACGGTACGTGTATCACAAACAATGGTCGCGTTATGCACGCACAAAAACAGCTCTGCGAACTGCCAAAAGAAACACGATCGGGGTGCATGGAGGAAATTTGCATATGACAGAGGCAAGACGCCAATCACAGAACGCCGTTCGACATATATTCAGCGTAGAAAACGAATAAAAAGGGGGACAGACACGAATCCTCACGTTCTGGTACCAGTACCTTTATACGACGGCAAAGTTACTGTGTGGCTCGGCACTGCAGGCACAAATGTTCTCGGCCCGTACTTCTTTCTGGAAGCGACACCAATGGTGTTTGTAACGTACTCTGTGGCTGTACTCTCGCTGTACATCCATGCAGCAAAATTACGTCATACCGGAATTTCTGCAACGAAATGCACTGAATGACATGGTTCGGACGCAAGATAGCGCAGTCTGTTCGCAGGTTCCTGGAACAACATTTTGGCAACCACGTCATCACGCCATTTTCCATTTCCGTGACCTCCGCTACCCCCCGACCTCATTCCTGTGGATTTCTGGTTCTGGAGGTATCTCAAATCTAGAATGTACATGTGCAATTTGCTGGTCAAACAGTGAGGAATCAAGAGAGCATGGGCGTACTCAACACTATATAATCCTATCCTTTGAATAGCTAACACCCAGTAATTTTCATCTGGTAGGATAGCTGAAAATGGACGGATTTTCTGTGAAAATCCTTCATCACATTGGTTCTATATCCTAGTACGAAAATCTCTTAAGGACGTATGTCCATCTTGCATTCGTATAATTTATATACATAGTTATCTTAACTTATGCCTCAACGGTCGAATATGCGTATGCGCGCGTTATCTGTGTGTAAAAATATTACTTGTAGCACCTCTGATTTGCAGAAATATACTGCTATGGTTACGTTAATATATCATATTTCTACTGAAAGCGGGATATGCTTGTATATATTTTTATATTTGTAACATTCACTTTCATTTTATTATTTTATTTTTATTCCCTTTTTCTATGCTTTTTTATTGTTAATTGTTTTTATTCCTCGATTAATATTTCCCGTATTTGTATGTCTTTTGGATTACTAGTATTATACACTCTTCAATTCATATTTTAATTTGGAGAATCTCACTGGATTTGAACTTGTTTTTGAAAACTACTGTTTAATAAATTTTTTCAGAGTTAAAACAATTGCAAATAATATAGAAATTGAGAGTGTTCCACACTGTTGAACATAACGCTACAACTTTAATTTATATAAGGCATGATTTCTGTTTTCTCCCATCTTTACCTTTTTATTTCAATTTTTTGAAGCATCTTTTGTGTTCAATATTCTTGCAATATTAATATTTTTTTCTGCAGCTCCATTTACTTCTCACTGGAAACTTGATTCAAAATTTCTCTCTTATTTATCTTTGGTCAAACAACAGCAAGAACGATAATAAATAATTTTAATTAATTTTGTGAATGCCTCCAGTTTCATATTTTTTTATTTTCTATTTGTATATTTTATGTTCATTCATTAACTTTTTTTCTGTCACCCGCTTTTATTTCTATGATCGTTCCTTCCGTTTTCTAACTACTACTTTCATTCTTTCATTTCTTCTTTATTATTGCTATGTTCCTTTATATTCGTTGCATTTTTCATCTTACTCTCTAAAACATACTTTTAAATTCATTGCATGATGCTCACCTTGCTGACTCGTGTTTGCGTGAAGTACTAGAACTATTTTTAGTCAGAAGCATGATCATTTTTTATTTAACTGATTGTGATCTATAAAAGATGTTTTTACATTTTACTTAAACAGCAGCCGTATATGAAAAAGTGCTGTAATATTTTTCTGTAGTCAATCAAAGCAAAATTAATATTTTTATAAGCGGAATAACTTATGTTCCCCCTTGTTATTCTATTTTGAAACAGCTAGGAAATTCATGTTACTTAACCCATTTACATGAATGAAAATTCCTTATGCTTATATTATCTTTTTTCTTTTTTAGGGTGATTCTGGTGGCCCATTAATTGTTTACCTGCATGGAAAATGGACTTTAGTTGGAATAATATCTGCTGGTTTTGGCTGTGCTCAGTGGAGACAGCCTGGTATATATCATAGCGTATCTTCAACGGTAGATTGGATAAGAAGCCATATTAGTTGACATAAATTTTATCATAGGATTTCATACTGAAATGATTCACATTCATAAAACATTGCATTTACGGAAATCATCATTTTCGAAGGAAGTGGTAATAGCTCCTCTTAATACAAACTAATCTCAGGGTGTGAAATAAACTGTTTTTTGTTTATGTATTGTAAACATAATGTAAAAATAAAGGTTTTAAGTTAAATTTTTACGAAAAGAGGAAATTCGTTTTATTTAAAGTCAAAAGTATGATGAATCACTGTTACAAGATTAAAACATTTTTTATAAATAGCCTTCTGACACATTACTTTTAATATTTTTTTTCATAGATTATCAATTGCAAAGCATTTTACTTTCCCTTGATACGTACACAACACACAGCACATATACGCATACATACAGTGATGGCCAAAATTGTGGAATTTTTTTGAAATTTTCATGTGTTATAACTTTGTGTGCTTGAAGAATATATTAAATTTCATTTAAATGCAAATGTTTATATATCAAATTCAAGGAAATTTAATGTAAAACTTAATAAAAAGAAACGTAATTAAAAAATCTGCATTACAAAAAAAGTTACGCTTACAAAAAAATAAGATCCATCTTAGATTTCATTGTATTTTAAAGTTACACTTACACATTCAATATTTAGTAGGATAACCCTTGTTTTTTATTACAGCTTCACAGCGTCATTTCATTGAGAGAACAAGTGTTTGGAGTTCATCCTTTTTAATCATATGATGCCTAGAATCAATTATAGCTTCAAAAAGTTGCGTTTTATTAGATGGACGCTTTTTTGAACATGGATTTTCAAACGTCGCTACAAATTTTCTATAGGATTCAGATCAGGGCTATTTCCTGGCCAGTGTAATAATTGTATGCTTTTATTTTTAAAGTATTCCTTGCATATTTTTGCCGTATAGCATGGATCTGAATCCTGCTGAAAGCTAAATGTTGCTTTGTTGGGGAAGAGATCCCTGACGGAAGGTATCAATTTTGGTTCCAGGACAGTTTCGCTGTATTTTTTTGCATTCAGAATGCTATCAATCACTTGAATGCGGCTCACACCATCTGCAGCCATGTAGGCCCAAATCATGACTTTTGTTGTGTTCTTTGTAGTTGCTTCAATGCAATCAGGATGCAGCTCTTCCCCTACTCTACGTCTCACATATTTTTTTCCATCAGTACCAGAGAACGACATTTTACTCTCATCGCTCCAGATTATTTGCTTCCACTGATTTTCTGACCAATTAATGTGTTCTTTTGCCCACTGAACTCGTTTCTTGCGTTGCTGAAAATTAAAAAAAAAAAAAAAAAAAATTCGGAAACGGAATTCTACCTTTCAGTCCAAAACCTGCTAATCTTCTCCTTGTTGTTCTGGAACTAACTGAAATACCCATTGCATTCATTTGACATCTAACAGCATCTGATGAAATTCTTCTATCTTTGAAGCATATCCTGAAGCACGTGTGCATTTTTTCGGCCTGATCTTGCCTTATTTATCACTGATTTAGTTTCTTCATAACGTAAGCACAACATTCGTACGCCAGATAAAGTGACTGATCCACCAACCTGTCTTGCAACTTCAGCATAAGAGAGACCATTTTCTCTCAATATGACAATTCTGCTTCTTTTTGTAGGTGTCCAATCAATTATCGTTGATGATGACATTGTTTTACATTATTTGCATTAAGAAAAAAATAGAAATATATTTCAAAAACATTATTCTATTTAGTTACACTAGTATTCATCCTTCTGCAGAATTCATTCCAGCAAAATACCGCTTTGTTGTTTGTTACAAATCAAAACTTACTCCAGTTTAATTACTGACATTTGATTGGTTCTTAGAACAGTCATTGTGATTGGCTAGAAAGCTTTTATTACAATACACTTCAGCATTCAAGACTAATTGTGTTCGTATTTTAGACTGAAGTAAGTGTAACTTTTTTTGTAATGCAGATATATTTTGTAATGCAGATTCTGTTGTTGTTTTTTTTTAATTTAATTCTACATTAAATTTCCTTAAATTTAATATATATATGTTTGTATTTAAGTGAAAATTAATATATTCTATAAGCACACAAATTTATAAAACATGAAAATTAAAAAAAATGTCCACAATTTTGGCCACCACTGTGGGCGGATAGAGTGGTGGTATTCAGGCGGTTCACACCGGTTCGGCAGAACCGCTGTCTAATTTATTATTGAATTCGGCGAATTGGTTTCGGTCGAACGCCCAGAAATTTTGCTCAAGTTTCTTAAAAATATTTGACATCAGAATTTTTATTTAAAATTATTTAATTGATCTATTTAACGTTTAAATTTAGCTTATTTTATGAAAAGATTTCTGGTTCCAATTGGCATTTAATCACATGGTTGGAGTTGAATCGACTCCTTCGGGCATTCTAGTGTTAATATGTCATTTGTAATACGTAAATCACAAATACTATAGTAAAGTATAAATCACAAATTCACATTTTACTCTCTCGTGCGACAACATATTCTAAGCACAACACAATGACATGTTTTCATTTGTTTAAATATACTGTCACATTCAAAATTACCACTAGTTAAATGCGCTGGTATTCCATATCCATGGAGCATGTTTATAAGAGAATAGTGGCATACTCACATAATCAATGTTCTCAATCGAAATATTCGTCCAAACTATGGCAGCTCAAATCACAAAGCGCGGTAAAAACTCACTTGTGGAAATAATATTTTTACAATTAAAACTTTCAAATACTGTCTTGGCGATAATGGTAGGTCGAATGACAAATTGGCAACTTTAGTGTGAAAACTTAGTGCCAAGCATGCATTTCAAAAAATTCTGAAATCAATCTTCTATGACCTATAAGATTCGAATTAACGATAATGCTTCAACTTTGAAAACGCTACAAATATTTTGCCAAAGCAAGTGTACAGGAATGCTTAATGGTTAATGAGCTAATATTTTCACGTTTAGCGATATAAATATTTCAGAAATTTTGAAGTGGTGAAAAAAGACAGTTTTTTCCTAGATTTTTCCTTTTTTTAGGAAAAATTTGAAATTTTGGAAAGATTGACTTTTAACAAATAAAAGTTTTCCTTGTTATTTTATATTATACAGTAATTTAAATTTTTTAGAAAATATAAAATATTAAACATTTTTTAATTTGTGTACACTTAAAAACAGTTAACTCCCACTTCACATGAATATATTACAAACAAAATAAATGCTTTTATAGCACTTTACTATCAAAATGTCCACATTAGCTTTCTTGGCTTAAGTTAACACCATTTCTTGTAGTATATCATCCAACCGTTTAAATGATTACTTCAGTTTTTATTTTAAATTGTCGTTAAAACTACTTTTGAAAGTAATAAATAACAACTAAAAATTTTTTGTATAAGTTTCAGCCAATATTTCCTTTAATTGTGGTTTATTTAACGAATAACCTAGTATTCAAACAAATGGTTCATCTCTAATGCATTTTACTATAAAAAAAAACTGACTCTGATTCAGAATGAAGACAGACAAAAAGATTAATTATAAATTTTGTTCAAAGTTAATTGTAAAACTTGCGAATCTGTAAGCTAACAAGTTTTATTCATTATTCTGATTATATTAAATATAAAAGTAGTTGAAACTAAAATATATATATATACAATATGCGAACTTTTGTACACTTTACTTATATAAATTATTTCCAATAAAATCTTCTCCGAAAAGTGCTTAAATTTTTTTAATTTAATTATGGACATTTATGTATATATATATTTTAACACTTTGATGACATCTAGTTTTCGTCTTATAAGCAGAAAACCCCGCTTATGGGCATTATACTTGCATGTTACATTATTTAACAAAAAGATTTCCTCTGTTTGTGTTTATATTATAAATGAAAGTATGTAATAATGATATTGTTTCTAATCGAAGTATTTATATGTATAGAAATCTAAATATAAAAATACGAATTTTGTGTATGTTTTTAGAAAAATAATGTATCACTTAAAATACAAAAGTATCGCCTTGGGCAGATTTACACATATTCAAAACACGTGAATTCGTGTTATCTCTCAGCCATCTGTTACAATACTATTACGCAAGTCTAATCATATACAGGGTTAGCCTAAATAATTCATCTGGTTTCAAAAGACTATTTATTTACATGTATGTGACATACAAATACAGGTGATACATGAAAAGATTCATACACGCACCAAGTTTGAGGTACACAGATCTGGCAACCTGGGGGGCATGGCAACAGAGGAACATCACCCAAATCAGCGCGCCCTATCCAGCAATGTGGCAGTTCTCTGTTGAGCGGCGCCACAGGCCTGCAATCTAGCGTGCACGCGAGCCGCGAGGCGGGCTATTAAACTTGGTGAGTGTATGTATCTTGTCATGTATCACCCGTCTTTGTAGGTCGTATACCTCTCAATCCACAGTGTTTTGAAACCCTGTGAATCATTTATGCTAACCCTATATATTTAAGGTAAAGGTAGAAAAGACTAAATAATTCCAACTGCATTTTGCTTACATATATATACACACACATATATATACACTCTAATTCTTGTGAAATATTTTTGGGGATTAATATCTGATTTTATAAAAAAAATGCCCATATGATAATAATAAAAATAAACGATTTTTTTTTCCAATGATTGTATGTTAAATCATTAAACTTTATTAACGATTCTTCATTTCCACAAACAGATTATTATTGACAAAATTTTTCGTATGATTTTTCGCCTTAAGTTAGTGTTTTGATGTAGGACATTGATCTGAAAAAAATAATTAAAGAAAAAGCATCAGTGTAGCTATTATAAAATTATGTATATACATACATTCACACACACGCACGCATATATATATATATATATATACATATCGTCGCCTCAGAGCAACAGTAGGACATCTAGTAATAATAAAAAATGAGATTCTGACTTACTGCTATGAATAACTATGTTTGCATCTAGTGGAATAACTTCTGAAACACAAAGTTATGTTTAACACTATAGCTCAGATGTGTTTTAAAAAAATTCCTTACTGTTCCACTAGATGCAGACGCGGTTTTTCGTAGCAGTAAGTCAGACATCTCATTTTCGATTATTACTAGATGTCCTACTCTTGCTCTGAGGAAACGAAATATGTATATATGTGTATTAATATTATATTATATCATATTTTAGATACTAGGCTATCGAAATTAAAAAGGTGTGTAGATATTTTGAAGATAAAAATTATTGAGCAAATCGCGACAAAAGTTCGTAATTATACTTTTCTAGGCATATGATTTTCATTAAATAAGAACATGAAATAGATGAGATTTCGGGCTTTACACACTGAAGTGCCACTGAATTAGAGTTAGCAAGCTAGTAACGCGTTGGGCCTCCTTTGGCCTTGATAACGGCTGCCACACGACAGGGCATAGATTCAACAAGTTTGCAGAAGTGTTCCACAGGCATTGCTTGCCAAACATCTGCTTGATCTGTCCATAATTCGGTAAGAGTCGCTGGAGCTGAGTGACGTGATTTCACACCTTTCTCCAAAGCCCATACGATGAAACAAGCGTTACACGGTCCATTTACCGACTGTACGATAGGCGCCCTGATTCAGCTGTGTGGTAATTTGAGCTAATGTTTGGGTTCAGTGGCTACGTACAATACGGCTGAGCCGTCTGCTATTACGATCGTTTAATGCTAATTGTCCTTTGCAGTTTACCCGATTGCTAGTTTTCTTCCACCATCCATGTATTCTCGATATACTCTTGACACTGTCGAGCGGGAAAATCCTAATTCTCTGAAGATTTCGGAAATTGAATGGCCCATGCGTCGAGCGCCTGTTATTTGTCCACGATCGAATTTGTCTAAATCACGATCTTTACTCATACAGGCTGTTCAAACGAGTGATTCACAACAACCACAGTACAGTCATTCAGGGTAACTTTGAACCATGGGGTGTAACTTTGCACCACCTCCTATTTTTCGATATTTTGACTGCAAAAGACTAAATAAACTCCAGAACTGTGCAGTGTTGGCAAACTATTTTTGTGAAGTACTGTTTTCAAGTTAGTTTTGAATGCTGTTTTGAAGTTGTTGTAATACAATTAAATTTTCATAGTAAGTAACAATACACTCATTTATAAGACATATTATTATCTAAATGTTGTAAATGTGTTAATATTTTGTGATTTATTTATTAATAGTTAATAAAATGTAAAATAAGAAGGCACTAACATTTTACCCCATTTTCAGGATAACTTTGAGCCGGCTCAAAGTCATGCTGATATTTATAATTTACTGATTATAGGTGCTACTGTCAAAAATTTCCTATATTTGCATGTATATTGTATATAAATGCCGAAAGCGTGCATTAGCTATAACATGTAAATATTTTAACAAATATGTGTAAAATTCATAAAATTCATTTAAAGGCGTTTTTCGGGGCGGAGCTACTCAAATTTGACATTTCATACATTCGACATTTTTTATTCTTGTTTGAATAATACTAGTACTAGTATGTATTACTGTAATTATCGATGTATTATTGAGTTAAAACATTGAAAATTGTTTTTCACTGCATTTTTATGTTTTATGTGAACAATAAACAGTTTTTCTTAATTTCTAAATACTCATGGTTCTCTTCTTCCACTTTCCTTATGCATAATATTTGTTGTAATATCATAAATTATACAAATTTGTGGTGTTGGGAAATGTAAATTCGGAGTCTTTACATATTTGAAAACATTTTTTGGGGTTTAAAGTTGTCCTAACTACAATACTTTTTTTATAATGAATTATTTTAGATAATATTTATCATATGGTGCAAAGTTACCCTAAATGGCTGGGTAACTGTGAACCAGGTTAAAAATTCATTTTTATTGCTTTTATCTTCATTATTCCTTAATTTTTTACAGTCAAACAATAATTTAGGATCATTTCTTCACTTTTATGCCTCTAGTTGCAACAATATTCTTAAAGTAAGAGTGTGGCATATGAAAATAGAGAAAATGCGGATCAAAGTTACCCTGAATGACTGCACTAACTATATATGCAGTTACCACAGCGTCCTCACATGCGCAGAAACGAGACAAAGCGCTAAAACATTGGCATAGCACTACCTATCCTTAACTCAATGCACTTCAGTGTATAATAAAAAGAATGGTGATACGTTTCAGAAAATTTGTATAATGCCGACAATACCTGAAATCCTTCCACATATGTAAGCGGTTGTGCGGAAGTTTTTCAACAAAAATATACCTCCATGAATTTCAGTCTACTCTATCCGCATCACATATTAATAAGAGAAACAATAATACTTCTTTCACACTGGTTTTGCGAGGAGGTAGTGTAATAATTACAAACAAACGGAGAGTAAGCTTTCTTTCCAAATAGATCGGAACCTTTATCATAAATCCTGGATTAGGTCACAAACCGACTGAAAAACAGAAAATGGAAGAAATTGCAGTTACAGTAGTTGAACGGGCACTGAGAAATTAATATAGTGCCATTAGTGTACGTGTAATTTCACGGGATTTAGATATGTCATTTGTTACTTTTGCATGTATGAATTTTGTTAGGCAGTTGCAAATGCTTACTTGAGAAATGATAGCATCCGAAAAATGGATATTTTGTGTTCAGAAAAATGATTAATACACTGGAATAATTATAAGTAAATATTTCCGAAAACTACAGGCAGAAAAAGAATATTTTGCTTCAGAAATACTCTTTTAAATCAAGGAAATTTAAATATTACTTTCATCTAAGATTTATTATTCAATTGAGAGAGTGACAGCACCATTTGTTGTTATTGTAGCTTTTTTAAACTGAGCGAAAAGAAAGTTGAGAGAAGCTAAAGTTGAAAAACAGTTTTGCAACCACAAAAAAAAATTAACTGAATTATTTAATTATTTTATAAAAGAAAAGGAAATACTTTTCTTTTAACTACAACACCTAATTACAGTTTTTTTTCTTAAGTGTTAAATGTCATCAAATATATCACTTATCCACATAAAACTTTTAGTGGAACCACCCTAGAAAAGTCCCCGTGTAGTCCTAGAAAAAATAAATGATCAGCCCCTCCTAACTCTGCTGCAAATCATCGTATGAAAATGTAACTGGTATCAATCGATTAGTAATGACACTTACTAATTTATATTATACTAAACTTGGGATAGGTAGTGGTCTACTCTACATATAGATATTGGACTACATACGTGCAACTATAACCCCCTATAAGAGGTACTTCCTGTTTAAAAGACGAAAACTAGCCGCCACCAATGTGTTAACCCTTTGAGGGGCAAGCAATAATGGCTCTGTAATATTGAATTCTCAACAGAATAATCGAAAATTTTTATTTTAAAATAAGGAAAAGCAATTTTTTAACATTTCGCCCCCAAAGTTAAAAATGTAATATTTAGTTAAAAGTTTCTGGTCCGAATCTTGTTTAAATTAAGTGGGATATAATATATCCTACCGCCCCTCAAGAGGTTAAATAGGAAGCCAAGCCTATGAACGCTATACTTGTATGCTACATTATTTAACAAATAGATTTTTTCGTTCGTGTTTATATTATAAGTGAATGTATATAATAATGGCATTGTTTCTGATCGAAGTATTTATATGCACAGTACTCTACTTTAAAAATACGAATCTTGTACAAGTTTTTTGAGAAATAATGTAACACATAAAATGCAAAAGTACCGTCGTTAGTGGGAAGAGTTACAAATGTCCAAAAGAAGTGAATTTGCGTCAGTCATCAACGATGTGTTAAACCAATGAATTTTTGGCTCGTGTGTTCTCTGATGATGGCTGTTTATTTTATAAAATTTTAATGTGTGTTTTTTGTTTGTTATGCAGCGTAAATTAAAATATTTCAAGGAATGTCTCTAGCTGTAACAACTGTCGTCTCTAGGTGCAACAACTGTCGTCTTTAGGTTCAGTCAATGTAAAAAAAAAAAAAAAAAACACCTGCTTTATTCGCAGGCCATTTACGATAAAATCACATAAAATATGTCATTATACGCGGAATCATGTATTATTTTAGAATACGAATGCAAGTTATTGAATAGGGTTCACTACATAATAAAAATTGCTCCAAATTTGATTTTTCAAATAGTGACACCTACTTTTGACACTTTTTTGTTTCTTGTATCAAATCAAAGGAATAAGTATATAGGTTATGTATTTTTGTTAAACATTCATGGAGTTAGAAGAGGTCCAAATTTAGGGATGCTAATGTTAAATTCATGTGGAGAACTTTAATTTATTTCATTATATATTAATATATATATTTCATATTTCAATATTATATATTTATTATCTTTTAAAAAATTAACCGATAAATATTTTTTGATTTTGGTCAGATACATTGAATAGATCCATATATATTCAAGGCCTTTTTGTACGCAAAAGCATATTTTTAATTGTGAAAACTATTAACACTAAAAAGACCGTGAGGGGTCATTTTGATCCTACCATATGAATATATTTCGGTTCGAACCAGAAATTTCTTTGTAAAATAAGTTTAAAAGATACAAAGAAGAAAAATGTTAAATAAATATGTTAAACAGATTTAAATAAAAATTCCGGTGTAAAATATGTTTATAAAACTTGAGTAAAATTTCCTGTCTTTTTAGTGTTAATAAATTCATATTCCAAAAAATGAAGAATTACGACCTACACCAGTTTTTACATTAACAGAATGGACATCGTCAGAAACATGGGTATGTAAGTTTGCAGTTCATTCCGATCATTATGTTTCGAAATCTAGCGAATTTTTACTTTTCGAAGGTCGAAAGGGACCGTATATGGAAGTTACAACCAGAAAATTTATGTGAAAGATTTTGTAAATTAAAATTTTGGAGATGGGAGTTTATTTTATATTATTTTATACATAGATTGCCTTCACAATTTTATTGGTGTGAGTCTTGAAGTGTTTCCTGTGAAATTTTAAATTAATCTTTCTAAATTTGTGGATATACATTATTTTCTTTTATAACTCTATGAAGATTTAATTAAGAAAGTATATAACCTATACCATTTTCCGGCGTGTCTTGATCCAAGGAACTCAAACAAGATATCAAAAGTGGATGTTACCATTTAAAAAAACAAAGTTGGGGTAATTTTAATGTGAAGACCATCCCCATTTCAAAAATACACCTAAAGACACCTTTGTCGTGATTTTATCGTAAACGATCAGCGAATATTTTTACAGTGACTGTACATCAATGTTCTGGTGCCTAAAGCCATAGACATTGCTTCAGCAAAATGATGTTGCAGCTCCTATTTGACAGAATTTTCAATTTTAAACATGTACGATACTACCACTAAGTTAATACTATATGCACGCATGCACATTAATTTAACAGTTTTAACCATTTGAGCTCTGCTGGGTGAATTTCTTCCTACATAACCTTAATCTCCAAATGTCATAATGGCACTGGAATATTCGACCAAATTTATTTGAAAATAAATTAATGCATTTTTCGTGTACATAATAAACCGAATTTTTTGTTTGCAAAATACTGGTGCCAATGTGACATTTGGGTATTTTCAAGCAATTCACCCACCAGAGCTCAAAGGGTTAGAAGTGGTTTGTAGATATTTCACTTCAGGTTTTCCCCATTAATCAAAAAGTGGTCCTAAATACAAAGATCCTACATATGACTAACCTGCGAGATCATCAGATGTCCCACGCTATGATTTCTGGTCTTGGGGCTACCTTAAATTCATAATTGTATTTATGAAATCCCCAGACCTTACAAAGGAATGAGGTAGCAGCTATTGCCTTTGATATACTGCTCCATGATGCATCAGGTGTAATAGGAGTACTTTGATTGCATTCAATATTGGAATGCAATTTGATAGGGGGCTGCCTTAAATTCATGGCTATATTTATGAAATCCTTAGAACTTACAACTGAAAGAGGCAGCAGCTATTGCCGTTGTTATGCTTCCCCATGATGCATCACGCGTAATACTTCAACTGCATTCAGTATTGGAATATTGTTGTGAGCACACTGAAAACTTACGATTGTAAATAATGCTATAGTAAAAACTGTCATTTCAAATTACTACCTCTAGTTGTTTTGTTTGTAGGTACGCCTACCATTGTCGATTACTATTTTGCAAGCTACGAATACATTTTTATTATTATTTAAAGTCAAGGTAAATTTCGAGCCGTTCACCTTTTGTCTGAAAATTTAAGACATTTTTTCCGAAAACAAAGGTTGTAGCGGTGCAAATAAGCGAAGGTTATTTCATGACTGCCAATGTTTATGCTTTCCTGATACCATTACAATTTAATAAAAACATTTACAATATTTAATCTCAGATTTCGGCGATTAAATAATTCAAAATTTACTATTAAATTTTAGTGATAAGAAAACTTTTCTGATACCATTACAATTTAATAGAAATTTTTGCAGTTTCTAATGTGATATTTCGACGATTAAATAATTAAAAATGTACTATTAAATTTTAGTGATAAGAAAAAATCGCAAAAGTTGGCAGCTATGTTATTCGAAGAATATAGAAATAGAAATGATCTTAGAGAATGCTATAGAACAGAGTTTTTCAGCCTCTTTGCCTCACAGCACAATTTAAACCATGGTCAAATTAGCACGGCACAGTAAAATTGTAATGATCAAACAAATATTATGAAAAGAATATATGCCATTTCTAGTTTATTTTCTAACACAAACGAAAGGCTCTATCAGGCGCAATAGAGGCCAAAATAATAATATCCAGAGTGGTTCAAAAGGTTATGTTCGAACGGCACGTGTCGGTGCGTCATGATGTCATGAGGAGCAAAAATTACATAGGACCTGGGGGTCGGAAACGCTATCGTGACGATGCAATTGCATCGTGATCGTGGAGTGAAAAGATAACAAAGGGTGTAAAAAGACATTTATTTTACAAAAAAGTTAATCGAAATACAAAATACAAATGAAAAATGTTATAACCCATAACAAGTGCTCAAAATGTGCCCCGTTAGCCCTGATGCGGGCTTCATATCGGCAACGCATGGAATCGCGAACACATTCCAATCGGCCCTGTATGGTTGGCACCTCGATCCCCGGACCTAAAACCCCTGGATTTCTACCTCTGGCGATATCTTAAGTCTCTGGTGATACCCATTCCATCGGCCATGGACCTCATGGCACGGATCGCTGAAGTGACGACGGCACGTATCCGGGAAACTCCTGACCAATTGGAATGTGTCCGCGATTCCATGCGGCGCCGATGTGAAACATGCATCACGGCTAATGGGGCACATTTTGAGCACTTGTTATGAGTTGTAGCATTTTTCATTTGTATTATGTAAGTACTGTCACGATCGCGTTTCCGACTCCCAGTTCTTATGTAATTCTTGCTTTTTACGACCTGACGCATCCACACGTGCCGTTTATACATGACCTTTTGAAGCACCCTGTATATTATTTCTGGGGTCAAAATGCCTTTTTCTCAAATAATATGTAGCGTACAACGATGAATGAAGTATCATTGGATAGGATTTTTTTGCCCACATCTGACATTGCATACTGAATTGTCGTTAAAAAACTTTGTTTGAAATTTCACTTAAATTAAAAATTTCGGACTATGCGGACACGTGTAGGGATAAGGGAGGAGGGGGCGGGGGGAGATAATGGAGAACTGGTTAGCTAAGTGTGAATTCATCGCACGGGTCTACTGGTTTATTATAAATTGTAATAAAAAGAATGGTAAAATTTTTAAAAGCCTATTTTAGCTTAACTTTTAAGTTTACTTACTTTACATTTAAAAAAATGTTAAAATTATTATAAACTTATGTGCATTAACTTTTAAAGAGATATTTGAGCTTGACTTCTTTTTTAAATAGAATTATTTATTTATTTGTAAGATAGAATTTTCGGGAAGTCACTACCCTTAAATAGTCGCGACCCGTGATTGAAAAAGTAGGTAAAGAGCCAGCAAAGTAAAATCCGAAAGTTTATGTGTAGGAGGGGTATTCAATGGTTCCAGGGGGACTCTCCCCTCCCCCCGGGCCATTCCCTGAATTCAATAAGAATAAAAAAACAGTATGGAATGGTGTTATGGATTTTCCAATGGAACATTTCCGAAATTTTTCCAGTAAAACAATGTGCAACAATAAATTTTTGCAGGGAAGCAGAATTTGTAAACCACATGATTCTGTAATTTAAAAAATCCCCCGAAAATTCTTGATTATACAAATTAAAATTTTTCCCCCATGACATCAACGTAAAAGGAAAAAGACATCTTATGGAAACACATTTTACTTCAGCGGTTTCTAAACTGTAGTCTACGGTTCCCAAAGGGTCCACGATTCATCTGCAGGGATTTCTCCAGGGACTCGCCTTCACAGTAATTTTTTTTCAATGTATGTAGAATTATAAAGATGTAAAGTTTTAACTTCCTAATGTTAAATTTATTTTTAATATTTTCATTCATATGTCCTGTAATATATCTTTCCACGCTGATTTTTATTTCTGTGGTGTTAGTATCAACCATCTCAAAGATAAATATGGGATTTTCATGTATTTAAACTTTTTTATAGGTGAAATATGAATTATGAAATTAATATACGAAACTATTATGAATTGTAAAATATTAAGTTTTAAAAAAAATCGATTTTTAGAAGCTTCTAATTCGAATTCAAAATTTCCGCTTAACCCGATAAATAGTTTTGAGTTGATCTTAAAACGCCATCTGCAGAACAGCTTGGGACATCATATAGCCATTGAAAAAAAGAACAATTTTATAAAAATTTTAATAAGTGTATCAGTTACCATAAATATTTGTTATAATATTTAAGACTAGAATGGCTGGCGATTTTACTCAAGTGATATATAATGTCTTTAAACCAGAGTTTTTATTTAATACTATATAATTAACTCTCTCTTCTGTGTGGTATATATTTGACATATTTTATAAAGAAATTTCTGGTTAGCACCAAAATATATTTAATTGGACCCTGTTAAATTGACCGCTATGACCGTTCTAATTTTAAAAGATTTATTTAGCATTTTTCTAACACAACGAACACTTCCCATTCAAACGTCCTTGTAGTTTTAGAGCTAATACATTTCGAAACTAAATAAAATGCTTAATCTGGATGTTACAAAGCTTCATCCCTTCGGGATCTATAAAATGAGACCAAGCTAGCTTGGGAACTAAATATTGAGGGTCCCGCGTTAGGCTGACCACCTGACAGGGACACATGCTATATAGCGCCTCTGGGCCGAGGGTCCCGAAAACACGGTTAGGCGCTGTAGGCGCTGATTCCTTAATGGGTCGTAAAACTACAGGTTTAGTTTAGTTTTTAGGGTTCCGTACTTAAAAAGTAAAAATGGAACCTTTAGAAGATCACTCCTGTGTCTCTCCGTCTGTCACAGACATTTTACTCGTAAACTATGGAGCGTGGAAAATTCAAATTGGGGGAAGTAATAAAAACTATTCACCCACCTATTTCTAGGTTATTAAGCATTCACAAATATATTTAGGAAAAATGTAGAGGGACTAATTAAGTTACTTGAAAAAAAAAATCTTTTCTTTGTATATCATGTGGGTATTATCTGAAAGCTTTCGTAACGCTGAACTCAAAAATAAATTTCTTTTAATTTTAAGTATTATATTTTCAAAGTTATAGTCCAAAATGTACTGCAAAAATATGTTTTCCCCCATCTATTTCCGAATCTACTGAAACTAAAATTGTGAAAAAATTAGAGGTGGTAGACGTGAAGTTAAACCTTGCAGGAAAATTATAAGCGATTACCCTGAGTCAATAGTTTTTGGGAAAAATGCATTTTTCAGTTAGACACAAATTTCGATTTGCAGGCATTCAGCAAAGGTGTTGAGGAGTACTTGAGATATCTATCGTAGCAGAAGTATAAAAGCATTGTTGCTAATGCTTTTCGAAAAAAATCGTCTGCAATTAGTTGAGATATTAACCTTTAAAGACACGGACGGTTTAGACATACATTGACGACAGGGGCGGCGTACTCTATGTACCATCGGCTTTTAAAGACCAGATAGCAACTTTTAATTATATATTTGTGCAATGCAATGCCCAGTAGCAGTATAAAAGCAATAAATGTCAAATTGTTAAAAACAGACTAATTTAATTAGAATTAATCACATAAATACTCTGAGATTCGCGGCTAGTTTGTATTAAGTGTATCTCTCAATACACCTCCCATGTCTTTAAAAGTTAATTAAAAACCTATCTGGAAAAACGCGGCACGGACCAAGGCGGCATTGCAACTTTGCGACCTCCTTTCGAAGAGCGCTTATCACAATGCCAAGCTTAAACTCTGAACAAATGTTTTGGTTTAGCTACACTTTAACAAGAAAATATTATTACTACGCTGAATTTAGTTTTATGAACTGGCAAATGAAGTTTAACCTCTTGCGCTTTATGTAGGTCATGGTATTTTGGCCTTTTCCGACAATGATATATGGCTGTTTTTTTAATTAGACATTCCGAGTTCTCACCAGAAAGTTTTAACTCTTATTTTTGCTTTACAAGATGATTGATTTTCTATAAACAATTTAAAAGAAAAGTATCAATTAAATTTTTGTGGTGTAAATTCAAAATTTATAAAAAAAATCTGCCTGATGCGGCAACACTGGTGGCAAGTGACATACATCGGCTAACAGCGCCAGAGCACAAGGGGTTAAATATGAACTACTTTTATTGTCAGTACCGAATTAAGTTCATCATAGGCAGATTAGGATAAGTTAAAAAAAAGAGTTATACAGAATAGCAATATTTGATATTATTTAGGCTTCATATCTCTTTAAACTAAAATGGTATACCCATTCATACTTTTCTAGTATATACTGCGTTGTTATGAAGTTCTGTTAATAATGTAGCGAAACGTCGAAGGCTCCAATGGATATATACAGCGAAATTACTTGCATACATTTATTCACACATAACTTATTCTATTTAGGATACACATACGAGCACGACACAACATCAAATAAACATAACAAAGAGCTCTTGTTCTCGGTTAATTTCGGTTATAGTTAATGTGCTAATACCACATATATAGCTATACCCAACCCTCCGTTGTATAGTTTGTTTACAAAGTCTTATTATTCTTTTAGCAGCGATTTTTTTTAATAATACAGTTAATACTTCATATGTTTATTGTACGGAACCCTCTGAGCGTGAGTAATACTCGCACTTGACCGTTTATTATTTAATCTAAATATTATTTTGTTTAAACTATTTGTTTGAAAAAAATGCCACAAATATCCCCATATTCAAATTATAAAATGTCTTTAAAAAAGGGTTAAAAGATTTCAAAGAATGATTTAACGGGTTAATGCTGACATATTCTGTTTCAGAAATTCTTTCCAGTATGTATTTATAAGCTACAATGTCAATACTTCAATTATAGCACTTCAATGTGATGAGGAAGTAGAAACATCGCTTTATATATCTCAACATTGAATTCCTCCTGTTAGTTATATACGGAAAAAATTTGAGGTTTCATAAAGATCTAGTATATTTCATCTTCTACAGCCTAGTATTTTAGCCAAGAAACCACAAATCTTGCAAATGAGCTCGACGCACAAACTTTCTAGAGCTATTTGTTATGTACTTTTTAACACATTGTTCTCCGGTATTATTTACAATTTACCGCGTTTATTTTATCCAAACTATCTACCAGAATTTTCAACAATATTTTTTCCTTTATGAAATAACAGATATGCCATGGTTAAATAAAGCAAAGATTATTATTTAATAATTTTGGTGACTGTTTTGAATTAAAAAACGCCTTAAATTAGTGACAAGTATTCGCGTCACCGGTCAATATAGCGTTAAGTTGTATTCAACCACATCTATTTCCTTATCAATTTATCAAAAATGATCAAAAACATTAAAAAAAAATTATTTTTTTGTTTTATTCAACTTAAATAACTCGGCGTTTATCGGAAGTTTAAACCATGGATCCAGTTTATTTTTTAAATGCTATGAATACTTTACGAATGCAAGCAACGATTAAAAGCATAATTAAATTACAAAACGCCAAATACAATAATTTAATCTCTCGATTAGCATCTGATTAATTAAAAATTAGCTCTTTGTTATATGATAAATAGAATTGGAATATTTTCGATTTTCTGTAAATGGCTAGTAAATCTTTATAAAAAATTCACTTGATATTGAGTATTTCAACAAAATATATTTTTTTAATTACATATTATAGTTATTAAATGTAATTTTGCATTCTAAATAGATTCGATTTGCTTTTCTTTAATATGCAGCTTATTCATAAAAATCCACATCTGGACTATATGTTCTCAACCGCTCGTCGCATATACTTTCAAATGAAAAACAATGACGTAACTATTCATATTATATCACTTTTTCTAAGGCAGTTAGTTTATGTAAATATTATGAAATCTAACTTTCAAGAGTGGTTCACTCTGTGATTATATTTAGTTAAACTTGCTTACTGAAATTTATAAGAAAAAATTTAAGTTTCGTCGATATACGGCAAATATTGAATAAAATACTTCAATTTAAACTTAGAGACAATTTTTTTTTTAAATTAAGGGATTATACACAAACTAAACAGCGAGATATTAAATTTGTATGTAACTCGAAGTGAAACATGAAATTGATATTTCGTATCAATATTTTGATTTTACATTGTATAAACATTCAGTTATTCATATTAGTTAGCATCCATTACAAAAAGTAAGAAGCTAACTATTGCAGACGTCCGGAGGAAAACAATTCTGGAAAATTTCATTATATTTTCACCGAGCATGACCTCCCAGACCTCAAAACCATCCCCTATTAAAATGTTGATTTATATATATATAAAAGAAATTTGTAATACTATAGCACTAGTATGTATAAACCAATTTTGATGTGACTGAACATGTGTACAGGACTTACCAATGTCCGAACCGAGTTCGTTGACCCGCTTCAACCGCCATTTTGTTTCAAATTGGCGGCCACTTAAAACTTTCAAATTCAAAAATATGTATAAAAAATTAGAAATTAAAAAAGTTTGTCTCTTATGTATTCAGTCTTGATGCAATGTCTCAGCAGCATTTTTTGTTTCGCCACTATTATAATATAATATATATATATACACAGGGTGTCCCAAAAATGACGAGTGCATGTAAAAAATTAATTAAATGGAAACGGAAAGCGGTAGAAATGCACCATTTGCTGTATTCCACATGGATAATTAGTAAATTTTTTATCACACAGAATTTCAAATTTAGTTACCATGTTCGATGATAGATGACGCCACCAGTGATCTACGAAAGCTGTAGATACAGTGACCACACACCATGAAACACACACCATGAGATTTCCATTTTGTGCTTCGTCTCCCTGCTGCTAGCGTGAGCTGCTCAGACTCAAAAGTTGCTATGCAAAAATGATTTATTCGTTGAAACAGCGAATATTTCTTATTTTAGAATTTTACCGCGTGGACCAGAGTTTTGTTAAAACAAAACTCAGTTTTCAGGAAAAAAATTAATGTCACAAAAGGATCTAAGAGGAATACAATACAGTATGTATAAAAAAATTCAACTGACTTGGAACGTTAATGATGATCGTGCTGGAAATGTGGGGCCCCCACGTGCGTCAAATACAGATGAAAATGTTGAAATCGTTCTGCAAGCTTCACGGGTTTCCGTTCACCGCATGGCAACTTAGGCTGGAGTACGACGCATGTCAGCGCGCCGTATCATGCGTCACAGCCTCCATCTGTTTCCATACAAGCTTCAGACCCGCCAACCACTTAGTGCTTCTGTCCTTAATGCACGAAAGATATTCGCGAACGCTATGCTGCAATAGCTGGATGATAACGAAATCGATGTCGGAAATATTTGATTCTCCGTTGAAGCGTACTTTCCATGGGCGGCTTTGTCAATAAGCAAAATGGAGTATTTTGGGACGGAGAATCTTCATGTTGCCATACCATCATTCTTGCTTCCCCAAAAGTGATGGTTTGGGCCACAATATCCTTCAAAGGAGTTATTGGGCCATTTTTCCGATACCAAAAGATTATTGTAGAGCTCTACCTGGACATTCTACGTGAATTTGTGGCCGTAAAAAAGCATTAGAGGACTCTGAGAACACCTCGTGGTTTATGCAAAACGGTGTCCGCCCACATAGAACAGCAGAAGTCTTCAATTTACTCAACGAACATTTCGATGATCGTGATCGCCCTGGTTTATTCGAAGTATTCGGGAAGTGGCATGGCTTGGCCTCCCTATTTGCCATATTTGACTGTTTGTGATTTTTTTCTGTGTGTGGGGGGAGGGCACTTGAAAGACCAGGTGTACCATTAAAATCCACAAACTACTGCTGAACTGGAACAGCCTATCTCTGCTGCATGTGAGAGCATTCCGGCTGTAACGTTGGCACAGTATTCTGCTAATTTTGTGCTCAGACTGCGCAATGTTGTTACTACACATGATGATATATAGAAAATATCGTTATTTAATTTTTTATGACTTTTTTAGGAACATGCTCATAAAGATGTTTTTTTTTTCAAGTTTTCCTACATAGCATATTGGCAAACTTTTTAACTAAATTTTAAAGTCTGTGTGACTAAAAATGCACTGGTTTCCCAAGTAGAATGCAGCAAACAGTGCATTTCTCTCGCTTTCCGTTATCATTTAATTAATTTTTTTAAATGCAAATGTCATTTTTGCGACAGCCTGTACATATATATATATATAAATGTCTGATTTTAGTCATGCTGTAACGCTCGTACTTGTGAATCGATTTGGATCAAACTCAGCATATGTATAGGACATACACGCGTCTGGAAATGTCCAGAAGTCAGAACAATCTCCCATATGCAATGCGTTATCATCTGCGAAGGTGGACACGTTGAAAATTGCCAATTCCAATAAAAGTGTTTTCCCTCTTCTTTCTTGTGTTGTTATTGGTCCTTTACGGTGCTCTTCTTTTCAAATGTTTTACACCGGAAATTTTCCTCATACGTATAATGTTCCAACGCCATTTATGGTTTTTTAATGTGTTGATGAATCTACGCAGGTAAAAGGTGGGTGTTGCCATTCGAAAATTTCGAAATGTTTTCACTAACACCGTAACCGTTAGAGTTCTATTGTTTTAAATCAACACTATTTCGAGCGCATACCTTCAAATAAAAATATCTAAAATTTCCTTTCGTTTGACTGAGCGGTTAGGCTGCTAGGTGTTCATATATCGGAGAAGTTTTTTATGACTACCCTGTATGTGTATTTTGTATGTTTTTTTAAAGTTTGAGTTGCTGACAGTTTATAACTGGATTTTGAAAATAATAATTATTATTATTAAAGTAATAAATTGTATCATTATATAAATTTAGTAAATGTTTCTAAAATATCTTAAAACAGCCTTTTTATGTTTTCTTAGTCAGTATTATCGTTGTGTATTATTTGAGTACTACTATTTCGGAATAATTTTATCCGCTTTATTTAATCGCAGAAAACTATTGAAAATTCTGCAATAGAAAAAGACAACGATTACTTTTCAGGCATTGTGGTATTCAAATTTAAAAAACATACAAACTCTTTCCAGGACATTATTATTAAATAGAATCAAGACAAATAAATCATCACAAACAAGTCAAAATTTCTGATAAACTTTTTATTTACTTTTCAAATTACTAAAAGGTATACGTCTGAATCAGAATTTAAAATTTAAAAAAAGATATTTATAATCAGGCATTTAAAAAACTAAAAAACACATTAATATTACAAAATAAAATAAATTACAGTAGAAGTTTCAAGCTTTATACAAGCTCCTTGTCAGCACATATGTCAATCGAAAACCAAAGCCATTGTTTACATAGGTATACACTATATGGCCAATGATGATTGGTCATTTGTGATCTTAGACGTTTTGTGAAATATCTAGAAAAATATATGAGGAATTATCTTGAAACTCCAGTTGTGTGAACATAATAGTATAGGTCATATATTTACCTGAAGGTTTTCCCCCGAAATCCCATAGGGGACCGTCAAGAAATTGAAAAAGAACAAATATCTTTTGGATAACCCTGTAAAAATTAATGTAGCAAAAGCGTTCAAACTGTATAACATGATTAAGAGGCTTATTGTAATAAACTGTATTCATTTTTATGAGGATGGCATGTATACTAGTACAGAAATTAAAATAGTCCCAAATTTTGCAGAGTTCTTAATATAAAAAAATGTTCTTATCAGAAAATATGACAAACAACATTGTACATAATACCCTGCAATCAGAATTTAAAAATAATAAAACTTGGATGAAAAATTAGCAGGTTTTCAAAAAAATGTTTCACTGGGCATGCGCGGATGTAATCAAAATAAAATTTGCATAATGTATTAGCTAAGTGTATGGAGCAACTTTTGTGAAAGTCTCAAAAGCCTAGCTTGAAAATTCTGAAAATGATCGTCGATAGAATAAGCTCGAAATCCGTTGTTCCCAGAAGGAAGCAAAAAAGATGAGGAGCTCTATCCAAATATATGTTGATTAGTGACAAGATAGCGTACACAATATTGCACGCACTACTATAAACTTACCTTCAGTGTTATGAACAATATGTTATGCAAATTCAAGCCTACCTCCCCCCCCCCCCCTTAAAGAATACTTATATAGTTTACAATATCCCTTATAAACATTCTGACTCTGTTTATATTGGTGAAATTGGACGATCATTCGATTAGAAGAGCATAAACGCGCTTATAAATGTAGCAATTCACAATTAAAACTTTTTAACCATTCAATAAATACCGGTTACATTTCAAAAGAGACATTCCGATATTTCGAAAATACTAAAATAATTAAATCTGACTGAAATAGTCATAAAAGTATCATTTTTCTAGACGGCTGTTTTACAGGATTACAGAAAACTCCCTTAAATGAAGCATGTATACAATTCCACAAGGATATATGGACCTACTGTGACGTAAGTCCGTGGTGATTTATCATTTAAAATGCATATTTTGATCGTGAACATATGTAATCAATAGCTTTTGTTTTTTATTCACATTTGTACTAATGAAGAGCTTATATAAGGCTTAAAAAGTCTACTGTAAATTATTTTATTTCGTAATATTAATGTGTTTTTCAATTTATTAAATTTCTGACTGTAAATGTCCTTTTTTAAAATATTTTTTACTTTAATTAATTCTTGCTTTATAATAAGATTTTAATTCATTTTAATTTAGATATTTTTTCATTATTTGACTGAAATTTAATTAATGCTGTGTAATAAACATGGAAAAGAGAACCTTTTAGTTTACAAACGGTTTTATAAAAATAAAAAACATTGATATAAAATAGAACGCGTTCTGCTGTTCAGAGGAACCCAGAAATTTGATTGATAATTAGCAATAAATGATATTCTATCATGAGTTGGGAATGAAATTTCTCTTTCAATTCACGGCAAAATGTTCTATACAGTATGCCGA
Source organism: Maratus speciosus (assembly GCA_963932465.1). NCBI lineage: Eukaryota > Metazoa > Arthropoda > Arachnida > Araneae > Salticidae > Maratus > Maratus speciosus. Next base: position 337,969,012 of record OZ010787.1, on the reverse strand, counting down.
ATTCCACTTTATGTAAATGCTATAAAATAGAACACCGGTAAAAAGAAACATCTACTAATTACACTCGTCGCGGCAACTTATTTTAACATTTTAATTGTACTTCTTATTATCTGATGGCTCGTGTTTTCATCTGCAATAAAAGGGATTTACTCTTTTCCATTGTGTGGTCGAAATCAATAATACTAAATACACTTCATACCACAACATCTAGTGATTGTTAATGGTCGGCCAATAACCAAAGGTTTTCCTTCAACCTTTTGGTTTGTTTGTTTATCACATCTAAACAACACGCTGACAATATCATATTTTCTATTATTCTTCACCAGAGTACTGTTATGTCCAAATTATTCTATTATTTTAATAGATGTTAATTTTAGTTGATACACTGTGCATTCAGAAATGCTTCATTGAGTAATCTTGAATAAATTTGCTTTTGAAATTGAGATGAGTATTATCTTTTTGCGCTTTAGATTTCAAATCCTAAAACCTTAATTATGTAGCAAAGATGATAAGGAATTAATATTATATAATTTCGCGGCATAAAATGTCAGAGTTAGTTGAAAGCAGCGTCAAGCCTATGATGCCGTTTCAGCTGATGTTTGAAGTCGTCAGTACAAAATTCCCACGAATAATACCTGAAGAAACTGAAATTTGAGAAGCATTTGAATTTTATCTCGTTTCACTCTCATTTAACTTTGTGGTTTATCCGACTATAAATTTGCGCGAATCTTGGTCAGTAGGGTGGACGAAAAGCGGGAAAAGACAAACATAATCTGATGTGACTTTCACCAAATATATCGGATCGGATTAAGAATTTTTACATTAAAAATTATATTTACGATATTGAACAATAAATTAAAATTTATCAGCACGAAAATTGTGATAAAAAAATATAGATTTCATTAGGTTTCAACATAAGTTAACATATTTCTAAAAAAGGGAATTTTGCATGTGCGATAAACAAAAAATTTGTAAAAAAGGAATGTGATGTACAGTAAGACCGATGAATATCGAGCTTTCAGAACTGAATATCATGCTTTATATTATTATCCACTTCATTTTCGTTCAATGTTTGGAAAGAAAATAATAACTGCATCATAATATCAGCATGATAGAAATCCCACGTTTTTATGATCTTTATAATAGTTTTAAAACCATGTGATCTTTTCTTTCAATAGAAAAGTAATCATTTCAAAGAAGTAAAATGAGCATTCTTCATTTACAAAAATAAAAACACATCTTTAAAGCAGTTTTTTTTTACTCTATTATACTTCGTATTAAATATCTGAAAAGTAAAATATATCTCATAACTGAATACGAATTATTCATTATTAAAAAAGGATACTTTTGGATCATCTGTATAAATAACAATAGATTGATATTAAATTTGAAGTTTTTTCTGAGGCAAGTATTTACTAGGGTACATAGGAAAAACCCTTTGTCCTGAAATGTCTCTTGAACGTACAAAACTAGAATTGTGGAAAAAGTGTCTACCCATAGCAAAAAGACTATGCACTATCATATAAGAGTGATTGAAGTCAAAGAATCTACTGGCGAAAAGTACAAATATATTGACCCTATCTCAAAAACTAAGAAAGGTATCAAAAAACTTAAGTACAAAATGAGCATCCTTGATTGAGAATAAAATGACGTCTTACATGTAAAAATAATTTTACTAGAAATCATAAAATTTTACCTTTTTGAAAACCAATCACTCATTTAAATGGGTCACTAATTTCTTATAGAAGTGTGGTATTATAAGGCAAATGCATATTTAATAATAAAAATAACACATGTTAGCAAGAGGAAATTTATTTTAATAAGAAAATGAAGCTAAGTATGCTCAATATTTTCAGAATTGGCAGCATTAGGTATACACTCTTATGCATATACATAAATTGCTGTAGATCAGTGGTCCTTAAACTTTGGGATTTCCAGGACCCTTTTGATGACATATGAATTTTGCAGGACCTCTCTAACTACATTTTGCTTAAATCAAGGTCAGAAAATATTTCTATATGTTCAATTTATTTTTCGCTACACAAAAAGTTACAATCTCATGTTTTGCTTACAGTTTTTCCAAAATCTTGTTATGTTATTTATTATTACTGTAACTGTGGAAGGATGCTGCAGTTTCTTTGCCACTGAATGCACAAATTCTGCTTCACTGTTTGAAAGGTATATTTTTTGACACCAGGAGCCATAATGACATACTCATACTACTTGCAACAGGATTATTGATCAAGATAAGTAAAATTGGAAAACAAAATCCTATTTATAATGACTCTACGGATTTGATTAGTGATTGACTTGTATTGTACGGCATGATTGTTATTATTTTTCATAATGAAATTAAATAAAATTTAGTTTGACGTGAGAACCCCTGTATATGCTTGTGGATCCCCAGGGGTCCGCACACCACAGTTTACGAAACCAATGCTGTAGATATAGACACATTGAGCATACGTAAGTTGATTTCTTTATTAAAATAAATTGTACCTTGCTTACATATGTATGTTTTAATAGTAAATATGATAGATGACAACTTTTATGATTTTTTACAGAAATCTTCGCCTTAGTATTATTTTCAAATTGTAAAAATTAACATCGATGAAATACGACTGTGTTTTACAATGCCACTCTGCCTTATAATACCATTACATTTTCAAATTTACTTTATCATATTTAAAAAGCTAAAATTATATTTTAAAAAGTAGTATTGTTATCATTTAACAGCTAATGACAACTGTATCTATCTGTCTACCCGATCAGAATCCTTACATTCTAAATCGCAATACGTCTGCCTACTTTTTATTTATTGATTTAAAAGAATATTTCTATCCATTTTTGTGAGTAATGGATACATTTTTATACGAAAGAAATTGATACCAACATAAAAGTTCTTACAAATGGGACGAAATCAAAATCCTTTTATAATTTAATAGTTCAAAACATCAGTATTTTTATTAGCACATTTTTTCTCATTAATGCAGACCGTCTTTAACCCCTTAATTCTCGCTCCCGTGATATTCACGGGCTGTGTCTGTTATTCAGATTATTTGATTCCCACCAGTTTTATAAAATAGTGTAATTGACTTTATTCTGGTGTCATTTTACCCGTAATTAAATAAGAAGACTATTTCTTTTCAAAAAAGTGGTGGCAATAAGCAATTTGGATTTTTAAACCATAATTTAATGCGGCCGTTAATAGAGTTATGAATAAAGAGGAGGAGACATATAGTGTACTGTCTACCAGTTGCGACTGAAGTAACTGAGGAGGTTGTCACAAGATGGTGGCTGCTTTTTTAAATCAGATCTTCAGTTTCTGATTACCGGAAAGGGAAACTTCCCACCAGTAAAATTGAATAGAAAATTTTGTCTTATTTAACGTCTTATTCATAGAATTTTTTTTCTCAAAAATGACATAAAAATTTCTACTTGCTTTTACTGGTGTCAGTATGCCTTGTAAAACTGTGAGTTTGCTTCCCTGGTTGTCACAATATGGCGGAAACGTAGAGCCTAACTATCACCAAAGTCAACTCCTACCAGTAAAAATTAAAATATGTTTCTAACATTATTTATGGCTGGAATTTTGCAATAATAAGATGTTTAAATAAGTAGAAAATTCCTATATAAATCTACTGGTGGAAGTTTCCACCGGCGGTAGGCAACGCATGTGATAGCGGTTACAGTTGAAGCTTCACTATTTTAAGGATATGTCAGTTCCTCTTTATTAATAGTTCCATGTGACTGTTCCCAATCACGCCCGTTGGCCTAATCGTTCGGAGTTTTCGTGGTTTTCTTCGAACCTTGGTTTCCCAAGCGTAAATACGGGTTAGGTTCCCTTTGAAAGACCTCATGGAGGGCACCCCCCCCCCCCCACTTGGGCCCATATCCCTCGCGCTGATAATTGGCCGCCATAAACACAACCACAACCAACCATGCGACTGTTAAGGGATTAATTGATTTCACTACACAGTCAGTTTTTAATTGTTACAATATACGAAGTTTAAACTTTTATCACTTTCCATAATCTGTTTTGCTCTTTAAGAGTAATCAGAATGCGCCTTTAATTGTTATGTTTTTGCTGCTATGTTCAGTGATTGCCAAACATTCGACTCTATGCCCTTCTTCATATCAATACCACTCTTCCTGTTATAAATTACCGAGTGCATCGCGTATTTCGTTTATATTTTTGTTCTATATCCAAAATTTTACATGGTCTTCTTTTCTAAATTATTAATATTTTTTAACTATCCTTCAGTATAATTTCTCATGTTAAAAAATAAAGACATGTCCTAAAATGAAAAGTATTTAGTTATATTAAAGAGGGTTTTTGTTAGTAAGTGTTAAAAGCAATTAACACTAGAACGCCCGGAAGGAGTCGATCCGACCCCGACCATGTTATTAAATATCATCTGAAACCAGAAATTCTTTCATAAAATAAGCTAAATTTCAACCACGCAGATTAACGTTAAATAAATTAGTCAAATAATTTTAAGTAAAAATTCTGGTGTCAAATATTTTTATGAAACTTGAGTAAAATTTCCGGGCGTTCTAGTGTTAAAGCAGAGTTTGGCAGTGGTATTTTATAGGTAATATAGAACTAAAAAAACTACTAAAACACGATTTAGGTATTATGGAAAGTTGGTGTATTTTTTTCCAATGCACCTGAAATAACACACAGTTATACAACGGGCAGTCAAAATGTTCACGGAAATTCGTTGCAACTTTTTAATACCGCAATATAAATTAATTTATTTGTTTACTACCAGTATATCTTTTTACTATCTGAATTCATAACAGGCACTGTGACGAAAGTGTGACGGTAGTGTAGCTGAAGGTAGGAGTGTGTGATGAGGTGCAGTTGGCGCGATGTCAAAGTTCATGTGCAGATTGGGGAAATCTGCTTCAGAGACTTTTTTTAACCTTACAAACGAAGACAAATGAATACACTAAGCATATCAAGTAAGGTGGGTCGAAAAAACCGAAATATTTATAATCGAAATGTTATAGAGTGGAAAAGTTGCCTTTTGTGATAAAGAATAAATTCATAAAATATTACACCGATCGGTTAATATCTTTTACCGCCGCAAAGGTGTCAAAGTTTCCAAAAATCGCAAAAAACATGTTTTTTTTCAATTCAAAATTTTTATACTTTCTATAATATGTCTGAATGTAAATAAATTTACTTCATATCTATTAACATGTCATAAATTTTTTTTGACTATTTGTTATAGATTGGAAAATAAAAACGGTAATCATACCTTTTTCTTGACGATCGCTTCATCTACTGTTGTTTTACTGCATATCAGAAGTTCATATATCAAAAATCACAAAAATGATATAAAATGAACAAAATATTTTAGTATTTTATTAATTAAAATACAGAGATGTTTAGCCGAAGAGGATTAAATAAACTTAAAATGAAGAAGTATTTAAAGTAAATGAATTTTATAATATGACTTGCTTCCAAATAAAGCCATTGTTCCCCGAGAGGCCGAAATTGATCATATGTGATCCTCCCTCTGTTTTTGTCCACATACTTTACCAGAACTTCAGAGGCTAATTTCACGCATCTTTCTATTGATTGAGTACGACAAGGACAATTATAACAGCTGGTATCTTTAATCGAACATTCTAAACTCACCATCGTTGTTAGATCGTCAGTCGATAGACAAACCATAACAGGTGGTTTCGTTAGTTTACAGTTTTGTCACTCGACTAAATCTATACTATTTTAAGCTTTAAAGTTCAAGTCTGGAATGACGAAGTGACGGATAGCAGTATTCGTGTCCACAGAACTTCATGCTTTGGCAATTTTCTTCATGGCTGGGGTCCTGATGTCCTCTCCTTCATATGCTATCATTCCAATGAGGCTATTTTTATGATTTGCAAAACAGGCATTTCGTCAAAATTACACGAACTATAATCTTTCGTAGATGATATTGCAAGTAACGGGGGTTACTAACTATAGTCCACAGAATCTGAAAAATATGATGGTTTCATTTTAATTGTGAACCAACTGATGCAGTACACTTTCAGGATGTACTCATTGAGCACACCCTGAAAGTCTACTGCATCAGCCGATTGCCAAAATTGAAAATTGCCACCACTAAGTTCTGTGGTCACGAATAGTGCCACACTTTTAAAAATTTTCCTGTGAAATTACAGAGAATCTATGGGTAATCCATTATCTTAAGTCTTATGTAAAATCAGAATGTGAAAAACAGAGAAGTTATTTGGTAAATTTACAGAAGACTCTGTAAATTAACATCGTTAAAAATACACAAGACTGTAAATTAACATCCTTAAAAACACGCAAGACTCTGTAAATCAATTTATTTTTTTAATTAAAAGAATTTAACTTAGTTTTTGAAACCAGCAAATTTCAGAACTTCGAAGTATCAGAGTTATTCAAGCAAATTTGAACTTCTGTGCCATTTAATATTTTTACACAACTTGCCTCTGGCCGGCCTGGGGATTGAACCCGAGACCTCTAGGCAGGAGAAAACCATCTTACTGAGTGCGCCATAGAAGCTGTTACTGCGGTGTATAAAGGATGTCCTTTATAATAAAGCGGGGGAAAATCTTATTGTACTTGTGCTTTTCAAAGATTTCGCTTCAAATATGTTCGTTAGAAAAATTTTTAAACGGTTTATTTTAATTTAGTTTGGACCGAAACATAATACCTATTATTTTTTTAAATCAGATTTAATTTTTTAATCCTTTATTTACGGAATTATTTATCAAGAAATTGCTTCTTCTCAATAATTATCTTCTTTAATATCTGAAGATGTACTGGAATTTTTAAATAATAATAATGTGAAGTTTAGGTGTATTTTTTCATTAAAACTGGTTATATTGGTAATTATAACATTTTTTGCAAAATATTTACAAAAATAATCAGATTAATTAACCAAAATTTACTTTTAAGGTTATATCACTTATTCTTATAAAAGCAATGTATTTAAATGTATTATGATTCTAACTAACTAAATGAATGAAAAAATAAATAAAAAAATCGAAACTAATTTTTTTTCTTTAATAATTCTAATAAAATTGCGAAAGAATTTTAAACGTGTGTATTTGAATTACAAGTTTTAACAAAGCTGAAAATATTTTTAAATAAAAACATGGAAATCCCTAAGGGAATTAGATACAAGATAAGGGAAATGTCTGTAAATCGATGACCGAGAAACTCAATCGAACGCATTTAACCGAGAACTAGTGTAAATTTACAGAGATTCTTGACCGAGAAACTCAATCGAATGCATTTAACCGAGAACTGGTGTAAATTTACAGAGAGTCTTGACCGAGAAACTCAATCGAATGCATTTAACCAAGAACTGGTGTAAATTTACAGAGAGTCTTGACCGAGAAACTCGATCGAATGCATTTAACCAAGAACTGGTGTAAATTTACAGAGAGTCTTGACCGAGAAACTCGATCGAATGCATTTAACCAAGAACTAGTGTAAATTTACAGAGAGTCTCGATTTTTTATCTGTGATTTTACAGAAATTTTTAACAGTGCATCCGTCATTTCGTCATTCCAGAATTGAACTTTGAAGATTAAAATTGTATGGATTTAGTGGAGTGACAAAACTGTAAACTAACGGAACCACCTGTTACGGTTTGTCTATCGACTGACGATCTATCAACGCTGGTGAGTTTAGAATGATCGATTAAAGATACCAGCTATTATAACTTTCCTTGTACGACTCAATCAGTAGAAAGATGCGTGAAATTAGTCACTGAAGTGCTGGTAAAGTTTGTGGACCAGAACAGAGTGAGGATCACATATGATCAATTTCGGCCTCTCGAGGAACAATGGCTTTATTTGAAAGCAAGCCATATTATAAAATTCATTTAAAATAAAATCAATTTTAAAATAAAATCAACGCAACGGCTGAACATGGGAAGTTACCAAAACAAGAACTTCATCGTTGTTTTCAACAATGGCAGTAGCGAGGTGCAAGTGTCTGTGTTCTCATACGGCACTTGCCTTCTTTCCCGGAGACTGGGGTTCTGGGCTTGTTTCCGCAGGTAGTAAAACTTTTCCCTGCCCTAGGCTTGATGGTTACACCTAACCATAAGCCAAAAGCGGGTTCCCAGGGTGGGTGCTTACTTACTTACTTACGGAACCTACTTTGAAGGCGGCTAAGTAAATGTGTACGCATATTGTGGTAATAAATCGTTACAAAGAAATTCCGGGAACTTTTTGACTGCCCCTCGTATAATCATTTAATTATCTGCAAGAATGGTGTCAAATATACATTAAAAAACCTGAAGCAACTACACTTGATTTTCTGAACATTTTGTAGAATACTGTGGATTCCGATAAATTTCTAACAGAATGAAGTCAGCTGGATTCGAACACTAGACTTCCCATATTTTGAAACTGGAGAAGTTACCTCAAAGGCACTAATGATTGATTACACTGCTGCAATATTTATTTTTTATACGCTGTCATATTTGTTTGGTGATTTTCTCTATAGAATCGGTCGCAAAATCGCTTAAGAATGGTTTTAATACCTAGTTCATCAGACGAGTTTTACGAAAATCTATGCAATTCTTACAACAGTGCATGGCCATAATCGTCTAATGGGCGCGCAATCGGAAATATCATTTAGAAGCTATCTTGTTCACTCACACACATTATCCCAATAGTTTCCTTATAATGTTAAGAGCGTAAAAATTCTTTAAGTTCGAATCATATTTTGATATTTTTGAATGAAATTAATTCATATTAAATTTTGTTTAATTCATTTTTGTTTTACGTTGTTTATCTTAACATTTATTTGTGCATTTTCCCCCTCGTCTTTCCAAATGTGTCATCTCAAATCAATCCATTTGTAATTAAAAAGCTATTTTAAATCCATATTGAGCAGCTGTACCCAAATGAAAACAACTTCGTTTTGATGTTTATTTATTTGTGTAGTTTTCTTAGTATGAGCTTCTTGAATGGTGTAATGTATGTCTGTATCTGTTAAGAAATCGATGATATTAAAAACGTCATGATACTCATAACTTACAAGCTTGAAGTTCTCCACCCCCCTCCCCGGAACTAAGTCAGAAAATATCAAAACGGAGGTATTCCCAGTTGTGTACAGCTGTCCAATACGGGTTTGTGAATCAAATAATGTTCTTAATGAAATTTAAAATAAGAATTCTTTTATTACATTTTAAATAATCATTCCTTTATCTTTTAACAGTCTTAACTTTGTATTATTGTTTTATTTCAATCAATTTGTAAAAAGATATTCCAAAGTATTAAGCTATTGAGGATAATTAAGAATATGGATTTTTTCTAAAAAATATAACCTTTACATGAGTTCTATAAAGTTCATATTACAACTAATATAATTATGTCATTCACTATTCGAACACTCATTTTATAACTCATTCGAACTACTCAGGATTCCTAAGAAATATTTAAGATTTATCTTTTTTTTTCAATGATTATACAATTTGCATCATTTAATGGTTAATTGTGTTGTGCAATCGTTTACAATGTTTCATTGTCGTTTATTTACTTATTTTTTGTTTCCTACTACTCTTTGTTTATTGATTAACACTCTGCTGTTTTTGTTTTGACTATTAAATGACTTCCTCCTGTCATTAATGGAAACAGTTGACGCATGAAGACTTTCTAAACCCATTACATAAGAATGTCCACCACTAGATCTAGGTGAAAAATGTCCCGTGTACCTTAAGCTTCTCAAAGAAAGAGAGAGACAAAATTTGCCTGGGGGTGAGCTAAGGAGCCCTAACCTAGATTCTTAAGCGAGTCATGGCGTGTCTTCAGGACCGCTAGTTCAGTCGGTCGGTTGGTTAGATGCTTACGCCGTAATAGTTTTTCCCTGACTCGTTCCAAAACCAAATCTCCGGAAAGGCTCTGCCATGCTGTTTACAGGCTAAAGGATGGACCCCCGTCAATGCTTACGTAAGTAGGATTTCATTTTTTAAGCCTGAAATGCTAAAATATAAGTTTTTGATTAATTCTAAAATACAAGAAAATGGACAAGCATTATTTTGTTTTCACGTGTTTACATATGTAGTGTAAACGAACTAAAAATAATCTTTAAGGTTTTAGGTTCTCTGTTTTGTGAAACATTTAAAGGCTGCTATTATTAGGGTATTACCATACATTATTAAACAAAGTTAAGGTTAAAATATTTAAAGTTACTCGTTTTAATGACATTTTTTAAAAAGATTAAATAGGATGAAACCCTCAGTAACTGACACCTTAAGGATTCCTTCTTTTTCAAATCAATATTACAAAGTTTTGAGTCTATTTTATGCTTATCTTTGTTTTTGAAAGTATAGTAGAGATACATTAAAAAACGAGTGTTGATGAAATTTTGAAAATCTATACTTTTTATTACTAAAAAATTATTTCTTTTCATAAATATGATCAATAACTCCAGTAACTGACATCATCCCTATTTTGAAAATCCATAACTGACACATAAGCTACCATTAGATTACATTAATTTTCAGAATTTTACAAGAAAATGCTTATTTGTGTTAGATTTTTGTTGAACAGTCAGTTACTGGTTAGTGGTCAATACTTGGGGTTTCACCCTATATCCCTCAAAACCAATAACGCAAGTAGGAATCTGGTGCATTCGTCGTGTACACCTCTATCCAGAAAAATATATAATTAACAGGGCTGCCACAGGCGACAATTTTTTAATTCTATTTCGCTCCACTTTTTCAAAACAATAATCATTTACATACGCTCTGACAACATTTGCAAGAGAAATATACTACAAAATGTATCTTTAAAAAATAGTGTAACAAGCAGAGTATAAAAATCGTTGCTTCTGGCAGCCCTGAATTAAGTACGCGAAGTCCAATTTGAGATTTCATATAATAGCCATTCAATTGGCCAAATGCAAGTCGTACTTCCACCACTGCTCACAATTTTCGCAATATATAATGTGGAATATTTTGCAACCTTCTCTCGCGGGCCTCTCTTAGCCAGGCGGGCGCCGCGAAGGATCACGTGACGTTTGAGAGAATTGATATTAAAAAACATTTTTTCTTTCTTGTTCCTTTTTAGTTGGTTTTGTGAATGTAAAATATGAACGCAGTAAGTAGACTGCATTTTTTCTCTTGGTCTTCTAAAATTAGAAGAAATGTTGTTTTAATTTTAAAAAGAAAATTTATCTCGAGCATAAAATCATGCTATTATTCTTTATGGCTTCTTAATAGAAGAAAATAGTTGCTGGAAATTTAATTGTATTTAGAATCATGACTTCTAGAAGGAGCAAAGCAACTAAATATGTTTCATCTGTAAATAATGTACATTATGTATATATTCGAATTGTAAATAATAATCTACAAAAGGTTCTAGTGATGATGATTATTTACCAATGATAAACACAAAAGTAAAAACCTTTATTTGTGAAATATGATGACTTTAATATGATTTAAATGGAATCTTGACTTCTTATAATAATGCTCTCCCTATAACAATTTCGTGAACTGTGATTTAATTGTGGAATAAATTGAAATTCTTCAAGTTATTGGTGCCTCAACAACCGGGAAAAAAGGTAAGAAATACCTTTATTATTCTGCATGACTGTTGATTTTTTGAAAATATACATTTTTCATGATCATTTATTTTGAACATTGAATTTAAATTTAAACATGGATAAGCCTGATAAGTTAAAAAGTAAAAGAGCTACTGTTCGTGCAGCCATTACGAAATTAATCACAAAATGTGATACATTATTATCTGTTGATATTGATAAAACTGATTGCGACTCATTAATGGAATCATTAGAGCTCGTAAATGAAAAGGAAGCTCAACTAAAGGAATTAGATTCCGAAATGGATGAGCTAATTCAGGAAAAAACTGAATATGAAAAAGAACTAAAATCGGTAGAAGAATATTCTGAAAAAATATCCAGTTTGAAATTTAAAATTAAGATGAGGCTTAAAAAATGTAAAATCGAAACTGAACCAAAAGTTTTACTAGAATCAAGTAACGGTTCAAAAATCGGTAGTAAGCCAGTTTCGGCAGTGAAGCTTCCTAAACTTAACATAGAAAAATTTTCTGGTGATGCAAGCCAGTTCTTAGAATTTTTTAATTTATTTACTAGTGCGATAGATTCAAACGAATCGTTATCAAAAATTGAAAAATTCCAATATCTCAAATCCTTGTTGTCTGGTCCTGCATATAATATTGTATCTGGTTTTGAACTGACAGATCAAAATTATTCTACTTGTTTAAAATTGTTAGAAGAGAGGTATGGTAAGCGGGAAAATATCATAAACTGTTACATGAATAAAATTCTAAATCTTGAACCAGTGAAATCCTCTAACAATGTTATTTCTTTAAGGAAGCTGTACGATAATATTGAAACTAGTATGAGAAATCTTGATGCGTTAGGAGTAACATCAGGCTCTTACGGCCATTTATTACTACCAATTTTATTAAGGTTATTACCAGAAAATTTGATACTAGATTTTCATCGAAAACGTGACCCCGATAAGGACTGTGAAGTCACCGATTTAATAAATTTTATTAAAACGGAATTAAGATGTCGTGAAGCTACTAATTTAGTAAACAATTCCCAAACCAAGACTTATGAAAATTCTAAAACTAAATATGAAAATCCTTCAAGTAAATATCAAAATTTTCCGCAAAAGAAAAATATACCTTCAGCTGCTGCTTTAAATACATCTACAAAACAGTTTTGCATATTTTGTAAGTCTTCTGATCATGTAGGACTAAATTGTTCGAAATTCACTGATGAACAGAAACGATATAAATTAAAGAAAGAAGGTCGCTGTTACAAATGCTTTTACAAGTCCCATTTATCAATTAATTGTAGAACAAAAATTAACCCTTGTTCCAAATGTGGTAACACTACCCATAGTACTTTATTTTGTTTTAAAGAAACAGCAAAAGAAAATCCTGAAAAAGAAATGAAAGGTGCAATTGTATCTATGATGTCGGAACAAAAATATAAACAAAATAAATCTACATTATTGCAGACTTGTACAGTTTCTGTGTCTGCTGGTAAGGAATGCTTGTTGGCTCGCGTTTTATGTGACAGTGGTTCAGAAAAATGCTTCGTGAAGAGATCTCTAGTACAAAAATTAAAATTGAAGCCATTGCGAAGAGAAAATTTATTAGTTTATCCTTTTGGGCGGAGACGCCCTTATGAATCTTGTTATGAAGTAGTTGCTCTAGAATTATCCAGTGTTGTGCAACCTATTAACTCAATAAATATCGAAGCTCTTGTGGTTGATAATATAACTGGAGCTTCTGTGAAAACACTAGAACCAGAACTTCTAGACATAATGAGAGCAAGAGGCTTTAAGCCTGCTGATACAGGTCTTGAACAGGAAATAAATATTTTGCTAGGGTCTGACTTTTTGTGGAAAATATTAAAGGGAATCGAGGGAAAATTGACAAAAGAATTATACGTTGCAGAAACTATTTTCGGTCATACGGTGCAAGGGCAAATAGAGTCTAATAAAAAAGAAGTAGCTTGTTTGCGTGTTTCAGTTGAAAATATAAATACCCAACTGAAAGCATTTTGGGATCTTGAATCAATTGGCATTGCTGAAAGCAATGAAAAGAACATTACCGATCATGAGGTAATAAAAGAATTTAAAGAAAATTTAAAATTCGTAAATGGGCGTTATGAAGCAAAATTATTGTGCAAAAATTCTCGTGAATTACTTAGAAATAATCTTGAAGTAGCAAAGAAGCGGTTTTCTAGTTTAGAAAATAAATTCTTGAAAAACGATTCTTTATTTAAAGAATATAACTCCATTTTGCTAGAGCAGTTTAATGAGGGTGTAATAGAACTGTGCACCGAGAAAGATTCTAATAATTCCTATTACATGCCACACAGACCTGTTATCCGTGACGACAAAACTACAACAAAAATGCGCATAGTCTATGATGCTTCTTCCAAATATGATGATTCTCTATCATTAAACGAATGTTTGTATCATGTCCCTAATTTGAATTCCAATGTTTTAGATGATGAAAACATTCCTGTTTCGAGTTTCGAACCCCCAAATACTTCCTTGAAAATTTCAGGATTGATCTGGAACAATACAGAAGATAAATTAGGGCTAGAATTACGACCCTTGTTAGAAAAATTAAATAATGATTCTTCTACTAAACACAATGTTTTGAAAATTGCAACTATGTTCCTTGATTCAGCCGGATTTATTGCCCCTTTTGTTTCTGGTGAACTAGAAAATGATTGGCAAAATTGGCTTTCAGAAATCCCTGATCTCGCTCACTTGACAATTCCCTGGCAGTATTTTAGCAACCTGATCATGGAAAAGGAGCATCTCCAATTGCATGTTTTTCCTGATGCTAACCCTAATGTGTATGTTCCTGAATTTCTTTCCTTGCCCGAAGATCAGTGGTCTAGCGTTAAAATTGTCGCAACACAATTACCTGATGTTTCTAAAGAGAAGTCTCGAAAATCAGCAACCATTTCTTGTGTTGTTCAAACAAACAAAGCTGATGAAATTCCCATTTTTATTCTTGAAAAATATAGCTCCCTAAAGAAATTGTATCGAGTAACTGCATGGATATTTAGATTTATTTCTAATGTAAAATTAAAGGTAGAAAAAAGAAAATTTTCAGAATTATCAGCTGAGGAAATGTTACATGCTGAAAATTTTTGGTTAAAGCTAGTGCAGGAAGAAAGTTTCCCTGAAGTTATTAAAAGCTTGAAATGTAGCAAGAGTATCCCTAAAGAATCGAATCTTCTACAGTTAAATCCTATCTTGTCAGATGAAGGTTTGCTGTTGGTACGAGGACGGTTACAAAAGTCTAACTCCTCATTTTATGAAAAACATCCCGTAGTGATTCCTTCAAAACATAAATTGACTGAATTAATCGTGAAAGATGCACATGAAAAAGTTTTTCATTCAGGAGTGTCCAGTACATTGGTACAAACGCGTGAAAAGTTTTGGATTTTAAGATCAAGGCAGTGCATTAAATCAGTCCTGAACAAATGTACAATCTGTAAGAAATTTAACGTACGCCCTGGTCAACAAGTTATAGCCCCTCTTCCAGGTGACCGTATTAACGAAGCTCCACCGTTTTCAGTAACAGGTCTTGATTATGCGGGACCCCTATATGTGAAGGGGAATGAAAATAAATATTATATTTTATTATTTACATGTGCTATCACAAGAGCACTTCATTTAGAACTAGTAAAAGACATGTCAACAACAGAATTCCTGTTAGCATTTCGCAGGTTTATCTCACGAAGAGGACTCTGTGCTGTAATTTATTCAGACAACGCCAAAACTTTCAAAAGAGCTGATCTTGAACTAAAAGAAATGTGGAAAGTAATCCACCATCCTGATGTTAAAAATTTTTTCGCCAATCACAGCATATCCTGGAAGTATATTGTAGAGCGTGCAGCCTGGTGGGGTGGCTTCTATGAGCGAATGGTTCGCTCAGTGAAAACTACCTTGCGTAAAGTTATTGGAAGATCTTCCTTAACATTGAGTGAATTAGAAACGCTTCTAATTGAAGTAGAAGCTGTAATTAACTCTCGTCCGCTGACTTACACGTATTCCGAGTTAGAAGAACCATCTCCTCTTACTCCTGCACATTTTTTAATCGGAAAACGTATCTTGTGTCTACCTACCATAAAAGTGAACGATTTAATTTTACCAACAACGAAAGAATCTTTAGTGAAACGCTTTCGTTTACGTGAGACTCTTCTAAATCATTTTTGGAAGCGTTGGAAAAATGAGTATCTTCTCAATTTAAAATCTGCTCACTACACGGACCAGAATAAATCTTCAGACTTTAAAGTGAATGATGTGGTGCTTGTACATGATGAACACTTACCCCGAAGTTTGTGGAAGTTAGGAAAAGTTACTAAAACCTTTATGGGCAGAGACGGCAAGATAAGATCTTGTGAACTCAAAACAAATAATTCATTTATTAAGAGACCTATAAATCTATTGTATAATCTTGAACTCACAAACTAAAAAAAACTCTGAACTTTTTTATTAATAGAACTGAAAAAAAAAAAAAAAAAAAAAAAAAAAAACTCTGATATTATTAGAGACTCAAGAACTCTCTTGTTTATTGACTTAAAAAAAAAAAAAAAAAAAAAATATTTTATTTTTTCACTTAAAAAAAAAAAAAAAAAGAGTTTCTTGTTTGATAATATTTCTAATTTTTACTTTAATTTTTTTTTTTTGTATTGAATATTCTAGAGAAATTTGTATAGATTTAAATTGTTCTTTCTATTTTTAGTAGCAGAAACATCTTGGCTAATTTTTTAAATTGTTTATTATTTTATTGAAGACCAGTATGTAAGTATATATTTTGATTTTGTATTGTATTTATGTATAGTGTAACTAATGATTTTTCAGAATAACTTTTATTTCTACTTTAATTATTTGAATCCCCATTTTGATGAACCCTTGTTCATCGGGGGGGAGTTTGTGGAATATTTTGCAACCTTCTCTCGCGGGCCTCTCTTAGCCAGGCGGGCGCCGCGAAGGATCACGTGACGTTTGAGAGAATTGATATTAAAAAACATTTTTTCTTTCTTGTTCCTTTTTAGTTGGTTTTGTGAATGTAAAATATGAACGCAGTAAGTAGACTGCATTTTTTCTCTTGGTCTTCTAAAATTAGAAGAAATGTTGTTTTAATTTTAAAAAGAAAATTTATCTCGAGCATAAAATCATGCTATTATTCTTTATGGCTTCTTAATAGAAGAAAATAGTTGCTGGAAATTTAATTGTATTTAGAATCATGACTTCTAGAAGGAGCAAAGCAACTAAATATGTTTCATCTGTAAATAATGTACATTATGTATATATTCGAATTGTAAATAATAATCTACAAAAGGTTCTAGTGATGATGATTATTTACCAATGATAAACACAAAAGTAAAAACCTTTATTTGTGAAATATGATGACTTTAATATGATTTAAATGGAATCTTGACTTCTTATAATAATGCTCTCCCTATAACAATTTCGTGAACTGTGATTTAATTGTGGAATAAATTGAAATTCTTCATATAATTTAAAAAAAATATATTTTTTCGATTTATTTTTATATATGTTAGCATTTATTTTTGTACCTATCTGTTTTTGTGTTTAAATACGTGTGGCTTATAGGATGATAGGTTATAGGTCAAATGACGGGTTGGCTGAAAAAACCGATGTTATCTGCCTTGTCTTCATAATATATAAATATCTTTAAATCTTTATGAAGAGTAGGCAGAGAGCAGTGGCATCTCCATACAACAGGGTATTTGCTCTATACCTTATAATTCTGTAAACCACATGTATTTAAACATAAATATAGATAGATACAATTGCAAACAGTAGCATATATAAGAATACTCATAAAATATATCCGATAAATTTATTACTAATATATAAATATTAGTTAGCAGTGGAGTAAAATTTATTGGTAATATTGAGCAATATCACGTGCAGTAACCAAACGTGCTAAATATTCAAAATTTCCCGCTAAGGTAACAGCGTCGAAAACATGAATATTGCCTACTGTAGACAAAATCATGCTAATTGATTCTAGAATTTAGTTTTCAAAAGAACTTGAACTTTTTTCAAAGGTTTTCGGAGAAGCTTGAATCATTATGTCGCTTTCATGCAGTATTGTCAGTCCGCTACGTTTTAGGTGCGTTCGTAATTATATAAATACGTAGAACCTGTAGTCAACGTCTGGTCCGTCCACATATAATAGCGTAAAAACTACACAACCGAATGGTTTAAAATTTAATTTATATAACTGTTGCATAATTTTGTCGAGAAATTTCAAATTTTATGCAAATCGGATGTATAGTTCAGCTACAGGGGCAGTCAAAAGTATTCCATTACATTATGGCCCGTGGGAAAAAATTGTTTCATAGTTTCAAGTGCATTTTAATTATGTTACACCCTTTCGAATATAATGAAATTGATATGCATTTATGAAGTGCACTAAAT
The DNA here is from genome assembly GCA_963932465.1 of Maratus speciosus. NCBI lineage: Eukaryota > Metazoa > Arthropoda > Arachnida > Araneae > Salticidae > Maratus > Maratus speciosus. The sequence continues at coordinate 337,951,031 of OZ010787.1, read as the reverse complement.
ATACATTCTGTAGTATATGCAGTGCAAAGATTATTTATTATTCTACAGGGCCACACAAAAGAATTCCGTTACATAATGGTATAGGGGGAAACAATAGTTCGCGACATATTTTAGTTATGTTAAACTATTTCACATATAATGAAATTGATATACATTGCTGAAGTTTACTAAAAGTTACTTCCTGTATAATAGAAAGTGTGTAGTATTTACAGGGACACAAAAAATATTTCGGATACTATACTGTATCCGAAGTACTGTATATTAGCGATGATTGCTGGAAGTGCATTTTTAGTTGTAATATGAGTTTTTATGCTTAACTAAATTTTGCATATTACGCTGTATGTATAAATGCTGTATATCATATACAGGGCTGCACAAAATAATTCGTAAAAGTTGCTGAGTATGAACAAAAATAGCTTAAAGATGGTTTTTAAATGAGTTAGCATTTTTACGCTAAACTACATTTAGTTTGCTAAAATTTAGTTGTAGAGTATCGATAAAAAGATATACAGGGTCACGCAAAGTATTGGATATATGGCCGTCTATAAATGATAATTTCTGGAAGTGTGGTTTAAGTAGTTTTATGCGTGTTTTAGTCTTAATTAAATTTTAGCTAAATAGTGGCGTATATATAAAGATAGTAGATAAAATACAGGGCGGTAAAAAAGTTATAAAGAATGCTTACGTCTATTGGTATAAATTTCTGAAAGTGAAATTTCAACCTATTATGTGTTTTTAACACTTTCCAACATAGTTGAAAAGTGTTTATGGATTCGGTTTGTCTGCCCGTCTGTCTGAATTCTAACTTGCGTTAATATAGTTGGATTGCTCTGCAATCGATATAAGTTCTTGAGATTTACTATGCCATCTTCTGTTAGACGTATCTCAACTTATCCAACAATATGTTTGCACGAAATTCGTTTCACCTCACAATTTATTGTTTATTTATATCTCAATTACAAAAGCAAAGCATAGGTAAGAGAAAATTGGCTTACCTTGTATTTATGTTTTTGTATCCGTAATCTATCTGGTATCCATCATCAGGGTAATATCATCAGTAACTTTTAGTCATTTCCCATTGCTAATGGTATAATATACCGTGTTATTTAAAGCACTCGTGGTTATTTTGTGACTTGTAAAAAAATATGTGGATTGAACTTTTAAAGAAAGAAACAGAATTTAATAAGTTACACTTCGTGCAACATAAAAATCGCCGCATCTCTCCTTTTGAGAGTCTGGAATACAAGTAAAATGTAAAAAACATATATTATACATTATTCAAGATAAAAAACAGAAAATTAGTATCATTAATCTTAATATTACATTACTTATATTTATAGTCACTTTAAAATAACTTATTGACTGTTCAAATGTCTTAATTTCTTGGATATGTGATGAAATGTTTATACAGAGTATTTATTTAGAATCGTAAACTTCCTTGTTTCGAATAACAAATTCTTTTTATAATTGCTTTTATGAATCATGTTGACAGATGAAAAAGCAATTTACTGAGTTTGATTTATTTCACGGCCTTCATTTGGAGATTACAATTCGTAATGTCTGTCAACATGTTCGGTATTGAAAATACAGTATGTAACGTTCATAATTTATTTACAGAGACACTCAAAAGTATTTCATTACATTATAGCCAATGGGGAAGTGTCGTAATTATATAAATACGTAGCACCTATAGTCGTCGTCTGGTCTATTCGTCTGTCTGTCCGTCTGTCCGCATATAACAGCACAAAAAACTACCCCTACCGAATGGTTTAAGGGGGTCCGGGACACAAAAATCTTCAAATTTTCAATTTTTTTTTTTTTTTTTTTTTTTTTTTTTTTTTTTTTAATTGGATTAAAAATTTCTCTGCCGTTTTCTGCTTAAAATGATGTTTAAATCATGTTTCTATATTAATTAGAATAGGAAATATTAATTTTTTCGTTTTGGTTTGTTTTCAAAATCTGCCTTTCAAGCTATGGTTGTCAAGGAAACGAGTTCTTGTGAAATTGCGTTCATCTTCATGATAGGTTTTTTCACCATTTCTCATATTTAAATTCTTATTACTCGAGAACCGTTAAAGATACAGGGTTCAAACTCGGAATATATCTTTTTCAATTATTTTACTTTACTTTTGAACCAGCATATTTCAAAAAATATTTACCTTTGAAAATATGATATTTAAAAAAAAAAAAAGTTGCACCTCTTTTTTGTAATTTTTTCGTTAAATATTTTTATTTTTTTAAAAAATTAATATTTTTTAAAATTCTGACTCTAAATTAAAATTTATATATTTCTGTTTATTTAAGTGAAAAAAAATTGAAATTCTATAAATAATATTTCGAGTTATAACGATTTTAAACTACCCCACTTTTTTTAACAAAATTTAAAATTTAAATTTTTTTTAAAAAATTATGAGAAGTTTTAACATGCGATTTTGTTTACAAATAATATGGTTAACCATCACAAAAAATTTCGAAATTTTAACTCAATAAATAAAAAATTTTTGAAAATGTGTCCCGGACCCCTTTAAAATTTAATATATATAATCTTTGCAGAAATTTGTCGAGTCATTTTAAATTTTATGAAAATCGAATCAAAACTTAAAAAGATATTAATAAAAGTTTTTATAATTCTATTAAATCCTATCATACGTAATTAACTCAATTATATCCATGATAGATAATGATTCTAGGTTTTCATGGTGATTACGTCATATTTAAGATGGAGTGATATTATTTCCGTATTACTGAATTTTATATTCATGCATTTTTGCATGAGAGTGTAACAGCTATTGCACTAAGATCTGAATATTTATAAAATTAGTTATAGTACGAACGCATCTGATTTACCACGTTTGACGTACAATTTCCGACTTGTTTTTATTATTCACATTGCTTTATTGCCCCCCCCCCTTTTTTTTTTTTGAAATAGCTATATTTGGGTTAATTCCTCCTTATTTAATCTGTCAGTAAATAAAGCAAATATTACAATTTAAAAAACATATTGCAGTCAAACAATTTGAATAAAAAAACAGAGTAGCGGACAGGCAACATTGCTGGCATTTATTCTGGTAAGCTTACATTTTAGGAAAATAAATTATGTCATTCTGAGTATCGAATTCTCTGAATGCACTACTTTTTAACACTTTCCAACATAGTTGAAAAAAGTTTACGACTTCGATTTGTCTGCCAACTGCCCGCTGTCCATGCTCTGACTCTCGTTAGCATGCTCGGATTGCCCTGAAATTTTTACATGTTATTGACGTTTACTGTAGCACACGATCTCTATTTTAAATGAAGTGTATAACATTTATAGTTTATTTAGAGGTACTGTAAAACGTATTCCGTTACATTAGAGTCAATAAGGAAAATCGTTTGAAGTGCATTTTGCTGATTTTACACCATTTCAAACATGATGAAATTCATATGCATTTATGAAATGCACTAAAACATACTTTCTGTAGAATATGGGATGCAAAGTATTTATTTTTCATTTACAGGGTCACGCAAAAGAATTCTTTTACAGAATGGTCTATGGGGGAAAAATCGTTTGCAGTACATTTTAATGATGTTACACTGGTTCAAACATAATGAAATTTATATGCATTACCGAGGTGCACTATATGTTTCTAACTGAAATCTATCGTGTGCATCGCATTTATAGTTCATTTACAGGGGCACACAAAAGAATTCGGTTACAGTTCTGTCTATGATCGATAATTGCTGCAGGTGCGTTTTCAACTTTGCTTTGCGTTTTTAAGTTTAAATAAATTTTTGCATAGTACGTGGTGTGTATAAATTCTGCTGATCATATGCAGGTTTACACAAAACAATTCGCGAGTATTACTGACAAGGAGAGCTAATTGCTTAAGGATAATTTTTAATTGTGTTGTGTATTTCCCTGCTGAAGTATATTTAGTATAATAATAGAAGTTTGTGGGATATAGATAAATTCATATACAGGGTCACGCAAAGTACAAGATACATTAGCGTTTATGGTTGGTAAAGTGTGGAAGTGCGTTTTAACTCGTGTTATGCGTTTTTTTCTGAATTAAATTTTTGCTTAATATATGTCTTTAGATAATGTACTGGGCTGTACAAAAGAATTCGAGTGCATTTCCATCTATTAGCAAAAACTGGTAAAAGTGTTTTTTTTTTCTAACTGAATTAAATTTTAGCATGATATGTAGCATGTAGCATACATGTAAATCAATAGATCATATACAGGGCTGCATAAAATAATTAAACTACTTTTTTGACAACGGAAGGTAACTGCTAAGACTAGATTTTTAAATGTGTTATATGTTTTCTAAACTGTTACGTTATATATCTTCTTTCACCGTATTTAACGGTGAAGCTTCATGACAGTTTCTGGGTGTGTTGGAAAGTGTTTCATAATCTATGCATGACGCATGATTTTTCGTTCTTTTGTATATATGTGTTAGTGTCTGTGTTTTTATCTGTGTGGTTTTGTGCTTAAATGCAGATGCGACATAGCTTATAAAAAAATAAGAATACAGGTTATATGGCTGGTTGTCTTTGAAAAGGAATGTCAACTGCCGACATCTTATAGTACAAAGATCTGTTTGTTGGTTAAAAAATAGTAAAATTTGTCATTGATAAAATATCACTAGTAAATCTGTCATACGGGAACCACAGGCGTCAAAGATTAAAAGTATTTCGAAGGGAAACACCATGGAAATAATAATTATTGTATTGTATAATATTAATATCGTCATAGAAATGTAAAAATAACAACGTTAAAAGCACAAAATTTTTTTTATTTTAAGCATACCGGTTTCGGTAGCATATACCATACCTTCCTCACTTTGAGCACTGGGGAAGGTATGCTATATGCTACCGAAACCGATATGCTTAAAATTTGAAATTTTTGGTGCTTTTAACGCTGTTAATTTTACATTTCTATTATATTGCACCTAACTCCATCTTGATAATTATTAACATTGCCTATTTTAGACTAAATAATTACAACTTATGCTAAAATGTAGTTTTCCGGACGAGCTTGAAACATATAAAAAAATTTCAGAAGGATTTGATTTTAGCAGCAATTTAGAGAAAGAATAACTTACAGAATCAACAATGATTGAAAGAAAATAAAAAAAGCAAATATCGTAAAAAAAAGGAAATTATTTACTATGGCGAGCTTATATTTGAAATGTTTGTTTTGGGCAAAATAACTCGAGTGGAGAGCTTTTTAAAAATGGCATAGTTTAAAAACTCATTAAATTCGAAGAAAATCCTTTAAAACTTTGGACTACCTGCTTAATTTCATCAAAATCGAACCTTAAACATATATAATTATTTACAAAAATGATTTTACTCCTAGATGATCAGGACAGAATTAGAACTAGGTAAGGGTATCGTCGGTAGAGACTCAAATGTAGAATTTAAATCTGTCTTTGAAAATTTGCATATCCATTTTCTATTTATATTAAGCACTGCCTTTACATGTGGATCGGTGGTGTCTGGTCGCAGTTCTCTAACTTAGTCAGGAGTACCTTATTAGCCGATTCTGGTTTGTCATATGTTTTTTATGGTTATCTTCAACATCATTATTATTATGATTTAAAACGCAGAAAAGATAATAATGAACTGTAAAAAGATGTGTCTTCTTTACTGTAGGAAATTATTCTCATAATTATGTTACTTATTAAACTGCTAAACTGAAAACAGTTCAATTGTTCTTACCTTTTAAAGCTGCAGAACAAGCACTTAAGGCTCCTGTCCCTGCCGGTGAAGGCACTCACGAACTAATGCTAATCCTATGGGGAACGATTTTTCTAATATCTCGTTTGCATTTCGACATTTTTAAATAATTTTTTTGCAATAGATAGCCGAGATCCGTCTCTATATCGCACCTTTTTTACTTTTTCGATTTTGGTTGGAGATATTTTTTAGAATGATACTTTCATTTTTAGAACCGGTTTTGAAAGAACCTTAATCATTTAGTTATAAATAATACAATTTTGTAATTTATAAAATAATTTAAAATATGCAGACACAAAAATATTTTATTAACAGATACATTATAAATTGAATATTTATTTAATTACATATTTTCATTTGCAATAATATTTTATTTTATAATTTATCCCTGTTTTTATGGATAATTAATTAAAAAGGAAACGTAATAATCTTTTAATACATTAATAAACATCTTTGACGCTTATTGAAATCTCACGTAGGACGTTTAAAAATGCTGGCTTAATTAAAGTATGTTTATTGTTGTTTTTTAAGTGACATAAGAATGCAACAATTTTAAGTATTTGCGCACCAAATCATTTTTAAAAAGACTTCGTTTGAATTTAAAAAAAAATAGTCAATAATAAATTAAGTATTAATTAGCAGACAGAAAAGAACCTGCAATTCACTAATTTAATTTAAATTATTGTGATTTATTAACCCTTAAAGACACGGACGGTTTGGGCATACATAATGACAGGGACGGCGTACTCTATGCTCCATCGGATTTTAAAGCCTAGATAACAAATTTTAAGGATATATTTATGTAATGTAATGTCCAGTAGCAGTATAAAACCAATAAACGTCAAATTGTTAAAAACAGACTAATTTAATGAGAATTAATCACATAAATACTATGGGATTCGCGACTAGTTTCCATTGAGTGGCTCTCTCAATACACCTACTATGTCTTTAAAGGTTAACTAAAAACGTATATGGAATAACAAATATACAGAATAGCTATATTTGCTATTATTTAGGTTCCATATATCTTTGAACTTTCATGGTATATCCATTTATACTTTTCTAGTACACAGGGTGCAAAGGAAAGCCCCTTTAACCTGTAAATACTTGTGAACGGAGAGAGCTACAGCTATGCAAGTGAGGGAACGGTATAGTAAAGCGACTACGCCCAATTTAATGAAAACGACAGCAGCGCCACCTAGTGGCGAAATTTGGAAGGTAGCCACTGCAAGTCGAAAACGAAAAGAGATAGAGCAAAATTTCCAGTTAGGAAGTTTTAGAGCATCAATTAATTAATAGAATACGACATTTCGTTTACATGGATAAGATAAATCTTCGCCTGTTTACCCAAAAATGTCCGAAATCGATGACCATTTTCTGTAAACGTTTGAATGGAATAGTCAGAAGTATAAAGAAATACGCACAATTTATGCTATAAATACGTACTTATCTCAATACATTTTGATAACATCACACACACACACAAAAGACAAACTGTCTCACAGTGATAAAAAGTTAATATTCAGTATGTTTGAAAAGTTCGCCATTGCACACACTGTTAAAAATTTTGCAGCATTCTGGCAGGTCATTCGACCGTTTTTTGAAAAACGGTTTCATAACCATAATTTTACTATATTCTAACCATAAAATGGCCAATAATATGGTCAGAATAGTGTTAAATTACGGTTGTTGTAACCGTTTTCGGAAAAAACGGTCAAATGACCTGCCAGAATGCTGCAAATTTTTAACAGTGCACGATACACGTTTGCATTCGTGAGAGTAATTCTACATGCACATTTGTCAGCATGGAACGTCTATTGCAAGCCTCTTCAGTACGATGATACAGATTTAACCCTTTCAAGACCCTTGGCTAGACGGTCTAGCCACCTAATTTTAATTCGAAAACTGACAAAAAAAAAAAAAAAACTGGCACCAAGAATATTTTAATAAAATTTTCCTTTTGTAATGAAAGTGCAAATTAGCGAGGTTTTATTTTCTGAGAAATTCATTTGAATATTCTGGTGTCAGTCAATTATTTCATCAGTTTACGAACAGAATTCTTCTGGCCCTGAAAGGGTTATTCTAAAATTTTCAATGCACTGGAAATTAAATCTTTACAGACATTACAGCACAGTACCGCGTCACAATTTGCAATCGTGCACTGCTACATTTCCGGAATGTGAATAGGCAAAGTAGAATCGTCGATCTTCGATTTCGAACATTTTTGGGTATGCAGGCGACGATTTATCTTATCCGTGTGAACCAAATGTCGTTTCGTACTAATTAATTGATGCTCTAAAACTTTCTAATTCGAAAATTTGCTCTACCTCTTTTCGTTTTTGATTTTCCATGGCTATCTTTCGAATTTCGCCATGGGTGATGCTGTCGTTTGCATTAGGTCGGGCGTAGTCGCTTTACTGTACCTCTACCTCACTTGTATAGCTATAGCTCTCTCCGTTCGGAAGTATTTTCAGGTTAAAGGGACTTTCCTTTCCACCCTGTATACTATACAGCTATACCCAACCCTACGTTGTATTGGTTTTACAAAGTCTTATTATTCTTTTAGCAACGGTATTTTTTTAATAATACACTTACTAATTCATATATTATTGTACGGAACCCTCTGTGCGCGATTAATACTCGCACTTGGCCATTTATTAACTGATGATAAAGCTGGAGCAGATTTTTTTTTCAAAAACAAAACCACACCAGATGACAAAAAAAGATTAATAAACATTTTATTTCACACAGAAAAACTTTATTTCATTATTATAAGTAGAATGAAAGAAGCATACATATGTTAAAATCTGTTTTTTTTTTTCATAAATATAACAATATAACAAAAAAATGTTACAGTAAAACTTCCTCATTTATCTTTGATAACTTAAAAAAAAACGAATGACCAGAATATGTCTGATTCAAACTTGAAGCTCGTATCTTTGTATTCTAACTACTTATTCTATTTTTGCAGTGGATAGAAAATACATATATCATACCTGTATGTCTAGGCTCGCCCGTGTTTTTCAGTTTCCAGAAATCATATTAAAATGACTGTAGACAAAAATATTTTCAGCATGTTTTGAAAAGTATATATAAGGAAGGGATATGAAAGATACTATAGCATCAAAACGCGATTAAATATATTCTGAGATATACAAGCATTCCTATGAAAATACAGAAGCATCCCGAGAGGCTTATAGGGTTAATATATATGTATATACAGATTCTATTTCATAAATAAATGTTATATTATAACATTACATAGCTGAATACTTTTAGCAAGATAAATAAATAAATATTGAATTATGGGTAAAAAGGTCTTTATAAATCAATAGAGCCCTGTACATACTGAACAATTTTCAGTTCTTCTTTTGAATAAAATAACATAGTTATTACCATTTTTCGAATTTCGAATGTATGAGACTATTTAAAAAACTTTTACTTCGCTGTCAGAAAATAATTTTATTTGGTGTGTTATAGGACCTTTCAGTATACTATTTTAGAATTTATTTTTAATGAGTTGCGAAAAGTGCCCAGTAAAAAGTTTTATTTTTTTAAATCTGACAAAGAAAGTTTGAATCATATTTTATAAGTGTAAATTGAAAACGGTTCAATTGTTCTTCCCTTTTAAAACTGCAGAACAAGCACTTAATCATTTAGTTATAAATAATACAAATTTGTAATTTATAAAATAACTTAAAATATGCAGACACAAAAATATTTTATTAACAGATACATTATAAATTAAATATTTATTGAATTACATATTTTCATTTGCATTAATATTTCATTTTATAAATTGTCTTTTTATGGCTAATTAATTAAAAGGGAAATGTAGTAATTTTAATACATTGATAAACATCTTTAACGCTTATTGAAATCTCACGTGGGACATTTAACAATGCTGGCATAATTAAAGTGTGTTTATTGTTGTTTTTTATGTGATGTAAGAATTCACTAATTTAAAGTATTTGCGCACCAAATCATTTTTAAAAAGACTTCGTTTGAATTTTAAAAAATATTCTGTAATAAATTATGTATTAATTAGAAATCAAAAAAGAACCTGCAATTCATTAATTTAATTTAAATTATTGTGATTTATGCAAAAAATTGTACTGATAAAGAAAATAATTCTTTAATTAAAGCAAAATGAAATTTTAACAATGTTTTCTTCCAATTTCATTTTGCATTGTAAACTTGAAATCATTTCCGAGGAAATAAATTTGTAATGAAAATATTAATAGTTTTCTATTTTCAGTTTGTATAATGCAGATTTAAATACTATTTACTCCTATAAGAACAATACTCGTATCATCTTTCAGTGTAGTATTTTTAATTTATAGTCCATTATAACTTTCAATATACCTTTACATTTATATTAACGAATAGTTTGCATGCTTTTTGTGCAAGTGGATGTTTTTGTTTTTAACTGATAATAAAATTAGAGGAGATTTATTTTTAAAAAACAAAACCACCCCAGATGACAAAAAAAATTAATGAACATTTTATTTGACATAGAAATACTTTATTTCATTATTATAAGTAGAATGAAAGAAGCATACATATGTTAAAATCTTGGGGGGGGGGGGGGGGGGGGTCTGATAAACATAACAATATAACAAAAAGTGTTTACAGTATAACTTCCTCGTTTATGTTTAATATCTTTAAAAAAAAAGAAAGCTCAGAATATGTTTGATTCAGACTTGATGCTCGTATCTCTGTGTTCTAACTACTTGTTCTATTTTTGCAGTGGGTAGAAAATACATATATCATACCTTGCGGCTTATAGATCAGGTTTATTCAGTGACCTTTCGAATAAAAATTGTACGTTACTATCATTTGAATTTACTTACCTCCTATGTTAAAGAATCGGCAGCGGTAAAGAATAATAGACATTTCGTAAAAGGCGGTCTTTATTTTTATTATTATTATTAAAACTTGATACACAACAGCTTTTGAAACTCATGCATTTTTAAATGTAATATGACCTGTATTTTTTTTCCTTCCTGTGAAAGGTCGCTGCATTCCCATAAAGTACACCTGAATTTAAATTCTCCCTAATTAATTAAATTTATTTAGCTCGAAGCCTGGGGGAAAAGATTTACTGGAGGAGCAAACTGCAATGTCAGAAGTAAAAAAATCTGTTTACTGAAAAAACTTAATTAAGAACACGACTAATTTTATTTTAACTTTATAATTGAATTCTTTTAAATTATTTGATAATGTGAAGGGGTAAAAATAGTGTGGTTATTTAAAGTTAATAAAATAAATATTTTTGTAAATATGTTTTGAATATCTCTCTTACATCTGTAAGTTTAAAAATATAAATAAAAGTATCTGTAATTAGCTATTTGTCGTTGTTTAAAAAATATTTGATACTATTTTTTAGGTTTGAGAAAAACTTGGGCATTCACTGACACACACACTGGCACTTTTTTTAAGCACACTGATAGCTTATTTTATAGACATAAACATGAGACTGTTCCAAGACATAAAAGTGGATAATTCCTATGAAAATGTTTTTACACATTTAAGTATTGTTAAAATGAAAAGAATACAATACCATTACCGTAGTTTTATCTATGCATTTAAAACGTAATGTTTTAAGGTATGTGTGCTAAGTAAGGTCACTTGAACCAGCTATGCCTTGAACGATACTTCAAACTATCATTAAAGCAAATGTGATGTAAAAATTATTTAACATTCTATTAATAAAAATAGATATTACATTTCATGCAAAACGATTTGCTTTAACATGTTTAGAAAAAGCAGTCAATTTTATGAAGCCAAATATTTTGTAAACAAATACTTTCTGAGCTATTTTCAAATGAACAGCTTTAACCCCTTCGGGACGAGCGTCTTTTACAGAATTCTTAATCTTTAATCACCGGTTTTTTTAAACAGAATTTTTTGCCTAATTGAATCGGGAAAATGCTCTGTTTAAGTAAGGCAAAACTTACAATAAAAATTTACTGGAGAGAATAATGTCCGATTCTGAGCACTTCACGCGGTACGAATACCGTTTGCTCGTCCCTAAGGGGTTAATGCTGTTGAAAAATGTGTAGTGGAACATTTTATACCCACAAAAAACATTATATAGAAAAAAAACCTCGGACACTTCTGATTTTAGACGTTTTATCAAATATCAGGAGACATATTTGGCGAAACTTTTTAGAACTTCGGTAGTATAAAGAACAATGTTTTTAGGTGACCTCATATTTTTTCTAATGAAAACTTTATCAGGAAGACAATTAGGGTACCAACAACAAATTGAAGAAAAAGAGTAATATTTGGGATACTCTGTAAAATAAAATGCACGCAATGATCTGCAGCTGCAGCCCGTCACTATGTCGATATTGTAAAATATTTGTGTTTCTTTATGTATGAGTAGCATATTCATAGAGATATAATGATTTCTGTAACAAATTCAAAAAACTTTTGCTTTTTTTGTTTATTTGTTTGTTTTGTTTACAGCATGCAGGGCTTTCAACCAAATTTAACTCCAGTTTCAGAAAACTTGACAAAATATAGTACAAATACTTTAGTACAATTAGAATATAAATATATTAAATATTTAATCTAATATGAGCAGTTGTATGAAATAATTTTTAACTGCCCATGCACGAAATATAGCGAAGTTTATTTTTTATGATTTGGAAGTCAACTAATATAAATATTCCATTCTAATATCTTGAAAAGTCTGGAATATAACGGTAATATTGTGAGATAAATTTCTGTTGCTTTTCAAAAGTAGGCGGATGATAATGAGTTTTCCTCAAATTATCATTTTTTATTAACTGAATTCCAACAAAGGAGTTAATATTTTAGTATTTAATGAATGTCAACAAATAGCATTCTAATGGGTGCTTCGATTTTGATTTTATATATATATATATATATATATACGCTCTTTTTGGTGGTTTTCCGAGAAGAATTAACGCATCAATAAATTTTTTAATAACAAATATAAATAAATAAAAATGGCAGTTTGAGGAAAATTTATTATCATCCAACTGCTTTTAGAAAGAGACTGAAATTCGGCTTACTCTATCGGCGATATCATTATGAATTTTCATGATATTCCACTGGTCTTTTCATACGAATTGCTCAATAGAGTTGAATATAAAATCAGGAAAAAAAATCTTTGATATCATTTGTGTATGCGCAGTTTAAAATTATTTCGTACAAAATGCTCATTAAATATTTAACATATTTATATTCTAATTGCACTACACTGTGTAAAAAAAGATGTTGCAAATCTACAAAACTATTTTCTGTAAAGCTGCAGAAATTTTTATACTTACTAAAATTTTAGCCGTACACAGTAAAAGAAAAAAGACTAAATCTACAAAACTAGTTTTTGTAAAGCTACAGAAATCTATATGCTTACTAAAATTTTATCTGTACCCCGGAATAATTACATGATTTTTTCTTTTGTTAAAGTTATGTAAAAAGTTCTAGGCATCCCCAGTTTCCTGGAAAATTCTTAGTAACCTCATTTTTTTTTCTTTTTTACAGTGTATGTTGTTTCTTTGTTGTTGTTAGCCGGCTTTTTGAAATTGGCGTTAAATTGATTATAAACTCTGTATGCTATAAACAAAAAAAAAATGCGAAAATGTCTTGAATTTTTTTAAAGAAACTTTATATCTCTATGAATATACGCGTTATTTCTAAACGAATGAACGCAAACGTTGTACAATATCCACATTGTCATGTGAGGTAGCTACAGATCATTTCAAGCATTTTATTTTACAGGGTGATCCCAAATATTTTTTCTCTTCAATTTATTTTGTTACCCTAATTGCTCTCGTGATCAAACATTCGCTGAAAGATATGAAGTCATGCATTTACTTTATATTCCCGAAATTCCAGAAGAATTCGTCCCGTTTCTCTCTATATTTAACAAAACGTGTAAAATCCAAAGTGCCCTGTTATTTTTAGCGATATAGTGTACTTCTATTACAGATAAACTCGCGATGTATTTACTTTTATTATATCTTAATGATTGACAATTATAAAAAAAATTATATTATTTGTTAATTAATTCATATATTATTGTGAATATTTAGCAAAACGTTCAATAATTATTCAAATTGTAAATCAGTTTTAATGATTGAATCCTTCCAAAATCCACATTATTACTGTATATTTGTGAATTTTCAATTGTTTTTGTTATCATTATTCTGGTTTGAACTTTCATGAGCAGTTTGGAAATTTATGGAAGATCGTGACAACAGCAATTGTCCGATATGTTTAACAAAGCTTTTTAAATAAAGTTTTTGTTTTTCGTTTTTAATCCGAACTACATAATAAAACCACTTCAGAAAATCAATAAGAAAGATCGTATTAATTGTTTATATAACACTATCTTAAAGAAAAATATTTTCAAAATTACTGGTAAACTGGTGATACTTGCGTGATAAACTGATGTCCAAAAATTAAGGGGCAGTGACCGGACTCTTTCGATCTTACACGGTTTGTCAAATATCTGTTTAAATTCTTGACGAATTGCCATTGAATTTCGAGGACGTAAAGAGCATGTTTGAATTTATATTTTGGGGGGGGGGGGGGGGTGGCTAATAATAAATTTAATAATAAAATAATATTTGCGATCAACCATGTAACAGAAAATGCTCAAACTCGTCTTGTCACTGTAGTAAATGACTAGTTGGGTCCGGGTCAACGTTTGTGTGCATTTGGAAAGATGTTAACGTTTCTGTGAAAAATTCAAATGTTTTTTGTTTATATCATACAGAGTTTTTAACCAAATTTAACACCACCTTCCGAAAACTTGACCAGTAGAAACAGTATACTGCAATTAAAACATAAATGTATTGAGTATTTGATGAGACATGGGCATTTATATTAAATAATTTTTAACTGCGCATGCTTGAAAGATTAAAACATTTTTATTTCATAATTTGACAGTCAACTATTTAGGGAAACTTATATAAAAACGCCAGTCAAATATCGCACAAATTCAGAAAGATATTTGCGATATAGTGAATTGCTCTCTAAAAGCTAGCTGGATGATAAGGGATTTTCCAAAATTTATCAAACAGCTCACTGTATCACCGGTATCTTTGGTGCACCAATATCTTTCAAATTAATAAATTCTCGTTTTTCCAGTAGTAATTCATACGGGTTTTAAGACAACTGGTAATTTTGAAATCTACTGTAATAAAAATACACTTTTCCAGTAAATTTCTTTCCGTTCATAAATTAAAAGAAAACTTAAAGAAATAATCGATAAAATTGTATTAAAACATATCCTGCCAAAGAATTTCGTGTAAAAATGTATATTGAAACAATTTTTAAAATGCACTTTAATCATCAAATTTTTAGGATAATAAAAGAGGCTGCATGAAAACCAGTATGCAGCTATTAAAAAGCCTGTATGAATTAGTTCATGATTTTTAACTAAAGGAAATATGTATTATCACATTTTGTAATCGTGAAAAACTTTAAGAAACTGTAAAAATAACTTGAAAAGTTTTGAAGAAATATCATCAGGGTGCATAATGTCCTTACTGTTGAGTACCATTATTTCCTAATAGTACCCTTTAGTTTATTTCTGTCATTAATTAATGCAAAAGTGAGAGAAATCTTACCTTGGAAAACGCACCATGTATCCTTCATACATTAATTTGCGTTCTTAAAATTATTCGTTTTATATTTATGAGTATGTTATGTAAAATAAGAGTAATTTTAGTAATAAAATAATAAACTTTGTTCAAAGCATAATATATATAAAGTAAAAACTTCTTACATCAGCACAAAATCAAATAAAAAAAAACCCGTGTTAGGAAAAGCGAAGCTTTCTTCTTATACTAAAGTATGTGCAACCATTCCATCAGCAGAAAAAGTACGGCTTCTGCTGTTAAAATGATTGCATGCATTGTTGCCTGAAAAGAATTTACTCCTAACAAAAAGTTGCTTTCTCTGTTGCTTTATGATATGTTTAAGAATATTGTACTTAATAAAATTCCAGAAATAAAGCAATTCAAAATATTTCGTTTTTGAACAGTGTAGATGAAAAAGAAAAGTTTTCCCTCTACTTTTTAAAAAGAAAATTGGAGAAACATAGTGTTTACTTCCGTATTATTAGTATTTAATAACTATAAATTTTGTCTTTTTGAGCTCGAACTTCTATCATTAGCCACATTCAATTTTATTTGACAATATTTTAATTAAAACATTTTGGACAATCATCTAGGTGCCATTAAAAGTAAATTGCCATGCTGGTCCTGTAATTTCTCTCCTGAACAAGAATCTTAGGCCAGTTCAACATTTGTATCTGAAGAAGGATTTAAGAAATCATCGAGGCTTAATGCTTTTTAATGTCATAATAGGATGTTACATTGTCATCCAGAACTAAGTAACATTTAACACAATTTCTAAAACGATATTTATTTGTATCTGGCTTTCTACATCAGTAATGCATTTGAATTTTGCAGTTACCAGAGAACTGAGCGTGGAAGTACCAATGGATCAATAGGATAGATGACCTGAAAAAATAAAAAAATTACACATAAATATTCTTCATCTTCATCTAGCGTGTTAAAACATTGTTATATTACGAAAGCATAACATTATCAAAACAAGCTTCAAATAAAAATGTCTCATAGAGGTAATAAAATATTTTTTTTATTTCCATGGAAATGAACTATAAATGTTACAGCGATCCCTTTCGGCAAAAACTATACTGTAGCATACTCCGAAACATATTTTAATTTTGTGGCTATTGGAATATTTATAAAAAGTTGGGGGATTAGTTCGTTAAATAGACGAGCTAAAAAAACTTAACTCATAAATGTTTTTCATGCAGTACATTCCATATATTAGTATTCCGTATGCATTCCCATGTAGGAATTTGCTGAGTTTCAAATTGTAGAATGCCACTGAAATGAGTTCGAAACAGTAACTGCCACTAGACATTAAATAATTTGGACGTCTGATACAGAGATCGCTTACACACTTTGCAATATTACGGGCATTTAAGTTTATATCTATGCCAGTTTTACAAATTTACTTTTAAAATACATTAAAAAAAGTAGCCAAGCATGGTTCAATCTTCATTAAAACATTTCATAATATATTCTTCTCGGTTTTGGTTTCAATTTTTCTGTGTCAAAGTTCATACATGTGCAATATATTTCTGAAAGTACATTTTAAAAAATTTGCAGCAATGTGTCCTGTCTTTCGACTGTTTTTATATAAAACTATTACATAACCGTAATTTAACTCTATTCTAACCGTATAGATATGGTCAGAATAGAGTTAAATTATGGTTATGTAACCATTTCCTACAAAAATTGTCGAATGACTGGACAGTTTGTTGCAAAATTTTAACTGTGTAGAGGACGAGTGTGAGCAATTTATATTTTAACAAAAATATACACTCATCGTAGGGCAACAGCCTTAATTTATTTCAAGAATATACTAAGATTCAAGCTTTCTTACAGTAGTGGTGTGGGTGGGAAGGTTCCGAAAGGATGCTATTCTTAAGGCCTCAGGTACCTTAATTGGGTCTTATTTATACGTTTCTTAGTGAACGGTTATAAACCACATATAAATTAAAAGTTTATTCATTTCCGTATAACAGAAATTTTAGCACAGATCTAAATTAAATGAAAAGCATGATTTGATGTATCTATTACTATGTGTTCTGCAAAATTTACAGCTACAAGATTTAAAACATTTGTAGTTGAGAAATCTCCTTTTTACAGATCAAAAGTAAACAATGAAAATCTTAACCCCTTAATCGTCGTTCCCGATACGTTCACGGGCAGTCATTTTGTGAACAAATTTTGTCGCGCCCGTGACCCTCACGGGCTTAACTCCTCATAACTTTAACTAATATATTAGAGTTTTTCTTTGATATTATTGCTTCCGGGATTATTTTAAATTCCAAAGTGCTCAATAAACGGCAGCACTGAATTGACAAATTTGATTTTAAGATGGAAATGCTTAATTTTAAAAATTTGTTGGAGTTGGAAGATGTGTTATAATTTAAAAAATTGACTGACGCATTTTGAACGATTTTTCCGAAAATTACTCGCCGATTAAAAGGTTAATATGAATGAATATATTCAATTTTGTAATTTATTTTGACATTTATTACAAAATAAATGTTACAAAAATTTTCCATACTGGAAAAAAGATTTTAAATTATGAAATTAAATATTTGTAGATTTTTACGACAAAGAAGAAAGAAATGGAGAATATCCCATTACTCCTCTATCTCAATATCCAATACAGGCCTCTATCTTAGTATTCCATTCCCCACTCCGGTAGTACATTTCGTATATGGCTTATCAAGTTAAAAATGCTGATTTTAAAACTTAACTTAATTAGTGACTTGAAAAAAAAGATATATGGAATTAAAGCAACAATTCATTACTTTTTGTTTTACAAATTTAAGAAGTGTTAAAATTAACTTCGAAATATAATTCGATATCCATTTTTTATCTGCAAAAATTACCTTTCAACGATAAATGTTTTTAATCTTGTAATTGTGAATTGTGTAGAATATATAAATGAACTTATAGATAATCCGTCTGGTGTAGAACTAAAAAATAAGCAGAAAGCAGCAGTTCTGCTTTTTCAGAATTAAGTATCGCTTCCGCTGAGGAAAAATCAAAATTATTATTATTATTACGAGGTGGAACCCTTTGAATTTCGACAACAGAAAATGTTTAAGAAGGAACTGTCTCATTAATTTATAATAAACCTACAAAATTAGTTACAATAAAAAATGCATCTTATATCATTTAGTCTAACTCTCAAGCAAATATTATTTTAACCTAAAGGTCACTGCTGTTCTATAAAGACCCTTTAAACTTTTGTAAAACTTTGCGTTTTATTAGTATGTAATTTCGATTGCGTTATTTTCAAAACCGAAGCGTTTCCACCTATGAAGAAATTCAAAGCCGCAGGAGTGAAAATGATGCACTTCTACAAAACTTATCTCAGTTTTAATACTTAAAATACACGCTTTTATTTTATATAAAATGACGTCATTTGCATCCGTTGAAGAATTCCACATTTGCGATCCAGTCTTAAACAACATCTATTAAAAAGTATGCATATGACGTCACTATTGCGGAATAATACACAAACCCAGCAAAAAGCGATATCGTAAACTCGACAAAAAAATTGTCTATCTAATGATTCATATGCCTTCATTTGCTTGTAATATTAATATGGATACTCAAAATTAAGTATAGTTTATAATAGCTCTATGTTTTATCAAAAATCGCTCATTTATATTTTTTCAAAGTAGCACATATGTTAATTACAATTTTTTTCAGTTGTTAATGAGAAAATGGCGACAAAAAGATAAAGTAATCTAATATTTTTCCTTTTACTTTCTAAAGAAATGAAGTACTTCAGTTGCCACCATTATAGAATGGGAGTAAAAATTACAAAAAAATTAATATCTCAAAATTAAATACAGATGCAGTTTCCAAACAAACTGCAGTTAAAAGTACTTTTTTTCGTATACGAAGGTGTAAAAATTGAAAATGTGCGATGCTTAGAAGTTCAAAAAACTGCAGTAGAGATTATCAGTATTTAACAATACAATGAAACATTTACATCGTTTTACGGCTGGCTTATGTGACGGAATGTTATTTTTTAGGGACGGCACTTTAATTGTTGTCTGAAAGAAATAGCATATCAGGGCTAAAATAATAGTGTTGGCTTAACCAAAATTGGTGTTGTCCCACGTCTCCCAACTCCCCTTACATTCACTTTACATAAAAACCAATGTTGTCTTGGCCAGAGCATTCCATTCACTTTCAGTGGAAAAGGTTAGACAGATAAAATGGTCCCGTAATTTTCACCACAAACCAGATAAGGGTCATGAAATTTCACACAGTTTTAATCCACAGTATTTGAACGTTTGAGAAGAAGTGAAAGTTGATAAGGATAATAAAAATTAAATTTAAAAAATCAAAAAACCCGACTGCGTGAAAAGCGAACTAATTAATTATTTCTCATCAATGTGAAACGATTTTTTATATTACTTACCTATTTTTTAGGTAGCTTTCTTTACAAAAAAGCTACCTATTGCAGCCGTTCGGAGGAAAGCGATTTCAAAAAATTTTGGTATATTTTCATCGATCATGACCCCCAGACCCCGAAACCACCCTCCGTTCAAAATTGATATATATATCTGACCTATGTCACACTGTAACTCCCGTAATTATGAACCGATTTCGATGTAATTCGGTGTGTACATAGTACATACCAATGTCTCGACCGAGTTCGTTGGCCAGCTTCATCCGCCGTTTTGTTTCAAAATGGCGGCCATTTAAAATTTTTAAAAAAATTTAAAACTTGAAATGCGGTACCAAAAAATTAAAAATGGAAATATATTTTTTTCTTATGTATTTGACCTTTATACAAAGATTCCGGAGCAGTTTTTGTTTCGTCTATATCTTAAAAAATGGCTGAGTTATAGCATTTTGAGTTTCTAGCGTGGCTGACATTTTGAAACGTCCTGAATTTTGTCACGCGATAAAAGGCGTATTTACGAACCGATTTGGATGTAATTCAGTGTGTACATAGTACATACCAATCTCTCGACCGAGTTCGTTGGCCAGCTTCATCCGCCGTTTTGTTTCAAAATGGCGGCCATTTAAAAATTTTAAAAAATTTTAAAACTTGAAATGTGGTACCAAAAAATTAAAAATGGAAAAATATTTTTTCCTTATGTATTTGACCTTTATACAAAGATTCCGGAGCAGTTTTTGTTTCGTCTATATCTTAAAAAATGGCTGAGTTATAGCATTTTAGGTAGCTTTCTTTACAAAAAAGCTACCTATTGCAGCCGTTCGGAGGAAAGCGATTTCAAAAAATTTTGGTATATTTTCATCGATCATGACCCCCAGACCCCGAAACCACCCATCCGTTCAAAATTGATATATATATATATATCTGACCTATGTCACACTGTAACTCCCGTAATTATGAACCGATTTCGATGTAATTCGGTGTGTACATAGTACATACCAATGTCTCGACCGAGTTCGTTGGCCAGCTTCATCCGCCGTTTTGTTTCAAAATGGCGGCCATTTAAAAATTTTAAAAAAATTTAAAACTTGAAATGTGGTAACAAAAAATTAAAAATGGAAAAATATTTTTTTCTTATGTATTTGCCCTTTATACAAAGATTCCGGAGCAGTTTTTGTTTCGTCTATATCTTAAAAAATGGCTGAGTTATAGCATTTTGAATTTCTAGCGTGGCTGACATTTTGAAACGTCCTGAATTTTGTCACGCGATAAAAGGCGTATTTATGAACCGATTTGGATGTAATTCGGTGTGTACATAGTACATACCAATCTCTCGACCGAGTTCGTTGGCCAGCTTCATCCGCCATTTTGTTTCAAAATGGCGGAAATTTAAAATTTTTAAAAAAATTTAAAATTTGAAATGTGGTACCAAAAAATTGAAAATGGAAAAATATTTTTTTCTTATGTATTTGACCTTTATACAAAGATTTCGGAGCAGTTTTTGTTTCGTCTATATCTTAAAAAATGGCTGAGTTATAGCATTTTGAATTTCTATCGTGGCTGACATTTTGAAACGTCCCGAATTTTGTCACGCGATAAAAGGCGTATTTATGAACCGATTTGGATGTAATTCGGTGTGTACATAGTACATACCAATCTCTCGACCGAGTTCGTTGACCAGCTTCATCCGCCATTTTGTTTCAAAATGGCGGCCATTTAAATTTTTAAGAAAAATTTAAATTTTAAATGTGGATCCAAAAATTGAAAATTGAAAAAATATTTTCTTCTTATGTGTTTGATCTTGATAAAAAGATTCGGGAGCAGTTTTTGTTTCGTCTATATCTTAAGAAATGGCTGAGTTATAGCATTTTGAATTTCTAGCGTGGCTGACATTTTGAAACGTCCTGATTTTTCTCACGTAATAACAGGCGTATTTATGAACCGATTTGGATGTACCTTGGTGTGTACATAGTACATACAAATATCTCGACCGAGTTCGTTGGCCAGCTTCATCCGCCATCTTGTTTCAAAATGGCGGCCATTTAAAAAAATTAAAAAATTAAAAAAATTAAATGAGATACCAAAAAATTGGAAAATGAAAAAGATTTTTTTTTTGTATGTGTTTGACCTTAATACAAAGATTCCGGAACAGTTTTTCTTTCGTCTATATCTAAAAAAAAATGGCTGAGTAATAGCATTTTGAATTTCTCTTGTGGCTGACATTTTAAAACGACCTGATTTTTGTCACGCGATAACAGGCGTATTTATGAACCTATTTGCATGTAACTTGGTCTGTACATAGTACATACCAATGTCTCGGCCGAGTTCGTTGGCCAGCTTCATTCGCCATCTTGTTTCAAAAGGGTTGCCATTTAAAAAAAATTAAATTTAAAATTCAAAATGAGGTATTAAAAAATTGGAAAATGAAAAAGATTTTTTTTTATGTGTTTGGCCTTGATACAAAGATTCCGGAGCAGTTTTTGTTTCTGAAAATTTGTTCTTTTGTTGATATCTTAAAAAAATGGTTGATTTATAGCACTTTGAATTTCTAGCATGGCTAACATTTTGAAACGATCTTGTATTTGTCATGCGATAACACCCGTATTCGCCTATTTCGATGTAAGAAGGCATGTGGATAGTATACATCAACACCTCGACCAAATTCTGTGGCCAGATTCATCAGCCATCTTGTTTCAAAATGGCGACCATTAAATTAAAAAAAATATATATATTTAAAGTGAGGTGCAAAAAAATTAGAAATTGAAAAAGGTTTCTTTCTTAAGTATTTGATCTTGATATAAGGATTCAGCAGCATTTTTTGTTTGTCTTTACCTTAAAAAATGGCTCAGATATAGCAGTTTCAATTTCTATTGTGGGTGACATTTTGAAAAATCTGATTTTTTGCATGCGACAGCACTCCTATATATTAACCGATTCCGATGTGAGTGAGCATGTGCACAGCAATTACTAAGGTCTCGACCAAGTTCACTGCTTAGCCTCATCCACCATGTTGTATTAAAATGACAGGCACTTTAAGAAATTGCCGAATTTGGCAGCCAAATATAAGTTACTTTAAAGAAAAGCAGCTTGGATAAAGCTGACTAATTTCGCGAAATTCTCATTCATTATATTGATAAAAATTAGTATTGAATCTCCTATATTCGGTTTCCACTAAATTGAGCTTCGTGTGTTTGCATGATATAAGTTGGCTTTTTTTAAATAAGGATTATGAAAGCTACCTCTTCCTCCCGGCACTGGCCGGAAGGACTTTTGAATTTCTAGCGTGGCTGACATTTTGAAACGTCCTGAATTTTGTCACGCGATAAAAGGCGTATTTATGAACCGATTTGGATGTAATTCAGTGTGTACATAGTACATACCAATCTCTCGACCGAGTTCGTTGACCAGCTTCATCCGCCAGTTTGTTTCAAAATGGCGGCCATTTAAAATTTTTTTAAAAATTTAAAATTTGAAATGTGGTACCAAAAAATTGAAAATGGAAAAATATTTTTTCTTATGTATTTGACCTTAATACAAAGATTTCGGAGCAGTTTTTGTTTCGTCTATATCTTAAAAAATGGCTGAGTTATAGCATTTTGAATTTCTAGCGTGGCTGACATTTTGAAACGTCCTGAATTTTGTCACGCGATAAAAGGCGTATTTATGAACCGATTTGGATGTAACTTCGTTTATATATAGTACATACCAATGTCTCGACCGGGTTCGTTGGTCAGCTTCATCCGCCATCTTGTTTAAAAATGGTGGCCATTTAAATTTTTAAGAAAAATTTAAATTTGAAATGTGGTACCAAAAAATTAAAAATTAAAAAAATATTTTCTTCTTATGTGTTTGACCTTGATAAAAAGATTCGGGAGCAGTTTTTGTTTCGTCTATATCTTAAGAAATGGCTGAGTTATAGCATTTTGAATTTCTAGCATGGCTGACATTTTGAAACGTCCTGATTTTTCTCACGTAATAACAGGCGTATTTATGAACCGACTCGGATGTACCTTGGTGTGTACATAGTACATACAAATATCTCGACCGAGTTCGTTGGCCGGCTTCATCCGCCATCTTGTTTCAAAATGGCGGCCATTTAAAAAAATTAAAAAATAAAAAAATTTAAATGAGATACCAAAAAATTGGAAAGTGAAAAAGATTTTTTTTTGTATGTGTTTGACCTTAATACAAAGATTCCGGAACAGTTTTTCTTTCGTCTATATCTAAAAAAAATGGCTGAGTAATAGCATTTTGAATTTCTCTTGTGGCTAACATTTTAAAACGACCTGATTTTTGTCACGCAATTACAGGCGTAATTATGAACCTATTTGGATGTAACTTGGTCTGTACATAGTACATACCAATGTCTCGACCGAGTTCGTTGGCCAGCTTCATTCGCCATCTTCTTTCAAAAGGGTTGCCATTAAAAAAAAAATTAAATTTAAAATTCAAAATGAGGTATTAAACAATTGGAAAATGAAAAAGATTTTTTTATGTGTTTGGCCTTGATACAAAGATTCCGGAGCAGTTTTTGTTTCTGAAAATTTGTTCTTTTGTTTATATCTTAAAAAATGGTTGATTTATAGCACTTTGAATTTCTAGCATAGCTAACATTTTGAAACGATCTTGTATTTGTCACGCGATAACACACGTATTCGCCTATTTCGATGTAAGAAGGCATGTGGATAGTATACATCAACACCTCGACCAAGTTCGCTGGCCAGATTTATCAGCCATCTTGTTTCAAAATGGCGACCATTAAATTAAAAAATATATATATATTTAAAGTGAGGCGCAAAAAAATTAGAAATTGAAAAAGGTTTCTTTCTTAAGTATTTGACCTTGATATAAGGATTCAGGAGCATTTTTTGTTTGTCTTTACCTTAAAAAATGGATCAGATATAGCAGTTTCAATTTCTATTGTGGGTGACATTTTGAAAAATCTGTTTTTTTGCATGCGACAGCACTCCTATATATTAACCGATTCCGATGTGAGTGAGCATGTGCACAGCAATTACTAAGGTCTCGACCAAGTTCACTGCTTAGCCTCATCCACCATGTTGTCTTAAAATGACAGGCACTTTAAGAAATTGCCGAATTTGGCAGCCAAATATATGTTACTTTAAAGAAAAGCAGCTTGGATAAAGCTGACTAATTTCGCGAAATTCTCATTCATTATATTGATAAAAATTAGTATTGAATTTCCTATATTCGGTTTCCACTAAATTGAGCTTCGTGTGTTTGAATGATATAATTTGGCTTTTTTTAAATAAGGATTATGAAAGCTACCTCTTCCTCCCGGCACTGGCCGGAAGGACTTTTTTTTATTTACTTATATTGTTGACTTTTAAGTTGTGTTTAATTGTTAATTCCTATCTATAAACACTGTTTTGATGAGGCCTATAGATGTCTATGAAGGTTAGAGTTGCAGTAAAGCTAGAAATCCTACCTACACAACTTCCAGGTTGTGTAATATTTAAACGGAGCTTCTGACTGTAAAATAGTCAATGAAACATCGTCTTCGTTTTGAAAGACCTCCAATGATATGCCACTCAATAGGGTGCGCAAAAAAAAATTTTCACCTCTACTGCCATTTTGTATTTTACGGCTGCCATTTTGAATTTATAAAAACAAAACCTATCCTATAACCATCGGACGGTTACGACGAATCGATAGAGACCTCATTCATTAAAATCCATCCAGCCGTTGGGATGTTTCGAGGGTATAAAGAAATCCACATACCCAGATACGCGTGAAACACATAACCCTTCTTGGCAGTCGAGTAAAAAGAAAAGGGAGAAGCAATAAATGCAGGTCTCCCAAATGGTCCGCCAACTAAATACCAATATTATTTTGGAAAAATTTTCTTTTTAGATTTTTCTTACAAACCGCCCCGGAATCACCTTTGAAAGTTAATTCTAGCGCAAACCTACCATAAAATTTTCTGTTAAAATTTATTGGTATTCAGTTGGCGGACTATTTGGGAGCCCTGTAAATGCCATGGTTACTATTCTAGAGCTAAACTAGTTGGATGTGCCAATCCCAAAACTTTCTTCTATCTAATATATTTTAATATTTCAAAATAATATTACAAATGTCAGTATTTCATTTTTATTAGTTTAATACTATATCAACTTTGACTTTCATTTTAAATTTCTGCTTCAGTCAATTAATCGTAGTAAAAACGAGTTAATCTCGATCATGATATTTATTACAATCAATAGTTTTCCGTTATTCTGTTGTATATTAGCTGTTCGCGAAGAGTCGGCTTATCAGGATGGGAAGTTCAAGACGCTGTACGAGCCGCTGGGGCACCATAGAACTACGAAAATCAAGAAAATTACACAAAAAATCGCTATTATAGTGTCGCCTTTCGGCAGAATAGTTCCAAATTCAGGGAGGACCTTCTTGCCATGGCCAAAAACATACACAAAAATTTAGTTCAATTCTATGCACAACTTCATACACTTTCCGATGATACAATATTGAAAATGGCACAAAAATCGCTATTATAGCGCCCCCTTTCGGCGAAATTTTTCCAATTTCAGGGAGGACCTTCTTGCCATGGCCAAAAACATACACAAAAAATTTGGTTCAATTCTACGTATAACTTCATACACTTTTCGATGGTACAATATTCAAAATGGTACAAATCGCACAAAAATCGCTATTACAGCGCCCCCTTCCAGCGGATTTTTTCCAAATTAAGAGAAGACCTGCTTGCCTAAGCAAAAATTGGTTGAATTTTATGCATAACTAACTTCATACACTTTTTGATGGTACAATGGCGACAGACATACGGACACACAGACAGACAGAAATTTTCTATAAACATATTTTTGGGGATCTCTGACCTCTAAAACGTGTAAATCCGCAGAAAACCGGAAGTCGAAAAAAAATTCGATTACAATACTTTCTTCTATTGAAGATAGAAGAAAGTAAAAATGAAAGAAAAACACACACGATCCAAATCGTTAAAATATTTCTTGCAAAAATATGAAGAATTGTAAATAATCCACAAAACCTCTATAAATACTGATTTAGTTTATTATAATAGGCGAAGTCTTTCTAAAATTTATTTAATGGTGATCCCAGAAATCTTCTAATGTACTCTCGAAAATTGAGGAAAAATGCTTTGGAGATGAAATTTTCATTTTTATAAAGTAAGGCATAAAGGATTAAAATAGAAATCTGTAAAAAATATTTTATAGGGAAGACAACGTAACTTGAACAAAATTTACAAAAAATAATATGGATAAAGTTTAGAATAAATGCATTTTAGCTAAAAATTTTTATTATCATTCATGAAAAACGTTTTCAAAATAAAATGTCAACAAACATATATATTTTCTATTCTGAAATAATATTAACTCTGAGGCAGAAAACAACCATATTATTCAATAGGCTCCAAAAAATTTATGAATTGCATTAATTATATTTTCTTTATAGGAATCTTCCTATATTAAATAATTTTAGACACGTGCTTTTAAATAATCTGAGGAAATTTCAGCTAGTGTCCAAATATATAACTAGTATGTTGTGGCCATCACAAAACTTTCTTCTATATAAATCACGTCAATTAAATTATTTAAATAGTACAAAAAATTACATCAATTTAGCACCAATTCATAACAAGTATATCTGAATTTTAAGTTTGATGAAAATTCGTGCGATAGTTCTTCAGATAGAGCTATAGCGGAAATTCTGAAAAATTTTGCATAGCAGCGCCACCTGGTGAGCGATTTGCACCAAAATATAAAAAGCACTAATTCATATCAAGGAATACTTGAATCTGAACTTTGTTGAAGATCCAAGCATTAGTTCTTGAGATAGAGCTATTGCGGAAATTGCAAAAAATGCAGCATAAAAGCGCTACCTGTTGAGCGATTTACACCAAAATATATAAAACGTCAGTTCATGTCAAGGACTAACTGAATCTGAAGTTTGATGAAAATCCGTGCATTAGTTCTGGAGATTGAGTGGAAATCGCAAAAAATGCTGCATAGCAGCGCCACCTGTTGAGCGATTTACACCAAAAACTAATCAGCACCAATTTATATCAGGAACTAACTGAATATACATTTTTATTAAATTCCGCGCATTAGTTCTTGAGATAGAACGCCCACAAAATTTGTGTCACATGCATGCAGACAGACAGACAGACAAGAGCCACAGACTCACAGACAGACATTTCGTAAAAACATGTTTTTCGGGTTCTCTGACTCCTAAAACATGTAAATCCGTCGAAAACCGGAATTCGAAATCTTTCACGAATCCATTACTTTCTTCTTGTAAAGATAGAAGAAAGTAAAAATTGCACGACGTCTCGTAAGTACAGTACATCCTTGCAAATTATCAATAAATAGCGAAGAAAAATATTATCAGATCAGTCACTTAAAACATCTGTGAATAACTTTCCAATTTATTTTTTATATGGTGTAAACCATATTAATCTGTCGGTATGTGTAGTTCAACATTAATCAGGTGTTATTATCCGTTGCAGATACATAAGCAATGAAAAATACAAAAAGTGTTTAAAAAAAGTTGAAATTAAGATTATGATGATAAAATATGTTTTGACATTAATTTTCAAAAAGTCACACTTTCAAAATTTTATACGGTCCCTGGGTTCTATAAGTTATATTTAAGAACAATTTATCCATGCTCTAACATAAGTAAAACTATAAGTAGTCATATTCATTAATCACAGAATTTGTGCTATTAAATTAGGTACAATTCTATATTTCGAAAAACTGGTAATAAAAGATAAAAAAATTCTGTAAACTACGATCGTCGCGAAGTGGTTTTAAATTATAACTTGATATTAATATTTTATCTAGCTAGTAAAAAATGAGTTATCTACCATGAAACTAATTAATATAACCTAAGTTTAATCTTGTTCACACTTTGTACTTTGAAGGAAATTGTGATTAATTATTGGTATGAATTTCTAGAAGTTAAATATAATACCAAACATCTTATTTGAATTAGATCAAAAATGTTAAACACACGAAATTTTACACTCTCTTTTCTAAATTGTTTTTCAATGTCATCGTTAATACGCATTAAATTATAATTAATTCTTTCATCTGAATTTGAAAAAATTCTTACAGTAAATAAATAAATAAAATTAGCATAAGACTTTTAATTATGACAACACCCATAGAAGTCATTTCGGGCATTTTATTTACTATAAGCAACTATTTATTTTCATAAAATTTTAAACATTATTTTCTCTTCAATGAAAAAATGAATTATTATCCGAAAAGACTTTCATAAAGTAAAAAGAATTAAATTTTATTATTATTATTATTATTATTTTGAGCATATATTGCATGAATATATATTCTGGATATCATGAAGTAAAAGGAAACATTAACCCTTAAATGCATAGGGCAGAATGCGTTCCCGAAATTTCATAATCCAGAGAATCGGAATTCATACCAGAAAATATAGATGGTAAATTTTGGTTTATTTAATAACGAAATGGCTGTTATTAAATGAAGTGAAATTTTCTTTTTTATTTTTCTGGTGGAAATACGGAATATGTGAATAAAAAATCCAATAAATAGGGAACAATTATTGTATCAAAAACGATACCATATGCATTTAAGGGTTAAGAGCCATTATTTTGAAATTCAGACAAAAAAGTGATATTTTGATAGTTGTATTTTTTGATTTGCTTGATATTTTTTTATGTTGAAGTAGATCACATATAATGAATAATGTGCAATTTTGAAGCCCTGAAAAAAATTTCCTTTCCCTGTAGAAAATTTCAAAGTTCAAGGTTGTGACCGTCATTTTTCATGAAAAGGGAAATGCGAGTATGTTTGCAGTGCTAAAGCTTGGGAAAGCAACGACATCCCAAAATTCTTTTGTGATGAAATATTAGTATAACACTACCTGCTTAGTAAACTGTATTCGTTTCCATGGGGCATTGTTATTTTACATTGTTATGTTGCTTCAAAATGCAATGAAAATGAAGTTTTTCTCCGTTTTCCGCTCGTATTTTATTATTTAAGCAATAGTACCAAACTTTTTCTTATAGAATATCGAAGTGTAGTACTAGGACAATCTAAATAATATAATACTTTACCGGGATATTGCTGCTGTTAGCAGAAATAGTCTGTTAAATATTCAAAAATTTCAAAATCGGCAACATTTCAATTAGTCTTTTCTCAAAAAAGCGTCACGGTTCAATAAAACAAAATGTATCACGTAGTAGTTGAAAATATGTACAAATACATGGAAAAGAAAAAAAAGTGGGGCCTCGTCATATTTTTAGAAAAAAAAATAACAAAATTTACAAAAATTCACAGTCAAAATATTCCGTTTAAATTTCCCTTTTTTCCATTTAGAACAAGAAAGTAAAAAGAAAAAGGGATATTTCATTTTCTCATACAGGAAAAACATAACTAGCAGAAAGAGAAACGGGATGTTTCATTTTCTGATAGGGAAAAAGTATGATAAATGACAGTCTTTTTTGTGACATTTGACATTTTTTTTTTTCTAAAAATATCACGAGGCCCCACTTTTTTTTTCTTTTCCATGTGTTTGTACATACTTCCAACTACTACGTGATATATTTTGTTCTATTGAAACGTGACGCTGTTTTGAGAAAAGACTAATTGAAATGCTGCCTATTTTGAAATTTTTGAATATTTAACAGACTATTCCTGCTAACAGCAGCAATATTCCGGTAAAGTTTTATATTATTTAGCTTGTCCTAGTAGTACACTTTGATATTCTATAAGAAAATGTTTGGGGTACTATTGCTTAAATAAGAAAATACGTGCGGAAAACGGACAAAAACGTCATTTTCATTGCATTTTGAGGCAATATAACAATGTAAAATAACAATGCCTCATGGAAACGAATACAGTTTACTAAGCAGGTGGTGTTATACTAACATATCACCACAAAAAAATTTTGGGATGTCGTTGCTTTCCCAAGTTTTAGCACTGCAAACATACTCGCATTTCACTTTTCATGAAAAATGGCGGTCACAACCTTGAACTTAGACATTTTTTACAGTGAAGGGAAAAAATTTTCAGGGCTTCAAAATTGCACATTATTCATTAAATGTGATCTACTTCCACATAAAAAAATATCAAGCAAATCAAAAAATACAACTGTCACAATTTGTCTGATTTTCAAAATAATGCCTCTTAATAAGCATAATCACGTATGGTCATGGAAAGTATACCAATGCGTACTCAATTTGTTGCATGGGACTTCGTTTACTTTTATGCAAATTCTCGTAAATACTTTTCTCGGTATTTTGAATATAGAACTTTTTTTAAGGGGTCTCAGGACTCTTAAAGCTTTAAAATTTTCGAAATTTAAATTTTTTTAGATGTTAAACACCTATCTTTTCTGAACATTTTGATGTAATTGTTTCCTCGAAATTCCTATTAGAACTGAAGTTATGGATTTTACATTTATACACGTTCAATAACTGAAGCGTCGTTTCGGAAACTTTGAAGCCATTTTTCTCCAAATGACGTTTTTGGGCATAACGCGCACGATATCTCAAAAACTTATGAATATTTTTTCATGAAATTTTCAAAACATATGTTTCATGTTAGTCTCTATAAACGGAACCTAAAATTTCCTTTTTATTGTTCAAAATAATATTTTTTTAGGTGATTATACTATTGAAATTTTCTTAATTTTGCATTAGCTAAATACAACTTTGTATTAAAAATATAAAAATGCTTTAAATACAAATTGATTTAGGTTCAGGGTAATTATTACAATCTGAAGTATAAGTAGGCACCAAAATTTTCATTCTAGTTGCAATACTTATTTTGTAATCGTGCGCGTAAGCTGTTATGCCGATTTTTTGCTCAACAAATGTCTAACAGTTTGGAGCCCCCTGTAAATGCTAATTCTGCATCTTATAATTTTTTAAATACATGAAATGAAAGAACATACTTATATATTTTATTCCAATTAAAATTGTGTCTTAAAATCAAATACATTTTAAGGTATTAAATGTTGAAAATAGTCTTTTTCTTTCCTTTTTTCCAATTTTAAGAGTCCTGAGACCCCTTAAAGTTTTGTTTGATGTGATACGTATAAAAGTTTGAGGTGGTGCATCTAATCAATAATATTGTCCAAGAAATAGCTGTTTAAAATTTTAAAATATTTCAATATTAGCCTATAATATTTACATATTGTTGACGAGAATTATTTACATATTTTGATAGTGTAGAAAGGACCAGGACCTGACTATCGCACGGGCACTCGGGGCCCGTGCCCTGGGCATAAAATTTCTGAGGGGCACGAAATTTATCATAATTTCATCTAAATTTCTATTAAAAAACCATAATTTTTTTTTAATGTGATTTTTGAGATATTAATACGATAAAATGTCAAAAATATATCTCAATATATGGTTAAAAGCACATTTCAATAAATAAAAGAAATGTTTTATTTTTATTCCTGGATCCGTTTTTCAATTTTTCTGAAAACATAATTTTTTGGGTTGACACTTTTCGGATAAGTGTTTAATATGTAAAAAAAGCTAGTATCAATAAATGAACCAATCTAAGGAGGCAACGAAAAATTGAAAGTGCCCTGGGCACAGAAACTTGATAGTCGGGCCCTGGAAAGGACATTTACGTTCTACTCTCGTTTAAGTTTATTTACTATTAAATTGGAAGAAATGCAGATCTGAATAGAAGTTAGCCTTATCAAAAAGATTTAAAGCTACCCCTGACTTCGCTTGCTGGTTACAGACTTTTCTATAATGAATAGATTCTGTTTTCATTCCTCTAAAGAAAAACAATCGTCTGATTGAAGTACATTCACATTGAAATGAATAAGAATAAGTTGAAACCACAATGAAAACGCGAGGAGCATAAATATAAAAATAATATAATAGAAAACATATAAACAGTATTCTACTGTATCTCAAGGAGAAATTTTAATGTGTGTCAAACTTCTCCTCTTTTTACCCATTCAAGAGCATGCAATTCTGTTACTGAGATGTAGAAAATTTACCAGAATTTTTCAGAAATTTCATTTGAAAATGATTTTAAAAAATTAGATTTTCTTGCACACATATTATAACAGATAAAATTTTATACAAAGATTCGCGCAAATTTTTTTTATTAAATTAAGTGATACAAATTATATACACTGCACTTTAAATGTTAAAACATTATTCCGTGTAATATATTATTTGTATTTATTGTACCATATAGCTTTAGATTAAGAAAAAATTAAATTTCGGTACTGCTGCCATCTAGAGGAATAAAATAGAACAAATACTTACGTGCAGTCGAAATGATATTCGGGATGACTTTATGAAATCTTTAGTGTTACGTTAATTGCTATAGATAAGATAAATTGTGTTTTTATTTATTTTTTAATATGCTATAAAATGTTTTATATCATTCTAAATTCCTTTAGAGTATTATAATAAAACCAATCACAATCTGCATCTCATATAACAAAACAAAAGAGCTACTAGAACTAAATAATTTAAGTTAAAAATGTTCGTATCGCTGATAAACGACATAAAAATTTTTGCCTTCAAAATAAATTGCAGTGTTCGTAGCTTTTTGACGTTTTTAATGAGTATTCGCGTATGCGTATTTTTTGTGAGCATGCGAATCATCATGTACAATCACTTCAAACATCCACATGAAAACCATATGTGAATTTCTTTTAAAATAAGATTTATTTCTGCTTCAATAAAAAAATTCCCAAGAATTTAAAAATAATAACGAAGAACTCAGAATTACACCAAACATCAAAGCACAAAATATTGTACAAAAATAAATAATTAAATAAATATTATTAAAATTTTAAAAATATACTCGTAATAAAGTTTCGTACCACTGTGATATATATAATTTTAAATGCGAAATTAATATTATGTTACTACTTCTCTTATTAGCCCAATCCATTCGTAACAAAAGTATGAGGGATTTTGAAACTAACAGCTTAACCGTTTGAGTGCAGAACAAATCTTGTGGATTTAAACCAAAAATGCAAATGCGTTTGGGTCAGTATTGACAGATTGGGGACTTTTTTAATTCAGATTATTTGACTGTCACCACTTTTTAAAATAGTATAATTAGCCTTATTTTTCAGAATTTTTAATCTAGTTTTAAATAGGCCGAATATTTCTATTTAAAAAAGGCGGTGACCAAACAACAATCTGGGGACAAAAACGTCCCTAATCTGGCAACACTGGTTTGGGTGTATATATAAAAAAATTACTTGTAAGCCGACGATACACACAAAAATCGTATGCTTCGCTAGAGCAACCAGCTTAAATGCACAACAAACTGAGACTACAAATTAGAGGTCTGCACGGGCCGGAATTTCCAGGCCCGAGCCTGGCCCGAGCCTGGCCCGAGCCGAACGAAAGCTATCTTGGCCCGACCCGGCCCGATGTTAAAATTAAAAGTTCGAGCCCGGCCCGTAGAAAAATCAATTAAGTCAGGCCCGACTCAATTTCTACAAAAAAAATCAGAGTTGTTTATACATACAATTAAGATTCTTTTAAAGAATACTGCATACATATTTATAGGGTAATTTTACAGTATATTTTAAAATTATGCAAGACAGAAAATACACAATAGCAACATTAATGATTATTAGAGTGTTAGACGTTTCAACATTCAAATAAGGATTCATTAAAAAAATAATGTAGTTTAGAATGAAAAAGAAAAAGGAGGATTAAAAACATTATAACTTTTGAAGCTGATAATAAAAAGTAGGTTTGTGAAAATATTTCCCTGTCACTTTTTAAGGTTTTTCTCAAAACCAAAGGAGCTAACTTTCTTACACATTTCTGAATTCATTTCTTTTCAGAAACACGGAAGATTGACAGCTGTTCTTATTCAGAAACTATGTAATCGATTGGCGTTATCCATTTTTGATAAAAGCAATATATCTTTGAGAAAATACTGTCAAAATTAGCTTTTTGAATGGAATTTCCGGAAGCAATAGCGCGAGAAAGGAGAAAAACTCTCAGTCACGTGACAAGAATCTCTTATATCTCGACAAGTAATTTATTTATAAAAAAATGTTCTCGTTTAAAATATATTTAAATTTACCTGATAATGTTTGGTTTCAAGAATTATTTTTTTCTACACCTTAGCCTTAAAATGTTTCAATCTAAAAACAACTTAAATAATTAAGTATCTCAAAAGTAACCACTGGTATTTAAAAAGTCACCTTCCCTGAGAAAGTTTCATGTTTATTAAACATTTTTGTAAATACTCTGTTCCATCTCAAATAAAATGTTTTATTTCTTATTATTTCTTCTTTTGCTGTAGTCTCTTTTTTCACAGTCATACATTCCTTTAAAATTCATTGAACTAGTTTTTAATTAATCTACATTCGTCATTTTATATCGCATTCTAACTAAACTGTTATTAACAATTAAGAATTTTAGTTTTCACTAAGAAGGCGATAAATTAAATGTATTATAACCCTATTTATCCGAATATGGTACAACCGCTACGGATAGATTTAAAAAAAAAAAAAAATTAGAAAATCTTTAAGAAGCGGTAGTGCAAACTTCAAAAGAAATATTTTGTATAGGGAACTAGGGTCAGAATCCATTTATTCGATCAAAAATACATGATTCTCACTCGAATCCTAACCTTTGTTCATAACTTAAACAATGCTGAAAATATTTTGAAAAAAATTGATACAGACTGATCTTTCTTTGTATGAAATGCAAGGATATCAATTGCGAGGAAAAGGTAGAAGTAGCTACTATCCTTATCCAAATAGCGCTGAACAACTCCATATTTCTGAATGTAATTAACAATTTATAAAGTTTTATTTATCAAAATGCTGTACACTTCCACCACATCATGTATCATGCATTTCACATAAAGCAACGTATGTTCATTGAAATTTTTTTTTAAAATATCTTTATTTTATTTATTTTTTTTCGTGGTTGGGGGGGGGGGGTTCGGGGGGGGGGGTCAACGATAAGTTAAGAACACTAACTTATTATTTATAGTTGTGTTCAGATTGGAGAAAGAGACGATGTATTTTTGATTGGGAAAACAGATTACGACCATGGCCTCATATACATTTTTTTTTGCTCTACCATCTAAATATATGTTAAATTAACACCTTGTAATAATATACTAATTTCAAATGCTAAAAGGTGTAAATTAAAACTTTAAAACCAGTAAAAATACATTTATTTCGACTGTTTACATGTTTCGACTCTACCCGAGTCATTTTCAAAACATATAAATGCAAATATTCTACAATAGTACGGTCTATGAAACGCTATCATTCAATTTTCCACATATTCTTTCATATTGTGCACGTTATTTTTTATTTTACTTGGATGTTTATTTTATTTTTATTTTCATAACCATTGAATAGCTCGAGCCTCGAGCCATAATTTTGGTAAGTTAAATGATGCTGCATCGTTACATATTGAATTTTTGCGCGTTACAATCTCTGTGGTTTCTCTTATAATGGATGGATAGTACAGACTGGAGGGAAAATTATTTTACTTTTATTGAAATTTATTTGGATGGTTTCATTTTGATAAAATCTTGGAAGTGCTGTGGTTTTTCTATTATATTTAATATCAGGTATATGCTCCTTTTTTCTATACTTAACATATAAACAGTTGAAATAAACGTATTTTTACTGGTTTTAAAGTTTTAATTTACACCTTTTAGCATTTGAAATTAGCGCACTACCATCTCTTAAAATTTGCTTAATTTGTTTTTTTAATCATTCAGTCACCTTGTATTTGTTTAATGATTTATGGAGGATTTCATTTTCTAGACATTGTTTTTCATGAATCCAGGTGAAACAACTTAGTATATTTTGATAATACGCAAATTTAAGATGACCTCGAATTTTTAGACTAAAAAGTTGTGGATTAATCCTCGTCTTATATTTGGATAAATGCTGCATACGTTTCAAGTATAACAAGTATGTGCTGTTACCTTTTTAATCCATTTATGAAACAAGAATATGAGGTTAATTGCTTCATTCTGTAAAAATTTAAAAAGTCTTTTTCTTTTATTATACCAGATTTCCTAATTTTCATAGATTTTATCTCACAGTAGATCTCAGACTATCTGGAATATCCATCATCTTGATGCCTTATTTCAGAAACGCAAAAAAATTTAGGAAAAGTGGCTGTCTCATGCCACAACATTTGATTTTACGTACTGACATACTTTGGATTCCGTAAAAGACACAGTTGAACTTTCGTATCATTAAATTTTCGAAAATATCTACTACTGTGATCAAAAAGTTCCAGTTCTGAATCATTTTCCCTTGTTTCATTTATAAACATGAACTTAGTGACTGTCATTATTCTTTAGATAAAACAGTTCTCATTATATTGCCAAAAATACGTACAGGGATATGGCAAGCATTCAGGTCTAATTAATGAATAAAAAATGTATGGATAAATGTTTGATTCCATATTCATAATTATTAAAGTAAATTAAATCAACGCAATTAAATATTGCAAATAAGTAATTAAATATTTAATGAAGCACATAAATAAGTATGTTGACTAAATTTAATGTCAAAGTGAAATCTTCGGATCATTTTATTCTTCGTAACTGCTACAAATAGTAGCTTCCACTAGCTTAAACGATTCTTTTGTAACTATCTTCTGTAATTAAATATATTGTTTGTCACTTACTTTTGTTTTCTTATTAATTCTGCATCATGTGTACTTTAATTTTTAGGCGTAGGTATACTGTAAATCCTAACTAATGTCTAAATTAGCGATCATACTTGTTTTCACTGGCTAGTTATTTATAAGTGGGGGTTCTTCAAAATTACACATCTTCTACTGGTTTTGTACTATTTTATCAATATAGTTGGGAATTTTATGTGTTATATAGGCAATTTCCATTGACCCTTCCCAGAACTCGCTTAATATTATTTATTTTACAGTGATGGAGCAGGGGCGATTATCACCACTAAATTTTAATAGTATTCTTCGCCTTGAAAAATCTCAGAAATTCTGCGCTGAAATTAGACAAAGAATACTAATAAAGTTTTGCGGTGTCAATTGATTCTCTAGTACTACACTGTTCCATCACTGACTTTATTTATTATTTACTATATCCGTATACCTCAATGACAAACAGGTTGGTTGGGATTGTTTTTGAGGCTTTCTGAAAACGTGACCAATCTTTTCAACTTGCACATATCCTCCCAGCATCCCCATTTATGGCTATAATGAAATTATTTTTAAAAGGTGTCGCCAGAAACGCATAATGTTAAAATAATCTATTGTCTGAGTTTGAAGTTAGCGAGTCTGGATTTTTGGCATTTCGGATGCAATGGGACAATTCAATATTTACGACCGCTGAGGGGACCAGTTTCTGTCCATCCCACCAGCGAATTTTAAAATGAATTGTTAATTATTATATTGTTAAACCTTCGAAGAAAATATTTTTTTACAGCTAGCAAGTAAAAACATATGCCAAATCACATGGTAAATAACATATTTCGACATCTTTTTTTCTGGAAATACAAGTAATTTAAAAAAGCGTAATTATAATTAGCTATATTTCAACAGTTTGTTTTTTCTGGAAAATCAATTTCTTTTTAACAATGTTAATTTGAAAAAAAAAAGAGTTTTTTTCTTTTTAACCCCTTGAAGGGCACCGGTATATTATATATGCCAGTTAATTTTAATTCCCATTTAAATGTCACATTGGCGTCAGAATTTATGAATTAATTTTTCTTTATATAATGTGCGTGAAAAAAAGCTTTTACTTAACTTTCTTATAAATTTGTTCATAAATACCGGTGTCATTCAATCATTTTAACATTTTTGCAACAGAAGTACTTTGCCCTTGAAGTGGTTAAGTAACGTTACTAAAAAGAACTGGCTTTCCAGAAAAACCAAATGATCAAGTTATAACACATTATAATACTTTTTATAATGAGTAATATTCTTTATAATTTTTTGTGGTTATCAACCTTACAAAACTTTTCTCGTAATACATTTTTTTATTATTATTCGAGTGTTTGCGAATACTTTTATTTGAATTTCTCGTATTTTATTCAAAATGCACACATACGCAATCTCATACTAGCGCATTCAACGCTACATTTAGTTTATAAGAATTTTAAAAAATCTATGTATCGCAGCAATAAACTTTTAATTTTGTTTCTAATAATTTCATTATTACTCGCACTCATACTTACGAAATTATATAATATTCATTATTCTCTCATTCATTAATTAGAATCAAAAATGTATCATCATTAATGAACCTTAAATTGGAAGATATTTTCCTCTTTTGGTTATTTTACATTTTAATCAGATTGGGAAAATATAAACACTTTTATCATTTATAAACACTACAGTATCATTCCTTGTTTAAAGTATTTTACTTTTTATTAACTTTTTATTGACATTAGTTGTCACACATGCTCATTCAAGATTGTTTCATAAATAAATGGTGTAAAAAATATGCAAAATAGAAATCAACAGCGTACGATTTTTTTTTTAAGGGTTCTTCACATTTAAAGCGATATTTGTTTAAGGAGTCTCAGGACTCTTAAAGCATCAAAATTTTCGAATTTTCTTAGATGTTAAACTCCTATCTTTTCTGAACATTTTGATGTAAATGTTTCTTTGAAATTACCATTAGAACAGAAGTTATAGCTTTTAGAATTGTACCTGCTCAATAGCTGAAGCGGTGTTTCCGACACTTTGAAGACATTTTTCTCCAAAAGACGTTTTTAGGCATAAAGCGCAGGATATCTCAAAAACTTCTTAATATTTTTTTCCTGAAATTTTCAAAACATATGTTTCATGTTAGTCTGTATAAACTGAACATAAAATTTCCTTTTTATTCTTCAAAAAAAATTGGGGGGGGGGGGGGGGGATTGGACTGTTGAAATTTTCAAAATTTTGTGTTAGTTATATACACCTTTGTATTAAAAATATAAAAATGCTTTAAATGCAAATTTATTTAAGTTCAGGGTAATTATTATAATCTGAAGTATAAGTAAGCACCAACATTTTCATTCAAGTTGCAAAATTTATTCTCTAACAATGCGCGTAAGATGTTATAGAAATTTTCTGCTCTTCAAAATGTCTGACAGTTTGGGGCCCGCTGTAAATGCTAATTCTGCATCTTGCAATTTTTTAAATACATGAAGTGAAAGAATATACTTATATCTTTCATCTCAATAAAAGTCGTGTTTTAAAATCGCATACATTTTAAGATAA
This sequence comes from Maratus speciosus, assembly GCA_963932465.1. NCBI lineage: Eukaryota > Metazoa > Arthropoda > Arachnida > Araneae > Salticidae > Maratus > Maratus speciosus. The sequence goes on along the minus strand of OZ010787.1, from coordinate 337,911,067 downwards.
TAAATGTTGAAAATGGTCTTTTTTTTTTTTTTTTTTCATTTTTTCCAATTTTAAGAGTCTTGAGACCCCTTAAACTTTTTTTATTCCCGATGCAGGAATCTTTGCTAGAAATCTTTTTTTCCACAAAATATATCATATTTAAAGTCAAATTCTGGATTTTTTTTCTGCATTTTTCTTAAAACCTTAAATAAAAAATGGGAATGTAGATACTTCAATCCTTGCTATCAAAAACTGGGATTATTATTTTTTTTTTATTGTACTAACCGTCAGACAACGGTAATGTTGTAATGCATTAATCAATATTTTGCTGATTTTTGAAGAAGTTCTATGCTTATTTTCATAGGCAGATTTTGTTTTTGTTTTTTTCTTTTAAGAAATACTCTGAGGTTTAAAGATATAGAAGTTGAATAGCTTTGTGCTTTTTAAAATACCCATATCTCAGAATAAATTTAAATAGAATGAATTTTACATCGTTGCCAACTGTTACGGGTTTTTATTTTCCTTACCATTAAAATTTAAAAGTAAACTTTGCCTTATTCAGTCGACAAAATCTGCAATTAAACGGGTCAAATTTTTCTTTTAAATTTTAGTTGTAACAAAAAAACATAAAAGTTAAGGGCTGTGATATTAATATATGTTTGGTTTTATTTGAAATAGATCGGATAATAATTCAAAATTATGATATCTAAACTCAAAATTAGCTCATTTTCTTTATATGAAACATGTGACATTCGATAATCTGAAGATTTATAAACAGTAGAACAGTATAACGGCATAAACTGAAAATGATGAATTTTCTCCTTTAATCGGGTTATTTTAAAATATATTTAAACGTGCTTTTATTGAAAGATGGGGAAAGATGTTTGCAATAGAAGAGCTGAGTGGAAGAAGACGTTATGTAACAAAAAGTAGAATTCGAGAAAAATGAAGTGAAAGTTTTTTGTTGTAATTTCATTATTCTTTTAATTCCTTCTTAGTAGCACACATTTGAATGTTAATAGGTGATACTGAACTCTCCTGGAGAAGAATATTAATATTTAATTATTAAACATTAGAAATCATTTTCACCATTTAAATTATTAAATATAAAAATATTAAATATTAAAATATACTGTGCCATATCTTCAATACTAAATAGAATTTTAGTATTTTAGTTTTACCATCTGATATTATACCTCGTAACGCTTTCATCCATAAAATAAAACATTTTTTGAGAAAATGTATCATAACATGTTCTTCCACTAAGCTGTTCAATTCACACATCTTACGGTATCCGAAAATCTTTAAAACGTAATTTTCGATCAAAATATCGATTTTTCATTTTTGCAATAATATTAACACGTTGTGTGCCACGGTGACTGACACTGAAGCTGAAAAATTTACAATGTTTTAAGCAATTTTTAAGAAAATATAATCCTGTAATAAATAAAAGGTAAGTAAATTTTAAATAAATTTTCAGTAATTATTTAAGACAATATATATATTTTTTAAGATTTATATCATATTTTACACCGTCAGTCATCGGTGAATGACGCGTTCTAAGGGGAAAGTTCAGTGTCAGTCACCGGTGAATGACGAGGTGCTTAACGTGTTAAATTTGAATCTTTTATCTATCGAAATCTGCTTAAATTTTGTCTGTATCTAAAATGAAACTCGAGTTACAGCCGTTTAAAGTTACAGCTATTACAGCTTTTGAATTGTGTTTAAAAGTTATTTTTACTAGATTTTTCTCAAAATGAAGTTTTTCAGATTTTTACTATACGCAAAACATCCTAGAAACAAAAAATTATGCATGAAATGCCACGAAATTTTCTGTACTTCTTTCACAAATGTCTTTTGTAGGAATAGACCACACTCATGATAATATATTAAATTAAGTAGTTTTATATTTACACTGGTATAAATGACGAACTTGAGATAAATTTTGTGAATTTTTCATTACATTAGTACTTTAACTGACATATCATCTGAGATAGAGATGCGATTATAATGCATGTAGTCTAAGTCCTACAGAAAGTTATTCTGTTTATTATGCAATTTACAAAATGTTAATACATTGTTTCATTTTTGAGTTCTCACGTTTTGCGGAAATGTTAATTTTTGACATAATTTTGACTTTTTTTCTCTTTAAAAAATTATTTCTGGGTAATTGCTAAAATTTTTATATTTTTTTTTCGAAGTTTTAAAGTAAATGTCATTATAAAAAAATGGATAACAAGAGAAAATTTCAAAAATTTGAAAAAATCACTTCCGAACGTGTGCGAATACCTTATTATCTCCAAAATCTAGTTTTTAAGCTGTGTCTCTTAGTGAATAAGTGCGTGATGTGAATTGAATGCATAACCCTAAAAGTCACTTCGTTTTAACTTTCAACTGTATGATTGTAAGATATATAAAGTATTACAAAACTAGAGGCATTTATTTAAACGACTAGAGGAAGAGATTACTTTGGAGAAAACTTTTTAAAAGAATTCGAATTCTCATTGTGTAAATGCATTTGGAAAGGAAATATATTAACTTAGATACTAGTTTCTTAGATGTAATTTTTTATTAGAAAATGGTGCTTAAACAAGAACAACATGCGCTTTCATCAAGTATAGCACAAACAAGTGAAAATTATTAAACGTCAAACAAACATAACCTAGTTGGAAAAATCTGCCCATTCAAAACCAATAGAACGAGAGGTGCAAAGATTATTTTACGATCTAAATAGCTAGAATAAAGAGCACTTTGCTTTACTAATCTGATTATCCTAATCTTGTAGTTTAAACCTTGTTATCGTTAAATAATAGATTTCAGAACTACATTTTTGTTAAAATAGTGAAAGTATAACATTCAAGAGAAACATAATATTTAGTGAAAGTAGTAAAGCAGTTTATCTTTTCGCTAGCATTCCATTAATCTTGCATTTGCGTTTTTTTGCACTAAATGCAAGAATTGATATATATAATATTAGTACTTGTAATGCGCAATTTTAATTTTTAAATGGTCTGAACTTCTGCAGGAATACATGCGAATATGTGTAATATTTTGAAGTCATTCTTTGTTTATTAAAGGATGCAATATTTATCATTATATAACATTCATAAGGAAAAGTAACATCGGAACATAGCTGAGACCGGATTTCCGAATATTATACATACTGTAATAAAAACTCATAATAAATTAGTAAATATTAAAATTATTATATTCTTGTTTGTTGGTTTATTTTCTTTGATACTGTTGAATATTTTTCTTTTATATTTATTTATCTTTCTAAAATTTTCCATCATAGTTGAAAGGTGTTTATGAATTCGGTTTGTCTGAGTACCGTCTGTCCCTGCTCTAAATCTCATAAATATACTCGGATTGTCATGCATTTTTTATAACATATCAATGTTTACTGTAGAATGTTCTGTAATAACGAAGTGTGTAACATTTATAGTTCGTTTACAGGGACACACAAAAGAATTTCGTTACATGTGGCATATTTGGAAAAATCCTTTGCGATGCATTGTATTCATGATGCGACATTTCAAACATAACAAGATTGACATGCATCACTGAGGTGTTCTGAAACATGCTTTCTCATGTGTATAGAATAAGAAGCATTTGCAGTTCAATAAAATGGACCCAGAAAATAATTCTATTATATTAGGTCTACCGGAAAGTTCTGCCTGTTAATGTTATTTCACGCCTACATTTTAAAATTGAGATTTCTTCATTGGCACCACTTTTTTTTAATGCTAAAATGCCGATTGTTTTTACATTTCACATCAAGGTGAAAACAATGGGAATTTTAACATTTGAAAAAAGTGGTGACAGTGAAGAAATCTGAATTTTGAAAAAGTAGGCGTGAAATAACATTATCGGACAGAAATTTTCGGTTGGTTGGTTGGTTGGTTGTATTTATGACGGCAAATTATCAGCACGAGGAATATAGGCCCTAAGGGGGAGGGGGTGCCCTCCGTGGGGGGTCTTTCTAAGTGAACCTAACCCGTATTTACGCTTGGAAAACCAAGGTTCAAAGAAAACAACGAAAACTCCAAGCGATTAGGCCGACGGGCGCGACTGGGATCTAACCCAGCACCTCCCGTCTACCAGTTTCCAGAGCAGAATCTCTCGACCACTGGTGGAGCCAGAACTTTCGGGTAAATCTAATATTATGATCTACAGGGGAAAATCGTTTGCTATGCATTTTAATACTGTCTTCATATGGCAAACCAGGGTTGCCAGTTTGGCCTCCACTTTTGTTCAGGAAATCCGAATTCGTGCCGGAAATTAAAAATAGCATTTTCTGCTTTATTTAAGGACAGAAATTTTGTGATCACATAAAGTAAATATTCTTCTATCAAAATTTCCGGTGCTATTCGGTAACAGTCTGTGACCGATAAATGCTGGAAAAGCGTTTTCCGGTGTGATATCCATTTTTAAAATTATCTATTGTTTTGTATTGCGTGGAGTGTAAAAATTCTATGGATCATAAGCAGATTGCACAAACAAAATTTCACATATTATCGGATAGGGACTTCAATTGCAGAAAATGAATTTTTGCTGAGTTATGAATTGTTTAAATTTCATTTCATTGTATGAAAAAAATGAAATTTTTTAATAATGTTCTATTAGTGTTGGAAAGTGTTTCATAATCTATGACAGATGCATAATTTTTCGTTCTTGGTTTTCCTTAATTAAAAGATTACCTATTTCAGGGGTTGTACAAAAATTCCCGGATAGTATAGAAGATTATAGAGTTAAAATTATTCTACCGAAATTTATAATTATTCTTATCTTCATTACCATGAACCTCAGCATGAAGCATTTTCCCGCGCGTCTAGAACTTACACAAATATCAATTATTTTTATTTAAAAAAAAATATTACAACTTTTCATAGGGAAAAGTAATGGTACAAACTTTGAGTAGACAAAATCGAATACTATTACATTACTAATACATTTTGGTGCTAAAATTTCCAACAGAATTTAATCAGACTTTGCATATTGTCCTTATACCATAATATCATTATAAATATGTGATTTGTTTATCACATTTATATAAAAGGCTTCTATAGAAAAATTTAAATCACCCGGTCTTACTCCACCAGTGGAGTATTTCGTACTCTTGTTTTGACTTTGTTTTCGGCAAGTTATCTATACAAATACGATTTGATATTGACATTAAATATGGACTAATATGGTTCTAAAAATGGTTCTTGTATTTTTCATGGGAATTAAAGGGTTAAAGCTTAAGTTTTATAAAATAAATAATTGTATAAAATAAGGTATTTGGACACATACTTATTAAAATATTTCCTAATTTGCAATATTTTTGCGTAAAACGGCCATACGACTGTAGTTTTTACTTGTATTGCAGATGTGCAATAGAAGAAAAGATTGACGTATTATATGAAACATGTATCTCTGATTTTTTTTATTATTTTTCCTGTGTAATATACCTTTCAGAGAATCATATATAACTTTTTTGAAACAAAATAAAAAATCGGGCATTTAAGGGTTAACTTCAGAATGGCTGCTGCTGTATTCATAAGTGTCTAGGTATAGGAAAGTATCCATGCGCTACTGAATGAAACCACCCGGTGGAAAACTGCGGAGTTAGCATTCCTATCTCGAAAACGGAAAGAGATATGGAAAAAAACGTGATTTACAAAGTTGTAGAGCATCATCGATTTAGTAGGAAAAGACACCTTCTGGACATTAATGCGAAGACCAGAACAGTTAAAACGTTTGCTTTTCCTTGATTTCCTACACAGTGATGTCACAAAACTTGACCGGAAGGAGAAATTATTATCTATAGGACAAAAGTCAACAACGCAATGTGGCACAGTGGTATCACTTGTAATTCCCAATCAAAAGGAATGCTGTTCAAACCCCGACGGTTGCATCTTTATACTGATTGTCCTTATAAACAGAATAGACAATATGTAGATCATGGTAAAATAGTGCCATATCAACTCAACGCAACTAGAACTAGAGTTCGAAATTTTTGCAGTATGTAAATACGTAAGAAACGTCACGCCTGTTCACCTTAGAAAGCTATAAAGGATACATCGTCTTGGCGTTGTATGTTGATGCTCATGGTCATGGAGCGATTTTCCAAAGCAGATGGTTTTACTTTACAGTGAATGTGGACGCAAGGCATGATCAGCAGCAAGGTTGTACCGGCAGCGTTTCGCTGCAAGCACGCATCCTTCTCATCAAATAATCCTAACTGTTGTAAAACGTTTAAGGAAGACAGACTGCGTGACTAGTTGAGCTCTATGTGGAAGACCAGCTAAGGTAGGATGGCAAGTTTAGCTGGATGAGGTATTAGCATATGCCCTCGCATATCCGAAATGCGGTGCAAGAGAGATCAGTGAACAATGTGGCCTCAAAAAGTCAGGTTTTTAAAATCCTAAGCAAATTAGGCGCTTATCTATACCGACCAACTCCTCAACAGGTTTTACTGGACGGGGATGCCGAGCGATGCTATGCATGGTGCAACTTCAACCAGATACAAGTCCAGCCAACATTCTTGGCAGTTACAGTGTGGATGAATGAGGCCTGCTTTTCACGGATGGGCATGTACAACAGGCAGAGCACCTATTACTGGGCGCTGGAAAATCCTAGATGTTTTACAGACATTCGACATCAAATGCGGTTTGCTAATAACGTTTGGGGAGCAATTTACAGTAACAAGCTGATCGGTCCAGTATTTTACGATGGCACGTTAACGGGCGCACGATATTTACAACTGCTACAGAATGTAATACCCGATTTTATAGAGAACCTGCCGTTGTTTAATCTTCATAATCTGTGGTTTCAACATGACGGCGTTCCTACTCACAAGATATCTCCAGTGAATCCCATCTCGTCAAGGAATTCGGGAACCAAATAATTTGGGTATAGCGGTTTCAAAGATTGGCCTCCACGTTCGCCTGATCTGACCCCACTGGACTTTTTCCTGTGGGGATACTTGAAACAGCAGGTGTATGCGACACCTCCACAAATGTTACAGGACCCTAAACGGCATTTAAAGACCATAAGTTTAAAATAAGTCATGACTTTCCTGGTAATGAAGTTCCCCGAAGTTTTCCGTCTACGTGCCTTGTTCTTACCGCCTACAGTTTTCTACGTTTAAAATAGTAGGGGCGTTTTGAAATGACGCATCTTCCTTGCTTCTGCGAACGTCCAACGGACGCCCGGTGTATTTCAAAACTTCCAAGATTCCATGTTACTAATATTTCATTCCCACGTTACGAAACTTCGGGCAGCTTCAGTATCAGGAAAGTCATGACTTATTTTAAGCTTATGGTCTTTAAGGGGTGGAGATCACTTTCAGCAGCTCGATATTGCTTGATATTATTATTTTTAATATTATTATTTTTAAATATTAATACAATATTTAAAAAATTCTTGGAGCTGTAAGTATTTCTTCAAATTGAAATTTTTTTGTGTAAATTGTACAAATCTTTGTTTACGTATTCCTTTAAATACTCTTAATGAAAAATAATTATACTACTTCTGACGTTTTACCGAGGAGCCTGGGGCCACTGCCCCACATCCCCGACAGTAATGCTATGGAAGACGAACAGGAACTGAATCTTGGCAGTACTGGGAAAAAAGGCTTAAAAAATGGGGGGGGGGGACAAACAAGAAATTCCTGAGCTCAAATTGAAAAATAAAAACTAAAACTAGTTTAAAATATTATTAACATTTAAAATAAATAAAACTGAAGTTTTGTAAAAGGCTCAGTGAATAGCAACTCCGGCGCCTAGCCCACGCTTCACCGCGGGCCCAGGCTACCATGGCTGCACAGATGTTCGCGGTCATAAATAATTATAAATTAGTTTAATTAAGACACATTAATTAAAGATTTTCAAAAGGTTATTTGACATACATTTGTTGCGCGCAGGATTATTAAAAATATATTCGATATATCCAGTTAATATTGCATATATATATTCGTAAAATATTGTACTTTAACAAAATAATAATCATAGTTAAAGACGAAGTTATTTTTTCAGGTAATTACAAATAAAATACAAAATGTGTGATAAAATTTCAATAAAAATTTAATAAATAAATATATATATATTATAGGTACTTACTTAAAAATAGGTAGAGGTTAAAAAACTATATAGAATACAATATAATACAAAATATTAAGTTCCTACGTTACTTAGTTTTAGAAATAGGATGAGCGCAATATAAAAAATATCTGTAGTAAGAAAAATGACTTTAAAGTTCAGGTTTACCTCGATTTGGATAGGTATCGCTCCACATATTTTATCATAAAACAGGTTCTAATTGGAGTACCGTCATAAAGTTTCTTTTCAAAGTTTTGTAACGTGTCATTCTTTAACAATAGACAAAAAAAAATTGACATTTTAAAATGTTTTAAGGTGATCTCCCCCCTTAAATGTTAATTCTAGATCATGAGGATTCAGCCTCTAACAACGCCCCTATCTCATTAAATACTACATTTCCGACCCTGTTTTGTTATGTGATTCCGAGTCGTCTAGGTGTACCCCATATCTCCTAGAAGTTTGTTCCTCTAGTTTTGAATCACCCTGTGTGTGTGTATATATATATATATATATATATATATCACGAAATATTTCTTGATCTAGCAAGTAGTTTAACGAAAATATGATATAACCCCTATACGCTAAATTAACAGCGTAAAATGAACCTTTTTTATTTTTATTTATTTATTTATTTATTTATTTATTGTTACTCTCACTTGTATAAATTCTGTTATGAGTTGAAAATGCTTACGTGAGAATTCATAGCATCCGAGTAACCGAAGTTTTGTGTTCACATCGAGTTGAGAAAACCAGTGGATATACTATAAAAACAATTCAAAATTGCTCCAGAGATTTGTGTGCAGCAAAATAAACTTTTATTTCAGAAATGCTATTTTAAGTTTCGTAAATCTATTGGTTTCTGAGCTTTCTAAAGATAAAGGAACGTTTTTCAGAATCGGAAGAGGTTATATTACATTTTCGCAAACCCATCTAAAAGTGCTCACACCCCAGGTAATTTCCACAATCTTACCGTTTTTATGTTTTAAATAATTATCTTTATTTTAATTACATTAGGAGAAGCGATTGTATAGAGAAAGTTTATAATCAAAGACCCTTAGTCATTCATTTAATACTACAATATTGATATTGGTATATCTTGGGGTTTACCTAATCTTAGTATGAATCGTGTATTAATTTTATTGTAAGATTTAGATTGTTTTTAGTCAATTTTCTTGAAAATTACATTAGGTTCACTTACATATTGTATTAAAAAAAATTTTAGTAGATAAAATGTGTAAAAATGAAAGTAATGAGATCACTTATTAAAAAAGCAGATGAGATCCGACAATAAATGTTAGTCGATGAAGATTTAACAGAATTACAAAATGATTTGCCTAGTGACTCAAAAATCGATAGCGAAAAATAGTTAGATAGGTCAGAAGGAAATATATTGAGTAAGAATCAAATTTCAACCGCTGAAAATGAATGATCATGACGATCATCAAATGAAATGATCATGACGAAAATTTACGCAAGACTGGAAAAGCAAAAAATCAGAATTTCAGGAGATGGTGTTGTTACATGTATGCGTTTGACAGGCGAGGTTGTTGTCCTTATTGTTGTATATATTTGTTCTAAATTCAAAAGACGATTTTATCAAGATTAGCGATCCATTCAAAGTATTGCTTTCTCACCATACATGTATTAGAATAGAGGCTGTGTGTGTGTATGAAAACACATTGTAACAACCCAATTTTCGCTTATAATAATAAGAACAACTTACCTTATAATAATTTTGTATTGTTTATTTTTACATTATTATACTCAAGACTCATTGTGATGTTGAAAATATTGCTATTTTCAATCACTCTGAAATTTATGCGATTCACTAATTTTTTCTCCATATTTTTTTTCATCCTCTATTGTATTTATTAAAATAATTTACTATTAAATTTTAAATAATATACGTACAATAAATGTTATAATTTTACTTTCATTAAAGTTGCAAAGTGGTAATTTTTTTGTTTGTTTAATTTAATTTTTTATAAAGGAAAGTGATATTTTATTTCATCTAAGTGTGTAATGACTTTTATCAAGGTTTTCCATAAAAAGAAAGAAAAATCTAAAAATGATAAGAATTTTTTAACACCATTGATTTAAAATCGCGGCGTGTCCGAATCTATTATTTGTAACTAGTCTACAGCCCTAGGGTTAATTAAATACAAAGCATCTATTAATATTAACTTTTGTAAGTCCTCCTAAATTTTCCTTTCTAGTGAGTTTCTTTTATAAATTAAGCATTTTAAATCTTAACAAGATAAAAAAAAAAATTGAACAGTTCACTTTTATCAAATACAATTTTGTGTAGGGATTTTCCTTCCAAAAAAGAGTTTTGTGAAATGAGTCTCTTTTTGATAAAATGAATTTTCTGAAGCAGGGTTGCCAGTTTGGCCTCCGTTTTTATTCCGAAATTTCAAATTTCTACCGGAAATTCCCCAAAAAGATATTCTATTTTATGTAATCACGAAATGCCTGCCATTAAATAAAGCAAAGAAGACAATTCATAATTTCTGTTATGAACTCGAATTTTCTTAATAAACATGGAGGCCAAACTGGCAACCCTGTTCTTTTTACCTGACTGTAAAAAAGGGTTATGTGTTTCACGCGTATCTGTGTATGTGGATTTCTTTATAGCCTCGAAACATCCCAACGGCTGGATAGATTTTAATAATGAGGTCTCTATCAATTCGTCTTAACGGCCCGATGGTTATAGGCTAGGTTTTGTTTTTATAAATTCAAAATGGCGGTAGAGACGAAAAAAATTTACGCACCCTATTGCGTGGCATATCATTGGATAGGTCTTTCAAAATGAAGACGATGTTTCATTGACTATTTTACAGTCAGAAGCTCCGTTAAAATATTATATCGCCTGGAAGTTGTGTAGGTAGGATCTCTAGCTTTACTGCAACTCTAACCATCATAGACATCATCAAAACAGTGTTTATATATAGGAACTAACAATTAAACACAACTTAAAAGTCATCAATACAAGTAAATAAAAAAAAAAATAGGCAAGAAATATAAACAAGTAACATAAAAAAATATTTTAAGTAAATTTCTACTTAGGTCAAAAAGAGAATTTTTTTTCTCCCATTCTTCTTTCCTCTTGAGTGGCGCTTAAAATGCCTTGATCAAGAAGAGGCTCTTTCGATTATTAAAAATTAATTAATTTAATTTAATTAATTAATTAATATTTAAAAAATTGGATTAACATCAAGTGTCATCCACTACAAGTTTAAAAAAATTTATTATAGCTTGATTGGATGAATAATAAGTATTTTATTAACGATTGAAAATTTGAACAAGATATATAATGTGAGAGTGAGAGCTAATATTAGGAATTGAAAAAAAATAGTTTCACATTGATGAGAAATAATTAATTAGTTCGCTTTTTACGCAGTCGGGTTTTTTGGCATTTTAAATTTAATTGTTTATTATTAAATGGAATTGTGTGAAGGTTCAATTTTTATTAAATGGGACTTCGTGAAAAGACTTTAAAGAGGACCTAAATTTTCTTGAATGATGAGGTTTCTGGAAGAGAAATATTTTAATATTTGACCATCATATGCAACACAGAAAAAAAGAAAATTTATTGATATACATTATATGGCCAAAGGGGACCGGTCACTTGCAACTTTAGACGTTTTGTTAAATATCTAGAAAAATACATGAGGAATTAACCTGAAACTGCAGGTGTGTAAACAGTATAGTATAGGTCATATATTTCCGCGTAGATTTTTTCCCGAAACCCCATACGGGACCATCAACAAATTGAAAAACAAATATCTTTTGGATAACCCTGTAAAACCTAATGTAGCAAAAGCGTTCAAACTCGAGAATATTAATAAGTGGCTTATTGTAATATACTGTGTTCATTTTAATGACGATAGCTTGTATACTTGTAGAGAAATTAAGGTTTTTATAAAAACAGTCCCAAATTTCGCCAAGTTTTTTGGTTATAATTTGCAGAGTTCTTAACATAAAAAGAAGTTCTTTTCAAGAAATATGACAGACAATATTGTACACAATACCCAGTATTCAGAAGGAAAAAATAATAAAAATTGTATGAAAAATGAGCAGGTTTACTATATAATGATTCACTGCGCATGCTCGAACGTAATCAAAATATAATTTGCATAATGTATTAGCTAAATGTATTGAGCAACTTTTGTGAAAGTCTCAAAAACATAGTTTGAAAAGTCTGATTATAATCGTTTATAGAATAAGCTCAAAATCCTTTATTCCCAAAAGGAAGCAAAAAGATGAGGGGCTGTATACAAATACAGTAGTAAGTGCAATATTGTGTATGCTATATTGGCCTTAATCAGTGGATATATGGATATAGCCCCTCATCTTTTTGCTTCATTTTGGGAACAACGAATTTTGAGCTCATTCTATAAACGATTATTATCCGACTTTTCAAACTATGTTTTTGAGACTTTTACAAAAGTTGCTCCGTACATGTAGGTAACACATTATGCACATTATATTTTGATTGTATTCGCGCGTGTGCAGCGAAACATTTTTTAGTAAACTTGTTCATTTTTCATACAATTTTTATTTATTTTTTTAATTCTGATTACAGAGTATTGTGAACAATGTTGTTCGTCATATTTTCTGAAAATAATTTTTTTTTTACTAGGGGGCTCAGCCTCCTGCTCGCTGACGCTCACCACTATTTATGTCAACTCTAGCCAGAATGAGTGCTATCATAAATCATTACAACGTATTAAATTTACAAATATTTTTAATGTATAAAAAAGTAATGGAAAACTGTTGAAAATGTAAATAAAAACGTACCTTGGAAACAGAATTAATTAAAAACCTTATTAAAAACACAATAAAAAATATTTTTAGTTGGGCCGCTATGAGATCCGAGCAAGCAACATATGAAATTTACAAATATTTTAATTCATAAAAAAGAATTGAAAATTTTGTTGAAAATATAAATAAAAATGCATTTATCAAAAGTTTGGCGCTGTGATTTGTTGATCATCATTGAGAAAGCTAAGCGAACAGGAAATTGACGCCGTTTAAATTTAAATGGCATGTTAGTGTCAGATGGGGTCTTTCTCGTTTCATTTTGCCTATAGTATTGAAAATCCCGGCTTAAATTAATTTAAAACTATAATAAGACGCTATAAAACATGCTACGTATCACGCTATTGAAATGTAAACAAAACGTTTTCGCCTGTGTTTAAATACAACCTTGGATCAAAAAGCTACGTCACCGTAAAACGGACCAATAGCAATTGTCATTCATGTATTGCTCAAATGGTTTGCGTTAAAAGAGAGATCCTGTCTGGATTTTGATTTTCTGTGTGGGTTGGGACATGTGACCCTAACTACCACTGAGAAACGTCACTTTGGCTGTTGCCAAATAGCAAGCTACAAATACAGCCCTTTTTTAGCACTACGTAAGAGAAATATATATATAGATATTAAGAAAATTACAGGCAAAAAACTTGGCAAAATTTGAGACTGCTTTTATAAAAACCTTAATTTCTCTACGGGTTTACATTCTATCCTCATAAAAATGAACACAGTATATTACAATAAGCCACTTATTAATAATCTCGAGTTCGAACGCTTTTGCTACATTATTTTTCACAGGGTTATCCAAAAGATGTTCGTTCTTTTTCAATTTGTTGACGGTCCCCTATGGGATTTCGGGAAAAAGCTTTCGCTGAAATATATGACCTATACTATACTGTTTACACACCAGCAGTTTCAGGTTAATTCCTCATGTGTTTTTCTAGATATTTAACAAAACGCCTAAAATCGCAAGTGACCGGTCACCTTTGGCTATATAGTGTATTTGACAATTATTCTGTCAGTGTTAATACTAAAGATGCTATCATTATATTCCAAGCTTGTTTTTTTCCCCAACTATTTGTGGTTTATGGTTACTAATGTCAGAGGGAACAATTCAAACATTGAGCCCACCTCAATATTTGTAAGCTACTGTGAAAATGCTATGATTGCAGATTTTCTGCGAAGTGATTAAAAAGTGGTTTTGATTCTCAAATCAAGCAGCAGCAATAGCAACAAATCCGACATTCAAGCGTTAAAATTTATAATAAAGCAATAAAACAGGTTATAATGACAAATTTCTACTTAAATTTTAAGATATTTTATGCAGTAAAAGGAACAGAAAAAAAGTTGAATGTGAAGTTAAAGACTCGGCAATTTATTTAGAAAAATAAATATTTTCGTCTCTTATGTATGTTTTTTATACTGTTTTACTCATTTTTGTACATGTAAATAATAGTTAGAAACAATAGATCTTTCACATTTTCTATAAGGCATTTTATTATAGGCGTGGTTTTCATATTTATATTCTTATTTTAATTCAAATTTAGTTATATAACTTTCATTAAGATTCTTATTTTAATTTCTTTTGAAAGTGATTAGTAGCTATTGTACAACATTTAAATTAAAAAAAAAAAAAAAAAAAAAAAAGTTATCACAATTGCACGCAATTTGTACATTTATAAATTTATTGGTCCAAGGAAATTAATAGAAAAAACAAAACATTAATTTCACATATAATTTCACATTAATATACATTGCAAACACTCATGTTTAGAACTGCATTTGCCATTATTTAGAATTAAAAAAGGGGCAAACATCCGTCCTAAAAGAAGAAAGAAGTTAATGATGCTTAAAGTTTAAGAATTCACTTAGGAGATTAACTCGTACTGATTTCATAATTTGAGAAAAAAAACAGCTTAAAAGAAATTGTAGGAGGATTATTTTAAACTGTTGTTTATTATAATAAGGCTTCATTCCATAACTGTCATAAAATGTCACGTTTTAAAAATCATTCATGGATACTTTTTACAACTTTCATCTTAACTTTTCTCAATTTTCGTGCTTTCAAGTACCTTTTTTATGTTAAATCCAATAAATCAAGCGTGATATTTAAATTTCACTTTAAAATATTATATAAAATAAAGTTTATTCAACTCCAGGTCAGAGGCCCAACACATGGGAAATACGACCTCATTTCTATTTCCTGACTGGGCGAACTATTTCACGTCCATGAAGATTCCTAAGAAAATTTGCGCTTTCATGACGCCTCAAAATACATTGTATTTCAAATAGAATAAGGTCGCCAGTTTTAAAAGAAAATTTTCGTGTCCTTATACTATAAAAGATAAACTTTTAAATGAAGTTTTTATGCTCTTCAAAAGTATTGTACAAATCTAAACAAATCTGAACAACTATTTAAAAAAAAATCTTGAGAGAAAACGAAAGACATGAAAGAGCATCCTCATTTTAATTTCCAGAAAAGTGGTTAACCTTGATTCAGTGTCAGTATATACATATTTTTCAACGTAGTTAACAGAGGGTTTATATTATGGTATAACAAAAGTCGTATAATCGAACCTAATTACCGCAAAGAAACGAATAGTAAAAATGGCATGCCAGCAATGAAAAACGAGAAATGTTATTTCTTTTAAAATGTTACGAGAATTTATTATCATTTATTATCTTTATTTTCATGATGGATCAAAAATTTCTCAAAACATTAATAACACTGGTCAACAGTGGTTTTGTTGTAGAACTAAAATTAGTTGATTCTAGATGAGTTTTTGATGCTGATTTAGAATATGCTTTCCGTTTATCTCTAGGTGGTCCAGGTTTTGAGGAATTTGCATATTTAAATTTCTGCAAATTTAAGCTTTTTTGTGCTATTTTATGCAAATTTTAGATACAATATATGTCACATCTAATTAAGTTTTCTAGATAATGACTACTTGACTATTTGCTTCAGATAAATGTCACGATTTGCATATTCTTATCATTTATTTATCAGTTATTAACCCTAATTTGCATATTTTTCAATGGTGTAATGTTTGCATCATTATCAACTTTAAAATAGTTGCCACGGAATTGACGTAATGTTTTTCTAGAGTAGATTTTTATGCTGATTTCAAATCTGCAGTCTGTTTTCTTATGTCATGTCTAGTTTTTGAGTAAGATGAATTTCTACTTTTGCACGGCATTAACACAGATTTGATATAAGGTGCTTTTTAGGGGGTGTGTAATTCATTGACAAGAAGGTGAACAGGGTCAGATTCATATCAGAGACATAAACAAAAATTTATATAATCGAAAAAAATAAAATAAGTAGTAGAATCTATCCTAACTAGTTGAAGTTTATCATACAAAGTATCATAAAAAGCTATTTCTGCCTTTTTTACAAAAAACTAAAATTTCACTTTTTTCAAAAACTAGACATGATAGAAGAAAACCGATGCAAGATTTGAAATCAGCTCAAAATACTGGTTTAGAAACATATTAGCGTACTCGTGCGACAGAAATATTTGAACGTCAAGAAACATTATTAGAAAAACATGAAAAATATGCAAATTAGGTACAATATTTCACAGACTCATGTTAGTATAATCTCAGAAACAACGTTTTTGTGAAGTAAATTAGGTAGTAATCATAACATAAAACAAAAAACCCTGTTTGATATTGCTTTATACCTTAAATTTGCAAATAATTGTATAAAATTTACTAAATTTGCATAAATTGAAATATGCAAATATCTCTCAAACTTGACCTGCTGGAGTAAATCTAAAACTAGATTCGGAATCAGCACAAAAAACCGCATAAAAAACAACTAATTTCTGTTTTACAACAGAGCAAAAGTTCAAATTTGTGGACCAGTGTAATGTTTAAACGAACTTAGCACGAAAAAATATACAAGGAAAATACTCTATCAGAAAAATTATTTATTTTTAAATGTGGCTCATGTTGTATCTGAAATTTCTCAAAACAGTAATAATATTTTTTAAATGAATTTAATTACAGGGAGATGTGAAATATGGAAAATGTTATATCAACCTGAAAATGCTATTTATTTATAAATTTAGGTCACTTTGTGTCTAAAATTTCTCAAAGATATATTAATATTGTTTAAACTAACGTAAACACTACAATCCCAGACTTAATTTCGCTGGTGAAGGGCTATATACCAGGCTGTGCGGTGTAAAATGTCTGTGTCATAAGTCATTTCATAACTTCCGTGATATAATAGTAATGAATTTAAGGTCATTAAAGGATTTACAACATTATCATAATAGATGTAAAATAATATATAAAACTTGTACATTATATACATACACTGATATACACTGATATATATACATACAGTTTATACGTAAAACTCAGGAATTTATTTTAAAACAGAGGTAATTTTTCACGATATTTTTAACAGTGATGGTCGAAAGCTTATTTTCTTTCTTATAACGACGTACGATGTGTAGTGAACGTATTGGTGTACGTCCTGGTGCTGTCTTGGTACTTTTTAAATGTATTTCATGTTATGTCTAAATTTCTCTTAACCATAATATTGAGTTTAAACGAACTTAATTAACGCGAAAAAAATAAGGAAAATATGCAATGTCAACAAAGATATGTTGCTTCTTTTTTAAATTTAGCTCTTTTTGTGTATAAAATTTCGCAAAACAATACACTGTTAGCAGAACAAATGTTTTTTAATCAACAAAAATATAATATACGAACGAAAATATACAACAACCTCTTCAGAGTTACCCGAAAAGCGTTCTTTACCTTTACAAACCTCGGAAACCGATATATTTTCGAGATTTAAAGAAGCATTTACAAAAAACAAACTTTCTTTTCTGCCACTGATTTTCGGAAAAATTTCGGAGTAACTTCATAGTATATTAATCAGTTTTCATAAACCGGAATATCGGCTTTTAGGATGACATCAGTTCTCATGTAAACATTTTCAGTTGCGTAATTGAAGTTATGCATACGAGAGTAACAAAATACTATTAATTTTAACGTTAATGTTAATGTTGTTCATTTGTCATGTTCATTTGTAAAACAGGTTTGAGTGACAGCAAAGGAAACTTTGTTTTTATAAATGTTTCTTTAAATCTCAAAAATATATTCGTTTCTGAGGTTTCCGAAGATAAAGATCGCCTTTCGGAATCGTGGATAATTCGAAAGAAGTTATTGCATATTTTCGTTCCCGGTTACATTATATTTTCCAAGGACAAATGTTTCTACATTTGTCTTTTTTTGCAGTGCATGCAAGATTAACAAAATAACATTAATCTTAATGGTAATGTTAATGCTGTTAATTTATTACATTTTTCTGTAAAACATGTTTGTTGAATATGCAAATCTTTAAAATACATATAAAAGCACAAATAGGCAAAGAAAATAATAAAAACATTTAAATCCTACTGATGATGGCCTTGTAATGGTTGAAAACGTTTTGGGTTTTTCTAATGTATTTTAAGATGCTCTTAATTTCTATTTTAAATAACTTTATATTACCATGTATGCACCTGAAAGAAATTTTTGTACAATTATTTGTGCTTTTATATGTATTTTAATTATTTAACTCAAGGTGAATATAGTACTAGAATTTTAACTTTCATTTATTGAAAATCTTTACTTGAGAATGGATAGCATAAAAAAAAACCTATATTTTGGGTTCAGAAAAATAATTAGTGCACTATAAAAACGACACGGAAACATTTCCAAAAATCAGGGGCTGCAAAAGAAACTTTGTGTTTTAAATACTTCTTCAACTCTCGAAAATATAGCTAATGATGAAGAATGCTTTTCGTAATCATTGGTATCTCGAAGAAGTAATTGTACATTTTCGTGGGCGGTTATATTATATTTTCGTAGAGAAGGAAACATTTGTCTATTTTTAAAGCGTAATATTGTTTAAAAGGACATGATTCCATAAAAAAAAAATAAGAGGAAAAATGATATGCAATCAGAAAATTGTATTTCTTTTTAAGTGTAGCTCATGTCTAAAATTCTGCAAAACAATAATATAAGGTACATTTAAAAAAAAAATTTTTGTGATACCATTACGTTAACAATTTAGCATCAAACATGTGAACTTAAATGAAGCAACAGAAATTCTGTCTTAGTTTTAGAAACGTGTATGTTAAAATATTGAAATACAGCTAAAAAAATAGATAAAACTTGTCAAAATATAGAAGAAAAAAAAGTAAGTCTCTAGAGCAATTTGCTTTGATGACTATCTCTTATGAAATTAAAGAGATCGTTCCCTAAAAATTATACTTTTAAGAAAACCCTATTTTTCTTTTCTTTACTGTGTGCTAACTTCCAATTAAACATATTTTTAAACTTAAAACTATTAATTAGATTTTCGGAAACAGGTATGGCTCGTTTGTGAGTAATTAAATTAGAATTTAAAACATGCTTATACTTGTATCATAATTTAACATAATTCTTAATTATCTCAAGGCATCAGAAATATATTCCAAAAGAAAATATTTCTTATTCATGTTTTTTAAAATAATTATCGTTATAATACACAAGAAATATAAGAGTATAAGAATATATAATTTTACATTGCAAACAAAAGTATAAATGAAAATTATCGTGGTAAAACTCTTAAGACTAACATAAGTTTAATCATAAGAATTATCTTAACTTAAGTTGAATCTAAACGTTCAAATGAGTACTTAATTTCAATTACAGTAACTTTATAAATATGAATAAAATTTTCATCTCAAATAATGAAAATTTAACTCAAAAACTTCTTCTTATTTGAAATTAGGACTTTCTTATGCATATAACTATATTGCATGTATATATATATATATATTTAAAAGATTGCTAAAACATTTAGCTACCTAGGTATATATAAATATATATAAGATACCAATTAAGGAATAAATAATTCAAAATGAATTGTTGCATTCAAAATGATAAGATATAATAAAAACATCATAAAAAGCTTATATATATATATATATATATATATATATATATGTTATATAAAAAAATTTTACTTTTACTATTCATTTAAATTATTCTAAATTGCCGGCATATTCATTATTTCCTTTTTTTTAATACGCTCTATTATTTATTTCTAGTTAAATTCCTATAAATTTAAAACGCGTATCTTAATAATAGTTTTATTCCAAAACGTAATCTAAACTTTTAATCCCTTCATTAATTTTTATCGTCTGCCAAACTGTAAAGTTCTGAGCGCAGTTACTTATTTTTCGAATGTTTATCAAAGCCATTTTTACATTTTTATTCTATTTCATCTCATTTTCCCGCCCGCTAGGAGACAGCCTTTTCACATCAAAATCCTTCCAGTAGCGGTGCCGGGATTCTTTCCTGTGACGTTTCTTGATCGCTCTCCATTGGCTGAGTGTCGGATCCCCGTTCGTGATTTTGGTTGGGTTAGCCTGAAGTTTCCATTTCAATCGGAATTCCTCCGCGCATCCTAATAAATAGTTTGAGCATGAGCTCAGAACAAGTTTTTTTTGTGCTGTTTGATTGTTTACATAACCTGTTACCCGGTGTCCTAAGCCATGTAGAATAATCATTTCGTGAATTAACATCTATTTCGCATGAATAACTAGTTTATGCTCGAGTGGAATGCTTTGATTTCTCATCTTGTGGGAATTGTTTAGTGTTGTTATGTTCTGATGGAATAAACAGTTTCCTATGACTACGTTTCCATGCTTTTAATTGGGAAAACCCCATATTTCTTCATACGCCTTTTTTCACCACTCACGCGGCCTAACCTGCCTTGTCTTCATCATGAAATAATAAGTGTTTGATTGGACTCTACAATATTATCATCGCTCTACAGCTGCTAAATTTTCACAGAGTTGATACCTCCACTAACGATGCTTGTGCTAAGTAATATGATTGCTATAGAACATCACCAGCGGCTGATTAATATGTGGTACTAATCCAGTAATATGTCGTAAAAAGCACGACGTGATATTTCAACTACACCCATTAAACTGTTTCGTAATATATATATATATATAGTTAAAACAAGCTACTACGGAACATCAAAGACAAAATGGTTGAAAGTATTATCTTAAATAGACATGAAAAAATATATCAATAGCGATATTTTATGCATGAATGATATTACACTTGTGTAGAATGCGATAACTTTTCTTAACCCTTTCAGGGGCAAGTATTTTTTTTTTCTGTGAAGTTCAATTCACACTAGAATTTTCGAAATATTTTGTTTCAAAATAAGGAAAAGCAATTTTACAACTTCTTTTTCCACCAAAGTTTTAAAAGTAAAACTTAATTATATTCTTGATTAAAATTGGAATTCAAACCTTGATTAAAATTTTGTGGGATAAAATATATCCCACTGCCTCTCAAGAGGTTAAGGCTGTTAGCCAGTCAATTTCCGAATATCCCTCGCTAATGTTAAGTGTATGGGCGCGTGATGCATTGTTATATTTAAAATATCTCCTGAAAATCAATATTTTTAAACTTTTTTTTCTGTGTACTCTTCTTAAAGGATGGAAGCCACTTTTTTCCTTAGTTGTCAAAATATTTCTAAAAGATATACTTTATTCATGTGAAGTGTTAAAATCTTATTCAAAGTTCATCAGCTTTTAACATGTAAAATATTAAATTAAGCATATATTTTAGAAATATTTTCAGAACTAAGAAAAAATAAACTTTTTTTAAGAAGAGTATAAAGAAAAAAGGAGTTAAAAATGTTTAATTTCCCGAGGAGTTATTTTAAATACACGAATGCATTCTACGCCCATAGACTTAACTTTAGCTAGGGAATTCGGAAAATGACTGACTAAAAGCCTTAATTATTTCACTTCCAGGATAATCCTCTGACCATCTGAAGGTTTTCCTGTGTTTTTATAAAAATTATAAAAGAAAAAAATAAGCTAACTTAAATTTTCTTTCTAGGTAACTAGCTAACTTAAATTTTCTTAGGTACTAAAATATCCTTCTTGCCCATATCTTGTATATTTCGCAAAGAGTCATTCCATACAAAATGAGGATTTTTTTTTTTAAGTCGTGATAATAGTACCGATACACATAGTAACCGATTTCAATAAAATCTGGTTCACAGATTCAATTCATATTTAAATAGAGCTAAGCAAAATATCTTGACAAAAAATAAAATATTTTGGCAGCGCTGGACAAAAAAACTTATGACATAGAATGGCATGTGTGCAATCGTTAAAAGTTGCAAGTTTGAAGTGCTGTATCTTGAAAAATATTTAACATAAAATTAAAAAAATATATAATATTAAAAAATGTTGAAAATTTGTAACTTTTGAGGAAATTAAAAACGTTATAAAAATCAAAGGAATTTAAAAACATCTGTGAAATTGACGCCTGATATAGTGTTAGATGTGAAAATCAAATGGAACAACTTTGGATGTTGCCATTTATTTCCTTCATCTTCAAAATAGTTTACAAAAATTACAAAATCACAATTTGTCTTACGTAGGCACAAAAAAAAATCAAATGACGGAAAAGCCAGACATCAACAATATTGATTAGCCATAAAGATCAACAAGCCCATGATATGCTTTAAAAAGTTCAAGGTTGCCTTTTGATTCCTAACATATCAGAATTGGGTTCAAAAAGGTAATGTTTTTTTACATTCTATGGGTCATTCCATGATGACATAGAGAGTCAGTTGACAGCATATTTTTTCATCTCATAACATTATTGTTTCATGTTTTCTGAACAATCACGATATATCTTTTAAAAACCTATCGGGTAATGTTTTGGCTTTCAATTAGACAATTTCTGTTTATTTTATGGAGAGTAAATGCACTTGAAAGTTGCCCAAAGTTTTTGACCATCTTGCAAATGATTTCGGGAAAAAAAGTTAGTGCTGTCATCTATATTGATTTAGTATTATTATATAATTACTTGTTCAATGCTACTCTCATTCTACTAAATATTCTTCAGGCAAAAATAAACTGAAAGGAAGAACGAAAGTTTCTATATTTAAAATATCCAGTTTTATCTATAATGTCAAATATTTTTTTTTTTTAAGAGCTTTCCTTCATGTTCAAACAAGTAATAGAAATATCGCATTTTCCCCCTCAAAATTTTTCATTATTTATGCTTTTTTTTCCCCATTAGGCGATAAAAAGGCAAGAATACAAGTTTCTATATTTAAAATATATACTTTAATCTGTAACGTCAAATAATTTTAAAATTTTAAGAGATTTCCTTCATGTTCAAAGAAGGGATAGAAATATAGCATTCTACCCTCAAAATGTTTCATTATTTATTTTTTTTTCTCATTAAGGAATAAAAAGACAATTACTAAATTACACCAATCTGTTACTTATTATTCATTCTTAATTATAATTATTTTATATGTATTCTTTCCATTCCTAAGGTAAAAATCAAACTTAAAATTTCAAGCATGTAGACAAAACTTCTATTTTTTATGAACTTTTAATGTAAGTTTTAATATTTAAATAAACAATCCTGAATTTCATTATTTTGGATTTACTCATAATTAAATAAGATCTACTTATATGCTGATTTTCATTAAAATCTGTGACATGTCAGCCGCAGCTGATTTGCTCAATTTGTATAGAATGATCCTAAAACGTAATTCTGTTCAAAATACTTTTTCTGAAGCGAATTGGAGTTGTTTTCGGGAAATGGAAAAGTACGGTCCAGCCACTGAAGTATATCGCACACTTATTCTTAATGCGACACAACTTATAAGACGTGAATTTTGAGCAGTGGTCAGAAAACTACTTTTTTATTGTATCGAGCTAAATTACAAAACTACTTTATCGTAAATGTAGTTAACTACAACTACTTGTTTCAAAAAGTAGCGACTACAAACTGTTTCTCAAAAGTAGTCATTACTTTGCTACTTGAAGATTTTGCCAAAGATTTCAAGCTATATTCGAAATTGAGTAAACGTATAAGATAATAAAATAAACCATCGTTATTTCGCGTTTGAATGCCATCAAATAACCGAAGGTATTAAAAAGTTATCAAAGATAAGGGTCAATATCTGAAAAATGGACAATTTCACTCCAGAATTTTTATTTTTTGAATTAAAGTACCAACTTCCAAATACAATTATATGCTATGATACATGTTTTGTCATTTGAATGTTGTAGTCTTTTGAGATCGAGGATGTATGTTTTATGCGTATGATAAACTTTTGTGGAAGAAAGTGTCTGTTAACTCCGTGTCTAATAATTGGGACTGAGATGATGGGGACTGCGGTGATATTTTTGTCTTAAAAGCTGCACAGACATTTTGTTGAATCATTTTGCCCACATGTAAATTATTAAATATGCCATGTGACATTTGCATGTTACGTAAATAAAGTTGCAATAAACTTTTTGTTTATAGATAAAAAGTTAAATAGGGGGACATGAATGATGCTATAAAAAAATACTCATCCCTATTCAGAACAAAAACTAAATATTTCTAAATATGAAACAAAGAGAAAAACAACTTACCTTCATCCATGGTGGCTAGTTGAAATTTAGCTGCTTTTGCAGTGGAAATGATTCTCCAGCGCCACCTAGTATCTGTTAACTTAAATGTATGTTTAGAGGGACTGAGATGATGGTCAATCTCAGGGACAAATATATTTACTACAATATTTTACTATACAATCTATACTAAGAAAGGATAATTATATCTTCCCATACTTTATATATATAGGTATAAATATATAATAGCAAAAGTTAATAATATTTATAGAAATGTTTACAGCATACATTTAATATTGGATATTTGTACCTGGGGACAGGGGCTGAAATGATGATTTCGCTTGTTTAAAGCTTAAAACTAATTATTTATACATCATTATATGTCCATTTATCATTGGTAATTGATATAACAAATGTTGCAATATATTACGTTTTTCGGTTTTTGGTTTTAGTATAATTAATGAAATATTATTGGCAGTAGACGCAAATTGTCCAATTTTCAGATATTGACACATAACATACAAAAAAAAATGTTTTGTGTTTGTTGCCAAAATGTTAGTTTATACACATACAACAATTTTACTTGCAAAATTTAGAGAGATATCCATAATGTAATCAACATTTTTATATCGTTAAGGTTAGTTGGGGCAACTGGGACATGATTTTACACTGTGACTCTGTAGCTTCTGACAATTCAGCTTCAAAAAGCTAATGTTCATTTCAATTAAAGTCTGAACTTCTGTAAATGTGTTCAGTTAGGTTCCCTCTATCAGACAGAAATGCTCAAAATTACATTTCAATATTTAAAAATTTAAAAATACGCATATTTCATCTTTCTTTCCTCATGGGCCCAGTTGCCCCCAAAAATGGGATAACTGGACCAGGGGGAGTCTATGTTCCACACGCGTTTATATTTTTTTATATCGGATATCAGGTGCTGTTTGAAAAAATGTGAACAACTTCAAAAAATTTAAACCAAGCAGATCATGTAAATTATATGTCAATGAACAGCGTTGTAAGGGAAACCTTTGCTGTCAGTGTGCCTAAAAAAGCACTAAACGTGAAAATATTAGATTTATTTATACCAAAAATATAAAACTTAAGTAAGTACTTATGTACTTTAGTATAGATAATAAGTATAAAATTCACATGGGTATTTTAAGGAAAAAATAGCAAGGTAAATCTCTGAACAAAAGGCTACGTAAGTATTTAAGTACTTTATCTTTTTCCAGGGGTCGCATTATATAGGGAAAATTTTATTGTTCCTTAAAGAAAGGTGCGATGAAGATATTATTTTCAAAATAGTGGTAGGGACGATAAAAGATTCCCTATAGCATAGCTGCCAACTTTTACGCTTTCCTCTTACCTCTAAAATATTATAGTAAATGTTGTCTTATTTAATCGTCGAAATCTTATGATTAAACAAAACGAAAATCTCTATTAAATTTTAGTGCTAGCAAGAAAGCGTAAAAATTGGCAGCTATGCCTATAGAATGCGGCCCCTGTGTATAGTACAATTTCAAGGTCTCGCTATCTGGCTTTCAGGAGCAAAGTACTTGCATTCGTAAAATGTTGAAATAATTTAATGACACCAATATTTACAAGGGAATCTATCTGAAAACATGTAAAAGTATATTTTCGCGTACTTAATAAAGGTTAAATTTTAATTATAAAATTCAGGTGTCAATGTGGCAATTAGGAATTCAAATTAAGTGATGCCATAACGGCATCACCGCCTCTCAAGGGGTCAAGAAATTTGGTTTGATGCCACTCAATATGCTTTTTTTTTTATTTTATTACGTTATTTTAATAAGGTATTCTATCATTTTCTTTATTGTGAGCAAAAACCAATGGAGAAATTTACTTCCCGTAGTAAGAGAAACACAAAAAAATTATTTATAACTATTGGGGTAACTGGATCCATCATGGCCCAGTTACCCCGGATACATGTCCCAGTTACCCCATTCTTGAAACATTTATGGGGTGACTGGGATTACATTTAAAACATGAAGTAAATATGTATAGATACCTAATAATATTAATGTAGTTATATGTCTAATCTTTAAAAAAAAAAGATTGTTTAATAAAAGTACTTACAGTATTTTAATAAAAATCCGAGGAAGTTCAACCATATTGACGTTGTTTTTAAAAAAAGAAACGTACATTTTTGACAACCTATCACAGCAAAGTGAGAGTTATGATTGAGTTGATACACGTTGTTTTAGGAAGTAGAGATAAAGGGTCATTGCTCACAAAAGCTAAAACTTAAAAAACACCAACAGTTTTTTATAAAATAGCCTATGGCCCAGTTACCTCGTGGTTCCAGTTACCCCAACAAACCTTCATAAAAAAGTCCTCCCGGCCAGTGCCGGGAGGAAGAGGTAGCTTTCATAATCCTTATTTTAAAAAAGCCAACTTATATCATGCAAACACACGAAGCTCAATTTAGTGGAAACCAAATATAGGAGATTCAATGCTAATTTTTATCAATATAATGAATGAGATTTTCACGAAATTAGTCAGCTTTATCCAAGCTGCTTTTCTTTAAAGTAACTTATATTTGGCTGCCAAATTCGGCAATTTCTTAAAGTGCCTGTCATTTTAAGACAACATGGTGGATGAGGCTAAGCAGTGAACTTGGTCGAGACCTTAGTAATTCCTGTGCACATGCTCACTCACATCGGAATCGGTTAATATATAGGAGTGCTGTCGCATGCAAAAAATCAGATTTTTCAAAATGTCACCCACAATAGAAATTGAAACTGCTATATCTGAGCCATTTTTTAAGGTAAAGACAAACAAAAAATGCTCCTGAATCCTTATATCAAGATCAAATACTTAAGAAAGAAACCTTTTTCAATTTCTAATTTTTTTGCACCTCACTTTAAATATACATATATTTTTTAATTTAATGGCCGCCATTTTGAAACAAGATGGCTGATGAATCTGGCCAGCGAACTTGGTCGAGGTGTTGATGTATACTATCCACATGCCTTCTTACATCGAAATAGGCGAATACGTGTGTTATCGCGTGACAAATACAAGATCGTTTCAAAATGTTAGCCATGCTAGAAATTCAAAGTGCTATAAATCAACCATTTTTTAAGATATCAACAAAAGAACAAATTTTCAGAAACAAAAACTGCTCCGGAATCTTTGTATCAAGGCCAAACACATAAAAAAAATCTTTTTCATTTTCCAATTTTTTAATACCTCATTTTGAATTTTAAATTTAATTTTTTTTAAATGGCAACCCTTTTGAAACAAGATGGCGAATGAAGCTGGCCAACGAACTCGGTCGAGACATTGGTATGTACTATGTACAGACCAAGTTACATCCAAATAGGTTCATAAATACGCCTGTTATCGCGTGACAAAAATCAAGTCGTTTTAAAATGTCAGCCACAAGAGAAATTCAAAATGCTATTACTCAGCCATTTTTTTTTAGATATAGACGAAAGAAAAACTGTTCCGGAATCTTTGTATTAAGGTCAAACACATACAAAAAAAAAATCTTTTTCATTTACCAATTTTTTGGTATCTCATTTAATTTTTTTTATTTTTTAATTTCTTTAAATGGCCGCCATTTTTAAACAAGATGGCGGATGAAGCTGGCCAACGAACTCGGTCGAGATATTTGTATGTACTATGTACACACCAAGGATCCAAGTCGGTTCATAAATACGCCTGTTATTACGTGAGAAATATCAGGACGTTTCAAAATGTCAGTCACGCTAGAAATTCAAAATGCTATAACTCAGCCATTTCTTAAGATATAGACGAAACAAAAACTGCTCCCGAATCTTTTTATCAAGGTCAAACACATAAGAATAAAATATTTTTTCAATTTTCAATTTTTGGTACCACATTTCAAATTTAAATTTTTCTTAAAAATTTAAATGGTCGCCATTTATAAACAAGATGGCGGGAGAAGCTGGCCAACGAACCCGGTGGAGACATTGGTATGTACTATGTATAAACGAAGTTACATCCAAATCGGTTCATAAATACGCCTTTTATCGCGTGACAAAATTCAGGACGTTTCAAAATGTCAGCCAGGCTAGAAATTCAAAATGCTATAACTCAGCCATTTTTTAAGATATAGACAAAACAAAAACTGCTCCGAAATCTTTGTATAAAGGTCAAATACATTAGAAAAAAATATTTTTCCATTTTCAGTTTTTTGGTACCACATTTCAAATTTTAAATTTTTAAAAAATATTTAAATGGCCGCCATTTTGAAACAAAATGGCGGATGAAGCTGGCAAACGAACTCGGTCGAGAGATTGGTATGTACTATGTACACACCGAATTACATCCAAATCGGTTCATAAATACGCCATTTATCGCGTGACAAAATTCAGGACGTTTCAAAATGTCAGCCACGCTAGAAATTCAAAATGCTATAACTCAGCCATTTTTTAAGATATAGACGAAACAAAAACTGCTCCGGAATCTTTGTATAAAGATCAAATACATAAGAAAAAAATATTTTTCCATTTTTAATTTTTTGGTACCACATTTCAAGTTTTAAATTTTTTTAAAAATTTTAAATGGCCGCCATTTTGAAACAAAATGGCGGATGAAGCTGGCCAACGAACTCGGTCGAGACATTGGTATGTACTATGTACACACCGAATTACATCGAAATCGGTTCATAATTACGGGAGTTACAGTGTGACATAGGTCAGATATATATATATATATATATATAGATATATATATATATATATATATCAATTTTGAACGGAGGGTGGTTTCGGGGTCTGGGGGTCATGATCGATGAAAATATACCAAAATTTTTTGAAATCGCTTTCCTCCGAACGGCTGCAATAGGTAGCTTTTTTGTAAAGAAAGCTACCTAAAATGCGATTAAACCACAGCTTCTTTTTTCGGAAGGCACGAAAACAGGGCTGTATATCTGAAGGAGCGATATAACGAGAGGTTACTATTGTATATAACATATATTTTATATAGAATATAACAATCTTAATAAGGAGTAAGTACACAAATGTTTCCAGCAAGAAAATTAATTTCTATGTTGCGTCAGCATTTGTTTTTACGAGCAAGTGTCAATGGTAAAATTTATGACTTCATACCATGCTGAGATTTGTCGCTGATATTCGCAAAATGGTTGAGAAGAACATATTTTTCAGAAAAGTTGCAACTTACGATCACATGATTTATAAAAAATGGCATTTTTTTTTTTTTCCTGAAGTAGCGTTAAAAATAGCATAAGTACTCGTTACAAACTATTATTTTTTTTTTGCATTGTGCTACTCGCTACAGTACATTGTACAAAATATAGAGCGCTACACTACAAACTACTGCAAAAACTAGCGACAACTGTAGTTTCACTACTTGTGGAGCGCTATTTCGAATAACTGTTTCTGAGATATTAATATGAATGAATTACAGACATATTTTCAAATCTTACTTTCTAAAAACACATTTAAATATCTTTAAAAATGGCAGAATTAGAGCAGTTTTATCATCTTTCACTAATAACGTTATACAACTTTACTGTTTTTCAGATAGTCGGATATAATGTGGTTCACACTGAAGTAAATAAGCTGATTAAGACACTAGATATCAAAATTCTCAATTATTTATTTATCCATTTAAAAAAAAAAAAAAACAATTTGTTTTCATTTTTGAAAATGTTTTTCACATTTTCTGGAAAACTTTTACGTTGTGTCACATTAAAAATAAGCTTGCGATATGTTACTAACTGCGAGCAATATACATATATAGGGTGTTGTCGAATTCGACCAACAAATTCAGAGGGGTGATAGTAGACTTCAAGAGAATGAAAAACTGCCGTAGAACATAGGGGTCGCAAACCCCTTATTGAATACTAATACAGGGTGTTTCATCCTAACTGAACTTAGATTGACGGTAATAATTTTGAGAAGAATAAAAACACTGCAATGAAAATGCAACGATATGTACCTTGTTTTGTTTGAAATGTTATAACATCACGAAAAGTTCTGGAAAAACAGGGTGCTCAAGCAATAGATGATACCATATGAACTTATAATCGCAGTCCAAAATGTGGAACACTAAGTGCATTCTGCTGGCTCGTATAATGGAAACTTTTACCGATTTATCTATATTATCGCCTTTACAACAAAGGTCAGAATGTCTATTAAAAGTTTTATTATAATATACTTCAGTTTTCTGAAAGTTATTGTGTTAGGGTAGAACCCCCGCATTTCTGATTAAATTCGGGGTTTGCGACTCCATGTTCTATGGTAATTTTTCCTCCTCTTTGATACCAATTATCACCCCACTGAATTTGTCAGTCGAATTCGACAGCACCCTGTATAATATATCGCAAGACTTTAAAGAACGTTATAGATAGCTTTGACAAATATTTAATAGTGTTTCACTTTAGAATTTGAGATTATTGGTGACAAATACGTATTCAGTTTAAAATTTTGCTCTCTTTTATGTTGATGCTCTTTATAAGTATTTTATTCAGAATAATATTATTATGCTCTTCTGAAATTCGAACTGGAAGAAAGTACGATTATAATGGACATTAATATCATTATTTAACATCAGATATATTTGACAAAGAAGGAAAATATGATTTTTTTGCGGAAGAACATTTTGCGTACGACCAAAGTGCTTTGTAAATGCCCCTTTCAGAAAATATTAAAAGCATTTTATTTTTATATATTTTAAATTCTACTTCAAATTTAAAAGTATTTTCTTTTTTAAGTTTATTTTCTGCGTTAATAAGGATATTATCTGGAATATTTTCATAAGGCTTTTATTAATCAGAATTGGTAAAAAATTAAGTTAATTGGTAAAAAATTAATAAAAAGTTAATTTCAACGTTTATTAATAGACATATTTAATGATGAAGAAAAAGGAGAGTGTTTGCCAAATAAGGAGCAACTTATCGTGAGTGAAAAGGACATTCTTCCCTGCTTGTTTTTTACGCTAGAAAAAAGAAATAGAGTATTGGAATTAGATTCTTGAACTTTCTGCACCCTTCTGTGTAGGTCTTGTTTATCGCTGAGAACAATGATTCCGAAGCCATTTTACTTTCCCGACGCCTTCAAACTTACAGGACATGAGGACCAGATCTCAGAATCGTGCGACCTCATTTTCTTGTTGCCTGCAGGCTAATTGAGACAACTCGAGAGTTAAGATCTTCCTATCATTAAGATTACTATCCAATAAGAAAGCACTGCTTCATCATAACCACTTTGTATAAAAACAAAAACTCTCGATTATAGTTTTTATTTATTTATTTTGTAGTTTCTCCAATTGTAATATTTTTCTCTTTCATTCAGTTCTTTACATAATCAGTACATATAAAGAAAACTATTGTTTTTAAATTTTCATCAAGAGAAATATTGCTTTATGGTAAACAGAATAATATAGTAAACGATTTCCTTGCATACATCCTTACACACGATAGCCCACACGATATGTAAAGAAAAGACTTTTTGTTGAAGTAACGTTGTTAGCCCCTCTACATTTTTAATTAAAAATATTTGTAAATGTTTAATAATATGTAAACATGTAGGTCAATAGTCTTTATTACTTCCCCCAATTTAAACTTTCCACGTTCCATAGTTTACGAGTAAAATGGCTGTAACAGACGGACACACAGACACAGGAGTGATCTTATAATGGTTCCGTTTTTACTTTTTAACTACGGAACCCTAAAAATTAAACTATTTAATTAATGTTAACTTAAATATTGTGAAATAAACACAAAATGGATAAAAGTTCAAAATACAATTCAAATATTATTACCAAATCGATCAAATAACTTATGAAAGTGCAGTTTGGATGCATATAAATTGCAATAGTGAAAAAAATTTTATTAAACAATTTTTATTTACATTTTCACCAATGCATGACAATATGCATTTATCTTTACAAAAAATTATTTTTGCAAATTTTCAAACTAATAATCAAATAAAAATTTCATATACAATTAGTAATGTGAGAATTCAGTTACTGCCAATGAGAAAAGGGCTTTACCGTGTGAATTTTTTTCTGTATACTTATTTAGCTAATTTCACGATAATACTGACAAAAAATCCCTGCCGGCTAGGCCTACAGGCAGAGGTAGATTTCGAAGTTTTTTTCTTCTACCACCTCCCCTCTCCCTCCTTTTTTATTTTTTTCTGTAAGAGTTGGTCTTATTAAAACATTGTCAGTACAAAAGTTGTACATTATTAAGAA
Organism: Maratus speciosus; assembly: GCA_963932465.1. Lineage (NCBI taxonomy): Eukaryota > Metazoa > Arthropoda > Arachnida > Araneae > Salticidae > Maratus > Maratus speciosus. The sequence goes on along the minus strand of OZ010787.1, from coordinate 337,878,534 downwards.
GGTTTATAATAAATTTAAGCGGATGCGATATCTTGAATTGACAAAGGTATGAATTCTTTTCTTCTTCAACCACTCTTTTATTATTATTATTATTTCTTTCTTTTTTTTTTTGTCGTAAGATTTGATTCTATCAAAAACTTGTTGATATAAAAGTTGTAGATAATATTAAGGAGATTTATAAAAAAAAATTAAGTGGAATTCATATCTTGTGAATTGACGAAGTTATGATTTTTTCTTCTTCTTAAAATCCTATTTTTTTCGTCCCTTGACCCCATTTTCAATTATTTCAAAAATCTGTCATACATAAATTTTTTGCCCTTTTCCAAGAAGTAATAATAACTTTACACTGATTTGATATGTATCATAATTAAGAAATTATGAAGTTTTTTCTGTTTTCACAAAAACCCTCCCCCATTTCCACCCCTTTGGTCTGATTTTGACTATTAACAAACTTGACCGAAATTTTCTGCCCCTTGATTTTATGTATCAGTTTGGAAGAGATTTGTGCAAAATTATGGAAGATATCGTGCCCATAAAAAAGTTATATATATATATATATAGATAGATAGATAGAGTTTTGAACTGGGGGGTGGTTTTGTGTTCTATGGAGTCATGATAGGCGTAGATCTGCAAAATTTTTCAGACTTCCCAACATAGGGGAGAATGTTATAGCTAGTATTTCTTACGAAATCTACCTAAAAATTCACTTATATATTTTTTTTTCTTTTAACAAAAACAAAACTATCTTAGGGTTATTATTTAGGTATAATTTGCACACTCAAAAGATATTGGTTAATTTTATATTAATAATTAAAATGTTTCGTGAACTTTTGAACCACCTCCTAACAAAATAATTTTAGAATTGAAGAAAATATAATGCTTCTCTAAATTCATTATTTAGAAGAAAAATTTTGTTGAAAACATTACTTTAAAATGTTTATACTGAGAAACATCAAACTAAATTTTATTATTGTTTGTATTGTATTAGTTTATGAATTGAAACAAGAAATTTAGTTTTTGCATACATTGTCATATCCCAAAACGAATAACTAAACTGAAATGAATATTTTTCTAAAACTAGCCTAGCAATATGGAATAATAATGTATTAAATCTAAAATGTCAAATAATAATAATAATAATAATAATGCTTTTTCATTGGTGGATGTCTTTTACCAGACATATAACATATCAAATACGTCCTGTTTAAACACATTACGACTAGTAAGAACTAAAATAAATGCACTGAGTACAAACTATCAAATAGTGGGGTGAAAGTAAGAATACAATGTAATATTTATATCATTATTCTTCCTTTTCACACAAAAATTTTAACAAAGTACTGTTTGTCAAGAATCTACAAAATATTTTATGCGGAACTGATAAAACAATTTCTTACGAATAAGATGAGAAATAAGTTATGAAATTGGTTAGGTAAACATACTGGATTAATATTGAGGTATTTTTAATCATACGGTTCGAAACTCGTCGAACTTTAAAAAAGGTTCTAAAATGATTGTTCTGATACCGCTAAAAAATCTTTGAAAATCTGTTTCCTTACAAAACATTTTTTTTTTCACATTTGTGGATGCCGGTTTAATTTTGAGTTTAAGTGAATGTATCGAAATAAAATTTATCGAAAGAAAAACATCAACCCAGATATATCTCACTTAACTTTAGCAAAGAATAATATCCATTTGTTCCTCGATACTTTGAGGAAAAGAAAGTGTATTTTCCATAGTTTGAAATCCGCTTAGTAAATGTAGGTTCCAACCTATTTAGCTCACAACAAACTTTCTAAAAGAATCATCTTAGTTTCAAGTTATGATTTACTTCTGTATGCCAGAATGAATAATCACTTTTGCCAGAAAAATGAAGAAAATGAAAGTCACTAAGAATATGAAGCGAAAAACTTTAAATCGATGTTATTGGATTAGAGGAATGTGTTTTTGAAATCTATACAAATAATACTTCGTTTCTAATGCTTATTTTAATTTATATATTTGTTTTTCCTTTTCTAAATCGCATTCCTTTAGAAGAATCAAATAATTAAATTTGCGGGTATTTTTATGAGAGTTAGATTATTTTTTTTAGTTGACACTGTCATAATGCACGAATTTAAAAAAAAGAAAAAAATCTCTGCCAGCTCGGCCTACAGGCGCAGGTAGATTTTGAAGTTAAGTACTAATTTCACCAACAAAAACCAAATCAAGATTACAGATAAACTCAGTTTAACAATTTTATCTGCCTGCTTTTGACGAGTTTTTATTTCATTTTTATATAAGAGATGGTTTTATCAGAATCATTTTAAGTCGGTACTTAAAAGGTACTTTTCCATGCTCAACAACAAGGCACATTTTTAGATTCATTTTTAAAAAGAAAAATATGAAACTTGCTGTCGTGATTTTCGAAGAGATTTATAAGCGACCTGTGCTTTTATTTTTCGTTTAATTAATTAAAACGTCATTTTTAAACAATTATTTTCTAAGTAGGACAATGTTTTTTGTTTCCAACACAGCCACTTCGGGAAATTCGGTTCAAAATGCCCACTTTGACATCATTTTTTGAAATATATTCTGCCTCTATCAAAAAATAGACCATTACGGTACATTATATAGTTTCTGAATAAGAGAATCTACCAATTGGATGCGTTTGAGAGCAAAAATGAATTTAAAAATGAGTCAGAAAATAAGCAGTTTGGATTTGAATACACCCTGAATACGAAGATTTTTTTTCTTCAACCGCTATGACTTTTTAATTTGTTTTTGCAGTAAGAATTGGTTCTATCAAAAACTTGTCAATATAAATGTTGTAGATAATATTAAGAACATATATAATAAATTAATGCGGATTTTATATCTTGTGAATTGACGAAGTTATGAATTATTTTCTTATTCAACACCCCCCCCCCCCCCACCTCTTTTTTTTTCATTTTTAAATATTTTGCGAAACGAATTGGTTCTATCAAAAACTTGTCAATATAAAAGTTGTAGATAATATTAAGAAGATTTATAAAAAATTTAATTGGATTTGATATCTTGATAATTGACGAAGTTGTAATTTTTTTCTACCAAAAACCCTATTTTTTGCGTCCCTTGACCCCATTTTTAATTATATCAAAAATCTGTGATACATAAATTTTTGGCCCTATTTTTAGGAGTAATAAAAACTTTAAACTGATTTGATATGTACAAAAATTATGAAGTTATGGGGTTTTTTCACTTTTCACAAAACCCCTCCATATTTCCATCCCCTTGGTCCGATTTTGCCCATTAACGAACTTGACCGAGATTTTATGCCTCTTGATTTTATGTATCAGTTTCGAAGAGATTTGTGCTGAATTACGGATGTTATCGTGTCCATGAAAAAGTGATATTGATATATATATTCTAGGGGTTATGATTGGTGTAGATCTGCAAAAATATTTCAGAAATTCTAACATTGGGGGGAATGTAATAGGTAGTATTTCATACGAAATCTACCTAATTGAAATTAACAGCTAATTTAAATTCTTTCAAATGAGAGCAGAAATTTTATATGAATATACTTGTTAAATATTAAAAACAAATCGAAACACAATCTTGTATAATTTTAACAAAATTCTTATTTGTAAATAAAGTTTGTTGTGAAATGTTGTTCATTCAGTCATTATTATACTAAGACAATAAATTTCCAGTGATTGTCAATATACAGTCCCATTCTTAAGAAAGCGAGATAGCCGTCATTATTCGCAAATTATTTATAAATCTATGAAACCAAAAGTGCCATTAATCTAGAAATTGTGTCTTTCTTTTTGCCAAACATAAATATTTTGGTAGCAGAAGGAGACTATGTTTGGATCAAGTAGCTCCGAACTGAGTCCAGGTAGCACCCAAGTTACGGTGCTGAAAATCTAAACTAAATTATATTTATGTATTAAATTGATCATGTAAAAACAATTCAGGGGAATCGTTTAAACATTTTTGATGAACGTATTTACAGATAAACACACACATACACATACAGAAAAGAAGAAGTACATAGGCTCGATGCCACTGTAGTCTTGCCAAGTCACTACTATAAGATTTTAGGGTTAGTATTTCAAATCACAAAAAAGTTTTCATAAGATCCCTAATAATGTCTTCTTTCCAAATATAAATAATAATTTTTGCATAAAGAGTGATCCGCATATTAAATCTGTACGCAATAATTTGTTTTTCAACGTAACCTAGGATTTTGTATCGTTATTTAAATTCCTTGGGCTAAACGCATAGATTAAAATTGTATAATTTATATTTTTTTCTTCGGGGATCAACTTTTAAAAATGCTTATATACCTGAAAAAAAATTGTATCTTCCCATAAATAATTCGCCGAAATAACTTTCGAAAAATGAAACGAATGAAAGATAATCTAGACAATTTTTAGATTCAAGAAATAAATTTGGATTACGAAATAAAATTAATAAATTCATATTCAAAAAATTATGCATTATACCTACATTAACTTTTACACACAAGAAACAAAATGAACATCATCAAAGACATGGGTTTATTAAATTACAGTTCATTTCTTTCGGTAGGCTTCATATTTAGTATCTTTTCAGTAAACACCGATATCGGAAAAATTTCGATCGTCTAAAAGTATCAATTGGAATTTATGCGCCTAACATGGGAATCTATTAATCGTGCGACAAGTGGCTAAAGAGTGGCTATACAATGTTTAAACCAGAAAAAATATACAAACGCAAAAGTCATCTCATTTTTCATTTTCTAACTTTATGGATAGACCCTAACACATTTTATTTTATATTTTCTTTATGTATTTTGCACAAAATTTTGTATTTGAGATAAACGTAATGGGACAAAACAGTTTGCAATAAAAGTTCGAGATTTACACTATTTATTGATTCTATGAGACAGTTTAAAATTGATATAAAAATAAATATGTTAAATCTTGGTTCTACTGTGTTACTAGCTCTTGTTAACTGTTAGACGTTAGAGTATTGGGGGATGATGCCAATACACTCAACACCGTAGACCCTGGACAGGTTTAAGACAGGGTTTTTTCTATTGTTTGAGTCTAAATAGCGCCTCAATGTCCAAGTAACTCCAAGTTGTGGTACTTTGGTGCAAAATAAATCGTAGTATAATTAACATAATCACAAAAGAACTTAAAAAGAATCTTTCTCTTAAAGACCTTTTACAATTTTCAATGCATTTTGGAAAAGATAGCCATGCAATTTCGAAATCATTTTTTCAAATTTTACTGAAATTCTACTAACTCAGACTAACTTTAAATAATTATATTCAGCAATAAAATAATAATATAATAAAATATTATTGCAATTTAATTATTTAAACTACAGTTAAAACAATCAACTGGGAATTGAAAAACATATCATGACAAAAAAAGCGGAAGTAGATATTTAAATAATTCAAAGAATATTCTCTTTTATTTTCCAATTTCCATCCGCAAAGCATTTTTTCAATTCTAAAAACGAATTATGTGCTTTTTAAATAAATATTTTTTTCAAACAATAAAATCTTCCTTCATGCTCTCTTGAAATCCGAATGAAGATGAAAATGCTCATTCTTTTACTGATGAAAGTAAACGAGAAGCAGCAGGAAGAACCATCTTCCTCTTCCTGAAAACGCATTGCAATCGCATCATGCAACGCAAAGGAAAGAAAAAGTAATCCTCGATAGTAACAGTGTTGCAATGTAGCTGAGCACAAAGTGTTTTTATTAATGAAAGGAAATTTTTAATCGAAAAATAGGACAATTTCTTGTCTAAGTAGAACATGCCTGACGGATAACCACACTAATACAATTTGTGGTACCTCAAACAGGTTCGAAAGCCACATGGCACTTAGAAAACTTTCTTTTTTATTTATTTTGTGGAAATTCATTGGTAATAGGTTCAGTCCGTCAAGTTCACGGACCTTTCGGAAACGGTGAAAATGTTTTCGCTAGAAGGAGGTCAATTTTCAGAAGGAAAAGCACATTTATTTTGGGATTTGTCCCTATGTAGGTGTGGTGAAAAGTGAGTCAAGAGAATGACTTTTCTCTCTCATCTTGCCTCCTAACCTACTTTCTGGGCTTCTTAGATCCTTGCCCTGTTCCGATCCCGGTGAAATTTCCAGTCATGGATAACTAGACAGGGATTCATTGCCGAACCACGATCGAGGCTGGTGCGTCGCTCATGACATAAGTGAATGTTGTAATCGTGTGGGATTTGGAGGTAATGAAAGTACTTTCGGCTGGGACACAAATTGTTCACTGTGCATAAACAACAGCTGATTGCTGTCTCGATGACAAAAAGTTTCTCTGTGGACAGCACACATATCCATGAATGAAATTGGAATTTACTATCATTTAGAAACTTCTCTTATACTATTTCGTAAGTATTTTTTATTCAAATTTTTCAAATTTAATAAGTAATATTTGGCTGTCAAAATTAATTTTATTTTTCTTGTATTTTTGTCTTTTCATGAGTCAAAATTGTAACTCCATTTTGGTTTATTTTTGTAAGTATAATTAGCGAAGTCACACAATATTTCTAACATTTCCCAAAATACATCCTAATATAGATTGGTTCAACGTGATTTAAAAACAATCTCTATAAAGAAATTTTCAAATAATCCAAGACATATCTTAATGTTCGAAAAACATGACTGATGTATATTTTATATTATATGCTAAGCTTTAATTGTTTGAAAATTGAACATGTCTTTGTCCAATTCCGCTAACATACCCAGATATATTAAGCATTTGTAAAGCATATTGTCTAAAATATTTTTGTCTCCTCGTTTAAAGTATTGAGCTTTGACATATTATTTTATGTCTAATTAATGTTTCCGTAAATGTTGAAGATTTCTCAAATATTATTTAAAGTTTTATGTAATTACGTCTGTTTTGTACTGTAAAACTACTCTAAAATTTGAAAAGTTTGCTTTTATTATCACACTTAATTTTTTAATTCTAGAGCTGTACGCTATATGTACATAATGAGAACTGCAATCTATGGTTCTGTATACCACAATACTTTAATTGAAAGCCGTTTGAATATTTTTTGCTTTTTTAGAGAACTGCAATCTATGGTTCTGTATACCACAATACTTTAATTGAAAGCCGTTTGAATATTTTTTGCTTTTTTAGATCAATAATGAAATAAATGATTATATTTTTATATTAAATGAAATAATGATTTATTTTTTTTTTTAACAAAAAATGCAATTGAAAATTATAAACTATTTTTTTTTATCACTTTACAACTGTAATGGAAAAATATAACATTTATTGTACGTGTATTTTTTCAATTTTAATTTTAATTTTTTTTTAATGACTAGTATAGTAAATGCATAAAACATTGTTTGAAAATTTTTTTAAGAATAACATAAATTTTACAAATATTGAAAATCGCAATGTTTTAACAAATTTCTATCAGCATCACAAAGAATCTCAGGCTGTGTAAAAATAAATAATATAAAACTATTATAAGATTTTAAAAAGTCTTATTATAAGCGAAAAGCGTGTTTTGGTATATTTTCCTACATACCCACACTGTAAAAAAAATAATGCCAGTTTTCCGGTAGGAATCGGAAAAATAGTTGCCCTTATCGTACCGGAATAATTTCCAACCCAGCTCGGAATAAAATCCGTAAAATCGGAATAAAATCTGTTAAATACCGTTTTACTGACTATTTCCTTATTTCTACAGATTTTATTCCGAGCTGGGTCGGAAATTATTCCGGTACGATAAGGGCAACTATTTTTCCGATTCCTACCGGAAAACTGGCAGCATTTTTTTTACAGTGCACAAGAGAAAATCTAATATATTGCAGTACATTGCATGGAACGATAACATTAGCAATGTTGCCTTTTGCTAGATCAAGCATATATATATACAATTTTTATCACGAGAACAATAAGCAGAACATCTTTGGTTGAATAATGAATACATATAGCAGCATCTCTTGAATTTCTCAGTCTTTTTGCCGAGCCCTAGCATATAACTTTTATTAACATCAACTTCATTTTCGCTGCCTGAAATTTGATTTGCAATAAATATATCTTCATCTGATCTGTCTAATTCGTCTTTGACATGAATTTTCAAGGTCATTCATCACTGTATTTATTAGCTTTGGTGAATCTTCATCGGCTACCATTTGCTGTTGTATCATTTCTGCTTTTCTTACTGTGATCGCTTAGCTCTATGGTTTTATCTATATTTTTTTAATGCAATATGCGATTTAATAAATTTAATATACCATAAAATGCAGTTACTTGGACCCTAAACAAAGTGTTTAAAATCAGTATTTGTAGTATGTTTTAAATCCATTATTCTACAGCGTTGTAAGTAGTGTTGACATGTGTTCCGCGTAAATCGGGGCTCCAAATGCTCTGGGCGCCAGTGTTTTAAAGTAATTTTCTTCTCCTTATGTAATGGCAGAATTATCTACGATTAAAGATGGCGAAATAAACTGTAAGAAATTAGTGGTGTCCAGAGCATTTGGAGCCCTGATTTACTCGGGACACCTGACAACACCAGTTGTGTGTATTGATGTGATTTACCATTATTCCATAGGAAGCAGTGCTTACTTGTGAAAAGCATTACTTCCAGGATTGATTTTTAACATTTTTTTTTTTTTATTATTTGAGTCCAAGTAACCCCAAGTTACAGTAATATGATTTCTAACAATAAACAATAAAAAAATACGAAAATTTACATTAAAAGAATTTGAAGAACATTTACATAGCTGCACACTGAGGTTAGGATAAATCCCAAGGTCTCTATTAATGCAAATTTTTACAGAATTGAATGTACAATGTAGACTTTTAGGTTATAAACTTTCTCTCCACATTCCCTTCTCTTAATGTAATTGAAATAAATACGCTTTCCTCAAAACCCAAATCTCAAAAAGGTATGGTTAGGAAAATTAAATGGTGTACAGAATGCTACGGTGTGCCCTAGAGTTAATTTTCAGAAAATAAATAACTAAAATGTACAAATTAATATTTTTGTAAACATATTTTAGTACAAACTACTTTAGTACCAACTTTCTTTATGCAATGTATTTCAATTCCATAAAATACTAATAAACACAAATTAACCAGCAATAGCCACAAATAGCCACTAATAAACACAAATGCATTAAAATTGTTTCGGATATAAATTAAGTATTGTTTTTAAAAACAGTTTTTTAATCACATTTTATATCTAAATGCTCTTGAAATGCATATAAAAATAAATTACAGTTTTGCTTTAAAATTTTGTTAAAATGCTTGTTAATGAAACTTTTGTTTTTTTTTTTTTTTTTTTTTTTTTTTCGAAAAGACGTAGCCAGAGAATGGCGGGCAACAGACCGACCCACCTTCGAAATAAACTTGAAGGGGGTCCTCTTATGTACTTTTATTTGAAAGAATGACGTTGTAGCTTCTCTCGGAAAAAATAATTCTGGTTGCCGGTTTTCTTATTTTTTAAACAATTAAAATGAAAAATAATAAAATAAATGCACTTGATAATACATACATTTGACATTACATAATTGAACTGTCAAAAACCTGCAATCACCAGCATCAAAATGTTTATCAATTAAAAAGTGATCAATTATTTTATCTTGATTTTCAATGCTTTAATATTTATTATTTTTTATGCTTTACCTTTTTCTTGAACTTAATATATTTATCACCATTTTAAAGCATAACAAGTGTCTAAAATATAAAAAAAAAGCTAATGACTAATCTTTAAAGTTAACTCTATCACCAAAATTTGAGAGCATCTGGTCACCAGTGCTATAGTCGCAAAAATACAGAGGATGTGCTCTATAGTATATTCGCTATAGCTTCATCTGAGAAACAGTGGGTATACGAATTTTATTTTAAAATTCTAGAAAGTATACTGTGTACCAACGTATACCCTCCACAATAGCCCTGCTGGTAACCTTCAATAACATGAACGAGTCATTCCTTACGTGGTTTGTACAGTATTTGAAAAAGAAACTGAGCTTTGCCTAAACTAGGATAAATATACATTGTGCAGACTGATACGTTTGAATGATTTTGCTTAAACAAATGAATGCAATGAACTCAGCTGATTCAATTTTTTTTACGAAAAAATGTAAAACATGTTAGTTTTCTTTAAGAAACTATGATACTAATACAAAGATAAAAAATATTTTAATTCTTGTTAAATATATCCTGTAAATAACAAAGTATTTCCTTATAAGGTTTTTATGAAAGTTGTTTCTACTTATGTAAATATATACTAGCAGGAATGACCGAGCTAAGCTCGGTCAAAATTAGCTTTGTGTTTATCTCGATATATTTTTCCCACTAAATCATTCTTGCTGTTTTAGATACAATTAGCTTGACCCTGAGGCATAGTGATCCAAAATGACGCACTAATCGAATTTTTTCGAACATGCGACCTAATACAATGCTCTTCTCGAGCCTGAAAACGATGGAATACAAAATTTAGTGAAAATCGTTAGTCATACTCTAGATAAAATAAGCTTGACCCACGTTGATTCAAAAAACCACTAACCGAAATTTATCGAACGTGTGAGCTATTTCAATGGTCTTTTTGTTCTGTGAAACGGTATAAGAAAAAAAATTGTCAAAATTGTTTGAACATTTTTGAGATGGATGCCGTTAGCTTGACCCCGACCCATTATCACAAAAATGACCCACTAATAGAATTTTCTTGAGCAGGCGACCCAGCCCACTGGTTTTATATTGTCCAGAAACGGTGTAGTACAAAGTTTTGTCAAAATCTTTTGAGCCGTTTTTTAGATAAAGTTAGCTCTATCCTGATCCATTAGGACCCAAAATGACCCATTGATTGAATTTTCTTGAACATGAGACCCTGCGCAATGGTCTTATCATGCCCGGAAACTGTATTATACAAAATGTTTCAAAATGTTTTGAAGCGCTTTTTAAATACAATTAGCTTGACCCTGACCCATTGTGAGCCGAAATGACCCACTAATAAAATTTTCTTGAACATGCGACCTAGCCCAATGGTCTTTCCGAGCCCGAAAATGATAGAATACAAAATTTAGTCAAAATCGTTTAAGCCGTTTTTCGATAAAATTAGCTGGACTCTGACCCATTGTGACCCAAAATAACCCACTAATCGAATTTTCTCGAACATTTGACTTAGCCCAATTCTCTTCTCGTGCCCAGAAACGGTATAATATAAAATTTGGTCAAAATGTTTTGAGCATGTTTTTAGATTCAATTAGCTTGACTCTGGCCCATTGTGACCCAAAATGACCCACTAATTGAATTTTCTCGAACATGTGACTTAGCCCAAATGTCATCTCATGACCAGAAACGGCAGTATATTAAAAAAAATTGTGAAAATGTCTTGAGCCGTTTTTAGATGTAATTAGCTTGACCCTGACTCATAATGACCCACTAATCGAATTTCTCAAACACGTGACCCATCCCAATGATCTTTTTGTGCCCGAAAACAATAGCTTACAGAATTTCGTCAAAATAGTACAGCCGTTATCTAGATAAACTTAGCTGGACACACGGTGACCCAAAAATGACCAACTAATCGAATTTTATCGAACACGTGACCCATCCCAATGGTCTTTGCGTGCCCGAAAATGGTTAGATACAAAATTTAGTCAAAATCGATTGAGCCATTCTTTAGATATAATTAGCTTGACCCTGACTCATTATGACCCAAAATGACCCACTAATCGAATTTTATTGAACACGAGACCCATCCCAATGGTCTTTTCGTGCCCGAAAACAGTAGGATGCAAAATTTCGTCAAAATCGTTAGAGCCGTTATCTAGATAACTTAGATTGACCTACGGTGACCCAAAAATGACCCACTAATCGAATTTTCTCGAACATGTGACCTAGCCCAATGGTCTTCTCGTAATCCAAAACTGTAGAATATAGAGTTTAGTAAAAATCGTTAGAGTCGTTTTTTAGATAAAAATAGCTTGACCCACAGTGACCCAAAAAATGACCCACTAATCGATTTTTCTCGAACACGTGACCCATCCCAATGGTCTTTTCGTGCCCGAAAATGGTTAGATACAAAATTTAGTCACAATCGATTGAGCCGTTCTTTAGATATAATTAGCTTAACCCTGACCCATTATGACCCAAAATGTCCCACTAATCGAATTTTCTCGAACACGAGAGCCATCCCCATGGTTTTTTTCGTGCCTGAAAATGGTTAGATACAAAATTTAGTCAAAATCGATTGAGCCGTTCTCTAGATATAATTAGCTTGACCCCGACCCATTATGATTCAAAATGACCCACTAATCTAATTTTCTCGAACATGAAACCCATCCCAATGGTCTTTTCGTGCCCGAAAATGGTTAGATACAAAATTCAGTCAAAATCAATTGAGCCGTTCTCTAGATATAATTAGCTTGACCCTGACACATTATGACCCAAAATGACCCACTAATCGAGTTTTCTCGAACACGTGACCCATCCCAATCGTCTTTTCGTGCCCGAAAACAGTAGGGTGCAAAATTTCGTCAAAATCGTTAGAGCCGTTATCTAGATAAACTTAGCTTCACCCACGGTGACCCAAAAATGACCCCCTAATCGAATTTTCTCGAACATGTGACTTAGCCCAATGGTCTTCTCGTAATCCAAAACGGTAGAATATAGAGTTTAGTGAAAATCGTTAGAGCCGTTTTTTAGATAAAAATAGCTAGACCCACAGTGACCAAAAATGACCCACAAATCGAAATTTCTCGAACACGTGACCTAGCCCAATAGTCTTCTCGTGCCCGAAAATGGTTGGATACAAAATTTGGTCAAAATCGATTGAGCTGTTCTTTAGATATAATTAGCTTGACCCTGACCCATTATGACCCAAAATCACCCACTAATCGAATTTTCTCGAACACGAGACCCACCCCAATGGTCTTTTCGTGCCCGAAAACGGTAGGGTGCAAAATTTAATCAAAATCGTTAGAGCCGTTCTCAAGATAAAATTTACATACACACACACACACACAATTTTTGCTCGCATTATAGTATAAGATATATAGATATAGATATAGATATTAAATGAAGTCACTCTTCTTTTTTGCAAACTACGACATCATACTATCCGCACAAAAATAGTTCTGCAACCATATTTTAAATGCTTAAGAAAAGTTTCAAATGAGAAAATACTTCCTCATAAGGGTTTGAGTAAATGCTTGATTGCTGGTACTGTTGCTACTATTGTTATTTTGTTAGATGTAATTTTGATACTAGTACTGGTACCATTACTATCACCAGTTCAACAATTTTTATTACTTAATAAAAAGCTACTTCATTTATTCTCTAAAAATTTCCTCTTGTAAACTGTCAATACTTAGAGTTGATCCGCAAGTTTTATTAATACTCGATGACATACGTTATTGCTTTTGTTGTATTTGTGGGGTCGCATCCCGTTACTCCCATATTTATACACTTTATACAGCGATATTTTAGGGAAAGGGGATAATTAACAAGAAATGTATGTTCTTTTTCCTTTAATGACAAAAACCGAATAAATTATACCAAATTGGCACCTGCAAAGACGATGTTGCAGTCAGAAAAAAGTCACTGTATCGTACTGACACAAGGATAGTAATCGAGCGTTAAGACAATGTATCATCAACCGAAAATTTTATGAGTCGAATTCCAAAATATACATTTCTTGCATATTTATAGAGACCGATGAAGTTTCTGTGTTCCGCTTTCTCTCTTGGTATGCCTTTTTTTTCACAGTTTTTCAGTGCATTATGCGTGATATAACCGGGCGTTCATCCTTGGCATTGAGCAGAAACCTTCTGTTGCAAGTTCCGGTCGTCGGTCGGTCACTGGACTCAGACAAGCAGTTTTCTTCGTCCTAGACCTACTTTCTACCATTAATAGCGCTAGACAATAGTTTCTCTTGATTGGGATCATCAAATTTGTTGACAATCATCGTCGTTTTTTTTTGGGGATGCTGTTCCCCGAACCGTAAAAGAAAATAGACAATTACTTAATTCGACATATATTATTTAAGAAGCCATTTTTGAAGAACAGTGTGGAATTTTCTCGAGTACAAACTACTTCACAAAAAATAAATTGCGTGGCATATGGAAATTTATTTGAATATTTTTTTTTTTTTTTCACAATTTTATCACAAGATGTATTTTTGATAAATTACACTTTAAAAACGTTAATAAATGCCTTCATTACTCATTTTCTTGCCGGCTTCCTAATATTTTTTCTTTAAAAAAAATTATAAAAACATGCATTGGTAAATTTTGTCCATACATTTCTATTGTATACACAAAAAGGTACAGGCTACAGCTTTAATAAATGCAACACCATAATAAACGAAAGACTTAGTAATTTTTAGAAAACCGAATACTTTATAAAAATTTTATTCGATAACCATTAATCATTAAATGGTAATTATATTCCGATGTAAATGTCTAATACTAATAAACACTAAAAAAAAGGAATATTAAAATGAATTTTACACATTGCATTAAGTGTCTAATTTCTTTTGAGCTGATAGTTGAAATATAATACTGAAACAAAGAGAAGCTCGTGGAACATTTTCCATAATTTTAATTCTACACTTGAATGTAACTGAATAAAAATTTTAAAACGTACTGAAATTTTAATGCCAAATGTTTAAAATTTTCTTTTCTTTTTTTTTATATTCATCAGTTAACTAAAATCTTATTTTATCGTCATAGTTTTGAAAATTCGTTTTTCATGACTGCCACATTACTTTAACAAACCTGTACTATGACCCCAATCTATGGTACATTCTAATCAGTAATCGGTTTTTTTAGGCCTTAGTCGTAATAAAAAACCCATCGGCATACGCTATAACCAAAAGATGTACACCAGATACTGTATGCTATTGGCTGAATAAAAATTCAAAAACATACTGAAATTTTAATGCCAAATATTTAAAATTTTCATCCTTTTTTCTTTAATTTATCAGATAACTAAAATCTTGCTTTAGCTTCATAATTTTGAAAATTTATTTTCCATGTCAGTCAGATAACTTTAATAAACCTGCTCCTCCATCTCTGTTACATTCTAATCAGTGTTATAGTTGTTAAAAGAACCAGGGGTATACGCTATAGGCAAAAGGTATACACTAGAGAGTATATGTTATAGCTACGAAGAGTATAAGGAGTTATCCTGAGGGCACACGGCTGATACCCTCCACTACATCTCTGTTTTTAATTCTTTTAATTTTATTTCAAAACGTTACAAAATAA
Organism: Maratus speciosus; assembly: GCA_963932465.1. Taxonomy (NCBI): domain Eukaryota; kingdom Metazoa; phylum Arthropoda; class Arachnida; order Araneae; family Salticidae; genus Maratus; species Maratus speciosus. The sequence goes on along the minus strand of OZ010787.1, from coordinate 337,863,306 downwards.
CATTTAACTCAATATTTAATGAATGTTAAAGTTTAATTTCTAAGTTCCTATACCAAAATATTTTATTAGCTCTTTTTATTTAAAACAAAATATCCACATTAAATAAACTAAAAGTTATAATATGTATAAACTTTTAAAATTATATTAAACTCAGTTATTACCAATAACATTTTAAATAAAAAATAACTTTACTTATTCATTAATCTAAATTAACACTTGTAAAATTAGTATATTAAAGAAATAATTTTATAAAAGAGTATGAATTTAGGAAGATAAAAATTTATATACGTCTTGATTTGAAAAACTGAAAAAGCATTTTAAACATTGTCTCACAATTTCCGGTCGATATGCCCAGTGCCCAACAAATAACAAAGAAGTTCTGCTTCACATATTACTCGCCAAAATAGGCAAAAAATGTGTGCTAAATAAAGATATGCATCAAAGTGTGGCGCTTTTCTTTTAATTCCCGACTTGTTTAACAAATAAAAAGAATAGTGTAGATATGTTCATATATTTCTCAACGTTAATATTTCTAAGTATCGTAGAAAAACTCTCATATATATTTATATATGCATGCCATATGCATATATATATGCAATGCATCCCATGTATGCATATTTAAGCATATATGCATAGTTCTCCCTCATGTGTATGTATAAATCGATTTTTTGGGGGGCGGGGGAGGCAAAGAAGGAGTAATTAATTCATATGTTTGTTCTTAAATAAAAAAATTTTGAGTTGCTAACATTTATTCTTTCATTAAAATTTTAGCGAAACAATTTCCCTAAAAGAAAAGTGCCACAGTGTCCTTATGAAAAGTGCAATGTTCGTACTATAAAATGTGTTTGATAACTTGTTCCACATAGTTAAACTGCCATTAAATAGTTAATAAAAGTACAGCTGAATAAAAAAATATTGCTGCTTATTTCATCATCAAATTAAAACATAAAATAGAAATAATAAAGATCCCGAAAGGCCCCGGTACTGTGCCATACGTGTAGGCCAGCATAACCTGGGTGATCAGCAGATTCTAGGTTGTTTTATTTTTTAACTTGAAAAAAAAAATAATTAACCCCTTCGGGACCGGGGGCTTTTAAACTAATTTTATTCAGTTGGCACCACTTTTTCTTTTAAAGTTACCTTTACTTAAACAATCGCGAAAGTGCTCTAATTAAAGAAACTAAATATTACTTTTCTTTTTTACTGGTGCCTAAAACAAATTCTATATGCTCTTTTTAAGGGTGCATATATGCACCCATGGTCCCAAACGAGTTAAGGGTAATAAAATTAACGGTAATAATTGAAACTCCTTTTATAAATCTTCGCTATTATTATCATTATTAGTAACTGTGAGAATTTACTGAGTGAATTACATTAATTATTCTTATCTTTTTAACTCATATTAACTAAAATGTATGTTATTTAGCGATAATTTTGTTGTAAAGCAATAATGAATATGAACTTTTACGGATTCCATTTTATAACACCATATGTATATGTCAAAAGGTATACCACACAATATTTATATCTCCTCAAAACTGAATATTTCTAGGAAAAACATAAATACATACAGGTTAATTTGTAAAATAACGCCGAAATCCAACCGGGCCAGGGACCTCGAATGCATCAAGACGGCTCAGCTTCGCACAATTTCTAAAAATGTAGATAAACTTAATCGTTTTATGAAAAGTGTATTTCTTTATAAAAACTATTCTACCTTTAAAATGCAAGAATAGTGATGCAAAACCATAAAAAACATTAAATATTTTACATAATTATTACATAGATATTATAAATCATTACAGTCATCCTATTCTCATCACTTTTTTTATACGAATTCTTTGTTTAAACTAAAAGCAAGGAGTTGAAACCTTTTACCCTGACTTTTTAAACTATGACTATTAGAAATAAAAATTTCAAAATATTATTATTTTTAAGTTTGTTGTTAATTAAATGCTTCATCATCATTTATATAGAGCCATGTTTATATATACATTATGCGATATTTAAATTTCTCACATTTATTTCTTCACTATAGATCAAAACATAACAGTTTCAAATACTTTGCAAACTACCGAAAATTGATAAATCGTTCACTAATGTGACAGATAATAAATATATATATATATAGATGCTGACATTTCAAAAATCTTACGCAAAACAAGCATAATTGATTAACTGATGCGGGATCCGGATTTTTTAATTTTTTAAGCTTTATAGATGTACTGTCCCATACCTGCTAACATTCTTTATATATATATATATATATATATATATCCTAGAAATGTAATTTGAACTAGAAAAATTATTCAATCAAAAGTTTCTTGTTCATGTCTCGTTATTTAATAATATATTTCCATAAATAAAATTCCTGGTTTATTTGATTTGGGAAAAAAAAAGCCCAGAAGGTTAACATTTTATAGCAAACAGTAAATCCCATTTACTAATCGTGTAATTTTCATTACTTACAGCTATGTCACCCGTTTACAATTGAAAATTCTTTTACTCCATCCCCTCGAATTGTTAAATAATCGCAATGATGAGATCACAACTAGTTTACATTTTGGCTAGCAGAATTTCCAAATACTAATTTTATTTAATCTCAGATATTCTGAAGTTAAATAAAGCGAAGATACAATTCGGAATTACTTGCAGTTAAACTATAAACTACGTCGGGGTTAAAAATAGGATCCTTATGACAGAATATACAGTTATAAAAATAAATTGATTAACGAATACTTTTATTAAAAAATTTAAAGAAAAAATATATGATATTTCCACCTAATTTATTTTAATCGGAAAGTGATAGGTAAAAGAAATAACCGGTCAAGTGCGAGTATTACTCGCGCACAGAGAGTTCTGTACAATAAATATATAAATTAATAACTGGGCATTGCATTATACAAATGTATCATTTAAAGTTGTTATCTGGGCTTTAAAAGCCGATGGCGAATACAGTACGCCTGTGTCTTTATATATGTCCAAACCGTCCGTGTGTTTAAGGGTTAATATTTCGGCTAATTACAGACAATTTTTTTTTTCAAAAATCATTATCAACAATTCTTTTATACTTCTGCGACGATATGTACCTCCAGCTCTCCTCAACTCTTTTGCTGAACGGCCGTAAATCGAAATTCGTGTGTAAAGAAAAAATGCGATTTGCTCAAAAACTATGTGAACTAGGGTAATCACCGTAGTTTTCCTGAAAGGTTAAAATTAACTCTAGTAAGCCTACTTTTTCATAATTTTAGTTACAATAGATTCGGATATAGTTTGGGGGGGGGGGGGGGGGCATATTTTTGTATTACATTTTCGACGATATCTCTGAAAATATAATACCTAAAATTTAAATAAATGTATTTTTGAGTTCGGCGTTACGAAAGCTTTCATACAATACCCCCACACGTTAGACAATGAAAAGTTTTTTTTTTTTTTTTTTAAGTAACTTAATTAGACCCTCTACATTTTTCCTAAATATATTTGTGAATGGGTTATAATCTGTAAATATGTGGGTCAATAGCATTTATTACTTCAGCCAATTTGAACTTCCCACATTCCAAAGTTTACGAGTAAAATGGCTGTGACAAACGGAGAGACAGACGCCAGAGGTGATCTTATAATGGTTCCGTTTTCACTTTTTAAGTGCAGAACCCTAAAAATAAAATAAAGACCTTTGTGCACATTTAGGAAATGTTGCTTCTAGTACTAATAAAATGAATTAACAATTAAATCTGAATAATGTAGACAAAAACTGCCAAATGGAGAGCTGTAATACATACTTTTAATGTAATTTCCATGTTGGTCAAATACCATGTTAGTCTAATATACATATATTAAATTGTAAATATCTTAAAATAGCAGCACTGTTGTGTCTGTTGAAATAGCATAAAAACAATATTTGAACTTTATTGAACCTAGCATAATTTTGCTATTGAAATACTATAAAATATTATAATTTCTGTATATTACTGAAAAGCTACACAATGTGATTTTTCCATACAGTTGGGAGTCACGCAGTCCTCATATTAACAGTTCAGTGTATATTTACATGCGAATCACGATGAATTGGAGAAAGGGCAGCATAAAAACAAACATTAGAATAAATTTCTAAAGAATTTTTAAGTTTTAAAAGGGTCGAATTCATTAGTTTGTCAAAAATATTATAATGGTACATTCGAACAAAAGAAATGCATTTATACGAGGGTGTATCAATAAGTTTTTGCCCTCACATAGAAATAATTGAGTCAAATTTATGATACTGCTGCATTGTATTAGTCCTTTTCTAAATAGTCACCGTTCACAATAACACAATTCTGCAAACGGTATTTCAAAAAGAGGGAGGAGGAAGTATTCCAGGAGGCGTGATAGCAGACCCAAAGGGGGGCATTTTTCTAACATTTGCCGACCCTCATATGTGACATGCTATTGAAAAGACCTGTGACCACTTATTCATGTTATGCACCCCCGAGCCCCTCCCCCCAAATTTGCCTCTAGGGGGGCATGAACAGTGTCCGCAAAATTTAGAAAAGTCCCCCCCCCCCAGAGGGCAAAATTGGAGTGAGGGGCTCAGGATTTGCATAACATGAATAAGTGGTCACAGGCCTTTCCAGCAATATGTCACATGTGGGGGTCGGTAAAAGTTAGAAAAAGGCCCTATTTCGGTCTACTACCGCACCTCCTGGAATACGTCCTCCCCCCCTCTTTTTGAAATACCGTTTGCCGAAATGTGTTACTGTGCACGGTGACTATATAGAAAAGGACTAATACAATGTAGCAATTTCATAAATTTCACTCAATTATTTCTATATGAGGACAAAAACTTTGATAGCCCCTCGTATTATTATCATTAGCACAGTAGAAAATATACTGAAAGTAATAGCTGTTCCTATCATTAAAAATGATTTTCATTAGTTTAAACCTATAAGAATAATTAAAAATTTGGGTCTTACAACCGCAAAACTAATCATTGTCAGAAAAAAAAATGTTTGTCATATAACAAACATTAAACGAAATGAATGAACGAATCTTGCTACAACAAAGCAAAAAACAGGTCTATTTATTATTTATTACTACCTGTATAGCAACACGTAGTGCTGGATTTGTATTTTTAAATCTTACAAGATTTTGGGGAGGGGGAAGGAAATCTAATTGTATTCTATATTTTAAAAATATTTCTAATATTAATTTTATACATATTTTTGTTTTTGTAAGGAATCATATTTACAATGTAGGTTAATTGAAAATTATGAAAAAATTATTGCAATCGATTTTTAAATTGTTTACGTTTCGCAAATTACGTTATTTTCATGCAATAACACTAGAGGGTCTTTATAAGAGAGTGACTACATAGAGTAAAAAAAATAACTAGTGGAGAAGATTTTTTACTTTTATTTTTATTTTATTTTTTTATTTTTGGGGAAGTGGGGGGGGGGGGGGGATTTGGGAAGCTTCTCATTATTTTGCATTGACGAGCCTGTGATTATCGTTACGCTAATGTTTCTTTGGTTATCTAAGTATTCCATGCGAACAGTTTACAGTAGCTCCATGTTCTATCAGAAGTCATTCATTTATATGTTCTTCAAATTCGGAAAATGGTATTCCATACAGATGAAAAATTTTCAAGTTTTGGTTAATAATTAAGTAAATTCGGAGGTATGTTGCATAAGTATACTTTTCAAATCATTGTTTTAAGAGAAAGAAAAGATAAAAAATTGTTAAACTGATTTATCGGAACAAAGAAAAATAAATGGTTGTTTTTTGGCCAGTTTGGATAGCAGACTACAATCCTGGAATTGGATGTAATCAAATTGATTTTTTTTTCTCAGTTTTAATGGGAAAATGGCAACAAAAAGGGTATTTCGATAAACCTGATATATTCTCTTTATTTCTTCTTTTCCACTGTAATGGAGTAGATTATCTAGCATCATTACAGAAATTTCACAAAAATATACAAAAAACTTAAGATCTAGAAAACTAACTTAATCTCTTCAAGGACGATTTTTTTATGGTTAAAAAAATGACCTTTTTTTTTCTTTTGTACGATTTGTTCATTTTGTACTGATAGGAATTCAATAAACAATTAAATTTAAAAAATCAAAAAACCCGACTGCGTAAAAAGCGAACTAATTAATTATTTATCATCAATGTGAAACTATTTTTTTTCAATTCCTACTATTAGCTCACACTCTCGCTATATATATCTTGTTCAAGTTTTCAATCGTTAATAAAATACTTATTATTCATCCAATCAAGCTCAAATATATGTTTTTAAACTTGTAGTGGATGACACTTGAAGTTAATCCAATTTTTTTCAAATATTAATTCATTAATTAAATTAAATTAATTAATTTTCAATAATCGAGAGAGCTCTCTTCTTGATCAAGGTATTTTTAGACCGAGAGAGCCCTCTTCTTGATCAAGGCATTTTAAGTCCTACCGAACAGGAAAGAAGAATGGAAGAAAAAAAATCTCTTATTGACTTAAGTAGGTATTGACTTAAAATATTTTTTTTTATTACTTGTTTATATTACTTACCTATTTTTTTTTCTTGTATTGATGACTTTTAAGTTGTGCTTAATTGTTAGTTCCTGTCTATAAACACTGTTTTGATGAGGTCTATAGATGCCTATGATGGTTAGAGTTGCAGTAAAAATAGATATCCACAATACATACACAACTTCCAGGTTGTATAATATTTTAACGGAGCTTCTGACTGTAAAATAGTCAATAAAACATCGTCTTCATTTTGAAAGACCTATCCAATGATATGCCACTCAATAGGGTGAGTAAATTGTTTTTTCGTCACTACCGCCATTTTGTATTTTACGTCCGCCATTTTGAATTTATAAAAAAAAAAAACCTAGCCTATAATCATCGGGCCGTTAAGACGAATTGATAGAGACCTCATTCATTAAAATTCATCCAGTCGTTGGGATGTTTCGAGGGTATAAAGAAATCCACATACACAGATACGCGTGAAACACATATCCCTTCTTTTCGGTCGGGTAAAAAGAAAAAAAAGTTGGAAAACAATAAAAATTCACACAAAAAAAAATAACGTGCACATTTGTGACCACTGAGCGTTAATGGTAATTTATGAATGAAATGATTTCGTCTAAAATAAAAAACTAACAGTAAATTTCTTTCGTACATTCTTACAAATTACTAAAACTTAACATATTTAATATATCTGATATTATTTTTATCAAATATTAAAGATTTTTTCAAATAATCTAACAACACTGACTGCAGAAAAATTACTTCACGCTTTTTTATATCTGTAACTGTACATCGGTGCTGCCAAACCACAAAATTTTTACTTCTCTTGTTGAGGGATTCTGTAGTGAATAAGTTATTATCAAATTTTTGTTTCTTTTATAATTTACAGTAATTATAATTATAAAAAACTAAACGTCCACATATGTAACCAAGGGAGTGAAGAGGTTAAATTTAAACATTCCCAAAGTTATTATGTCATCTTCGGATTTATCCGAATAACTCGCATTAGTTTCACCGCGCATCGATCCATATTATGGTAGGAGTAATTGTGAAATACAAATATACGCCGACATATTTTTAATATAATATATTCAAAACAGAGTGGTCTGCTTTTATTCGCCGAAGGAATCCTAGACGATCATTTTCACGTACTACTGACTTTTGCTGTGAATACGATTAAGGTAACATAGAACATCTCGACAAGTAAAATGAAGCAGTTTTTGCGAAATATTTAACATGTATTTTACTTTAAAATATAGATAGAAAAGAATTTTTTTTGCAGTAAATATTCATATTGTAGCCCATATATAAATCAAAAGATATTAATTTCATGCATAAATTAGTTTACTAATTAACTTTTACAAGAACTTTACAAGAACTAATTAACTTTTTATATATCTCTATGAAATGTTTTGAACAATATGTCTGTTCGGTACACTTTTCTAAAAAACAGTTGAATATATCACCTTAAAATTTGTTATGGTAGCAGAAAACATACTATTTGAGAATAATATGAAGCAATTTTCATTTTGGATTAAAAGAAATAAAATTAAAAATATTTTACTAAAAAAACTTTGAAAATCCTAAAAATTTTAAGAACATATTTTTCATTATTATTTTTTTTTTTTTTATTTCACTCACACCTATAATGTTAGACATTTTTAAAGAAACAAGTTAATTACACAATTTTGAAGAAAGTTTCAACTGTTTACCTAAAATAGAATTTTAGAAATATGTACCAAAGCATAGAAAAACACATTTCGAGAAAAGGCAAAAATCTATATACACACCCACAGTGCTTAAAATATATTATTTTAAAACCTTCCAGCACCATAATCATTTAGTAACATAATCTTTTAGCTCTATTTTTTAGGCCGATAATTAAAAGCTCAAAAATTTGAACCATTTTATGTTCCATGTGCCCTTAAAAAATAATGACTTTTTTTTATATTTATTAATTTAGTTTTAAAATAAAAAGGCTTAAATTGTAAGCTAAAAATCGATCGATATAAAATTATTATCATTTATAGATCTTCCATAATTATGTCCATTATCAATTTTAGAGAGGGTGATTTGGCGCAAAATCATATATATTGTTAAAACCAGCTTTGTATTTTTTATGAGGCAAACATTTCATGGCATCCTATGTGATAATTGCCTTGCTTATCGTGATGCCAACCTGGATTATATTACAAAATTAATAATGATAATTAAATATTAGCTATTTATGCTTACTAATCCAGCTTTAAATTAAAATTAATAAGTTGTGAGCTAAAAATAGCATTGATTTAAAACTGTTATCATTTACAGATTTTTCTTTATCAGATGGGAAATTGGCAAATTTTATATAGCGTGTTTTGGTGTAAAATTAAATGCATTGTTGTAACCACGTTTGTTTTTATGAGACTAGCATATAATGGTATTCTAGGGGATAATTTCTTTGCTTATGAATGATGCAACTCTTGGTTTTAGATCCGATTATGGAATATTGGATCCTTATACTTACCAATCCAGTTTTTAAATTAAAATATATAAGTCATAAGCTACAAGTATAATCATTATCATTTAAAAGCTTAATTAGACCTTTCAATTACCGTAAGATTCCTTAAAATCCATCGATTACTTCTTGAGTTTTTGAGTATTGAAGGGTTGACTGATTGATTTATTCTCCCGGGGTTTTTTTCTGTTTTCTAAAAAAATATTTTAGTTATCTAAATGTAACAAACTGCAGATTGTAGCCAAAATTATTCTCTATCTACCCCTGATAAGTTTAGTGTGTGTTATGAAACCGTTTTTGAGCCTGTTCCGGACAAACACACAAACAGACAAGCAAAAAAAATTAATCTTATTTTCGACTCCCCTTATTTAATTTTGTTATTAAATAAGACATAAATTTCTCCTAAAAAATAGGGGAACCCATAACCCCTCTCTGCCTACTCTAATGCTCACAGGAATGTATATAAATATGTATGCTTCATAACAGCAACGCTAAAAGCTTTTTTTCATTATTTGTTTTAATTATTAAAAAAAAGAATCAGTGAAATCCACGGGAATAAATATACTATACTCATAACAGCGAAGCTAATTTTTTCTGAAAACATTTCTCATAAAACAATGAACATAATCAGTGTTTGTTCAAACAAAAGCAGGACTATTCATTATTTAGGGAGTAGAAGATATAGAAAGGAAAAGTAGTTTCTGTGTCATTTTACGTTAACGGATGGATGATTTTGGCAGGTTTATTGTATTAAAAATGGGCCATACGCATGAGAAGACTAATGTGGGTGTTCTTTACATGATTTTGAAGATGCGTTTATAATATGAATCTAAAATAATATTACTACATTTTAACATAAGAAATAATTTTCACACTTATCTTACTTCAATATTTATGTTAGTTTTACGGAATATTCTACAATTTACGAAAATTACTCCTCCCCCTTCCGCTAGAGAAAACATAATTCTTTTCAGTAACTGCCATAGTTATAACTAAGAAATAGTTCGCACTTTAATGCATAGGTGCCAAAGGATTGCGGATTGTGATGACCACTATTTTTTAAAATATCTCTTCGCCTTATGTAATCGAAGAAATCTACAATTAAATAAGGCGAAGAGTCTTTTTTATACAGTGCAATTCAAAATCCTTGGCAACTATGAAAAAACATTAATATATAGTGCTTGATAATAAACGCCATTGGCCATGGTTGTTCTTTTAATATTCTTTAGACTAAAACCATCCACAAAAATTTCATTATTATCATTGATTGATAGAATACAACATTACATTTTATTTTTTATTACGAATTATATTTAACAATTATTCACGAAGTTGTTTGTGCTACTTTCGCAGTATTCTCAGAGATAACAATAAATTTTCTGGTATAAGAAAAGTTTATTTCCAGAGAGATGGTTCAATTAGATTTTAACATTTATTTTTTTAAATGTATTTTTTACACTTAAAAAAGTCTAGGTTTGTTAGTAAATTGGAAACTTTTCTAAATTTTATTATTATTATTATTTACTGAAGTGACAGACTGCCAACACCAGTAACACAGAAGCTCAGGGAGCCTTTGAATTTCAGATCAATTACAGAGTTCAACAAATTTTTACATAGTTTCTGTTTTTCCTATCGATTTTTGGATACTGAAAAAGAAAATGTTGTTAAAAAAATGTCGTCTCCCTCAAATTTCAAGAAATGTTAATTTTACAACTATAAAGGCTATTATGATTACATGTATGGCAATTACATGTTAATCTGTGGGTGATGGAAACTTTTCAAGTTCGTATTCTGATTCAGAAATCCCTAAAATATAAAAATTGCCACTTATGTAGTGGTGAACCGATACCTTGTTGAACAATGTTATAAAAGACAAATATTCAAGTTTCATGAAATTTTAATTTTTAGGAGCTGAAAGGTTTGGGATTTAAAATGAACTTAAATACAGAAAAATCTACTTATGAAAACGCTAAGCAAACCTTAAGTATACACAATTTTCAGACACAAGTCTAATTTTCTATATTGAAGAGCCTTGCGGTGTTTCATTTCATGCATCATTAAAACAGTAGTTTTCTTGGGGGAAATGTGACAAAAAAAATGTTTATGACGTAATTTTTGCCCTTATCTTCAGTTGTATAATGGTTTATAAACCATTAAGAAAAAACAATATCAGTAAAGTTTTTCTTCATATTATTTTATTTATTTCCCTTTTATTAGAAATTTATGCAACACAGGATGGAACAGAGATATACTATTCGCGATAAAGTTATTACCTGGGTTTTATTATTAAAAATTCAGCGTATATTCCTTGTTTTATTGTATAATTTCGATTATAAATTAACACGTTATTTTCGAGGCCCTTTTAACCTAAAGAATCCACATGCTCACATGCATTTCAGGAATCCCAAACATAAATTGTAGTTAATATTTAACTTATATGCTTTCACCATTGTATTTCTTTTTTTTTTTTTTTTTTTTTTTTTTTGTAATAAGAATTACATGCAGGCATGACTATAAGATGTCTGATGTGACAGATGTCAAGAATCACATACTCAGGAAATCGCAAATCGCTCTCTTTTTATATTATTATTATTAGTGGACATTATTGCTATGTAAACAGTCAAAAATACCGTTAGGAGTTCAGAATGCAGTTTTTGCTTCGAATTCTCATAAGCATAATTACGCCATTGTATACAACCTAACATCAGAAGAAGCAACCAAGATATTATAATGATATTAAATTATATAAATTTCTTATATAACAAACTTAATACTGCTTCACCTTTTTTTCATGCTGTAGTAAAAATAGGTTTAAAATTGGAAGATTTTAAGAAATTTAAACGTTCGATGAAAAGATAAATTGTTGTTTTATAAGCTACATATAATCTGCACATTACACTAATTAGGAATTTCGTGAAAAGTACTTACTGTTTAAGAATTCTAGGACTGGTTTTATTTAGAATAAACGATATTAAAGATAACTGTAAATAAATATCCAATGAACAAATGTTGGATTTGATTTATGCTATTGTCATACCGTCGTTAACCTGTAACTGAATTTATTTTTGAAGATTCCTTTAAAGGCTATAGAGTTTAAATAACAAAACACACTATGGCCATAAAAAACGCATCAAATTTTTAATGACTATTTAAAAGTTGTTTCATGAATACACTGTTAAAATTTTGAGCTGGTTTGAACCAACTTTTGGTGCTTCAGTAGCTGCAATCATAGGATGATGCAACCTCGTTCCAACATTGGAACAAGATTTCACCATCTTATTGTTGAAGCTATTGCATCGCCAAAATTTGGTTCAAACTAGCACAAAATTTTTAACAGTGTAGTTTAGATAAATTCCTTTCCTGTAGGTTATCTAATTTCATATTATTAATATAGAATATATCAAAATTATAAATGTAACACTCGTTTTTTTATGTGAATAAAAAGGTGCTTCTGGACCGTCACCAATGGAATTCTTTAAAATGCATAGTTTTACATTGTGATAGTTCATACTCTGTGGTATAGTTTTTACTGTATGAAAATTTTTTTTCAGAACCATTTTTCAGTAAATGATATTATTAAAAGAAAACGTTCACTGTAAAGAAAGTTCCTTTATTTTCAAGTACAATGTTCACAATTTTTTTTTCTTTTTTTGATTAAGTGATTTTGTGAATGAATGTGTCAGGAAAGTGGGGAATATGGATTTCAGAATATCCTTTGGTAGATAACAATGCTAAAAATCTAGTTCAATATTCATTTTCACTAAAGCTATTGGATAGTTTTTTTATTTTTTCACTTTTAAAAGGTTCCGTAAAAACTCTGAAATTGTACTGTATTTATTTACAGAGTAAAAATAAAAGTAAGTCCTAAAGCCTTAGTAGAAGTTACAATTTAAGTAGACTTAACATTCTTATCTGTCACGGATATTATCAAACTATATTCGCCACTTTCTGAAATAACTTTCAATTAAAAATAGATTCCGTGAACATAGGAAAATTATGTTGAAAAATTTCGGGATTTTTTTACAGTCTATCACATAGATTTCAAATTTATCGAGATAAAAAATACAGGGTGGTTCAGAGCTATATGCAAAAATGTAAAGGCAGGTAGAGGGGACCTAAATAAGCAGATTCCGTATAGGAATGTGGGTGCAGAAACGCAACATTGAGGCAGTAGAGGACGCTGTTAAGTTCGTTAGATGAAAGCGCTTCGCTGGCTTGAATCGTCATTCCCTCACGGATTTCGAGCAACATGCATCGTTACACCAATGCGCAGCTTGCCGACATGCATTTCATGTATGTGGCCAAGCAAAGAAATGGTTCACACCCAAACGCACATCCAACAGATTTTGAGCTTGTCGAAGCACTATTCTCTACTGTGCGTAATACTTCCACTGCAGGAATTCTGTCATATCAAACAGTTCCCTTATGACGCCTTCAAGCATAAAACGATCCACTCGCGCACAACTCCTAATGAAGACTCTCAAATGCTCGGGGATCCGGCAGAATCCCACCTGTGAATCGTTCAATCTGATTCCTTTGAGCAGCCAATCCATTTCCTTGCGAAATCCCATACATGAAATGCATGTCTGCAAGCTCCGCCTTGGTGTAATAAAGCATGTTGCTCAAAATCCATGCGCCAACGATTCAAGCCAACGAAAAAAATTCATCCGCCGCATTCAACAGCTCCCTCTGCTGCCTTAACACTGCATTTCCATACCCACATTCCTATACAAAATCTGCTTACTTAGGTCCCCTCTACCCGCCTTTACATTTTTGACATACAGTTCTGAACCCCCTATATATATATATATATGTTACATGCTTAAAAACAGTTTTAACCCTGCATTAGCGTGTCATAAGCCACGCAACCTGTCTCCATGTTTAATTAGTTATTTGCCTTGTTTCTTATGGTTGAATTGTTTAAGTTAAATTTGGTTATGTAGTGTTTCTTTAAGATTGTTTATTAAGTTAAATTATAGTTCTTATTTGGTATGGTTCAGTTAATTTTGTACTTCAATTAAAGTTTACAGTTTATGGTAATGCTTGAAATTACTATTCGGACAGAATCAGTTATAAAATTCGACTTAATATTTATCATAAAAGGACTGGGCAGATAAGACTATAAAAGTGGCCCCTGCGGCATTCATGAAAATTAAAGTATAACATAGAACAATTTTTAGGTAGATTTTGTATAAAATACTACCTGTTACATTCTCCCCTATGTTGGAATTTTGAAAACATTTTTGCAGATCTGCACCGACCATAACCCCTAGAACCCAAAACCACCCCCAATAAAAAACTTTATCTATCTACATCACTTTTTTATGGGCACGATAACTTCCATAATTCTGCACAAATCTTTTCCAAACTGATACATAAAATCAAGGGGCATAAAATCTCGGTCAAGTTCGAGAATGGGGAAAATCGGACCAAGGGGTGGAAATAGGAGGGGTTTTGTGAAAAACGAAAAAAATATCGCCCGTAACTTCTTAATTATAATACATATCGACTCAGTTCTAAAAAAAGGGCCAAAAATTTATGTATGACAGATTTTTGATAAAATTAAAAATGAGCTCAAGGGGTGAGAAAAATAGGGTTTTAGGGAGAAAAAAATTCATAACTTCGTCAATTCTCAAGATATGAAATCCAATTAAATTTATTATAAATTTTCTTAATATTATCTACAACTTTTACATTGACAAGTATTTTATAGGACCAATTCTTATCGCAAAATAAATTAAAAACGAAATCAAAAAGGGGGGGGGGGGGTGTTGAAGAAGACAAAAAATCCATAACTTCATCAATTCACAAGATATAAAATCCGCTTAAATCCGTCATACATCTTCTGAATATTATCTACAACTTTTATTTTGACAAGTTTTTGATAGGACCAATTCTTACAGCAAAAACAAATTAAAATACATAGAGGTTGACGAAAAAAATATCGTATTACTCAAATCCAAACTCCTTACTTTCTGACTTATTTTTAAATTCGTTTTTGCTTTCAAACGTATCCAATTGGTAGGTTCTCTTATTCAGAAACTATATAATGTGCCGTAAAGTTCGATTTTTTGATAGCGGTAGAATATATTTCAAAAAATGATGTCAAAGTGGGCATTTTGAGCCGAATTTCTCGAAGCGATTGTGTTGGAAACTAACAATATTGTCCTACTGAGAAAATAATTCTTTATAAATCAAATTCTAATTAATTAAGCGAAAAATAAAAACATAGGTCACTTATAAATCTGTTAAAAAATCACGTCAGCAAGTTTCATGTTTTTCCCTTTTAAAAATGAATCCGAAAATGTGTCAGAAAATTTCGAGTTGTTGAGCATGGGAAAATATTTTTTGAATACTGCCTTAACATAGTTCTGATAAAACCAGTTCTTATATAAAATTGAAATTAAGAACTCGTCAAAAGCGGCCAGATAAAATTGTTAAAGTGGGTTTATCTCTAAGCATGATTTAGTTTTTGTTGGTAGTTTTTGCAGTAGTAAGTAATCAAAAATTATTCAAAATAGTCTAAATAAACAATAAATAAATGGTATTAAATTTATTTATATTTTTGTAAATTGATACCAGTCTGAAATAATTTAATTACTGACACTACAGAAATATAATTTTTTACTGGCACTACAGACGTATAATTTATTTATTCATATTACAGAAATGTAATTTTGTATAAATGTATAAAAATATGAAAAAAAGTAGAAAAATATAATATAATGTAATAAACTTTATTTACGTTAAACAAAAAGTTTTTTCAATGATGAGTGGATTGAAGTAATATTTATTTTATGTATTATACTCAAACTTATTTTAATATTTTGCAAATTCTTGTTCTCCTAACATAAACATTATCTAAATCAAATTGGTACCTTCGTTGGACCTTAATTGGCGAAAAAAAGTAGCAAAAATGGGGAAAAATAATAAAGTCAATTTTAACCATGAAAAAAGATCAGTTCTTGAATTGCAATGAATCTAAATATCATATAATATTGATAAAATATAATAAATAACTTAAAAAATAAAAAAAATTTTAAAATTACAATAAACTTTTATGTTTACCATTGAAAGGAGCCACTTTTCCCGTCTTACCGACTATTAGTCCTTTTAAATTAAATCATAGAACAATTGAAGACCAGAGTGGAAGAAGATGTGTAACAAAAATTAAAATTCGAGAAAATTGAAGTGTAAGTTTTTTGCTGTAATTTAGTTAGTTATTTAATTCCTTCTTAGTAGCATATGTTTGAATGTTAATAGGTGATACTAAACTCTCTTAGAAAAAATATTAACATTTAATTATTAAATATTAGAAGTTATTTTCACCATTTAAATTATTAAATATAAAAATATTAAGCATTAAAAGATACTGTCTCATATCTTCAATATTAAGTAAAAATTTAGTATTTTAGTTTTACCATATAATATAATACCTCATAACGCTTTCATCCATAAAGTAAAACAATTTTTGAGAAAATGTATCGTAACATGTTCTTCCACTAAGCTCTTCAATTATTAACTAACAATACGTAATCAAAATATCTTTAGAAATGGTTAAATAAATAATGTATAATGGGTATTAAAAAGTACTCAGTATAAATTAATACTCTAGTATAATAATCCATTTATTGATGTTACAGAAATATCTTATACTATTAAACGGGCAATTCTTGTTTATATATATATAACGATTAATTAAACATAACCTACCACCATCAAAAACCGTAATATTATGAATTAAAGCTTTAAGTATAAAAAAAGTGCCAAATAATTTATTATAAGAATTATTATGGAAGAAAAAAGAAGAAAGTGGACACCGACAAATAATGGAAAAGCTTATATATTGAATTGCGTTTTCAAGGGCACAGAATTCAATGATATAAGCAATATGGTTGTTTTCTGTGAGAAAAAAAAAAGCTAAAGCTAAAAATTATTTTTCTCTGTGCCCGAACAACCATTATAATCAAGTGAATAGATTAAAAATGAAATCAGAATAGAAACAAATAATAGGAAATGGAAAAATCAATAAAACCAGTTTAAATATTTATAGGATATAAAATAGAAATAATACACAACATACCGATTAATATTTCAGTATTTTTCAATATATCCATTCGCACATGGCTACCATAATATCGTAAAGATTAAGGTGAATAAAACAGTTAAGAAATAACAGTAACTGATACCAAAGGATGCAGTTAATACATTTTGAAATACCATGATAAATACAATTAATATAATATAAAATAAAATAAATAGAAAGTAATTGCATTATTTAAAATAACTAAAATGCACTATTAAATTACTTAATTACTATTTAACAATATCGTCAAAATTTAGCTAAAAAATCCACCTGGTGTAGGAAATTATAACTGAAAAGGAGCTGCAAAAGACAAAATTTATAACTTATCGTCAAAAGACAAATTTTGGTGCTGCCATCTAGTATTATTTTTATTATTCAAATGTCACAAGATGAACAATTGAAAGCCTTTGAATGTAAAAAATTTATCAACAGCAAAACCAAACAAATCCTTATATATAGATAATTATAAACCTAATATAAACCACACTATATATTTTAAAAAAAAACTATTGTTAATAAAAATTTAAAAAGCATTCAAAATATTCTATTATCTTACTCATTTAAACTACACTAAGAATTTAAATAATTCTATAACATTGATAATATATAGCATATAGCTATATGCTATAAAATAAAATAAATTCAATAATAATTAATATATATATATATATATATATATATAGATTTTTTGCAGGGGGAGGGGGGCGATCTCAATAACAGCCCTAACGATTTTTCATGAAAACGACAGATTAGGGGTTTTTGTGTTTAAAAACCAATCTGTCAGGGTGTCGTCTCTGGGGAAAGTCAGTTTCATGCGCTATGCGCTTTCACAAAAGTGGAAAAAATTTTAGGAAGTATAAAAAGTGTATCAGAACTGCTAAAAATTAGAATAAAAAAATACGAATGGCATGTTGTAAGCGAAGTGGAAGAATTTATTACCTTATACTCGGTCTTCGCACAGGTAAAATGTCTAATTTTCCGTAATCGGGTCCGTAGCCAAGATTGGCGTCAAACAAGAGAACAATATACAATTTTAACTGTAAGAGATAAGGCTGCTAGTCGCTCAGCTTTCGAATTTCCCTCAATAATGCTAAAGTCTATGGGCGTAGAATGCATTCGTATATTCAAAATATCCCCTCAGGAAATTAATATTTTTAATTGCTTTTTCTGTATTCTTCTTAAAAGATGTTTGTTTTTTTCCTTGGTTCTCAAAATATTTCTAAAATCTGTGCGTAATTTAACAATTTATGTGTTAAAAGCTGACGAACTGTGAGTAAAATTCTAACAATTTATATAAAATTAAGCATATATTTTATAAATATTTAGAGAACTAAGAATAAAAGAGACATTCTTCAAGAAGAATACACAGAAAAAAGAAGTTAAAAATATTAATTTCCCGAGAAGATATTTTAAATATACGAATGCATCAAATGCCCATAGACTTAACATTAGTGAGGGATATTCGGAAGCTGAGTGACTAGCAGCCTTAACACTATGGTTATAAAAATGAAATTAATTTATCGCCAAAGCTATGCCAATCCTTACTGATCTCGATTACGGAACTTTCTCCAATAAAATAATTAAAGAAGTTGTTTAAAGCATACAAGAATTGCCAAAAACTGAAATCCTATACTATTAAAAGAACAATTCTATTATACTCTATATTTTTTTTCTTTTACTGAGTTTTTGGTAAAGTCCTCTAACAGTTTTGATGAAAACGACAAATTAGAATATCTTTGGATTTAGTAATTAATCGCAGCCAGAAATTGAAATAACATAAAAATATTGCAAAGTGTATGTGGCATGTGAAATGAAATAACTTATAAAATAACCGCTATTCGCACAAGTAAAATGGTATCGTATGGTAATCGTATCGTAAATATCGTATTCATAGCCATCAAGATTAGCGCCAAACAAGAAACAATATACTATTTTAACTATATGAGAGTTAAATAATGGTTATAAAAATGAAATTTATTTATCGCCCAACCTGTGCTAATTGACTTTGAACCCAATTACGAAACTCTGTTCAAATAATGAACTCAAGAAGGTATATAAAGTATACGAGAATTGCCAAAACCTGAAATCTCATACAATTAATCGGAAATTTCATACTCTGGAAATTTTCTCCAAGAAAACAACTGCAGAAGCAGTTTTTCCATTTGTCCCGAGTGAATATAAAATGACGATTCCCAATTTGCTATATTTCATTCATTATATATTCCCGAGTGAATATATAATAATTTGCTCTTATACTTATAATTTGCTCTTAAACGAACATTTCTTGTATATGTATTTATTTATTTATATTTGGATTCTTGGCTCTAACGTATAGCCTTCGATTCTTACATTGTTTTTGGCTTTGGAGCCGATTAATGAATTTCTCCAAGCAAAGGTTTGAAGAAGGTGTATAAAGCATACAAGAATTGCCAAAAACATAAAACCTGCAAATCTTCTATATATATACATATATATAAAACCATAACAAATCGTCATCGATTTCCAATAAATGAAATTAAATTTATAATATAGCAATAATTCATAACTCAGACATTTTACAGAATAGAGAAGGACCATGTAACTAGTAATACAAAATTTTATTAAATGCAACTAATTCACTAGCATGTTGCTGGCAATAAATCACTATGAAACATATGAAAAAAAAACAATTTTTGATAAAGTCTGATTAAAGACTATAGATAATAAATCCAGCTAAATAATGTTGAACCAGAAAAAGATGTAACATAAACATACAAGAGATAAAATGGATGAATGAAGCCGGAAGCTTATAAGGTATTTCACTTGATCACGGGTACATAAAATACATTTATAAGCAAAAAACATAGTCGATTTCTGTAACAGAATTCAGCAATAAGCAAATATTGAATTCTATTATGTACCCAATTGACTAAGCACCAGAGAATATTAAACAACCATGTAAAATATTAAACAGTGTGAAATCCACAACTATGAAAACAATTAAAAAATGAAACAAATTAAATCAAAGACAAACCCAGTACGAGGGCATCCAAGAGATATTACATTGACACAAACAGATTACGTACATTGGCTTAAAATCTCGCTTAAATACTGACACAGTTAAAAGCTAATGCCACGGTTGCCGCAACAGATAGTCCATATAATAATTATTATTACAATCGATAATAAAGATCCTGGAATAATTTACAAGAAGTTGTTTTTAAATATATATATATTTCTCGCTTTCTCGAAAACAGCTCTAACAATTTTGATGAAAAACGACAAATTATACGTTTTGCATAGACAAATCTCTCAGCCAATCATCTGTAAGAAATGATTGCAGAAAGCATACAATGTGAAGAAGAACTGCCAAAAATAAAAATGAAATAAAACGATATTGAAAAAAAGTATGTGGTATATGCGAAATGAAAAGTTTATTATTTTTTACCCGCTTATAGAAAATAGCTAATTCAGTACAATCGGATCCATGGGCAAAATTTATGTCAAACAAAAATGATTCTAACAATAATAATTTTTTAATTATATAAGAGTTGTAATAATCATGTTAAATGTGGCAACTGGATTTGAATCCAATTGCGGAAATTTTCCGCAGGAAAACGACTGCAGAAGGAGTTTTTTTCGTGGATGAAGCTCGGTCAATCAGGTAATAATTTATTTATTGACACTAAAGAGATACGATATATTTATTTATATTACAGAAATTTATTCTTTTTAATTCTATATATAATCAAATACCAATTCAGTAAATCTCTTAATTTTCAGGCACGCTTGAATTATAACTACTTTCATCACATGACCGTGAACAAGTGCATGATTATCACCTTGGTAATTTTCAAATTTTAACTTGTGTGCTTTCGAGAGAATTATTAATAAATAATGTGCAACTGTATCTGTATAAAAATATTTACACATTGACTATTTAAGTGAACTAATCGGAGCAAATGGTTTTATTTGGTTTTGTTTTCAAAGAAGCAAACAACTTTATAATACAAACAAAAACGTTTTTTTAAGCATGAACACACTAAGGTATCAATTTTATTTTAATGTTTTGTAAATCCTTATACCTATAATATAAGCTTATATCAATATCAAAATTGTATCTCATGCGCTCTTTGGGAAAAATATAGATAACACGTAAACATTCATTTAAAAAGAACAGAAAAAGTTTAAAAAACATATCATATAACATATTAGTATCTTAAAACAGAGCCACAAAAAATGATCTGTTTAAAAATAACTGTGAACCATATTTTATACAATTTTTGTATAATACTGAATTAGATAACAACCAGTAAAAGAAAATAATTAACAAATTAGAAGAAACTTTTATTTTCACTTTCGATAGTAACAATTTTTATGAGTTTCTCAACCCTAGTACTTTGCTTCTGTCGCTTACAGACATAATATGTCGTTTCTATATGATGGCAAAAAATTATTTATTTAAAAATACACTGCTCAAAATCATCTCTATAAGATTCTTAATTTTTATGTTTTAAATCACCATTAAATAAAAGGGATGAGAATTACTGCTCTGTCATTCGTCATATGTGATTATCCCGATTTAAAAAAAAAAAATGGAACTCAACTGATTTAAAGTCCATCCTGAATTCAAAACCGCATTCTGTCATTCATTGCAACCAACTATGGCATGTGCTCATCAAATACAATTACAATTCAAAAGTGAAATTCCTTTCAAATCACATTTTTGACATCTGCGCATGTCATATTATGGTATTTGGGTAATCCTCTTAATTTTAAATATGCTCTAATTTAACTGCATTACGAGAAAAAAGAGATTAAAACAGGTTTAAATATGATTATATTTTAAAGAAACCGTAAAATATAACCAAAGCATGTAGTTAGTATGAACCGTTAATTAGTTTTTCTATATGCTTTTGCTTCATACTAAGTCACATGAAAAATTTCATAAATTTAAAAAAGAAATAAATGAAAGTATATTTAAAAATTAATTTAACTTAAATCTTCCATGTTTCGGAATTCACATCAACTGTAAATGAGATGACATTTTTTTAAGGGTTTTGTATGTTTTTGGATGTAAGACATACAATCAATGGCAGAAACAACTATTTAAAATGTTACTTCCTATTGTACCAGAAATTATTCGCTAGCCTGATTTCGTAATGGTAAACTTCAGATCACTTCAGATTTGTGTAAATCTTAAAATTTGTGTAGTTTTTCGTAACTATTTCTTTTACATTATCTTTCGAACGGAGTTAAGTTTTAAATTTTGAAACGCATAACGTTTTACGGATATTTTTCCGAAAATAAAAAATAAAAGATTAAAATTGAAGTCCAGGGAAAACAAACAGTTTTACTTGTTCATCAAAATACGTTCATAATCCTTTTTTTAATCTTGTATCCTTAACTGTTTCAGTAAATCAAAATTTGCTGTCAAAAATAATTACGCAAAGAAAAAATTTGACAGCTTATCACAATCAGAAAGTTCTTTAAACTTCTCTTTTCATGTAAGCATTGCTTCTGATATAAATATACGGCTTTGCATAAGTTTCAAAATTAAATTAATCTTTAAACCAATTTTAATAATAATAATGGTATTAAAATATAATATGTGCGCTCAAATCGCCTTTATACATGATGTAGGATTCAAATATCAATTATTCAAGGGGCATAGAATTGTTTGCAGCTATCAGATACAAACAGTTAGTATACCAAATAAAAATTGTTAAAGGTAGCATAAAATGTTCACGATATTTACGAGAGAATTTTGCTTTCTTTGAATAATTGAAGGCTTTATGGGAAAATTCTCTTCTCAGGTATAAAATAAATACGTCTAATCCGTCCATCATATTGAATTAAGAAGGATGTGCTGTACCCTCTAATTCAATTTTTATAGAAATGTTATCTATGGTTGCCTCGAAATACTTAACAATGTCATTAAATACTCCTACAGAGTGTTCAATAAAATCATTAAAAATGTCCTTTGTGGTTGAAAGGAATTTCAAGACAAATTTCCTGCAGAAAAAGATATTCCATTATATAACAAAGTTCTTGTAAATGATAGTAAGGCATGTTTATCATTTTAAAAATCAAAACGAAATGACGATTAACAGCCAGCATTGATAATCCACACGATTAATAGATTTTGTAACTCTTTGCTGCATCTTAAACAAAGGAAAATCATGATAATATCGGTGTTAAGTTTAACAGTAGCCTTAAGACATAAAATATATGCAATTTTAAAAGCTTAGACCAATAAAAATGGTAATACATCAATTAATGTCAGTTCGTACAAGACAAAAAAAAAAAAAAAAAAAAAAAAAAGAAGAAGAATTACAATTCTTTAAACTGTTTCTTTTTCATGAGATTAGGGGGACATACCGATTTAGAAATTGACCCCATAGCCTATTTTTATCAGAATCATTTATTTTTCTAATGCTTGCGCATCAAATAATCTGTTCATGAAATGCCTCAGTGTTCTTTCTCACTTGATTACTCAATAGAATCTAATTATTTCCCATTTGATTCCCAATTAATAGACTTCAGTCATTCAGTACAGATGTTTTAATGCTTTGGTAAAAGTGCATTACGTAAGGTATTTTAATTTAGCTATCGGCAAATATATACAGAAATTCATTATTTTCCGAAAAGGGCATTTCTTATTTAAAATTAGGCAAAAAAGAGGATTATTAAAACATTAAAATAGCCGAATCTTCTTCATAAATATCCAAAATAAATAAACGACCAGCGTTTATAACTGTTTATGCCTATTTATTTGCACTTTTTCGAATAAAACTGCTTGGATTGGGCTAAAGGAAAATTGTTGTTATTAAATTAAATAGTAGCATAGTGTCTATTGCAAAAATATTTCACTATAGACGAATGATATAGTAATTAAATACGGGAAGACCTTATTATCTATTTGGAGTTACTTTGATATTGTAATTCATAAAATTATACATTATACACGTAGCTGAACTATAAATGTACCTTTAATTTGAGTGGATTTTAGAGAATCCTCAATTGAGTATTATCTGCGTCTTAAATATGTTTCTTAAATCAAGAATTGTATAAAAATCTGTAGCTTATTGTTGACTATGGGAGATTTTTAAAATTATTTCTTCATAATTATATCTTCTATATTTTTCCATATTTAATGAAATTATATTAATGAAGTTAGTATATTAATAATAATGAAATATATTAATGAATAATGTCTTCTTAATAAAGAA
Organism: Maratus speciosus; assembly: GCA_963932465.1. NCBI lineage: Eukaryota > Metazoa > Arthropoda > Arachnida > Araneae > Salticidae > Maratus > Maratus speciosus. The sequence goes on along the minus strand of OZ010787.1, from coordinate 337,839,014 downwards.
GACATTATATTTGTTTTCATTTTAAAAATAAATACTGCTAATCTACGGAACATTTGTGTACAATGCAGTGTTATTGAAATTTGGAAGAGATTATTTATAAAAATTATTTTTAATTAACTTTATGGTGTTTCTGTTTAAAAATGATAATAATAAATATGTTGCTGGTCAGACTTCTTCCTGTATTTAGCTGAAAATAAACTCTAAATTTGAGACAAAAAAATCCTAAATTTTATAGCTGAAGGTTTTAAGTCTTGATTATGTGTGTAGTTTAAATATGTGAGTAACACAACCACGAACAACCTTAATTACAGATTATAAAATGTCCTTAGCCATTTAGAAAAATAATTAAATGGCATAATACACCCTTTCTAAGGAAAAATCTTATTCATTCTTCGACTTTAAGCCCTTAACTGTTTTGCCTTAAAGAGTTTGCTATCTTCGATACTAAAAGCTTTCGGATACCACATAATTTTAACTAGAATCTTTGATTTGTTAAATGGCATATCTTCTTCGATTGTACAAAGTCAAATATTTTCGTAAAAAAAAAGTGGTGCAAGGTCCTTATTATTAATTTATTGTGTCAAAAAAAAAAAAAAAAAAAAAAAAAAAAAAAAACAAGCAGTTAACACGTTTATCACTACAGACTGTAAAGAAGTGCCTTATGTGGCAGGCGTTTTCAGCGTTGATCGAGTAGGCTCACAATTCTCAATCGCGGCAATGTTTGTTAATTTTATACGAAGTATTAATTTTATGTATTTTTAATTCAAAAATATCAAATATTAGTTATTTTTACGCGTTGAATGCCAAACTGAAATCCTTAAACATGCCTAGAGGACTATGGAGTTCTTTTTGCAAACACGTGGTAATAAATAATGAATAGCAATAAATTGTCTTCAATGAAAATATTGGTAGAACAAGTATTCGTATGGTATGGTGCCCCGGGAAATATTTCTGGCACACATATCTGTGTATCATAGCAATCAATGTGTTAAAGCCGTAAAACTTTCAAAATGCTCTCATCACCTGAAAACGTATCATTTTAGTAGGATAATACCAGAAAATTTTAATATACTGTTTAATATGAGACCGGTAACTTACATAATCATTTGTTTCGCATTCCCAAAATGTTCAAGAAAACTTTTGTTACACATTCAATTTTCTTTTATTTGGTTGTCCGGAAAGTTCGTGCCGATTTTGAAGGAAAATTGAAACTCAGAAGATTTAAATTTTAGTATACATTTATTTAAATTATGTAGGCGCCATTCTGTTCTACAACCTTCTCCTATCTGTCCAGAAGTCCCATAATGGCTTCTTTCCAAAACACTTGTGATTTAATGGCAAAATACTTATCAAGATGCTTTTTTATATCATTCAAAGAGACAATTTTTTTGGCTAAGAGAATTTCTCATAAAAAGAGACAAAGAGTAGCAATGTCTGGAGAGTAGGGAGGGGTGGTCAGAATGTTTCAAACGAGTGCAAGAAATTTGTTTCTGACAGTCAAAGTTTCCCCAAAAGTTTGTTTTTCAACTCACAAAATATTTTTTAATTTATCTCGCACCACTTTCTGAAAATAAAAATCTTTCACATATGCTTTGGCAACATCTGAAAAAGAAAATGTATTAAAACGTATTTTTTAAAATAGTGATACAAATAGAATACAAAAATAGTTACCAGTGGGCACGAATCGGCACGAACTTTCCGGACAACCCAATAGAAAAATTATTCCTTCTAAAGATTTTATGAAAAGAAAGAAATGAAAGTTTTAGTAGTCTAATTCAATAATCAAAATAAAATAAATCTTATGTTTGATTACTTGATTCTGAGAAAAGCAATCAAAGCAAACTTCCAACTCAAGAAGTATACTTTTAATGAAGGATTACAGAATAAGAATGTTCCAATTCTGAACATGGATATGATAGAATAAATACCTAATTTAAATTGTGAGAGAAAACTTTGAGTTTCTCATTTATATTTGGAAAGTATTTAAATGCTAAAAGAAATTTATATTAGGAGAAAATTGTATAATTTTCTTCATTTTATTAAAATAATACTGTGTTTTAAACTACTATAAATTTTAAAATTGATTACAATAACAGCTGTGTCCACCGTTACGGAAATTGATAGCCTTGAAAAATATGACTTGAAGAAATAAGTTTTTTAAGGGAGGAGGAGGGGGTCATCTATGAATTGGAAATTTAGAATTTTGATAAAAAGTTTGGATTTTTTTTCTTCTGAAAAAAAATTGTTCTTTAATTTATAAGCAGTAAAAGAACTGTTCGCTATAAGAAATGCAAGTTTGATTTAATAAAAACAACATTTAAAAGAAATTTAATAATTACCGTCAATTAACATTGTTTCTTAGAATTCCGTTATTGAGCTCAAGAACGCATTTTCTTATTTAGTGTTTCTCTAAATTAAAGAAATTCTATTATTATTTCTCCAAATAATTAATACTATATGGTATTACATTCTCCTTTTTATGGTATTGCATTGTTAGTTCAAAATAATCTGCTTAGCTGCACAATTAATTTTCGGCCTTATAATAGGCATTTTTTTTTTCTCAAGCTGCGCAATTTGTAAAGGGCATAGCCGGATAAGCATTGGAAACATGCCTTTTAATCAAATTTCCTGATTTTTTTCCCAGACGTAGCTACATATCTGACCATATATTTCCCCTATTATCACCCGATAAATATTGATATTTAATGAGATAAAAAGGTTTTTTCGATTTAAAAAAAACGGATTTTCTCAAAAACTGCTCAACGGAATTTCATGCCATTAATTGAGGATATGTAGATACCAAAGATGCATAACTGATCATTTTTGTATAATTTTCTGTTTATAAAAACTATGTGAAATAGCGAAATAAAAATTTCAGAAAATAAAAATCGTATCTTATGGTTATCCGAAAATTACCATTTTCTTCTAAAAAATTCCCCATATGTTCCCGTATATTCTATATAAATGCCGAAAGTTTGCGTTGGGTACTACATATAAATATTTACAAAAATGTACATTAAAATTATTGAAATTCATTTTAAGGCGTTATTTTGGGCGGGGCTACTCAACTTTCACACCCGAAAATTTTTTGGAATAAACGGTTACAGAATTGCTGTATTTTAAATTTTAATGAACACATGAGCAACATTATGTACACTGTCGATATCAAAAGGAACATGATGTTGAAAACATGGCTTATATGCTTAATGGAATCTAAAATACATCAGTTGACATATTGTCTGCTGACTTTGTTCCAAAAATTCTTCGGATGTTGAAGTTAAGTAGCTCCGCCCCAAATAACGCCTTAAAATGAATTTCAATAATTTTAATATACATTTTTGTGAATATTTATATGTAGTACCCAACGCAAACTTTAGGCATTTATATAGAATATACGGGAACATATGGGGAATTTTTTACAAGAAAATGGTAATTTTCGGATAACCATAAGATATGATTTTTATTTTTTGAAATTTTTATTTCGCTATTTCGCACAGTTTTTATAAACAGAAAGTTATACAAAAATTACCAGTTATGCCTATTCGGTATCTATATATCCTCCGTTAACGGCATGAAATTCTGCGCAGCAGTTTTTGAGAAAATCCGTTTTTTAAAAAATCGAAAATACATTTTTATCTCATTAAATATCAATATTTATAAGGTGATAATGGGGGAAGTATATTATCAGATATGTAGCCACATCTGGGAAAAAAATCAGGAACTTTGATTGAAAGGCATGTTTCCAATGCTTATCCGGCTATGCCCTTTGCCCAAAACGTAATGAATTTTGAACAACTGGAAAACAAATATATTTAATAAAAAGAGATAGAAAAATAATAATTCTGTAAACGTAATCACGATCGTCTATCATTTATTAGAGAACGCTGAAAAGACAATTAGTTTTAAAATATTAATTTTCATATTTACTGTTTCATCACAGTTTAGAATATAAGGTTCACAGTGGTGGAAAATTGGCGCAGAGGAGGAGCCTATTGACACCACAAACATTTTATAGTATTCTTCAGCTTAATAAAAACGCAGAAATTATGTCATTAGATAAGGCGAAAAATACTTCTAAAATTTAGTGGTGTCAATAGGCTCCTCCTCTGCGCCAATTTTCCACCACTGGGTTCAAGCATTATTCGAGAATCTGAAATTGATTCGTCATTTATTTTCATTTTCCTATATCGTTTTCACGCTTCTCAGCAGCAGCAGGTATATATGTAAAAAAAATGTACAACAGGTAAAACTGGATCTTTAATAAATAATCAGCCTTAAATTAGTTTTATTTTCTACGTTTTCATAAATAACTTAATAAATATTTTAATTTTTTATGTGAACAGTGAACAGTTTCTTTAAAAATAGAAAGGTATTATTAAGTGAAATAAAATACTAATTAGGATATTTCATAACTATAATTCACTAAGAAAAATCAATCAATAACATGATGCAATTATATTTTCTAGAATAATACAATTTTAAGAACCGGCATTTAAGGATTATTTTTCAGCAATTTCAGAGGAACATTGAGTTAATTTTATGAAATTTTGTTTTTAAAAATGTCAACACAAAAAATGAAAAATAACAAGACATGTTTGTTAATCTAAAACAAATATAAGTTTGATTTTTAAAAGAAATCCAGATTCATTTAACGGAAATTCCTTTGCGGAAAGATCCGTATTCGTTATAAAAAAATTATAAGAAAAAATGTTATATCAAGGTCATGTTCTAGGAAAAGTAAATCGAAAGAATAATTAAAATACGAACACAACTTGGCAATAAATAGTTTGTTGGATTTATAAAATGAAATTAGTTAAAATGTAGAACCATCAACATATGGCCTTTTTTTTTTTTTTTTTAATTTTCATTCAAAATATGCAATTAAAATTATTGTAGAAACACACACAAAAAAGAAAAAGAATGAGAAGTTTTTAGGCCAATGTCATGTTTTACGGGAAAATAAAAGAAGGAATTCATAAAGTACTTTTAGCTGAATGTAACTTGCTGAGCTTAAAAAAATATATCACTTGAATAATAATATTAAACGGTATTTGCCTTTTTCATATTACTTCATAGCGTAAAATTGTATTATAAATTATTGTTCACAGTGTTTCATTTGGTATTCATACAGAGTTATTTACGGTAGTGTCCCATTCCTAGCGTTTTTAATTAAAATACTGTGCAAGAACGGTTACATTATTCTTATAAAATAAAATCATTTAAATAATAGCAGACATAATTAACAATGATGAAAGTTTTGTTTCCCTTATTACTTTCTTTATTATTTTTTCCATAAGCTATTGAGATTCATTGTGAATGCATTCAAATGAGGCGTTACTGATATTAAGGGGACTGGGAAAGCAAAATTCAACTAAAAAATCGATTTTTACTTTTTTATATCATTAAATAGTTTAAACTTTTATCTTTCCAACGATATGTCATACATGTTTATATATAAAAAAATAATAATAATAAGTGTTGAAATTAATCATTCTTTCTAAGAGTACTTTACAGCTTAATGGCCATGTAAATCTTTGACTTTTTCTGAAAACTTAGATTTTTCATGTTTATGTTCCCTTTTTTTCAATATCTATTAAACTTAAGAACTCAGATTTTTATTTAATACTTATATAATGATATATTTTATACTTTAACACAGGGATTTAATGATTTGTTGAGAATTATTTATTTTAGGCAGTGAAATCTTACCAAAAATGCTAATTTAAAAATGACTTTCAATAAATAATTAATAATTAATTTTGAGCTTCACTTAGAACAAATATAAGTTTGATTTTTAAAAGAAATCCAGATTCATTTAACGGAAATTCCTTTGCGGAAAGATCCGTATTCGTTATAAAAAAATTATAAGAAAAAATGTTATATCAAGGTCATGTTCTAGGAAAAGTAAATCGAAAGAATAATTAAAATACGAACACAACTTGGCAATAAATAGTTTGTTGGATTTATAAAATGAAATTAGTTAAAATGTAGAACCATCAACATATGGCCTTTTTTTTTTTTTTTAAATTTTCATTCAAAATATGCAATTAAAATTATTGTAGAAACGCACACAAAAAAGAAAAAGAATGAGAAGTTTTTAGGTCAATGTCATGTTTTACGGGAAAATAAAAGAAGGAATTCATAAAGTACTTTTAGCTGAATGTAACTTGCTGAGCTTAAAAAAATATATCACTTGAATAATAATATTAAACGGTATTTGCCTTTTCATATTACTTCATAGCGTAAAATTGTATTATAAATTATTGTTCACAGTGTTTCATTTGGTATTCATACAGAGTTATTTACGGTAGTGTCCCATTTCTAGCGTTTTTAATTAAAATACTGTGCAAGAACGGTTACATTATTCTTATAAAATAAAATCATTTAAATAATAGCAGACATAATTAACAATGATGAAAGTTTTGTTTCCCTTATTACTTTCTTTATTATTTTTTCCATAAGCTATTGAGATTCATTGTGAATGCATTCAAATGAGGCGTTACGGATATTAAAGGGACTGGGAAAGCAAAATTCAACTAAAAAATCGATTTTTACTTTTTTATATCATTAAATAGTTTAAACTTTTATCTTTCCAACGATATGTCATACATGTTTATATATATAAAAAAATAATAATAAGTGTTGAAATTAATCATTCTTTCTAAGAGTACTTTACAGCTTAATGGCCATGTAAATCTTTGACTTTTTCTGAAAACTTATATTTTTCATGTTTATGTTCCTTTTTTTCAATATCTATTAAACTTAAGAACTCAGATTTTTATTTAATACTTATATAATGATATATTTTATACTTTAACACAGGGATTTAATGATTTGTTGAGAATTATTTATTTTAGGCAGTGAAATCTTACCAAAAATGCTAATTTAAAAATGACTTTCAATAAATAATTAATAATTAATTTTGAGCTTCACTTAGAAAGAAAATGGCCTGCCTCTTAAAATACGTAAATCATATTATTTTAATTACTCTAAAAAATCTAGACCCCTATCTTTCACCGTTTCTGAGAAAAAGGTACATAAAGATGGTGAATTTAAGATGGCGGAGATAGGGCTTTCCTGGTCCCCTTAAGGGCGAACTTGACAGAATTTGATTAAAAAATTTTCTTACAGGAGTGCAATTCACTTCTAATGATCTGAAATTTGCTTTATCTCTTTAAGAATGGTGAAGGAATTGTTTGGCGCGGAAAAAATATATTTTTTAAAGCAAGGTAAATTATTTTTTATATTCAACAGTTATTTCATAACTTAGCAGTTTCTTATTTAGCGTTTTTCTAAATTTTACAATCCTTTAGGGCTGTATCACTTACCAGAAACGCATTCATAATTCATCAGACTGAGTTATAATCAACCCTAGGTTTCATGGTGGATGTTTGGCAATACTTCTTGTATTTTTTTAATACGAAAATACCTAACTATGCTGGTTGGTGAAATATCGCTTAAGTTGAGCTTTAGTTAGTTTTATTGAAAAAAATGGGGGGGGGGGGGGTGAACAACCTGTTTAAATGGCATTATATTTTTTAGGATTAGTTTTAAATACGGTAAACTTAGATGATCTCAGATTCCAATTTTCATCGAAATTCTTGAATAAATATTTGTAAGAAAAATCGAAAGTTTTACTATTGCTCACTTATGTTTTTGAATGTTTTATTTGTTTTGTTGTTTTTAACTAGTTTGTACATTAGTTTGGAGGTTTTAAAAATAATTCCAGCGGCAAAGCTATTTGTTGCTATATGGCAACACTATGCAATACAGAACTTCAATGCAACTAAATTTTCCGATCGCTTTCCCTTGGATCAGTTGTGGACTTGCTTGTTTTACTTATGATTTTAAAATTTATACTGAGGTGAAAAAAGTATGGGTCATCATTCTAATGAACTAAATTTCGTATATAGAAGTTTTATTATCGTTCGACAAACTCGAACTGTGACTGAGAATACGAATTATAAACGGGTATTTTGATAAATATTGTACTTCTATAGATTTAATGCCTTGTTTAAAAACTGAAATCATGTTACACCTTGGCAAAATTGTATTTCAAATTGTAAAGTACTATGTGAAAAAGAAGTGAAAACTAAATCTAGAAGTAATATAAAATAATTTTTTACCTACATAGCTAAAGTTAATATTTTTATTGTTACCTGCATTTTCAGGCAAAACGCTACTGAAAAAAATTAAAGGTATGATTATTATAAAATACAAAGTGGAATACCTGTCTATTGTCTCCATGTAACAACAATGTATAATAAACACATAGGGAGGGGGAGGGTATGCAGTCCACATGGGTGCTACAAAATTACAACGAGATGAAAATAACAAACTGTTTTCGGTTATTTTAGTAACTTTTATGCCTTAAATTTGTAAATACTTTCATACTAAACAGACGTGTCATAAAGATGAACGAATCAAATCCAAGCCTATAAAATTATTTGAGTTCAGAGTTCAGCTGTTTGACAGACTCTGGTCCTATGGCGAAATAAAGATTTTGAAACGGGGGAAAAGCGTCTAGAGTTTAGATGAAAGGTAAAACAAGTTGCAAAATCATCCCCTCCCCCTCATACACACCTCCAAAGAAAAGAGGGTTTTCATGTTGCAAACTGTTACTATTTTTGGCCATCGGTATTTTCATACAGTTAGTTTCAACTTATTTAATCGCAGAAAATTGCGATTAAATAAGACGGAGATTTCTTTTTGAAAATACCTGTGACCCAAAATTGCAGCAGTTTGTAGGTATGGGTATAAATCACTATCTTGAACAATCAGATAAAACAAAGTTGCAATGCATGGTCTTTTAAAGGTTGTACAAGGATAAAATACTTAAAATAGGATGTAACATTCTGTCTAAACAAAAATGATTGTTTTGCGAGATATTATTTACCATATTTACCGTAATTTCGCGCGTATCCGCCGCACCTCAGATAATTCGATTTCCTACCAGAATTTATTTTAAATAAAATGTGTCTTGCTTCTGCTTAGCATTTATTTGACTTCTTTTTTTTTTTTTTTAATAAAATTTCAGGTTTGAAAAAGACTTAACTAAGCCGCAGCGGATACGCCCGAAATTATGGTAGGTTAGGTGTATGGGATTGTGCAATAAGTAACAAGTTAAAAAACTCTCAGCACTTTCATTTTTTAATGGAAAAACATCCATATAATTATTTAAGGAAGCCCAGTAACGTAGTGGTCAGACCGCCTGCCTGCCACGCTACAGTTGCGAGTTCGACTCACGGCTGGGCAAGGTTCACTCAACCTTTCATTCCTTCACGGTCGATAAAACGTGTACCAAGCTTGCTTGGGAACTAAACACCGAGGGTCTCGCGTTAGGCTGCCTACCTGACCGGGACATATGCTGTATATCAACCCGGAACCCAGAGTCAAGAAAATAGGGTTGGGCACTGTGGGCCCTGATTCTTCATGGATCGTATTGCCACAGGTTTAGTTTAATTATTTAATATATTCATTCTACCAACCAAAATGATTTTCCTATACTTAAAGTAGATTACTGCCTATTTGTATGGTGTAGTCATTTGGCACAATTTATTATATATATGTCTGTGCGCGCGTTATATGTGCAGTTATTAGAATCATATAATTTTTTAAGTGAAAAACGTAAAAAAATTACGCAAACTACGTTTAACTTGCTTTAATTAATTACAATAAGCACTAAAATAGTCATGAAGTTCATATCGCCGACAGACCAGTTACCGACAAACCAAAAATATATTCTAAAGCTAAAACTTTCTTCTAATCGATGGTGTAATCGATTTTAATAAATGTGAATTTTAATCATTTCGAATACACCAGCGAACTCAGGTCACTTTGCGCCTCACGGAGACGATATTTTTCCTATGCTAAAAGTAATTAAACTATTTTAACACAATCTTTTTAGAGCATTTCAATAGGCCAGATATGCAACACCTGCAAAATTTTTGAAACGTTCGGGCAAGTAGAAATATTTTTTACAAAATAAAATGTGTGAAAATTTCGACGAAACCAGTAAAAACCTGTGTGTTACGTTGTGGTTTCGCTCGCTTTCGGTACGCATAGGCTCCAAAAATAGGCTTTTTGGGGGGTTGCCGGGTGAAATTTTGGTGGGAAGTTACAAATTCGTATTCAGTGACCCAAAAAACATAAAGTGAGTCGAAATCCAGAACTAGTATTAATTTTTCCAGGTAAAATCCCCTATTGCCTGGACTTCATAACTTAGTGCACGTAGCGCCGCAGTGCATGCTCAGAGGCAGCCCTCCCCCTCCCCGTTCATCCTACGTCATAATGTCATATATCCTATTTGTTGCAAATTTTGTCTAGTTTCTGAATTTTGTAATGCTTTTCCCCTAAAACAATAAGAAATTTAAGTTAAAAACAACTATTTGGGGGGGGGGGGGTCGGTGGGGATAATTTTGGGGGGAAGTTAAAAATTCGAATTCAGCGACCCAAAAAACTTAATGTAAACCTTATTGAGAAAGTTCGGAGGGGAGATGGAAGGGCGAATGTAAACGTGTGAGTGGTTAAGTGGAATTGCGCAACTTAGTTCACGCAGCACCGCATGCATGTTCCGAGGCAAATCCCCCCCTTCCCCTTCATCCTAAGTCATAATGTCATATATCTAATTTGTTGCAAATTTTGTCTACTTTCTGAATTTCTAGATACTTTTTCCCTAAAACAATAAAAAATTGATTTTTTTAATAAAAACCTTTTTTTTGGGGGGGGGGGGCATTTTACCAAAATTTGGGGGGTTGCCGGGGGAAACTTTGGTGGGAAGTTAAAAGTTCGGATTCAGCGACCCAAGAAACATATAGTAAGCCTTTTTCCAGAACTACCATGAATTTTGCTAGGTAGAGCCCCTAAACGGTCTCTATTGCCTGGACTAATATAGTTTTTGAAAACGCATGCAAAAAGGGACCATAAAGCTGCGAACGCACCACCCTTCTAACTGTTATCATGTCGGCGTCGATTGTTGTGGCCACGCGGTCTTTTTGATTTTTAATGACTTCAGCAGGAAGGGACTGATGTCTTGCAAAAGAGGAACCTTTCCTTCAAGTAGAGTCGAGCTCCTTATCTCCTGACCTATTGTTGATTCCCCTCATTCTTTTGTGAATAAACCGCAGAACCATTCAGAATAAAAGATTTTCTACGAAAACTGGAGAATGAAGGCAAAACTCGCGTCTGTACGCAGCCTAACCCTGTTGACTCATTTCGCTTGTGTCCTGATTCTGCCCTTCTCGGAACGGGTTACTTTCTCGTAATGCGTCGACGAAGTGATATTTTCCAATTCTGCCCCTAACGTGTTGGAATTTTTTCCTATTCACCGGGGTTGCTTCGTCGTAATTCGTCCCGACTGCTATCAGCAGCCGGAAAGGATTACTTGTGTCGGTTTAAGATGGCGTTTACATATGCATCTCTTGTAAATGAGAATAGATAGACCTAATTTTTGTTAAATGTATATTCGCATTGTACTATTGTTGTTATTATTATTATTATTATTATTATTATTCAGTTTTGTTAGGTTCATTACTAGAAATAGTTTTACCTTAAATTAAATGTAAATTAATTGTAGGTGAAGCATAATTTTTCAATTATTTGGCTAATATTGCTTGTATTTTAAAACATATATATATATATATATAAATCTTTATGCTAAAATATATTTTTGAGATTGAAACTTATTGCACTAATCCAAAAGTGCAATTACAAATAATTTTTGTTTAAATAATCCCTTGATTTTGATCTAAACAATAAAAAATATATAATTGTTAATGTAACATAATTATGAGTGAAACTTAATTTTCCAATTATTTGGCTGATATAGCTTGTCTTTTAAAGCTTGTATTCAAAATAATAATAATAATAATAATCCTAAATAATACATTTGAGAAGATTAAAACTTATTGTACTAATTCAAAAATGTAATTACAAATACTTTTTGTATAAATAATTTCTTGATTTTACTCTAAATAAGTATTATATCATTGTAAATGTAAGATAATCACGACTGAAGCATAATTTTTGAATTATATTTGACTGATATAGCTTGTATTTTAAAGCTTGTATTAAAAAAAACCCTTCATGCTGAAATATATTTTTGAGAAGATTAAAACTTGTTGTAATCCAAAAGTATAATTACAAATAGTTTTTGCTTAAATCCGTTTATTTTATTCAAATAATAAAAATTAAAATATAAATGTAAAATAATTATGAGAAAGCATAAAGTTTCAATTAATTGGCCTAGAGATTTACCATAGCTTGTATTTTAAAAGTTGTATACATAAAAAAAAAGCTTGTATTAAAAAAGTTAGTATAATAAAGTGTAATTACATTAAAAAAAACCCTTCATGGTAAAATATATTTTTGAGAAGATTAAAACTTGCTGTATTAATTCAAGAGAGTATTTACAAATAGTTTTTGTTTAAATAATTCCTTGATTTTACTTTAAATAACAATAAAAAATTATGTAATTGTAAAATAATTATGAGTATGCATTATTTTTCAATTATTTGGCTGATATAGCTTGTATTTTAAAACTTGTAAAAAAAAAAGTAAGCTTGTATTGAAAAAGTTAGTTTAATAAAGCGTACTCACATAAAAAAAAGACTATGATAAATTTATATTTGAATTAATACAGTAAGTTTTAATCTTCACAAAAGAGTAATTACAAATAGTTTTTGTTTAAATAATCCCTCGATTTTAATCTAAATATTAATAAAAATTATATACCGTATATACTCGCGCATAAGTCGACCCCCCCTCCCAATTCTTAAGCAAAATTCTGAAAAAAATTGAATTTTCGTGTATAAGTCGAACCACATTTCTGGTAGCATGTTGAAAAATGATTTGTAATCGAGGATAGAAAAATTTAATAAATTTTCATTAAATTAGTAATTTTTTTACGTTTCTAATCAGATTTTTTTTTAATTCAACGTTTTAAACCTGTATAATTATGTATAACCGAAGAAGCTTAAACTATTTTGAAACCTATTCACATCAATTCAATGATACTTAAAAAGATAAAATTCTTTCAAAAATCCATTCAGGCATTATTTACAAGGGTAAACAACTTCTTAGACTGCTAAAATATAGTACTTCTTTGTATTGTAGGACTTTTAAGAAAGATATCTAGAAGCATTCTCAAGTTGGACTCTTTTTAAAAAGGGGATTAAAATGCTGAAAAGAATGTATTGAAGAGTTTTTTGTCACAAGAGAAAATGGGTGCAAAACAATTACAGGGACATTGAGCTTTGTTTGTCAGTCACTTGGAAATGACCATTGTCCGCTTTTATCTCTCATGTAATTACTTAAAAGACTGAAAAAAACAATCGCAGTAGTCTGTGATTTCTTTTTTTTTCTTTCTCGTGTATAAGTCGATCCCCCATTTTCAACTTCCAAATTTTGTCTAAAATTCTTCGACTTATACACGAGTATATACGGTAATTGTGAATGTAAAACAATTATTATGCGTGAAACATAATTTTTCAATTATTTGGCTGATATAGCTTGTATTTTAAAGCTTATATCGAAAAAAAAAACCTTCATGCTAATATATTTTTTAGAAGATTAAAAATTGTACTAATTTAAAAGTGTAATTGCAAATAGTTTTTGTTTAAATAATCCCTTAATTTTACTCTAAGTAATATTAAAAATTATATAATTGTATCTTAAAACTTCGTAAAGATTATTTATAACTCACCACCTATTAAAACTTTACACACTGTTTATAGCGATATTATATAATTCACTTTATATTAATCTATAAAAAATCAATATATAATCATAGTGCCAAGTAAAGGTCTCTTTTTAATGGGGTCGCACGTAAACACACATGTTCGAGTTTCAGATAAATAAAGCGACCACATGTGTCCTTGGAAGCGATTGGTCGAAATTCTACAGAGGGTCTAGTCGAAACTCGTTAACCTTGTAATTGAAAGGTCAAACGCTGCTCCCCTGTGGACTTTATCCATGTGACGTCAGCCGCGGGTAAAAAGAAGAAAAACACCAATAGATGTGAAGAACATTTTAAAACTGCTCCCCCTTTGTCCAATAAACAGTCTTTTTCGGAGGGTTTTCCCCGCAGAGGGGTGGCTGTTGCCATTCGTGGGTAAAGTCCATTCCGTTTGGGGCAGAATTGGAAAATGTTGAACATCGGTATGGTTTACGTGAATGGGTGGTTTCCTACTCGGTTTGTTCCGTTAAGAATACTGGTCTAGCAGTCGGAAGGTGAAAGGATCTGAGGAAAGCGACCATGAAAAGAGCAGACAATTATAACTCCAGCATTATATTAAAATGAACTGAAGGAAACTTTAATAATAAAATAAATAATATAAATTTAAGCAAAGCATACTATACAAAGGTTTAAACTAAATTTTCTTCCACAGGCATAAATAAACAGACGGATATTCTTCTTACTTTTATTGGATGTATTTTATACGTTAAAATCTTACACGCATGTCATGTGTCAGAGTTACTGAATATTAAATTAGTATGAAAGGATGGGACGGCGATAATGAATATAAGTACGATAAAAATAAAAAAATGCATAAAAACTTTCTGTTTTCTCTTTTCATTTTAACTTAATTTAGTTTAGATAAGCTAACAACAATTTTATTAGAAGCAAAAAACTTTTCCCGAAAGGAACTTTTAATTAACAATTAGGACCATCTCAGTACAACAGAGAAGCAACATTAAGTTCTTAAAACTCACTCAGAGCCATCTCTATGACGTAATATTGATGGGAAGAGAAGCTTTAAAATTAGTAAGTCAATTAACGGCTTTTCCAACTGTAATTTGTTTCACCAGAAAGTGAATTAAAGTTACTAAGACCTGTCAAAATGAAGCCTTTCTATAACGGAAACATTTTAAATGAAAAAAAAATATCGCAGTTAAAGAAATACCATACTTTCTAAGATAGAACTCTACCTAAAACTGTTATATTTTTACCTAGTGATTCCGTTTTCATAGGTTTCACTCTATATTTAAAAAAGAGAAAGGAAAACGGTTACCAACTAAGCCAACTAAGCTTGTATTTTTGCCAAGTCTAAAGAAATTTATCAACTTTCGAGGGAGCGTCCCCATGCCCCCCCCCCCACACACACACACACACACACTTATCAAAGGCCTATAAGCTCTCTGTGTGATTCTTACTGAATTTTTTCTCCACTAATAACATCATAGTTTTACCAGCTTCTTGTGATTTCCGTAGCTTGTGTAAGCTTCTTGTGCTATTTTCTTCTAGCTAAAGTCTATGTCCTCATAAAGGGTTTCCTTTTATTTCGTTTCCTATATGAAACATAAATTTCATATAGGAAGCGAAAAGCAGGATGTTTTTCAACTATGTAGGATACGATTTGGGTTTTAAAATGTAATATAGTGTAGAAACCGATAATAAGAAACGATATCTAATCAATGAATAAACCACAGATAAAAAGTGTAACCTATTTCCCTATAAAGCCACGTTATCTCATTGAAGGCAAAATATGTCAAACAAGGTAATGTATTATAGATGGTGGATATGTGACCAAAGGATTGTCCCATAATTTCACCATTATTTCTGAATAATAAATTTTTCCACAAGTATGTTTCACCTAACTGCAGCATTTTCATTCACCAATCATTATAAAAATGAAATATAATGTTTAGAGATTAAAATGAAAGAAAACGATAAAAATTAAAAATTAAAACATTTCTTCAACAATGCATTTTTATGCTGCGTCTTAACAAGCTTATACCATTAAATATTTTATATTCAAATGATTGCACTAAGAAGTAATAACTATGATTCGCGAATTTTTAATTCTTAGGACTATCAATAATGAAATATTAAAATTATTACCCTAAAATTACAAAAAATTAAGATTGATTATATGAAGTGACGGAAAAAATATTCGCAAGCATAATTATACAAAAGTGAAATATTAAAACGTGAGATCAGTTATTTAAAAGAAAAAGATGTGCAAAAAATGTAAAAAATTCAAATTACAATTAGCAAAAATCTTTGTAGGATGAAATATTTGAAAGCATCTATAATAATAAGGAAAGAAGTATGTGTGCGTGTCTAAGCTTGTGCGTGTCAGCTGTGTTCTGAAAAGACCACTGCAGGCAGACATAGAAAATTCGGATAACTATATGTTTGAAGTTATACAGCTCGAAGCCAGTTATTGGATCTTTTTATTATATTGTTTAAAATTTGATTTTTATGCAATTTTACGTGTTTTTTCACATTTTGCGGCTATTTTTGCACATTAATATGAAGAATAAAAGGAATTCGATTTTAGCACCTAATATAGTAATAGCCTAATATCGTAAATTTTGTTCCCTTGATTTTTCAATTTTTAGTGATTTTAATCGGGATTTTTATCGATTTGTTGCATTCTGCGAAAAATTTGTGACATTTCAAAAATATTCAAGTCGCAATCGTTTAGCTTACTGCAGTTAATTTTCTCCTCTGCGGTTTTTAATGCGATTTTTAGCGTTTTCTCGTGTTCTGCACCGATATTTTGACATTTGAGGAAGAAATCCGATTACAATATTTTACTTCACTATAGTAAATTTTGTCTTCCTTTCAATAAAGTTCATTCGGATTTCGCACAGCGATTTTTTAATTTTTCGCAAATTTGTTATGCTATTTTTAGAGTTTTTTCACGTTTTGCGACTATTTTTCCACAATAGTAAAGAAATTCGGTTTCAAACTTTTACCCTAGTACATTTTGTCTTCTGCGATTTTTCAGAGTTTTTCGCGTTTCGCGTCGATTTTTGCATTCGTGTGACACTGATTACATGCGATATTTTGAAATTTTAGAGTAAGATACGATTAGAAACAATATATACATATTTAACTGATTACAATAAAACTTCTTAATAGCGGGATATCGGGATTTGGCCTCTATTCGAAGGTGTCCATTCTTCACAAGTATGCAAATGTGTGTGTGTTACTTTTTCAATCCACAATGTTTATATAATATATGTTTATGTATGTTTCAGTGTTTATATATATAATTGTATGTTTTTACCTAAGAAAAGCTGATACCTCTGAATAGCGAGCAAATTCCGTGGTCCCGAGGTTTCCGCTATTGAGAGGTTCTTCTGTGTTCAAATAAATATATTTTTTCGTTTTTAATCTTATATGAATCTGAGAATATTGATTAAAATCAGTGCAATGTTGAAACATATTTAAAATATCAGCTTTATAAAATCTGCATAACAAATTCGGAAACTCTCTAAACTCAGGGCAGGGGTGCAGGTCTACAGGGCAGTTTGTTCATGTTTTAATCAGGTTCTGCTTCTGGAAGAAAAACAATCCCGCTCTATTGTTCATTAAATAGAAATGTATACTATTTCTGAGTGTCCGTTATGAAAGTTTTACTGTATCTATTTACAGTAAAAATAATTTATAATATTTTCTTTCGTATAAAATAATTTTTCGGTCCCTCTTGTTATAGGGCTCAATCCCACTGTTTAATTGTTAAGGCTGTTCTCAAATAAAAAGGGGCAACTTAATGACATAAGTTTTAATTCATTTTTGTTCGGAAACGTATGAAGCAGGCAGGTGCTGTTATTTAGAAACTATGTAATCGAAAGAAGTTTTCCTCTTTTTTATAAACACAATAGATCTTTCAGAAAATACTGTCAAAGTTTGCGTTTCGAACCGAATTTCCCGACGAGAGCAGAAAAACCAGTCAACGAAGGAAGAAAAACGCATTGTCACGTGATCAAAAACGCTTTTAACTCGATAGGTATTTATCAAAAAATGGAAAAATCATGCCGATTTCAAATCGCTTTCATAATCAAGGGAGAAAAACGCCTTGTAATAGGTCTGCCAATTTTATGTGCTTGTGTCAGAAAGTTTCGTACTTGTTGAGCAGTGAACTTAAAGCGACAATCAGTATAATGGGCATTTAAAAAAAGTAATTCACAATCTTATCTTGAAAATTTGAACTGCAACAGAAAACTTTCATTCTTTGCGTCCTCTAAAATATAATTTCATTATTTTTCCTTTAAAACATAACATTGTGGCTCCCATAACAGGTGGCTTTACTCTTTAGTCCTTAAAAATAAAAATCAGTATATATATCGGTAGCACGTTAATAATAAATCTAGAACTTGGCAAGTTTTTACCTATGAGTCATTTATTTTTATTAATGGTATTATTATATCAAAACTTATAGATAAAAAAATTTCTAAACCTCCGATAATCACTGATTCTGTTCCAGCAAATAAAGAATTTTAAAATGTTATAGTCTTACCTTATTTTCCTAAAATCAGTACACAAATTTCTCGTATTCTGAATAGGTTTAGTTTTAAGGTTGTTTTCTCTCCAACCAATAAAATTTCTTTCTCCAGTCTTAAAAAGATCCTATTAACGACCATAATACCTCGGGCATTTACAGAATTTTTTGTGAGTGCGGCCTCTCTTACATTGGGCAGACGAAGCGTGCACTTAGAATTAGGCTGAAAGAACACCAGAATTACGTTAGAAAGAAGGAATTTGAGAAATCTACAACAACGAAACATTGTTGGAATTCCAACCACCAGTTTAATTATCCAGAGACTAAAATTATTCAAAAATGTAACTCCGTTTTTGATCTAGACTTTTACGAGGCTCACTATACAGGGTGATTAAAAAAAGATGGGAAAAATTTTAAGAAGTGGTAGTACACACCCAAACAAACATTTTGTATCAAAGAATGCATGGTTGAAAACTAAACGTAAAAAAGTTAGAGGGCGCCAAAAGTTATGTTCTTATACGAGGCAAAAACACGCAATGAACGATTAAGTTAAGTTACGAAAACAAATTTAATGGCATTTGATTACAATAAGTGCTCAAAACATTGACCGGCAGCTGTTATGCACGCAGTACAACGGCGAAGAACAGATTGGCGAATTTTCTGAAACACACCGGGCATATCGCGAACTTCCCCTACAGCAGCCGAAAGCTTGGCGACAAGTTCTTCTGCGGATTCAATGGGAGTCTCATACACAAGAGCCTTTAGCTGTCCCCACAAAAAAAATCGAGACATGAAAGATCGGGCGAGCGCGGTGGTGCCTGGTGTGCTTCAGAAAATTCGCCAATCTGTTCTTCGTCGTTGTACTGCGTGCATAACAGCTGCCGGTCAATGTGTTGAGCCCTTATTGTAATCAAATGCCATTAAATTTGTTTTCGTAACTTAACTTAATCGTTCATTGTGTGTTTTTGCCTCGTATAAGAACATAACTTTTGGCGCCCTCTAACTTTTTTACGTTTAGTTTTCGACCATGCATTCTTTGATACAAAATGTTTGTTTGGGTGTGTACTATCACCTCTTAAAATTTTTCCCATCTTTTTTGAATCACCATGTATTCTTAAACATACTTCCTCCTTAGTGAATGATATGACCAGCACCCCTTTTCTTTCGCCAGTGTGGAGGGATCCTGCGCAGTGGCTCTTTTTCAGTTGGCTCTGGTCCATTACGTCATTTCTTTAAGATATATAAGCTCTTGTTTTTCGTCTTTTCACTCAGTCTATAAGCCAGTACTCGGGGATATAAGTGAGGGGTTCTTCGAACCCACTGTTATTCTTTCTCTCTCTCTCTCTCTCTTTCTCTCTCTCTCACTGTGGAAGGGGATCCAGGAAGCCTCGAAACGATCGTATAAGATTTTTTGTCGTGTCTGCACATTATTTGTATGTAAAATCGTTGTAAAGGATTTTAGCTTTTTTATAGCATTTATACACACCATAGAGTATGCATAAATATAGTGAAACATAAAAGCTCATATCATAAGTAAAAATGCATTTCCAGCAATCCTCGCTAATATACAGTACTTCGGATCAATATAGTATCTGAAATCTTTTGTGTGTCCCTGTAAATGCTATGCACTTTGTATTATATATGAAATAACTTATAATAAACCTGAGCAATGGATATCAATTTTATTATATACGAAATAGTTTAACATAATTAAAATACGCCGCAAACAATCGCCCCCCCCCCCCTTATATCAGTATGTAACGGAATTCTTTTGTGTGGCCCTGTAAATCAATAATAACTATTCTTTGCACCACATATTCTACAGAATACATATTTTAATGCACTTCTTAAATGCATATAAATTTATTATGTTTGAAAGCGTGTAACATCATTAAAAATGATTTGAAACGATTTTTTCCCATAGGCCGTAATGTAACGGAATACTTTTGACTGTCCCTGCAAATGAACGAAACATTCTACGAACTTCATTTGAAATAGAGATCGTGCTATGGTACACGTCAATAATATCCAAAAATTTCAGGGCAATCCGAGTATATTTACGAGAGTTAGAAAGCGGACGGACGGCCAGACATACCGAAGTCATGCACTTTTCAACTTTGTTGGAAAGTGTTAAAAATAGCAGAATGCTATCGAAACGTAGATGACCCTGCCCACACCTCACTTTCTCATTAGTTATTGGAAATTATTTTCTTTCTGTAGAAATCCCCTTTTGCCATTGACCCCTAATTTAAACGAATTTTCAAAAAAAAGTCTATTGAAATAAAGAAGATTCACCCCTTTCCCTGTCCATCCTATCTAAATTCTCTACTTTCATGGTTTTCGCCAAACACAATTCCTTCCTACCAAGAAAAATCACTTTGACACAGAAAGCTTTGACCAAACAGATTACGAGATGCCAAATCATGCTTGGTAAAAAAATATGCTTGCTGTATGTTTAGCCCGGATTTAACATTTGACGCCTTACATTTGGCAAATTAAAATTTCGCTTAGTAGACGTAATGTTAAAGTAAAAATGGACACCCCCCAAGTGGAAAATTAATGGATTTTCCCAATTATTTTTTTTATTCCTTAGTTTTATAGTGTGAACGAACTTCGCACCAAATTTGAAATCTGTAGGTGCAGTAGATATGTGAAATCTTTTTGATGAGTGAGTGAGTCAGTCAGCCAGTGATAAAATTATCGATTATCAGACGTTTTCAAATGTCAATATCTCGGAAACTAATTATGCGTTATTTATAAAATTTCGGAATCTAGGAAATTAGGGTGACCTTAATACGTATTTCATATTACAAGTACATAGGTCATATAGATTTTCAGTAGTAGAGTGTCGAAATTTGGCGAAAACAGCTCGAAATGGCTCGCGTAATATAACACACTAGTATGTCAGACGAACTTGGCTGACACACTGCTGTGTGTCTAGATAGAAAAATAAATCTAGTTTAAACGCACAAAATTTCGCCTTATTGAAGGAGAGGTTTTCTATAAAAAAATATTGGTACCAAAGAATTTCTTAGTCTGGAAATTCAAGGACCCGTACGAACCCTGAATTAAAATTTGCTTCCAACCAAGAAAATATTGTGTGGAACTTGTTAGATTTCTTTTTTAACCCCCTCACTAACAAGCCCGTGTTAATACGTTCACTAAGCTCCAGGTTTCACTGCAGTACAAGCAATATTTAAAGTAATATTGTCTTTATAGTCTATTGATTTAATGTATTTTTAATACATTGAACAATGATTAATACTTCCAAGGATTGCATTCATATTCGTTATTAAGTTTTTTATAAAATGTTGAAATAATCATCTTTTTCAGCATTTAAAACAAAACGCAGAGAAAACAACATTACAATTTTGCCCTTTCCCAAGACTGTCAGAGGGTTTGGCATACTCGAATTACAAGAAAAAAGTTTTACCAAATAAGCGTTTCGCAAAAATAAGTTTTGCCAGACTTTTGTTTAAATACCCCTCCCTCCCCCACTCAAATAATAAAAATGTGCATCTCTACTCGTAAAATACAAAAAAATGAATCACGACAGGTGTTTGATTATTTTGAATTTTCTTATCAAATATTAAATACAGGGTGTATTACATATTCTATATAGCTAACAAACAATTAAATTAAATGTCAGTTGAAAATAAAATATAGTTTTAACAGTGAAAGAAAATGCTATACGGAATTCAACACATTGACCAAATCCATTGATTAAATTGATTTAATTACTCTATATATTGATTGAATCTATTAACAGATCAAACTGAAAAAACGCTTCTAGACTTTTTCTTATCAGCAAAAGATTCAACAATTTTACAATTTTTTTTATAGATATTATAAACTAAGCAATATTTTATGCAATATTTAGTGACTTTTTTTTCAGTCAGATTAAGAGCTTATATTCACATGAAAAAAAAATAGAACTGAAAAGGGCTTATTCTTATTTTAGCAAAAATATAATATGAAAAAAATTTGACAAATTTAGGTGTTAATACACAAGCAATAGAATCAATATTGTGCTGTTATTCCTCATGCATTTAAGCAATAATAAGTTTATTTACTATAAAAAATATTTCATTTTTAAAGTGGAGGCTTTAAGAATTATTTAAAAAGTTTGTTAATCATGAAAAGGTTATAAATTTAGTTGAAAATCATAAAAAATACACAATCTTCTAACACTAAAAACTATTTATTTGATATAAAAGATATAAATATGATACATACACATTATAATAGTAATTTAAATAATTAATATTACACAACTAAAAACATTCAAGGAAAACTTCGATTTCAAAATGAAAATTATATTTTTGTAAATCATCGCGCAATTGTATTCTTACCTCAACAATGTATCCTTAAATGTTATAATGTAAATGCATTTTAATGCAAATACAATTATTGCTATAAAATGTGGCGCACCAAGAAAGATTTGTCCGAACTGAACAAAATTTTGCATATGTGAGTAGTTGATACAAAATTATAGCAAAAGGATAATTACATTATAAGAAAAATTACAAATGAATGGTGATTCAGTATCCTGTTGGGGCATGTAGGTTCCGTATGGGGCCTTGCATCATCTCATTCCATACTTCCTGTAATCACGACTCAACTTCAGCCAAACTCGCAGGTTGCTCAACCTGCCGTCCCAAGTGATCCCAGACATGCTCGATTAGTGACAAATCTGTGGATCCGGCAAGCCAAGGTAAGGTGGTAAGATGGCGGAGGCACTCCTGTGGCATCCTTGCTCTGTGTAACCAAGCATTATCATGTTTAAAAATACCTTATGAAAGCCCTGACCTGAGTAACAACACATGTGGCTCAAGGATGTCCCGAACGTAACGCTGGTCTGTCAAGGTACCGTCGATCAATATTAGATGTGACCGAGTGTCGTATGTGATTGCGCCCCACACCATCACACCATTTGTGAGAGCAGTGTGCCGCTGTAAACAAAAAGCAGTATTAAGGCGTTCACCATTGGGCCTCCACACACGTACACGGTTGTCATAACTATTTAAATTGAATCTTGGTTCGTCGCTGAAGACAACCTGGTTCCATTCGTTTGCAGTCCAATCCGTCGAGCGCGACAGCACTCCAAACGGAGGCGACGGTGGGTGGATATCATTGGTAGCACACGTAATGGGTGCCACGATGCCAAATGTCCTTCATTAAGGCGCCTTGCAATGGTACGGACAGACACAGGAGCCTGTAGTGAAGTGCTACTTGTGTTTGGATAGTGGATAGTGATGAAGTTGACGCTGCACGTGCTTGACAGATAATGTGGGGCTCTTCCCTGCTATTACTCTGGCGAGGGCGTCATGAGCCTGGACGAATGTATATGCGACGTCTATCCATTGGTCCCAAAATCTTCTCACAATGGATTCAGAACGGCCTATGTGGTTGGCTACTTGCCGAGCTGACAACCCAGCTTCCATCATCCCAATAATTCTTCCCCTCTCCAATAACTCTGACAGCCGATCGTATTGCCTTCGATGGCGGTGTAGCAGCATCCTTGATGAAAAAGTAGAGGAAAAGGTCCAAATACCAGCTACCACTTTTATTTTCAATCTAGATCATACAATTTTCAAAATTAATAAAATAAAAAGTGACAGCAGGGTACCTTGACACGTCTTACACCTGTTTAGAGAAAAAAAAATCAGTTTAAAAGGCGTTTTCTGTTTATAAGAAACAAAATTCCGAAAGTCTTCAAATTTTGAGTTTTTAAAATGGGGTCTATATACCGGCTACCTAAGTTTTTTTTCCAAAATATCGCACAAATAGAGCTAATGACAATTATTAAACAATAAGAATATTATTTTAATAAATTGTATTGTTTAATAACATTTCTTATGTACAGAAAAAATACGCAATTTTTAATAAATAAGTATTTTTGTCAAATTTCTAAAATTCTTTACGACTATCTCTCACAGTCTTGTGTAAAACAGAAAAAAAAAGCCTACTGATTGAAATGAGAATTATTTTATCTGAAAAAAATCAAAAGCATAATATCACTCTCTGCGTCGGTATAGTCCCTATCAGCCCACATATCGCAGTCTTAACATTGAACCCAGAATCCCCTCCCCGATTCTTGTCCACAGAGAAAGCACCCATGCAGAAGACACAAATTTATCATATTCATCTGTTGGATATTTTCCTTTTTCACTTTTTTAGCCCTCTCGCTGCGCAATTGTTTTATCAAAATAGCTTCAAAAATTGCGTATTTAACCCCTTCGCGACGAGCGTCTTTTAAGAATTTTATTCGTTTGTCACCGGTTTTTCAAAACAAAAGTTTTTGTCTAATTTAACCGGGAAAATGCTCCGATTAAATAAGGCATAATTTACAATAAAAAAATAACTGGTGGGAATAATCATGGAGGGTTAATTAGACGGAAAAAATGCATCCCCGAGGAAATCTCGGGTTGCGCAAATTTTGCTTCTTTTATGATGCCCAAGGAAATCTCAGGGTGAGTAGAGAAAGGGTTAAAGTCAAATTTCTGCCTCTTTCGCCTGGTTCACTCCGTCATTTTTTTTCTTTCTCTTCACATTTATTACAGGCAATTTTGTATTGTCCAGCAGCTCTTTTTTGGAAAGTGATCCGATAACCAGTGTCGGCCCTGAAGAATTACGGCCATGGTTGCTTTTTTCATGTTGCGAAATGGGAAGGGGGCTATTTCTGAACCATTTAAATTAATTTATTAATTATGGAACTATTTAAATTAATTTATTTTCCTCCCCTTCAAGCAGAGCAACCGAGAGAGGTCCAAATACCGGCTAGCCGGTATTTAGACCACTCTAGGTAGCCGGAATTCGGACCACTGCTATATTTAAGTTAAAACCGGTATTACTCATTCATATAATAAAATACCAATACTGGGCGCGTGGCAATTGAGAGCTAAATATGTCTAGAAAGTAACTTAATCAACAATTCAAGCAAATATACGATCAGTATATTTAAAAAAAATGAGAAACACATATCTGAAAAACTTTTGATGTACCAGATTACGTAGATTCGACACTTTTGCATTTACTATTTGTAAATGACACAGACTTCAGCAATGTACATTTCGTAACTTTCTTCTCTCAATTAAAGTTACAAACTCTGCCTATCACCACTAGGCTGCGCTGGGCTCAGTTCTCAGAACACCTAGTAGCCGGTATTTGGACCCTAGCCGGTATTTGGACCTTCTCCTCTACCCTTCTCCAAATGGAGTAAGTACAGGCAAATTGCTTGTGCGCACTTTTTTTACACACCAGAGAGATCAAAGTTCAACGTCCTCCGGTTGGCATTACGTAATGCGTAATCACGTAGTATTTATAATAATTTCCATATATGTCAGAAATGTACCTACTTGCCAATTTTCATTACGATCCGACTATTACTTCTTGGTGCGCCAATTTTTATGGCAATGAGTGTATCACACGAAAATTTGCACACCTTCTTGAACCTATATCTTTCTTTTAAATCGTCGGATGAATGTCGAGTATTAAAAAAATATATTTCTCAGAAAACGTTCCATATATTATTTTCATAATAATATAATTGAAATATAATGCTTATCATTCCAGGAATTTAATTGAATCCACTTTTTGTTAACTTGTAACTGACACTATACTGGTATAACAGTCACAAGCACTTTCTTATCTTTCAATCTTTTCAGGAACACAAATAGAAATTCCAGAAAAATTTATTTTATAGTTGCATACACATACATGGAATTGGCACTACCACAATATACAAATAAGTATAATTACGGAATTTTACACATAAAAAATCTGGACCATCTTCGACAAACAAGGAAATCGTTGAAACAACGTTTCGTTTTAGCGCAGCAATCGCCAGTGGACGTATGCAGATTCTAACAAAGGAAAATAAGTAAAGTCAGCATTTTTATTTTTCGTCAATTTGAGTCAGCGTCAAGCTAAAGTTTAGCTCATTAAAACTTTTTATCAGCAAGAAATAGAACAGTCAATAAAAAGAAATCAGACATATTTTCTTTTCTTTGTTTGGTATTTTCCTTAATGTGTTGCTTTTATTAATTGTATAATTATTTCAGTTGTTATATTTTCAGACACATAGAAAACATAGTTTAAATAAAGATTTTGTCGTAACTCTTGCAAATAATATATCCAGTGGTGGAAAATTGGCGCAGAGGAGGAGCCTATTGACACCACTAAATTTTAGAAGTATTTTTCGCCTTATCTAATGACATAATTTCTGCGTTTTTATTAAGCTGAAGAATACTATAAAATGTTTGTGGTGTCAATAGGCTCCTCCTCTGCGCCAATTTTCCACCACTGTATATCGAATTTTTGAAACATGAGCGCTAACAGGAGGCGGTGTGTGTATGTGTGTGTAATGGAGTTTTAAATAAAGAGGAGGAGTCGTACAGTGTAGAGTCGACCATTTGTAAATGAAGTAACTGAGAAGGTTGCCACAAGATGGCGGCTGATTTTTCACATCGGATCAAAAGTTTCTGGTTACCACCGGAGCACAATTCCACCAGTAAATTTTTGGTGGAAATTTTCACTTTATTTAGCAGCTTATTGATTCAAAATTTCTCTCACAAATATGATAAAAATTTCTATTCCTCTTTACTGGTGGAAGTTGGCCCTGGCATTATACTCTCTTTCACTGGCACTTATGGGAGTTGTTTAGATTGTCACAATATGGCAGAAACGCAAGGCCTGACTACCGCCGAAACAAACTACCACCAGTAAAAATTAACGGTCATAATTGTAACTGAAAGTCTGCATTAATAAGGCGTATAAATAGGAAGAAAATTTCTGTTTTAATTTGCTGGTGAAAATTTTGCTCCGCGGTAATGAGCCACTGCAAAACCGGTTACAGTTGAAGCTTCACCATTTTGATGATATATCAGTTCCTTCGTATTCATAGTTCCATGGTATGTGGCGGGGGGGGGAGGGGGCAGGGAATTTTCCTTCCCAGTATAATGAAATTTAATCAATTAATTTTTCTTTGATTATTAAAAAAAATATTTTTTTTTTTGTACCAAATGGCTGTATAATAATTTAATGTTCAAGGAAAATGTTACAAAGAATTTTTCTTCAGAGGAACTCGCACTCCTTTGAATACTTCGTAGAATACAATTTTAATTCTGTTCTTCTTTTTATGTTAATATATTTTAAATTTATCTCAAATGGTATGTGTGGGGGGGGGGCGTTGCCCAAGGTGAAAAAACAAGAGTTGATTGGCCAAAAAAACTTCTCTAATTTGAAAAATGTCGTTAGAAACTTATTTTTGAACGATTACCATTTCTTAATTGTTAAATTTTAATATTTATTTTTATGTTTATATTTTTAAAAATTTCTTGCACAAGGCGTTCTGACAAAAGATTTTTAGTTTGTCTATTTCATCTTTATATTCTGCATTTTAGAAAAGCGGACTACGCTGTTGACCCCAGGCACAACTGTTCCAAAATCTTGCCCTTCCCTAAATTTCTTTCTATCGGTATTCACATCTCTTAGTATCAATGAGAGTGGCCCCTCCTTGGATCTACTTGCGTATATCCATGATAGCAAGTAATTTTTGAAAAAAATTATATTTTGTGGCAAGCAATTATGGATTTATTTATGAGCCAAAAGTTATTATTGAGCCAAAAGTAACTAGTAAGCGAACTGTTTCAATTTTCCAGACGTCCCATGATCTAATCAAATTACTTATTTTATAAAATAATATAAAATTTAGTGGATAAAAAAGTATTTTAAACATCTTTCATCCATTCGAAAACATTTTCTGGCGGTGCATAAATATTGCAATACAATTATACATGCAATCATCACACATATCATACAATTTCTTCACATTCAGCCTAATTAAGAGTCTGAATTTCTAAATGTCTTAATTTCAGACATGTCACTATTATTCAGAAAATTTTCTCACTTCATTTATACCACGATCATAGTAAGACACATGTGTGCCTTAAATTTAGACGTCTGCGACTTCACATTTAGACACTCAAATGTCTGAATTACTTTTTCAGTCACATATGTGTCTTAATTTAAGAGACCTCTATTTGCAGTGTAGCCACAAGTAACTCTATTTCCCATCTCTATTTTTAAGGCTGTTTCTTGAGTTAATAATTTAACGAAAGAGATATGATGTTTCAAAACTAATGGACCAGAATCTGAAAGGTGGCAGAACTCATCGAAAGTGAAACATACTTTTCTATACAATGTATTATCGGAATTAAAGTATTAAAGTGTTGTAACGCACTATCTTATTTTGAAAATAGGGGAATTCTCTGATTGCTAAAAACATTTTTATAAAGTTTTTAGCAAAGAAAATTTAGCATTGAAAGAAAAGCACAAAAACAACCGATAACAAAATAAATTTTATTTAACACTAGAAAGACGGGAATTTTTACTCAAGTGTTATAAAACTATTTAATACCATAATTTTTATTTCGAAC
Source organism: Maratus speciosus (assembly GCA_963932465.1). Lineage (NCBI taxonomy): Eukaryota > Metazoa > Arthropoda > Arachnida > Araneae > Salticidae > Maratus > Maratus speciosus. The sequence continues at coordinate 337,810,342 of OZ010787.1, read as the reverse complement.
TATTTAACTTATTTAATTAGCCCTTTTTGCCTTTGTATATTTTTAACATATTTTATTTAAAAAAAAATTCCGTTCAAACCGAAACATATCCGTATGGTTGAGGCCAAAATGACTCCTCACCGTCATTCTAGTGTTAAAACTAATTACAAGAATCGCGTAAAATTATGAGTATTGCCACATTTTTGAACAATTTGTATAAATAATCGTAAATAAAACATTTTTATAATCTTTTGAGACCTTTTCACGTCTTGCTTTTAATCTTTTCAATATTTTTTGTGAACAACGTCATTTAAAAAATACTTCCACCAACATTTTAAGCGATTTCATAAACTAATCATACCTTCCTCTACTATAAGAATAGACCTACTATAACAATACTTTCTCTACTATAAGAATACTTTTTCTACTTCACTTTAACTCTTCAGTTCCGTATTACTGTATTACATTTAATGTAGGGTAGACCGGGGCTAGTTGGCCCGCTTTTTCTTCTAATAATTTTAAAAAAATTACAATTCAACATTTTAAATTTCTTTTTATGTTACCACTATCGGTGTACTTTCAGGAAGAAGTAACAATAGTAAAGTTTGAAAATATTAACTATAAGTATTAGTTTAGAAGCTCAAATTGACACCAAGTCGCTTGGGCCAACCTGCCCCGATTGCGGAGTAAGTTGGCCCACGTCACTTTTTAATGTTCTGATAGTGTAAAAGTTTAAGAAATGATCAAAATTTTACCAAATCTTAATTTTTATTTCTTTCGAACGAAAACACAATATAGCCTCCTAAATTAAAATAAAAAATTTCGTTAATTAACAAGATATCAAATTCACTTAAGTTTATCATAAATCCTCTTAATATTATCCACAATTTTTGTATTGACAAGCTTTTGATAGGAGCAATTCTTACAGCAAAAAGAAATTAAAAACAAAAAAAGTGTGTATGTGGGGGGCAGGGAGGTTGTATAAGAAAAAAAATCACATTTCCCTTAATTCGTTGCGGGCCAACATGCCCCGTGCCAAATGGGCCATTCTTCTAACCCCGTATCGCCATTTTTGTTTTTCATGACTGTAACGAAATATTCTGAAAGTATTTCAATAAAAAAACATGCCCTACAATAACTACGAACAATTATTTTTCTGAATTATTATATATCAAAATCTAAAATGTAATTTACAAACAAATAAAAAACGATTATTTATAAGAGAGGAAATTTACTCATCTTTGCAAAATTTTGAAAATTCTCAATAATTCTTTAACGGAGGCTCCGACTTCAATGGTGCTTATGTTGGAGGAGGAAAGCGAAGAAGCGCATACTTGGCTGGACTGACAATGTTATCTAACGCAAAATTAAAAAAATATTACGACTGGGCCAACATGCCCCTATGGCCAACTAGCCCCGGTCTACCCTATATGTCTGCACGGGCCGAAATATCCAGGTCCGTGCCCGCCCGGGTGTACAAACTAGAACTTCAGCACGATACGGTCCGTGATTTCTGCAACAAATTCCAATTTTTCTTAACATACAATTAAGACTCTTTTAAAGAATACTTCATGGATATTTAGGCGAAACCTTTTATAGCATATTTTAGAATATATATGTCCGCAAACCATAGAATACAGAATAGAAACAATACTGATCACTTATACTCTTAGACTATTACATACAAATAAAGACTCGTCAAAAAAATAATGTAGTTTAGAATAAAAGAATAAAGATGGTTATAAACATCATAATTTTTAAAGCTGTATAATAAAAAAAAGTAGGTTTTTGAAAATATGTTTATGAAATTTATTAAAGTATATTTCCAAAGATTCCGTTAACAAAAGTTCATCATCACTATTATTTTTACAAAAAAAAAATGTCTGACCGAAACGTCTTCGGAACAATTGCGTCCCAGCCCGAGTATGTAAGGAAAAGTGTGAACAAGTTATCACCCGAATATGCTGAAAAAAGTTACACCTGGGCTCAGACACGATGTATTAACTGTCTGATGCAGATTCTACATGTTAAATTTCTGTACTGTTGTTGTCAAACTAGCATCGACTCGTGCAGCACATTTATAATTTATTCGCGACTCCATTGAAAATTGTTTATATTTTTTCGGCATAGTCCGACCCTTATGAATTTGTTGTATCGGGCCGGTCAACCCGCTTAATTTTTTTATCGACATGGTTGGCACGTTAAATTCTTTTATAGATCAGGCCCATTGGAAAAAGTTGTCGTTACTCTGCCGGTCCGGCCCGTTAGACAGTTTGTTTTCATTTTGCTTGTGTAAATCTCTAAGTTGGATTACAGTTAATACATATTACAGTTAGAGTTGCCAACTACCCTGTTTTAGAATTATTGCTTGGGTCCGATATCAGTTATCGATAAGCTGTAAAATTCCTAGTTTTTAGAAACGGTGTAAAAGAAGATTTTTCCCTTGGAAAAGTCCTGTGTTTTAGCAACAAATAACATACTTCTATTACACTTTTAATTCCGATAATACCGTTTACATTTATTCGCAAATGATCATCATGGTTATCTATTCCTTTTAACTGACTTGCAACAAAGGAGGTTATACAATTTGTTTGTACAGGTTTTTTCTATGTATGTGCATGCTTAACTTTTAAACGTATGGTCCTATTTTCATACTTTTTTTAAAGGTCTGTTTCTGTAGATGGTCTCATTTCAGTATCATTAGGATCTAAAAATTGTATGTTTGTCTATCAGTCTGCTTTCATGACTTTTTCTTTCACTTATTTTCTTGGCTCTAACTTAAAAATTACCAATAGCCACGAAATTTTAATATAGTGTACAGCACACATTTTACGTTTTTAAAATAGTCATCATACCAAGTACAAATTTTTTTACAGGGCCGACTCAAATATTTTCAGATATCATCGTCTACAGCGAGTCAAAATAAGTGATAATGACAACAATAAGATTTAAAATGAATATACATTAGAGCCCTGCACAAGTCAAGTAACTGGATTTTACCTGAACATGACTTGACCCGCGATTCGGATCGGGATCACTCTAATTGTTTCGGATTAGACTCGAGTCGGTTTCGTATTCGGTTTTTACTCTTACGATTTGGGTTTGGCAACTCCTTTTTAAAAAAAGATATGTTTTTTAAGATGAAAAACTATACCTTAATATAAATATGTATATATATATATATATATATATATATATATACAGGGTGATTCATAACTATCGAAACAATAGGCTATCTCTTTAAGTAATACCCCTAGGCACATACTTCCAATTGCAAAGTTTCATAAAAAAGGTGGAAAATTTGATGAGGTAAGTTACAACTCCATGGGTGGTCTATTTGAGAAAATACGAAAATTAAATTTTTATACGACCCCCGTAGGGTAAAATTTCCAATTAGGGATTTTTTCCTTATGCATTCCTAAATTAAACACAAAAAGTTCCATCTTCATATCTGCAAAACTCATGGAGTTATGCCTGTTTAAAGAATTCGTCATGTTTTAAGGGATTAGACACAAATTGAAATGCGTGTTATTCAAGAAACAATGTTACTTTAAAAGTTCCAGGATACATGTGAAAAATATATTTATTGACTTAGAATTAGATTTTTCTGTTTTTTGTGATGATTAACCATATAATTTTCAAAAAAATCACATCCTAAAATTTCTCAGAATGTTTAAAAATTTTTTAATTATTATTATTATTTTAATTGGGGTAATTAATAATCGTTATAACTAGAAATATTGTCATCGAATTTCAAACTTTTCTTCATTTAATTAAGGAGGAAAATATAATTTTAATTTTGTTTCAGGATTTTTTTAAATATTAATATTAAAAATATTAAAAACACAAATTAAAAAAAAATGATGTAACTTATTTTTAAAAAAATCATATTTTCAAAAAAAAATATATTTTGAATTTGTCGAAACAAAATTAATGTAAAATAATCAGAAAGTTCATGTTCCGAGTTTGCACCTTTTTTTTTTTTTTTTTTAACAATTCTTGACTTAAAAATGCAAATTAATAATTTTAATTAAATTAATTTTAATTTTAATTACGCATTTAAATTAATAAATTTAAATTAATTATTTTTAACAATTTAAATTAATAATTTAAAACGCATTTAAAATTTTAAACAGAGATTGGCTCCTAATAAAATGTTTGAATTCTTTTTAAAAAATTGCAGGTGAGTATGCAACTCTTTCCTGTAGATTAAACTTCCGATTCAATTTAACTTTTCCCCTTTCCACATTCTTTCTGTACTGTTTTAAGCAAGGTATTTTCTAACATACCGATTAAGAGTGTTTTCACAATTTGAACCCTCACAACTTCAGGTTTTATATCGTCCCGGCGAGCGGTTAAAAAAGTCTGTATTCTGGGGCCGGACCAGTCTCGACCGGGCCTAATGTATTTTTCATACCGAACTTGGACTGGCTTCATTTCTTCCTATGTCTGCATGGGGCGAAATTTTCAGCCCCGGTCTCAACTCAACCCGTATTAAAATCATTTTATCTGACTCACCTAATCCGTGCAAAAATCAGTAAAGTTTGGCTCAACTCAGAAAATTTACAAAAAATGCATATATTTTTAAATCGCCATTACAATAAGCAATATGTAATATGTTTTAATATTACAATTTACAATTAAACATTAAAAATCGTTTTTTAAAGGATAGTAGATTTAAACGGAAAAAAACACAGTAAAACAAGTAAAAAAGAATCTGCCTATTACGGAAACCTGTCTAAAACGGAATATTTTTTTAATCCATGCAAAATGAATATAATAATACTTGAGAAAAGAATAGAATACATTTGCACCTCCTAAGATGGAAATTGTCTATAAGGCATTTTTTTCTTGTCTGTGTGATTCCGTCTTAGAAGGTTTTACTGTACTGTATATCATTTTTGAAAGTCTCCAATACATGGATTATGGATTAACGATATTAAATGGTAAGTGAAACACTTGCATACAAATAGAGATTCATTAAAAAAATATATATCACAGCCTTTGACGCTTCTTTAAAATTGAAGATTATAAACATATAAAAAAAAAAAAAATCTATAAGCTATTATAAAGCTATACAGCTATTTTCGGCCAGAACTCTTTCATACGAAACAATTGTTAACCAAATCGATGTAAAAAACTATATTTTCTAGAAATTAAATCAGGCCGGAGCAGACTCGGGCTAAGATTTAAACATTTTTCCAGGCCGGGACGAACTTTTTTTTCTATGGGTCGACTCGAGACCGGGTCTGGATATTTCGATCCGTGCAGACCTCTAATAAAGGCCTCCAGCATAATTTGAAAGAAGGTTTAACTTAAAATTTATTCGAAGCTATTTTATGTGCAAAGGAGAGGCACTGTCTTAAATCGATATTAATAACGTACAATTTGTGGATGATCTCTATCTAGTATTCAAAATGGGTCAATAACTCGTCAATCAGAGGCATGGGAAAATGGTGTAAGTCGCGAATTTTGAATTTTAATAACTATGTGAGTTTTGCAGATACCGAGATGAATTTTTCTTTGTTTAATTCAGGAAGGGATGACAGAAAATTTCCTAATTGGAAATTTTACCCAACGGGGGCCGTATAAAAAATTAGTTTTTGGATTTTCTCAAATAGACCCCCCATGGAGTTACAACTTATGTCATTAAATTTGGCACCTTTTTCTTATGAAACTTTGCAATTGGAAGTATGTGCCTAGGGGCAATATTTAAGGTTGGTTGGTTGGTTGTGTTTATGACGGCCAATTATCAACACGAGGGATATAGGCCCTAATGGGGGGGAATGCCTTTCGTGGAGGTCTTTCTAAGGGAACCTAACCCGTATTAACGCTTGGTAATCCAAGGTCCGAAGAAAACCACGAAAACTCCGAACGATTAGGCCGACGGGCGCGATTGGGTTCGAACCCAGCACTTCCCGTCTACCAGCTTCGAGAGCAGAACCTCTCGGCCACTGGTGGGGCGGCAATATTTAAGGAGATAGCCTATTGTTTCGATATTTATGAATCACCCTGTATATATATTATATATATGTATGTATTTGGTCTTCTACATAAAAGATAAAATTGATTTTAGAACTATAATTACAGAGTATCTTTTCATTATTGATTAATATATAGATTAATTTTCTTTCATTTCGGGTTAAGTGTTTATAACCCGAGCCATACAGGATTCTGATTCGGCTAACATTACAGGGTTGCCATAAACACGAAGGTAACCCCTTGAAGTCTGTGTTATCTTTTGTTAAAAATTACTTGTATAATACATTATTATTTAATGCGAAATTTGAATACTAGTGTTAACGTAGATGATAAAATACCTTCGTTCTTGCCCTTTTAAATATGAATATAGTTCCATATATAGTACTTTAACAAATTCAAATTGAAAATTTGAATATGTTGTTATCTATGTGAAGTTAAAATGTTCTGATTTTTAAGAAATTTAAATGAATTGTTTAAGTGTAATAAGGTATTTTCGTATTATTTAATGTATCATACTTTTTATTTCCAGTATACATGAAAAAATTTAGTTAATTACGGTGAGTCATCTATGATACTTAAGCAAAGCGTATCGTAGTAATAAATTTGAAACCATCAAGCAAAATACGGAAATGATCAAACAAGCCTCATGCCATTCAAATTTTCTTGTCAATGATGCTGGGGATTCAAATTTCCTGTAAAACATTTTATAAATATACGGTGTTTGAACTCAGTCATTTTAAATAATTACCCGTTAATGATATTAACACAAGTAAAAACACAAATTTTACTAATTACGATGAGAGGATTTTAAAAAGACTAATGTAGATTTCTATTCGCACAATAATAATCAATGTGAGACTATTATCCCTTTATTTCAATGAAATTTACACTATACCCTTCCCCTCTTCAAACTATTATTTGAGCAATATCGGTTTCAGCGGCCGGTAATATCCGATCGCTGAAACCGACTTAAATTAGCATCACTAACTACATTATGAAATATACTTATTTTAGTGATTGATATAATCTCTTAAAGTTTGCCTTGCCCATTGAGTTTTTAAAAAGATTATATGAAAACATCATTTGAAATTTACTTATTTATCATTATCAATAGCCAATTCCTAAACAGTTAGTTTTAAAGTTACAGTTCCAAACCGTAACAATGTTTCAAATGTCATTCTTCATCATATCAAAAGCTATCAAAATAATTACTTTTTTTAAGTTACGAAATTTAATTTTTTTAGTTTTCCACTCTTCTACGATCAAAGTATTTTTACTGTTTAACTTGTTAAAGCATGGAGAAATTTTTTCTAACTGTAACTTATAAGACCCAGAAACTGTGCTAAAATTTAATTTCATAATTTAAAAAATAGTAACTTTTTTGACGTGAATGGCTTTTGATATAATTAAGAAGAACATTTGAAGCATTCTTCAACTGGAACCATGCTTCTAAAACTAACAGTTTAAGAAATGGCTATCGAATAATGATAAGAGGGGATACCCTGTATCAAAATTCAGTAAAACTTGGCGTATTTGTGAACAGTATTTTTATTTGTACACGAATTACTTTGGGAAAATATTTAATTGTTTGTAAATCACACAAATAAATGGGAACGTCCATTCGTTACTCTTGTGACAATTAGAGCAATTTTTCATAAATACTTTCAATTATTTCATTATAAAATATATTTAAGATAAAATTTTTTATAACCAATTAAATATCACTGTGTTCCACTCTCGTAATATGTATCTAATTGACAACAAAAAGCATTTTATTTGTTTATATATTAAATCAAAATTTTGTTACTCTTGTGACACTCTGGTCACAAGAGTAACAAAATTTTGATTTATTATATAGACAAGCAAAATGCTTTTTATTTCAAATTAGATATATATTAAATGAGTGGAGCACAGTAGTATTTCACTGGTTATATCACTTTTTATTTTAATTATATTTTACAATAAAATAATCGGAAGTATTTGTAAAAAACCGCTCAAATGGTCACAAGAGTAACAGTGGACGTTCCCAAATATATTTGAAGGAATTGAAGCAAACACATGGCTTAAATATATATATGTACATTTTTTTAAGTAAAACTTACGCCAAATATTAAGATTTTTTTAATCCATTGATTACACTCAACAAAGCTTTACTCAGAAATTAAAGTATGTTATTAACCCATTAACGCCCAAATTATTATCTACTTTAAAATGTAAATTTTGGATTCCCCACCACTTTTAAAAGTAGAGTAATTTTTATCCTATTTTATCAAGGAATTTGTCTTGTGAAAGAAAGTATATATTTATCTTCATATTTACTGGTGTGAAAAACGCTTTCTTGCCAAATACGTGTGATCCCCAAATGGGGATCATGGCAGGGAATGGGTTAATCAGAGTCAGACATCACATGATCAGGAAAACTAAATAAAAAGGTCAGGCCATATCAAGTAGGAATTATCTAAATGGGGTTTTAGTGGCATATTACATGCTATCTAAATAAACAATGTGAGATTTTCTTCTCCTTAACAACGTGATCTAGAGACTTGATGTCCCCAAAAATATTTTTGTTTCTCAAAAGCAAGCAAGGTCTGGCTTTCTATTGTGTATTCAAAGTATGTGAGAATGTTGAGACCGTCCGTTGAGAGCATCCATTATTTTTAACATCCATCGATGATGAAAATTATTATCTCAAAAAATCATTCCAGTCCCAAATTCATTCATTGCCTTTGTATATATTTTATTTAGGCAATCCATTGCAGAATGACTTTCTTCCGACCTACTAATGACGGGTATTTTACATTCTTTTGATCAAGAATATAGTTGATTTTTAAAAGCCAAATTCTTCTCACAGATTGCTCTAATTGTCCTTTGCAGTATCACTAGTACAAGATACAACAATATTTGACATAAACCAACTGTTAGCCAAGAATTTTTTTTAATTCGCACATATATATTATACAGTTTATATTAACTACTTTCAAGCATAAACATCATGGTATAATGTATTATTCTTGTTATTATTATTATTATTATCATTTACACCATGCGGAAGAGGTTTGGAATAAAATTTATAACAGAGAAATGTAGCTTCCAAACTAGATTTAGACACAATAATGAATAGACGCTATTGTCTTAGAATGTGTTCGTTCCAAGTTATGATAACATTACATCATCAGTATCATTAAGATACATTAAGCATTCTTCTTTAGGAAAGTAAGTTAGTAATTCATTGTGTTTTACACGCCACCCTGTATATCGTTTTGGTTGTTGATGATATGCAGTAATAAGTATATGTTCGGTTATCTACTGGTCAATTATAATATAGAAAATAGTACACATTATATCTGAGTATTTAGAGCTTTTAGTTCTGATTGTGCTGTTCTTGAAGGATATGAATGCAAAATATTTTTAGGAAATGCTTATAAGTACTTAATTTACAGAAAGAAGAATATTCGAATAAACTGAAGTAAATGTAAATAGGTGTCTTAAATACATAATTGTTTGTAAAAGGATGAACAAACTCGTACGAGATATTCAGTTTTGTTCTACCGATTATTAGTGAAAAGAAGAAGCGACGATAATGCTTTTAATCCTTTCATCAAAAATTAATTTTTGCTATGTATTTGTATGCGGAGAGAAATTTATTTTTTTTATTAATTTATTTTTTTTAATAATTTATTTTCGTGTAAGATTTTATATAAACTAACCTTCTTTTTTATTATTATTTTCAACTCTTACTCTAAAAAAGTATCGCTAAAATTTACTTGTGAAAATCTGCAAAAATACCGTATTTTGTAGAACTGTTTATCAAGAATTTAATAGAAATTAGAATGATTGATATTTTACCTGACGAATGATCGTTGGCTGTAAAGAGCACTTTTTAAGGATAGGTCGAAAGTTATTGTACACTAACAGCATATACGCCGAACTCATTACGGGCCTCATAAACTGAACAATGTAAATGACAGCCGGTAGTCTGCCGCCCTGGAAGGAAATATTTGAAAGAGCCGGTACGAGTATGCTACAGCAGAAAAGTACATAGGGCAGTGGTCAGCCATCGGTCAAGCGATAACAAAAGTGTTAATATAATAGAAATTAATAAGTGCTAAAAATCAATTCAAGAATACTTAAGCCATCATGCTTAAATTTTTTTAAATCTGTTTCATACTATCAGATCTTCGCTATATTTTAGCTTTGATATTTACGATTTGCAAAAACATTCTAACGTGATGGTTAAAAATTAAGGTCATTTTTAGATTCAGTGCTAAAAAGTACATAAAAACAATTATCAAAAGTTTAAAAACACATCCATCTCCTCTACTTTATAGTATCCTATTTTTTTTATTTTTTAACTTTGACAATTTATGATCTGCGAAAAGTCCTGACATGATGGTTAAAAATTAAGGTAATTTTCTTATTCAGTGCTAAAAAATACATAAAATTAAAAAAAAAAAAAAAAAAAAAAAAAAAAAAAAACAACCATCACAATCTTGTATTATCTAATCTAAAACTTTTTCTTAAAGTTCTTTGCGGTAATCTATCCGAAATGCTTTGTATTATCCTGTAAAATAAATATAAATGGTAGGCATCGAAAATCATAGTAATATATGATTGTCATCGGATTTACGTCAGTATATAAAATTTAAACACGATCGGATATTTGAAAGTAAGTTAAAGTTCGAGTGCAAATTTTGAATTGGAAAAACATACATCCGATCGTTGAAGTTAACCTTTAACTGATGTTACCGGTCTCTCAGACCGCGGCTTTTTTTTAATTTTTACAGTTTAACTTGCAATTTTCAGTTTAACTACAAACACTACCGAAATTTTGTTCCGTTTGGATCTTTAGTACTATCACCAGATACGTTTGAATAGGTGAATTTTAATTATAACACTCCTGTACAAAAAGTTTAGTACAAAAACAACATCCTATGAGTTAATTGTGCTTTTCATTTATCTTTCCATGGAGTGGTCTCACAAACCGCTTCACACTAGTTACATGACAATTTCTGTGACATCAGTTAAAGGCTAAATAAAAACTTACATAATAAAAAATAACGTAATTCTTGTTAAAAGAAATCATGAAAAGAAACAGTCTCAAATCCTTACAAAATAAAACATATGTTAAAATACAATTATTTTAACTAAGCTGAAACTCAATAAAAGTTAACTCAATCACAATACTTGTAAGATTTTCTTCAAAGCGCATGAAATAAGTTCTTAGAATACTTTAAGCATGGCCGAACTCATTTGTGTTCACATGCGGAAAAGTGGTATAAGTCATGCATGTTTAAAGTTTCATAACTCGGTCAATTTTGGTATTATATGAACGGGACTTTTTTTTTGTCTTAAATGTCCGTGTAATAGGAAAATTTTACTAAATATAACTTAGCTCTGTTAACCCTGTATATTGATCATTTTAAAATTGAAACCAATGCATGTGATGATGCAAACAAACTAATAAAAACAATGGCATAAATAAAACCATTTTTTTTCAAGGTCAACCGTAACTTTTTTAAATAAATAAGACAAACTAATTGTTATAAATATAAATACGAAACCATATATAGAAATATTAATAGTGCAATTAAAAATTATAAAAATTGTACTTTTTAATGTCAAATGCAATAAAATCTCATTTAATTAACACTTTTTGTGATTAAGATCCTGACCGACAGAAATAATCTGTCCGAAAACAGAAAATAACCCGGTTTCACATTCTTTTTTTATTATTACTTCAAGGTCAAACGTATTTTTTTTTTTAATAAATAAGACAAACTATGGTAAAATCACATATCATGGCCCATATACCAGTAATGGCCCATTTAATATTCCTACGACGCGAAACGCCGAACATTTGAACTTAGCGCCAATCAGAAGTGATAAAATGGTTTTTCGACTGTCATACTATGCCTTTGTTTTGACAAATCAACACACGTCCCATGAACAGTAGCTGCTCCTAACGAAGCTTGTTTTTTTTTTTTTTTTTTTTTTTTTTTTTTTTTTGTTTCAGCTGTGGTTACTTCGCAAGAATTTTAGCGAGCAAAATTGGATTTCGTGCTGCGTACAAAATTTTCAAGAAGCATAAACGAAAAAAAGTAAGTTTTAATAACCTATATAAAGTTTAAGGAATACGTAAATATAGTGGTAGTGGTGTTATCAAAATATGCTTATGAAGCCAGGTATTGGGGTGGGCCACTACTGATGCTGTTTTTGCATGATTTTAGTGAGGGCCCACACTTACTTTTTATATTTTATAGCTATGTGTTACCATTAATTAAAGTTTTTAATACATATATTTCTTTCAAACATTTAAAGTAAAGTGTTTGATAACAAATTTATATTAGCATATTCCTCTTATTTATGCCCACTTTATTCTATACTTTTTGTACTCGCAACATTATTCCTTTGAAAATGGCATAATTGACTTATCTTTTAGGCTACAATCTATACTCTAACTGCTTAACTTTGGTAACACAACTAGCGTCTATAGCCATTACCGTCTCAATACTGAAGGCCTCCGGACTGATTTCGTGACGTACCAAATGAAGATTAACCCCTTGAAGGGAAAGCAATTGCGTTTGTGTAATGCTTAATTCCCACCGGAAATTTAGAAAAATTTTATTTCAAAATAAGGAAAAGCAATTTTACGACTTTTCTCCACTAAAGTCAGAAAACTAAAATTTCCTAAAATTTTTCTGGTGCAAATCCTGATTAATCGTAGGTGGTATATAATATATACCGCCGCGCCTTAACCCCTTGAGGGGCGGTGGGAAAAATTTTAGGAAATTTTAGTTTTCTGACTTTAGTGGAGAAAGGTCGTAAAATTGCTTTTCCTTATTTTGAAATAAATTTTTTCTAAATTTCCGGTAGGAATTAAGCATTACACAAACGCAATTGCTTCCCTTCAAGGGGTTAATCTTCATTTGGTACGTCACGAAATCAGCCCGGAGGCCTTGAGTATTGAGACGGTAATGTTATAGCCAGCTATGAATATTTAAAATTTAGCTTTAAGCTTTCTAGAGTGCAAGGTAGGTCCGCGGTATGACGTTTGCTCAAGAGTGATTCATATCTAGACCAGACTTCGTATCTAATGTGCAAAAATCTTGAAAAAAAAAAACCTTTTTATTTTTCAGCATGCTTAATTAAGTTATAAAAATAATTCAAAACAATTTTAACTTTAAATATTTTTAAATATTATTTTTATACTAATATTATAATTAAAAAACACTTGTTTTTAGGGGTTAATCTGTGGAACTAATAACTCATTTCAAAAGTAATGTTGGCAAAATGATGGTGACAGTCTGTACTTCACCACAGGCTATAGTTTATGTTGGTATCATAATCCCAACGGAATGCAGGAGCAAAATCTTTCTAAAATGTATATTTTTGTGATTTTGAAGGGCATAAAAATTAGAACTTTGACTTGATGGTAACTTGCAAGATATAAATACTCTCTAAAAACAGTTTTAAAACATTCAAAATTCAAAAAGGAACTAAATGAGTAAGAAAACGTTTTCTATAAAATTACAATTTCTATAGAATTGTTACGGATATAAAATTTAAACTTTACATGGCTGTTATTATTAAATCGCAAATGTACACACAAAATAGTTTTTTTTAAAGGGAAATGTGTGCTGAAATAGTTCTAAAATTCCGATTTTCGTGATACTGAAGGAGCCAGAAATTTGACATGGGCTATGGCTGTTAAGATGCAAATGCTCGTCAAGAATGTTTTCTAAAAAAAAATTTATTTAAAAGGGTCAAATGAGCAGCAAACGTTCTAAATTACGATTTCCATGGTCTTGTTTGGAATATAAACTTGAAATTTGACGTGGCTGTTACATTTAAGATATAAATTCTCTCACAAAACTATTTTTTTTAATCGTAATTTAAAAAGGTGCAAGAGAAAAGAAGTTTTAAAGTTTCAATTGCTTTGATATTGTTGGGGTTAGAAACTAAAAATTCTCATGGTGGTTATTTATAAGATATAAATGCTCATTAATAACGGTTTCTAAAATATATGAAAATTTAAAAATCTTAAATGAGCTGAAAACACTCTAAATTACGAATTACTTGGAATTATTTAAAGAAATTGAAATTTTGATTTGCATGTTACTTTTACTATGTACACGCAAGTGTGTAGTTATCTAATAACTAATTCGTGGCATGGGATGATACAGTTCCATTATTTTTCCTTTTGTAATCAAGCTAAGCAAACAATAAAACTTTAATTCTGCTGTGTTAGTACAGCTATCTCTTTTTTATGTTAGAATAGATATAATGGCTCCAAAGAAATTGATTAAAGAACAGGAGGATCGAGTCGAGACGACAGTTGATGCTGTTAAACATGGAATGTTTGTAAGAACTGCAGCATCTTGGTTTAAAATACCAAAGTCTACATTGTGGCAAAGATGGAGTGAAAAACCCACAAAGAGGACCTCCCTCAATTTTGAAAACCGAAGAGAAAATTCTCCTAAAGAATGTCAAGGAAGTTTTAGAAAAACAAGTTTTACGAAAGGCAAGAGTTTAATCATTTCGGTTTATATTTTTAGTTTCTGGATGTTTCACACGTTAAGAGAAGTTATTATTATGAACGAAGCTATTATTACGTTTTATAAATGGATAGGAGGACTGTGATGTTTGCATTTTTGGCCTCTAGAAACTCAGTGGAACCGATGACCCGTTTCAAAGACTTTCTGCACAAGTGATTCACACCGTTCCTCCATCCTCGGCATCGGCAAAAACAGCAACGGTTAGATGACTGCACAAACCTTTTTATGAATGTATAGGAATGTATAGGGTAAATGTCTTTGTCCTTTTCTACCAAAGAATGATGTTAAACTGTCGGTAATTTTATTTGTGGATGGACACAACACGCATCTTACGCGTGAAACAAGTGAACATTGCAAATCTCTACCGATAATTTTGATAGTTTTATATACAAATATAAACCTTATACTTCAGCCTTGCGACGTAGCTGCTTTTCATCCGCTAAAAGCTCAGTAGAACAAGGCCCTTCTTCGCTGGCGCAAAAAATCATCCACATGAAACTGTGACTAAAGTGCACATCGCTCCAATCCCAAAAATCGCGCTAGAAAATGACATGACGATGGCAATAAAAAATGGTTTCAGGGCAAAAGGACTTTATCCATTAAGTTCAGACGCTGTAGACTATTCAAAGTGCAAGGGTCACATCAATGATGTGATGATGGTGGGAATGTGTTTCAACTGAAACCGCTTGTAATAAGGCTCCAAACACTACACTGATAAATATATCGATTGAGGACTTCCATCAAGTCTTCGGTGAGACTGTAATGAAGAAGTCGAAAGTACTCAGTAATCACCAAGTGAAGAATCGGAAGCTTTACGCCATTTGTAATATTCTGGAGAAAAAAAAACCTTCGAACTAGGCTTACATAAACGACAACGGATCCAGCTGAAGAAGATTACTCAGACAATGAAGGCATCATTGTAACCTAAGCCAAATATGAGCTCCAGTAACAGCAACACCTTCGAAAAAATTCCTATGAATCTCAGAATTGTTCAGCAGGAGCTGAAGAGTTTCGACGAAGACAGTTTTTCAGAGCCGTAAAATAAATACAATACTACTTCCACAGCTGAATACCGCTTTCAAAGGTTAAAAGACATCTTTGAATGACCGCACAGTCCAGAAGGGAAAGAGAAAAGGAGATCGGAGAGAAGGCCTTTTATCCTGACATCTCAAAGATGGAACAAGCTGCAAAAAGACAAGGTACGGAAAAGAAGAAGAATTGCAACAAAAAGAAGTAAAACAGAGACAAAGAGCTCTAAAATGAAAAAAGTCCTTCCCTGCCAGTGCCAGGAGGAAGAGGTAGTTTTCATATTCCTTATTTTTAAAAAGACAACATATATTATTCAAACACACGAAGCTCAATTTAGTGGAAACCGAATATAGGAGATTCAATACTAATTTTTATCAATACTAAATCATTATGAATGAGAATTTCGCGAAATTAGTCAGCTTTATCCAAGCTGCTTTTATTTAAAGTAACTTATATTTGGCTGCCAAATTCGGCGATTTCTTAAAGTGCCTGCCATTTTAAGACAACATGGTGGATGATGCTAACCAGTGAACTTGGTCAAGAACTTAGTAATTGCTGTGCACATGCTCACTCACGGCGGAATCGATTGATATATACGAGTGTTTTCGCAGGCAAAAAATCAGATTTTTCAAAATGTCACCCATATTAGATATTGAAATTGCTATATCTGAGCCATTTTTTAAGATAAAGACAAACAAAACATGCTCCTGAATCCTTATATCAAGGTCAAATACTTAAGAAAGAAACCTTTTTCAACTTCTAATTTTTTTTGCACCTCACTTTAAATATAATTTTTTTTAATTTAATGGCCGCCATTTTGAAACAAGATGGCTGATGAAGCTGGCCAGCGAACTTGGTCGAGATATTGATGTATACTATCCGCATGCCTTCTTACATCGAAATAGGCGAATACGTGTGTTATCGCGTGACAAATACAAGATCGTTTCAAAATGTAGCCATGCTAGAAATTCAAAGTGCTATGATTCAACCATTTTTTAAGGTATAAAAAAAAAGATCAAATTTTCAGAAACAAAAACTGCTCCGGAATCTTTGTATCAAGGCCAAACACATAAAAAAAAATCTTTTTCATTTTCCAATTTTTAAATACCTCATTTTAAATTTTTAATTAATTTTTTTTTAAATGGCAACACCTTTTGAAACAAGATGGCGAATGAAGCTGGCCAACGAACTCGGTCGATACATTGGTATGTACTATGTACAGACCAAGTTACATCCAAATCGGTTCATAAATACGCCTGATATCGCGTGACAAAAATCAGGTCGTTTTAAAATGTCAGCCACAATAGAAATTCAAAATGCTATAACTCAGCCATTTTTTTAGATATAGACGAAACAAAAACTGTTACGGAATCTTTGTATTAAGGTCAAACACATACGAAAAAAATCTTTTTCATTTTCCAAATTTTAGGTATCTCATTTTAAATTTATTTTTTTTTTTAATTTTTTAAATGGCCGCCATTTTGAAACAAGATGGCGGATGAAGCTGGACAACGAATTCGGTCGAGATATTTGTATGTACTATGTACACACCAAGGTACATCCAAATCGGTTCATAAATACGCTCGTTATCGCATGACAAATATCAGGACGTTTCAAAATGTCAGCCACGCTAGAAATTCAAAATGCTATAACTCAGCCATTTTTTAAGATATAGACGAAACAAAATCTGCTCCCGAATCTTTTTATCAAGGTCAAACACATAAGAGAAAAATATTTTTCTCAATTTTCAATTTTTTGGTACCACATTTCAAATTTAAATTTTTCTTAAAAATTTAAATGGCCGCCATTTTTAAACAAGATGGCGGATGAAGGTGGCCAACGAACTCGGTCGAGACATTGGTATGTACTATGTATAAACGAAGTTACATCCAAATCGGTTCATAAATACGCCTTTTATCGTGTGACAAAATTCAGGACGTTTCAAAATGTCAGCCACGCTAGAAATTCAAAATGCTATAACTCAGCCATTTTTTAAGATATAGACGAAACAAAAACTGCTCCGGAATTTTTGTATAAGGGTCAAATACATAAGAAAAAATATTTTTCCATTTTCAATTTTTTTGGTACCACATTTCAAATTTTAAATTTTTAAAAAAATTTTAAATGGCCGCCATTTTGAAACAAAATGGCGGATGAAGCTGGCCAACGAACTCGGTTGAGACATTTGCATGTACTATGTACACGCGGAATTACATCCAAATCGGTTCATAAATACGAGAGTTACAGTGTAACAAAGGTCAGATATATATATATATATATATATATATGGATATATATATATATATGGATATATATATATATATGTATATATATATATATATATATATATATATATATGCATATACATATATATATATATACATACATATATATATATATATATATATATATATATATATATATATATGTGTGTGTGTCAATTTTGAACGGAGGGTGGTTTCGGGGTCTGGGGGTCATGATCGATGAAAATATACCAAATTTTTTTGAAATCGCTTTCCTCCGAACGGTTGCAATAGGTAGCTTTTTGTAATGAAAGCTACCTAAAAAAAAGAAGCTGAGATGGCCAACAAAAGAGTTAAGATGACGAACAAAGAAGCCACCAAAATGTCAGGGCCAAATCCTGCAAAAATAATCTGAAAAAGAAGTATCGACTTCGGCGGGCCATCACTAATGCGGAGATGGGCCATTACTGATGTTTTTGTACTTTTTAGTAAAACAAATCTTGTAAAGGAATAAATTTATATCTTGTTGATATTCTTGACACGAAAAACTTCTTCCATCCTTTCTTATTATATTTTAATCATCGGCATGAAAAAAATTCGCACGGCATAGTAATTATTAGCTAGAAGCCGAAAAATTTGTTCTTAACCTAGCCATCATTGGTGGTTTTACCCTAATTGTTGTAAGTATAAATACAAAACCATGTATAGAAATATTAATAGTGCAATTAAAAATTATAAAAATTGTATTTTTTAATGTCAAATGAAATAAAATCTTGTTTAATTAACACTTTTTGTGATCAAGATCCTGACAGACAGAAATAATTTATCCGAAAAGAGAAAATAACCCGGTTTCCCATTTAAAGCGTTTTCGATCTATCGAAATGATTTTTATCAAATTTCCTTTACCTAATGAAAGAAATAAAATACTTTCAGTATACAGGTAACTTAAGAAACATAATCTGTTTCCTGTTTACTTTAGTCATTCACATACTGTATTATCCCCTTGCATAAAATGTCCTGTGAGAGTTATATTCTAAATACTTCTAAATATGACATGATTCGGTTACTTTTCGATACGTTTACTTACCCGTGCCTATTCGGGATCTTTTTATACATATAAAAAACCATATTTCATCATTATTTCTTCCTCCGCACATTAAAAAGATTTTTAATTGCTTTGTTAAATTATTGCTAAAGGCACAATGCAGTAGTAGTTCTGCACCTGGAGATATCATCAGTTTATTCGTTGATCTTTTATGGTGTTAAATTAATAATTAAATTGTAATTAAAAATAAGCCATAGATTTTATAAATCAGCTGGTTAGAATCATTTAAAGTCCGAACAGAAAATATTCCACTCTATTAATTTTCGTGAGTATGTGCATCGGCATAGTTAAAACTGGAAACATAACTTTTTATTTGCAATCATTCATTTTTATTTTATTATCATAAAAATGTCTGTAAACAATTCCCACCTTTTATTTGAGAAATTTCATCATAAAATTGTAAAGGTTTTGAAGTTATTTATTTCTAAATATACTCGGATGATGTGGTCTAATTCTTTTCCATTTATGCTCTTGAATAATTACCTATTTCAAACGAAAAACTGATAAATGAAAAATTAAATGGAATGACTTTGGACTCCATGAGTCCATTTTGAGTCCATTCATTCAATGAGCTGTAGTTTTCACTGCAATACACATATTATTTGAATTCATGTAATTCTACATTTTAACTTCGTTTTAAAACACTAACCCTTTGACTACAGGTCGAGACATGTGCGTTCCAGTGGACTATATTTTATTCTATTTGTACCACTTTTTTAACTCACTAACGCCCAAATTATTATCTACTTTAAAATGTAAATTTTGGATTCCCCACCACTTTTAAAAGTAGAGTAATTTTTATCCTATTTTATCAAGGAATTTGTCTTGTGAAAGAAAGTATATATTTATCTTCATATTTACTGGTGTGAAAAGCGCTTTCTTGCCAAATACGTGTGATCCCCAAATGGGGATCATGGCAGGGAATGGGTTAAAAGTAATCTCTGCCATAGATTAGGATATTTTTAGGTTGGTTGGTTGTGTTTATGACGGCCAATTATCAACACGAGGGATATAGGCCCTAAGGGAGGAGTGCCCTTCGTGGGGTCTTTCTAAGGGACCCTAACCCGTATTAACGCATGGAAATCCAAGGTTCGAAGAAAACCACGAAAACTCCGAACGATTGGGCCGACGGTAGGATATTTTTAAACAAATATACTAATTTTCTTTTTAGCACATTAAAAAATGCAAAAAAAAGCAATATTACAGTTTTGCCCTGACAACAGATTTTGAAAAATTTAGATATAAGATCATTCTGCCTAATGCAAAGAGATTTCGCATAGATTTGCCACATTTCGAGTAGATTTGGCACCTTATTAAATATATAATGACAAACATCAGCTAAAAATATTTCATTATTATGTTTTGAAATCAAAACTAGTTTGTTTTGGATAAACTGGCTTATTATCTGCAATCTAATCAAAAATATATGATTGTCACATTTAAATAATTTTTGTAAATTTTACGGAAGTTAAAACCTAAATGATGTGTTCAAAGTAGATAACTATGACAATGGATCTGTTGCATGCCAGTTCATCTTAATTTTATTAATTTATTTCTTATCAGTTTTTAGGGTTTCGTTCATCTGACGAAACCCTATTCGTCTCGCTGCTCTGTCTGTCTGTCCGTCACAGAGCCCGTTCTCAGAAACTATATATGTGAGGGACTTGAAAATTTGCATACTTATA
The DNA here is from genome assembly GCA_963932465.1 of Maratus speciosus. Lineage (NCBI taxonomy): Eukaryota > Metazoa > Arthropoda > Arachnida > Araneae > Salticidae > Maratus > Maratus speciosus. Next base: position 337,789,764 of record OZ010787.1, on the reverse strand, counting down.
GCTGAACACCTCACATCAAATAAAAAATCCTAAAATTTCGAAAAAATCTTATATTTAATCCTCTGAGCTCTAACTTGTGTATTATAAGCTTTTCTTCCTAACTCAGTTCCTAATTAAGTTGAAGACTTGAAATTTTACAAAATTATAGCTAAGCACTCGCGATCAAACGACAAATCATAAAATTTCGAAAAAATCTTATATTTAACCCTCTGGGCTCTAACTTGTGTATTTTAAGCTTTTTTTTTTCTAACTCAGCCCCTAATTAAGTTGAGAACTTGAAATTTTGCATAATTATAATTAAATACTTGCGATCAAACGACAAATCATAAAATTTCGAAAAAATCTTATATATAACCCTTTGTGCTCTAACTTGTGTATTTTAAGCACTTTATCATCCCCTCTTTTCCCCCGGGGGCAGTTTTTAAACTTTTGCCGACACCCCTTTGATCACTCTTTCATATTATGCCCATAGACTTACACATTGTAGTTCCATTTTTTACCGCCAGGGGGCGCCTACCTATATCGGGTGCTATGGGCCCGATTCCCTCGACTAATATATCTACGGATAGGTTCTAAAAAGTAGTTTCGTTCGGATAGAGGTTTGTGTAGAACAGAGTGCGCCCCTGGTTGCGAAATGTGGAACTAACAGATTTTGCAAAAGGATAAAGTGTTTTGAAAGGAATATTAAATGAAACCCTCTGTGCGATCTATGATCACACTTACCCACTTGTTTAAATACTTAAAACTGCATTATAAACACTTTTAACTTTGGCAAGTAATAAATAAGAAGTAACACATGAATGACGAATACAACATATTTTTACCAAAGAAATGATTAATACTGAATATTCTACACAACTGTTTCATAGACTTTTTTTCTTTTTACTTGGGAATTCCGGGAACGCCTCAGTTGTTCCTAGAATTTGACACTTGTGATAATGTTATAACTGTCAAACTTTTGGATTTTTCAAGCCAAATAATTATAATTGCAACCAGAAAAATTTCTTAATGATATGTTTCTTGTTTTTACGTTGATATTTATTAACTGCATTTATTTTATAAAATTTCTGGTTTCAGTTGATTTTACAATAACCGGAAAATTGCCAGTTATGTTTTTAGTTTTCATTTTCATTTTGCAAGATGTTTTACCACACCGTTCTGGCTAACTTCAACTTTTGGGACCGCTCATTATCATTTTGCTTACTTTGACTTCTTTGTCTATCTTAGCTCTTTCGAGTCTGGTGTACTATTAATAAAACATGTCTTTTCATCGAGTATTATTTTGTCCTAACAATTACTTTTGTTACTATCTACATATAGTAATTATAGTATATGACAATGTGTTTCTTATTATGACTTCAGTTATGTTTTGAGATTTAGTAATAAGAATAATAATAAAAGTTTGCTTAATTCGCTTTGCACTGTTGGCGATTCTTTTATTTTATACATATATTCCACTCTTTAAATTTAAAATATAGGTTACTTTTCTGAACGAATCATGAGTGGTAAAACACAAAAAAACATTAGAAAGTTGTAATATCTGTTAAACCCTGTTGTAATACGATATTTTCCAAACGTCTCCAAAAAGTCTTCCTTAACCTATTATCATATAAACATTGATTAAACAGTACACAAAAAAAAATACATTCGTTAGATTTCAGACAATGAGATAATCTTTAACCCATTAATTCTCGCTCCCTTGATATTCACGGGCTGTGTCTTTTATTCAGATTGTTTGATTCCCAGCAGTTTTATAAAATAGTGTAACTGGCTTTATTATGATATCATTTTACTTGCCATTAAATAAGATGAATATTTCTTTTAAAAAAAAAGTGGTGCCTATAAGCAATTTGAATTTGTAAACTGTAATTTAATGCGACCGTTAAGGGGTTAAACTTCAGTAGATCTATTTGTATAGCCACGATTAACATTATTAAAGTAAATTAATTTTGTTCTCAAACTTTTAAAAAAATCGGACCCAAAAGGGTTAATAGTAATAATAATACCAGGAAAATTAACCCTATACTCAACAATTACATAGCTGCTAAAACTTAATATTGTTATTAGTACAGATCGACAGAAAATTCGGTTTCGTTTTCGGCCCAAACTCTCAGTTTCGCCGAAAATTCGGGCGGACCAAAACTCGACCGAAACTACAGTGAGCAAAAAAAAGTATTTGCACACCAGGTAAATTTGTTGTAGCATATAAATAAATAAATAAAAAGCAACTAAGAATTAAAAATACCAACACTTTTACAAAACAAATAAACATATTTAATATCTGACTTAATAATTATATGTAAAATATGAACACATTAAAAAGTAACATTTGTACTGCCAAAAAAATATTTGCACACTAGCAATAAAAATAGAACTGAGGAATTATTTATAAGTTAAAAGCAGTGCTAATATTTAGTATGCATGCCCTTTGCTTCAATTACAGTTTGTAATCGTCTGGGCATTGATTCTATTAATTTGTGACATGTTTCACTGCTGATTTGTAGCCATTCTTCACTAAAAGCTTGCTTAAGTTCTGATTTGCTAGAAATTTTCTTTTTCCTTATTTTCACATCCAAAATATGCCATAAATTTTCAGTCGGATTGAAGTCTGGTGATTGTGGGGGCGTTTTCAATTGATTTTTTACATTATAAAGCAACAATAACCTCGTAATATATGCAGTGTGTTTCGGATCGTTAATCCTGTTGGAAATCATATGAATTAGGAATTCCTAATTTCAGAACACTATTAGATAAATGATCTCGCAATATATTAATATATTGTTTAGCATTCATATTGCCTTCAATAAAGGTCATTTTGCCAACTCCGTTAAAAGACATGCATCCCTAAATCATTACATGACCACCGCCATGTTTTACAGTTGGTTTCAAGTTTTTAATTTGAAGAGAAGTATTTGGGTTTCGCCATAAAGTTTTCTTACCATCTGAGCCAAAAATATTGAACTTGCTTTCATCGGAAAAAATAGCAGTTTTCCAAAACTCTAGAGGTTTGCTGACATAAGCTTTTGCAAATTCAAGTCTTTTCACCCTATTTGTTTCACTAATAAATGGTTTTTTTAGAGGGGCTCTTCCTCGAATATTTGCATCATGAAGAATATTTCTAGTTGATTGTGGTGTAACTATTGTTCTCGACGTTGAAGCGACATCAACAGCCAATTCTCGAGCACTTAGAAAAGGGTTTTTTGAAGATTATTTTATGATGGCTCTCCTTTGCCTGGTATTTAGCTTTCTTGGACGCCCAGTTCGCGGCTTATTTATTGTCGAACCAGTTTCTTTTTTCTTCTTAATTACACAACGAACACTAGAAAAGTTTATATTTAATTTTTTACCTATTCCTCGGTAACTTAATCCAGAATTGTGAAGAAATATAATCTTCTCACGGGTAGCAACAGACAGTTCACACGTTTTCAGCGCCAATAGAACAAAAACTCCCCATAATCCCTTCTCCAGTTAATATATTACTTGACTTTAAAGTGCTGGGCTAATGTACTGCGGGACTGATATGCTAAACATTTGCATAATGTTCACATTTAATGCTTTTTTTAACAGTCAATGCTTCTTGTGCAAATACTTTTTAGGTATGAGAAAATACTAGTTTATTTTTTAAAATCTGTAATATTACTGTTTAAGGAAAATGGTTAGTTATTTTTATTTTCTTCTTATTTAAATAAATGAATAATTAAGTTAGAATAGTATCAAATTTGCTTTCTATGGTTACTTATGCAAAAAATCTTCTGCGTGCAAATACTTTTTTTGCTCACTGTATTTGTATTCCAAAAATCTCGTTTCTTCCTTCTGAAATGTTCAACATTCCTTATTGATTTGAACTGTATCGGCTTAAATGAGACACTTTTTATTTATTGCTATGAATTTCACTGTTTATAATTATCAGTAGGGGGTAAAAGTCTAGGCGCCAGCGGGCAGTCTCTCATCACTAAATTTTATTAGTTTTCTTCGCTTAAATTTTATTAGCATTCTTACAAAAAAATTAGACGAAATATTTTTTAAATATAATATAAAATTTTATAATAATAATTATATAATATAATATAATATATTATATAAAATTTAGTAATGGGAGACTGCCGGCTGATGCCTATATTTTTACACCCCTGATTATCAGTCATCGCTGACTCAAGACGTGAGTGCAAATTAAAAAGCAAGCAATGCATAGATGACTAAACGTTGAAGACGCTTTTCACGTGCTCATTAAAAGCTACAGATTTAACAGCAATAGAATTTTTTTTTATTTTGAAACCGCAGAAGTGTTTTGAATGCTCTTTGAGAAAGTTCTAGTATAAGAAATGATCATTTACAAAAATCCTTATAAAAGAAAAATCGAGGTATGTATACCTAAAACAAATTTTAATTAGATAAAAATTGTATAATTAGAAAATCATTCTGTGTCATGGATGAATTAATTACATTTTATTTTATATGAAATTAAAAAGTTTTGGCCAGAGGCACAGGGAGCCAACTTGGACCAGATAAAATTTTTAAACAGGGGCGCTATTTCAAATCTTTCTTGGGGAGGCGGGGGAAGGGTGGCAAAGTTTTTTGGGAGAAAATGAGCAAATATTTATTTTGATCTTCTTGTGCACATCCAAAAAAAATGATACACATACATACATATATGCGTATGTGTACTCGTATGTTTGTTTGTTAGAAATGTCTTTCTATACACGAATAATTAATTAATTATTATGTATGTATTAATTGCTTAAAATCTTTTTGGGACATTTTTGTTTTAACGTTTTCGGCCGAAAATAGAAAGGTTACTGAATTTCGGTTCCGGTTTCGGTCTTAAAAACCTGTTTTGGTCGATATTTAGATATTAGACTTGTCATTTAGCATTTGATCAGATTAGTTAAAGTGACTGTCCCCGAAAGGTTATTCCATTTACTTGACCATGTACTCTTGAGTAAAGAATGTTGTATTTCCTATCGACCTGGGATGATGTTCGTCCACCAGTTTTAAAATAGTAGACAGCTTGCTTAACTTCTAGGACTTTTTAGGAGTTTCCTTAAGGTATCTGCCTTTGTTCGGAGCTCTTTTTTTTAATGTACAATATTGAATAAATACACATATTTTTAGTTCAATTGTAATACAGGATGATGAAAAAACAAAAAATCTTAGCACTATGTTTATAACGCTTTCAAAAAATTGGAGTTTTTTGCCATTTTTTTCGCAAAATTTTATGCTTACGCCAGATAGCGTACACTGAATTCAAATAAATATATTTCAATTTCCTTTGTACTGCATACTACTATAACACTTTTGCCTGTACACTTAACTAGGTGTTTTACAATATCTTCAAAATTTACTGAAATATTTTAAAATGCGTCAAATAATATATGTTTTTTATTAAAATTGCCATTTTTTTATATTCGATTACCAATAAAATAGCTACATTATCACATAGAGCTTAAATTCTAGTTCAGAACATAGTGAGTAATATGGAAAACATTCTGACAAATTTTCACTAAAATATATTTGTTAAAATGTCAAATTATGAAAGGACATTAAATTCTCAGGAGCTTATACCAACATTCAGTTTAAAAAGTTTATTTTTGACAAAATGCCGGCCATTTGAAGAAAAAAAGTTCACTTTTTCACCATTTTTTTTACCTTTTACGAGCTCCAAAAAATAATTAATCAATAAAAATTATAGTTTACGGCGATATAAGCTCACGTAAAGACAATTGCCCTTCTTTTAAAAAAATCGGTTGAATAGTTATCGAAAAAAATTGGGAAAACATGGTTTCGAGAAAAACAAATTTAAAGCTTTACCCTAACGTTACGTTCAACGATCGAAAAAGATTGTAAGGAATTAGAATAGCCCGAAACGCCTTTATGGAAACGATCTACACATTTATGGAAAAATTTTGACACAAAGAAGTAAAACCTCTCCTTAAGTATTTTATTAGCGAGAAATTACATTGGGGTGAAAAGTAAAATTAGTAATGAAATTGTATAAAGTAATTTATGTTTATTCCATAATAAAAATATATTTAAAAAACTTAAATGAAACATAATTAAAGTCAATAGTTTCGACCATTTACCTTGAGCCCATGTTTCTAGGAAAATTGGGAAATACATCTTTTGCGTTTCCCCCAACCCCTTGGATTCAGAACTTGATCCATTTATCATATTTCTTTATTCTTTGCGTTACACCAATATTATTACGTCAGATTTTTTATTAAATTCCTATAGAAACATAAAATTTCCTATTTGATCATTTAAAATACGCAATTAAATATTCAGACAAAGGAAAAATACTGATATATCCCTATGTGGAAATTCCTAAATATACTAAATCAACATTCACAATTTCGTTATTGAAACATTAAATAATATATAAACAATTTAATATATGAAAATACCACATAAACTTACCTTAATAAATATGCTTAAAGCCCCGCCGCATTTAAAGAATCCAGTTCGTCAGTAATAGGTCTGTCAAAAAGCAAGAAAGAAAAATCATGCATCAAGCATAGATCATGAAACACTTTCCACCACTTCCAGAATACTTTAACAATACTTCAATGTTTAATAAGGTTACTAACATACCTAAGTAACCGTTTTAACAAACGCGTAACGTATTTCAGAAAGAGGATTGAGAAATTACTGCCCATAGCCGGAAAAGTACTTCAATTCTTTTGTGCAGCCCTGTATTTGATCTATAAATTTATATAAATTCTACATAGCATGTTAACATTTAGTATACACTGTTAAAAATTTGTAGCAAACGGTCCAGTCACTCGACCGTTTTTATTGAAAACGGTTACATAAGCGTAACTTAACTTTATTATGACCATAATATGATCAATAATAGGGTGAGATACACTTACTAATATGGTCAAGTAAACGTTATCTTTAAAAAAACGGTCGAATCACTGAACAGTTTGCTGCAGATTTTTAACAGTGCATTGACGAAACTCAACGTCGCAATTTTTATCAATAGGCGAAAAAATACTTAAATTCTTTTGTCCAACCCTGTATATTACCTGCAGATTTTTATACACGCCACATATTAAGCTAAAATTTAATTCAGACAAAAACAGGTTTAAAACTAACTCAAATCACACTTTTAGAAATTATCATCCATAAGCGGTGATTTATATAGTTCTTTGTGTGGCCCTGTATATGGTTTTATTTATATTCTACAAATACCTCTAGGTATTTAAATATAGTTCAGGTTGCAAATAGATAACTCAATCAAAACCCACCTTTAAACAATTCATGTTTATATTCAATAATGCTTGCGAATTCTTTTATGTAGTCTGTATATGATGTATAGAATTTATACATACCACGTAATATACAAAATTTAGTTAAATTTAAAAACGCATATCATATCTGAAAACGTACTTCCATCAATTATCGTTAATAGACAGTACTTCAGTTACAGTACTGTTTCCGAAATCTTTTGTGTGCCCCTTTGTAATCTTTTGTAAATGAACAATAAATGATATGTACATTATATTCTTCAGCAAGGATCTTGTAGTAAACCTCAGTAATGTATATCGATTTCATTATATTTAAAATAGTGTAACATCATTAAAATACGCTGTAAACAGTTTTTCGCCGTAGACCATTAATGGAATTATTTTGTGTGTCCCTGTAAATGACTAATAAATGTTTTGCATCACCATAGGATGCATTTTTTTAGTGTACTTCATAAATTCATATCAATTTAATCATGTTTGAAATGGTACAACGTCATTAAAATGCACTTGAAATGAGATTTCCCCATTGACCGTAAAGTAACGGAATTCTTTTGGCAGTCCTTGTAAATGAACAATTAATGCTACACGCTTCAATTTCAATAGGAATCATGCTCTAGTAAATGTCAATAACATGTATATTTACGAGAGTATAATAGAGTCCAAGAGCATGAACAGACGGTCGGACAAGACACCCAATGCTATACAAAAAAAAATTGAACAACTCTAGTTCAAAAGTTGCCCATCTTTTCCCGTTTTCACTTCAGACAGATGAACAGATCTTCAATGCCACGATGTCGATGTAATTAGTTGACATTCAAATATAAAAAAGAAAATGGCAATCTCGATTTTGGGATGTTTCGAATTGTTGGATGTTGGAACCCCTCTCTATGGAACTGTTGTCGGAGTGTGATAATTAACTACATATATTCCATCTTAAATTCTCTTTAAAAAACTCTTTAAATGCAGTAATAAATTTCGCGTTTTGTTTCTGAAATGCACATGTTTGATTGTTATCGCATTAGGATTTTAACCCCTTCGGGACTAGAAGCTTTTACACAGATTCTATTCGTATGACACCACTTTTTTTTAAGCTACCTTTACTTAAACAATCACGAAAATGCTCTAATTAAAGGATTTAAATATTACTTTTCTTTTTTACTGGTACCTAAAATAAATTCTGTATGCTCTTTTTGAGGGTACATATATGCACCCATGGTCCCGAACGGGTTAAGTAAAAGAACTTTGTTGTATTTACGGGTCATCACATTTAGGCACATTGACATTAAATACATATGACTCTATTTGGTTGATTTCGGTATTCTCTTAAAAAATTGTCTTTTACATTGAATAAAATAAAGTATAAGGCTATTTATATAAATCTGAAAAGAAGATAAAAGGGGATACAAAAAATATGAGCTTTTGAAATGCGTAGAGCAGTAGGGTGGTCACAAGCAACATGGGGAAATTTTTTTTTTTTTTACATTTTCTTCCGGGGGGGGGCCCTAAAAGTTGCCAATTAGTTAGACAATGAGATTGGTAAAGTTTCAGCTCAATTGAATAATATTAACCCGTGCCTCATCGAGGTTGAATTCTTGAAAATTCGCAATTTTTGGCGAAAAATTGTAGTTTTCCTTTCTTTAAGTGAAAACTATTTGTCTTCGAAACCTGATTCTTGTTTTATTTCATAGAAACTGTTGTTTCCTTGAAATTGTTCTCTCATCAAAACTTATATATAATGAACATTTAGTATTTTTCAGGTCAGCTGGTGAACCATACCCTCAAACCCTGCATTTTTGAAAAATGAGTGAAAAATGACAAATTAATAATTTTATTACTTTTGATAATTTTTTTGTATTATTTGCATTAATAGGCAATAGAAATTGATCAACTTTTGTAACTTTAAAAATATTTCGCGAATTATAATTAATTATTAGTTAACTAGTTCTGCTTCTAGAAAAAGAGAGTTTCTCGACTTTTATTGCAGTTGAAGCGCATTTCAAACGGACCTCTGAATTTCTCTTTTTATTACAAGACTGCTTTTGCTACATGCTATCATTATCTACTTTTAGAATTCACGAAACATTCCAAAAAACAACCTCCCCCTTTAGGTATGATGGCAGAAATTTTTTTTTAATTGGCCACATGTCTCATGAAATCATCGACAGTAAGTTGCCATGTAATTGTCAAGATTTACGTATTTTATTTTATAATATCCGCTAAGTGAAACTGAACGCCAGAGAAGCTGCAAGACTTAGGGTACATCCAAAAATTAACCACAGACATTAATTTTAAGTAGAAGTCCAATACGACTCCACAAATAACTAGTTCATAAACAAAGAACTGAGCTCATCATAAGCAGATTTAAAAATTCCAATTTAGACAGAACTGTTGTTCACTGGGATGGAAAACTGATTCCTCAATTTTTGAATAAAGAAAATGTAGAATAGATAGCAGTTTTAATTAGTTGTGGAGATGAAGAACAGTTACTTCGAGTTTCTCAGCTTGAAAATAGTATCGGAATAATTCAGGCGAAAGCTGTATTTTCAGCAGTTGAAGAGTGGGAGAAGTTGATAAAATCCAGGCAATGTGTTTTGATACAACTGCGCAGTAAACACAGATCTCCTCAAAGGAAACTGCATTTGTCTATAGCAATTGTTAAAGGAAAAATCTTCTGTATTTACCATGTCGCCTCCATTGTTTTGAAATTATCCTAAAAGCTGTTTTTGCTTGTAAAGTGGGCACAGTCATTGCCCCTCAGCCAGATATTTAAGAAAACTTCTGATTAGGTGGTCTAAATAAAACCAGACTAAGTATAAAAATTACATTTAAGATGATATACTAGATATAAAAAGTTAATTCAGAAGAAATTTTGAGTTTTCTTACAGAACCTTTAAAAAATTAACAGCCTAGGGATGATTATATAGAATTTATCCAAATTTGTTTAATTTTTAAAAACGTCTTTCTCCAAAAGACATTTTTTATGGCATCTGGCGCTTTTAATCATGTCAGATGGATGGCACAGGCCATTTATTCTCTCAAAATATATCGCATCATATCCGAATAACGAATTAAAAAAAGAAGGTATTAGTGAGCTTTGCTTATTTCTAATCAATATTTATGCAAAAGCGTGCTTCATTGCTCCCAATTTGGCCCCCAATCCAAGATCTGCAATTAATAAAATCGCTTGTTGACTACAGAAAAATTGATAAATAGTTTGAAACCAAAACGCTCGCTAAAATGATAAACCACCTTTGGCAATATAACTCGGATCAAGTTGTATTTTCATTTTTAGATGATACATTGGAAAAAAAAAATCCAACATAAGCATGGCTGTAAATTTAATGTCATTCGAAGAAGAAAATGATGATGATGATAGGAATGTAAGAGCAACAAAAGGTTTCAACAAAGTGAAGTATTTATTGAACAAGGAAGTCGATGTTTTTGTTTCATCTTAAACCGTAAAATTTTTTAAGAGATTTTATATTAATAAGCAATTTTTAAATACTGAAATACTGATCCCAATGTATCGTGTGAAAAATAAACCTTATTTGAAAGCAAAAAATTAGTGAATGGTTTTAAAGTTGTCAATGATACACCTGAAAATGGAATAAAATTAACCCGAGATTTCAATTCCTGTTTAACAAAAGACGAAAAACAAAAACAGTATATGTTAAAGTTGTATCTGAATGTAGAAAAACTTTTCAAGATTCTTCAAAAGCCACTTTATCTAAGCCAGAACCACCTTAACGTGACAATTGTAAGGGATAATATTTTTTTTTCTTTATTATGCTTCCTTTCTTGTAACTCAACTTTAATAATAAAATGCATGTGAGCATTATTTGTTCTCATTTTTATATTTTGCCCCCGCCCCCGTTTTTTTTTAATTCTTTCAATTTAAAATTCAATTTTTTTCATTTTCTTTGAATTTTTTTAAAAATTAAACCCTTTATTATGTACAAAATAAAAAAAAAAGGTGAAAAGCAGATGGAATGAAATGTTACAACGTTTTTTCGCATTTTTATAAAAAGTCAATTTTTTGGATTCGTGTGAAGTGTGGTCCTGAAAAATGCGCATATATTTAAATCTATACATTTTTAGGAAAAATGGTGTGTGGTTCTTCAAAGCAAAACCATTTTTTATAAAATGAGACCGGTATTATGTTTCTAGGTTCAATTTTATTCATTTCATGAAGGGAAAACAGCATTTTTTGCGAAAAATCGCGTTTTTTTTTTTTTCAAACTTTAACCTCAATGAGGCACGGGTTAATATTATCTAAATGAGCTAAAACTTTGCCAATCTAATTTTCTAGTCAATTGGCAACTGTTTGGGGGGGTCTCCCAGAAAAAATTCGAAAATTGATTTCTTGTGACCACCCTAGTAGAGCAGCCATGTGCAGTTTGCATCCCTACGGAACAGGCGTTTTAAATTACAGATAACCTCGCCCTTTAGTAATCATACATTTGAGGACAATGGTGTGCTTTCGCCTTTAACATGTTTTAAAACTGTTTGAGGTTATTTTATCTTGCTGATTTGTGTTAACCTTTTTTTTTTTTTTTTTGTTTTTTTAACTCTCTCCAACATAGTTGTAAAGTGCCTATCAGTTCGTTTGTGAATTGGGTTCTTTTGGACACATTTTGAAAAAGTACAATAGAAAAAATATGCTACAATTAGAATATAAATATATTAAATATTTGTTGAAATATGAACATTTGTATAAAATAATTTTAAACTGCGTATGCGCAAGCGATATCAATAATTTTCTTGCATAATTTAATAGTCAACTATATAAGGCAACTCATACAAGAGGAGAAGTCGAATATCCTGAAAAATTCAGAGATATATCACTGATATAGAGAGTTTAGTTCAAGTTACTTTCTAAATGTAGCTGGGCAAAAAACATTATTCTTACTTGTATAAATATAAGAACTATTCAAATCGCGACTTCCTTTTTTTGATGAGTTTACACGTTTTGTAGTGTAGGTAACTATTTTTGCAAAATGTCTGTCTATCTGCCTTAGTCTGTGTGTGACTCAAATTTTGTAAGCGCTCTATCTAAATAACTGACGTACAGATTTTAATCAAACTTCAGTTAGACCTAGACTTAATTGTGGTTGTATACCGCTATCAACAAAATACATGCAGAAATGGCTTGCATTTTTTAAAGAAATATCTATATATCTGTGAATATAAGTGCTATTCTTACACATCTGAACCCAAATGATACACAGAACCCACGTAGTCATGTGCTATAGCTACAGATCATTTCAAGCATTTTATTTCACAGGGTAGCCGTAAACATTTTTCAATTTGTTGTTGATACTTTACTTGTTCTCGTGACCAAACCTCCACTGAAAAGTATGAAGCCAAGCATGTTCTTTATATTCCTGAAGTTACAGTAGAAATCGTTTCAAGTGTTTCTGTAGATATTCGACAAAACGTGTACGATCGAAAAGGTCCGGTAACTTTTGGTTATATAGTGCGTTTTCGAACTGTATTGAACTGGGCTGAATTATTATAATTTGACTATTTTTATTATACTGAATTAGCATTGAATTAATGGGTGCAAAATATTAGGAACGACACAAAAACAATGAAATGAGTTCGCGTTTGCTATGCAAATGAGCAAATCTTTGAGTTAAAATTAAATACATGATATTACAATTGATATTAAATCAATCATTTACAAAAATTGGATATATATACAGTGAGCAAAAAAAGTATTTGCACACCAGGTAAATTTGTTGTAGCATATGTATAAATAAATAAAAAGCAACTAAGAATTAAAAATACCAACACTTTTACAAAACAAATAAACATATTTAATATCTGACTTAATAATTATATTTAAAATATGAAAACATAAAAAAGTAGCATTTGTACTGCCAAAAAAATATTTGCACACTAGCAATAAAAATAGAACTAGAGGAAATATTTATAAGTTAAAAACAGTGCTAATATTTAGTACGCATGCCCTTTGCTTCAATTACAGCTTGTAATCGTCTGCGCATTGATTCTATTAATTTGTGACATGTTTCACTGCTGATATGTAGCCATTCTTCACTAAGAGCTTGCTTAAGTTCTGATTTGTTAGAAATTTTCTTTTTCCTTATTTTCACATCCAAAATATGCCATAAATTTTCAATCGGATTGAGGTCCGGTGATTGTGGTGGCGTTTTCAATTGATTTTTTACATTATAAAGCAACCATAACCTCGTAATATATGCAGTGTGTTTCGGATCGTTATCCTGTTGTAAATAATATGAATTAGGAATTCCTAATTTCAGAGCACTATTAGATAAAGGATCTCGCAATATATTAATATATTGTTTAGCATTCATATTGCCTTCAATAACGGTCATTTCGCCAACTCCGTTAAAAGACATGCATCCCTAAATCATTACATGACCATCGCAATGTTTTACAGTTGGTTTCAAATTTTTAATTTGAAGAGAAGTATTTGGCTTTCGCCATACAGTTTTCTTACCATCTGAGCCAAAAATATTGAACTTGCTTTCATCGGAAAAAATAACAGTTTTCCAAAACTCTAGTGGTTTGCTGACATAAGCTTTTGCAAATTCAAGTCTTTTCACCCTATTTGTTTCACTAATAAATGGCTTTTTTAGAGGGACACTTCCTCGAATATTTGCATCATGAAGAATATTTCTAATTGATTGTGGTGTAACTATTGTTCCCGACGTTACAGCGACATCAACAGCCAATTCTCGAGCACTTAGAAAAGGTGTTTTTTTTAAGATTCTTTTATGATGTCTCTCCTTTGCCTGGTATTTAGCTTTCTTGGATGCCCAGTTCACGGCTTATTTATTGTCGAACCAGTTTCTTTTTTTTTCTTAATTACATAACGAACACTAGAAAAGTTTAGATTTAATCTTTTACCTATTCCTTGGTAACTTAATCCAGAATTGTGAAGAAATATAATCTTCTCACGGGTAGCAACAGACAGTTCACACGTTTTTGGCGCCATTAGAACGAAAACTCCCCAGAATCCCTGCTCCAGTTAATATATTACGTGGCTTTAAAGTGCGGGGCTAATGTACTGCGGAACTGATATGCTAAACATTTGCATAATGTTCACATTTAATGCTTTTTTTAACAGTCAATGCTTCTTGTGCAAATACTTTTTAGGTATGAGAAAATACTAATTTATTTTTTAAAATGTGTAATATTACTGTTCAAGGAAAATGGGCAGTTATTTTTATTTTCTTCTTATTTAAATAAATGAATAATTAAGAGAATAGTATCAAATTTGCTTTCTATTGTTACTTATGCAAAAAATCGTCTGCGTGCAAATACTTTTTTTGCTCACTCTATATTTAAATCTAATTTAAAAAATATTCTCGCTTGTACCGGGGAAAAAGGTATCTCCCTATCCCTTGTTTTTAAGAAATCAGTTTTACTCAAACACACGAAGCTAAAGTGAGTGGTACCCGAATTTAGATGGTTCCAAATTTACGGCAATTTTGAATTTGAATGGGAATTTCAAAAAATTAGTCAACTATCGCCAAGTTGGTTTCATTAAGACGCCCTATTTTTGTTGCCAAGATGGGTGTGAATTTGACGCTGGTGAATATGACAAGATAGTTTCAAGTGTATGAGAATTAGAACAATGACTACAACAATGCAAGAAAATTTCCTAGAAACCATATTCGGTAGAACTCATAAATTAAACCCTTTTATGGAGGAATCCCTTATTATTAATCTGTTTCAGAATGCCAGTCACTCTAGAATTTCAAATTGTTATATCATAGCCAGTTTTTAAGATACGGGCGAAAAAAAAATGCTTTAGAATCTTTGTGCCAAGGCGAACGCTTAAGGAAACACACTTTTTGGATTTTATAATTGTTTTGTACATTTCTTCGAATGCAAAATCTTTAAGCGACCGCAATTTTGAAACAAGGTGGCAAATAAAGCTGGAGAACGAACTCGGTCGAGACCTTGGTAAGTCCTGTGCACATTCTTAGTCATATCCAAATCGGTTCATAAATACAAGTGCTGTCGCATGACAAAAAATCATATATATGTATACAGGGTGGTTATAATTAAACTTCCCCTATAAACAGCATCCTACAGCGCAAATGGGAGAACGGAATGCAATGAAATTTGGTATATAGACTATACACGATATGCGCTCACGGAATTTCGGAAAAAAAATTAGTTCCAAAATGTCCACCAGATGGCGCTTTTTCCGGAAATTTAACACAATAAACGGCCCAAACAACCTGTTTTACATTTTATTACTCATAATTCTTGTTCTGGATTGTTAATATTGTTTTTGCATTCCGTTTTGGTCGTTTATTGTGTTAAATTTAATGTTTTTCCGGAAAAAGCACCATCTGGTGGACATTTTGGAACTAATTTTTTTTCGAAATTCCGTGAGCGCATCTCGTGTATAGTCTAATATACCAAATTTCATTGCATTCCGCTCAGCCGTTTGCGCTGTAGGATGCTGTTTATAGGGGAAGTTTAATTATAACCACCCTGTATATATTTATATAGGGTGATTATAAATTCATGGTACAAACTTTAAGGGTTGGTACAGGACATTGCAACAATCATTTATTGTATAGAAATGTATGGACGAAAGTGACGCGTTGAGGTACAAACACCAAGGGGCCAATTTGGCCCCTTTTTTTTCAAAATTTCTCATTCATACCAGAAAATTCCTATGCTATTGTTTTCTTTAATTAAGACAGACATTTTATGATTACATTAAAAAAATCGTCTTTGAAAATTTCCGGTGTGAAATCAAAATTTTTTTATTTAAAAAAACGCAAAACTGGCAAATCTGTCAAACACAGGAAATACATGAAAAAAAATAGAAATGGAGTTTTTTTTTAATTCAAAAATTTTGATTTCATGCCGGGTAATTTTCAATGAAAAATTTTTTCTTTATGTAATCATTAATTGTCTGTCTTAAATAAAGAAAAGAATAGTATAGGAATTTTCTGGTATGAATAAGAAATTTTGAAATAAAAAAAGCACCAAATTGGCCCCCTGGTGTTTGTACCTCAACGCGTCACTTCCGCCCAGACATTCCTATGATTGATACAGTGTCATGTACCAACCCTTAATGTTTGTACCATGAACTTAGAATTACCCTGTATATATAAATCAATATTTGGCTGGAGGTTGGTTTTGAGGTCTGGAAGTCATGATCAGTGAAAAATGCCGAAATTTTCAGGAATTGTTTTCTTCCCAGACGGTTGCAATAGGTAGGTTTTTACTCTTTGTAATGGAAGCTACCTAATATATATTTCTTTTAATTTACGCTGTATCAAAATGATAAGACTGTCGTAATTATTTCGAAACTGCTTCTCGTGATTGGTGGAAATTTTCTCATATCATTTAGCAAAGCATTTAAAAGATATTTTGATCGTATTTGTTCAATTGGCAAAAATGTTTGCAACTAAGGAAACCGAAAATGCTTTCTGTCATCGTAAGAGGCTAAATCCTAGATTATAATGACATAGGATGGGGCCCTTTAAAGAATTTCTGATAAAATTAAACGTTCGAAGGCTGGGAATTTTAATTTCCTACATAATCTGATTATTTGTGATATTTTAAAATCTACAGGGAGGCCGATAATGCTTTTGAAACGCTATGAACATTTGATTATGTTTTGTGCCTTTCTGGTAGAATTCGTATGTAGTAGAAACTCATTGAGAGAGAGAAATATAAGGGGCCGTGTAGAACTTACCATGATGACAACTTCCAGTTTTAAATCTCGACAAATCCAAACAAAAAGTTACTCTTTTTTAAACCCCTCCCCCCCCCCCCACATCCGGTTAAAGTAAAAAGAGTTAACGCTATAAGTAAATCGAGTTTTTATGAAAGAACTTTTGAAAAATATTCATATCAGTAAGAACAAACACGCACTTAAAACAATTATTGTCAACTGCAAATCGTCCGTAATACAATCAATTGTGTGTGTGTGTGTGTGTTTATGTAAACGAATTCTAATTTCTACGTACACCATTTTCTATAGGAAAAATGCTGTACCGTTAGTGTCCTATTATTGGCGGGGCACACAGTTCACTTATTCGTGGGCCACAGAAGTTAGGTGTCCAAAATTCTCCTGTGTTCAGTGGAAATTTTATTATAGGTTACCGTAATATAGTAGGGAATTAAAAATTTCCTAATTTATTGCACGACTTGTGTAAATTAAAATTGTTAATGACATCGTAAGTGTATCTATATAATGTTTCTATATATTCGAAGCTTCATGTATTTCATAATGCGATGCGTCCAAATTATTTCTGACTGTTTTGTATTTATATGTTTCAAAATTTTAAATGAGCGCTTTAATTTTATGATTACCTTATTTCAGGGCATGAAATTTCAGTTCCAAAGGTGCTCGCCACACTAAAACTCTTGCTCGCCATTATTTTACCTTCATTCAGACAGCAACGCCAGTCACCACACTTGCCCAGAAAATGAACTAGTTATGACAAACTGAATTTAAATTGTACGTCGTTAGAATGAGCTGTCTGTTAATTTAGGAATATTATAACATGAGAAATATGAACAATTTTTTAAGTGTTAACAGATGTAGTATGAAGAACGTTCTGGTGACCGAAATCATAAAAGAATGCAGAAATTGAAAAATCGAAACATATTTACTGCAAAAGAAAAATACTAATAATAACTCAAAATAAGGTTTCCATAAGGTTTCAATGATTACAGAAATTGTCACATACCACTAAAATACAATGAAAGAAAAAGTTCCTGTACTTTTAGAACTTCGTGTTTCTGTTTGTAGCGTTGCCTTTCTGCACTGAACTACCACTTGTCAATCGCAGCTGTGGGGTCAAAATCTGTCAGGGTGGATCGATTAATAGAAATTCTGAGTAAATATTCAGTGTCTCAATCTTCAGAGAGTTCACGTATGCAGTCTTGAGTCTGTTGTGACAGCCGAAGCCTCTCGGACGAAGCTATGCTCACTGGTAGAACAACACAAATTGTTAGAATATGGAGCGAAGTGGGGAATATTGCTGAGTACTTTTCACTGTTAACCTTTTCCAGCATATCATTCAGTGTTAATAAAGGGAACATAAACTTGAATTCTGCCCACTCTGCCTTATAATATCCACTTTTTCATTAAACAGACTTGGGTTCAAATACTTTAAAGAGATTTTTTATTTCTTCTAACCCAAATTCAAGAACTTTTTCTTTGGGAGGCCAACCCAAAGTGTCAAAAACAGGCAGATATTTTAAAACATCTGTTGACATAGATTGCATTCTTCCTGTGATGTATATCATTCATGTTTAATTAATCCCTCGTAAAGTCTGAAACTCTCGCTCCCCATTTTTAATATTTGCTAGCTGTACAAACTTTATTAACCCTGAGATGGATAGTTGGTCCAAAAACTCCTGTTCGTTTGATTGCAACACTAGATTCGAGATCTGTCAGAACTGAGATGCAATGTTCAATTTTTATTTCTAGATGAAATGACAAGTTCCTTGTTTTTTGTTGCCACACTTAAAGGGTTCAATTTCCTGAAAATCCAAGAGGAAGTACAGAACTTAAAGAAATTTATAATCCTTCAATATTTTCAGCAAAACCTTAGCTTTAGCAGTATCATGTCTTTTCCGTAGGCCCCACTGTTCAAGATGGCTTGCAAAAGAACACAGCACTTTTTTTATAGATAATCATCTAATGGTGTGAATATCACTCAATTTAAGAATTTTTTCTCCTAGAATTTCTCCTGTTTCTTTTAACATATGAGGTCTTTTAGCCGAGACATGGTAAAATTTACAAATACTCCAAACCACTTAATCAAATGTTTTCAGATATTCGATTTCACCACAAGAATCCAAAACAGCCAACTGCAAATGGTGCGCAAGTCAGTGAATGTTTATCAATTCAACACAAATAGATTTCTTTTTCATAGCCAGACCTGATTTGTATCCAACCGTATTTGGAGCACCAACAGTGCCCAAGCCTACAGTAAAAAACCTGTTTCTATATTCATTTGGACGTATATTTTTATATATAAAATTAGTTATGGCTGTGAAAATAACTGGATGAAGTAGAATTTGGCAGCTCTATTGCTCCTAAAATATCCTATTTGATATATTTATCTTTTGCATCCACGTATCGAACATACACATTTGCATGTTCAACATCTGATCTATTTGTGGTACCATCAACCAGATTGCTGATAAATATACACTTTTTTAATTTTTCCACTAAATTAAACTTCATAGTTTCAGTCAAGACTCCCTTATCATAAGGGAGTATTGGTTTCAGCAATAAAATGGATAAAATAGCTGCATTGTTTTTCATTGCCATAACTTTGTTAAAATATCCACATTTATCAGCTAAACACAAAAGATCTACAAGGTCCGCATGTTGCTGGATTGAGGCACGATATTCTCAGTGTACATAGTTTGATTTAAAACAACATTTTAAAAGACAAAACTTACTCGCCAACCTTAGATATTTACTCGCCATTGGCGAGCTGGCGAATGGAAATTTCGTGCCCTGCCTTATTTACATAAACGCAGTTTCTTTGCGTATTTTTCAAATTTGTGTTGTGTAGTATAAATTCATGCTTATTTAGCATAATATTTGGTTCTGACAAGTTAATTTTTCATGGAGAAATTTCAATAATAATAATACCTAAACTTACATTTAATTTTTCATGGAGAAATTTCAATAATAATAATACCAAAACTTATGTACACAACGATTCTGAATTTTTCATTTACGTTTTTGTATTCAGTAATATATAATAACAGTCATACACTTCTCGTGGAATGTATTTGTAAAAACATGATAATGTACGATTAGAGCCCGAAATATTTTCTGTGTTCGCGGCCCAAAAGTTTGATGATCAGTTTGAAAAATCTGTAATCCAAAGTGATTCGCTGAAATAACGCTGAGAATAAAGTTTTACAAAATTCAAGTCAAGATAAGTATAAATAATTTTAAACTTACATCATTAACGCTTTAATGCATGATTTTTTATTTTGTTCGGAAAAATTATATTTAAATCTATTTTTCTTAATTAGCCACTATAAAAGTAGTGAAAAAATTTATTTATGTTTCTGTTGGACAAAATGTCATAATGTCACGCCTGAGTTACATATCAATAATTGCTCAAATATTATAATTTAAAATGATAGACTTACTTTAAAGTGTCTACATTGCATAGTGACAATTATTCAGTGATATAATAATTTTTATAATGCTTTTAATAGTTTTCAGAATTGATAATTATTACCTTATAAAGATAGAGAAAAAACACCAGTCGAGCACATTGCAAGCAGTATCAACAAAAGATGTCATAATGTCCCTTTGATAACAAATCAGAACAAAAACAGACTTCACGACCTTAAATGCATGTTATCACACGTAACACATATTTCACCAAAAGACTAATAGAAAGCACCAAAAGGCAAAAATGATCATGTATCTCCTAAGTTACACTATGCCTTTAAGGATTAACACACATGATACGCAAACTCACATAGATATTCGAAATCTTTGTAGACTCCTGTAGAAAAAATAAGAGCTATTCTTATAGCCTCCTCTAGCAGGTAATAGGGATTTTATTAGGGCCTAAATTTAAATAAAATTAATTTTTCTGCTTTTTTAAATAAATTTTCAGAATAAGCTTTTGCCACAGTCAAATTTATGTTTTGATAAAACATTTTCCCATACTACGTTTTTCATGCTGATAGCGCCCCTGGTGCAAAATTGCATGACTAAAACTTAAAAATGGATTATTTATGTTTTCTCATTTGGCAACCATATTTTAAGCGAATACAGCGAATTCGGAAATAATTACCGAATACAGATTCAACCATTTTTTACGTTATAGCTCTCCCTGAGAAGAGATAGGGTAACCAAAATTAAGTAAAATTGATTATTTTATGAGTTTTAATAAATCTTCAGAATAAACTTGCGCCACGGTCAAATTTATGTTTTGATAAAATTTTTCACGTGATAGGTTTTTTACGCTAGTAGCGCCCCTCTTGGGAAATTGCCTAGCTAAAATTTTCAAATGGATTTTTTTATGATTTCTCATGTGGCGATACTGTTAACCTTTCAGTGCGCAGCTTTGCATATATACAAACAACAGTGTTTTGAATTTAATAGATTTTTTTATTCGTATATACCTAATTCACACCAGAAAATTAAAATAACAATATTTACTTTAAATAATAACAGACTTTTCGTATTTAAATAAAGCGAAATTAACCATTGAAACTTTCTGGTGTAAAGTCAGATTCTCTGGACTACGTAATTTCTAAAACGTATTCTATCATGGGAATTAAAGGGTTAAAGGTTAAGCTTTATAAAATAAATAATTATATAAAATAAGGTATTTGTAGACATACTTATTAAAATATTTACTAATTTTCAATATTTTAGTGTAAAACAGCCACACGACATTAGTTTTAACTTGTATTGCAGATATGCAACAGAAGAAAAGATTGACGTATTATATGAAAAATGTATTTCTGATTTTTTTTCATTATTTTTTCTGTGTAATAAACCTTTCAGAAAATCATATATAATTTTTTCGAAACAAAATAAAAAATTGCGCATTTAATGGTTAAAACTTGGTAGTACAGATTCAACTCAGCTTTCTTTTATGCTGACACAGCCTCCTAGCGAGAAAAATATTAACCAAATTGAAATAAAAGTTTTTTATCCACCACTGTATGACAGCTTTAAGATAAAAGTAGGTAGTACTGATTTAACACATTTTTCTTTTGCGGTTATAGTGACTCCTGGCTGTAAATAGCCTATCTACATTTAAATAAAATTTATTTTTTATGTTTTACTGTATGAAGACATTTATGGTGATTACTTTAAATTTAAAATCATTTCATAATTCAAACAAAATTCTAGATTATGAATATGTAAATAACTACACATTAGCAATTTTTTACCGATACTAAACTATCAACAAAGTTGTTACATAACCTGAACTGACAATTGCAGGGTATATACAATCAATCTGTCTGTCGAACTGTTCCAACATACACAATATATATTTCTTAAAATGCTCTTAAATTCAAGAATTCAAAATTTTCTATTGTTGTGGATTACTGTGTGTTTCCACCAATGAAAGAATTAGGAACAAGTTTACAACGCACGAGTCTTCTGTAAGTCTGGGGGTTTACACACCAATAGTGCAAGGGGCAGAGCCCTCTAGTATTACATATATTTTAAAGTAACAGATCTTCATATTTCCATGATGTGCTTATTTAATTGAAAAGTTTGCCTAATAACTTCATTAACTAAAAATCTAAGTTGTTAATTTTGACTAACTATATTTATGAATTTTAATAACTTTATTACAGTTTTTTACCTTGTTTCAAAAGAAAAATTCCAAAGAAATATATTATTTTCTTTTTCTATACTTTTATTCTTTTTCTGTTTTACTACCTACTTCTATGCGAATACTGCGAAAAATTAAGAACATTTTTATGTGAAAATTTGTGATTTATAATTATTTAAACAGATCCCAATATTTTTTTTTCATACAGAAACATGTTTTTAATAATAGAAAGCTAAAACTTATTCAAGAAATTTGTGATACATAATCCTTAATATAGTGTATATTTGTTGATTATTAAATTGATATCAGGCCTATAGCACTTTTAAGATGCACTGTGAGTGAGTCCAGATATTTTCATGAAATGTCGAATGCGAGTAGACACATACAGTGGCGCCAACTTGTGAAAAGCATTGAATGGGCTCAAAGGTGTTTTGGTAAAATGGCACAACCAGTTTTTGTTTAAATCTCTTTTTGAGGAAAAATGATCTAACAGGACTGCCACAAGCAACTGTTTTTCTATTCTATTCGCACCATTATTTAAAAAAAAATTAATAATAAATTTTGTAGTATATTTCTCTTGCAAATGTTGTCAAACTGTATATCTAACATTTTTGTTTTGAGAAAGCGGTACGAGGTAGAACAAAATAAAAACTTGCCCGTGGTAGCCCTGCTCTAAATGAAATTACCATGTTATAAAGTGAAATATAAAGTTGTAGTTTTATTATATTATATTTTTACGAGTTCTTCCTTTTAAAGGCACTAATATCTATTATAATATCTACTATAATATAATCATAGCATGAATAGGACTACAAATTGAAAGCGCAAAAAGGTAACACCGAGAAAAAAAAATTCAGTCATTTAAGTGATTTATGGGAGTTAGAAATCAAGGTATTAAAACGGATGATTATTGAAACAGATGATCATCGATTTATACTCACTGGTAAATGGTTGGGTAAATGCATAAGAGAATGACGACATATGCACAAAACGAATATTAAGTAAGAAGTTTTTGTCCAAACTACGGCAGACCAACATTTCAGAACTTGACAATAATCACATGGACGTGTTCAATTAAATGAGTGATTACACACGTTAACAAACATTAGCTTGGCGATATTGACAGGACTGACAATATTGATCGATGCTCGGTGATTCGTCTTGTGCAAAATCGTCTCAATCAATTTAATTTTATTACCCGTATGTTGCCACTCTCTGATAGAGACACCCTATTAAATAGTAAAACAAATGTGCAGTGTGTCTCAAAAATATAGACAAAGATAAAAAATGTCATCCCAAGCTAAAATACCTTTCTTGTATTTTCAGAAATGATTCAGATACATTTTTTTAAATTCATTTATTAGGATTTATTGTAAAAAGAATTAGAAAATACGTAAACACTGTGAAGAAATTTAAAAAACTGTAATATCGTCTGACTTTATTTAGAAATATTATTAGTAAAATACTTTTTAGGCAGACGATTATTTCTTAACATTTCTTTAATGTATGTATCGTCTGCTGTACTGACTTTTATTGGTTTGGAATCATTTTTCGGCTTGTTTTCGAAAGACTAATCGATCTTTTTATAAATTCGACAAAATGCCTTGAGGTAAAGAGATTTCGAAAGAGGAGATCATCAAAGTTTTGGATTTAAAACTTAAAGGCAAAAAGAGGAATTTTGAAAGAGATATCCAAGATTTTAAAGAGATCTTTAAAAAGTGTTTACAGAATTTTGCATACTGGCGACAAGTAGTGTATTCGCTTATATGTATAACAAAGAATTGCATCCATGCGCGATGACAGAATCATTCTAAGCATGGCATCTAGAAAAAATATTTCATTCCGAAAAATTGCATCCAAATTTCGAGTGGCAAAAAATGCCACTCACAAAAGAATACTGGAATCTAAACGAATAAGTTTCAAGAAAATGTTGAAGAAACCATGCTTAAGAAAACATCACAAAATGTTACGTTTAAGCCTCTCGCTGCGTAATATTTTATCAAAATAGGTTCAAAAATTACGCTAAATCAAGCTAAATCAGGGCTGTCACTTGAGACTATTTTTATATTCTCGCACCACTATTTTAAGAAAATTAATTTTGCCGTATATTTCTGTTGTAGATGTTGTTAAAGTCTATATGGAATTTTTTGTATTTAAAAAGTGGTCCAAGTTGAATTAAAAAATAGTCGCCAGTGGAAAAATGAATCCCCGAGGAAATCTCGGGTTGCGCAAACTTTCATACTTTTACGTTGCCCGAGGAAATCTCGGGTTACGCAGCGAGAGAGTTAAAGTGGACTAAGGAAATGGTGTCTTATAGTGATAAATGTCTCTCAACAATATTTAGCGGCAAGAAAAGGTGGAACTTAGATGGACCAGATGGATATAAATTTTACCGATATGATTTAAACAAACCAAGAAGATTTTTCAGTAGACTGGAGGATCAGTAATGACTTGGGGTGGTTTTGGATTTAATGGAGAAACATGTTTGGCATTTTGTAGCAAGAAAATGAACTCCCAGGGCTATCAGCAAATCTTAGAGGACCATTTCAATCCACTACAAACTTTTTTGGGAGGCCTAAGCTGTGTATTTTAACAGGACGGAAAAATCTATTCATATGTCTAACTCGACAAAGATGTGGTTTAATATGAATAATATCAATGTCATGGACTGGCTATCACAAAGTTCCAACTTAAATCCCATGGAGAACGTGTGAGGACATCTACCACGAAAAGTATATGAAAATGGACTCCAATATTTTTAGACCAAGGACCTTATAACAGCGTTAGAGCAAGCATGGTATGAACTGTCCCCAGAGAAAAACTGAGTACTTTCGATGGAAAACTGTGTATTTGAGGTAAATAAAGGTAATGGAAACACGATTAAATACTAACATTTGTATCTGTGTTCCTCAACGTTAAATAATCCATAAAACAAATATATTGTCTATATTTATGGTACACCATATTTTCTGTTTTTCTATATAAATTCAGCATTTGTTGTTTTCTAATACAAATCAACCCTAACTTGTGTTTCATGTAGTGTTGTAATTAGATACATGTAAAAAATATTCCATCCCATTCTTATTTCTACTGTGAATTGTATTTTAGGCTTTTGTCTATATTTTTGGGAAACATTGTATTTGAGAGTGTGAGGAAAATAGATAAATAGAAAGTATTGAAGTAAACAGTGAAATAGAACAATAGAAACTGGGTACGCTGGAATAGCAAATTATTGGGTTGGCTCAGGCCCCACTAGCCTATATAAGTTGGCGCCACTGGACACATACAAACAGATTAATTGAGACAAACCCATAAACATTGAAAACAGTACTGAAAAACGATAAAAACTCGCAAAAGAAAATAATTTTCATTGAGCTAGGACAGTTTGAATAGTAAATTAGACTGTGTGGTTTCAAGAATCTAATATGACTCATGTAAACAAAAACTGCAAATCAAATGCAAGGCAACCTGCAAAGAAAACGCTGATTTTTTTTATTGAATTCTGGGGGGGGGGGGGGGGGGGTTGTCATTGTTCAGATTTCATCAAAAAGATAGTAACTCAAAAGATTTTTATATATGCATATTTCTGGCGAATAAATAAAATATTATGATATTATGCAAGGTAACATAAGCGCATGTGAAGAGCCCAAACTATCAAACAATCAAACCAGAATTTTTTTTGTTTTTTGTTTGTCAGAACCGAAATTAATAACTGTGATACAATATAATTTAATAACTATGATGTTATACATGGGTTTAGGCCAAAAGGATGGATTACACAGGGCAAACTAGATATCTATTTTCATTGTTTGAAAACAGTAGTGGAGAAAGGAACTCTCCTTTCTCCACTACTGGAGACTTCATATGAATTTCATATATGATCTACGAGGCGATTTTTTAAATAATTATATAAAAAGATGCACATTGTTTTGACATTATCTTGGGTATTAGGGATTTCTGAAAATATTAGAGATTAATTTCTTGAGTAAACATAAATAAAAGTTATTAGCGCAATGTGCCTTCTAGGCGATAAATCAAAAACATTTAAAAGTTTATAAACATTAAATATATATAGAAAACTATATGTAAGAGAAACGACACATTCACCTTAATACTTTAAGTTGAAACATGAATACATTAAAATGATTCTCAGTTTTTATTACTAAAATAGGTGCTAAAAATACAATTAACAGGTTTTAAAACATTAAAACCAATAATCAGATGGTAAAAAACTTCCCGAGCGCTTTCGACTAAGCCCTGGTCATCATCAATGGGGTGAAAAATGAGAAGAAGACCTGCAGAATGCATACCGGTATAAATAACGAAGGGCGATTCCAAAAACTGTAAAAAGGGGGGGAGTGGGGGGGACAGATTAGAATGATCAATGTAGCTGTATGGACTCATGTTTATGATTTTAATTTTTTAAGATTGAGTAATATCAAAACATTTAATTAGCGACATTTTGTATCAGTTATTAAATTTCCTACTATGCAAACGCATTTTCTACGTTTACGATACAAGTAACAATTGGCACTAAAAAAGGAAATGTGAAATTTAAGCATCTAAATAAAATGTTGTTTATGCCGATATAAAGTTTATGTATAAAACTGCTTTAGTATATTTTAAGTTTATATTTACATTTTATTTATATAGGGTGTCCACTCTCAACGGTGTCCAATGGCTAATTCCTAAACCGTTAGTCATAGACATATAGTTCCAATTGCAAAAATGTTTTAAATGAGGTAAAGAAATATTTTAAATGCGATTTGGGTCAATTAAAACATTTTTTTATTAACGAAATTTAAATTTTTATACGGTTCCCCAGTTCGATAAGTTATATTTAGTAAAATTTTCTTATTACACTTACAAGTAAGACAAAAAAGTGTGATTTCATATAACACTAAAATTGACCGAGTTATGAAACTTTAAAAATGCACGACTTATATCACTTTCCCGCATCTGAATACAGATCGGCTATGCCATAGTTTGAGGGGTCATATATCAAGTGCTTAAAGTATTCGACGAAGTTATTTCATGTGTATCTGCGCTTTGAAAAAAAATCCGTACAAGTATTACGATTGAATTAACTTTTATTAAGTTTCAGTTTGGCTAAAACAATTGTATTTTAACATATGTTTTATTTTGTGAGGATTTGAGACTGTTTCTTTTAACAAAAATTATGTTATTTTTAACTATTTGTTTTTATTTAACTTCAACGATCGTATGTATGTTTTTCCAGTTCAAAATTCGTACTCGAACTTTAACTCACTTTAAAATATCCGATCGAGATTAAATTTTACATACTGAAGTAAATCTGATGATAACCTAATATTACTATGAATTTCGGTGGTTACCACTAATACTTTACAGGATTTTACAGGTTAACACAAAATATTTTGGATAGATTACCGTCAAGAAGTTTAAGAAAAGGTTTTAGATTAGATAACACAAGGCTACGATGTTTGTATAATTTTATGTATTTTTTAGCACTGAATTCGAAAATTACCTCAATTTTTAACCATCATGCAGTGTTGCCAGATTGGGGACATTTTTGCCCCCAGATTGTTGATTGCCACCGGTTTTTTTTTAAATAGAAATATTCGGCCTATTTAAAAATAGATTAAAAATTCTGAAAAATAAGGAGAATTATACTATTTTTAAAAAGTGGTGACAGTCAAAAAATCTGAATTAAAAAAGTCCCCAATCTGGCAACACTGCCATCATGTCAGGATTTTTCGCAAATCGTAAATTGTCAAAGTTAAAAAATACAAAAATCGGATACTTTGAAATAGAGGAGATGGCTGTGTTTTTTAACTTTTGATAATTGATTTTTATGTACTTTTAAGCACTGAATCTGAAAATAACTTTCATTTTTAACCATCACGTTAGAATTTGTTTGCAAATAGTAAATGTATTTTTTTTCTTTTTTTAACTTTAGAATTTACGATTTGCAAAAAAATCTTTACGCGATGGTAAAAAAAATGAAGGTCACTTTCGAATTCAGCGGTACATAATACATAATAATCAATCATCAAAAGCTAAAAAACATGACGTAACTCAAATTTTGCAGTCTAGTGTAATCTAATAGAATTTTAAAGTATGCGTCAATTTGTAAAGAATTGAGGCTGTTAATTTTCATCCTTTTATTTAACAAAAATTCTGGTTTTTTTTTCTTCTAATATGTTTATTACAAATTGTATATTTTGCATTAATATGTCAGAATGATTAAAAATTTCAAATTTATATTGTAGTGATAATTTTACTCTCAACCATTTTTTTTTAATATAGCAGACGAAATTATATTTCTATTTAAATCATATAATTGTGAATGACCCCTAATTTGCAGCATAAAATATGATCCAACTTTAAACAGCTATTACTCGGTCAATTTTAATCTTAGAACAACGGGACTTTTTTTGTCTTACTTGTCAGTGTAACAGGAAAATTTTACTAAATATAACTTATAGGACCCGGGGACCGTATAAAAATTTAAATTTCGTAATTTTTAAGAAATGTTTTTATTGACTGGAAGGGGCTTCAGCCCCTTTAGACCCCCCCCCTCCCTATGGATTCGCTATACGTAAGTTTATACGTAAAAAATAACAAAGATAAAAATAGCCTGTAATGATAAATTGAAACTTTTTATAGGTAAAATAATATAAATACACTTAAGTTCTTAAAATTAAAGCATTATAATACATGGAAATTCAACTTTCTTTTTTATATTATCACCACAAATGGATGGTTTACACATGATGGTAAAAAAAAATGAAGGTCGCTTTCGAATTCAGCGGTACATAATACATAATAATCAATCATCAAAAGCTAAAAAACATGACGTAACTCAAATTTTGCAGTCTAGTGTAATCTAATAGCATTTTAAAATATGCGTCATTTTGTAAAGAATTGAAGCTGTTAATTTTCATCATTTTATTTAACAAAAATTCTGTTTTTTTTTTTCCTCTAATATGTTTATTACAAATTGTATATTTTGCATTAATATGTCAGAATGATTAAAAATTTCAAATTTATATTGCAGTGATAATTTTACACCACAACATTAAAATCTAGAAAAGGCTTATAATATACATCCTGCTTGTGCTTATTAGCAAAAAATATTTTATAAAGGAAGTAAAAGCAATGGCTCAAACCTCTGATATGGTCAAACAATGAGTTTCCCCTGTATCTCAGTTTTGTTTGTTTTATTTTAGGTAGCTTTCTTTACAAAAAAGCTACCTATTGCAGCCGTTCGGAGGAAAGCGATTTCAAAAAATTTTGGTATATTTTCATCGATCATGACCCCCAGACCCCGAAACCACCCTCCGTTCAAAATTGATATATATATATATATATATATATATATATATATATATATATATATATATCTGACCTATGTCACACTGTAACTCCCGTAATTATGAACCGATTTCGATGTAATTCGGTGTGTACATAGTACATACCAATGTCTCGACCGAGTTCGTTGGCCAGCTTCATCCGCCGTTTTGTTTCAAAATGGCGGCCATTTAAAATTTTTAAAAAACTTTAAAACTTGAAATGTGGTACCAAAAAATTAAAAATGGAAAAATATTTTTTTCTTATGTATTTGACCTTTATACAAAGATTCCGGAGCAGTTTTTGTTTCGTCTATATCTTAAAAAATGGCTGAGTTATAGCATTTTAGGTAGCTTTCATTACAAAAAGCTACCTATTGCAGCCGTTCGGAGGAAAGCGATTTC
The DNA here is from genome assembly GCA_963932465.1 of Maratus speciosus. Classification (NCBI taxonomy): domain Eukaryota; kingdom Metazoa; phylum Arthropoda; class Arachnida; order Araneae; family Salticidae; genus Maratus; species Maratus speciosus. The sequence continues at coordinate 337,759,467 of OZ010787.1, read as the reverse complement.
AAAAAATTTTGGTATATTTTCATCGATCATGACCCCCAGACCCCGAAACCACCCTCCGTTCAAAAGTTGATATATATATATATATATATATATATATATATATATCCATATATATATATATATATATATCTGACCTTTGTCATACTGTAACTCTCGAATTTATGAACCGATTTGGATGTAATTCAGTATGTACATAGTACATACCAATGTCTCGACCGAGTTCGTTGGCCAGCTTCATCCGCCATTTTGTTTCAAAATGGCGGACATTTAAATTTTTTTTAAAAATTTTAAATTTGAAATGTGGTACCAAAGAATTGAAAATGGAAAAATATTTTTTCCTTATGTATTTGACATTTATACAAAGATTCTGGAGCAGTTTTTGTTTCCTCTATATCTTAAAAAATGGCTGAGTTATAGCATTTTGAATTTCCAGCGCGGCTGACATTTTGAAACGTCCTGAATTTTGTCACGCGATAAAAGGCGTATTTATGAACCGATTTGGATGTAACTTCGTTTGTACATAGTACATACCAGTGTCTCGACCGAGTTCATTGGCCAGCTTCATCCGCCATCTTGTTTAAAAATGGCAGCCATTTAAATTTTTAAGAAACATTTAAATTTGAAATGTGGTACCAAAAAATTGAAAATTGAAAAAATATTTTTTTCTTATGTATTTGACCTTAATACAAAGATTCGGGAGCAGTTTTTGTTTCGTCTATATCTTAAAAAATGGCTGAGTTATAGCATTTTGAATTTCTAGCGTGTCCGACATTTTGAAACGTCCTGATACTTGTCACGTGATAACAGGCGTATTTATAAACCGATTTGAATGTACCTTAGTGTGTACATAGTACGTACAAATATCTCAACCGAGTTCGTTGGCCAGCTTCATCCGCAATCGTGTTTCAAAATGGCGGCCATTTAAAAAAATTTTAAAAAATTAAAATTTAAAATGAGATACCAAAAAATTGGAAAATGAAAAAGATTTTTTTCGTATGTGTTTATCCTTAATACAAAGATTCCGGAACAGTTTTTGTTTCGTCTATATCTAAAAAAATGGCTGCGTTATAGCATTCTGAATTTCGATTGTGGCTGACATTTTAAAACGACCTGGTTTTGTCACGCGATAACAAGCATATTTATGAACCGATTTGGATGTTACTTTGTCTGTATATAGTACATACCAATGTCTCGACCGAGTTCGTTGGCCAGCTTCATTCGCCATCTTCTTTCAAAAGGGTTGCCATTTAAAAAAATTAAATTTAAAATTTAAAATGAGGTATTAAAGAATTGGAAAATGAAAAATGTTTTTTTATGTGTTTGGCCTTGATACAAAGATTCCGGAGCAGATTTTGTTTATGGAAATTTGTTCTTTTGTTTATATCTTAAAAAAAAATGGTTGAATTATAGCACTTTGAATTTCTAGTATGGCTAACATTTTGAAACGATCTTGTATTTGTCACGCGATAACACACGTATTCGCCTATTTCCATGTAAGAAGGCATGTGGATAGTATACATCAACATCTCAGCCAAATATAAGTTACTTTAAATAAAAGCAGCTTGGTTAAAGCTGACTAATTTCGCGAAATTCTCATTCATAATGATTTAATATTGATAAATATTAGTATTGAATCTCCTATATTCGGTTTCCACTAAATTGAGCTTCGTGTGTTTGAATAATATAAGTTGGGTTTTTTAAAATAAGGAATTTGAAAGCCACCTCTTCCTCCCGGCACTGGCCGGAAGGACTTTTGAATTTCTAGCATGGCTGACATTTTGAAACGTCCTGAATTTTGTCACGCGATAAAAGGCGTATTTATGAACCGATTTGGATGTAATTCGGTGTGTACATAGTACATACCAATCTCTCGACCAAGTTCGTTGTCCAGCTTCATCCGCCATTTTGTTTCAAAATGGCGGCCATTTAAAATTTTTTTAAAAATTTAAAATTTGAAATGTGATACCAAAAAATTGAAAATGGAAAAATATTTTTTTCTTATGTATTTGACCTTTATACAAAGATTTCGGAGCAGTTTTTGTTTCGTCTATATCTTAAAAAATGGCTGAGTTATAGCATTTTGAATTTCTAGCGTGGCTGACATTTTGAAACGTCCTGAATTTTGTCACGCGATAAAAGGCGTATTTATGAACCGATTTGGATGTAACTTCGTTTATACATAGTACATACCAATGTCTCGACCGGGTTCGTTGGCCAGCTTCATCCGCCATCTTGTTTCAAAATGGCGGCCATTTAAAAAAATTAAAAAATAAAAAAATTTAAATGAGATACCAAAAAATTGGAAAATGATAAAGATTTTTTTTGTATGTGTTTGACCTTAATACAAAGATTCCGGAACAGTTTTTCTTTCGTCTATATCTAAAAAAAATGGCTGAGTAATAACATTTTGAATTTCTCTTGTGGCTGACATTTTAAAACGACCTGATTTTTGTCACGCGATAACAGGCGTATTTATGAACCTATTTGGATGTAACTTGGTCTGTACATAGTACATACCATAGTCTAGACCGAGTTCGTTGGTCAGCTTCATTCGCCATCTTGTTTCAAAAGGGTTGCCATTTAAAAAAAATTAAATTTAAAATTCAAAATGAGGTATTAAAAAATTGGAAAATGAAAAAGATTTTTTTAATGGGTTTGGCCTTGATACAAAGATTCCGGAGCAGTTTTTGTTTCTGAAAATTTGTTCTTTCCTTGATATCTTAAAAAATGGTTGATTTATAGCACTTTGAATTTCTAGCATGGCTAACATTTTGAAACGATCTTGTATTTGTCACGCGATAACACACGTATTCGCCTATTTCGATGTAAGAAGGCATGTGGATAGTATACATCAACACCTCGACCAAGTTCGCTGGCCAGATTCATCAGCCATCTTGTTTCAAAATGGCGGCCATTAAATTAAAAAATATATATATATTTAAAGTGAGGTGCAAAAAAATTAGAAATTGAAAAAGGTTTCTTTCTTAAGTATTTGATCTTGATATAAGGATTCAGGATCATTTTTTGTTTGTCTTTACCTTAAAAAATGGCTCAGATATAGCAGTTTCAATTTCTATTGTGGGTGACATTTTGAAAAATCAGATTTTTTGCATGCGACAGCACTCCTATATATTAACCGATTCCGATGTGAGTGAGCATAAGCACAGCAATTACTAAGGTCTCGACCAAGTTCACTGCTTAGCCTCATCCACCATGTTGTCTTAAAATGACAGGCACTTTAAGAAATTGCCGAATTTGCAGCCAAATATAAGTTACTTTAAAGAAAAGCAGCTTGGATAAAGCTGACTAATTTCGCGAAATTCTCATTCATTATATTGATAAAAATTAGTATTGAATCTCCTATATTCGGTTTCCACTAAATTGAGCTTCGTGTGTTTGCATGATATAAGTTGGCTTTTTTAAAATTAGGATTATGAAAGCTACCTCTTCCTCCCGGCACTGGCCGGAAGGACTTTTTAATTACATTTCTCATATGGTAAATTTCCACAAAAACTTCCAGTTTCAAATGTTGATGAACATCTATTTTTTTCTAATTGTTTTATTCAAAAAATCTTTCTCTAAATTTGTTAATTGTAAATAAATATTTTAAAACTGTAAATCTTTTATCTCTGAATCTATAACTTTTAACATTAAAAAAGGTGGAAAGTGCATTTAAATCATTGCAAATAATTAGAAAATGGTCAATTAGCTCATGTCCCCAAATTGGCATAAAATCCCCAAAGTCTGAAATTTCGCATATTTGGTTTTATATATACATAATATAATTTTCTATTAAGAAATTTTTTTTAACTCTTCGTCATACTTTGTAGAAAATATGGTACAGATTTTCCTTAAGGCCTCAGTTTCCATATCTTTTTCCGGCAAAATATATATAGATATATTATTGTTGTATTTTTGTCATATTTTAACATTTGCTCCAATAAACACTTTTTATATCTATGAGGTATGTACATAGGCTGGCACCTAAATGACAAAATAACATATATGATAAAAACACGCGCTTATCTTAAAAATGACAAACCGCCAAGACATAATAACAATTTCAAAGAGCAAATAAAAGCATTGATATTAAAATACATTAGCAAAATAATCTGTTACTTACAACGTCGAATTATAGGTATTGTATTCGTTGTGAATGAATAGAAAATGCATCGTAGAATTTGTGTCTTTTTAATTGGACATAAAGTAAAAATTGCCTGTTTTTTTAAGTAGACATAAAGTGCTCATTAGTATTATTGTGTAAGATTATCTCACCTTTTTTATTCACTCTATATTAATAATTTATAAAAAATATTATAGTGGCCTTAGTGAAATCAATCATTATCTCTATATAATAAAAGGCAGTGTAACGCATCCGGTGCGAACCCATCAATCTTACCAGTCTCCGATAAGATGGAGCCACGTTAGGCTTAATTTTGATTTGAGATGTATATGAGAAAACTTATCGGCATAAATACAAATCTTTTCTACCTGAAATCTCTTCTGTTCAAAATAATTTTCTATAAAAGATTCAAAACTAACAAAATTTCAATGATTTACGCAGCCATTTCAGAAAACAAACGTAGCGCACTTCGTGCGTAAAACGTAAATAGGAAGCTGTGGTAGAGAGTCATTCCTTTTGTGATTCATTGAAAAAAAATTAAACCATGGAGCTATGGAGATTAAAGGACACGACATAAATGACATCACTTGAAGCTGTCCTCCCCCTGCTGCGTAACGTCAGTCGCGGGTAAACAGAAGAAAAACACCAATAGGCGTGAAGAACACTTTAACAATGCTTCCCCTTCGTTCTTTTGGATGGGGTTCAACCCGAGATATCTATTTATTGATCAATATACATATTAAAAAAAAATTTGGAGGGGAGGGAGGGAGGAGGTAAATGATAAAAATATAATTTCAAAGTGTTATTTTCTTTTTTTTTAAAATAGTATTATTTCAATAGTTGCAGCAGACTGTTTTAATTACGCAGTTTTATTGCATATTTGTTAAATTTTTGTTTTATCAAGAAATCTTAATTTTGTTATAGTATATTAGACGGAAAACCTGTTTTAACCAGAAATATTGTAAATGCTAATTTTGTGTTTATTAGAACATAAACTAGCCGAACTTTGCTCATCTAAACGCTTCCATATTGTCAATTATTTTTTATCAGTTTTTCAAATTTTAAGTGAAAAACTCAATTTTTACCCACCGTCCTAGGACGGACATTTACACTAGTATTTTAAATTATTTTGTAAAAAAAAAAAAAAAAAAAAAAAAAAAAAAAACGCAATTAATTTCTGAAAACAATTTTTTTTTCTAATATATATATATTTTTCCTTTAGTTTTCAGACTTCTGAAATTAGAGAAATGATAATTTTGTACCATAAAATGAGCTTATAAACATAAACATTCTACTTTCGTTTCAATATAGTGATACGATTAAAAAAAATCTACTCACCAACTATAGAAATTGCTAACGAAGTAAAGAATGGGTATTTTACTTTTACAAAATCACGAAACTTTTTTCTTATTTTCAAATCTAAATACAATCAAATAGTACAATTAACAATTTTGTACTAAAATTGTATACTATTAGATAACATATGTAAATGTTTTCTGCGAGTTATTTGATAAAACTAAAGAATAAACCAAAGAACCATTTTAATACAGTGATAGTCTAAAAAATTTATTCACCAACTATAGGAATTCCTAACGAAGAAAAGAATGGTTATTTTGCTTCTACAAAAAATCATGAAACTGTTTTCTAATTTTCAAATCTGAATTGAAATCAAATAAACAGTACAATTAACTTAAAATTTTGTACTAAAATTCTATTCCATTAGATAATATATGTATATGTTTTTGCGAGTTATTTGATAAAACCAAAAAGAGAAATATTTCTTTTTCTATAACATTTATACGAGTAAAATCAAGTTTTAGATATGATTTTGACCTCTTGTTTTGCTAAATACTATTAATCTTAGCTGTTTATTATTTCATAATGTATATGAGAATGGATTGGATTATTTATTCATTATTATAGCCGATCCGCCCACCGTTGCTCGGGCCCGTGATGAATGACGCTTAAATGAACCTCAAAGAGGTATGATTTTATATCTTTAACTCCATTTTGTTGATTTTATATTTTTAAATGAAAAAAATCGCGAAAAAATATTGAATTGAAAGTATGTGATATTTAGTATTTTATTTTCTGAGTAACCAGTGGTGGAAAATTGGCGCAGAGGAGGAGCCTATTGACACCACTAATATTTTGTAGATTTCTTCACCTTAATAAAAACTCAGATATTCAGTCATTAGATAAGGTGAAAAATACTACTAAAATTTATTGGTGCCAATAGGCTCCTCCTCTGCGCCAATTTTCCACCACTGGAGTAACTTTATTTTTGGAGTCTATGCGTACCGAAAGCGAGCAAAACCCCGTAGAAACACGCAGGTTTTTACTGATTTCGTCGAAATTTTCGCACATTTTATTTTGTAAAATGTATTTCTACCAATTCGAAAGTTTCAAAATTTTTGTAAGTGATGTAAATCTGGTCTATTGAGATGCTCTAAAAAGACTGTTAAAATACGGACATTTTGTTACTTTTAGTGTTGAAAAAATATCGTCTCCTGCATTTCTCGGAGTATTTGAAACGGTTAAAATTCATATTTTTAAAAACTGATTGCGCAGTCGATTAGAAGAAAATTTCAGCTTCAAGAACATATTTTTGGTTTGTTGGTATGTATACAATTGCGCACTGGGAGAGCAGGTTCGTGAAACGCGACGAAACTCTCATATTTTTACCGATTTCATCGAAATGTTCACATATTTTAGTTTGTAAAAAATATTTCTACCCGTTCGAACGTTTCAAAAATTTTGTAGGTGATGTAAATCTGATCTATTGAGATGCTCTAAAAAGTTTGTGTTAAAATACGGACTTTTAGTTACTTTTAGCGTAGAAAAAATATCGTCTCGCGAAGTGACCTGCGTTCGCCGATGTATTCAAAAGAGTTAAAGTTCGTATTTTTAAAAACTGATTACGCAGTCGATTAGAAGAAAATTTCAGCTTCAAGAACATATTTTTGGTTTGTTGGTATGTATAAAATTGCGCGCTGGGAGAGCAGGGGGGTGAAACCGCGACGAAACTCTCATATTTTTACCGATTTCGTCGAAATGTTCACATATTTTATTTTGTAAAAAATATTTCTACCCGTTCGAACGTTTCAAAAATTTTGTAGGTGATGTAAATCTAATCTATTGAGATGCTCTAAAAAGTTTGTGTTAAAATACGGACTTTTAGTTACTTTTAGCGTAGAAAAAATATCGTCTCGCGAAGTGACCTGCGTTCGCCGGTGTATTCAAAAGAATTAAAGTTCATATTTTTAAAAATCAATTACACCATCGATTTTAGAAGAAGGTTTCAGCTTTAAGAACATATTTTTGGTTTGTCGGTACTTCTAAAATTGCGTTCTGTAGGGGCGTTGCAATATGGGCGGGGGGGGGGATTTTTTGGAAAAATGACCTTTTTTGAAAAAAAAATTTCAAAGGGTTAACTGCGAGATTTTTTCAAATTGATAGCAGTATTTGAGAGGTAACAGTACGATCTTTCGGAATATTTCTTTCAATTTTAACTGTACCGAGCGTTTTAGTCAATTTGGATTAAAACAAAACAATAAAAAAAAACAGAAATAAAGTGAAAAAAGTTTCTTCGCTAGCTCCCGATGCGTAAATGAGTTGGTACGCTTGCGCAAGGGCATTAAGAGCAAAAATGAAAATGCGATTTTTATGAATTTTGAAATCAGCCATTAATTTTGATTCGCAAAAGCATATCATTTAAATGTCACGTACTGTAATAAGAAAAAATATTACGAATTCTTATTTTAGTAATTTAAACTTTTCATTTCAGTAACACTTAACTTATAATAATGCAAGTTGCTTAAAAAAGTACTAATAATTTATTAATGAGATCTTTGTTGTATACGCTCGATGTAAAATGTTACCTGGTTGACAGTTCGTTGTTTTTAGTGATATACACGGCAAAATTACGCTCACTTGTCATTTTATTACATGTCGTAAATGCTACATAACATCGCAGAAAAGGAAATTTTCTAATTCATTGAGTCATACATTTTCTATTGCATTAATTTATGCAACAAAAATTGCATTATTTATGATGGGCTTTTCGTGTTAAATAAAGTTTTGTTTATTGTAACAAAAAGAAACAAGAAATCTCTATAAAGATCATCAAATTAATTTTTTTCACATGCCAGAGAAGTTTTCCTATGTGACACCTCGTGCACACTGACCATAGATTCCCCAAACTTGTACTATTTGTTCATTTAAATGTAAGCGAATAAATTGATTAATTAATCATAAATAATTGTTGCTTTCAATTTTCCAGTTTTTCTTCGTAGTGAACCATAACCCATTATTTGAATATGGTGTATCTGAACTACGATAATGCATAATATGCTTTGCAATATACAGGTTTTAAACTTGAGTTATTTTAGTACCTCTAAACATCATCGAAATAAAGTCAGAAATGCGATGCAAACATCCAGAGAAAACAAATAATATTTAACAATTCGAGTTTCAGTTCGTCCTTAACCTTGCCCTAATTTTATTCATGTCTCAAAAGGTCATATAAGTATAAACTGAAATATTTTACTAATCTATTTCAGCTCTATAATTGCATAATGCAGAATACCACGAAGCTCCACCATTTGTTCTCGTTTATCTTATATATTATCTAGCGCGATGCTTTATTATGTTCAAAGTAGTTTTCCCCAATTTCTTTTTTTAATGTTGAAAGAACAACGCAAAAGAAAAGAAAAAACTTTCACTGGAATATTAAGAATGTTTCTTTTCATTTTTATTCGCATTCATGTATTAAATATGAGAAGAAATGTTTGATAGTATTAGGAGTTTTATTTTGAATTTTCTTTTTTATGGATAAATGCTATTTTTTACAAATTTATACTGTTATATTTATGTAAGAAATACATTCTTCTAGATTTATATGTGCATTAAATATGAAAATGTGCAAATTGAAATAAAAAGAATTTCCTTTCAATATTTCAAAAAAAAATTTCCAGTCAATTAGAAAATATGTAGAAAAATTGTGGAAATGCGAGTAACATAATTATTTTAATATCAAACACGCCATTATTCATTGTTCATCATTTTTATAAACTCCATATTCACTCCTAAACAACATATATACATTAGCGTTTCTAACAGAAGAAAACTTTACTTTAAATCAGCGTAAAATAGTTTATATAAATCATATAACAATTTTATACTTTGTTATGATATGCCAATGGCACAGTAATAAATAAAAACCAAATTAACAACGAAATACATATTGTAATGTATTACTTTAGTAAGTTTTTATCAATAACATACGAAAAGGTTTAAAAACGTAAGAACATTTTGTGTGTTAACTTAAAATGCTTTAATACTAAAGTGAATAACGTCAAGAAATTATCACGTATAAAAGTTATAGTCAAAGCATACAATGCTAAGTGTATTTTTACCATTATTAAGTAAAAATACTAGCAAAATTTAGTAGTAATTTTAAAAAATGTCTTCCGTTTAAGGCTAAACAAATACTGTCCCCTTACATTTTGTAAATTTGCATTGCAAGAAATGGTCTATTTTGTTTTGAATAAATTCCACATGTTAAAAAAAAAATATTTAGCTTTTATCCGTTGAAATATGGTTAGATCCAGATTCGGCTGACTGGAATCTTTTGCTTTTTCCTGTAATGGAACTGCATCCCTAAGACATACAGTATCATCCGATGGTGCATTTACTATATTTTTCCCCCTTATATGACCTCACTATCTGAGCCGACATTTATCTTCTTTCTATATTGTTTTGTTTGTTCAAAAAAATTTATTATATTTTATGAAATTTTCATCTTTAAATGTATTAGCACATTTGCTCCTTTAATTAAAACTAACCCATCTACGGTAATTCTTAAAGTAAAAGCAATAGCAGTATTTTACTCTTGTTCAACGGTACTTTAATTAAATATTTGAGAAGAATATTTTCAAATAATGACTGTAGAAATGTAGCATCTATTAAAAACTCACATGAGATCAAATCTTTTTCTCTAAATTTCATAATATCATAATTTAACAGACGTGCGATGATTTATTGTCAAAGCGGATGTATTCGTAAAACAGAACGCTACATGTGGTCTGCACAAAGTGAAATAATATTATTTGATAAAGTTAAATAAGAATAGCAGAAATCGTTTGACTAATATTAAACCTTTTGTTGATAGCTATTACCTTTAGACCACTCCGACACTTCTCTCAACAAATTTTGAGTAGTGGGTCTATGCAATATTTAGGCCAACGTGAGATTTTAATTAATAGAAAGAGTTTTCCGTTTATATTTGTATATTTTTAAATGTTTGGTTTTTTTTAATATATTTTTAATTAAGTATTTCAATGAAACGAAATTTTATATATAGGATAAAACATTTTGTAAAATATTCTATGAAGCTTCATGAAGACTTGTGGTTTCAAAAGCTCTGATACCTTATATATGTTCAATTGAAACCCCTTCGTAAAATCCAACGCAGTTACATTTAGTTCCATTTAAATTTTACTCGTAGGAATATACTACATCATACGTTTCAGTAGCAGTCAATTTGAGCACATTTTGCCTTTTTTCCAGAAATAAGCATTGGATCATTAGCTTTACTATCAGATATCTCACTAAACACAATCAATGAGCAGTGATTGAATTGCTTTGTGTGTGTTGCACCGGGTGTGATTATGTTATATTGCATACTTATTTACTAAACGAACGTAAGTGAGCTTATTTATTTATATGGGTTTATTGACGCATGTTGGGTAGGTGCGTACACGCTTTTATACGAAAATACTCTCCTATATTATGACCAAAATTGGGAAGACATACAAATGCCATCCACTTAGCCATTCCTTTCATATCCTCTCTTTTCATTTGGTTTTCACATTAATTTAAGCGCTTAAAAATTTATTTCAGAGGAATGACGAAGCAAAACAAGCCCGCACAAAATCACTCAGTCAAGGACGGCGCCAGAACGTGCCCGACGGGGGTGGGGGTACAGTATCCCCGACAGGGGTGCCGAATTCATAATATATATTAGAGATCTCCACGAGCCCGGGCCTATCCCGAAGCCCAAGCTCATTAAAAGTTCCCTTCATTAAACTCGAGCCGAGCTTAATTTTATCTGAAAACTCGGTACGAGCTCGGTCTAAATTTTAGTTTTTGAAAAGTTGATCCGGGCCTGAACTTCATTCTCCCCGGGACATGTCTGGATCTTACATTTTTCTGTAGATTCGGGCCGGACCGGGACTGTATTTATACTTCAAAATTTTTCGCCTTTATTAATAAAGTAAATGAACGATAAAACATTTCTTTGTTTCTTTTTTCCCCCTCTTTTTAAATAACAGGCGGAATATGTTGGTTAATCACGTGAAAAACATAAAATTTTCGCGTCTAGATTTGGCATATCCCGAAACGCGCAGATCTCTAACACTCATACTGCTATTTAAATTAGAGATGAATTGCAGAGGGCAAAACAATTCTTATTCGAAATATAAATTTTGAAGCTTGTCAAAGAATATTTTAGATAAGTAAATAAAATGATAAAAAAGCTCTTACAGGTATTTTTGAAACACCTCACTAGTCACCTAATCTTTATAGGCGGACGATTTCACAATAGAAAAAGTTTCCACACTTTTGCGGAAAAACTCTGCCTTGTACTCTTATTCCACCAAGCAACCTTCCAATAAGAGGACATTCAATATTACAGATTTTACGTGCGCATATATGACACATACACAGCAGTGTTTCAGCGACAAAGTATGGAACAGTTCTCCGGTTATGAGTCGAACCACTTCAGACCACCCCGCCCTTAAGAAAATGCAAAAGCCTAGAAACAAGAGTCCCGCATCGGGTAAGGTGGGTAACCATTTTTTTTTTCGAAACGCGGTTCGTGTTCAGGCCAGGTTGATCATGTATTTTAACGCCGGAGGTAACTGAAAAAAAAATCAGTTGACAAATCTTATCGAAAACGCATGAAGTGACCAAAAATTATTTTAATTATTTGAAATTATTTAAATTTGTTAGTGAAAATGTCATCGTGAAAACTAACAGTTAAACGTTACACCTAACTGGGGTCCTGCTCGGGTGATAAATAAAATTATCAGCCCTGCAAATTTTATTTAAAACCAAGCTGTAACCCGAACCGAACCCAACCAAAAATATTCCGTCTACCCGCAACCCGATCGAACCCGAAATACTTAATTTCAATCCCAAGCTACCAAGAATCAGAGAAAAATGATCCAAAACATAATGTAATTATTGAAAAATAGTCTGTAGTCATATCCCCAGTATTACTGATATCTTTTATCTAAAAAAATAAACGTGTAAGGAGTCATTGATATTCAAATGCGAAGTTTTTCATCTGAAATAGATTCCTGCGCGGGTTGGGTTATACCCGACCTAAACGTTCAATTTAAAGTCAATCTGAAATCTACGAAAAATTTCCGAAAAACTACGTTGACCCAAAACCCGACAACAATTTTTCTATTGACCCTAAACCGAAACACTTCAACCTGAACGCTACTTGACACAAAACAGATCTATAATTTAATACACTTATGAAAAAATAGTCTGCAATTGTATCTCTAATATCAATTCTATGTAGAAAATAAACATGTAAAGCGATTCATTCAAATTTAAAGGAATAATTCTTCATCTAAAATAATAATTTAGACTTTCTTTTTGTAAAATTGAGCTAATTCGAACTTGGCGCGTAAGTAGTGTTGTCAAGTCTATCGCAAAAAGCGGGACAGAGAGAGAAAAAAGCAGGGCTGGCGCTTAAAAATCGGGATATCTTTAAGCACTACAATAAAACCTGTTAAAACGAAACCAATGCAACAGAATAATGCTTTAAACTGAACATTTTTGCAATATCGGCTAAAACAGGCTAAGATTAAAACCTGTCTAAATTGGAAAGTTAATTCGATTCTTTGTCGTTCCATCTTAACAGGTTGCTGTATTAAATAGCTTCCTTTCTTCTTATTCAATATACGTGAATTATTCTTTATCCATAAAGGAATGGTGTGAAATTAATTAGTCGAACTAGAGTTTTTTAAATAATTAAGAGTAATTTTATGATAATAATGCTCACTTTATAAATACCGCATTTTATTTTTTTTCATTGTTTTGCATTTCAGCCGTTTTTTAAAAAGTGCAATTATTATTACGTACGCTCCCAAGAAAACATTTCGTCAAACGTAAAAAGCACAGGAAGCAAGTTGCCGGAACGCACCTGTGGTTGGAACAGATTTCTCTATTATTTGAAGAAATTACCGTCTTTTGACGGGAGAATTTAAAAAAAAATTGAGCTTCGGTTCGCGAACTTTTCGTGTTTTGGAGGAAAAGAGATATATTACCTAAAAAACCGGGTTATGATACCAAAAAAAAAAAAAAAAAAAAAAAAAAAAAAGAAAAGAAGAGAAACATGCAACACAGTTATGGGGAAACATCCCTGTGATTTGGCGAAAATGCAACTTCAGATAATTTTTATGTTAATTAATAATTTTTTGTATTTTTTTTTTGGGGGGGGGGGGATATCAAAACAGGAATTTTCGAGTTTTAATAATAATAATAATAATAATAATAATAATAATAATAATAACAGCAATTGAAGAAGCACCTTCAACTCGCGTATTTTTTTAGGGTGTATATTGATCGAAACCAGACAGCATAGTCCTCTAACTTCTGATAAGATACAGAATTTAAATCTGCGACTAAAACTGAAAGAAAAAATTCTGAAGAAAAATGTAAGTAATAGGAAAACGCGTAAAATAACTTAGAATGTAAAAGTTCATTATTTTAATATCAGCTCTATCACAAAACAAAGTCTTCTTGACGTAAAAAAAAAAATAAATAAATAAATAAATAAAATCTTTAAATTCATACTTATTTTGAAATAGCCAACGTTTAAAGGTCTGCATTTGCCGGGCTCCGGCCTTTTTTATTCATGGCACTCTTTCAGGGTCGGGCCTAGTCACTACTCTTTCCGGGTCGGGCTCGCGCCTTACTTTTTTCTGAAGGATCGGGCCTGGCCTAACTTCTTTTTTTCGTACCGAGACAGGACAGGTTTCATTCTTCCTATGTCTTCATAAGCCGATATTATCAATCCCGGTCTCGTTTCATCCCGTATGAAAATTATTGTCTCGGCATGGCCTGGTCCGTACAAAAAGCAGTAAACTTTGGCCCGGCCCAAAAAGTTTTGCAAAAAGTGTATATATTTTCAAATCGACGTTTTTCTACAATTAAACATTAAAATTTATTCGTTTTAAAGAATAGTAGATTTCTGGGCAATAATATTGAAATACAATAAAATGTGTGAAAAGAACCAGCTTATGACGGAATCCTGTCTTATATGGAAAAATTTATTGATCCATGCAAAATGAATATAATAATACGTGAGAAAAGAATATAATACATTTACACCTGCTAAAAAGGGAACTTGTTTATAACACTTTTTTTTCTTTCCTATACGATTGCGTCTAAGAAGATGTTACTCTATAGAATTTAGTCAGATTTTTAAATCTCCAATGCATAATGTTTTGATTAACGATATTAAGTATAGCTGAAACATTTACATGCAAATAGAAATTCATTAAAAAAATGTATATAGCAACCTAGGGCGCTTCTTTAAAAATGAAGATTATAAACATGAAAAAAAGCTAAAATAAGTATTTTTGGACAGAGCTCCTCCTTTTTACAAATTCGACGTAAAAATCCATGTTTTGTAGAATTTCCGTCGGGCTGAATCGGACTCGGGCCGAGATTTTAACCTTTTTATGGGCCGGGTTCGGACCGAACTTTTCATTTTTATACCTGGCCGGGCCATTAATATTTTTTGTATGGGTCAGGCCGAGCCGGGCTCGGGCCGAAGTTTTAACTTTTATACCGGGTCGGGCCGAACTTTTTTTCGATGAGTCGGGTCTGGAAATTTCGGCCCGTACAGACATCTACAAAGTATAACTGAATTATTAATTCAAATTGTTCAATCTAATAATATAATCAAGTTTAAGATATCAAGTAAGTCGGTGTTCTGTTTTACACGATTTTTTTAATTTCTAAATTCGAACCTACGACCCTAAATACGAATTGTTAATTACAACTCAGCACGGTTCGAGTTATGCCTCACCCGAAATTGACAAAATATTTTTTTTCGAACTTGTAACTTGATCCTAAGCATGAAATGAAAAAAAAATTTATCCTAAATGTAAAACAATTTAGGAAAATAGCCTACAATTATACCTCTAAAATCAATTTTATGTTTCGAAAAATGAATGCATACATTTACTCATTCATATAAAAGTCTTTTTTTTATCATTCCAAACAATAATCTGGATTTTTCTTTGGAAAAATTTGGCGTACTCTAATCGACTACCAAGAAACAAAACTTTAATCTGAGATGACCTGAAAACGGAAACACTAATCAACCCGATACGCAGCAAAATTTTAGAACCAATGGCCAATACGTTCGGTTAGAATCGGGTTAACTGACCCGATGCAAGATTTTCGTTGTTGCTGTATATACATATTCCCACAATTTATAATGAAGTTATATATGTACATAATTATTTTCTTATTTATACCTTCCATTTCTCTTCTATATATTAAATAGAGATTAATATCCATATTATAATAAAATTAGACTCTACTGTATATTGAAATTAATGAACAAAGAAGAAATTTTTAGTTTGATACTAAGTTTGCTTGAATAATTATACAAAACTCTCTTTTTATTTTCTCATTCATTTATAAAAAATATTTACCTACGCTTTTTTATGAGAAGATCGAAGTGAGCAGATGAATTTCCACGTCCTGTCTCTTCTTGAAATGGTATTTCTTATAGTCGCCTAAGTTTACGATCAATCGAATAAACATTGAACAGGAGTGCACATTAATGAGTTCTAGACAAAATGTATAAGACTTTCGGTAACATCCGGCCGTTGTGACGACAGACTTTAACCGAAATCTGGCTAAATTCCAGGGCTGCGGAGTCGGAGTCGGGCCCATTTCTGAGCAAAAGAGTTGGAGTCGGATCTGTTAAAATTCCCGGAGTCGGAGTCGTCCTTTTTTCCCATCGACTCCGCAGCCCAGCAAATTCTTAAATTTTCTCGTCGCAGACTAAGGAATAAAATTTTAATTTAGATTAAACGGGTAAAAATTTGACGTAATTTGGGATTGGGAATTTTGAGAAAAATCGGGACGTTCCACGTAAATCTGGACACTTGGCAACACTACTCGTAAGCATCAAAACTCAACCCCAAACCCATCCGAACCCGAACCCAACCACAACGAAAAAAGTTATCCTCAATCCGAGCCGTGGGTCGGGTCGGGTGTAGGTAAAATCGGACAACCTGAATCTTTGCAGGACTCTAATTTGAGATATAATTCTGGCCACTTTTTTGAAAAATCAGATTGAACAAAACCGACGCGTAAGAATCAAAACTCATCCGAAAACCGAAAAAATTATAGCCAAGCCAATTCGACCTCCAAAGAAAAAAAAATTAGCGGCAAATTTATCCATGGGTCGTCGCGTTTTCTATAAACCAACCTAACATCTTTTTTTTAAAAAAAATATTAACCTGCCCCCGATTCGACACGACTCCAGTCGTGCGCAGGAAAAATCGGGTTACCCGGCCCGATGAGAGATTCTACACTAAAGTCAAAAAATTTTCCCCGACGACGATTAAATTTGACCCCGACGTGGGGGCCAGGTATGCCCGACGGGTGGCATATGCCCCCCCCCCCGGACCCTCCTCTGGCGCCGCCCTTGCACTCAGTACAAAGCATCCAAATTTTACATAAAGCGAAAGTGTTACAAAAATGAACAAAACTGCATAAATAGCACGGAAAATATTTTTCTGAGAAGGATTTCTAGGAAGTAAGAATACCTTGTTGCTGGATATTCATTATGCCGCTTAAATATAAAATTAGGGAAAAAATTATGCAGTTGTTTATTTCCAAATTTTTATTGTGCTATAAATTAATAAATTACTTCTTCTGTTTTCAGAATGCTGGAGCGATCGGTGCTCGTGCTGCTCCTAACAATTCTAGCAGCCGGCATCGCAGAAGCCTTCTTTTGGCAGGGCACTAGGAAAAGTGACCCGGGCAGAGTTATTCACAAGACTCCACTCAAGAATGATCATGCACCAGCTACATCAGATAAGTTTCTAGATCAGAATTTTCTCTATAATGTGCTAAACGTTGCCCAGTACCTACAATGTAAGTATAAAATAATTTTAAATCTGCAAGAAAACGCAAACATCCGCTTCGTTTATAAAATAACACATCACATTCATAGTTATCATGTTAACTATTTTTATTAATGATTCTGACTCTTAGCAAAACTTAATAAATATGACTGAAACAGAAAACAAAACTATAATTAGATTTTTTTAGGGTATAATGGTGGAATTGGAAGGTATGCTTTTAAAATTTAGATACATCAAACCTATTTATTAAAGTTTGAGTACACAGCAGGTTTTGTACTGAAATTTTCATCTATACACCATTTCTTTTGTTTATTTATTTTCAACCTAAAAAAATAATATCTGTGTTACCTACCAATATTCCGATAAATGGCGAAAATTTAGTGTAAGCAACTCAATGACGGTGACCATTTATGAAGTAAAGTACCCAAAATCCGTTCCTTTGCCTAAAGTCGTCCTTCTTTCTAACTTTTATGGATACTGTTGATATCTCTTGGTGAACTTATGAAAGACTTTTGACCTTCACAGTAGCTCATTGTCAGTGAGATGTAAATGATAACTTGTCTTTTAGAGCAGTATTTTTCAAAAATAATTTGAGGAGAAGCTCTTTATAGTTTTTATGCAAATTCATATTGTTATTCTTATGCCTTAAGGTACGTATTTTAGAGTTTCATAATTAATACTAGTAGATTGGGGCATCTTTGTCACATGCAAACTCCCGATGGATTGTGAAGTTTATCATTGGTCCAGGAGTGACCAACATGTCCTTAATATTCCTAGTCCTTAATTTGTCCCTCTCAAATTCCACAATGAGGTGGTCAATCGAAGGTGGCAGTTTCAAAAATTATGGAGAAAGTCCTACAGTCCAAGTTCTACCTCTTAGAGCTAGCTGACATTTCATTTGTTTGTTTGTTTTTTTTTTTTGTTTTTTTTTTTTTTTTTTGGAAAAGAGGCACAGAAAACCTCACAAGATGAAAACCAGAAACTTGATGAAGTAGAAGCAACTAAATTTCGAAAAAATAAATTTCTTTGTGGAAGTTACCTGACTCTTTTACAAATGTCCCCTACTTCGAATAATGTATGAAATGTAAATGAAAGTAGGGGAATCAAGTCAGTTCATGCCAAAACTAAATTTATGGCTGACAATTTGGGGAATCGTCTCATATTTACTCTCGCGTTTCAGAAGTTTCTTGGGAGTCCATAAAAAATATAGAAACGTTGTCCAAGTACATTCCACTCACGTTTTTACAACAAGTCTCGTCGCGCGTCCAAAGCAACTCTTGTAATCACAAATCCTCTATAAATATATATATATAACAAAAATAAATCCAAATAAAGAAATTTAAAATCGACGATGATCAACAAAGAAACAAGATGGCGGACTCCGGGCGAATCCGCAAGTAGTACCATATATATTATGGTACTACTTGCCATATATATAAATACATATATTGAATTCATAGATTAATTTCGATAGAAATAGAAAAGTTCGCAGTCTAATAGTTTTATTTTTCCTTAAAATGAAGTGTTGTTAATAAAATATTGAAAGATACTTAGACATTCGCCATTTCTAAATCTTCACGGTTTTCTGTAAACATAAATAAATTAAAATTTTTAATGAACTGTTTAGCTGTGTAACTTTAAAAGTAATACGAAAGAAATTGAATCGTAAAAGTTTCGCAAATAGGTATATGAGGATTCATTTCTCCATTGAGTCCATTGAGTTCATTCCTTCTCGGCAGATGGCAGCACTACAGAAATCAGTGATGCTTGTCACGTGTTGTCAACGTCAGACTACAGACGTTGGAGTAATAGTTCGAGGAAACAGCTGTTTAAGACGACGACGAGTCTTTTGCCGGCCTTTAGAGGATTACTACTTAGTTATCTATTAACGATTCTACATTATCTACTCTACATATTGTCTGTAAATTGACTATTCTATAGTATAATAATTTCATGATTTTGAGAAGTGTGGTGGTTTTTTTTTCAACCTTTCGGTATCATACACTATAGATATGCATTTTCCATAGTTCGATAGTGTTTTGTTCAGTTTGCCATAATTAAAATTGCCAGAGATTTTAATTGAAAACATTCGTTTAATTTAAGAATAAATTTAACATTTACATTAAGCAATTATAGTATTAAAAAAGAATAATGTGAATTTTTTTAAATAAAAATTTAAGAAAATAAATGTAAGCTTTGAACAACCAAACTGATTCTACTCTTTGCACATTAATGTATGGTTCATACGTTGCAACAAGTTAACAAAATCATTCACGTTTCTTTTTAAGTTCCATTCTTAATTCCAGTTCATTTTTATTCAGAATTTATATATTCAAAGTTTAAAAACGTTCTATATAATCATATTCATCACTCATTTTTTTTTCTTTGGTGGATCTCTTAATGACGTGAGTATTCTTCAGTATTGATGTATATATTCCTATATTACATTAATACTGAATTAATATCCCTGTTTGTGTGAATTTACTTTTTTTTAGTGAAGTCACGACCTTATCCGTTGAATACGCTGTCACTGAGTCAGATATTCGACATTCGAGTCATCCCTTGGTAGCATAGAGGTTTAAAAAATCTTTCATTGCTTTATTTAAAATAAAACAAGGAAAGAGTTTTTTTTATTTAAATAAATTATACAATTCATAACCTTCAAATTAATTTAAATGAGTATCCCTTCAACTTGGTGATTAGCACTGGTCATAAATATTAGGAGTTCGAAACCAAATTTCGAGGATTCGATACAAAGTAACACAGAGTTGGGCAGTATCAAAAATACGTATATTTAAAATACATTTGTATTTTGTATTTTAAACCGATAAAAATCAAAGTGTTTTTGTAATTTATTTTCTATTGCTTTTATACAGTGATCTCTCACTTACACGTCGCCTCTTTTATACGCTTCTCTCAATTATACGTCGATTTTTGCTAGTCCCGGAAAATGATATAGCGATGCAATGTTATGTTTTATTCGTCTATGCGTCGCAGTGTGAAATGCATCTCTCACTTATACGTCGGAGAAATTTCAAGCTTCCCTTGACATTTTTTTCCCATTCTACACATTCACTTTATTAAGTAAAAAAGGAATTGTTTTAGCACAGACTTTTGCAATAGAAAAATTTTCTGTGTCCCACAGATGGATCGAAAAACTTAAAAATAGAGATGGATTAACTATGCGCTTCATAAGTGGAAAAATTACAATCGTTGAAGAAGGTAATATTGAGCAGTGCTTAAATAATCTGCCAACGTTATTGAAGGGTTATAAGCTTGGCAACATATTTAATTGCAGAGAAACTGGACTTTTTTCAAAATAGTGCCAGATAAAATTGTATCTTTCAAGGGGGACGAGTGACATGGAAGTTAAAAAAAAGTAAAGAGAGATATACTGTTCTACTTTGCTGTAATGCAGATGGTTTTGAAAAATCATCCAATTTGGTTATTGGAAAATCGATAAATCCTCGTTGCTTCAAAAACGTGAAAAACCTACCATGTGAATACGATAACAGCAGTAAAGCGTGGATGAATGCTAACATCTTTTTGAAATTTCATCAGAGGTTTGATGCTAAGATGGAAAAAGAAAAACGGTATCTTATTTTATTCATGGAGCAGTGCCCTGCTCACCCTTTGAACCTTCCTAAGCTCAGCGCTACAAAAGTTGTTCTCTTGCTTGCTAACTGCATAAGTAAACTTCAGCCGCTGGATTTGGGAATTATTCGTTATGCGAAAGTTAATTACAGAAAATTTTTGATTGAGGGAATTATTGCTTCGCTTGAATTAAAAAACACAATAAATAATCTAAAAAAGGTGTCCGTACTTGATGCAATAAACATGCTTTGTCCAATAGGGAGAAATGTCAATGAAACAAATATTCAAAACTGTTTCAAAAAAGCAGGCTTCATTCTGAAGGAATTTGAAAATTATGCATCTTCTGCCAAAAATCAACCAGTATTGGATGAAGAATGGAATGCCGTTTCTGAAGGAATAATTAATTTTAACGATTTTGTAGATACTGAGAAAAATGTAGTAACTGGAGAAATAAGGGACATACAAGAAATGATTGAGAAATTCAAGATGGTGCTGATGACGAGAAATCAGATAACGAACAAAACGTAGAAACGCCGTCCACTGATTATTGCAAAGACAATAGATGCCTGGAAATCCTTCGTTACTCTATACAACGAACTGACGTATCTGGTTCAACATATTCATGTTTCAATGAACTCAAAAAAGCTACTTTAAGGGACAGACATCAAGCTCATAAACAAACTTCAATTTTAAACTATTTAAAAAAATAAGGTATATAACTAAAATTTTGAAATGCATGTATTTTAGATCCGAATTAGTAAATCTTTAACAATCTAAATAAATCCGGGTTTTTTTATTATTATTATTCTGCATGTTATTTAACCATTTAAAGATTAATTTTGTCTTAACATTTATTTCCAATTTAATTTTTACTTGAGTTTAATTTATATGTTCCTTTAGTTTATGCGTCGTTTTTGGTTAGTCCCTTGCACCGACGTATAAGTGAAAGATTACTTATGTCGTATTTTCAAAATACTCGAAATACATTGTTCCAGATTTCAAACTATCTTGTTTAAACCGGAGAGCGCAGATCAGGGACTCGCAACAAGGAAATACATGCTTGTCTGTTTTGTCTAGTTTTCGAATTCTTTTCTTGAAGATAATACAAACTCACTTTTTCGACTTTGGTAGGAAAGGAATAAATAGGTTTAGCTTCAGCAAATATATTCTTGCTGATTAGTTACAGAAATAACTTTTATAAGTCTGAACGTTATTATGGAAATTACAAAAAATTGTAGTGTGATCGACAAAAAGTATCTTTCAGATTTGCAAAGGTGCAGTGCCCTATTACTGATATAGGGCATGGGGCAATTGCCTATAGACCACAGGCATAAGGAGCTCAATATTTTTTTGGTCCCCAATAGAAGTTTTATTTTTTTTTTTTAATTTAATGAACAAATCGCTTGCTTATTCATTTTAAGAATTCTGAAAAAAAAAAAATATTGAAATTTTTGAATTCCAATTATTTCTAATTTTTATGAATATTTTATACTGATTTTCTTTTTATGAATGTAATAACACTAAAAAAAATTCTGTTACATATTAAAAGATTCGTGATTTTCATAATAAGTCTAATTCATTTCATATGTCTTTACGTTGCTACCGGGTGTCCTAAAAAGGACTGCCTGATTTTAAAATTCAATAACTTGCAACCGGTGACAGATATTTAAAAAATTCTTGCAGGAGGGTTATGCATGAGGTCAAAAGTTCTTTACAGTGATTTTCACTTTTAGTTCGAATTAGAAACAATAGATGGCACTGCGATCAATAGACGCTAAATTCAGGCTCGATTTTTGGTCCTTCGTGACATACATTTCCATCTCCTTTTTCCGCATGGAAGAAGATATCGACCAAAAAATCGAGCCTGTTTTTAGCGCCTATTGCTTACAGCGCCATCTATTGTTTGTAATTAGAACTAAAATCAAAAATCACTGTAAAAAAAACTTTTGACCTTGTGCATAACGCTCCTGCAAGAATTTTTTAAATATCTGTCACCGTTTGCAAGTTACTGAATTTTAAAATCAGTCAGTCCTCTTTAGGACACCCGGTATATGTTTTGAAATCTTACCTGAGTGTTTTAATTTCAAGAAGCCTAGTAGCGTAGTGATCAGCACGCCTGTCTGCTGCGCTACTGGTCGCGAGTTCAACTCCCCTCTGGGCACGGTTCACTCAACCTTTCATCACCTCGTGGTATTTTAAATGTGTTTTCAAAATGCATGCATTTTGTATTTCGGATTTTTAAAATTTGAAAAGTATTTTGTATTTCAGGTTTTAAAACCAACGTATTTTGTATTTTGTATCGAAAATGGTTTTTCTGTGCATTTTGCCAAACTCTGAAGTAAGAGGACCGTAAAAGATTGCCGCAGTTTTCTTTGAACAGAAACGAAAATTTAGAAAATTGACCACACGCACTGAGCGGAGCTCGCAATATTTCCCACAAGTATTGCAATATTTGATTAGCGTTTGGTGAGCGCTTGTGGGAAAAATCGAGAAGCTGATCAGCTGTAATCCATCGTGACATTGTATGACGCCAGAAATGCTTGTCGTCCATTTTGTGTTGTCGTTCAAAATTTCTTTTTGGACATGCCTCTTTTACGCAATGCAGATAAAACTTGCTAATGCCTAATACAATTATTCCTTCGTACCTCCCGACCTCAGATTATGTGACAAAAAATAATTATTATGATGAATTTTGTGTATAATTAACGATTGTTGCATTAAGGGTGTATTCCGATCCAAACTGCTTATTTTCTGATTCATTTTAAAATTCATTTTTGCTCTCAAACGCATCAAACTGAGAAATTCTCTTATTTGGAAACTTATATAATGTGCCGTGCTTCTTAATTTTTTGATAAATGCAAAAAATACTGTAAAAAACGCTGTCAAAGTTGGCGTTTTGAACCGAATTTTCCGAAGCGGGCGATGTGGGAATGAAAAAAATGGTCATACTGAGAAAATAATTGTTTAAAAATCAAATTCTAATTAATTGAGCTGAAAATGAAATCACACGGCATGTTAAACATGTCTTCAGAAATCACCCCAGCAAGTTTCATGTTTTTACTTTTAAAAATGAGTTTGAAAATGTCTCAGAAAATTTCGAGCTGTTGAGGGTGGAAAAATATTTTTTCGAATACGCCCTTAATTTTTAAACTCCTTATACAGAGTGATTCCTTAAGTTCGTTTTGTCTCAAATAACTGGTGAACCGAGTTAGCAGCAACCATGAATGTTGTGTCTAGGTAACGTAAAATGGGTGTTTTCTACACGATGAGGTACACGGCAGCGCCCTCTAGTGGTAAATTACTAAATTAGATATCATATCTTGAAAACTATAAGAGATGCGGCCAAACGTTTAGTGACAAAGTTGTAGAGAATCGTCAATTCATTAAAAATAGACATTGTGCGAGTAGGTACGATAAAAGTCAGCTGTACAGATAGAGATATTCGAAAACAATGCGAAATATTTTTTCTTCAGAAAATAAATAATGACAGTTAATAAATTCATTTTACAATTTTCAACTCTCGCATTTGCAGATGAAAACACCTGAAGTCTAGAAAACAGCTTTAAAAAAATAACAGATGTTTCTTGCCTGTATTTCGTCACAGCTTTTGGTTCACATTTGAGTACAGTCGAATTCTTATTTAATAAAGTTACATTTCATACGTTTACAAAAATTCTCATTTCTCTGTTGCAGGAAATTCGTGTTTTTCATAAACAAAGCACCTCGCGTCAGGGTAAGATATGTTGTTTCCTTGCCTGTATTTCGTCACAGCTTTTGGTTCACATTTGAGTACAGTCGAATTCTTATTTAATAAAGTTACATTTCATACGTTTACAAAAATTCTCATTTCTCTGTTGCAGGAAATTCGTGTTTTTCATAAACAAAGCACCTCGCGTCAGGGTAAGATATGTTGTTTCCTTGCCTGTATTTCGTCACAGCTTTTGGTTCACATTTGAGTACAGTCGAATTCTTATTTAATAAAGTTACATTTCATACGTTTACAAAAATTCTCATTTCTCTGTTGCAGGAAATTCGTGTTTTTCATAAACAAAGCACCTCGCGTCAGGGTAAGATATGTTGGTCTGTACAGGCAACTAGGGTAAAAGCACCAATAATCGGCCACTTAAGCGCTTTCTTTTTGTATATAGCTCAAAATGGAATTTTAAAAAGTAATACAACATTTTTAGTGACACATGGTAATGTATACTTTTCTTTTACTGTTTCAGCAATTTCTTTTTTAAATGATTATAGTTTTTATTTATAAAAGTTAAACTTAAAAGTAGCAAAGCCTCTAGTAATCGGCCATTCAATTCTAGTGTTTGGCCATCACTGGACCAATTGTCGGCCGCTTAAATGCTTTGTTATTGTAAATAACTTAAAGTATAATGTTTGTAAGCAGAACAACATTTTAACAATGACATTTGTTAATTTATACTTTTCTTATAAGGTTTCAAAAATTATTTAAAACCTTATAATAATTTTTAACACTTTGCAACATAGTTGAAAAGGGTTTATGACTTTAGTTTGTCTCCCGACCGCTCAAGCTCTAACGCTGTTAAATATACTCGAATCGCCCTGAATTTTTTGTATGTTACTGATGTTTACAATAGCACGATCGCTGTTGAAAATGAAGTGTGTAGCCATTATAGTTCGTTTACAGGGACGGTCAAAAAAATTCCGTTACATTATGTTCAATGGTAAAAAATTGTTTTAAGTTTCATTTTAATGAAGTTATGCCATTTTAAACATAATGAAATTGATATGTATTTATGAGATGCACTAAAATATACATTCTGTAGAATATGTGATGCAAAGTATTTATTATTCATTTACAGGGCCACAGAAAAGAATTCCTTTACATAATAGTGTCAGGGGAAAACGGTTTGCAGCTTATTTGAGTTCTGTTGTACTATTTCAAATATAATGAAATTGATGTACATTATTGGGGCTTACTACAAGATACTTGATGTCTAACATAATGTGTATAATATTTGTCGTTTATTTACAAGGACAAACAAAAAATTTGGATACAGTACTGTATCTGTCTGTTAGCGATAAATACCGGAAGGGCGATTTCGTTTATGGTATGCGTTTTTAACTTTAAATCTTTGTTTAGAATGTGGTGTGCATAATTGCTATAGATCAAATACAAGGCTACACAAAAAATTTTGCAAGCATTGCGAGGTATCAGCGTGAATGGCTCAAAGGAAACTTTTAACTGGTTTATGCTCTTTTAAGTTCAACTGCATTTAGTATAATAAGAAATATTTGTATAATATAAATAAAATCATATACAGGGCCATGCAAAGATCTAGATACATGAACTACCAGGGATGATAATGGCTGAAAGCGTGATTTCAGTAGTTTTAACTGTGTTTTAGCCTGAATTAATTTTTAGATTATTATGTGGGGCATATGAAAATAAGTTGATAATATATAGGGCTGTACTAAATAATTCAAATATGTTTGCATATATTGAAAAAAATTGCTAAAGATGAATTTTCAATCTAGTATGCATTTTCTTAGTACACTACGTTTTATCATACTATGCAGAATATATACTAATCTATAGGTTATATAAAGAACTGCACAAAAAATTGAACTAGTTTTCCAGTTATGGGCCGTAATTTGGGTTTTCAAATATGTTATGCCTTTCCTAAAATATTTACTTTTTTACCGTATTAAACAGTTTAAGTTAAACATTACATTTAACATACCGTATTAAGTTTCGTTAAAGAATTTTTGGAGTGTTTTATAATCTATTCTCGATGAATCATTTTTCATTCTTGTTTCTTATGGAAAGTAAACTTAAAAGTTCCAAATTATCTAGTAGCCGGCCTTTCAAATTTTGTGCTTAGCCATCGTAGACTGGGCGGTGGGCAGAGACAAAAATGATTATGTCATCTTGTTTCGGAGATGAAATTATGATCTAGAACAAGATTATTCACAGTACATAAAAAAATGACTGATCTGCCTAGGCATGGCATATCTTGGTTACGATATGAGCAGCAGGGAGCACCAAATCGTCATTTTAGCATTACTATCATGTCATCGAGTTGAATGAAATTTTAATATGTTGCATATCTCGAATGGTACAATATAAATGTTACAGTTTGACTCGTGATATCTTTGAAAGATATGAGCAGAATGAGGCGCCAATTCTCATTTTGGCGGTACTATTTGGTCACGAATTTCGGAATGAAATTTTAATGTCTCATATTTCGATTAATACATTATAAATATTTCAGTCTGTCCGTGGTATCTGACTACGATATGAGCGTAACGGGACGCCAACTTGTCATTTTGGCTGTACTATCTCGGTATCAATTTTCAGCATGAAATTTTAATAATTAAAGTTACAGATTAGTATAATACAAATGCTTCAATCTGCTTCGTGATATATCGATATGATATAAGTACTATCGCATCATCGAATTTCGGCAGGAAATTTTAATATGATACATATTTAGATTAGTACAATAAAAATAGTACTATTTGCCTCGTGATACTTCGATACCATACGAGCAAAATAAGGGGTCAAACCGTCATTCTGGAGGTACCAACAGATCGAGTTTCAGTGTGAAATTTTAACATGTTATAGATATCGATTATTGTATCGATTATTAATTTTCTGTGTAATGTATATCTCAAAGTGGTAGTTTATTTGAAAATGAACAATCTTAGGTTAATTTTTTTAAATTTAAGTTCTATAGAATCAAAAGATGGGATTTTAAAACCCAATAGTTAGTTAGCCTCTAGTTAATATTATTGCTGACTATTGAATTAATCAACCAGATAACAAGTTTTATTTTATATTATTGAAAAACTATCACAATCCGCGGCTTTGTGGTTATTGAAAAGTGCAAATTATATTTGTGTGCTTATTAACATTAGGCAGAAATTATATTTGTGTGCCTATTAACATTAAGGATAAATGATATTTGTGTGCCTATTAAAATTAGGAAGAAATTATACTTCCGCAGAAAGTTTAAACATTATTAATTAAAACGCAATTTGTTGAAATTTCGTTCTAATAACCCGTTAGATGATTGTGAGATACATTTCACTCCTTTAAATTTCGAATATCCTATAACCTACTTTGTGAGAACATTTATGTCTTAAAATTAAAAGCCATGTAAAATTTCAAGTTTAAACTAATAGCCCTCGCTATTCCCAAATAAATCATCGTTTTAAGTATGCTGTCTGCACATTTCACCTTTTAAAATTTCCATACTGAAAAAACCTGTTCTATGCGAGTAAGCAACAGATATATTGAATTTCAATCCAATATTTAAATTACTTTTATTTTTATCCCTAACAAGTATAACGTTTTTTTGATTAATTTATCTTTTTAAATTTCAAATGTATCATAACTATTATGCGCAAACATTTACGTTTTATAAATAACTACCATTTAATATTTCAAGTCTTTTCGAACTTTAACATTTTGATATTAATCATAATTTTCAGCGTTTTTAGAATCTTTTCTACTCATTTCAGCCTTTTATATTTCGCTTTTTTTTAGAAACCGTTTTCAGTGGGCATTTATCTCTTTAAAAAAACACCTTGTCAAGTTTCAAATATCTAACACCCTCAGTATTACAAAAACAGGATATCTTAGAAAGTGTTTAGCTTCTGCAGAGACTGTTAGCATCATTTTTTCACTTTTACTTTTAAAATTTATTCGATAGTTCCAAATATTTCCTCCTACAAAAGAAACAAACAAACGTTTCTTCATTATAACATTAGTATATTAGAAGGCTTTGTGCTGGTCGATTTTCCCAAACGAAATATATCGGCGAATTTAACCTTGTAGATACAAGGTTAAATTCACCATTTACATATTTTCCGTCGCCGCCATTACAATTTTTAAATCAAAATGGGCCTTTCTCTGAAATGCCATTGCGAATTGAAGTAAACTATACAAATAACATTGCACTATTATATGTTTTAATTTGCCAGAGAAAATTTTGGCTGTTAAGAACCATTGAACAATCTTTGAGTTGATCATTTACAGTAGGATTAGTAAATAACGGTAGAACGATGTAATGCAATGTACTAAAACATCCCTAAAACATTACCTATTAACAATGAAAATCCCATCAAAATTAGTCTAGTATTCTAGTATTTTTTTTTTTTTAATCTGGTATTTTTTTTAAATGCTACCACTTTATAATCGAGTTCACCTGATTATAGAACTTTACCCCGTGATGATATAACTAAGCAACGTAGAATGATATAAAATATACTAAAAATTACTGAAAAATATACTGAAAAATAGTCTAACTAACGATGCAAGTTCTACCGAAATATATTCAGCAAAACTAAAGTTATAAGCGGCCAGAACGAAACTCCCATTTGCATTATATATATCAATGTTATAAAATTATTTACTTTCTCAGTGTAGATTAAATGGATTTGGTAATAGAATATATTGAAAGCATTTTATTAACATTTAATTAATTTAATTTTTTTGAATAATGATATATAGTAGATTATTATTTATATATTAGGATTAGTGTGGTAATGCAGATGATATATTTTAATTTCATTAGCTTTTATTATTTTCTTATTGTGCCATTTGAATAATAATAATTGTTTTTAAAATAATATAATAGATGGCAGCACTGAAAAATTTTGTTTTTTAAAGCTTCTATTAAAGTTACACCAGGTGGTAAACGCTGAATATTGGCAATATTGTAAAATTGAAATTAAACAATTTAAAAATTTGTTTTTGAGGTATTTTAAATAATGTAATTATTTTCTATTTATATTATATTAATTGATTTTATCAACGGTATTTCAAAATGAATTAACTGAATCCATAGTTTTAATTTCTGTGTTAACTTAACTGTTTTATTCACCTTAATTTGATCATGCTTGGATACCATGTGCAGGAGGATATTTTGAAAATCAACTGGGTTTTGATTCGGTATGTTGTATAATATTTCTATTTTTTATGCTATAAATTAAATATTTAAAGGGTTGTATTGTTTTTTCCAATTCATGCAATTTGAAAATGCTCTGTTTTCATCTTGAAATTATTCTTTTGATCATATTGGTTGTTTGGGTACAGGAGAAAAAAAAAATTTCAGCTTTTAGCTTTTTTCTCACAGAAAACAACCGATTTGCTTATATCATTGGATTCTGTACTCTTGAAAACGTAATTAAATATATAAGTTTTTCAATTTTTTTTTTCGGTATCCATATACTTCTTTTTTTCTTCCATATTAATTCTTGTAATTATGTATAAGGCACTTTATTTTATACATACAGTTCTATATCATAGGTTTGTGGTATCCATTTTTATTGTCATTTCACAATATTGCGGTTTTTGATGATGGTCGGTAATGTTTAATTAATGGTTATATATATATATATATATTATTTGCATTATATATATACATATACATACATATATATCTATGTATATATATATTTCATCACTACTTTAAAAATGCAAAAACACCATAACTCTGAAAAGAAGGTATATATCAGCAATATTTAACGATAACAATCTCAAAAACTTTCAAAAATACAAGTAAAAAACAAAACACAGGCAAAAAACAGTCTGTTCTTCATCAGTGGGAGGACAGACAGACCTAACTCCACCCCCACTGTTAAAAGCTTGCAGGTTTCTGAATACACGTCCATCCTGCACTCAATACAGAAAAAACTATTGTCATTTTAGAAAGAAAACTCAAAAGGCTAAAATAAACCAAATTTAAAGAAAAAAGTAATGTAAACAAAGCATAATTTAAAATACAAAAACAAAAATTTCTTTAATAAAATGGTCTTTTAGAAAATTACTTTAAAATTGCAATTTAAATATAAACAAATGAAAATTAACATGTATGAATGCAGAAGAACGTGCACCCTCCCAAACCTACAAGAAAAAATTTCAAAAACATGAAAACAGTAGTACCTGTATAATGTCCTTCACCTGTTAATAATATTGAACTGTTAATTTTTCCTCCGAGTCCAGTGTCAAAATTTAGAAATCCATATCTGCATACTTCCATTGATTCAAAATAGCTGCGTAAACTCGTTCTTTAAACAAGACTTTAGAATTCACACTTCATATGGAATGTTCTGGAAGGATGCTACCATAAGTTGCTCATCCCGCATCCTTCCAGATGATCCAGTTGCTCATCCCGCATCGTTCCAGAACATTCCATATGAAGTGTGAATTCTAAAGTCTTGTTTAAAGAACGAGTTTACGCAGATGTTTTGAATCAATGGAAGTATGCAGATATGGATTTCTAGATTTTGACACTGGACTCGGAGGAAAAATTAACAGTTCGATATTATTGACAAGTGAAGGACATTATACAGGTACTACTGTTTTCATGTTTTTGAATTTTTTTTCTTGTAGGTTTGGGAGGGTGCACGTTCTTCTGCATTCATGCATGTTAATTTTCATTTGTTTATATTTAAATTGCAATTTTAAAGTAATTTTCTAAAAGACCATTTTATTAAAGAATTTTTTGTTTTTGTATTTTAAATTATGCTTTGTTTACATTACTTTTTTCTTTAAATTTGGTTTATTTTAGCCTTTTGAGTTTTCTTTCTAAAATGACAATAGTTTTTTCTGTATTGAGTGCAGGATGGACGTGTATTCAGAAACCTGCAAGCTTTTAACAGTGGGGGTGGAGTTAGGTCTGTCTGTCCTCCCACTGATGAAGAACAGACTGTTTTTTGCCTGTGTTTTGTTTTTACCTGTATTTTTTGAAAGTTTTTGAGATTTTTATCGTTAAATATTTCTGATACACACCTTCTTTTCAGAGTTATTGTGTTTTTTTGCATTTTTAAAGTAGTGGTGAAATACATTTTGTTGCTTTTGACATGAGCTGATATTAGCGCCAGTTGTGCAATATTTTTTTCATTAATTATATATAATATATATATAGTATGCATAAAATAAAATGCAAGTAAAAGGCTATATAAATCTCAAATTACGAAAATCAAACTACGAAAAAAATCAAATTATTAAAAATAAACTCAAAAAAGTGAAATGGGCTTTTATCCAGTAGTCAACCGTGGTGGCCGATTACTGAACATGTAAGTAAATATAATACCCAATAATCGGTCACACTAAAATTAATTAATACAAACACACTTATTTAATTTTTATACAGAAAAACATTAGTTTATTAAACTTTTTAATAGTGCAGTCTGATAATTTTAGAAAAAAATAAAAAATAAATTAATACTAATCTTTTAAAAGTTTTGTCATCGGTTAACAAAAAAATAGAAAAACTGGTTATTTGACCGCAACCAAATAAAAAATGGCTGCTTACTAATGCAATAAAAATACCTATAATTATTTGCGGATGGCTTATGACGTACGAAGGATGTTTGCATATAGGGGAATTATAATATTCCATTTGAAATTAAAAATAAGCTATTAATAACGTATTTATCTTAACGTGGCCGATTACTGGTAGGTGACCGGTTATTGATGCATTTACCCTATTTATCGCACCCATGTGCATGTGTCTTTTCTTACTAAATAGATCATGTTCTACAAATTTCTCATTAAACGTGTGGTCGTATCTCCTATGGTTTTCGAGATACGATCTTTAACTCTGGAGTTTACCACTAGGGGTCCTGCGAGGTACCTCATTATGTAGAATAACAATCATTAATTTAGCAACAATCCATATTGCTGCTCTTTCATGAACTTCACCTATACGTAATGAACGGAGAACTACTATTTTCATGGAAATTAATTGTCTGTTTACTTCAGCAACAATTCCTATTGTGCTGCTGTTTTAGTTTTCTTTTACATTTCAAAAAATAGGAAATCCCTTTTTTAAAGTGCTAGGTGCCATATTAGTAAATAGTGTGAAGTAATATGGAATCTATTATTTAGAGATAAAATATACCCATGTGTTTTTTGACATTTCACATTACATTCGTACAAAGCTTACAAAATATAAAAAGTTCAAAAGTGAAATTGTTGCATTCAACTACAAAAAAACTCATATATAGTCTTCCTTTTTATCTCCAGTACAGCTGCGTACCAACAGCTCAATAATTATGCAAAGATTTCAAAGATCACCTCGTCAGCCGTCGATAAAATGTCCATCACAAAAGGTGCAATAAGCATAGTGTCGATCTCAGGATTTCCTCTCCAACAGCCAGTGAGAGTTGAAAATACTGATCGTCTGCCAGTAGAAACTCAATGACGCCACGTAATCATTACTGACTTACCTGCATTCAATTTCGGTTTGCTGCCTAGTCCTTCACAGACTGAAGTCTATGGTTGAGATCTTGCACTACTAATATCCACATCCAAACGACCACTTTCACATGTTTACCCTCTTTTACCTATTTCATTAAAAATTACTCTTGCAGGATGATTCTATAGTGAAAGAGCTTCGTTTGTAACCTGTATTTAAGACTTTTCGCTCCATTCATTAACAATGTTTTTTAAGCTTGAGATATGCCATTTTGCAGAAGTTTTGTCTAGCCCCAGCTAGAAGGCACTTAAATGCATTAGGGGTTTAATATTATAATTTTTTCCTCTATACATCATCAAATATAGAATAATTATATCTAAGCTATTAATGGGACATATCAATTCTACTTTTGCAGTTTTCGAAAGTCCTTTGATTTTTAAATAGTTCTAATTTATCTACAATAAATTAAAATTCCATTTCTGATAACGAAAAAAGCCAGTCTTTTATAAGATATATACAATTATTTCATACTAATTTTTTTTTAAAATACGAAGTTTTGAATTCGTTATTCTAACCCCTGAAAAGAGAAAATCTTAATCAAGTGCAACAGAAGATATCATTTCTATTGCACTTACACTTTGGCGTGCTGCTGTTGTAGCAGCTTCACCATTACTTTCAGTAAAAAATAAATTTCCTTTCACTTTCTTTGAAAAGCATTCACAAATTACTAAATATAAATTTTAGACTATTGTGCTCTATTTGGAATTTTAAAGAGTTTTAAAACATCATGAGTGCTTTTTGTGCGTGCGTTTTAGAGCAGGCCTGATATGGGCACTTGAAGGTCCTAGGCACAGGATTCTTCGGGACACCTCTACCTCTACTATAAGTAAGTTGAATGCTCATTATCTTTTATACATTCCCTCTTGTCTACTAAAGATCAAGTTTGCTTTGTTCACATTGTTTGCATGTTCACATTTGCGCAAGCAACAAGTTTTTCTGTTATAGTAATTAAAGTCCACATTTTAAAACATTGCGACTGTACACTTAAAATTTCAGTTCTGAATAAAATATGAAAACAAATATTATTTCACCTAGAGAAATGGTACATTGTTCAAAGTTTTCTCGCAGACTGAAATATCCGTTTATAAATTACACATAGGGGAGACTAGGGAGGGTTGACCCACATTTTACAAAACGATTTTTAATTTTTTAAATATTGAACGTAGAATAAAGTTTTATATATCATTTTTTTTCGTTATACAATCAGTTATCAAAATAAAATTGCTACATAAGTGTAATATATAACAAATTTGAAAATTGATCGATTTTAACCATGAGAAAATAATGGGTCAAGGCTCCCCACATATGGGAGGCTTGACCCACTTTGTTTTATATTGAAATATTTGTAAAGAGAAATAAAATCTGTTCAAAAAAAGCAAAATAACTTTATGCTACATGCTTTAATTATTATAAAAAGATATTTTTGAAAATATGATGCTTAAACAAACCTGTTTAGACGCAATCGCAAGTCAGAGGACAAAAATTTTGTTTTAAACAGGATTTTGTTTGAACAAGTATAATTGTACAGCAGAGAAAATGAAATTTTAACATTTAAGACAGTATTCCGTTAGAGCCAGATTCCGTTTTCATAGTGTTTCATGTATTATTATGTCCGGATTTAGGAGCCACTGTCCTGCTTTTTTTGTCTCCTTGCCTACTTTTTGTGACACTCGACTTGACAACTGTAGTTGCCACATAGTTTGGCTTCATCTCACTGTATTCATCCTGATGAAATGTGTCTATACCTTCCTAAAGTTTTTCAATCATATCTTTTGCAGCCTCATGAGCAGTTAAGGCTGTTCTTAACTGTTCTGCTCAACAAGCGCAAAACGTTCTGACACATTTACAAATTCATTTTTTAACGAAAAGATATAAAATTGGAAAGCCTGGCCATGGAAACGATTTGAAATTGAACTGTTTTTCCCATTTTTTGATCCATCCATTACCTGTTGAATTATAAGCTTTTTTAATCACAAGACAAACACGTTTCACGCCCAATCTTGAGTGCTTTTTCTCCGTTCGAGCGGAAACTCGGTTCAAAACGTCCACTTTGACACTCTTTTCTGAAAGATCTAGTGCGTTTGCAAAAAAAAACGGAAAAAACAGCTCGATGTCATAGTTTCTGAACAACAACACCAGCTAGTTTCATGCATTTTCAAACAAAAATAAATTAAAACTTATGTCAGAAAGTTGCCCTTTTGGATTTGAGAACAGCCTTAACTTATCATTAACATCTTTTAACCCTTTCAGGGGCAAAGTACTGTCAGTTCTAAAATGTTGAAATAAATGACTAGCACCGGAATTGACGAACAAATTTATTTGGGAAAAAGAAAATGCTATATTTCACATACATATTAAATGGAATTGATTTTAGCAAAATTCTGGTGCCATTGTGGCGTTTGGGAATTAAAAATTAGGGGTTTCACAAACATACCACTGCCCCTGAAAGGGTTAAGACTGCTGCTTTTACATTTTCTAGTTCTTTCTAGTCTTTTCCACTGTTTCTATTTACCTATTGTAAGTAATATTTAAATGGAAAAAAGTTCCTATCAACTTTCCCATTTATATTTCATTAAATTTTTTCTTGCAGTGGATACTATAATAATTTTTCACATCTTTCTTTAATCTAAACATTTTCTTTTCAATCACCATATTTTACCGTTGCTTTACAGAATAAATTTACATTCTTTTTTCTATATAACCATTAACTTTTCATTATGCATAGTGTATAATAAAAAGATTTCACCTGGTCAACCCTCCCTCACATTGACTGGGTCAAGCCTCCCCACATAGCCCTTTCCTAAATAATAGTACATTGTTATGTTAAGCCTAACTTACTGTACAATCTTTATGTATGGAACGAAAGCTCGATATTTTTGCATTACTTAAAACCTACTTACTTAAATTTCTATGGTATATTTTATCTGAAAAAAGCTTACAAAATATTTCTATAAAGCACAACTTGTAGGTTAAAAACACCTCACAATTAATTTTCCACACCTATTTCGATTATCTGTATGAAACAAAGACTGTTGTTTGAGCATTCCTGTAGCTTTGGTTAACACCTAATGATAAAACTCTGGAATTCTTTTAAACATGAAAACTGATGGGTGGGTCAAGCCTCCCGTATGGTCAACCCTCCCTAGTCTCCCCTAAAGCAATATGTTTCCAACCATAACTGGAAATATTTCAAGAAAATCTTTTATTTTCAGTATTAGGCATTTCTTTTTATCATGTATTATCATACAAAATCGTGTTAACCTTTAACTGCTATGACAAAAATTCTCGCATGGATTCTGAAACCGCTTGATCAAAGGTGAAGAAAAGGCTCCTTTAACTTATAGGCTACTATTTCTGTACCAAACTTTATATATAGAATTACTATAATTAAAATTCGCCTATCCAGAAGTCTCTAGCGATAGTACTAGGAAACAAAATTTCACTAGTACCTATACTTAAACTGAAAATTACAAATTAAACAGTGAAAACCGAAAAAAACAGCGGTCCGTGAAAACACTAACAATAGTGAAGGGTTAACTAGATTTTGTACGAGACTTGTTTCTTGGGTTGGTAAATTTCGTGCATAACAAGATGCTATGCAAATAAGTTTTTCTCACCCATTTTGCAGATATATGGCGTCCCGTAAGGTCGTATACAAATTTTAAGAGGTGATAAATCCACTGTTATAAACATTTTTTGTATAGGAACCCATGTTCGAAATCTACTTATTCAATCATAAATACATGGTGCCTCACTCAAATTGAGCACAGATTTATATTCATAACTTTAAAAGATGAAGAAAACTTATCGAAATATTCAACAAATTAACTTAACTTTGAGTGAAATATGATGATATCACAAGAAGTACATTGCAATTAGGTCAATGACACCATATGTACTGTGAGCTACGTTCCGAATTTCGGAGCGTCTAGATTACTGTTGTTAGACGTGGATCAAAGCCTTTTATAGCTACTCTTGTGAAGCTATCACATTTCATAGAAAGCTTTGTAAGTCTGTTTAAAATATCGTTACACTATCTTCCTTGTTGTTAAAGTTATGAATAAAAATCGGGGTTCGGCATGGAATGAAACATCTTGTATATTTCGGACTGAATAAATAGATTAAGACCCTTGGTTTTCTATATACAAAAAAAAAATATTGCAGTGTGTTCTGTTACCTCTTAAAGTTCGTACATGGTCTTTCCAGACACCCTGTATAGATAAAAGTTAAGTTTTTAGATAAAAACTCTAGAATTTGTTTGTGTGGGGATGAGTGAGATCCAAAATCTGATGACCCTATGCAACTGCCGACTACGCCTAGGTCATAATCAGGACCTGCTGTGAGAAGTAATGAGTGGAATAAAGCAGTGATGAGACTTACAGTAAAAATATCAAAAAACACATAATATGTAAAATATTCAATTTAAAATAAAGGTAAAAATCACTTATTTATGCATTCTTATGATCTTTACGAAAATTGAATGATGTGTCTTCATTCTCGGATTTAGTAAAATCTATTGAGAATACGAAACGTTCTTATAAATCTGTAATTCTAAGATATGAACTACTTTCTGCTGCATTTCAAAGACTCATTTACCCGAATTAATATGCAAGGTTAATCTTTTTCCGTTTTAATTTCGTATTATTAGGGAATGAGTGCTACAGACACCTTGTCACAAAAGAACATCAAATTAGACACCGCGTTCCCTTTAATATTTTAAAAAGTAGTTAAAATTATACATTAAAATTTCTGTAGTAGTTGTTATCATTCTTCATAGGACTCTAAATCCATTGTTGTAGATATATTTATAGCATTGAAACAATCTCTGAAACTGTGCTTGTTATCAATTTCTATCTCTAAAGAATAGACCATAATTGTCTAATCTATATTCTTTTTTTAGTACCGATTAATGAAGAGTGTCAATAGATTTTACGATAAGCTACCGCTTATAAAAAAAATTGGAGTATAAAATAGCACCTGATAAGACGGTTTATGAAATAAGAAATCTTTAATATGATAGGACAGCATGAGGTGCAATAACTGCGCTTAATTAAGAATAGATACCTATTGTTCTATAACAGTAATGATGAAGACTCTTTGATAACATAAATGATGAATGACAAATTATACCTTTGAAACAAACGAATTAAAAGCCTGTCACATAGCAAAACATATCTTAACAGATTCAAGCTTAATTAATTGAAGATCATGTCCTTTTTTCTGTTGCTATTTTTTGTGTCTGAGTATTCGCATATTATAATTATCTTTGTATATTGATCTTGTTATTCAATATCTAAAAGTCAAATACTTTGACATTAACTATTGTTCAGGGAAGGCTTTTGATAGATTTCTTCTTCGCTATCATAGCAATTAAAAGAAAGTTATTCAATACACCAATAAAAATGACGTAGCAATCCTTATTTACGATACCTTTTCCTACGAAAATATTTTTGACATAGTGAAATTAAGCAATCCTGTAATATTTGAAATCATAAAATGCAGTTTAAAGAAAAAAAATTGTAATTTTAAATGTTTAAAGAATATATAACATTGCTAAGATCCAGACGTAAAGATTTACTCTTTTTTTTTACATTTAAATCTCAAACCTTTAAATTACGTCTATTAAAGGCTGCGTTTTGACATAATTTCAATTTTCCTATAGTCTATAAAAAAAACTTCTGTACGAAAATCGATTGTCATGCATAAATGCAATGAATTAACGATGCAGAAAGTTTTTATCTTAAACTGTTGTATTTACTGAATAAATGAATTAAGTTCATACTTAAATAAAACTCATAAAAATAGAATTTTCGGTTATATATTTGCGACTTTTTTCCATTAAAAAAATAAGTCCCTTTCAAAATGCTCTCTAATAATAGTAGTAAGTAATAATAGCATTTTGAATATTTAAACATATATTAATATTTTTTAACCCTTTAATTGTCGTGGTTTTCATTTCTCGTGCAATTTGCCCGTGAATCTATCATTCGCGACGAATAAGGGGTTAAAGATAATTTAGACACAATAAGAGAGGTGGTTAAATAAATAAAGCACGAAAGTTTACAAATAGAATGTCAGAAATAGCTCTTGTCTTCAATTATTCTCTATAAAATCATTAAAAAAAGATGAAAACATTTTTGATGAATTAGGTTCATCAATTTTCGTTTTGATTCATGAAATGCTCATCGAATATACAACAATAACAAATGAGCACAATGTAATCCAAGTCTGTCGATGGCAAATAAAAATTCCCATTCTTGGAAATCTTATGAAATTTATTTTCCTGTTATCTATGGATATTATTCATTTTTATTTTGGGTATTTTTCTTAAGGCAAATAAATTGAAAATTCTCCCCGCTGGATTAAATTAAAGATTTGCAGAGTTCGTTTATGTCATATAAAATAATAAATGTGCTTTTTTCATTCATTTATTTTTTCACTTATTTTTACGAGACTGCACGTAGAAAAAAAGGGTAATGTTTTTGACTGCAGACAATGTAAGATTCTGATAAAATGAAAAGTAGATAGATTTTAATAAACGTGTACCAAAATGTTTGCAGTCGCTTCCTAAGTGTCATAGGGTATAATTATACTATAGGCCTGTGTTTCCTGGATTAACCGGATACCTTCAAACTGCTTAAATGCCAAAAATGGTTGTTTTATTAAAAATTTGATGTCGAAGTTATAAAAATATAAGACAGAATGATTAAATTCTAATGAAAAATACAAAATAGCCTTGTGACAAGGAAAGCTGTAAATTATTTTAACAATAATTTATTAAAGCTCGAGGCGTATTCTAAAAAGGTATAACTTTAGAGAGTAACAGCTTTTTAGCTGTCTTCAGTCAAAGCATATGTGCAATCACTATAAAGATAAAAGTAGATATGCAAAAAAAACTTCTTTTCTGCCTATCTAAATTTTAAAAAGAAGAAGATATTGGTATAGGGTTTTGAGTTCACTCTGAGCAAAAGGGAATTGTTAACTCTCTGAAAGAGTGAATAGTCACTCCTGGGAAGTGAATATTCACTCTAAACAGAGGTGGATGAGTACTCTTCCAGAGGAGTGACTATTCACTCTTGCAAAAAGAGTGCGTTTTTTCACCCCTGATAAAAGTGAATGGTCACTCTATCATAAGAGTGAATAGTTACTCTTTCATAGGAGTGAATGTTCACTTTTTATGGAGTAAATTCTTTTTTATGTTTCTTTTATGGGCATTTTAAAAGAATCATATCTTTTAGAGCATGCAATGAAAATATATACAAGCGTGGTAAAGATTGGAATCAAATACTTTATTGGCAATATTTAATTTATAGTTTGCAACACTAATTCAACTTTTAAGGAGCAGTTCAATTCAAGTTACATATGAATTAAATTAGATTACTGGCAGAAATAAACTAAAATATTTTATTCCAATCTTAACGCTTGTGTTTGTTTTCATTGCATGCCCTATAAAGTTATGATCGTTTTAAAATGCCCATGAGAGCAAGTAATTCCCCAAAATCTTAAACAATTAGTATTATTTCTTTCTTTTCAGATACCCGTAAAGTTATATTTAGTATTTTAATAATATTCGTGATGCACGTTAATTATGTTCTTTTCTTCATGTGTAATTCAAATTTTAAATCTTTAGATCTCAGTATTCATTGCTAATGAACTTAAATCTAATCAAACGTTATTGTGTTTACTGTATTTTAGTGCTTACTTTTATAGTTTTATTAATAAGTATTTAATAGGTAGATGTTATATGAACGTGCGATTTCATTTTAATATCTGTTTTAAATATAAATTCTTATCTTTTTACCGTACTTTTCAGTAAATTATCGCTATTTTGCAAAGTTCTACTGTTCTAAAATATTTTTTTTCTACTTAAAAAACAATGTTTAATATCAACTATCATCCTTTTTTAATAAGTTCTAAGTATGATCTAAATATTAAGAATAAGTAAGAATTTTTTTATGTGTTGTGATTTGTCATTGTTTTTATAAATATGAACATTGAGTCTAAATTTTTATATTCTCTGGAATATAAAAATTCTCTGTATATATTTTTCTTATAAACATATTCCTTAACATAATCATGATTTCGAATTTTGTTCCGCTGTTGCTGAAAAATGGATATTATTACTAAGCTTATTTATGGAACTACACGAAAAGCATATTTAATTTAATTTTCTTATTCCCGTATATATTGTATTTTGGGAATATGAGCTAAATAGATTTCATATGTTTTATAGGAAAATATTGATCTAGGAAATAGAAAAAACCCAAGGAAATATAAAAAGAAAAGAAATGACTGCATATGTACTGTTCTTATTGTTTGAAAAACATTTTTAATGTAAAAAGTAATTATTAATCTCTTTAAAAATATTCAGTCCTATATTATGTAAGTTAATATGAACTTTTTAAAAAGTATACTAAAACAGTTTATCCATAAACTTAATAACAGGCATAAAAAACATTTTATTTCAATCCTTAAATAACATGTTTTATTTTTTAGTGCCAATAATTACGTGTATCAAAAACACAGTAAATGCATTTACAATAGAAGGAAATTTAATAACTGATGCAGAATGTCTATAATTAAATGTTTTGATATTACTTAATCTCGAAAATTTAAAATCGTAAACCTCAGAAAAATGCTTACATACGATTTTAAAAAATGAATATACCAATTTGAAAAACACTAAAAATAATAATTATTATTTTATAATTATACTATTATACACCAGCCCAGCATAAATTGCTATAAATGAATAAAATGCATTTTTAGATTTAACAACGTTTCAAAAATCTTCCATATGATATAAGATATTCCTATTAATTTGAGAAATTTGAGCTGAATGTTAAATAAATAAGAAAACATTGGTATGGATATTTAGGATTTTAAATAATAATTTAAACTATTAATAGTAATAAAAAAATCTTTCAAAAGTTTCACTTCTTAAATTAAAAACTGTAATGTGTAAAAGGACATTTTCCCAGTGTAACGCTATTTTTCAATCTGAAACCTTTTCGTAATATGATAATCATCAAATATCAT
The DNA here is from genome assembly GCA_963932465.1 of Maratus speciosus. Taxonomy (NCBI): domain Eukaryota; kingdom Metazoa; phylum Arthropoda; class Arachnida; order Araneae; family Salticidae; genus Maratus; species Maratus speciosus. The sequence goes on along the minus strand of OZ010787.1, from coordinate 337,717,273 downwards.
ATTTAACTCCAAAATAATAATAATGATAAATACTGTAAGCGTTTATAATGAGAAAATTGCAAAAAACCGAAAAAAACCGACATCAAAAAACAAAATCTCAAATAATGGTAAATTAATGTTTACATCTGGCATGAATCAAGATATCTCTGTGTCAGCCTTTCAAACGAAACAGATACCACTTTTTTTTCTTGAGCGTTGGCAAATGAAAATATTTTACGTCACACTATCGAATAGAAAGAATAAAGTATTTACACTCATTTTTTTTTATTTACAAAGGCCGAACCAATGAAGTCCTGATTGTTTTTTGCTAAGCATCATTTGTTATTCAATTGTTAAAACAAGTATATTTCAAAGAGCTTCATGAAGAAGGAATACAACAGGCAATCGCTTCTGAAATCAGGAAAACAATTCGCAATATATCTTTCTGCATGTAACATAAAAGTATTTAACTCATACTCATAAGACACAAAATCTACAGGTAAAAAAGATTAAAATTAAATAAGACTTACCTTAACGTTGCATAAATATTCATTCTCCTTCGAATTGAATATTTATTCTAAACAGCAGTGAATAATCACTCTTTCAGAGGATTGGCTATCCAACTCTTGTAAAAGGAGTGCGTTTTAGTACCAAATCAATATAATTTCCAAGATTACATAATGAAATGGAGTTTTTAAAAATTAAGAAGTACCATATTTTGGTGCTTTTCATTATTTTACTCCATATATTGGTTCAAAGTTGAACAGAAATTTTTAAAAGTTTATAATGCTAGGCTTTCACTTTCATCAACGGAGGGAAATATTTCACTCCTTTCTAGGGAGTGGAAAATTCCACTCTTTAAGGAGTGTATTTTTATAGAATTCACTCCAAAAAGAGTGAAAACGCCTTTCACTCTTTCAAAGAGTGAACTGTTCACACCTCCCAATTTTAGAGTAAACGAGAACGACGGCAAGATTGGAAAGAGCAGACGCCATCGGACGGAAGTATAGCGCCAAGGGAGTAGCGAGGAAAAGAACCGCCACCCGCCAGCAGAATGCAGTGACCGCTGCAAAAATCGTTCGCAAGCGCAGGCCGCAACGATAGATTACTACTGCAACAACGATCGACCACGCTGCCGAACACAGACTGCCTTCAAAGACTATTAAAAGTGACTCGAAATTTCGTTACAAACAAGAAAAAACCCTGTGTTGCCACACGTCCGAATATAGCGGCTTCAGAATACTCATGTAGCGATTATCAAGACATAGCAGCGACCCGTGCCCGGGAAAACTTCTGCTCCCGCACACACTCCTTCCACACGTAAGTGACCGGCTCGTGAACACAGAGTAGGATGGACACTCCTGACGCTGATCACATATTGAGTAGCTGAGTTAGAAAAAGGATTGACACTGTCCGAATGTCTTTCGCTAGACTTTGTCTAGCATCCAAGTCCGGATCTCAGATTAACGAACTAACTTCCTGTGTGTTTCCTGGGTCTGAGGTCCGGATACAAAAGCACCTGTCCCTGATAACCCGACTGATCACCATATTCCTTACAAGAGGGGAATCAGGATGGAGGGCCATCAGAAGAGACGCCACTCTCGGTCTTCTTCCACACATCGGCCGATTCGGAAACAAAGCGTCCCTCCCAGCTCCTCGTCATCTTACCCACTAAAGGAGCCGACTGATGATCTTCAGAAGGCCGCAACTGCATCGAGCACCTTCCAGAAGTGTGGCCGGCTCGAAAGCACGGCGCCCACAGCCTGGACCCTACACGTCAATCCCACCAAAGGGGGACGAGTGAGAAACACCAGACAAAAGGAAGGCGAAACAAGGACAAACCTCACCAAGGATAGGAAGATACACCTACTAAGGATTGGCCTGCGGAGTTCCACATGGACTACACGTTGATTGCGTTTTTTTAAGACCTGTATCAAAGCCCTGTGCCTGTGCTGAATCGTATTTTTTTTTCATTGCTTCTTTTTGCACAAAATTTGTTTACATTGTGATGTATTTTCCCAATTTTCGCGCTCTTTTTTGGGAAAATGGAAGGTGTGGATACATTGTCGACAGCCGCATTAGAAAAGGCGATCTTCTCGTGATGCGGCTGTCGACAGCTATTTTCATTTTTTATAAAAGTGTAAAAGTTACTAACAATTTTTTTAATAAATGACAAAGACTCTAAACAGAATATATTTATTGTATTTTTGTTTCAACAAAGACCGGCAAAAAATTATTAATTAGGCGTCTAATAAAATAAACTAGAACGAAATTGTTTCAGTTTTATTGCAAATATACGAAAAAATTGAAAAATAACAGTAATTCCGGGGTGGTGACAAATACACTTTCTTGAACACTTCTTCTATGCGTATGAATCAGCACAATGTGCTTCAATTATACTAGATGGTTTTAGAAATAATAGCAGCCATGTCGACACACGCATCAGGGAACATGGAGGGGTTGTCAATGTGTTAAGGGGCCGCTGCACTGAAACTCCCCGATTGTGAAATCCCGTGTTAACCTATGGGAAAATTTTGAAGCGCGATAACTCATTACCTAATATAATTATTAAAATACCGTTTTCACAATCAGAAAGTAGACGTCAGATGCCGATGATGTGCGTTTTTAAAAAATGCCTTCGTAAATTTTAAGTATTTTTAAGAAGATGATAAAATTTAATCAAATGGGAATTTCAAAGTTTATAGGGATTTTTATGAACTTAAAATTTACGGAGACAATTCTTAAAAACGCACATCATCGGCATCTGACGTCTACTTTCGGATGATGAAAATGGTATTTTAATAATTATATTAGGTAATGAGTCCTCGCGCTTCAAAGTTTTCCCATAACCTAACATGAGATTTCGCGATTGGAGAGTTTCAGTGCAGCGAAGCCTTAACTAGGGGAGATCTGTTCACATGACGGATATGATTCGACAGTGCCTGCCCCCATTGGGGACCCTGCTCCTGGTCTCCTTCCCCATTTAAGGGGCTACTTCAGTCGCACGCAGACATACGCAAGCTAATGTTAAACCTATTGGAGGGTGCTATTCAAATATCTAGTTTGCATTTCGATATTTTTTCCCGTATTGGATAGCTGAAGTCGATCTTTAAAAAGGCCCTTTTTTACATTTTCGATTTTGGTTGCAGATTTTTTCATAAGATCACTTTATATTTTAGAACTGTCTCCTAAAGGGAAAATATCCTCATAAGAAAAAACTGCAGCCAATTTCGTGAAAGTAAATAAAATCCCTGCCGGCCTGGTCTACAGGCGGAGGTAATTTCGAAGTTAAGTATACTAATTTCACAAATAAAAACCAAATCATGATTAGAGATAAACCCACTTTAACAATTTTATCTGGCCGCTTTTGACGAGTTTTTATTTCATTTTTATATAATAACTGATTTTATCAGAATTATGTTAGGGCGTTATTCAAAAAAATACTTTTCCATGCTCAACAACTCGAAATTTTCTGGCATAACTCCAAATTCATTTTTAATAGGAAAAAAATGAAACTTGTTGACGTGATTTTTGAAGAGATTTATAAGCGACCTGTGGTTTTAATTTTCGTTCAATTAATTAAAACTTGATACATAAACAATTATTTTCTCAGTAAGACAATATTTTTCGTTTCTAACACAATCGCTTCGGGAAATTCCGTTCAAAATGCCCACTTTGACATCATTTTTTGAAATATATTCTACCTCTGTCAAAAAATCGATCATTACGGTACATTATATAGTTTCTGAATAAGCGAATCTACCAATTGGATGCGTTTGAGAGCAAAAATGAATTTAAAAATGAGTCAGAAAATAAGCAGTTTGGATTTGAATACTCCCTTAATACGATGATTTTTCCAACACAATCCGCTTCGGGAAATTCGGTTCAAAAGGCCCACTTTGACAGCATGTTTTAAAATATATTCTGCCTCTATCAAAAAATTGACCATTACGGTACATTATATAGTTTCTGAGTCAGAAAAGGTACCAATTGGAAGCCTTTGAGAGTAAAAATGAATTGTAAAATGAGTCAGAAAATAAGCAGTTTGGATTTGAATACACCCTTACTAAGATGATTTTTTTCTTCAACCGCTATGTATTTTTAAATTTTTTTTTTGCTGTAAGGATTGGTTTTATCCAAAACTTGTCTATATAGATGTTGTAGACAATATTAAGAAGATATATGATAAATTCATGGGGATTTTATATCTTTTGAATTGACGGAGTTATGGATTTGTTTCTTCTTCAAACGCCCTTTTTGTTTTCGTTTTTAATTTTTTTTGTGGTACGAATTGGTCCTATCAAAACTTGTGAATATAAAAGTTATAGATAATGTTAAGGAGATTCATGATAAAATTAATTGGATTTGATATCTTGAGAATTGACAAAGTTATGAATTTTTTTCTCCCAAAAACCCTATTTTTTGCGCCCCTTGAGCCCATTTTTAACTTTATCAAAAATCTGTGATACATAATTTTTTGGCCCTATTTTTAGAAGTAATAAAAACTTTAAACTGATTCGATATGTACAAAATTTAAGACGTTATGGGGGTTTTTCGGTTTTCACAAAACCTCTCCCTACTTCCATCCCCTTGGTCCGATTTTGCCCTTTAACGAACTTGACGAGATTTTATGCCCTTGATTTTATGTATCAGTTTGGAAGAGATTGGTGCAGAATTGTGGAAGTTATCGTGTCCAGAAGAAAGTGATATATATAGATAGATACATAGATAAATAGATAGATAGATAGATAGATATATAAAGCTTTTTACTGAGGGTTGTTTTGGGGTCTAGGGGTCATGATCGGTGTAGATCTGCAAAATGTTTTCAGAAATTCCAACATAGGAACGACGCCAATAGGTAGTATTTCATACGAAATCTACCTAAAAGGGCCTTTTTAGCGATCGACCTCAGATATCCGAAGAAACTTTTTTTAAATATCGAAATGCAAACGAGATATTTCAAAAAGAACTCTTCCAGATTTTTAACATTATCTTGCGAGTGCCTTTGCATGACTTAAGGGAGACCGGCTAACTGCGCCTATACGACCCTTCTTTGCCTCCCCCTGTATGAACTGCGCTCGGCGTCACGGGGAAAGGATATCATTGTCACCCCCGTCTCTTATACTTATGGGCACGAAGTGAGAACTTTTTTTTGTTAGAAAAACATTTTTCTGTTGTCCTTAATTCGCTAAATTGGGCGCTTTATCGATAATTTAGGCTATCAATAATGTTTTTTTCTTAAATTCACAAAAATGTTATACACATATATTTTATATATGTATAAAATAAATTTTTTTGTTAATAATTTTTAAAGCACAGAAAAATAGACAATATAAACATGTATATACGTTAAGGCTGTTCTTAACTGCTCTGCTCAACAAGCGCAAAACGTTTTTACACATTTACAAATTCATTTTTTAACAGAAAGATATAAAATTGGAAAGCCTGGCCATGGAAGCGATTGAGAATTGGACTGTTTTTTCCATTTTTTGATCAATCAATTACCTATTGAGTTATAAGCGTTTTGGATCACGTGACAAACACGTTTTTCGCCCGCTCTTGAGCGCTTTTTCTTCCTTCGCGAGGAAATTGGTTCAAAGCGCCTACTACACTCTTTTCTGAAAGATCTATTGCGTTTGCAAAAAAATGGAAAAAACAGCTCAATTAAATAGTTTCTGAACAACAATACCAGCTAGTTTCGTGCATTTTCGAACAAAAATAAATTAAAACTTATGTCAGAAAGTTGCCCTTTTGGATTTGAGAACAGCCTTAATATAAAATGCACAAATTGAAAAGAAAAAGGAAATAAATAAAAGTATGATGATAAAAAAGTCCATATAAATATATATTTACACAAGATATTTAAACGCTGGAGAATTTTTTAAAACTACTTTAGAAGAGAAAATTTTATGAAGAAATAACACTTGTTATCTAATAATGCTATCCCCCCCCCCCAAAAAAAAAAATAAATAAATAAACATATTATTTTTCGTTTAGAAATACATTTTTTTTAATATTTGACATAGGATAATTATGTATGGGAACAAATATTTTCGTCAGGTTTAAACTAATTTCTCGTTGACTGTGCCTTTGGATGTTTTATTCTAAGATTCTTCAAGAATCTCAAACAAATGAAAGATTAACATTTATATACAGATATTTCGTATTTCAATTAATATTCTAGAAATAATTTTCACCTTAAAATTATTCTCTGTATTAATTTGAAAGAAAGGTGTTCAGGGGAAAAAGAACAACATTCTAAATAGAAGGATTCTTGTTGCTGAAATATTCCTATGAACGCTAATTAGTACTTCTTTTATTGCCCTTAGTATTATTGTTTTTACTATTATTATTATTAACTTGTTTGGAACTATGGTATTTAAATATTGATCTATTATTTTCTTTTAAAACTTTATTTTTTTTTTCAAATTTTAAAGTAAATTTTAAAATTCCAAAGCGGTTGTACGATGTTTTATAACTGAAACCTAAATATGTATTTCTTGATAAAATTTAATTTTTACTGAATATATAATTCTTATAATCACGCACGATTCTCTTATGCACATGCTTATAAATTAATAATAAGAAGAAGAGCATTAAATTCTCATGAATTCGAAACTGAGAATTGCATTATAATTTGAAAAACATGCATCCAAAAGTGGATAAAGAAACTTAATTTCTTATGTGTACCGCAACACAAAATTTTATGACTCATTGTCTGATTCATTTTTATACCTCAAGGAATAAAATTAACATTTTTAATTGAATAGCGTTTTCCATTTTCAGATAAATAAATTACTTATAGAGTTTAAGCCATTCTTGTTACGTGACAAGTTTTTCTTCTTTCTCGCACTGCTGCGTCGTGAATGTGGTTCAAATAGCCAACTTTTACACTATGTTCTGTAAAATCCTCTGCTTTGACCATAAAATGGAAGAGTCATTCGATTACTTAGTTTCTGAATAAGAACACCTTCTAATTTAATGTGTTTTCGAGCAAAAATGAATTAAAAAATGTGTCAGATAATAGCTTTTTGCAGAATTTATATTTGTTTGTACTTGCGTGAGAGTGACAGAAACTGATTTAAAAACTATGAAATTGAATGTTTTTCCAATTTTCATTAAAGGCAATCTTTCACAAAATGCTGTGAAAAGCATTTACATTAGAACTGAATTTCCACAATGCATTCTAAACTGAATTTCTAGACGTGACAGTCCGGTAAAATTTTCATCAAACAACAATTGCTTATAATTCAACATTTAATGCAGTTATCAAAAAATGAAAGATTATTAGATTTTAAATCAATTCAGTAGTCATGTCTGCAAGTGACATGCTTTTACGTTTCAAAATGAATTTGTAAGTTAGAAAATTTTGAGGGAAACTCTTACAGCACCCTTAAATCTTAAAAAACTTTCATACACTGAAGAATTTCAAGTTATTCCACAATTAAATCACAGTTCACGAAATTGTTATAGGGAGAGCATTATTATAAGAAGTCAAGATTCCATTTAAATCATATTAAAGTCATCATATTTCACAAATAAAAGTTTTTACTTTTGTGTTTATCATTTGTAAATAATCATCATCACTAGAACTTTTTGTAGATTATTATTTACAGTTCGAATATATACATAATGTATATTATTTACATATTTACAGATGAAACATATTTAGTTGCTTTGCTCCTTCTAGAAGACATGATTCTAAATACAATTAAATTTCCAGCAACTATTTTCTTCTATTAAGAAGCCATAAAGAACAATAGCATGATTTTATGCTCGAGATAAATTTTCCTTTTAAAATTAAAACAACATTTCTTCTAATTTTAGAAGACCAAGAGAAAAAATGCAGTCTACTTACTGCGTTCATATTTTACATTCACAAAACCAACTAAAAAAAAAAAAGGAACAAAAAAGAAAAAATGTTTTTAAATATCAATTCTCTCGAAGGCCACGTGATCTGGTATCACTGGCGCCTAAGCAGGTCTAGCTGATTGCTCGAGACATGAAGGGGTTTGCGAAATTTCACAAACTCCCCCCCGATGAACAAGGGTTCATCAAAATGGGGATTCAAATAATTAAAGTAGAAATAAAAATTATTCTAAAAAATTATCAGTTACACTATACATAAATACAATACAAAATCAAAATATATACTTACATACTGGGCTTCAATAAAATAATAAACAATTTAAAAAATTAGCCAAGATGTTTCTGCTACTAAAAATAGAAAGAACAATTTAAATCTATACAACTTTTCTAGAATATTCATCACAAAAAAAATTAAACTAAAAATTAGAAATATTATCAAACAAGAAACATTTTTTTTTTTTTTTAAGTGAAAAAAATATTTTTTTTTTAAAGTCAATAACAAAAAGAGTTCAAGATTTGTTTAGTCAAATGTCCATGAGAGTTTTTTAGTCTCTTAATGAAATGAAAGTTTTTTTTTTCAGTTCTATTAATAAAAAAGTTCAGAGTTTTTTCACCTCTAAATTATACACAAGAATCAATAGGTCTTTTAATGATGGAATTATTTGCCTTCAGTTCATAAGACCTCATTTTTTTTTTTAATCTCTGTCCACAAATACCTAACTTCCAGAAAGTTCTTGATACATGTTCATATGCATAAAAATCACATCATATATTTCAAAGTCAGAAGTATTATTCTGGTCCGTGTAGTGAGCAGATTGTAAGTTGAGAAGATACTCATTTTTCAAGCGCTTCCAAAAATGATTCAGAAGAGTCTCGCGCAAACGGAAGCGTTTCACTAAGGATTCCTTGGTTGCAGGTAAACACAAGATATGCTTTAGAGTTGCTATAACTAGTTGACCAGGGCGAACACTAAAGTTCTTGGAGATTGCACATTTGTTTAGGACTGATTTTATGCATTGTCTGGATCTTAAAATCCAAATTTTTTCACGAGTTGATACTAATGTACTGGGCACTCCTGAATGAAAAACTTTTCCATGTGCATCTTTCACGATTAATTCAGTCAAATTATGTTTTGCAGGAATCACAAAGGGATGTTTTTCATAAAATGAGGAATCAGACTTTTGTAACAGTCCTCGTACCAACAGCAAAAGTTCATCTGACAACATAGGAATTAACTGTAGAAGATTCAATTCTTTAGGGATACTCTTGCTACATTTCAAGTATTTTACAACTTCAGGGAAACTTTTTTCTTGCACCAGCTTTAACCAAAAATTTTCAGCATGTAACATTTCCTCAGCTGATAATTCTGAAAAATCTCTTTTCTCTATCTTTAATTTTACATTAGAAATAAATCTAAATAGCCAAGCAGTTACTCGATACAATTTCTTAAGGGAGCTATATTTTTCAAGATTAAAAATAGGAATTTCATCAGCTTTATTTGTTTGAACTACACAAGAAATGGTTGCTGATTTTCGAGACTTCGCTTTAGAAACATCAGGTAATTGTGTAGCAACAATTTTAACGCTAGGGCACTGATCTTCGGGCAAGGAAAGAAATTCAGGAACATACACATTAGGGTTAGCATCAGTAAAAATATGCAATTGGAGATGCTCCTTTTCAATGATCAGGTTGCTAAAATACTGCCAGGGAATTTTCAAGTGAGCGAGATCAGGGATTTCTGAAAGCCAATTGCGCCAATTATTTTCTAGTTCACCAGAAACAAAAGGGGCAATAAATCCGGCTGAATCAAGGAACATAGTTGCAATTTTCAAAACATTGCGTTTAGTAGAAGAATCATTATTTAATTTTTCTAACAAGGGTCGTAATTCTAGTCCTAATTTATCTTCTGTATTGTTCCAGATCAATCTTAAAAATTTCAAGGAAGTATTTGGGGGTTCGAAACTCGAAACAGGAATGTTTTCATAATCTAAAACATTAGAATTCAAGTTAGGGACATGATACAAACATTCGTTTAATGATAGAGAATCACCATATTTAGAAGAAGCATCATAGACTATGCGCATTTTTGTTGTAGTTTTATCGTCACGGATAACAGGTCTGTGTGACAAGTAATAGGAATTATTGGAATCTTTCTCGGTGCACAATTCTATTACACCCTCATTAAACTGCTCTAGCAAAATGGAGTTATATTCTTTAAATAAAGAATCGTTTTTCAAGAATTTATTTTCTAAACTAGAAAACCGCTTCTTTGCTACTTCAAGATTATTTCTAAGTAATTCGCGAGAATCTTTCCACAATAATTTTGCTTCATAACGCCCATTTACGAATTTTAGATTTTCTTTAAATTCTTTTATTACCTCATGATCGGTAATGTTCTTTTCATTGCTTTCAGCAATGCCAATTGATTCAAGATCCCAAAATGCTTTCAGTTGGGTATTTATATTTTCAACTGAAACACGCAAACAAGCTACTTCTTTTTTATTAGACTCTATTTGCCCTTGCACCGTATGACCGAAAATAGTTTCTGCAACGTATAATTCTTTTGTCAATTTTCCCTCGATTCCCTTTAATATTTTCCACAAAAAGTCAGACCCTAGCAAAATATTTATTTCCTGTTCAAGACCTGTATCAGCAGGCTTAAAGCCTCTTGTTCTCATTATGTCTAGAAGTTCTGGTTCTAGTGTTTTCACAGAAGCCCCAGTTATATTATCAACCACAAGAGCTTCGATATTTATCGAGTTAATAGGTTGCACAACACTGGATAATTCTAGAGCAACTACTTCATAACAAGATTCATAAGGGCGTCTCCGCCCAAAAGGATAAACTAATAAATTTTCTCTTCGCAATGGCTTCAATTTTAATTTTTGTACTAGAGATCTCTTCACAAAACATTTTTCTGAACCACTATCACATAAAACGCGAGCCAACAAGCATTCCTTACCAGCAGACACAGAAACTGTACAAGTCTGCAATAATGTAGATTTATTTTGTTTATATTTTTGTTCCGACATCATAGATACAATTGCACCTTTCATTTCTTTTTCAGGATTTTCTTTTGCTGTTTCTTTAAAACAAAACAATGGACTATGGGTAGTGTTACCACATTTGGAACAAGGGTTAATTTTTGTTCTACAGTTTACAGATAAATGTGACTTATTTGTGCATTTGTAACAGCGGCCTTCTTTCTTTAATTTATATCGTTTTTGTTCATCAGTGAATTTCGAACAATTTAGTCCTACATGATCAGAAGACTTGCAAAATATGCAAAACTGCTTTGTAGATGTACTTAAAGCAGCAGCTGAAGGTATATTTTTCTTTTGCGGAAAATTTTGATATTTACTTGAAGGATTTTCATATTTAGTTTTAGAATTTTCATAAGTCTTGGTTTGGGAATTGTTTACTAAATTAGTAGCTTCACGACATCTTAATTCCGTTTTAATAAAATTTATTAAATCGGTGACTTCACAGTCCTTATCGGGGTCACGTTTTCGATGGAAATATAGTATCAAATTTTCTGGTAATAACCTTAATAAAATTGGTAGTAATAAATGGCCGTAAGAGCCTGATGTTACTCCTAACGCATCAAGATTTCTCATACTAGTTTCAATATTATCGTACAGCTTCCTTAAAGAAATAACATTGTTAGAGGATTTCACTGGTTCAAGATTTAGAATTTTATTCATGTAACAGTTTATGATATTTTCCCGCTTACCATACCTCTCTTCTAACAATTTTAAACAAGTAGAATAATTTTGATCTGTCAGTTCAAAACCAGATACAATATTATATGCAGGACCAGACAACAAGGATTTGAGATATTGGAATTTTTCAATTTTTGATAACGATTCGTTTGAATCTATCGCACTAGTAAATAAATTAAAAAATTCTAAGAACTGGCTTGCATCACCAGAAAATTTTTCTATGTTAAGTTTAGGAAGCTTCACTGCCGAAACTGGCTTACTACCGATTTTTGAACCGTTACTTGATTCTAGTAAAACTTTTGGTTCAGTTTCGATTTTACATTTTTTAAGCCTCATCTTAATTTTAAATTTCAAACTGGATATTTTTTCAGAATATTCTTCTACCGATTTTAGTTCTTTTTCATATTCAGTTTTTTCCTGAATTAGCTCATCCATTTCGGAATCTAATTCCTTTAGTTGAGCTTCCTTTTCATTTACGAGCTCTAATGATTCCATTAATGAGTCGCAATCAGTTTTATCAATATCAACAGATAATAATGTATCACATTTTGTGATTAATTTCGTAATGGCTGCACGAACAGTAGCTCTTTTACTTTTAAGCTTATCAGGCTTATCCATGATTAAATTTAAATTCAATGTTCAAAATAAATGATCATGAAAAATGTATATTTTCAAAAAATCAACAGTCATGCAGAATAATAAAGGTATTTCTTACCTTTTTCCCGGGTTTCGGCACCAAGAAACTTGAAGAATTTCAAGTTATTCCACAATTAAATCACAGTTCACGAAATTGTTATAGGGAGAGCATTATTATAAGAAGTCAAGATTCCATTTAAATCATATTAAAGTCATCATATTTCACAAATAAAAGTTTTTACTTTTGTGTTTATCATTTGTAAATAATCATCATCACTAGAACTTTTTGTAGATTATTATTTACAGTTCGAATATATACATAATGTATATTATTTACATATTTACAGATGAAACATATTTAGTTGCTTTGCTCCTTCTAGAAGACATGATTCTAAATACAATTAAATTTCCAGCAACTATTTTCTTCTATTAAGAAGCCATAAAGAACAATAGCATGATTTTATGCTCGAGATAAATTTTCCTTTTAAAATTAAAACAACATTTCTTCTAATTTTAGAAGACCAAGGGGTCATTCCATGTCAGTTCAGGCAGGCATGTAACCCACCATCACAGATTTTGATGAAACTGCGTGTGTTTGTTCCTTTTATTAAGATATGATTCCCAGTATTTTTTTTTTACTCCTTGGTCAAATAGTTTCTGAGAAAAAAATTGTCAAAATTTTGAAAAACTGCCATCAGTTGGCATTCTTGACTGCTCGATTTTCAAATGTAGCATGATATAAATATGATCATATTTCAATATCTATTCCACAAATCATCTTCAAATAATTTATGCATAATATATAGGGTACGTATTTTATGAAAAAAAATACTGTTACGCTTATATAACATTTTAAGTGTGTCTAAAAAAATGTTTAATCTTTGAAGTCGTGATTTTTTTATGAAAAATAATGCATTAACTAAAATAGCATTATTAACAAAAGGCGGTATTTTTATTAAATTTATTTTTTGTGGGGGATATACTTAAAGGTGTCCTTTACATGATTCTGAAATAAAAGTAGTGGGATTTTGGGTGTTTTTAGTAGTATTTCCTATTTAAAAATATTTTGAGGCGTATTTCAAATCAAATCAAGCAGAGTCATTCCATGTCAGTTCGCCTAAGACATTTAATTCACTGTCACAAATTTCAATGAAACTGGGTATGTTTATAGCTCATTTTAAGACAGGATCAAGGAAATTAAACGTGATTACAAGTAAAATATTTTTTAAGATAAAAAAAAATATCTAAATTTTGAAAATTTTTTAAAAATGTTTTTAATGACAGATCTATATTCAAAGACTGCATAAAAAAAGTCATTTCAATATAAAATCACTAAATAAGTTTCAAATAATGTATATGTGACAAATAATGTAGGCAGATTATTATTTATTGTTGTTTGTCATGTTTAAATGCTAAGAGTGTGTTTAATCTTGTGAATTCTTAAAATCAAGAATTTTGTGAAAAATAATGTGTTAATCAAAAATTTATTATTAACCGAAGGCAGGCTATTATTACTTTTTTTAATTGTACGTAAAAATATCTTTTCAATAGTTATAAAATAAAAATAGTGAAAATATGAGCAATTTTAACAAAATTTTCATAAAATGTGAATGTTTAATGATAAATATTGAAGCTTTTCATGCTAACATGTACTAAAATGACTACGATATCGTGTATTTCTACTCTTGCTTAAATATAATACATACAATAATAAAATAACAAATATTATTTACAGCAATAAAAATTAAATTAAATAGTACCAGTTCCTTTACCAACACTACATTGCTCAACAGCCGACTTAAAATCAACAGCCCACTCTTATTGAAAAATACTTTCAACTGTTCAAATAATAAATAAACTGCATTTAAAAATTTTAATATCAACTTATTATCTTAAGACGATAATAATAACTAAACAACATGATGAATTTATAAATCAGCTTTTAATTGAAAAGTCATGAAATGGTCCCTTTAAATATTGTTGTTCATCGAGTCAATCAAAACAAATTATATAAAAAAAAAATAGTGAGCCTAATATGCTGACTACAATGACACTTCTAACAAAACTAATTAATTCATTACCATCTGAAATCAAACCCGAAAGATCAAAAAGAAAAAAAAATCATGTGTAGTGTGAATGTGACATACTCAGTGGTTGTTGAGGTAGGAATGTCTTTGTGACATTTTCACCTGTACTTCAATAAAATATAAACATGTAAGCTTTTTTCATTCATCCAAATTAAGTAAAACAATTATAAAATTTTGTTGTCATTACACCACATGTTAAATTTTTCGTTACATACTATTAGATGAGTTCTTTACTTTTAGACATTATTGACATAATATCATAAAATTTACTACATGTATTTTCTATAAGTGTATAAACAATATATATATGCTTTATTAAACATAAATGAATAATTTTTAAATAATTTGTTTGAGAACAGGGATATATATACACAAATATATATGTTGAAAATCCATCTTTCAGCAATATTGTGATGAAATAAATCAAATTACCGTAATTTCCGGTGTATAGCCCGCGGATCAAACAATCGTGTTTCGACCCAGAAATTTTTAAAAATAAAATGTAACTTTTTAGATCACAGTAAATATTAGTCTTCAAATACTGAATAAAATTTCTGGGTCCAAACTGAATTGTTTGATCTGCGGGCTATACACCCGAAATTACGGTACATATCATTAGAAACTGAATAAAGTTACAAAAGTGCTACTCATTAAGTTTTAAATATTTTTTTAGATATAGTTATTTGAAAGATATAAATATAATGGATTATGCATTTTTTGCATATATTTAAAGCACAATACGTCACAATTTTCTTCAAAAGAGTGAAATTTGGTATATTTTTTAAATATTAGCAGCTCAATGCTAAATTTTCAATATTAACAGCCAAATATGAGTTTAAAGATTAGGACTGTCATTTTGAAAATTTCTATTGGGCGGTGAGGAGCTAGTGATTTTTCTCTTTTTTGGAAAGGGATAATTGCTCTTCGCCCTAGAAAGTTTTACTAAAAAACAATATTGTATATTTTTTCCTTAAGAAACGAACATAAAAGATAATTTGAAAAATAAAATAAATGTATAAATAAAAATATTTCCAGGGATGATACATTGGATAGGTTTTACATTTGAAAATATTGATAATTTTAAATATGATTTAAATACTACTAAAACCAACCAAAATCCCACTATTTTTATTTCAGATCCAGTTATAATGTAGTATTATGTACAATTTAAAATTAAAAAATTAGTCATAGAAACTGCGCCTCTGATTGATAAAGTTTTTTTAATAATTTCATTATTTTTTGTAAAATATTTTTGATTTCAAAGATTATACAATTTTTTAGACACATTTAAATATTTTTTAACATTACAGCAATATTTTTTTCATAATCTACATACTTTATTTATCTTGCTTAAATTATTCGAAGAAGAGTTCTTTATTAGTTATTGAAATATGATTTTATATATAAAATGAGGCCTTTGAAAATTGAACAATCATTAATGGCAACTCGTGGCATTTTCCCAAAATTTTGCTATTTTTTTCTCATATGTTCACTATTTTTATTTTATAACCATTTAAAAGATATTTTTACGTAATAATAATAAATTTTAATAATAATAATAAAATAATTTTAAAATTTAATAATAAATTTTTGATTAACACATTATTTTTGACAAAATTCTTGATTTTAAAAATTCATAAGATAAAAGACACTCATAGTGTTTAAACATGATAAAAAACAAGAAATAATAATCAGCCTACATTATTTGTCACATATACATTATTTGAAACCTATTTAGTGATTTTATATTGAAATGACTTTTTTTTTAATGCAGTCTTTGAATATCGAACTGTCATTAAAAAAATTTAAAACAATTTTTCAAAATTTTGATATTTTTTATCTTAAAAAATATTTTACTTAGGATCAAGAAAATTAAACGTGATTACGTCTTAAAATAAGCTATAAACAAACCCAATTTCATTGAAATTTGTGACAGTGATTAAATGGCTTAGCGGAACTGACATGGAATGACTCTGCTTGATTTGATATGAAATGCACCTCAAAATATTTTTAAATAGGAAATACTACCAAAAACACCCAAAATCCCACTATTTTTATTTCAGAATCAGGTAAAGGACACCTTTAAGTATATCTCCCATAAAAAATAAATTTAATAAAAATACCGCCTTTTGTTGATAATGCTTTTTTTGTTAATGCATTATTTTTCATAAAAAATTCACAACTTCAAAGTTTAAATATTTTTTTAGACACACTTAAAATGTTATAAGCGTAACAATATATTTTTTCCATAAGCTGCGTACCCTAAATATTGTGCATAAATTATTTGAAGATGATTTGTAGAGTAGATATTGAAATATGATTATATATATGACATGCTACATTTGAAAACTGAGCTATCAAGAATGCCAACTGACGGCAGTTTTTCAAAATTTTGACAATTTTTTTCTCAGAAACTATTTCACCAAGGAGCAAAAAAAATTACTGGTGATCATATCTTAATAGTAAGAACAAACACACGCAGTTTCATTAAAATCTGTGATGGTGGGTTACATATTGATATTTTACTGCCTGATTTGACGTGGAATGCCCCCAAGAGAAAAAATGCAGTCTACTTACTGCGTTCATATTTTACATTCACAAAACCAACTAAAAAAAAAAAGGAACAAGAAAGAAAAAATGTTTTTAAATATCAATTCTCTCGAAGGCCACGTGATCTGGTATCACTGGCGCCTAAGCAGGTCTAGCTGATTGCTCGAGACATGAAGGGGTTTGCGAAATTTCACATACACATAAGATTATGATTTTCTAATATCGTATTAAATTAACGTATCTTCTCCAAATATTACGGTTTTATTTATCTATAAAGATAAAATATCCTTTTAAATAATAGATGACTTCTTATATATATATAAAAAAATTAAAAAAAAAAAAACATTATAAATAATAGACTGTAGTTGACTTTATGATTTTGTTCCTCAAAATACTTTTAAATTAAATTTTTGCTAACTTTTAAAAGCCATTTTTTAAAGTAGAACTGATGGATTAGTTATTTGATATCTGAAAGAAAATATAAATTCATGAAAGGATGAAAATTATGTTGTGATAGAAAAATTTAACATAATTATGATTTTTAAAATAATCCTAAATTAGAACCTTCTCCATTCTACTTCATTTAAAAAATAATACTACAACTTATAGTAATAATCTTGTTAATTTAAACATGCTACTCACAGATTTGGTATTATTTGATGAAAAAAATTGTGAAAATGAATTAACTTTTGAATATAAAATATTAAAAATCGTGGCAAATAGTATATAAGAGTGTCAGCTCTATTTGTTACCCAATGACTAATTTTCTAAACCGTTAGCTTTAGAAGTACAGTTTCAATAGCAAACATGTTTTAAAGTTGTTCTTCATCCTATTAAATCCATTTATATAAAAAAAAAAAGTGTTATTTTTAAAAGTTACAGAATTTAATTTTTTTACGGGATTCAAGTATTATATTTAGTAAAACTTTCTTCGTGTACTAATAAGTAAAACAATAAAAGTTTCATTTTTGTACAAATAAAACTTACCGAGTTATGATAACTTGAATTTTATGAATTTTCAGCATTTTTTGTCATTAAAAACGGAAAAACGCTTTTTATCCAAATGTTGAAAGTCAAAATAAAAATTTTCTTAACAATGGTGTTTTTTAAAAAATTAACATTAGATATTTCTTGGAATACCTTGAAAGAGCTAACACAATTTGGGGCGACAGTTTGCACCGGGCCCGTTTAAATCGGAAGTCCCCTTCTTTTGTAGTAAATATTAGTAAGTATCCTCTACTTGTGGAATTATAGTTCCTTTTAATATTTTATGTGTATTTATTACGTTGAATATCTTATAAGATGCAATGCAATGCTAGATGAATGCAAACCACGTGCTAACTATTGTGATTATTGTCGCCAAGATTCACCATGGCTGGATTTGCATCCAGAAGACTTTTCGGAAAAAAAAAACTCTTTAAGGCAACCCTCAATACAGTGATGGATTGCTTATCTCACCCCTTCGAGCGCAGTTCATACAGAAGGGGACGAAACTGTAGGCGCAATTCATGATCTCCTCCTACCGTAGGCGCAATTGATGTACACCCGACTTAAGTATCCCCTTAAGGGTGTTTCTCAGTCAGACCTCAAGTATCCCTCGTTAATGTTAAAACTATGGTCGTCTAATGCATTCGTATTTTTAAAATAGCTCTTCACGCAATTAATATTAGAAGCTTCTTTTTTCTGTGTACTATACTTTAAGAGCGTAAACTAGAACGTAACGTAAGGACGTTAAGAACGTAAACGAACTTTAAGAATGTCTCTTTTTTCCTTAGTTGTCAAAATATTTCTAAAATATATACCTAATTTATAACTAAATGGGTTAAAATCTTAGCGAAACTGAGTAATAATTTAATACTTCAAAATAAAATTAAGTGTGTATTTTAGAAGTATTTTGATAGCTAAAAAAAGAGGAGATATACGCGGAGAAAAGGTTAGAATATTAATTGCCTGGGGAGATGTTGTAAAAATGCGAATACATCACACGCCCATTAGCGAGAGAAATTTTAAATCTTACTGACCAAACCTGGGACTGGGGATCACAGTGGATCAGAGTTGTTTTGGGATCACAGTGTCCGCTGCCTCACTCCTCGCTATCTTCGCCGAGTGAGGACCACCAGTAGCCCCCCCCCCCCCCCTCCCCTCCCCATGAAATCGTACTGCTCTAAATATTGAAATAATTCTATTTTACCATAAAAATGGAGTCTTTGTGCTTCTCTTTTGTTTTGTTTTCGTTTATTTTGAAGTAATTGAATGTAATGCCATGCATCATTTTCGTAATTCTGAGTAAATGATCCGATAAAAAGGGTTCAAAGTGTGGGCATTTTGACAATATGAGCTACTGTTAATCATATGATACAGTTTCAATAGAATTCTTGAATATAAGAAATGCAATTTGGTAAACATATTGTGACAGAAAAAATATTAATTTATTTTATGTAGCTGGAATATGAAAAGAACCCTGCTAAAAAGGAAAAAAAAGTTTTTGTGTATCCATTTATATTCCATACCACAGCTGTTTTTTTTTATTATTATTATTATTATTATTTTATTTAAAAAATAATCCTGCTTGTTAACTCAACACTGTAAAAAAGAGAAATGATTCCTCATCTATCAATAAACTTTACGAAAATGTAATATAACCTCTTACGAGTTGCACACAATTCAGAAAAGCGTTGCATTGACTTCAAAAGCTTTAATAGCCAAAAAATTTCCAAAATATAAAGAAGCATTTTTGAAACAAGTTTCTTTTGCTGCCCATAATTTTTTGAACAAATTTTACTTTTACATAATTACGAAATGCCTGTCATTATATAAAGCAAAAATTACTATTCAAAATTTCTGGTATTAATTCGGAATTTCTAAATGAAAAATAAATTCTTGAAACACACTCATATCGCTTACACGTAAGAAAAGTGACGCATCTCGCAAAAATTCATCTTGCGTTTTATTTCACTAATAGGTCTGTCATAGGTGTGTCTTGCTACACAAACAGTTTCATAAGTGTAGTTATACGGAAAATCCCTTTATTACGCTATATGTCCATTTGTGACCACAGAAGAAGGGTGGATTGTGTGGGGACGTAAAATTACCCAAACCTGCAAATCTCATCCGACGTTTTCAATCTTAAGGGTTTTATGCTTTTATGCATGCTTTTATTCCTGCATTCAGAGCTAAGTGCTGCAATTTCATCTTATAGTAAAATTATGCACATTTTCTTTATATGCGATTATGAGCGATATATGCGCTGCTAATGCAAATGGGTTAAAAAGAATATTGTACTTTATAAATAAATTTGTAAAATTTTCACAATTTGATTGACTTATCTATAAATCAGGGATGTAGTGGAGGGTATACGGGGGTATACGCCGTATACCCTCTGGATTTTTTTAAGGAACACCGTATACCCTCTGTTTCTCAAGAAACCTATAGAATATATACCCTAGGGTATACCCTCTGCCTTGAGCGTATACCCTCTGCTTAGAACGTATACCCTCTGTTTTTTTTACGACTACCCCACTGCTATAAATATATTTCATTTTTTCTAAATTGTCAAAGAAAAGTAGTGAGATAAACTTCCTTATCTGCTTTCTAATTTACTTTTACAGCATTACCATCAAGTTGTCATTACGAAGGCACCAGATATTCATGTAACATTGGGCTTGGATGCCTCTTCCAGGGTCAGCGACCTCTTGATCTCTGTAACGGTGGTTTATTATGGAGCTGTTGTGTTCCTCGAAGCGTGGCGCCATCTCTCGTGAATTTAATCAACGAACCAGGCAAGTCGTTAAATTGAATATTATTATTATTATTACTTACAAATAAATATATGTAGGTATTTATAATTTTTCATTAAAAACAGAAAAATGTCAGTGATCGCACGTGACTATAAAGCAGGTAAATATTTTTATTTTCTTAAATAAGTCATTATTCAGTACAGTTAAGAAAACTGATGACAATGAACGGGAAAACAGGTAAAGTTCCATAATTAATAAATTATTATTATTATTATTATTTCTACTCCTTAAATCTATCTTTATCTATGATTTCTTTATTATTTTTATCATTATACTTTCTGGCTTAACATATTTTGCATTCAAGCATAAGCGTATTACGGGTGCAGAATAGCTCCCCTTAGAAATTTTAAGGCCTCACCATCTCCTTCCCTAACAATAAATCATACCATACCGATGGTTCTGAATAAAACTTATTTAATGCTGTTGAACTCATTTAAATGGTGTTAAAGGAATTAAATTACATTGCATAAAATAGGGGTCTCTGTATTAGAGTAAGAATAATATGGATTAAACTTATGAGGGAGGCGCATTATCCCAAGGGCAAACGTGGCAGACAAGGGCCACAGAAAATTAAAAATCGGAGATTTTTTTCCATAGATGGGCACAAATTACGACTGAAAAATATCATGGAGGCCCCCAACTGAGTCTGTGTCCCAAAGCCCACGTAGGGTTAATCGGGCCATCTTGATAATTATAGAAACCATATTTCTTTAAGGCTCTTGTCCCTGCCGGCGAAGACACTCACGAGCTTATGCTAATCCTATGGGAAGGGATTTTTCTAATATCTCGTTTGCACTTCGACATTTTTAAATAATTTTTTTTTTTTTTTTTTTTTTTTGCATTTGATAGCCGAGATCCGTCTCTACATCGCACCTTTTTTACTTTTTCGATTTTCGTCGCAGATATTTTTTATAAAGTTACTTTCACTTTCAAAACCGGTTCTGAAAATGAAAGTATCAGTCTAAAAAATATCTCCAACCAAAATCGAAAAAGTAAAAAAGGTATATATAGAGACGGATCTCGGCTATCCATTGCAAAAAAAAATATTTAAAAATGTCGAAATACAAACGAGATATTAGAAAAATCCTTCCCCATAGGATTAGCATTAGCTCATGAGTGCAGGGACAGGAGCCTTAACGGAGATGTTGCAGAAATCAGCAGTAACAGAGTTTCACTGTATATGTATGAATATATCAATATTGAATGAATGAGTGCTCGATTGAACAATGGAAAAAATTACAAATGAAGTCGAACTCGTTTAATACGATCACGGCTAAAACGAAAACTAAAACGATCGATTTGCACGTTTAGAATGGTTCACCATTTAAACTATATTAAGATTTTCGCGCTTTTTACGAGCTACAAAGCCAAGAACACGAATAATACGACCAAAACATCTGTTCATTTCAATGAGATTTTTGGCGAAAAACGGGGTAGAATTCGGCGCCTTTCCTATCAAACATTGTTCTTTCTCAGCGATAATATTTCTACATTACAGCTATCTGCCAAAATGTAGTGATTTATCAGTCTTACTAGACATAATTTCAACCTTCAAGGACCCACACCTTAACGCCAAAAAATACAAAGGATTGTCTTGAGCTCTTGAAAGAATTTAAAAAAGAAAGACATTTCAAACACCCCTTCTGTAAGATTTGCCACTGAGTCATGTGAAGGAAAGATAAATGAAAAAAACCTTATTTGTTTTCTTCTTTAAATCCAGGCTATAGGTCATATTAACCATTTTCATCTATCCATTTGCACTATTAAAATGAAAAGAATGAATGTGAAATCAATAGCTTGAAATTTGCAGTGACTATTGCAATGTAAGCCGAGTTTTTCGAGAACCATTATGATAGTCTTAAGTTTAGCTTTCAGATAATCAGAACAATTAACAGCAGTAATTAGTTTATTTATGCGTGTGTTTTTAAGATTTTTAATATTTTCACTGCCATTATGAGTAATGGTTAATGCGAAGATTTTTATAATTCTTTTTTTTTTCTCGTATCAACTGAGTTCGACTGTATATATATATATATATAATAATAATAATAATAAATTTGAAATCACAAATATATGAAGAAATTAATAAAGTTCTAAAGATGATTTAGAAATGAACATAAGAAACCTATTCGATTTCTACACTTCTCAAACAATCGAAAAGTAAAGAAAAATGTGCTACGCCATAGGTGAGCATAAAATACAATCTATTCATGTGTCAGTGCACAAAACAGAAGAAAAATGTATATAAGGATCATTATTAGATGTGTGGTTTCCTTGAACAGCTAAGATTGCTACAACCTGTTATCCATGGATTAAATGAGATTATTGATTAGACCATTGGAAATTCTACTACACTCTTGAATATATACAATCTCCAGGTTACAGAACAGTCAATGAACAGTGATAGGAAGGCATTGGTCTTATTGAAATCTGACCTACGAGCGTATTCCAAACATTCTCTATCGGATTTCAGTCAGAAAAGCATGCTGACGACTACATGATTTTTGTTGTGTCCATTTCAAGCACGTTCGAAAGGTTTGAGGCTGTGCGAGGGAAGGGTTTGTTAAACATTGGCCTGTTTTGGCCATATTCTATAGAAGGGATGCCTTCAGGGAGGACTTTTAATGGGAAAGTGAACCGAATTATCGTTCTAATACAAGGAAAGACCTGAAAACCTTTCACAGACTGCGCTGGTATCGAACCCGCGAATATCGACCCAATTTCTCATTTTGAGGGCAGCATGCTAACCACAGGGCTGAGTGGTCCCAAGTGAGCCTTGGGATTATTGTTCATGAAAACTGAAAAATCGTCAGTAGTTACAAAATATGGTACGATATAAGGTCTGAGCATCTCATCCGCATAACACTGGCCCGTCAAACAGCTGTTCAGACTAATACACAAGTCCGTATGTCCACCTAAGCTGACTCCACCCCTATAATTCACCTCGTCTACATTGAGATCTATCCTGCACATACACTCTCGAGCCCGTTTTGCGTCCATCTCATCAGCTGTCACAGTCTAGACTTAATCGGGACTCTTCAGTGAAAATCACTTGCTTCCACCGACATCGCATTGACTGTTGTTCATCATCCCATCTTCTCGGAGACCGACGTTACCTTGCGGTCAAAATATATACAGTCGAACCCGATTAAGACGCATTTCAAGGGACCGGACAAAAGTCGCGTATTAAGCGGGATCGCATATTAATCGTGATTTGCATAATGTTGCAGGAAATGGGCATACTTATGCATCTAATCATCTAGAAAAACTTTAGACCTTTTGTTTATATGTTTACGGTCAAAAATTGCATCTTTTACGCATATTTAGATTAAAATTTAACTATATTCAGATTTAACAATGCCTCACAGCACTTCTATATTCAGGCAGGAGGTGGTGATAAAATTCTTCGCTCTGAGCATCTCTTTTATTTGATGTAAAGCTGGTCTCCCAGGAACAGTTTGGGTCTAACGCTTTCTCAATATGTAAAGACATGAGGCTGTATTATATCCAGAAAACTGAAAAATGGCAGTTTTCTTTATCTATATCGCTCTACGGGAAACCGATAACTAAACACTTTTGTTAGTTTTATCTTTGGGCCTTAATTACGCCCTGATCCATCTACTGGGGCAACCTCCTCGAATCTGGTGACAAGAACTCGACGTGGGCGCAAGGGCGGATCTGGAGAGACCTCAAGGGGGGGGGGCGATTTTAGAAATTTGGAGAATCCAATCTGATGCGCTTGTCGGTGCTAATTTTTTTCACTGCGGGTCGGTTTTGGGTCTGGTTGACTTCTATTTTTTGCTGCTGGTCGGGTTAACTTATACTTTTTTACTGTGGGTCACGTTTGGGTCCGGTTGACTTCAACTTTTTGCTGCGGATCGGGTTTGGGTCCGGTTGACTTATACCTTTTTGCTGCGGATCAGATTGATTTCTACTGTTTAGCTGCTCGTTGAGTTTGGGGCAGTTTGACATACATTATTTCGGGTTTGGATCAGTTTCGGATTGGGTTTTCACTCTGGCGAGAATTGTTCGGGCCGAGCCGAATTTTGAAAAGAAAGTCTAAATATTTTTTTAAGATAAAAACTATATACAGTGAAAGCTCCATAACGGGCACGGCCCCACCAGTGGCCGAGAGGTTCTGCTCTCGAAGCTGATAGACGGGAGGTGCTGGGTTCAAACCCAATCGCGCCCGTCGGCCTAATCGTTCGGAGTTTTCGTGGTTTTCTTCGAACCTTGGATTTCCAAGCGTTAATACGGGTTAGGTTAAAGACCCCCACGAAGGGCACTCCTCCCCTTAGGGCCTATATCCCTCGCGTTGATAATTGGCCGTCATAAACACAACCAACCATAACGGGCACGCCCGAACAATTATTTAATAATACTTTTTAATCTTCAGGATTATGTAAAAAATACTAATCTGGTATATAAGACTGCTTGTCTCTTTATATCTAAGTAATTCAGTAAAGAATGCTTTGAAACTTATTAAAAAGCATACCGGGTGTCCTAAAATGAACTGACTGATTTTAAAATTCAGTAACTTGTAAATGGTGACAGCAATTAAAAAAATCGTGCAGGAGGGTTATGTAAGATGTCAGGAGATTTTTTACTGCGATTCTTGATTTTACTTTACAATAGAGATAGATGGCGCTGAAAACAACAGTCGTTAAATCGGACACCGATTTAACGAAATCTAACCCGTTTAGCGCACCGATCTGTCGTTGCTATTTTAAACTAAAATTAAGAACCGCAGTAATAAAAACTCCTGATCACGGGTGATTCTCAGTAAAAAAAAAAAAAAAATTCTGAAATTCAAAGCAAATTTTCTGAAATGTTACAGCAGATGGGGGGTGGGGGGGGGGGGATTCCCTCCTGGCAGTAATTATTTTTGTTGCAGGTCGGGTTAGCTGTCGATTCAGGTAGATTTCAGACTGAGTGTAGATTCCTTCAAGCTGGGTTTGGGTTAACCCGTTTTCTTCAAAAGTTAGTTCAGTATATTATTTCATATTAAAAACTATACCTATAATAATAAACATAGGTGTATGTATGTGTGTTGTTTTCTAAAGAGACCACTCTATTTTTTCCACGACTTTTTGATAAAATTCGCATTTCTTCCATTACCCTTTGAGGAAATTTACGTTTCTTCCGAAACCCTTTGACGAAATTAGTGTAATTTTGCAGCCCTTAGATAAAATTTTGCGGTTTTTTTCCGCCGACTCTTTGACAAAGTTTGCGTTTCTTCCGCCATCCTTTTACGAAAATCGTGTTTTTTTTTTCAGTGATCCTTTGTTGAAATTCGCTTTTTTCCGCGATTCGTTGAAGAAATTCGCGTTTTCAACGCAATCCTTTGACGAAATTTATTTTTGCGACCGTTTGACGAAAATCGCGTTTCTTTCGCGATTCTTTGATAAAATTTGCATTTTTTTCACGATCCTTTGAAGAAATTCGTGTTTTTTCGAGGTTATTTGATAAAATTCGCGTTTTCTCATGGTTATTTGGCAAAATTCGCGTTTTCTCCGTGATCCTTTGACGAAATTCGCTTTTTCTGTCATCATTTGAAGAATTTCGTATTTTTCCGTCACCCTTTGACCAAATTCGCGTTTTTTCCGCGATCTTTTGGCGAAGTTGGAGTTATTTTCTGCGAACGATTGACGGTATAGATTTTTTATGGCGACCATTTGTCAAAATTCGCGATTATTTTTATGTCCGAATTTATGGATTGATGAATTTTTTTAATTTTCAGAATCGAATAATTTAACCCTCTCGCTGCGTATATATATATATATATATATATATATGGAAATGGGTTCAAAAATTGCGCATTTATTTTATTACATATTTCAAATATGAATATATTTTAGAGTTAAAATATGTCCAAAATCTTCGTGAAAGAGTTTCTCTTTTAAATAGAATTATATCATAAAAAAAAAAAAGATTTGCTGCGGAAATTGCGGGTTGTGTAAATTTTGCCACTTTTACGTTGGTCATGGAAATCGCGGGATGCGCAGCGAGAGGGTTAAATTTTCGGAAAATTCAGAACACCCCAGCTCCGGACATCTTACATAACTCTCCTTCAAGTACTTTTTTTATAGCTATCGCCATTTGCAAGTTATTGAATTGTATCTAAAATCAGCCAGTCCATTTTAGGAAACTCGGTATATTAAGTAACTGTAGCTGAAAGAAGCATTAAAAAAAATTAAAGCCGGCTTCGATAGGTCAGTTAGAGGTCGATAGGTCAGTTAGAGACCCGGACTGCAATTTCCAGGTCCCAGCCGAAGTCCAGCCCACACAAAAAAATTATTGTCCCGGCCCAATAAAAAAGATAAAAAATCGACTCCAGCCCAGCCTGCATTTTGCAATTAAAATTATTCATAAAGCACACTTACTTATGCTCATATTTTATTTTAGATTATGTTCGAAATTCATCAATACAGAAAGACATTAATATTAATGACTATTTAGGCAATTATAACATGTACATAAATGTACATAAAAATCATTACTTAGACAAATATATTCAAGTGAAAATGCAGTAAGAAAATCAGTTTAGAATGAAAGAAACGGATGACAAAAGAAAATCACAATTTTAAAGCTCTACAAAGTAAAAATGTAGATTTTTAAAAATGCATCTCCGTAACTTGACAAATCAAATTAATTTTTTAAAGATTTCGCTAAACAAATACAACATAAATATAAGTTTTACGAATAAAAAATAAGTAAGATAACAGACCAACTTGGGCTCGGGGAGAAGAGTTTAGAGAATCGCGGTCGGGCCAATACTGCTTATCATAGGGGCTGACACGAACCGAACGTTTAGCTTTTATTCCGGGCCAAGCCCCGAACTGGAAATTTTGGCCGGTGCAGACCATTAGGAAAAATGAAGTCCAGGCCAGGTTCTACCTGGAAGAAAAAGAAGTCTGGCCCGACCCGAATTTGCAGAAAAATTTAAGATCAGGGCACGGCCCGGCTCTAAAAGGTAGAAGACCTTACTCAGGCCAATCCTCGTGGATTTAAACTGGCGCGACCCTAGTCTGGTCGCGCCGGGCTCGAGCTTCGCCCCAAATCATTTCCCATGAGGATACATAATGCCCTTTTGCAAACCATTTATGTGCCCAAGGGGGTGGGGGGGGGGGCGCTTAGATCCGCCATTGCGTAGGCGTCTTTAAAACCCGAAATGCTTTTTGGGTTAGCTGGAAAAGTTCTACACAAATAACTTTATCTTCCCACATTTTTCTTGTATTTATAGGTAGAAGTTGCACATCAATGTTTCGGAAGATCACGCCGTCATCCAAGTCTGGTTTACATATTCACAGAAAAAACTCTTCTATTTTTGAAGAAGAAGATTGAATTTTGTGATTTACCAATCAATAAGAGCTTAATTATTTTCAGTGTTGTCTACATTCTTACGATAAATACTCGATCTTTATTGAACTTCCCTTCAGTGTATTTGTCCCTTTTTATAGAGAATGTTTTATCAGACATTAATTTATTACTTTGAAGAATCGTGCAAATTTGACCACATTGTACAAGTAACTTCCCGACCGTGAATAAAACAGGTGCACACAGGCATGAGAAGAAAATAAAGAACAAATAGCATGGCAAGCGATAAAATGTTTCCCTTTCTTTTCAAATGCGTTTAAAAGCACACAGTACTACGCAAACATTATTTACTACAGTGTACGAGAGAAAAAAAAACAAGAATCAACAACATACGCAGGAAGAAGAAACAATAAATAGCAAAAAGCAATAAACAAATAATAACAAATAACAATATATTTTCATACTGCTGTTAAAAACAAACACAAAGCAAAAGGCAAACATTAGGATGCGAAATCAATGATTAGTTGGAGTGTTGCTAATTTAGCGGGATATTTTTATTCAAATATCTACCATTATTTTCGATCAGTAGTATTCGCCTTAATTTGTCATTAAATAAGGCGAATTTTACTATTCGAAAATAGTTGTATATATCTGAATAAAAAACAAAATCTCACTAAATTTGCATTTTGTTCTATGAATTCGCGTATTAAGGGGGCTGGTCATTCAGCTTCCGATTTCCCCTCACTAATGTGAAGTCTATGGGCATTTGATGCATTCGTCTATTTAAAATATCTCCTCGGGAAATTAATATTTTTAATTTCTATTTTTCGTGTACACTTCCTAAAAGATGTCTCTTTCATTCTTAGTTCTTAAAATATTTCTAAAGTATAGACTTAATTTTATATGAAGTGTTAAATTCTTACTCACAGTTCGCCCGCTTTTAACACATAAAATATTAAATTCAGCATAGATTTTGGAAATATTTTGAAAACTAAGAAAAAAAGAGACATCCTTTAAGAAGAATCCACAGAAAAAAGATGTTAAAAATGTGAGTTTCCCGAGGAGATATTTTAAATATACAAATGCATCAAAAGTCCATAGACTTAACATTACAGAGGAGAATTCCGAAACTGAGTGACCAGCCCCTTAAGCGAGATTTTTTTGCCTCAAGGAATTAAAAATTTATCGCATATTATGCGGAATCTCATAATAATCTTTCGTGTATTAAACGTGATATTTTTGCATTAATCTTAAGGGCGATGTTCAAAGGACAAGAAAAAATCCTCGTACTAAGCAAGATCGCATATTAAGCGTGAACGTCTTAACCGGGTTCGACTGTATATTAATAGCCTAAGCGATAAAAATCATCTTGGTTAAACCTATTTTATGCTGTTTGGGTTAAAATGCTCCGGCTTGTTGGCAAAGGACTTTCTTCTACATCTGAGTGGCAGTTTTATTCTCCTTTGACGAACTATTAATGAGTAACTGTTCATTAGTGGTAGTGGTAGTCCGTAGATGACAATATCCTAGTTACAATCTAACACCCTCGTTTCTTGACATCGAGTCTACAGCCCTTAAATGATACTTCTTCAGAGCCGAAGCTAGCCTTTTTTGTACCAGGGGCAAACATAGATTTTGGCGCCCTCCCCCACCCCCTCTTCCGCAAAGTATATTTACAAAGAGAATTTTATTAATTTTCTAATAGCCGATTTATTTTAAAATTTAAAATATGTAATCTTAAAACATGTAATACTGAACTACGTAATCTAGAATGGCGGATCCAAAGGGGAGGTCATGGGGTTAATGACTCCCCTCTGAACACCAACAAAAAATTTCTAAAGATCATTTTTAAAATGAAATATACAGTAGAGTCGACAGCACAAAAAAAAGTATGGCCATTTTTTCTCCCATTCTGACGAGAAAATCAGAGTTCTAACTTTTTACGACGACTGCTCTTTCATCTTCCCCTAACACTTTATTTATAATGGCTGTTTCGTAATAATTTAAGCCATCAATCCATCAGAAGAAAATGATCCATTCCAAAGATATAACCCTTCATTTGGCGCCCCTTCGTTCTGGCGCCCGGGGCACATGCCCCTTGTTCCCCTCCCCTTAGTTTCGCCCTATTCTTGACACCCCTACAGATTCCGCGACACTCATCTGTGTTTATCCGACTTCATGTTTCTTTTTGATTCACTGGGTCACGAATTTAGAAAGTCACGTTCTTGTTACATTTCACAAATCAGCTTTTAGTAAAAAGCTTTGAAACATTACATTTTGTGAAAAAAATTCAAAAACCAGACGCTCCCGCAAAATCTGAATTATTGACACTTTTATTCTTTTCTGATATCTTATCTCAGCATTGCCTATTTGCCTTGGTAGCTTTCTTCTGCCGATTTCTACTTCATTCTAGATTATTGTGTTTTTAATTTATCTTTTTTATCAGTACATTCATTTGTGTAATGTCGTTAAAACAGCATACGCTCCCAATTTTTTATTACCTTATATAGCACATTGAATCTGTGTTAGAAAAGTAATTTTAAACGACTCTTTCTTTAAAATATCAATCAGAAGTGACAGTTTTGGAAGTGAAAAAAACTGAAAACCGTTCAAAATGTGTCCTCATTGTTGTGGGGCAAGTGGCACTTTGCACACAACATCGCGAGTACAATGATTTACACCTCGTGGCTAAATCTTGAGATTGTTCAAGACATCTAAACAAACAAAAATTATAATATAGTAAAAACTAAACTATAATACAGACGCTTACAACTGTCTCCTTTTCAAATATAATTCACATCGCGTAAAATAAGAAGGAAATAAAGAAAGTCATGTACCTAGAAATTTTGTCCATCCTTAACTGCAATGATTGATCCTGTCAAAACCATTAACCCCTTGGGGACGAGCGACACGTATACGTGCCGGAAATAGGCCTAAGGATCCTCGTTTATCCTCACCAGTAAAATTTTACTGTAAAATTTGCCTTATTTAATCCGAGCATTTTCCCGATTTGAATAGGCACAAACTTCTGTTTTTTAAAACCGGTAGCAAAGTAATAAACATTTCGTAAAAGGCTCCCGTCGCGAAGGGGTTAAGGAAATTGATACTCGATCTTTAAACTCCGTGTTGATGTCGATATCGTGTGAGATTATAAATTCATGACACTAATATTTTTAGGGTTACCCAGAATATAGTTCTTTGATGGGGGGTTTTTTTTATGTGGAGGAAGATGTAAAACAGTTTCCTAGAAAATGAAAAATACGGCATTTGTTGAATAAGAAATGGATGCTTTGAGTATATGGGGAACGGGATTGGCTATTTTTATAATTATAATAGGTATCTTCAATGGTAAAACAATATAAACAACACAAGTAAATTTACACCAAAAAAGAAAATTATTGCTAGCAATTAAAAAATCATTATGCTGCTGATATCAGCAAAACGATATAATAAATAAATATTTAAAGCCATAATCTTAAAATTATAATAATTATTTATCTGTAGACATCTTGGCAAAGGTACTACACTGCTCAAAAAATTAGGGGAGCAAGCAAAAAAGTGAACAGAATAGTGCAAGACAACCATGTATGGGCATAAAATGGATAGTACACGTGTATCAATGCGCAATACAAAAAAAAAAAAAAAAAAAAAAAAAATGTAAGGAAGCTTTTATTCTTTGAAAAGATGGAAAGAACATAAAAAGATGGTTTGGGGGGCAAAAATTTGGTTTCATGAAAATTATAAAAAAAGTATTGTTTAGAAATGATGCATGATTTTTAATATGGCGTGTTGTCTTCTCGAACAGCAAAGACTGCTGCACACCTGTTTTCCAAAGATGCAATGAGGTTATCGATAAGAATTTGGAGAATACTGTTCCACTGCTCAAGAATTGCAATCTGCAAGTCCCGGATAGCAAAAGGAGGCCTTGGTCTCGCAGCAATGCGTCGTCTGAGTATGCCTCAAATATGCTCGATCGGATTTAGGTCAGGAGAGCATGCTGGTTATTCCATATTCCATACGTTGTATTGTTTTAGCTTCAAGCATGTTTTCCACAAGAGGAACTGTATAAGGTTTGGCATTATCATGCATGGAAAAAAAGAAATCAATAATTACTGCAACATAAAATACGACATGAGGTCTCAGTATCTCGTCTGTATAACTTCGGACCGTGAAAGTGCCATTTTGAATGATATGCAGGCCCGTACGTCCACCTATGCTGATTCCAGCCAATAGCATCAACCCACCTCGTCTGTAATGTGATCTTTCACGAAATAATGTGGGATTATTTTGAAAAACTCTTTCTCTCCATGCCAAAACACATCAGATATCACATCCAGACTGAATCGGGACTCGTCTCTAAAACAGAATTTGACTCCAACAACGTTGCCTCCAACGTCACTGTTTAGTTTCCCAACTTCTTTGGGCCCCACAGTTGTTTGAGATCAACGGCATACAGACCATTGGTTTACGTGCATAGAGACCACCCTGATGAAGCCTATTTCGGACTGTTTGGCTGGACACCCTGCATCCTGTGGCCAAGAACAACTGTATTTGCAGCAGAGTAGCATTCCCGTTCCGTCTCGGCGAGCTGTTAACAGCTGTTATATATCGGTCATCAGTTTCTGTGATAGCACATGACCGACCTTGCCCTTGTCTATGTCTACCATTCAATGTGTCTTAGAATCGATTCCACAGACTTGCATTGACACTTCTTGCGACCCAAACAGCGTCCGCTACACTTGGTTGTGTTTCCCCAGATTCAACTGTCCCATTAACACGCCGAGCTGTGGATTCCGGTAAAACACATTGTTGTGACATTTTCAAGTCACCTTTTCTCAAAACACAAACTGAGCAATTGAATTTCGCAACTGAGACAGTGAAACAGACGGTTCTGCAAAATCCAGATTTCTACACTTATCTCCTGTTTCTACTTTTTGACGTCATAAACTTTAATTTGCATGTGAAGTTTTTATTATATGTTTTCTACTACATTTTAAATTTATGGATGTTTTATTTTACGTTACTTATCGGTGTAAATATTTGCATAATTTTGTTAAAATCATGTGCTCCCCTAATTGTTTTGAGCAGTGTAGTTGAATTAATCATACCCTGGGTGGAAGATTAGCCCTTTCCCGCGGCAGTCATTTTGTACATTTTACTGACAAAATGCACTTAGATGATGCAATGTAGCAATAAACCATGAATCTCACTCGTATCTGAACATGGTGGCCACAATAATATGCACTACGCCACGAGTCTGTCTTGCTATTGGCTCGAATGGGTTAACATCCTCTGCACTCGATTCTCCTTAAAAAGAAATATTGACCAAATTGGCTTCTGTTTTCTAGTCTTCTGACGAGCATATGCAATCATTATCGGAAATGTGGCTAGCATTCGAAAAAAAAATATCATCACTAATTTATAAAACTATCCAAATTTTTGGTTGTTTCAACAATTTCCTATATCTGTTTAAAAAAGAGCAAAAATAGCAGCGGTTTCAGTAATGAGAAACCAACCACAGAAATCAATGTTAATGCTACGCTTTGTCTCTCAAAAACACTGCGTATTCTTTATTGGTCATTATAACAGCAAGAGCAACAGATTTCCAACTGACTAAAAACTGTAACTTTGTAACTTATAAATAAATATTACTTGCACTAATCAATTCAAATTTTTATTTCAACTTTAATATCGGTCCAGGGAATAATATTTCTTTCGTCAGTCTGCAGGAGTAAAAATTTTGAGAAACGCTGATTTAGATGAGAAATAGACACAGATAATATAGACTTTTTACATAACGAAAACAGCTATATTTTTCTGATCATCAGTGACAGATAGTTCTCAGAATTATGATTAGAACAGAAAACTTGAACATTAGATTGGCGAAGAAACATGGTGTCATGATAGCAAAAATGAAAAAAAAATAGATTCGAATATTGGTTACATACTACTCAGGGCCGTTACCAGCCGGCAAATATTTGAAACTTTTATTGAAGCTAATTAACTGTTTATACAGGGTTATTACAAATGAATCATCGGGTTTTGATACGTTACTACGTGCGAACTAACAAACGTATATTTTTCCATTACAACTCAAACGAGAGGGCGTTAACTACAGTTTCGCGCTGCGTATATGTCATGCACATGTGGTTGCCATGGTTGCTGCGCGAACGTCATATTCAAAATGGCGACTGGACAGCAGAAAGCGTTTTATGTACCGTAATTTCGGGTGTATAGCCCGCAGATCAAACAATTCAGTTTGGACCCAGAAATTTTATTCAGTATTTGAAGACTAATATTTACTGTGATCTAAAAAGTTACATTTTATTTTTAAAAATTTCTGGGTCGAAACACGATTGTTTGATCCGCGGGCTATACACCGGAAATTACGGTACTAGAATTTTCAAAGTGTGAATCGCTTATAACCATTCAGAGAGCATTCCGGAAGGCATAGAAATGCAAACCATCAACCCAACAAAGCATTCTTCGCTGGTATTGACAGTTCAAAGAAACCGATTGTTTATGTAAAGGCAAAAGTTCCGGCCAACCAAGGGTTACTGGAGAAACAGTGGCGAGAGTTTCATCCGTAGTCCCAAGAAATCAACAAATCGCGCTAGCCGCGAACTTTCCATTCCACAGCCAACTTTGTGGAAAATTTCTGAAAAGCCTATCGAGCAAAAAAATGGCATGACTGAAATTGTTACTGAACATAAGTTTAACTGATATCTTGAGGAGTGTTTAAAACCAGTTATATTTTAAAGTGCAGAAACATGCATTTTTTAACAAGACTTAGTACTCTGTCATACAGCGAAACTGGTAAGTAGAATATAATTTATTAAAAAAATATTTTGTTGTGTCATTTGCAAGTTTTTATTTCCACAACATAACATAAATTAATAAAGAAATTTTCCACCTATTTCTCCACTTTATGTACAATCCTATCTGAAAAAATCTTGCATTAAATCTACGGACAGGCCTGTGAATAGTCCTGATCTTAAGCACATTCAAACTTTTTGGCTCTTAATATGTGCTAAAATTTCTAAAAAGAAGCAGGCTACCAAAATTAAACTAACGGAAAGCATTATTAGGGTTTGGTACCATGAAATTGGACATAATTAAATCCAGAAGTTGATTTCTTCCATGCCGACCGCTGCAAGGCTGTCATCGCTGCTCGCGCAGTATCTAAAAAGTATTAAAGTGATCCTTTTGCGTATAACCACACCAACAATCATGTAGCATGACTCAGTTATGTAAAATTTATTATTATCTACTGCATTTGTGGTTAAGTACTTTGTTCCATGTTTGTTAAAATAGTGCATTTTTCCACTTCAGAACTTATTCAGCATAATTATGTGATTCAGGAAACTAATGTTTATGGCAAATTAATACTACAGGTTTATTTCAATGTAACAGCATTATCTTTACATAAAACATATACATAAAACACATTTTTTTCTAGATGATGCAATTTTTTTGTCCGCCACTGCATATATTCTATATATATATATATATATATATATATATATATATTATAATTGACTAATAGTTTGACTAATAAAGCACTACCTGGAATTTATCCATTGACCTGGACCGAATGTTAAGCACTTAATCTATTGTCTCCCAACCATCCGATATTTTTCAATCCAATACGCATACTTCGAAAAAAATTCTTTTTACATAAAATGCTCCTTTCCTTCTATATAGTAATTATAAGCTTTGTTCATTAAATAAAATTTCTGGTTGAAATATATTTATTTGTCTTGAGAAAAACCGGGTGGTTAGTAGCTAGCTATGATGGTGTACACTGTCCAGATCAATGGAGAATCATTTTAGTGATTCAGACAGTCTAAATAATAACTAATAGCTAATTTTTTTTGTCAAGGGTCCTAATGCTAGACTGAAAATCATAATATGTGCCAGATATTACGTGATAGTTTTAAAATTCATTGCAGTGGTCTTAAGTTAAGAATGTGATGCCTTTAAATATACTTAATTCATTAGAATTTTAATAAGAAATAAAATATTCCTGATTTTGTAGATCTCCAGGTCTACTTTTTTTTTTTAACTTGGCATTACTACAAGCCACTGACATTACTAGACAGGATCGAATCAGTCTCTTAACGCAACTTATTAACTCATTGAAGGAAGGAGGTTATTATTTAAAACACTTAATTTCAATCAAAATTTGTACGAGAATTTTTGAATAAACTTTTGTTATTAAAATATACGTGAATGAAACTTTAAATTTTCATATATTTATTTTCAAATGAAATTGTTCGTAAATTCCGATGGATTTTCAACATTACAGCAACAAAATTACTTGCCTCTGAAAGGGTTAAAAGATAGCATTAAAAAAATGCTTTTAGAGGTAAAATTTTCACAGTTTATCAACTTTCAAACAAAATTCACTTGTATGATATTATTGTTTGGGTCACTAAATATGCTTTTATGTCTAAATATGCTTTTATTTTCTTAACTATACATAATATGGCTACAATATGAGCATATATACAGAAGCAAATGCACAGTAGTACTTCAATGCGCAATTAAATTATATTGTGGTGAAAGCCTATCACACGTATGTGTAAGAATTTTATCAGAACTTCAATCATTATGCAGCGTGGATTACATTTTGTGAACAGTATCCGTTTGTAAAATCAACCATTCTTCGACATGAAGAGCAACAAAAACCTATAGTTAAATTTCAGGCGTTTTTGTCAAAGAAGATATTCGCAATATGCTAATTTCTTCTTAAAGTGTTAAGAAAGCTGTTTGTAAACATTAAAATTCAAGATGAAGGATTTTTGCTACACTTGTCTAACCTTCAGTGTAATTACTCGTTGAAAATGACTGCAATTAGAAAGACATATGCATAGGATGATTTTCCTGAGTATGATAGTATATATAGTTGCCAACATTTACACTTTTTTGTTACTCCTTTTTCCGAATAGAAAATTTTGTCTGATTTTATCGATGAAATTCTGCGAATAAATAAGCTGAAAATTTCTATTCTGAAAATGTGGTAACAAATAACAGTAAAAGTTGCCAGCTATGTAGTATAGATAGGTAGGAAAGTTAGCTTAATGAAGTGTGTATCCATAGAAATATTAGTGCGGTAATAGTGGAGACTCGTCTGCAGCCACAGTACGGGATAAAAAGAGTTTCTTAATACTAGTGGTCCGAAGTCATATGACTAACATACTGAAAGTTATCCAATTTATTCCGCTTGGCAGGATTTCCTGCCAACATATATCTTCAGGTTTCGTACAATTAATTTTAAAAGTAATATGTATGTTATTTATAGAAAGAAAATTGCGATTTAATGCGGAAAAGATTGCTATTTTAAAATATATTGCTATTCAAAAGTTAAAACCGTATAAACTTTTTTTTTCATCTATGCCAGATACGTAGAATGCAAAAATGACAGCAATTTATTTTGCAACTTATTTGTAACTATTAGCTATTCTTTTGCAAAGCCTTTGTTTTCCGCATAAATTACTAGATTTGGAGTTGTGCAGTGATATTTCACGTTATTTGACTGTGCTGTTTCTACCGGCAAGATTTCTCGACAGGCAAGAAACAACGAATTATAATTGCATGCTTAAAATGCGAAAAAATTCAAGAAATAATTCTCCCAACCAATGAATTATTGAAAGTCTTACAATCCGAAAGTTTGGAATCCAATTTCAGCCCACAGCTATCTCCATACCATACCTGAATTTAATAAATTACTTGTTGCCAATATTCTGTCTGAAAAATAGAGCAGCAAGTTACACAACCAATTAGAGGGAATGTCACAAAACGACTAAATAATCAACCACATTTAAACAGGATCGTGATTCAATCACAAGCATGCTATCAGTAGGACAAACGGTATATGTACGCTCTGATGCGTCACTTTCAGAAATTGTCCAATATAGCCCACAATTTTGAAGCAATATTGACACTGTACTAAGAACAATC
This sequence comes from Maratus speciosus, assembly GCA_963932465.1. Classification (NCBI taxonomy): domain Eukaryota; kingdom Metazoa; phylum Arthropoda; class Arachnida; order Araneae; family Salticidae; genus Maratus; species Maratus speciosus. The sequence goes on along the minus strand of OZ010787.1, from coordinate 337,679,353 downwards.
TTGGAGATTGTTGACTCAGTTTGATGGTTCTTTTGAAAAATAACATCCGGGACTTTTTCCAGTTTTCTACTTTTAATGTAGTTTGCTTTTAACACACACACACATATGTGAAGCTATACTGATGCACATGTTTTTTCACATGTGCACAATATATATGTTCATTGCACTTGACTGGAATTATTCATGTATCCAACAATCATTAGTCTTCTCCAAACTGTTCTTGTCTTCCATCTGTAAATTTCAAATGTTCCTGCCACATGCACATTCTGATGAAACACATAACTGTTATCAAGCAGGACGGTCGTTCTGCCAAGCCAAGCTAAAAAAAATTCTAACCTCGCCAAACAAACAAACGCCAATAATAAAACGCAAGACACCGTAACTGCTTATTATACTGAAGGCAACTTCTCCAATCGACCAAACATGCCAGCGTAAAATTTCATATATCAAAAGAACCAATAATCGCAGAAAAATAAAACTAAAACCAGAAGGACCTAATGGAAAATATCTTCAATTTGAGACCAAATGCATCCTCATAAATTAATTATAAACTGAGATATAGATTTTTTAAAATAACGTCGAGATACTGAAAATGACCGATTTATTTTCTTCGTCTCACCTTATGCTTCAATCGAGGTAGAGACTTAAATAATGGACATAAAAAAGTAAGGATTGCATTTTTGGACAGATATTTACTCAATCTATGTGCTTTTATAAAATTCAGCCTTAAAAACACAAATTTTCTATTCTTAATTAGCGAAAAACTGTTAATTAATTCTAAAGTTTATAAATTATGCCAAACAGCGATAAACCCGCCAAACCATTTTAGAAGTCTTATACTATTCTTTTATATTATCCTTTTGCATTGATTTCATCGAAGAAAACTATGGCCGAGATCCAGATAGATTTTTCGCTGTTAGCGAAATGAGTTTGACCAATCAGAAGCCGGAATGTTTGAAAATTTTTGCTGTTTCTGGATCCCGGCCTATGTCATAAACGTTTTGAGTCATTTTCTTAGTGCCATGGATGAAGTGCAATGTTTACAGAAATCTAGGCTGGGATCCAGATAGATTTTTCGCTGTTAGCGAAACGAGATTCACCAATCAATAGCCTGCATTGCTGCAAACAGCGAAAAGTTCACAAAAGTGCAAGCTTCTGATTGATGAATCTCGTTTCGCTAACAGCGAAAAATCTATCTAGGTTGCGGCCAATTATGTTGAACACAATTTTGCATTTCCACATCCAGGAAGGGTATTGATGTCATAACAACAGTGCATATTCGAAACTATTTAAGGCATTGATTCTGAACTCCTTTGCTATACATTTCAATATAAAAGAAGTTGTTGTTTCAATAGTTTTAGTACTTTTCTCTATTGCTCACTCTAAAACACAAATATCGAAATTTAACCAACAGCGCTCAGAAACTATAGCGCCTAGAATATATAGTGTTGAAATCGGCTAACCCTGTAATACTTAAAAAAGCGCTAAAATATTGTATCCCTTAAATGTGCAAAGATATTGCTGCAATATGCAGATCACAGCGACATCTGCCGGATATTTTCTACAACTGCAAGAAATTGCTAGTCTATACAATGCAACAATAGTAAGGTATTCTAGGCGCTGTATCAAAAACAACACCATAACAGAGAGCCTTTATACATAAGAGTGGTGATATATGCACAGGAGGCATGCTCATTTCAAGTTTTTGTCGAAAGTACGGCAATCCGCTTTCTTGAATTGAGGATATTCAATCTACGTTATAATCACATGGTCAAGGAAAGAACGTCTAGCGTAAAGAAGAGAAGGCTCCGTCTACGTAATGTAAATCCCCGCTAGCCAATGAAACAGTTCATGGGAGAAAGCAGTAGTACACTGTTAAAAATATCGTCAAAATTACCTCTGTTTTTAAAGGCTTTCTGTATTCTGACCAATGAGAACGCTTCATAGGCGTTTATGTAGCGTTCTCATTGGTCATAAAATAGAGAACCTTTAAGAACAGAGGTAATTTTTCACGATATTTTTAACAGTGTAGTTTCCTGTTTCCCTTCTTATCAGTTAGAAATTCTTTGGGTAAATTACCGGTACCACGTGACTTTTTCAGCCTCGAACCCATATTTGGAATATTCTCCATTAGAAGATACGCGCATGGACGATCTGTATTAGACTAGGGAAATAATTCAACATGCATTAGCCTGACGATAATGGCATGCTCGCAAAGAACTTTAACGATTTGTTTTTATCATTTTTACCAATAAACATTTATTGGCCGTATGTCGCTACTTCGTTATAGAGACACACTTGTTCCTAATTAGATCCCGGCCTTAATGTATCAAAATACGGATTTTGCATTCTGTACTATTCCTGAGCTCAGTTATAGCGTCTAGAAATATAGGCCGGGATCCAGTTACATTTTTGCAAACAGTGAAAAGTTAGCAAAAATTCTGGCTTCTGATTGGTCAATCTCGTTACGATAACAGTGAAAAATCTACCTAGATCACGGTCATAGTGTGGAAACCGGCTATTCCAGTAATGCTTTAAAAAGTGCTAGAAATTGAATCCCATAAATATTGAAAAATACTGAATGACAAATGTCGATAGGAGCAACATTTTCTAGATCTTCTCTGAGCGAAACGTTTTCTTCTGAAATAGTTACGTTAGAATTACCATATGTCGCTGTAATCGACATTCGTCGTTCAGCCTCGTTCAACATTTATGGGATACAATTTTTTAGCACCTTTTTAATAAGCCGACTTTTAAACTATATCTTCTAGAAACTATAGCTCCGTTATAGCGTCTAGGTTATATGTTGTAGAAATCGACTATCCCAGCAATACTTAAAAAAGCGCGGAAGTATTGAATCCCTTAAATGTACAACGATGGCGAATTCCAAACAGTCATTTGCATCGACATCTGCAGGATATTTTTTAAAGAAGAAAGAGACATGTGTAATGCACCGCTACAGCGTCTAGAATACATAATGTGGAAATTTGCTATCCAAGAACCGCTAAAAAGTGTATCCCTTAAATGTGCACTGACGCTGAAATCCAGGGATATATTTTCTGCGATATATTTTCAAATTTCAAAGTAAACATCGTATTATTACAGCGGGTTTGACGCCAAGCACACAGGTCAGATGTATGTTAATAAAACGTAAAAAAAAAAAAAAAAAAGTTTCAGCGTCTAGACCAAATTGTCTTGGAGTTGTAAGAAATATCCTGCAGATATTGCTGTGATTGACTGATTGGATTTCCACACTATATATTCTAGACGCTGTAGCACCGCTATATCGCCTAGAATATATAGTGTTTAAATCGGCTAACCCTGTAATACTTAAAAAAGCGCTAAGATATTGTATCCCTTAAATGTGCAATGATACTGCTGCAATATGCAGATCGCAGCGACATCTGCAGGTTATTTTCTACAACTGCAAGAAATTGCTAGTCTATACAATGTAATAATAGTAATACGAAAATCCCGCAGTTGTCGCTGCGATCGACACTTGAAATTTTAGCAGTATCGTCGCACATTTAAGGGATATAAATTTTTAGAACTGTTTGGATAGTATATTTCCACACTAGGTATTCTAGGCGCTGTAGCACCGCGGTAGCCTGTCTTTTTCGTTTGCCTCGAAGTAGATATAGATGACGTCATTTGAAGCTGTTCCTAAAGTGTGGCTAGCTCATCACGTCACACGGAGTTGATTATCTGTACACGGCAAACGTCATTGGTCACGCTAACACCCTCCCCTTGCGTCTACCATATATAGCGGCATCTTGCACTGGAGAGTGCTAAATGGGCTGCTATCGGTCAAAATCAAGAGAGAAAAGGGCAGAAGAGGGGGAAAGAACTCGTTTTTTTTGGTATGTAGTTTTTCACACGGGAAGATTGACATGTCTGCTCCTCTCATAGCTTCATAGCTTCATGATGTGAAATAAACCAACGCCCCCTAGATATTTGAGAAAGTCTTGACAGGCGTCACGAAAACATCACACAAAGCAGGCAAAGCAAAGGACAAAAAGGACGTGGATATGAACGAGCCAATGAATGATTTTTCTTCTTTGTTTTGCCTGCTTTGTGTGATATTTTCCTGACGCGTGTCAAGGCTTTCTCGAATACTTAAAGGGCGTTGAATAGGCCGGGATCAAGATAGATTTTACGCTATTAGCGAGATGAGATTGATCAATCAGAAGCCCGCATTTTTGAAAACTTTTTTATGTTTGCAGTAAACACCGAAAAGCCTGCAAGGATGGAGGCTACTGATTGGTCAATCTAATTTTACTAACAGAAAAAAAAATTATCTGGATCCCGGACATTAGCTTTGGTTGGTTAAGATGATTTTGAATAAAATCAAATCAGAAAGCCAATGTTTTTTAACTTTTCTGGTTAGTTTAATCGAAATCTTCCACGGCTTTTACTGAAAACTGAGTTACTGTACTTTGGACAAAAACTTGAATATGAGTACACGACTTGTGCGTATGTCACCACTCGTACATATAAATGTACTATGTTATGAGCATGATTCTAAGCGCAGCTGGTTAAATTTGAGTATCTGGGTATTAGGTGCGCCACACACCAAAGAGACATGCGACTCTGCAGCACGTCGCATGTCTCATGAAACATCGAGTTACCAACGGAGGCCGGTTGCATTTCTACTTTTTTCACCCACACACCAAAGCGTCATCAGACATATTCACAGCGCATGCGCGTAGCTTGCTTTTAATTCTTTGACAGAACAGAACAGTAGAATCATGGCGTCTGCAACCGAAGCGATTGTAAATATTGATCTTTCTTCCAAAGAAGATGGTCTGTTTTTAGTCACTCTAGTAAAAAATAAAAAGAATCTTGAATCCCGCCATCTTGAAACAAATAAACGAAAATTGTAGCAATATATAACGTAACTGCAGCACGAGACAAAAGCACGAAATGAAGCATAAAACACGTGCAACATAGGTACTTCGTCGCATGAGTCTTCAGTGTGTGGGCACACTGAAGAAACAGGTGCGTTACAACCGCAAATTTGTCGCACGAGTCAAGAGAGATGTCTCGTGTCTCCTTGGTTTGTGGCGCGCCTTAGACAAAGCAATAGTGGCCCACCGTGGTTGAGTGGATAAGACACCACGCCGCTAATCGCTTGAGAGCGTAGGTAGGGGCGGGTTCGAATCCCGCCGTGATCCCCACGTGAATGATATGTATGTTTTCAATAAAATAAACAAACAAACAAACAAGCAATAGTGAAAGGTATAGTTGTCATGGAAACAACGACTTCTTTAATTCATATAGAAAATTAATGAATAGTTGTAAATGACTTAAGTTTAAAATGTAGGCAAATGCTCTGAAAATATCAATGGCTCCCATCTAGTATTTTACAAAAGTAATTTAATATATTCACATGATGTATAAGTTAATGCAACTCTTAGCTAATGAAAATTTTGCAACAAGACTTATGTAGGTAGATCTTTTCAATGATTAATTCAGAATTCTAAGAACAAAACGAAGTTCTTAAGCGCTCTTCCTCACCCCTCCCCCCCCCCTCAAAAAAAGAAATACGATAGAAAGATATAAGTATAGACCCCTTGCATTGACGTCACGTTGCTATTAGCAACGACTGATACTATAGCTTCTGGAGCACACACGTGGAGCACAGAACTCCCCGTTTGCCGTTAAAAGCACGTGTTATCTTTCTCTTTAATTTAGAGCTTCCTTATTTTTATTATTATAGTGCAAATAAGACTAAAAAATCAAATCGAGAGTACCATATTTGCCTTATATTTGGGCGCCATTCGAAGCGATTTCAGACATGTGACGTCATGTGCAACCTGTCTATTTGGATAACTTCAGTATTTCTGTGATCTGTTGTCAGAGTTTAGAAAAGTGTCTGGGTATTAAAAAAAACATAAAACAAATTTTAAGAACGGTAAGATTATAGATTTCAGGCAATTTTTAACTGGAAAAAAATTAATTCTAATGTTTATGCGGCTTTAATAATAGACTATTAAAGATAATCAATTTACGGGAATTTTTATACGAAATTATATTCTCACATTTATGCAAATAGGTATGGATAAACAGACTTGAGTAAAATTACATATTTATTCTTTCTTCTCTATAACACGATCTCAATGAAGATGAAGTTATATGTACAGTTTATATCTTTAAATTTTTAGATTTTTTTATCAAAAATGTTTCATAATCATGTCTAGAATTGCTAGATTTACTTCTTTAGACAGATCTTCGATTCTTTAGATGCCTGCGGGGCTTCATTCTCGGATTATCCGTAGGTATTTGTAAAGGTAAATTTATTTTGCAAAACCGTCAGCAAAAAAAGTTAGAACAAACAATTAACTGACAGACTAACTGTAAATATATATTTTATTTTGACTCTATTTGATTTTTACTAAATTTTCATCCTTCATAGAAAATTTTAAGGAGATATAAATTGAGAAAGACTGATACTTTGAAAGAAGAAATTGACTTTCCTTACATTTAAATTATTAATTACTCTAAAAAATGAATGATAGGTAAACAAAATGTATACTATTGTGTTTGTTCCCTGCTTATAAAGGGTATACAAGGACTAATTTTAACGAGTAGAATTATTTCAATTATATAAAATCTGTTTAAAAAAAGAACTGATATCTACTAAAAAACAACTTTTCAAAAGTAAAAAAAAAAAAAAAAAAAAAAAAAAAAGGGGGGGGGGGGAAGGTGTGGCTAAAAAATAGTGTGATATCAAATTTCCAACCTTATATTATGGTACTTATTTAACATTTTTTATTAAAAATTTACCATACGTAAGTCGAGTACCTAAGTATGCGTTGACAGAATGCCTTTTCTCCTTTACTAAATACATCTTAACGTGTTTCTGAAAATTAATTTTTTTTTAATTATGCATGATGGGCTTGGCGGCCATCTTTCCATATTTTACACAAATTTCTAAGCAGACAAGCTCTTAGTATGTTTGCATTATTAAGAATTTTGAACTTCTAGTTTTGGCTACAGACAGATAAATCAAGAAAGTCTTTTATTTTGAAAAAAAAAACAATTGATTTTTACTGCTTTAACTAATTAATTATCCCCCTCCGAAAAAAAAGAATCATAAGATGAAACCTGAAGTTACTTCAACTTTATTTTAAGACACAAATTTCTAGGCACTCATTTCCATAAATTAAAAGCTTAAAATGTTTTCTTTAGCAACAATTTCAAATTTCCGATCTTAACAATGTACTTGTGTGCTTAGAAATTTGTGTAAAATATGGAAAGATGGCCGCCAAGCCCATCATGCATAATTTTAAAAAAATTAATTTTCAGAAACACGTTATGATGTATTTAGTAAAGGAGAAAAGGCTTTCTGTCAACGCATATTTAGGTACTCGACTTACGTATGGTAAATTTTTAATAAAAAATGTTAAATAAGTACCATAATATAAGCTTGGAAATTTCATATCACACCATTTTTAGTCACAACTTTCCCCTTTTTTTTCTTGGCTTTTTTTTTACTTTTGAAAAGTTGTTTTTTAGTAGATTACTAATAGCCCAACGCTTGTACATACACGAAATATTTTACACAGTTAATCTGATCAATTTTGAATAAATCATCATACAGAATTTATTAATTTTAATTAAAATTCTTTGAAATAGGTATTTGTTTGGATATACAAATGGTTCTTTAAATAAGAAGATTTATTTTTCTCTTTTAACATAAAACAATTGTTCATAATATTTTACAAATACTCAAAATATACTACCGAGAGATATTTTTATGATAAAAACTGAAAAAGAAATATGCAAATTTAACAATTGATACAGCAAATTTATGAAAATAAAGAGAGTTACATTTTAGGAAAATGAAAATTCAAATAGGGAAAAAACCTTTCATTTGTAAAATGATGCATTCAGCAAAAAAAAAAAATTATTTCAAAACTTCTAAAAATAAAAGAAAAAATATTTTTTTGTTTCTTAGTGCCCCTAAAAATAATTTAAAGGGAAATTGGTTAATTTAAAGAAAAAAATACTCAATGAAATGTAAGTATCGTTTTTTTCTACCGACCACCCCCCCAGCCTCCCCCCCCCCCAAAAAAAAGCACTTTTTTAATTCATTTTCTTAGTGCCCCTAAAAAATAATTTAAAAGGAAATTGGTTAATTTAAAGAAAGAAATATTCAATGAAATGCAAGTATCGTTTTACTCTACCGACCATCCCCTCCAGCCCCCCGCAATAAACAAATAAATAAATAAATAAAGCACTTTTTTAGTTCATTAAAAACATTTGATTACCTTATTATTATTTACATTAGTGTCCCTTAAAAATGATTTTAAAAGGAAATAGGTTAATTTAAAGAAAAAAAATGCTCAATGAATGCAAGTATCGTTTTACTCTCCCCCCTCCCCCCAAAAATAAATAAATAAATAAAATAAATGAAGCACTTTTTTAGTTCATTAAAAACAACTGATGAGCTTATTATTATTTACATTAATATTATTTTTGAGTACTAAGAGGCATTTTGCTTATATTTAGTAAATTTAATTAGCGAGACAGTTAAACATCAATTTCAATTTTTCTGAAATGGGAAAATGAAAAGGGTATTCATCTTTTACTCCTTTTTTTTCTTTTGTTGTTGTTTGAAAAGCTTAATGACTACACATGATTCAAAAGAAGGTAAATTTCTTTCATGGATAAAGGATTAATTACTCTTTAGAATCGGCATGCATATGCGATTGCAAAGAAGGTAAACTTTTTGCTACTAAAAAAAGTTATATACTATTTACATTGCTTACATTATGCCAGTAATGAAATAATTAAAATATTTTTCTTTAAGACTTTCTTCAGGAGTAGAAACGAATTTATCAATAACTGTTCTGTAATTAGGAAAATTTTAATTTGTCTCAAAATTGAAGAATCTGCGAGATATTAGCTTTTCATTGTTGTATAAACATGAACAGGAACATCTCCCAAAAGCCTATTAACAGCAGGAGTTGTTTCAGTAAATTTTTACCGTAATGTGAAACCTGATTTCATTGTAACAGAAAGGTACTCACTGTGGTACAGGCGCACGCATATTTTTACAAATATCAGAGATATTGAGTAGAGGTGAAACAACTTCTGATGATTTTACATTAAATTATTTTCACGCGAGTCGTTAAAAATGAGCCTGAATTCAAATCTTACAGTTCAGATCCCTCAAACAATTTAAATTCATTAATTATTATTAATATTAGTTTACTGAAGATGATATTAATAATTATGGCCTCCCTCTCAAATGTCTTTAAAGATTGTTGCATCTGAGTTTCAGAAGTAACAGTTCTGTTTCTGCGTTACTACTTGAAAATGGCTGAAAAGTAAAGACCATCACCAACTTACTACTAGATACATGTATTGACAACTGTGATTTGCTGAAAAGAAGGTCAAAAATAAAAATAAATTAAATTATGCTTAATTTCGATATATTCAAAATGAATTTCATATCATTCTAAATTATCTTCATTTCATGACCCGCATTGAATAATTTTTAATAATGTTTTCAGAACCAGACAAATCTTTAAATCAGGTTACTATAAAGAGTTTTCTCTATGATCACATGCAAATAAAAAGGGAAAAAGAATGCCTTTCTTGCATTTCATGTAATCTATAGGGTGTTTCAAAACTATATGTCAGAAATCTAAAGGCAGGTAGAGGAGACCTAAATAAACAGGTTTCGCATAGGAATGTGGTTGCAGAAATGCAGCGTTGAAGCAGTAGAGGATGCTGTTGAGTTCGGCGGATGAAAGCGCTTCGTTGACTTGAATCGTCATTCCACGCACGGATTTCGAGCAACATGCATCGTTACACCAATGTAATTAGGCACTGCCAACATGCATTTCATGTATGGGGCAGCGCAAGGAAATGGCTCATACCCAACGCACCTCCAACAGCTTTCAAGCTTATCGAAGGACTATACTCTACTGCGTGTAATACTGCTTCTTTCACTGCAGGAATTCTGCGATATCTTCCAATGCCCGTATCGCGCCTCGAAGCATAAAATAATCCACTCGCGCACAACTCCCGATGAAGACGCTCAAATGTTCGGCGATCAGCCAGATTCCTACCCGGGAATCGTTCCATGTATAGTCGTGGGAAAAAAAGTAAACTCCCCCTACTAACTCTGCAACAAATTATTGTAGAAAAAAGTTAATGGTACCAAACGTTTGGAAATAAAGTTTACTTTTAAATGATGTATATAAATTTGTTTAGCGGGTCATCTACATATCAAAACAAACCCAAACTTTGTTTTTTTCAATAGCAATGCCCAAGTTTGATGCCATAAATTGATTCTACACCCTTCAATTAGCTTAATTCCAAATTTGCATGAAATTCGTATGACTAGTTTCCGAGAAATTAATTATTTTAAAATGAGCATATTTTAGAGGCTGTATCCAAATTGAAGTTCGGTTCTCGATTGTTGAAATGCTACAGAATGACTATGCCACTTCCATTATTATATTATTTCTTTCTAATATGAACATCTCACTTGCTAAATATGTTTCGACTATTGCCAGTCCAAATGTTTCATTTAAATGAGTAAAATATATTTTTTTTTCAAATTGTGCTTTTCTGGTCATCATAGAAAGAATTGCCATCATTTTGAAGTTTTTTACTTGTAATTCGAAAACTACTTGGGAAAAAAATTTTAAATTGAGAATTTGCATAAAGCAAGCTATAATAAATATAAATATATCAAAAAAATTGTAGGTTGCAATTCATATATTTTTTTAAATATTAATTTCATAATTCATATTATAAAAATTTTTAAATTACAAATTCAGTGTATTTATGTTTGGGTTTTTTAGTATTATAATTTTTAAAAAAAATTATCACATTAGGATTATAATTTCAGGAGATATTAATAAAAAAAAAGAAAATTTAATTTAACATTACAAGCTCTAAATTTTGAATATTTATTATTCAAAAACTTATCATCCAAATAACTTAACATTTCATTTCTATGCATAGTTTGACCGAAGATTTAAAATATATTGTTAAAATTGGATGTTGCCATTGAAAAAACAAAGTTTGGCCTGGTTTTGATTTGTAGATGACCCCCTAAGCAAACTTTATATACATCACTTTAAAGTAGGCTTTATTTCCAGTCGTTTGTTACCTGTAGACTGTTTCCCTTATAATTAGTTGCAGAGTTATTAGAGGGTGTTTACTTTTTTTCCCACGACTGTACACCCTTTGAGCAGCCGACCCATTTCCTTCCGTAGCTCCATACATGAATTGTATGAGTGTTCACGTTATGAAATTTTAAAGATAGATCAGTAAGTAGATGAGAAAAACATTTCATGTTATTCATATTCTGTACAGAAATTGTTAGCCTATATTCTCATTTGTTCAAACGTTTCTAAACTAATAAGTTGAGTACATTATTTAAATTTACATTAAATATGAACTGCTGAACGCTGGCTGACTAACTATCCGATGTAAATTTATATTCATCTTATACCAATGTTTCAGGCATTATTATTGTAGTAGCCATTAAAGTATAGACATATTTTTCATATCTGTTATTACATTAATATGTAAAAAAAATCATGACACCTTATTTTTCATTTAAAAAATTATTTTATCTTGCTTTGTATACATATTAAAATCAATATTCCCAATTTACATTTTCCTTATTTTTCATAAAAAACTAAGACACACTTCCTTATTTTATTTAAAAGAACATATATTTCGGCAGGTTTTTAAAAAATATGCTATTTAACAATATATAATGCATCGTCTAATACCTTTTGGCATCTTTCTGAAAAAACGTTTTCATCCCTTTTCCGGGACGTCTTCAGTTTCAAATGATGTTGTTTCGCAGTTTCGCATGGGATCTTGTAACTTCCCTCTTTTTCCCTCTTCTCTTTTTCGTTCTTCCCTTCTTTCTAGCCTTTTTTTTGCCAACGAGAGTCAATATTTGAATGTGTAATATCGTTGCATATATTATCTCTGTCGAGGTTGATCTCTATGGCCTCTCTCATTAGTGTGTTATGGAGGTTTTCGTATTTGGCTATTTTTTCTATTTTAATTGACTGTGGTATCATGGGGTTTTTTAATTTACTCTTGAAAGGGCTGTTGTTTGACTATTTTATTTTTTAGGCCGCGAATATGTTCCTTATATCTTTCATTTAATTTTCGCTTGGTCATTCCGATGTACGTAATTTCTTTATTTTCTGTATCCGAGGCTTTAATTTTATATACTCCTGCCGTCTGTAATTCATCGTATCTTTCGGCTTCATTTCGTATCATTTTAATTAGGGAGGGGATGGGTGTGATTGGAACTATTTTTCCAAGTTTACTTATTTTACGTTTTATTTTTAGTGATAACCCATTCATAAATGGCAGAGGGGGAGGGTGTAATCTTGTTTATTTTGCCCAGGTTGGATCCAGTCAATTCTTTCTTTAGCTTTTTTAATTAGTTTATCTATTGTTTTTCGTGGATAGCCAGCATTAAGTCCTATGCTCTCTATATTTTTTAATTCTTCATTTAGTAACTTTTCCGTTGAAGATATATATAGTGCTCTATAGATGTATGTATTTATGGCGGCGAGTTTATAGTTTATGGGTGTATTTGTTTTGCTTGACATAAACATAAAACAAAAGTATGCCATTTATGAATGGGTTATCACAAAAAATAAAACGTGAAATAAGTAAACTTGGAAAAATAGTTCCAATCACACCCAACCCCTCCCTATTTAAAATGATACGAAATGAAGCCGAAAGATACGATGAATTACAGACGGCAGGAGTATATGAAATTAAAGCCTCGGATACAGAAAATAAAGAAATTACATACATCGGAAAGACCAAGCGAAAAATAAATGAAAGATATAAGGAACATATCCGCGACCTAATATAATAGTCAAACAACAGCCCTTTCAAGAGCAAATTAAAAAAAATCCATAATACCACAGTCAATTAAAATAGAAAAAATAGCCAAATGCGAAAACCTCCATAACACACTAATGAGAGAGGCCATAGAGATCAACCTCGACAGAGATAATATATGCAACGATATTACACATTCAAATATTGACTCTCGTTGGCAAAAAATGCTAGAAAGAAGGGAAAAATGAAAAAGAGAAGAGGGGAAAAGAGGGAAGTTACAAGATCCCATGCGAAACTGCGAAACAACATCATTTGAAACTGAAGACGTCCCGGAAAAGGAATGAAAACTTTTTTTCAGAAAGATGCCAAAAGGTATTAGACGATGCATTATATATTGTTAAACAGCATATTTTTTAAAAACCTGCCGAAATATATGTTCTTTTAAATAAAATAAGGAAGTGTGTCTTAGTTTTTTATGAAAAATAAGGAAAATGTAAATTGGGAATATTGATTTTAATATGTATACAAAGCAAGATAAAATAATTTTTTAAATGAAAAATAAGGTGTCATAATTTTTTATATATTAATGTAATAACAGATATGAAAAATATGTCTATACTCTAATGGCTACTACAATAATAATGCCTGAAACATTGGTATAAGATGAATATAAGTATAATACGGGCATTAAATAAGACAGTGAGTTCTGCCGAAAATAAGCCGCCATTTTAACCCGTAAAATGAACCCGTCATTTGCGCCTCACCGGGTTCATTTGCGTCACATGTTACGCCGCTAGATTGTGTGCCCATGAAGACTTTTCGATCTAGTGCTGCGGTAGCAGCCTTACCGACTTATATAAGTGAGAGATACCAAGCTGGGCATCGTTCTTGTGGCTTAGTGCTAGAGCACTGGCGATCTATTCTAGGGGCCCGGGTTCGATTCCCGGCTTGGACATTTTTCACTAAGTTGGTTTACGCTTTGTTAGCAATGTGTTAATTCACATCTTTAATATTCAATGAATTTACATGATTTATTTTTTTCAATGCCGGCTTAACCCTTTGAGGGGCAAGCAATTGCGTTCGTGAAATGCTGAATTCCCACCGGAAAGTTTGAAATTTTTTATTTCTGAATAAGGAAAAGCAATTTTTCAACTATTTTTCCTCAAAGTTATAACAGTAAAACTTAGTTAAAAGTTTCTGGTGCAAATCTTAATTAAACTTAGGTGGGATATAATATATCCCACCGCCTCTCAAGGAATTAAAAAGTTTGCTAGTATCAGAAAAATAATAGGAATTTGAAAGAGAAGAAATAAAACATATCGTGTTGAGTCTTATGCTTAATAATATCTCCGGTACTTATTTCCCACTCCTAACACGGGAGAAATTATAAAATGTATGATATGTAAATTATTTAGAGTTAATTAATACAAATTCTATACTATTAACAGGGATGAGAGCGCTTCGACCCAAATGACTGCTTGGTACCACTAAATTTTAATGGTATTTCTCGCCTTATTTAATGACAGAATTTCTGAGATTTAATAAAGGAAAGAATACTATTAAAATTGAGTGGTAAAAATGAGCCATTTGGATCGGGGCGCTCTCATCCTTGTATTAATTAAAACTCTTAAATATCGGCATTTTTATTTTATTTTTTAATACTTATAAAATGCGATAACTCGAAATTCCCATTATAATCTATTCCTATTATGTAAGTACCAAATTTTTTTTATCCTTTTTAGATAAACAATTTGACAGTATATATCACAATAAATGATCTATTATACACAAGTATCCTTGAAATGCATTATCTGTGAATTTGTTCATCTGCAGCTGACGAGATAAGAATATGCATGTTAAGGCTACTATCTTCTTTGCAATTTCAAAATATTTTCTTATTGATATGCTTCAGATCTGGTTTTTTTATTCAAAGAAAGCAAAGCATTCTAATCATAACCGATAACAATATCACAAATCTTGGATTTTTTAAATTTTTTTCATCAAGAACGAAAACATAATTGCGTTTATATTTGTCTAAGAATCTACGCTAGTTATCCCTTTGAAAAGGTAGTGGAATATTATTTATGCTATTTAATTTTAATCTCCAACAGGCAACTCTGCACCAGAATTTTTCAATAAAACTTTACTTTTATATTGTACCAGAAGAAAAAGAATTTAATTATTTTCAAATCAATTTGTTCATAAATTCTGGTAAATAATTCAATTGCTTCAATATTTTAGTAACGGAATTAGTTTGCCTCTGAAAGGATTAACCCTTTGATTACATGGTGGAGGTTTATACGTCGCAGTGACTATATTTTTAATTCTATACCACTTTTTGAAAAATAAAACTCTGCCATGTTCTTATACAAGGTTCGTCAGGTATTTGAGGACAAATCAACGACTGCTTTCAAATAGAAATATATACTACAGCTAGAGTCTTTTTTTAACGTTCTGTACAGGTGACCACATACACACTGTATGACATCATTCACTGAAACCACTGCCAGCTGCAATAATTGCCTCTACAGGCTGTCAAAACTGACTGCAGGTAATGATCAGATGAGTGTTGGGAACATTTGCCACTGCATACACAACGACTTTCTTGAGAGCCGCAATATTGTTGTGTAGATGGCTATTGGAGCCCCCCTCAACTACGCCACATACGTAATAGGCCATTCGATTAATATTTGGGTAGCTGGGGGCCAACAAATTGAGAATGACATCATCATGAATGCTTTGACCATCTATTTTTGGTTTGTATCGGCTGTATGGGATAGCGCAGAGTCTTGTTAAAAAAATGTACTGCCTCTCACGTGTTACAGAAGCAATTTAGTGCTTTAACACATCGGTATAAGTAATGGCGTTGACTCTGGCACCTTGAAAAAGAAAATGTCGAAGCATAAGATCGTCTTCGCTTCTCAGAACTCCCTAGAACCATCAGTGAGGTTGGAAATTTTCAGCACATTTCTGTCAGAACCTCTTCGGGGATTTTACACCATTACCGATATTTTTGCGGTTCACTTTCTTGACCTGGGCGAGTTTTTCTTATAGAAAAGAAGAGTTTTCCTGGCTCCTCTTGATGTTTCAGCTTGTTAATGAGGCGATTTTTTCTTGTCAGGTGGTTAACCCTTGCTCTCTCGGGTAAGAACTGTACTCTCCTCATCATGTACAACCTCTAACGAAGGTTTTGATGAATCACACATCAGATTGTGGCCTCATCAACCTGCATTTCCCTAGCGAGTGCCCTCATTTTCATCAACTTGACTGACGAATTCTGGTGTCTTAATGCTTTCATATTGCTGACAGTGTCGTTTCCTGCATCAAACGTTTGCCACATGAAACCTGGTAGCCTTCATTTCTCTTCTTACAACAAAGACGAATGATAGAGCGAGTTTCGAGAATGTGGCAATCTCTAAATCGAAGTGTTATTCAGCCAATGAGCCAATGACAGCATACCTCTACATTTCCTGAGTTAGTCTAGGTTATGACATGTTTATATGTAACAGAAAAATATTTGTTATGATATACAGGGTGATATTTCCTCTATGTGCCGTGTGTTCTCAATGTGTTCTATGTGCTGTGTGTATAACGTGTGTTCTCAAATATCTGACGCACCCTGTACTAGGCTATTTTCAGAAGATATCTACCACAAAGAAAATTTTTTGTAAAAATTGTGGTACGACTGAATATGAAAACAGTCGCACCCGTAATCAAAAGGTTAACCAACTCAAATAAATACAAAATAAAAACACTTCATTACAGTAATATTTAATAAGTACAGTAAATACAGTAATATTCGTTGAAATTACAGATCAGTTTCCATCAACGATTATGTAAGCAAAAGAAAAGGTTCAAGAAGTGTTTATTATTGTATTAAATAAATAATTATGTGACAAATTATAAAGTAAATGTTTCAATAAAACTCATTTCGACGCTAATACTGTGACTTAAGTATAACTAAACCAAAAACTTACACACGTTCAGCATGTGAATATCTTTATTATCTATCATATGTTACAATAGCAAAAATATGTAATCAACAGATCAAAGTGGCATTTCATGTGTAATATTTAATAAATAAGTATGTTCAAGAATGCTGACACAACACACTTTCCTTATAAATGCAATCAATCTTTCATAAAATATCAGAGCTAGAAGTCGCATTTGTCAAATGATCATTGGGACCATGCGTATGGGAAGAATTGGAAACTGAAAACTAATTATTTTCTTTTTTCTAATTTCTATCTCTCTCTCGCGCACACACACACATGATATGTATATATATATATATATGTAAAATGACTCGAAAAATTCTCTGAAACATCGTAGGAACAGTTTATTTTGTTATTGGACTATTAATGTCCAAATAGTTACGCTCTTGTAAAGGTGACACAGTCCATTGCTACTGGAGTGGCTAGTAACATTCACTCAAAATTGTACCCACAATCACCTCCAAGGGAAGCATAAAGCCTATAAATAAATCAAAAGAACCGCTAAAAATGCCGAATGCAATGGCTGTTGCTAATTCGATAAGATGCATTCCCATATGTTGCAGTTCTGGATATTCTCCGCTTAAATGAAAGTTTGCCTGGTCATCCCAAAGGATATTCAATGTCTATTGTCACTTGATTTTTTCTAATATAAATTTACCAGTGCACATTTTGACGAAAAACATATCCCTAAACCTTTGTCACTACGATATGTTCGAAGTGGTGTAGTAGTAATGCCTCTAGTATGATAAAAGACAAGAAGCACAAGTTGTCACAAGAAGCATTCCTTCTTTTTCACAAGCATGATAAATTTCAACAAGCAGTTCTCCACTACGTAAAATGTCATTTTCATAACAGAAACATGTTTTCATCTACACTTTCTGGCTAAAGAGATCAGTCTGAAAGGCAAAATTTAAAAGCTTTTTAATTTATAAATTTCTCCCTATAATCAGAATTGCACGCGACTTAAATACCATTTTAATTGATTAAATTGAATAGATCCATGCTCCTCTGAACACTGTAAATTCAACAATGACCCTGCATGATACATGGTATTGATACATGGGCATGTGTTAATCAGATTAGATGGATCATCTCTTCTCAACTCAATTTCTAAATTGCTTTGCCGCTTTTGTCTACTTTGTCGCCCTGAAATTTGGGGTTTTTTTCGGGATTTTTTTTAATGCGACGTATTTATAAAAATCCATTTATGCTGCGTTATTATCATACATTAAAGTAGATTTTTTTTTAATTCATACATTAAAAGATGGCTGCTTGATAGCTGATGGGGGAAAAAAGAGATAGTTTGCTGGACAACAGCCATCAAACTTTTGAGATAGTTATTCAAAGGCTATTTTCTCGTTTGATGTATACCGCTTAGTAATAATGTCCGACTATCGCACCTTCTTTCTCTACTCATACCCTTCAATCAACAAATTTTCCTGTTGGTCGCATGATGATCATATGAATAAGTGCTAACATTTTACTTTAGTTATCAAAATTGTTTGATCAATTCCATTGCATTTCATAACCTGGTTCGGAAGTCTGATGCTTTTCAGCAAAGGTTTCAAAACAATTAATGAAACACTGATCATCCAATTTATTATCCCTCAATCCAATTTAAAGATTATATCTTTAAGGATAGTGAAGGAAATAACATTATGCCTGGCAATTACTTCGGTCACATTAATTCAAAAAATTCATTAAGTATAAGAAAACATACAATTATTAGATCTTGAACAAGATTATATGTATAATTAGAATAACATTAGAGATCGGTCACTATACCTATCTGCCGATTATCATACACTAAATATATCGCTCAAATATAAGATGATAAATATAAATCCCACTCATTTCTTAACCATTTTATTAGCAGAGTCGTCATCATTAGTAAATCAATAGAAACTGTAAGCACTATGTTCACACTACAAAATTAAAATCCCATTCACTTATGCATTCGCTAAATTTTCTCAGTATTTCACTCGGAATTTCAAATCCCTCTCATATTCTTCCTGGTTTTCTATATTCCCAAAACTTCTCTAACATACACTTTTTTAGGGTTTCGCTCATCTGACGAAACCCTATTCGTCTCACTCCTCTGTCTGTCTGTCACAGAGTTCGTTCTCAGAAACTGTACAAGTTAAAGACTTCAAATTTTGCATATTTATAGCTGAAAGCCTCCGATCACACGATGAATCATAACATTTTGAAAAAGTCTTAGGGTATTTTAATTAAATGAGATAAGTTAATTACATCCGACCAGTTTTGCGATTTAGATTTTAAAACAGAACTTTCGAAGTCAGAACTTCAGAAGGGCCTTTTTCGCGCAGATTAAGATAGCTCCGTGGTCGCAAATTTGCCTGCTAATTAAAAGGTTCCCGATTCGAAGCTTGGCGTTGGAGTTTGAAATTTTTTCTCCGGAATAGATTTAATTATCTAATAGATTCAATTTTACAGAATATTTATAATTTTGTTTTGCCATTTTAAGGTGAAAAGTTTTCTAAAATATTTTATCAATTATTACTTCGACTTTTATTACTATTTTATCAATTCAAAAATTCTTTTGAATTTTGAAAAATTCTTTTAAATTCTTTTTAAAAATTTAATTTTGAATTCAAAAATTATTTTTGAATGTTGAGAAATTGCGAAATTTTAAATTGACTGCATTTCATTGTCATATGTATTTAATTAAAAGAACTTTCGTATTTTTGTGCCATTTTAAGGATTTCGGTTTTTTTTTTTAGTTAAAATTAAATCATTTAATTAAATATGCTTTTCATATGTACAAACATATGCTGTTACAAATGTGTAAAAAGCAGTTCTTGAATATTTTTAATTTGATTGAAAAATATCTTCCAACTGTAATACATTTTTAAATTAAATTTAATGGTGCTGCCATCTATGCCCTTTTTGAAAAAGATTAAGGATTTAATAATTATAAATTAATTATTCGGATTTATTAATTAAAGGATAAAGTGTTTCGAAAGGAATATTAAACGAAACCTTCTGTGCGATCTTCAATCGCACTTATTCACTTGTTCTCTCGCGTCCTCACTTTTTGTTCTTACACCCCCCCCCCTTTTCACATTTTATTCTCTTCCCCTTTACGTCTCCAATCGTGAAAATTGTTGAATTTTTTTTTTCAAACTGCACGTAATTTTTGCAGTACTTACTATGGATACTTATTGGATTCTCGAACCCTTTTTCTGTATTTATGAATTTTACTTTTTCCTGCCAACTCTTCCCCATCTCAGGGCTCCTGATTCTTCACGGGACTCTGGTAATTTTGTAGGGATCTTTTATAAGTAACCACCACATCGAGGAATTTTTGGCGCCCTTTTAAGTGACCACGCTCTCCGTATGGGCGCATGTTCGTTGCGTAAATATCTCCTCTATAGGGATACTGGCACACTCTCCCGTAGAAGTATAATATCTCTGACTCCGTTGTATTCAACTAACCCCTGAATTTGGTTGTGGGAATACTTTACACGGAATATCGTCTTGATTTCTTACTTTTTTCTTTCTCTCATTTAGCATTGACTCATTCTGTAACTTTTCGGTTTCAATAAAATTCAATACACTTCCATTTTATCTCTTACCTGCACATACCTAAAATATTTGCATTACTTCTGTAAAAAGTTACTCGCCTTTTTTTCATTATGTGGAATACATCTGTGCAAATTCATTCTCACGGTTACAAGGCGGCATGCACCAAATGAGAAAATAGTCCTTGAATGACTGCCTCAAAGTTTTGCTGACTCTTGTCCAGCAAGTTGAAAAAGGGGGTCAAGCAGTGGACTCGATAATTCCTCGTGCACTGTTAAAACTACATGTGACACCTGGCACCTTTTAGGGGTGAAAGGCTTGTCTCACTGGTGGCATCTCTAGGGCAGCCAGAGCGGCACCCTGAACTAGGGTGAAATAATGTCACCCCTTATCCAGGGTGCCCCAGGGGTTGAAAGGATGGCTCCCCTAATCCAGAGTGCACAAGGAGGTGAAAAGACGAATATATTTTTCCAACATTCCTGAATAACATTTTAAAAAATTAAATAACGTCTTTTTCGTTACTGAATAAAAATTCATTTATGTTAAATAATTTCTTTTTCGCACTCCAAGCAACTCCTCCTATTGAGCAATAAGAGGTTTGTTTTCGCATCCCAAGCAACTGCGATATCCAGTTGTGGTGAAGACAAACTTCTCCAACTGAGCAAATAGAAGTTTATGGTCAATGCAAGTCTAGTCTCGCAGTGTAACAAGAAGAGATGATAGAAACCCCTGGCTTAATTTAAGCATGACAGTGGAAGCAAGCATGAATATGTGTCAGTGGTGAATTCAAGAGGTGCCCGGGGGGGAAGACATTCACCCCGGAGAAATGAGAGGCCCACCCGGAAGATTGAGATTTTGTGTTTTCAATTGTCAAAAAGTGCAATGACTCCCACCCCTCCTCCCGGAACCACAGAAATCCCTTGCGGAGAAAAGTGTCTGACTTCAACATTGATATGCGCTCCACCAGTGGCTGAGAGGTTCTGCTCTCGAAGCTGGTAGACAGGAGGTGGTGAGTTCGAACCCAATCGCGTCCGTCGGCCTAACCGTTTCGGAGTTTTCGTGGTTTTCTTCGAAACCTTGGATTTCCATGCGTAAATACGGGTTAGGTTCCCTTAGAAAGACCCCCACGGAGGACACTCCCCCTTAGGCCTATATCTCTCGTGTAGATAATCGGCCGTCAAAAATCAACCAACCATCAACATTGATATGTTTTATAAGAAGTTTTTAGCAAAAAGTGGCAGGAGCCGAATTTTTTGTTAGTGAGTAAAAAATATCCAACAATATTATGATTTAATTCTTGCATACTTACATCACATTCTTCCATCACAATCGATTTATTTTTTTAGTTTGTTAGAAATTTCGTAAAAAAATATTTTAAAGCTGGTAAGAAATTTTAAAGCTTCCTGTTTTAAAAATCATGTTTTCCACTTGCGCAAAACTGTAAAGAAATGTTTTAAAAGTCCCATTACTTTGATTTTTTTAAGAAATTAAAAAATATATTTTTTTTAATTTAAGTCATAAACATGTGCGCGTTTCTTCAAAAATTGATGCGCTACAAAGAAGTTAACACGAAAATAAATTAGCTATATAAGCTTATTATTGTTATTATATAGGTATATATATATGTGTGTGTGAGAGACTAATTAAGAATGAATGAACTACTTTTTAAACGATACTTGTATTCTTTTAATAATAATAAAAAATTACATATAAAAGTAAGAAATTCGAAAGCATTTTAAAAAGGATAAACTAGCATCCATTTAAAAATTACATAAATTGATTTTTTTTTTTTTTTTCGAAAAAGAACGTTATTATGTATAAAAAGCATCTTTAGTTCTTATAAAAAAAAAAAAAAAAAAAAAAAAAAAATTATATTTTAACATCGTTATGCACTCTACGTTACTTTTTTTCAATACAAATTATTCAACAGTAATAATTGCAGATTTCTTTATAAAGTTTCTCTTTAGCACTATCAATAGATTTTAATATGAAATGCTTCGTAAGAATTTTCTCTATTGCAATTTATATATTTCTATATAAATTGCTCTAAAGAAAATTTTCTAATCAATCGTTATAGATTTCATTTTCAAATGCTTTATATATATATATATATAATCTATAGATTCCCGCAGAAAATGTTTTATATATTACAAATTTCCTCGCAGACTTCTCCATTAACCCTCTAATTCCCACTAGTGGGAATTAGAGGGTTAATGGTACTGTAACCGTACCTGCGAGTTAATGACAAGAAATCGTTTATTTTTTGTTTTGTTTTTGTCTTATTTATGCTGTTGTGAGTCAAGTAAAGTAAAAATATAAAAAAAATTATATTTTATTATATTTTAAAAGATTTCTGTATGGTATCATATATGCTACCATGGGTAGATTAGGATGAAATATGTAGGATTTTACCATAATTCAAAAGTATTTTATTTTGTGAAAATAATTATATTTTTACATGTGGTATGACCTAAAATAATTTCTTTCTTTGTTTATATATATATATCCAATTTTTTCATATAATTTAATTTTTTTTTCACCATTTATTCAATTTATGCAATAATAATAATAATAAATCCTCATTTTACTTTCTGATTTGGTGTACAATTATATATATAAAACACTAATGTAGTATGAGCGGCAAAAAAATAAACGGTTATTTTTTGCCGATGACAACGAGTGGTTTGTTTATCTAATACATATAAGAATAACAGTTTGTATTGACTGTGTATATCTTTCTGAAAATCTGCACAATTAAGAAGCTAGAATGGTGAAATTTTACATACAGGTGTATTAAAATATTGCGAGACTATAAATTATAGTTCCTTTTTAATTAATAAAAAAAGCCAAGATAACAGCCATTTCTTATAAGATTTAATGTCTTTTGCTGCCAAAAATTCAAAACGTACAATAAACACAGCAATTAATTAAAATATGATAAACTACAAAGCAGAGGATCTGCGCGGGATCAGCTAGTGATATACCACGTAGTACAAACATACTAAATATAATTTACTTGAGTGATACGGCTCAATAAAAAATGTTTTCAGGGCTCGCAGCGTTCCTAAAATTTTCGCACTTTGCTACCACTAAATTAAAACTATAATCTTTGTTGTATAATTATAGATGTTAAATGAATCTACCACGAACAATTCTTATTTAAAAAACTGGTACCAAAGTGCGAAAATTTTAGGAACGGTGCGAGCCCTACGTTTTACACTTAGAATTTTTTAACTTAGAATTTATGCTTATACAGTCAAACTTCCCTTTAACGAAGTCCCTATTTAGCGAAATTTTCTATTTAACGAATTTTTTTGCTGCACCTTGACATTGAATACCATTAACATGTAACTTAATCTCCATATTACGAAAAATATATTCTATATAACGAAGTTTATTCTACTTCCGTGCGTGTACACTGTACAACATTCGAACGGAGAGGTTACTGTTGCGATAGATGTATGAATTTATTTGAGTGGATTGTATGAAAAGGAAATTATTTATTTATTTCAACTTTTCCATTCCTAAGAAGAAATGCTAAAAATTTTCGATACAATAAGAAGGGGATTCCAGTTTCACGATGCAGATGAATTCTCGGGATTCTAACAAAAATTAGAAAATTTTTAGGAACAGTGTATCTTTTATTGCAGATTTTTTTAATAAGGACTTTTTTTGAAATAAGGATTTGGAATACAGAGAAAAAAAGAGAAGAAGTACGCTTCGCTTCAGATTTTGTTTACTTCTCTTTATTATGCTTTTTTTTTTAGATTATGATAATTAAGTTTTTCTCATATGTCTACATTTCATTAAAAAAAAAAAAAAAAAAAAAAAAAAAAAAAAAAAAAAAAAAAAAATTACTGCGCGAATTAATGCACTATTTTCCAATATTTTCATTTGATGTGTATTTTTCATTTTATGTATGATTATTTTTTTATACAAATTTCATGAATTTGGGTTGATTTCTATTTAACGAATTTTCTTTATAACGAAGTGTTTAAGTGTAACGATGAGACTTCGTTAAATGGAAGTTTCACTGTATTTGTACATAGAAATATAAAATTCAAAATAATAATTCTGGATTTACGTCTTAATTTTCTCTGTTTATATATTAAAAATAAATTTCAATATTTTGTTCACAAATGTAAAAACGAAAATTATTTCATTTTATTGTATATCGAAATTATAAGTTTCAAGCAATTTATTTCGGATTTCTTTAACAACATGAGCACATGAATTAAAAGTAAAACAAGTGCCTAACAAGTTTGCAAGTATCTAAAGTACAAATCTAACACTAAGAAGTACAAATTTCCTTTGAAAATAATATTGTAGCAAAAATGCTACCACGGGCTCATGATCACTAATGCCCATGGTAGTAGATCTGCTACCATAGATTTTATAATTACTCATTTTATCATTAATTAGTTTTAGTTTTATTATTTAGTTTTATTTCAATAAAATATTTGAAAACTGAGCAAAAACTTACCACTGTAAATGCCATTTTGTCCTGTTTGTTAGACATGTTGCTTCAAACTAATTTTTTTTTTCCTTATTCATAACTAATATTACCTAAAGGTGCAATTATTGCTGTAATGACTTAAAACATACATTATTTATGAAATTTCGTGCTAAACATTAAATCTGAACATGTGGTAACAGAAATGCCATCATGGGCATTAGAGGGTTAAATACTCTTCAACGAAAACTATAAAAATGGGCGGTCCTTCAGAACTTTCCTTTCACTTTAGTCGATTTCAAACTTCGTCAGACATGCTGAATGCCGATAGACATCTTGAAATGTCCAAAAAATGATATATTTTTTACGAATGTCTATAGATATCCTTAACCCTCTCGCAGCCCGAGATATGCTCGGGCATGCATTTTTCTGTCAAATTAATACTATTTGGTCATTCCCACTAGTTACTTTTTAGCGAAAACTTTGTCTGATTTAATCAGGACATTTTCCCCGATTACAATAGTCAAAAATTTCTACCTTAAAGAACCGGTGATAAACGATTAAAAGTTCTGTAAAAAACGCTCATCGCGAAGAATTACTTACGCAGCGAGAGGGTTAATGTTGTAATAGTAGTATCAATTTACAACATTGGCCAATGTAAACCAAATATTTAAAATAAGATATTAAAAAAAGTTTCTAAAAGCAAAAACTTATTAAAATTTATTTTTTTTTAAATACTATTTATGTATTATAATGTTATAAGTAATGCAAAAAACTCATTTGAATGCTTTTTTAAAAACTAATTTTACGTTATATATATAGATAACGGCAGATGTTGTAAATATGAGCTACGGCATTCAACGACTTTCAAAATATTGGCCAATATTGGGCGGGACATCGGCCGATATCTTTTTGCTACCTGCGACTATATCGTATACTACAGGCATGACGTTCATGACTTTAGCTCACACACTCTGATTTTTTTTTACGTCTACAACACTGGTCAGTCTTTTATTAACATGACCTATTTGGACACTGCATGCATTGAACAGAGCCGTAGATTTCACTTGCCGACGAAGAGAGGGACACAAGCTGCGCAAGTGCCAGTCACCCGTTAGGATACCATATTTCTACCAAAACCTAGTGCACGGCACCTTAATTAGCTTCAATTACCCAATGAGAGGCCAATTGGCACCCCAACCACATTTTCAAGCCTCTATGGCATCCTAATGCTCCAAATGGTACCGCGTTTTTACTCTTGTGTCTCAAATGGCACCACATAGCATCCTAAGGTTCCAAATGGTATCAATTTTTCAACCCCCCCCCCCCCCCCCCCCGGGATTCTCAAACAGCACCGGTTTGTCACCTTCAGTTTTAACAGTGTAGACTGAACTTAGAACAATGGAAAAAATTAGTTTTTTTAGTCCAAAAGTTAGTAAAACACGCAGCCATTTTAAAAAATAAGCTTGGCATCGATTCAAAGTAAAAAAGTAAGTTTTGGACCAAAAACTTCGTTCCTTAGAAGACACACAGAAAAGCGACATAGCAACATTTCGAAAAAATCTTACGTGTCTCTGTTCCTGTGTATACGACAGTTGATTTTGAAAAAAAGATTAAGTTGATAGATTGAAAATTGGTGGCGTTAGAGAGCTTGCCAATTTAGAAAATGCTATAAATCACTAATAAAATATGATTCTCGTGTGTATAAAAAAATACTTTAAGTGACTAAAAAATTCAAAATTTTGAACCGATGAAGGTGATGTTATTCCTTAATTATAAGCACTAACTTTATAATTGTATGTTATGTTCAATTTTACACATTTTGTATAACCATTGTACTTTACATGTTTACATTTTTTGTAGAGTGTGGAAGAAGTTACATGAGAGATAGCAAAATTGTCGGTGGAGAAAATGCAAACTTCGGCGAACAACCATGGCAGGTAATGCTTAAAATAATAATTATCTTAACTAAACTTTTATGGAATTTTTTTTTATCTAAATGTGTCAAAAATGATGTAAAAAGTAATTTATTTGTCTTAACTATAATAAATTGATAACTTAATTCTTATATATTTGTCGATTTGGAAAATTATTTATAATTACATTTTCAAACTGACACTTCACTTTCGTGAAGATAGTTTGCAAGCAATTTACCTGTAATTCGAAGAATATAAGAAAATGAAAATTAAAAAGAATATTTACTAAATTCGCAGCTTTCTGAGAGAAAAATCTAATTTTTTTTTTTTTTTTTTTTTTTTTTTTACATATGCATGTGTCTTCAGAGGAAAGCATCTCAAAATACAAAAAAATTAATTTTAATTATTAACTGTTTGTGAAACAAGATAAAGAATCTTCATTAACAGATTTTGCGCTGGTACGAACGTAACACGAATTGGACACAATTAATAAATAAATATAGAGAGAATCTACAGGAGCCTATAGAGGGCGCTAGTGATGTCGGAAAATATTTTTCTTATTCTTGGTAAAGTGTTATTGAAATTATTATTTATTATAAACTCATTTGAAAGTTTTAGAAATATAAATTCGGATAATTTTTAGCTTTTCATCTAACGTATGACTCTTTACTGCCCCGTGAAAGGTGAAATCGTGCAAAAAAAAAATCATTGTAAACAAGTTAGCAACACATTTAATACTATTATTCTTGAGATTGTATACGACAGTGGCGAGTTTAAATTTTTGCTCATCAGATAGCATATTCAAGTGCTAGAATCGCGCATTACATGCCTCTACGTTTTGCATTTATTGAAGTGAAAACTTCTTTAGGCGCGTTGAGCTTTTTTTGAGATGGGGAAAAACCACTGATTTCGAGACACTGTAACGTAACCGACATGCTAGCATTTTGACACATAGACACTAGCGCGCCAAGCGGTGAATGACAGGAACTTTTCCCTCTTCAGCTCAATCCGCAAAAGAAGAAGGAAGCTAAAACTCACTTTTTCTCCCGGCGTATTGCTAAAACAAATTATTATTTTGTTTTTCGTCAGTTAAAATGAATTATACCGTATTCGTGACCTACCTATTTCGTGTAACTAAAAACCGATAACGCTGTATTTTATCGTGTTGATGGTCTGGTCAATGACCAACAGTATTGGCGGGAATTTCGATTACGGAAGATAAAATACGGGGCACAGATGTCAGATACGCACTTGGGTACCTAATTGACAGCAAAATGGCGTTACTTTATTTTACAAGGTAACCCGGCTACTGTTACTTATTTATTAATAAATTGTTCATTTACTTTTATTTTATTTTTTTAAATTGTACAATTGTTTTGTTCTATAGTTATTAATGAAATTACCGTTTATTTATTGTTGTTTACTTTTTAAAACAATAGAAAATAATTTAAAAATATATATTGTAACTGGTATTGGAAAACGGGCTTTCGCCAAATTGACGTTAAAAAATCGCGCCAAACCTGGTTCGTATATCACATCTCTGCCAAATTCTCGGTTTTTTTTATTTTTCGACTTTTTATCCAAATTTTCCGGATTGTTTAAATTTTCCCTTTCATTGTGTCCCAAGCACTACCTTCATACCAAATTTCAAGATTCTATAGTAGGAGAGCTGTTGAACATTTTTGAGTAGGTATTTGAGGCATTCTGAAAATTTGTGCAACACTTCTTTTGTAATGCCTGAATACAAAATCGAATGTCTGGCTGAAGTATAGCGGACCAAAAAATTTGCCAGACACGTGTCTGGCACAGTTTTTGTGCCGACTAAAGTGTCTGTCATTTTCAAAATATTTTTTTCTAAGCATAAATATTATTCTGCCTCAATCTCAGCGTGCCTCAAATACCTTTTTTGGGTAGTCAAAAAATGGCACTTGACACGTGTCTGGCACAGTTTTTGGGCCGACCAAAGTCTCTGTCGTTTTCAAAATATTTTTTTTCTAAGTATAAATATTATTCTGTCTCAATCTCAGCGTGCCTCAAATATCTTTTTTTTGGGGTAGTCAAAAAATGGCACTTGACACGTGTCTGGCACAGTTTTTGGGCCACGATCCTTCAGCCAGACATTCGATTTTGTATTCAGCCATTACAAAAGAAGTGTTGCACAAATTTTCAGGGTGCCTCAAATACCTTCTCTAAAATGTTTAACAGCTCTTGGACTACTAGGGATACAGGACGTACCTCTGAGTTTTGATGATCGGTGAATCAGTGTCGAAAGGCGAAAGTTTAAGTTCATATATCTTCTGAAATAAAAAAGATAGAAACGTGAAATTTCAGCATTTAGTTCCATTTCCACATTACTTTAGATTTACGAAGTTTCAAGTTTCTGGGAATCACCAACACAAAGATATTGGGGGTCAAAAGTACCCTGAGTTGCTTCCAGAAAAAGATGCTTACGGCTGTGCTTCCAAGACTTGGCAGGGGCACTGCCGTGTCCCCAGATGCTTTCATTAGTACTGCTACACAATTCAACGCATAAAACATTTCCTGACGATTAAAAAAAAACACACGTAATTGTTGAAGTTTTCACTTCTATTGGCACTCCCGGAGTGCCACTGTTTTGTTTTTTTGTGGTATAAATCCACTCATATAACAAAAGCGATGGGCAGAGAGCAGATGTGAAAAACAGAAAAGGGCGGAGCGCCGATTTAAAAAGGTGTAACAATTTGTTTCAAGAAACCCTCCTAAACCATGTACACTAACATGTACTATAGCATAGATCAGATCACATATTGGTATAACTCGTAATGAAATAGGGGACTACCTGACAAAAAAGCTAAAGCAGATGATTCCTAAAATATCACAGAAACATATATTAATGTAAACATAACGCTATTTCCAATTACAAGAATTAAATTACATAACAAAAATCCATCATTAAGAGGATGGCAAATTTGATGGAAACGTTCATCAAAACGAAGAGACGTTTATCAATTTCTTAATAAAGTTGATATCAATTATTAATGTAATAAACCTGTTATACAATATTACCTAAGCGAACAGGGAAGTTTTCTGGCCTTTTTTCACAAAGTAAGGAAGAAAGATGAACCAAGCTGCATATGTAATCCTACATCAGGTACAATATTTCATTATCTTCTTTATCTTTATGAAAAATGTTCCCTAAAGAAACACAATTTCAAATTTGACAATAATTTAAATTTAAGGAAAAAACATATAAAAACTTTGAATAATTCAGTTAACTTTATAAATCTTCAAGAAAAATATAACATATTGAAGACACATTTTTTTCTTTATTTAAAAATATTTGTAAGATGGGATGCTTAACATTTGAGAAATATTTTCTACTATATCCCAAACTGATTTATTTGTACAGTCTATTTCTTTTATTTTATTGTTATCACTTTTAGTTTGTGGTTGTTAGTTCATAATTTCCTTTGTATATTTTTCATATGGGTCATTCTACAAAAAACGTTACTTTTTCTATACATGCAGGGCTCCCAAATGGTCCGCCAACTGAATACCAATATTTTTTTAGAAAAATTTTCTCTTTAATTTTTCTTACAAACCGCCCCGGAACCACCTTTGAAAGTTAATTCTAGCGCAAACCTACCATAAAATTTTCTGTTAAAATTTATTGGTATTCAGTTGGCGGACCATTTGGGAGCCCTGATGGTAGTTAATTTCTGACAGAATATTTTAAAGAAATGTTTTAGGGTTTTTATATAATATAGCACATTTTATATATATATTTGATGAAAACTGATGATTTATGAATTTATTTTATACATGTATTCCTCAGTTACGTGTTACACCTAATTTTCTCTACCAACTTGTCCATTTATTTTGTGAATGTGATAAATATATTATTCATTCACTAGTGTTTTTTTCTCTGAAAATTCTTTTATAGATAAATTAAATTTTATGTTTGAATTATTGTTACAAACATTTCGTGCATCCTCCGTTACAATGAAATTATGTGCAATAACATACATGATATTGTAGCATTTTTCACCTAATAAAAATATTCAGAGCAGGGGGCATACCTTTTGATTTTAGTTGTTAACTGTGGATATGCACATTGTCGTTTGGCATTAATTTTGAAGTCTTCTCATTGAACTAGAAGTGGTCGTGGACTTTGTGTATTCTCCGTTATGGGTTTAAAATTTAAGCATCGTTTATTTAATAAATATAAGTTTTAATTCATATATGCAAAGCATTTTTGGAGATATTTAACTCGTTTCCCATCCTACACTAAATAAGCCTGGCATTATGAAACAAAACATTGTGTATTTGTATCCCCCGTTGAAATATTATTAAGGAATTTGCCCCTAAATCCTTATAAAATAAATTAAGCACCAATTAATGAAAAGACTACACTACCATCTACATAAACCAAAAAGAGGTGAAAGATGAACTACAGATATTAGCAGTGGTGGAAAATTGGCGCAGAGGAGTAGCCTATTGACACCACTAATATTTTGAAGTATTCTTCAACTTAATAAAAACTCAGAAATCCTATCATTAGATAAGCCGAAAAATACTACTAAAATTTAGTGGTGTCAATAGGCTCCTCCTCTGCGCCAATTTTCCACCACTGTATTAGTGTAAAATATTTTGGGTTAAATTTATTTGTTGAAATTTTTATTCTCAAAAAGTAACGTTTTCCGTAGAATCACCCATATCTGTATGTCGGGTTTACGAAAATACTCTGTATTATTGTTATGTAATGTATACTTTGCATAGGAGCAAATCTGAGGCTGATTTGTTACTGGATTGTTGAAGGGATTTCCTCTTATGTCGTTGGTGCCTACACCGAACAGTTGGCTTACAACGAATAGGTGGAATTAAGTGACATGTTAAAATAACATAATGAAAACATCTAAAATTTTATCACACCTCGATTTACTTTCAATGCATTACGGCCATAAATAAACTACGCTACTTAATCCATAAAAGACGGAATTATTTTCTCTTTAAAATGGAAATATTTTATTTCACACCACTTTTTCCGAATAGAAATTTTTGTATAGTTGGTATTTTTGTATACTAATAAAATCATGGAAATTCGAATACGGAAAGAGTTCTAAATGTCGATGATGATAAATATAAAGTTTTTGTATCATTACACCCATATCTCATTAATCTCCAAAAATTAGGCTAAATTGGAGTTATAAGGTTTTAGTGAATATTCGCAATTACGTAGACAATAATTGTGTTGGGATAGATGTTTATACAGGACGGTACCTCAGTGAGAGTTACTTCTGAAAATATTGCGCCTTCCACACTGAAATCTAACAGCCACTCTTCATGAGCTTAGAACCCAAAATAATCTGCGTAAGGTTCCGACATCAATAAAACTAAATATATACAATAATTCAGAAGTTTGAATAAATAATATCATTAGCCACTCGATCTGATAGAAGAGAAAAACCAATATCCTAAAAGACAATTGCAAAAGTTGAACCAGCAAAGTTTCATGATGCAGAAGCAAGCGTTCTCAGCTGTAGTAGGTTGCGTGAAATCGTGCGACAACTGTGCATGAATTATTTCATGATGTAGAATGCCTGGTAGATACATTCACATGCTATCCTACACGATTTTTGAATTCTTAAAACATACTGATTATGATGGACGATCTAAGCACGTCAGTGAGAAATAGAAAGGTCACAATTCACCACAGAGGCCTTGGTAAAGAAAGCCCAGATATAATAATTTATCACTCTTGTTTCGATATTTGGTCTATACGCAGCCTATGAGGTGATGTTTTTCTTCAGGTTTGCCTCTATCTTTTCATTGAATCTCTTTTAAGCATTGGAAAGCGCCATATTTTCCCTTAACAAAACTATTACGAATCATTCTTTCATGACATCATCAGTTACCCTACCAAATAGAGGGGTTCACATCACATGACTTTCACCGTAAAACGTTGAAAAATCTGTAGGACACACAAATAGGAAAAACATTCATAAAGGTACCGATAGCTGTCCTACAGCAGCAGCAAAAACCTGATCGTAACGTCATCTTGCATGTTATCAAGGACATGCACAGGGGGACAAGCAGTACATTTGCATCGGATATTCAACTGAAAAGGATTCCCTTAGGGGGGGCAGATTTCGTATTAAATACAGTGTGTCCGTAAAGTCATGGTGCACATTTGACCGGTCACAGGAAATCGGAAACAAGATTGAAATGTGAAATCTTCTCCAAATAAAAGAAAAACTCTCCAAGTTTCATACCTATTCAGTGCAGTTCGATGTAGCCTCCATTTGAAACAGAGAATCACAGACGTTATTCACTCTGTTAAACCAGGCGTCCTTAACTGTGTGTGGGAAGAACTTTAATATCGTTTAGATATGGGTGTAGGGCAACAAATGGAGGCCACATCGACCTGCACTGAACTAATCTGAAACGTGGAGAATTTTTTTCTTTTACTTGGTGAAGATTTCACATTTCCATCTTGTTTCGTTCATTTCCTGTGACCGATCAAAAGTGCACCATGACTTTACGGACACACTGTATATGCATATTCAGGGCATGCAATGTACCCATAAACGTAATTTGTGGGAGACGTGCGGCTCTCCCATATATGTTCTGGGCTTCACAATTTCTGTGCACGCCACTGTGTGTCATTCCAGTTTTTAGATGAAACGAAAGATGGCTTTGAGTAGCAGCCCACCTCCTTATGTTCCAACAAATAAACAATAAAATAAATTGACATTGTTATTTTTTCCCTCTAGGTTGCCATAGTAAAACAATCCTTTCTCTACCGGAAAATTTCTTGTGGTGGCGCTCTCATAAATCGACAATGGGTGGTCACGGCCGCTCATTGTGTGGCCAGGTATGTATAACATTTAAACATATTTCAAAAGTTTAAACATATAATTTAGCTAAAATTCAATTTGTAATAGTAGGGCATGCATGATGCAAGTTTTGATAAGTTTATTTGAATACGATTTTTTTTTTTATGATGAGCAAGAATAAAAGGAAAAGATAGAGATTTTTTTAAATAAGCATATTTGTGATTGTTAAAATCGAATATGTATGTTTATCAAAAACTTATGAAATGTGCATTTACGATGGTGAATCAAATTTAAAGAAGATTTTTTATAAATTATTTCTGAAATATTTTTTTTAATTATACAGATGTTATTTTTCCAGATAGCTTTCTTTCTGCACACAAAACCCCTAGCATTTTGGGGTCATATCGAGATCGATTAAAATGTTATTAGATGACATGATGAAAAATGTTACTTTATGTTTAAAAACTTTTGAAATACGATGAAAGTAATGTAGTTTTTTTATATAATAACACGCATTGAAAAATTAGAAAAAAATTATGTTATGATATTACTAAAAATCGCTTTTAAATTTCCGCAATAAAAATTCGTTCTGGGCCTTCTTTAAAAATATTTGAAATAAAATTTAAAATCTAGAAAAAATTATATAAAACTACTGCTGAAAAATTATATGACCCCTGCTGAATAAACTTTTAGTCGAGTATCATATTTAATAATTTTTACTCCTTAAAATGGTTTTTTCGTATGTTAAACTCTTATGTTCTAATGTTTTTTCACACCTCTTACAAAAATGTTTTAAATTTATTTTTTATTCGAACCCATTAGTAATTTAAAATTATTTCGACTTACAAAATTTATTTATTTAACACATTGAATTATAACATTTTTCATTTAGAATGTTCCGTACAAGTTTTAAAATATTTGAACATTTCTTAATTATATATTTCACTAAACAATAATGCGTAAAATTTGTCTTTAACGCCAATTTCAATTGAACGTACCTAAGCGAAAAATGCCTGCAATATGCTATGTATCTGGAACAAAAGAAAAAAGAGGGGGTGTATTTTAGTGGACTGTTACTCAAAAACCAAGTGTCACTCATAAAATTTACAATTTAACTTTCTATTAAAAGATGTTTATTATCCTAAGTTTTCAGAATTTTTTAGTCAGTCCCTTTTGAGATATTAATTAGCGAAAATTGCCAAAAACAGACTAAACAGTTTTTGATGAGCTGTACAAAAAAAGGAAAGGGTTTTCTGGATTGAAATTTGTAAAAAGTAGTCCTAAAAGAGTCACGTGCAGGGACGTGGAAGCAGGGACGTGGCTGGGGACCTATGAGCCTTGCTTCCGCAAAAGAGTGGGAATAAGTGAAAGATAAAAATATTTAAGGTGAGTTTGATCTCCTTCATAAAAACTAATGACAGAGAAATGTGGTATTTGATCTTTTATTTCTCCGGTCTTGAAGCATGTTTTTGACCTAGATCCTTAAGTATAATAAAAATTTTATAATTGCATAATATGTAGACAATTTTATGCTGAACATTTTGATGTTGATTCCTCTTGATCGGTACAAAACTAAATCAGCGACACCATTTTCCATAAAACACGTTTTTTACCCAAAAATAGCTGTGTAGTTTGTTAAAAAATGGCCACCCCGAATAAAAACTATCTGTTCAAAAAAAAAAAAAAAAAAAAAAAACTATAAGGTTTTTAAACTCAGAAAACTATGAAGAAAATTTGGGTAAAATATTAAGAAAATTAAAAATGTCGAGCGACACCACCTTGGTAATTCGAAATGGATTGACCCTATTTTCTTTATTCTTTGGACGATCAAATTACTGTAATAGTTTCAATGCCGATCGAATAAATTTCAAAAGTTGAAAAGGTTACATTTTGTTGCCTGAATGAAACAATACGCCTGCAGAGCTAGTGAAGCAAACAGTTTTTCTAATTGGATTTAATTTGTAAATAATTTTCAGTTACATTTCCAAAAATCTTACCAATATTTGTTAAAATCTAGTCTATATTTCCTGAATATATGTATGTATGCTCTATAGTAAAATGACGTCACTGATATTTTCTAAATAAAATTTTAATACCTTTGACATGTAGTTTCTAATTTATGTATTGAATTTTGGCTCTTATGGGTTAGAAATACACCCAAGAGGCTATGTCAATGTTTCAAGTTCAGGATAAAAATCTATAAGTAACGTATCACATTGCTAAATAGCTATAAGTAATAAAACATAGGCCCTTTTACACTTTAATATAACCGTGTTCTGGTCTGTTTTGAAAATGTTATAAATGTATTACTTTTATTGATAAATTTATTTGAAAATACGATTAGTGTACTCATCTTAATATATCTAAGCTTTTCTGAATGCCAAAAGGGGTGAACAGAATAACGGTAATGATGGAAGGAAATTAAAAGAGATAGATCGCAATTGGGGACCTCAGAAGACAAGGGATACAAATGACAAAATTTAGATTTGGAGTAAATTGGGTTCAAAGTTGGAACATCAATAGTAATTCACTGAATGAAAATAAGAAAAACTTAAACTTACGCTGTCAAAATTTAATAATTAAAAATCTTACGATACTCATCAGCGTACATGTACATAAAAACTATATTAAAAATACATTACAAATTATTCCCAAAGTTTCGTGCTCTTTCTAACGAGCCATATTCAGGGGAGAGAGTCCTTGACCTCCTCGGAGCGAAGTTTCCAACAGCACATTCACTTTCACGACATCACAACTGAAAACATTACGGTAACTGATCATTAACACAACCAAAATCAGTACTGCGTTGGATATGGCGCCATCTGTTGTTAGGCTAACACACTACAATAAGAAACTAGGAAAACTCGATATAAGCACTACGAATGTATTTCTTTTAAAATATTCAACCAAACATTAGAAATTTGAAATGAAATATTGTCAAATGGGGTAGATCACGGATATAACCCACAGGTTATCCATAAATTAATTGAGAAGCTCAATAGTTATCTCCAAAGCGCCCAGTTAACTCGTCCTACTTACAGAAAAATTTCTTATATTCCAGCAATGTTTGAAAGATTAAAGAGGATTTTCAATAGATTCAGAATTCTTCTTGTTGCCTCCCCCTCAAATAATCTGTTTGCAGCTATTACCAGAAAGCAAGATCCTCTACCAATTTTATTCCATCATGGTGTTTACGAAATCCCTATTCAACTCAATACTAGTCTATTAACTTCATATATTGGAATGACAAAACGATGCCTGTTTGAAAGGATTAAAGAACATAAAAATGATTTAAAATTCAATAGACTATCTACAGCTTTATCTAGATTAGCATTTAAAGGTCGTGTCAGGGCAGTTCATTTTGACAATGTAAAAATTATCTCTAAATATTCCAACCCACTTAAAGCCCTTATACGTGAATCCATAGAAATAAGTCTAAGAAAAAACGAGGTATGCAATGACAATATTTCATTTCAAATTTCTAATGTTTGGTTGAATATTTTAAAAGAAATACATTCGTAGTGCTTATTTCGAGTTTTCCTAGTTTCTTATTGTAGTGTGTTAGCCTAACAACAGATGGCGCCATATCCAACGCAGTACTGATTTTGGTTGTGTTAATGATCAGTTACCGTAATGTTTTCAGTTGTGATGTCGTGAAAGTGAATGTGCTGTTGGAAACTTCGATCCGAGGAGGTCAAGGACTCTCTCCCCTGAAGATGGCTCGTTAGAAAGAGCACGAAACGTTGGGAATAATTTGTAATGTATTTTTAATATAGTTTTTATTTACATGTACGCTGATGAGTATCGTAAGATTTTTAATTATTGAATTAAAATATTAAACTGTTGCTTATTTGATAGCAGTCTTTGAACTTTTATTTCAATAACTGTTAAAGAAAAGTGGAATACAGTATTTTTTTTTAATTTAAGTAGCGATTAAAGAGTTAAGTAGTTAAGTATTTTAAAGAGCTTAAGTAGCTGACCTCTAGAATGCAGCACGTAATTAGAAAATCACTTCTATTTATTGCCCTCCAAACAAATAGCCTTATTTCCAGATGGCCTGTGCACTTAGCTCAGTTTTTTTTTTTTCAATTTTGTCACTTATACCCCTTGTCTTCTAGAGTCCTCAATTATTTTCGAAAGAACATTGCAATCTACTTGTGAAATTTTGAAATTTAGACCAGAATCTTTATGACAGTCGACGTAAAGTTTTGTACCAATATTTATTAAAGTAAGTTTTAAAGCGTTAGTTCTGTGACCAACACTATGAATTTGCAAAAGAAACAGCTTCGTGCGTATTTGTGATAATTGCCGTAACAGGTCTCGAGGAACAAAGAAGAAGCAAACTTTGGCGGTAGAATCAAAACTTCGTGAGCATTGTCAAGTGGCAGACAGCAAGCCGAAAAGCTGTATTCATTACGAATTTCATTCGTCGCTGTATTCATTGCGAATTTCATCGAGGAAAAGTTACTACAAAAGCCTGGGCGTCGATGTGTTCCGTTCTGGGAGAAAATACTATATCAAAAAGGAAATGTGAGTATTGGTTTTTGCGGTTTAAAGCTGGCGATTTCGATGATAGTAATCAGAGGCGATGTGGAGACCGACCGAAGGTTACAGGAATAAGGAATACAGGATAAGGAATCGCAAAAGTCTTTGGATGCAGATTCGTCTCAAAGAAAATTTGTTGAAAAGTTCAATGAAAATCAGTATACCATTCCCCACTATTTACAGGGACGCTTTAAAAAAATCTTTCTGTCTAAAGCGCTTTAAAATTTACTTGTACACCTAATAAAGTTTTAGAAATGAAACACTATTATAGAAAAAAAAAGGGATCGGTTTAACATTAAACTGTATAAGCTGTTTTAATATTCGCATCGATTATTTTGTCAATGTTCCATTTTTCCTCCACAGGTGTTTGATATACTCCAATTAATTCAAAAAATATTCAATCGAACTAAGAATCAGCAGTTGATTAGGTTCACGGATTTTTCAACACCCTTATCAATAAAATTAGCAGTGTATGTCAGTATAATTCAAATAAAACTATAATAGTTAAGCACTTAGCATATAATAGAAGCACTTAAAAGCGTTTTTGTTTAATTTCGATCATGGATTTTCAGCATGTAACAATTTGAAATAGGTAGCTTTTTAGAAGGACAATTTCATCCACTAGAACCGAAATTCTATTACAAAACTTCGAAAATAAGCCCAAAGTTATGAACTTTTATATGTGATATATACAGGGTATCCATAAAAGAATACCCCAGAAATAAATTTTAATAGTATCAACTGTAAGCGTTGTAGAGTGTTGGTTCAAGGTCGCAAATACAGAGTAAATCAAACAGTTTTAGATAAGCGCATGCGCGAGTACTGCTTTGTTAGTTACTCACTTGTATTGCCACATACGCAAAATGGCGACTCCTGAGCGTAAAACGTTATTGCTGGGCTGAAGATTTAAAAGCCGTTAGAGCCATGCGATTTTTTCCTTCGGGGAGCTTTATAAAAGACCGTATCTACGTTCCACCGCTACATAATGAATTGCCAGAGTTGAGACACAGAATTGAAGAGGCTATTGCTTCCATTACTCCGGACTTGTTAATCGAAGTGTGGGAAGAATTGGACTTTAGATTGGATGTGTGCCGTATAACTAAAGGTGCACATATTGAACATTTGTAAGAAAAACTAGATTAGTTTACCTTCTATTTGATGTATGATTTGTTGCAAATAGTCTAAATTAAACTGTTATAATATATCATTGAAACTGGGATATTCTTTTATGGACACCCTGCATATCACTGGTTTCAAGATACTTTTAATCGTGAAACGTATGAAAAAAGATTAACGTGAATGACTAGATAGACACACATATGGATTTTAATTTTTTAACAAATTCTAATATTAAAAATAAAGTGATAGCGGATGATATTTATTTAGCACAGACAAGGTGTGGTTATCGCAATGGCAAACGGGACAGCTGCCCAGGGCATCCAACTCTAAAAGGGTTTCCCAAAGACTAAAATCGGGTATTTTTTCTTAAAATAAGTACAAATTTCGGTTTAAAACATGTTATAAGGGCCCCCATCTGGGTCTGTGCTCATTCCCCCTGTAGGGTTATTCGGGTCCTGAGCTCGAAATCTGAATGATGAAGTCATAAGTATGAATTTCAGTAACGTTATTTATTTAAGAGATTTGATTAAATTTGAAGACTGTTCAATATTGTCATTTCCTAATTGATTATTAGGGTTTCGTTTCTAATTTTTACATAACCAAAAAAATATTTAACCCGTCATTGTTAGCGTCTTTTTTGTAAGACGCCATTGGTCGCATGTGAACGTTTCTCTTACATTACTCTCTCCCAATGTATATGTATTGCACGTAATGAAAATAGTTATAAAATCTTTCAATCAGTGAAATACAATATAATTTATATTTAAAGATAAATAAGGGAATATTAAGTTCATTTCAAAATAATTAAATGCATGGTTATTTTTTAACCTAGCATGAGGGAAAAGTTCATGGAGCGATCAAAGACGGGGTTAAAGCTTTCACATAACCGTATACCAAATGTAAATGCTCACGTAACCAACTATTTTATTGTGCCACTATACAAGTATTTTCATATTTTTTCTATAACTTTAGGAGTCAAACTTCAAACCTTCGAGTGCGCCTCGGTGAACATGATATAAAACAAACATCAGAAAAGTATGCCCATGAAGAAATGGCAGTACGGCGAAAAGTGGTTAATCCTGGTTATAACCCATCTAACTATCAACATGATATTGCTCTGCTTCAGTTGCAAAGGCCTGTCCGATTCCGTCGCCACGTCATTCCAGTCTGCTTACCTTATGATGGAGAAGACTTTGCTGGTCAAAAGGCGACTGTAACGGGCTGGGGCCGAACTCGTTATGGTAAGTTATGGTTTTGTACCACATGCATAACAAGATAATAAGATTAAGGGAAAACAATGCAAGCATAATTTATCAACAATATTATAAAATCATACGAGTTGTAATTTTGCAACTGAGAGAAAAAGTGTCCAGGCCAGGATTCGAACCAGGGACATTTGGCGTAAGCTTCCAACGCTCTTCCAATTAAACTAGCCGGGACAAATCTGGCGGACCTTCCTCACCCAGAGAACCTTGTTGATTACGACATCTGGTCTGATATCTGAATCAGATCAACAGAATATATCGCAGGTAGTGGAAAGCCAAGATTCATCGGCTACGTAATTACACTACATTAATTTTAACACAATTATTCTAATTGGCAAATAAATCATACAAGTTGTAATTTTCCGGCTGAGTGAAAGAAAGTATAGGCCAGGATTCGAACCAGAAACCTTTGGCTTAAGAGCCATTATTTTGAAATTCAGACAAAAAAGTGATATTTTGATAGTTGTATTTTTTGATTTGCTTGATATTTTTTTATGTTGAAGTAGATCACATTTAATGAATAATGTGCAATTTTGAAGCCCTGAAATGATTTTCCCTTCGCTGTAGAAAATGTCAAAGTTCAAGGTTGTGACCGTCATTTTTCATGAAAAGTGAAATGCGAGTATGTTTGCAGTGCTAAAGCTTGGGAAAGCAACGACATCCCAAAATTCTTTTGTGATGAAATATTAGCATAACACTACCTGCTTAGTAAACTGTATTCGTTTCCATGGGGCAGTGTTATTTTACATTGTTATGTTGCTTCAAAATGCAATGAAAATGAAGTTTTTCTCCGTTTTCCGATCGTATTTTATTATTTAAGCAATAGTACCACAAACTTTTTCTTATAGAATATCGAAGTGTAATACTAGGACAATCTAAATAATATAATACTTACGGGAATATTGCTGCTGTTAGCAGAAATAGTCTGTTAAATATTCAAAAATTTCAAAATTGGCAACATTTCAATTAGTCTTTTCTCAAAAAAGCGTCACAGTTCAATAAAACAAAATGTATCACGTAGTAGTTGAAAATATGTACAAACACGTGAAAAGGAAAAAAAGTGGGACTTCGTCATATTTTTAGAAAAAAAATAACAAAATTTACAAAAATTCACAGTCAAAATAT
The DNA here is from genome assembly GCA_963932465.1 of Maratus speciosus. Lineage (NCBI taxonomy): Eukaryota > Metazoa > Arthropoda > Arachnida > Araneae > Salticidae > Maratus > Maratus speciosus. The sequence goes on along the minus strand of OZ010787.1, from coordinate 337,637,725 downwards.
CCCGTTTAAACTTCCCTTTTTTCCATTTATAACAAGAAAGGGGAAAGAAAAAGGGATATTTCATTTTCTCATAGGGAAAAAAAAATATGACAAGGCCCCACTTTTTTTTCTTTTCCATGTGTTTGTACATACTTCCAACTACTACGTGATATATTTTGTTCTATTGAACCGTGACGCTGTTTTGAGAAAAGACTAATTGAAATACTGCCTATTTTGAAATTTTTGAATATTTAACAGACTATTCCTGCTAACAGCAGCAATATTCCGGTAAAGTTTTATATTATTTAGCTTTCCTAGTAGTACACTTTGATATTCTATAAGAAAAAGTTTGGGGTACTATTGCTTAAATAAGAAAATAGTGCGGAAAACGGACAAAAACGTCAATTTCATTGCATTTTGAGGCAATATAACAATGTAAAATAACAATGCCCCATGGAAACTAATACAGTTTACTAAGCAGGTAGTGTTATAGTACTAACATATCACCACAAAAGAATTTTGGGATGTCCTTGCTTTCCCAAGCTTTAGCACTGCAAACGTACTTGCATTTCACTTTTCATGAAATATGGCGGTCACAACCTTGAACTTTGACATTTTTTACAGTGAAGGGAAAATTTTTTCAGGGCTTCAAAATTGCACATTATTCATTAAATGTGATCTACTTCCACATAAAAAAAATATCAAGCAAATCAAAAAAATACAACTATCACACTTTGTCTGATTTTCAAAATAATGGCTCTTAAGCTACTAATGCTCTGCCAATTAAGCTATCCCGGATAAATCTGGCGTACTTTCCTCACTCACAGAACCTTGTTGATTATGACATCTGGTCGGATATCTGAATCAGCTCGACATAAATAAATCACAGGTAATGGAACTCCAATAAACGTTGGATACGTAATAACACTATATTAATTTTAACACGACTATTCTAATTGGTAAATAAATCATACAAGTTGTAATTTTCCCAACTGAGTGGAAAAGTGTCCAGGCCAAGATTCGAAATAGGAAGTTTGATGTAAGTCAGCTTTTTTCATTCAGTTTGTGAAAATTATAACTTGTATAATTTATTTACCAATTAGAATAATTACGTTAAAATTCATATAGTGTAATTACGTATCCAACATTTCTTAGAGTTCCATTATCGGTGATAATTTCTGTTGAGCAGATTCAGATATCAGACCAGATGTCATAATCAACAAGGTTCTGTGGGTGAAGAAGCTACATCTGATTTGTCCAGGATAGATCAATTAGCAAAGCATTGGCAGCTTACGCCTAACTCTCCTGGTTCGAATCCTGGCCTGGACACATTTTCACTCAGTTAGAAAATTACAACTGGTATGATTTATTTACCAGTTAGAATAATTGCGTTAAAATTAATATAGTATAATATTATAAAATGTCTAACATCATAAAACTTGTTGATTGGCCCTCACAAGTGCATCCTAGAGCTTATTTTCTACCAAAAAAAAGCACCGGAGCCCTAATATTTGCAACAACCGTATTCTACCAACAACCGTAGCTTATCCCCTTTCCCCTCCAGCAACATGCTTGTATCAAGAATTATTTTCAAAATTTAAAGCGTTTTTTTAAGCAAAAAAAAAATTAAATATCTTTATATGCTTATAAATACAGGGTGTCCCAGAACTTCGTATACAAACTTGGAGGGGGGTAGAGAACATCGTTAGAAACCATAATTACATAGGAAAGCATGGGTGGAAATCGATAGGTGGTGCTGTATGTGAGCTCTCAAGGTCCGCAAGCGTGGCTTCATCAATGTAGACTCCGACTGCGTGCAATCAAAATGAATCACACGGACAGGACAACAACCCTCACGGAAACTGACCACGAGCCGCACATCAACGCTTCACTGTTAATGTGTCGTCGGTTATCGTGGTGGACAATTTAGCGGAGCCATGCATCTTAACACCTCGACTGGACGCTCGCAAGTATCTCGTTTTTATTCAGGAGGTTTTTCTGGAAATGCTTAACGATGTCCCTGCACCCGTTTGACTCGGAATGTGGTTTCAACAGGATGGGGCGCCATCTCATTACGCAAGAGGCGTAAGTGACCATTTGGAAATAATTGGATTGGGCGTGGCGGTCCTGTCGCATGCACACCCCCAGATCCCCTGATTTATCTTCTCTTGATTATTTTGTCTGCGGTACCATGAAGAGCATTGTGTACGACACGCCCGTAAATTCTGACATGTACCTGGAGGCACGAATCTCCATCGCTGCGGCTACCATCAACGCAACAACCGGAATCTTCGAAAATGTTCGCCAATCCATGTCAAATAGGTATCATGCATGCATCCATGCCATTGGGCACAATTTCGAACAGCTCCTGTGATGATTGTAGGTCATACATTGTTCTCTTTTCTGTGTAATAAAGCGTTTTACACTGATTTCTGCATTGTGACCTTATTGTGTCTTTGTGTCACTTTATCACGTGAAGGTGATGTTTCCGACCATGCTTTCCTATGTAATTATGGTTCCTAACGATGTTCTCTACCTCCCCCCCATGTTTGTAAGCGAAGTTCTGGGACACCCTGTATATAATAAAATCTAATGAACGAACAGATAGCAAAAACATTTATAATCAGAGGTAGAAAATTTTTAGAAATTCTTACTCGCCAAGAATTTTTCTTTTTCTTTTATCAACCAGCTGAATACAACATACAGCACTCTTCCGATGAGCTTCGGTGAACATTATTTATACGTACAAGTGGGCTTCGATTGATAATTAAATTCTAAAAATAAGGAAGTGCCGGAGCTGAACTCCGGTAAGTTCCGGCGCAAATTAGGCACTGTAACCACGGGACAAATCTATGATACGAAATGTGTTATGGATTTGAGTTAGGAATCAATGTTGCAATGTACAAATTTTAGATTTAGTCGCAGCTAGCGCGAAAAAATTGTTGTGATAGTCTCAAGTTATCAAGGCGGGCTGAAAAGAATTTCAACAATCAGGGTAAACCAGCATATGATGATCACGTGATAGCTAAAATATACCGCGGCATATCTCTTTCATTGTCTGTGACTTAATTCCTTTATTAATTTAAGAAAAATTCAAGGTCAGTATGCAAATAACTTTATATTTCAAAATCATGTTCCTAGAAAATTATACAAACTGCAAAAATTAAGTCAAAGTTAATAATTGATTATTACATAAAGATGTATTATATATTTCTACAGATTTTTTCAAAAATATTAGGATAAGAAAATAAATACGTTTGATTGCATTAATCATACTATATTTTTTTATCACAAAATGTTTTCTTAAAAGAGAAGAAAACCATAATAATTTATGCAAATTAAACTTCTGATGAGTAACTAATACAGTGAAATGTTAATAAAAATGAGTAGAGATTAAATAGTATACACAGCATATCTCAGTCATCATCACAATTTTCATTTATTACAACACTTTTATTATTGTAGTTGTGATAACTGGTTGACTATGCAAGATTCCTTCAACTAAATCTTTGCCAACAGGCAACCCACTTTGCTCTTAAAAGAAATGACCAATATATAGCAGAGCAATTTTGTGTCACTATGCCAACTAAAATACTGATTTAACATAGAAAAGTAAAGAATAAGTACGCACAAAATCCAGCCAAAACTACTTTGATACTTGGCAATTTTCTTTATTCAAGTACGAAGATCACAAATAATTCCTTTACAAACATCTTTAGTCATAATTTGGACCATATTTTAAACGAAGACTTAATCTCAGGAATATATTTCACTGTAAATTCATTTATATAAGCAAAACAGCCACATCCCAAAATTAGAACACAGCGATGCCAAACATTTGGTTAACTTTCCAAAAGTAATCTCCTTACTTCAGAAAAACAAGACATCGGTTGGAACATACTGCCAAAAGAACTTTAACACCAGCTAGAACACACACCTCTCACATCAAGGTAAACAGCATTTAAAGAGCTGGTTGCTTAACATCAGCCAATCAGAGCAAAGAATTGTGAGTCATTCACTAAAAACTCCCGGGCATATGCAAATCAAATGATTTCCATAAAATAAATTTGCCTTCAAAAATAATTGCATAATTTATCTAGAAAAATTAGCTGAATGACTTAAACTTTTAAAACTTAATACAGCCAAAATAAACTTAAGAAGGCATGACTTGCAAAAACTAACATTTCACAGTTTGTGAAAATTCATATGAATCACGATACCACATGAAGTGAAGCGAAGAGATGAAATGTTTTGAAAACCAAACATGGGTATCAAAAGTTGCAAAACTTAAGAAGTAATAAAAAAGATAATTCCTGAGATAGATGCAAGATAGATAGATAAATTTTTAAAATATCCAAGAAATGTGCAGGAAATAATTAAAAAATAGACAAAAAATCGCCCTTAGTGGTCTGCACAGGCCGGAATTTCCAGGCCCGGGCTCTGCCCGGCCCGAACAAAAGCTATCTTGCCCGGCGTAGAAATTAAAAGTTCAACCCGAGCCCGGCCCGTACAAAAATCAATTAAAACATGCCTACTCGGCTCGTTCAAAAGTCAATTAAATCAGGGCCGATCCGGCTTGACTCAATTTCTACAAAAAATCAGATTTTTCTTAACATACAATTAAGATTCTTTTAAAGAATGCTGCATACATATTTGTGGTATGATTTTACAGTATATTTTAAAATTACTATGTGTTTGCAAGACAGAAAATACACAATAGCAACATTAATGATTGCTTAGATTCTTAGACGTTTCAACATTCAAAAAAGAATTCATTAAAAAATTAATGTAGTTTAGAAAAAAAGGAAGGTTAAAAACATCATAACTTTTGAAGCTGTATAATAAAAAGTAGATTTTTGAAAGTATTTCCTTGTCATTTATGAAGGCTTTTCTCAAATCCAAAGGATCTGCTTTCTGACACATTTTTTAATTCATTTCTTTCCGGAAATGCCTAAGATTGGCAGGTGTTCTTATTCAGAAACTATATAATCGAATGGCGTTATCTATGTTTTGATAAACGCAATATATCTTTGAGAAAATACTGTCAAATTTAGCGTTTTGAATCGAATTTCCGGAAGCGATAGCACAGGGAAGAAGGAACGTCACATAATCTCTTATATCACGATAAGTAATTTATCAAAAAGGGAAAACACTATTTGATTCCAAATCCCTTCAATAGTCTGGTCTGTCAATTTTATGCCTTTACAGTTAAAAATGAGTCAGAAAATATGTAAGAAAGTTTCGCTTTGTTGAGCAGTAAATTTCATAACCACCTTAAGATTCCATTAACAGAAGTTCATTATCGCAATTAATATTTTTACAAAACGTATTGTGCCCTACACATTCTGAGAACAATTAAGTCCAGTTCCGACCCGGCTGGACTATGTAGAAAAAAATGCAAGCTTGATCTCGACCCGATACGAGTCTGCTGAAAAAAATTAAGCTCAGGCTCAGACACCATGTAACAGTCTGATGCCGATCCCTACGCTGGGCATATTACATTTAGGCACTGATGTTATCAAACTAGCATCGGCTCGTGACGCACATTTATACCTATTCTCGCGATAGTCATATTCATTGAAAATTCTTCATATTTTATCGGTTCTGTTTAAATTTTTATTTCGGCCCGGTAAGCCCGATTAATTTTTTTATCGGCCCGGAAGGCCCGTTCAATATTTTTGTCGGTCCGGCCCGTTTGAAAGTTAGCCTTCATTTTGCCGGGCTGGGCCAAGCTCGGGCCCGTGCAGACCTCTACCTTTCCAGCATATTTCTTAAGAAAAAAATTATATATTCAAATTTCAAAGTCGTCTCTTCTGACAGAGTTGAACTCTTTCAAAAAAGGAGTCTGGAAAAACTCACAGTCCACGCAGTATTTCAAAGTTTTTTTTACCTAGTGTTTAAGCTATACAGAATTTGATAAAAATAGCTTTTCGTAAGGCCTTCGTTAATATATCGGCAAGATTACCTTTAGTAGACACATGAAATATGTTGAGGACATGAGTCTTAACTAGGTTATGCAAAAATTTATATTTTTAAGTTTATGTACCAATTTTTAACATTTTCGGCTTTCTTCTTCATGAAAAGGATGGCAGCAGTATTGTCACACAGTAAAATTGGTTTTTGGAGGCTTAGTATTGAACGAACGAGAAAGTTTTGAAGTTTTTGAAGAGCTAATAAATTTTACTTCTGCTCTGGCTTTTGGCACAGCTTTGTTTTACGACTCTCCATGTGACAGGGAGGCCGTTTAAAAACATGCTGACCATGATTTTCTATCATTCGAAACGCTGGCCTGTGATGCATCAGCATAGGCTGCGAGTTGGAGAGGAAGATTATCAGAAGTTAGGTGGAGACCCAAAGCTTCCGTAGAAGATTGATACATCAGGATCTGCACCAGTCGTTTCCAGTGTTCCATCCCAGGCTTTTCAGAAAACTGCGAAAGTGCAGTCGCGTTGTATGCTACATCAGGACGACATCGATTGGCAAAGTTCTGCAGGCACCCCGGGAGTCTACGCTAGGGTATGTCCTTCACTGGTGATTCAGCAATTTCCTCATCTGTCAATGTGGATGGCGACGGCCCACATCCAGGTGGGAAAAGATGAGAAATATTAGTCTTATGAATTAAATTTAACTTTTTCATACATTTCTCTATATATTTCGCACAATTAATATTTGTAAATTTTCCATGTTCTTCGCTCTGAAAGTCAGTTCCTAATAAATTCTTTATTTGTCCAAGATTTCTTACTTCATAAATACTTTCAATTAATTTTATGACTTTCACTAAAATTTCTTGGATTTCAGCAAAAATGGAAAAATCATCTACATAGACCAGTATAACTGATTTTTGTTCATAGGTATAAACACATGTCATGCCTTCAACTTCTAAAGACCCATTCTCTACCAATTCTGAATGAAGATCAGTATACCAGTAACGGCCGGTTTGCTGGAGACCATATATTGCTTTGTTTAATTTTAACACAAAATTTTCCTTGCCAGCGATGACATAACCTTCAGGTTGCTTAATAGAGGTTCCTCGGTCTATGTCTCCATATTAGTATGCAGATTTTATATCCAAAAGGCTATGAGCCAAAAGGTGTATCCAAAAAGCTGTGTGCCTAGGACACACACAAAAGTGATAATGAAGAGGCGGATAAGTGAAAAGTTTACAACCTGGCTGATTCTTTCTTCATAATCAATCCCATCACGTCGATTAATTCCCAAGGCTACTAATCTAAATTTATAAGTACTTAACAATCCCTCAGCATTTCTTTTAACTGTATAGACCCACTTAGTGTCCATTATTTTCCGATCAGGTGTTTTTGGAACGGGGGTCTATACCTTTCTTTCTAGCATTGTGTGTATCTCCTGATCCATGGCTTGGATCCAGTGAGCTGCTTTAGGTAATACTTCAGCTTGTTTTGGAGATCTCGGAATAATTAACTCAGCTACCATTGCTTCATTACTTAATGGTGTTCCTATATCTGCAATTAATTTTAATTGAATTGGTTCCTCATAATCAATAACGTTTGAAAAATTAACTTTAGAGCTATCATAAATTATGCTGTTTTCTCTACAATGTTTCTCCTATTCAGAGTTACTTCTTAATCTTTTGCCACAAGGAGTAATAATATAAATATCAGCTTCACCTTTGCTTGCACCCTTTTTCCATTCGGCAATCTTTCTTATTAGGGTAACTGCATCCTTCTCCTCTGCCACTTTTCGCTTGTCCTGAGTTTTTGTGGATTCGTTCTCTTCATCTGCTTGTAAATGCTCAGCTTCAGTTGGTACCGAGGATGCAGTTGGTATTAACAGTTGTTCTTCCTTCTGAAGAAGGCTAGGACCTGAAAAACAATTTCATCACCAAGATTAATTTTCTTATTCTGACGATTCTTGGGCTGTCTTGCCATTAAAAACTAGTTGCTTAGATTCCACTATGCTGTTGTCTTCAGGGAACCATACTCTGCAACCGCTTGAGCCATATCCATTACTTATAAAAACTCCCCTTCTTGCTCGAGGTTGGAATTTGTTTCGTTTTTGTTTAGCTATGTGTACATATGCTATGCAGCCATAAAATTTTAAGTATTTGATACTGGGTTTCTTTCCATGCCACCTATCAAAATGCATAGCATCAATGGTTGTATGCAATATCCTATTTCGGATATAATTCATGGCCATTACTTCCTCCATCCAAAGACGGTTTGGTAAATTTGCTGCTACTGAAAAAGTCTTCATTCCTTCAAATAGGATACGATTATTTCTTTCTGCACACCCATTCATTTGCGGACTATATGTTTAAGTTCTTTCATGCTTTATGCCCTGTTTGTGTAACATGTTTTCTATCTGTCAAAATTCAAAGCCATTATTAGTACGAACGGTTTCTATTTCTCTCCCCGATTGTCTCTCTACCATGGTAATGAAATCCCTTAATTTATAGCATGCCTAATCTTTGGTTTTTAATGGATAACAGAAAACTCGTCGTCTAAAATCATCTACAAATGTCAAAACATGCATGTAACTCCTTTGAGAAGTTGCTGGGAATGGTCCCCAAACGTCGGAATGAATTAGACAGAGAATTTCCTTAGAACGGTTATTTTTCAATTTGGGATGCATAGCACGGGTATTCTTCCAAGAGCACAGACTTCACAGTATATTTCTTTACCTTGCAATATTCCACAATTGTCAATTAAATTCTCTCTGGACATTCTTTTAATTATACTTATATTACAGTGCCCCAAGCACTCATGCCATAAGATGACGTTATTTCTTTCAACAGCATAAGTGCTATTGTAAAGACTCTCTTTACCAATATTTTTACTTTGGAGTTCATCCCTAGATGGTCTCTTTGGCTTTACTAGCTTTAACACATAAAAATTGTCTTTTAACTTTTCTATGTATAAATATTTCAATTTCGGAGAAAACATTCTGAACCCCTTTTCTATGTTAGCATGCATTCCCGCTTTATCCATCTTACACATTCAGGTCAGGTTTCTATGTACTCTAGGTACATAAAGAATACTATGTAGGTTCACCGTATTAATTTTCCCTCTGTCTACAATATTAAAACTTACATTTTGGATACTTTTCACTACATGAGGGGTTGTACCCATTCTTATTGCTGAGCCACGGGGAGGATTTGTTAATGAGGTAAAATATTGTTTATTCTGGCACACATGAGAATTGGATGTAGAATCCAATATCTAATCGCAACTTAAAGGTAGAGTTTCATTTATATAACATTGTTCTTTAACTATAAACTCAGTTACAAAAGAACCAGTACTGCTAACACTTTTATTTTTAGATCCTTTTACCTTCTCTGTACAACCACATACGAAAATGCGTACTTTTACACACTTAAGTGATTTCGGGAGTGAGCATGCTTTGACAATTTTTAATTGTGTGCGAAATTTGAGTTGCCAGTGCCGTCTCTTAACCTTCTCACCGCCGCGAACTGATATATCCGTTCACTAAGCTGTAGGTTTCACTGCAGTAGAAGCATTTTTTAAATTAATATAACTCTACAAATATAAGGCAGTTTTAAAATATTTTGTTATGTATAATACTCTCAAGGCTTATACTCCTTTACGTAATTAAATTATTTATGCCATGTTATAAAAATAATCTGTTTTCAGGCTTTTTAAAAAATTGCAGAGAAAACAACATTACAATTCTGCCCTTTGGCTCGGCGGTCAGGAAGTTAATACACCAAGGAATTTTCTCGTTCTTTCCAAACACCTTCATAACTTTTTCATTCAAAACAATCATGTGAATTGTTAGAATTATGTAAAATAGCAACAAGTTCAAATTTAAAAAGAATAGATCAATAGTGGTTAGAAATCTTAAACTCACCTGTTGTGTCTTTTATAATGCAATTGGGATTTTTTTTTCTTGAGTGTAAACTAGCCTCTATCGCACTCAAGACACAACTGAAATTAGCAACGTACTTCACATTTATAATGCGCACTCTTACACAACCCAACCCTACACATGGCCTTCATTAATTATTTTCAGGGCAAGGGCCAAAAGTTGCACAGATAGAATTTTCATTGTTGACCAATGCCGTCTCCCTCCCCCCCCCCCCCCCCCGCCCGGGATTGCACTTATACTACAGCGCCTATAAGATATAGTGTGGAAAATGGCTACAAAATAGTGCTAAAAAATTGAATCCCATAAATGTACAACGATGCTGAATAACAAGATGTCGATCGTAGTGCCATCGTAGTGATTTAAAGACGATAGTCATTCTAAAAGAGACTCTTTAACCTATTTCACGTCATTCTTTAACTAAATTAGCTTATAACAGACCAAAATATGTTATATTTATAGTTTCCGATATTTAACATTCTATAATTTTTGAAAACACAGTGTTTATATTGAAAAGAGTTACGAGATGGCGCTCGTATCAGCATATTGCCGCTGAGCATTGTTGGAGATTTATGGGATAAAAGTTTTTAGCACTTTTTAAAGCATTATAGGAATAGCTGTTTTCCACACTGTATCTTCTAGGCGCTGTACTTATACTCTAAAGCGAAAGCTGGGTTCCCGGGGCGGTCATCCCTGTCATCCCTGTTGACCAATGCCATCGTATTTATTATTACAAAGACTTGTCGCTGATAATCCAAAATCCTTATTTCTCTACACCGTTTTATGAATACAGTCATAATGAAACACAAGGTATAATGAAGCTTTTTCATGTTAGATTTATTACACTCACTTATCATACTTACGTGTGACTCACTTATCACACTCATGTGTAATTCACTTATCACATTTACTTCGTCTAACCTATAAAAGTGTTAAACCACTTACTGATTGGGAAGTCAAGACCTTCTCATTATTACTTTATTAACAAAATATTAACTTCTTCGAAACAGTTAGTAGTCCTCAAATGAGACTAACTACGGCATTCAAATATAGTCAAAATTTCAGTGGTAAGTTCAGGCAATCACTTCGACCAACCAACGTCTTTCAAGTGAAAATCACTTCTAATTTTTCCCTGTCTTTTCTTAATGACTAAAACGTCACATTGCGCATGCTCAGAACTCACAAATAAGGAAATTTATATTCTATGATTCGAAAAAGGGGTCGGTTACTTTTTTTAAGTTCTTAGGTTACTTTTTTTAAGTTCTCAGGTTCCTTTATTTCGTGAGTCACGAGAATAAATTAACGGTTGTTTTGTGTTTATAGTGTTTATGAAATATTCCTAATTGCACTAATTTAAATCTATATGAACTTTCATTATTACTTGCATAGTTTTTTGGAGTGCTGGCTCTTCGCTAGAAACTAGAAACAATTAGTCTCATTTATATAATATCTCATAAATTTATAAAATATTGTAACGAAATGTATGAAATATTATTTTAAAACATATGACACTGATATTTTGCATATGCTTCTTTCGCTAAAGTATTTGCTGATTAAATACTTTAGTGAAAAAGAGCGAAGGCGAACTATCCTTGAAATACTAGCTCCAATTTTCCTTTTTTATTATGATCCCTCTTTTTAGATAACAAAAATCAGTTTTGAAGAATGATCAATACTTCTTGTGGGCTGTTAAGGAAAGCATTCATTTAGAACAGTAAAAATATATATATATCTTTCATATCTTCGAGCATTTCGCAGTGATTATACAATTTGGGTATACGGTAATTCAGAGTTTATACTTCATATAATTGGAACCATCAGAGCACGCTACTCGGATGTCTAAAAAATCCCTGCCAGCCCGGCCTACAGGCGGAGGTAGATTTGAAAGTTAAGTATATTAATTTCACCAATAAAAACTAAATCATGATTAGAGATAAACCCACTTTAACAATTTTATTTGGCCACTTTTGACGAGTTTTTACTTCATTTTTAAATAAGTGCTGGTTTTATCAGAATTAAGTTAAGGCGGTAATCAATAAAATACTTTTCCATGCTCAATAATTCGAAATTTTCTAGCACATTTTCAGATTCATTTTTAATAGAAAAAATATGAAACTTGCTGCCGTGATTTTTGAAGATATTTATAAGCAACCTGTGTTTTTATTTTTCGTTTAAATAATTAAATCTTGATTTATAAACAATTATTTTCTAAGTAGGATAATATTTTTCGTTTCTAACACAATCGCTTTGGGAAATTCGGTTCAAAATGCATAATTTTTTGAAATATATTTTGCCTCTATCAAAAAATCGATCATTACGGTACATTATATAGTTTCTGAATAAGAGAATCTACCAATTGGATGCGTTTGAGAGCAAAAATGAATTTAAAAATGAGTCAGAAAATAAGCAGTTTGGATTTGAATACACCTTTAATATGATGATTTTTTTTCTTCAACCGCTATGTATTTTTAATTTGTTTTTGCTGTAAGAATTGGTCCTATCAAAAACTTGTCAATATAAATGTTGTAGATAATATTAAGAAGATATATAATAAATTCATGCGGATTTTATATCTTGTGAATTGGCGAAGTTGTGGATTTTTTCTTCTTCAACTCCCCCTTTTTGTTTTCGTTTTTATTTTTTTTTTCTCGGTACGAATTGGTCCTATCAAAAACTTATCAATATAAAAGTTGTAGATAATATTAAGAATATTTATAATAATAATAATAAATTTTTGACCCAATTTTTAGAAGTAATAAAAATTTTAAATTGATTTGATATGTACAAAAATTAAGAAGCTATGGGGTTTTTTCGGTTTTCACAAAACCTCTCCCTATTTCCGTCCCCTTGGTCCGATTTTACCCATTAACGAACTTGACCGAGATTTTATGCCCCTTGATTTTATGTATCAGTTTGAAAGTGATTTGTGCAGAATTATGGAATTTATCGTGTCCAGAAGAAAGTGATATATAATGAATGAACTCATAAGCTCCTCTGACGATTCTGTGAGTCATTCATAGTTTCTTATTTTACATACTGGTTTCCTATATTCATTTCTAAATCATCTTTAGAACTTTATCAATTTCTTCATATATTTGTGATTTCAAATTTATTATATATATATATATATATATTTCATATATTTGATTTCAAATTTATTATATATATATATATATATATATATATATTTCATATATTTGTGATTTAAAATTTATTATATATATATATATATATACAGCGGCGGTCAAAAGTTTCCGGCCAGTTAGTTTTTTTGATTTGTTTGACAGAACGTTTTAGCGAAGAAGAAGTTCAATTTCTCCAAAAGTTAGGAATAAGCAAATTACCTCTGACCACGTGATTATTTTGATTGGTTAATTAAGATACTTGATGCAAAGGGGGGCAATTCAAAATTCGCGCGTGCAAAAGTTTCCGGCCATTCGTCATTCATTAGTTTTTGCTATCGCTAAAGTGTTTTTTTGGCCATGTTTGTTAATTAATCAAGGTGAATAATGTATTTGAAATTCAAAAATGAAAAGTTTAACAATTTATTGTTCCTAAATGAGCGATTTGTTTGTCGCTAAAGGGACAATCCGCTCGTGAGATTGCGGCAAAGTTGTCGATCGGAAAATTTGCTGTAAAAGATATTTGTAAAAAGTATAAAGATGGTCATGGCCTTCGGAATTTGCCACGGTCCGGGGGACCCCGGAAAAAGACTTTTCTTGTGGACAGAATTATCAGAAGAAAAGCAGTTGATGGCCCGCGTGAAAATGCCGCCGCAATTCCACGCCATTTTTGGTGTTAGAAGCGATTTATGGTAGTTGAAACAAGTCTATCTACAGTGTCAAGGCGCTTATGTGACGTAGAACTTTATGGAACAGTCGGTGTTAAAAAACCTTCCATAAGTAAAAAAATTCAGAGGGTCCGAATGACGTTTGCCAAGGAATACAAAGACTGGACAAGTGAAAACTGGAAAAAAAGTACTATTTTCAGATGAATCGATGTTCAATCTTTTTGTGAGTGATAAAAACATTACAACCGACGACCTAAAAACAAAAGATAATGTGCGAGATACATTATTTCTACAATGAAGCACGGCGGAGGACACATTATGCTGTGGGGAGCATTTTCTGGAAAATGCGCCTGTCCGTTATTTGAAATCCGCGGCAAGATGAATAGTGCAATGCATAATGATATCTTGCAAGATCATTTGCTGCCTTATTGGAGGGAAAATTGTGGTCTCAACTATTTGTTTCATCATGATAGCGACCAAAAGCATACATCCAAGCTCGTCAAGCAGTGGCTTTTGCACAAAAAACTTCGCTTTTGAAATGGACAGCCCAATCATCCGACCTGAATATAATAGAAAATCTTTGAAACTAACTTAAAAACGTGTGTGGAATTATAAATATTGCAATTTAGCAGCATTTTCACAAAACTTGCAAGAACCGTGGACAAAACTTAACATTAATGATCTACAACTGATCATTGAATCGATGCCGCGTTGCTGCGCCGCAGTAGTTATTGCTAAATGTATGAATACAAAATACTAATTGTAAATGTTGTTGATCACTGTTATTTTCTTTTATAACACCATTTTTTTCCAAACTTGCCAAGGTGGCCGGAAACTTTTGAGAACATGCGTTTTCTTTTGCAATTAATTTTGTCAATTAAATTTATTAATATTTAATTTTTATTCCATAAATAAGTTTTTAACTGTTATGTCAATAAAGTGTATAAGTATCACTTTGAGATTCCTCTTCATATGGGTATACTTACAAATTAGCCAAAAAAATTATGCTGGCCGGAAACTTTTGACCGCCACTGTATATATATATAGCTATTGATAGATAGATAGATAAAGTTTTTTACTGAGGGTGATTTTGGGTTCTATGGGTCATAATCGGTGTAGATCTGCAAAAATTTTTCAGAAATTTCAACATAGGGGAGAATGTAATAGGTAGTATTTCATACGAAATCTACCTAAAAAGGCTAATGTGGAGGTGGTATAGGTTTCATGTAGGTAATTTCTTCATTGAATACCATAACACCCGCAAGAAAAGTGACACATCTCGACAAAAGTAAATTTTACAGGAGAGGCAAAAGAAAATTTGCATGATTTTACTGCAACATGACATTATAGCACTTAGCTCTACATGCAGGAATGAAAACGTGCATAAAAGCATAAAACACTTTAAAATGAAGACGTAGGATGAGGTTTGGAGGGTCAGGTAATTTTATCTCCCCGCATAATCCACCCCTCTTCTGTGATCACAAATGGACATATAGCGGTTTGCCTCATAGCTACACTTATGAAACTGTTTGTGTAGCAAGATGCGCCTATGACAGACCTATTAGTGGAATAAAACGCAAAATGAATTTTTGCGAGATGTGTCACTTTTCTTGCGGGTGAGCGATATGATAGATGTAAAGTACAGTCGTGGAAAAAAAAATAAACACCCCCTACTAACTCCTCAACAAATTACCGTAGAAGAAAGTTACTGGTACCGAACGATTGGAAATAAAGTCTACTTTTGAATGATGTATATAAAATTGGCTTAGAGGGCCATCTACATATTAAAACGAACCATAACTTTGTTTTTTTTTCAATAGCAGTACACAATTCTGACAGCATAAATGAATTCTACACCATTTAATTAGCCTAAAAACAAATTTTTATGCAATTCGTACCACAAGTTTCCGAGAAATTAATTATTTTAAAACGAACGTATTTTAAGGGCTGTATCCAAACTGAAGTTCGGTACTCGATTGTTAATCGAGAGAGCCCCTTTCTTGATCAAGGCTCCTTAAGCGTCACTCAAGCAGTCAATGAAGTCTGCTAGATTACAGGACAGCGTAAGAAATTTCAAAATATCTAGTCACTTCTATCATAGACGGCCCCTTAAACCATCATTTTGCCGTTTTTTAAGCATAATTTGAAAACTACTTAGAAGAAAAATGTGAAATTTTGGAATTCCATAAAACAGGACTTAATAAATCTAAATCCATCAAAAAATTGTAGGTTACAATTCATAATTTTTTCGAATATTAATTTCATAATTCATATCATAAAATTATAAAAATTGCAAATTCAACGTATTTATGTGTGGGTATATTAGTATTATTGCTACACAAAAAATTAGCACATTAGGAGCATAATTTCAGGAGATATAAATAAAAATATGAAAATGTAATTTAACATTAGAAGCACTAAATTTTGAATGTTTATAATTCAAAAACTTATTATTCAAATGACTAGAAATTTTGTGTCTAGGGATAGTTTAAACCGAAAATTTGAAATATCTCGTTAAAATTGGGTATTGCCATTGAAAAAACGAAGTTTGGATTCGTTTTAATATGTAGATGCCCCCCTAAGCCAATTTTGTATAAATCATTTAAAAGTAGACTTTATTTCCAATCGTTCGGTACCAGTAACTTTCGTCTACGATAATATGTTGAGGAATTAGTAGGGGGTGTTTACTTTTTTTTCCCAGGACTGTACATTCTCCCCATCGTCATATTCCAAGAATTCATCCCACATTCATTATCAATCCCTAAATATTCATTTGCTTTAACACTAAAACGACCGTGAGGGGTCATTTTAACCCCTACCATATGAATATATTTCGGTTCGAACCAGAAATTTCTTTGTAAAATAAGTTTAAAATACACAAAGAATAAAAATGTTAAATAAATATGTTAAACAGATTTAAATAAACATTCCGGTGTACAATATTTTTTATTAAACTTGAGTAAAATTTCCGGTCGTTTTATTGTTAAGGGGGATGCTGATGTAGCACCCATTAAATTAAGGTCATTTTCGTAGGGGGGGGGGTATGACTAATTTTCAAACAGACCATTAGATTAGACAAACTTAAAACAACAATTTCTATAAAGATAAAATTAATCTAACTGTCAGGAACCTCAGAACAAGAAAATGATTGGTAGTTTCCACTGTAGGATCCTTCTGTGTGGTGGGCACTGCTTCTTGTTAACAATGGCTCTGAAACAAACAAGGTTTTAAAAATTTTAAATTGAATGCACAAATTCCGAAAAACATTCATTTTCACAAAAAATATATTACTACTATATTTTTAGTTTTGAAGTGATATTTTATAAAAAAAAAAAAAAAAAAAAGGAGAGGGATATATTTTCTATAAAGCCACACTTGTCAAAGAAATAGAAATTATAAAGATAGATTTGATGATTTACCAGATAAGTACATACCTCATGTAATTTCACTCCATATTTGAATTCGATTTACTTAATTACCAACTTTTTCACAATGCCCACCAGTTCAAAAAACATCAACTTGAAGAAAAAGCATTTAAAAATTTTAGAAATGGTATTGACGCTTAGGCAGACGATGCAAACAGAAGCCTACAGAAGCGCATTTTCTTCTTCTTCTTCTTAATTGAGCGCTGAACAAGGTGGCATTGGAAACGGAAACAACATCGAAGTTTTTAATATAAAGGAAACATTTTTTAAAGATTTTACACCAGTATCCCCTTTTAAATGAATTAACGTTTATTGTTTGATTCATCTGATCATTCTTTGTATCTGTATCAAGATTCTTAATTTAACATCTAGCATAATTTTCCTTAACACCAGGGGCGTGCCTAGCGGGGGGGTGTTGGGGGTGTAACACCCCCCACTTATTTGGAAGAGTTGGTAAAATTTAGAATAGTCGGAATGTTAACCCCCTGACCGCTGAGTAAAAGGGCAAATTTGTAATGCTGTTTTCTCTTTAATTATGTTTTTAATGATAAAAAAAGATGTTTTTCCAACATGATATAATTTTTTTTATTAAGTATAGGTATATAAGCCTTGAAGGTATTAATCATAACCTTATTTTTTAAAACTGGATTATGTCTGTATAATTATATTAATTTAAATAATGCTTCCATTGCAGTGAAACCTGCAGCTTAGTGAACGGATATATCAGTTCGCGGCGATGAGAAGGTGAAGAACACACCCTGCAAAAAGTACCCTCTCCCGTCGTCAGTATCATTTCAATTCTCTGCTGTAAGTCTTTAAAGGGGAAAAGAAAGAACTTTTCAAGGAAGATTGTGTATGATTCTGTGTAGGAGCTAGGGATTGCCAGATAGTGGAGGTGATAGATATAGAGAGAGAGTCGCGTTTCTGAGAATTTGAGACTTTCGTGAAAGGAAGGGGGAGGGGGTGGTTGTTGCAATCTCTATTGTAAGTTTTCCCATGTAGCATCTTTAATTGTTCCCTTCTGCTATGGACTGATTCTTAGAATTTGGTGACCTCTTGGCTCTGGATTTGGCGCTAGTTATTTGAGGTTGCTGCATTTAAAAGATGAAGTCACGGACACAGAAGAAGAGCGATTTGCAAAAGTTTGTTTTTGTCGCATGATGGCGGGTAATTCAGTGAAAATTTTATGCACACACTGTGATCGCGTACACACACATTTCACAGAAAAAAATAAATTTATATCGCCATATAAGAAAATTTCATCCGAATGAAGACATCGACCTCCGGAAAGTGAAACGGATTCAATGTACAATATGTAGATATTTCTGCATTTCTATTAGAGGCCTGCATAGTCATATTCAAACAGATCATCCAGATGTAAAATTATCTTTTGAAAAGGCTCCTGTATAGCCCCTCTCCCCCCACCCCCCTTCTACAATCAGTTGGAATATCGCTTTCCGAAGCTTATGCACAGTCTTACGACACCACGTCATCAATGTCCGGCCGCATTTTAGACTGGCAATTAAAACTTTCAGAAATAGCTTGTAGATCTATCTTATACATACCCTGCCTCGTGCATAAAGTGAATTTATGTGTTGAACTGGCGTGCGAAGAAAGCAATATAATAAAATATTTCTACGACAGTATTCAGGATCTCTATAACTTCTTTTCACTGAGTACAAGGCGATTCGGCATACTGAGAGAGAAAATTGAAGTTTTTCAGAAGAGTCTTACCTTGAAATCTTTGTCGAAGACAAGATGGACTATGTGAGCGGATTCAGTCAGAGATATTTTATCGTCCTATGATGCCCTCATCCATATTCTGCAAATTATTTCTGAAGACATGAAGGTTGACAAGGATGCTCGAGCTAAGGTGGCAGGGTCAAGAAGCAAAATGATGTCATACGATTTCAATGTTTCTTTACTTGCAATGAAAACAATTATGTTTAAGACAAAGTTAGCAACAGAGCAATTGCAACGTGAAGACCTGAACATTTTAGAGGGAACCGTCATAATGCAGAAAACTTACGAAAGCATTCAGAAACTTCGGAATGATGACGCGGCGGCAATAATGAACTTCATTAAGGAAGCTAATAACATCTGTGAGACACATGGAATAAATCAAGATTATGAGTTCAATTTGCGGCACAGGCGACGGAGGCCTCCATCGAAGATTGACGAAAATCCTGAAACTGCAGTTCTATTTACACGACAGAATTATTTTAAAGCAGAAATTTTGAAGGTGGTAGATTGGCTTACAACTGCATTTGGAGACATTCCTAAGTCGGTATTTGAGAAAGTTAAACCACTGGCCTGTCTCCATCCATCAAGGATCAAGTATAGCTCTACCGAGGACATTTCTAAACTATGTCAATTATTCCCTGATGATCTCAAAGATATAGATAACTTGGAATGTGAAATTGATCTCATGTCCTCAGAAATAGCTAGTTCTGAATCGGATACAATTGGCGCAGCAGCGCAAAAACTTGCGGGGAAGGCTCATTTGTATCCTAACCTTTTTTGGCCTACAAGTTGGCCTTAATTATTCCAGTGACATTGGCATGTAATGAAAGAAGTTTCAGCAGGTTAAAGTTAGTAAAAAATTACTTGCGTATCACCATGTCGGAAGAGCGACTGGACGAACTAATGCTATTAACCTGTGAAACAGACATAACTGACATGTTGGATTTAGACAGTGTAGCTGGAAAATGGGATAATCTGAAGGATAGGTGGGAGATAATTTAAAAATGTAGAAGGATAATTTTTAGTCTCTTATACTAATATATATCTTTTTTTTAGCATGCAAGATTTGTCTTTTTTATGTATTTTTAAATTTATACACTTACATTTCACAACAGCATGAGGTTTTATTTATGGAAACATAAATTCCGAAGTACTTCAACATTCTTAAATTGTTACTTTTGAGAACTGGTTAATGTACGGTGCATCCGTACACATTAATTTTTAAATCGTAAGCAGAATCCTAATTAATAACAGGATTCTCAACTCTACTTATATAATAAAATAATTAAAAAAAATATTACACATACTGAATAACAGCATTTAATTTCGACTGTGGTTAAGGATGGTGGCAGGTGAACACTTAAGACTTTTTGTGATTTTTATAAATTCACAGTATTGTAGAACAGTTGACTCCGTCACTGAGGGGGGTGGGGGGTGGGGGGTATCACAAAGCCTTTCTCACCCCCCCCCCCCCGATCTTGCAGTCGGCAAAATTCAGTTCACACACCCCCACTAAAACAGCCTTCGGCACGCCCCTGTTTAACACTAGAACCGCCGGAAATTTTATCCAAGTGTTGTAAAAATATTTTGCACCAGAATTTTTATTTAAAACTGTATTTAGATACTTTATTTAACTTACTTCTCCGTGGTACATATTTAAATTAATTTACAGAGAAATTTCTGGTTCGAATCGAAATATTTTTATTTGTTACCAGTCAAAATGACCGCTATGGCCGTTCTAGTGTTAAACACCTTTTAACGTTTCATTAGAAACTTTGTCCTACGATCCTCTTATTATCCTTTTAGCAACAAAAATAAATTAAACTCTTTATAAATATATTTGACAAGTGGTCCTTTTCGATCACAAATTCAATTACGTGAACTTATGTCCAGTAAAGTAAGCCTAAGAAATTTCTATGACGCCTTGATTCATCAACATAAATAAAATGGTAGTATCTGATATTTAAAAAATGTAAATTAGAAGGTTTTCTGATATTGGCTATGGTGCGGTGTCAAAAATTAGCATATTTTATTAGAATATTATGACAGATTTTGGGAACTCCTGTAGCGCTAAGACCCCGGAATAAAATGAAAACCAAACCAGTTTGAAATTATTTTGCGTTGATAAAGCATTGTGATACATTTACACTTTACCGTTAACGTAAGATGCAGTTTACACTCAAAAGTAAATAATCTTAAAGCCGGATCATAATCGACAATAATGGTATCGTCCCCATAATCTCAAGATTAATTGATCGATTTTAATCAACAATACATGCTCCTCATTACTACGGTTGAAACGAGGTCTGCTAAAAGGTAGTGTTCAAATAAAAATAACTTCTCCAAAATTCCATTAATTTGTAATCACAATATAATCTTTGCATTTTTATTTATTTATTTATTTTTTTTTGTATATATTAGGGGAGAGTAGCCGAATTTGGACCACTTCACATATTTTCAGGTGTAACTCATTTAATTTTTGGAATATCTGTAAAACATCATTACAGGAGGTCAATCTATGCATCTACTAACTAATTAAATCTTTAGATCAATTTCTTTTTGAAAATCTTAAATTTTATTTTAATTTGAAAAAATTGTCAAAAGTGATCCAAATTCAGCAACTGGTCGCCTAAGTTGGACCCCCAGTCTCCTAAATTGGACCAAATAATATCAGGATGTTTTAATGGCTAGGGAACATAACTAATGTTATTAAAAGCAAAGTTTGCGATTAATGAAACAATCAAACAAAATAACAGCAATGAAATATAATGAAATCAAATATCTGAAAATAAGAGTAATTGTTTTAAATCAAAATCTATTCAAAATATAAATCAAAGTTATCAGTAATTAAGAATAGAAATTATGGAAATAATTGTCAGTTACTTGAATAATAATGAAGGAATGTAAGGAATGATGCAAAGCTTACACATGAATTTTGTTTATTGACTTTTTTTCCAGCGCACACAACATGGAACCGTATTTGGCAATCTGAACACTGAATCATTTCTGCTATTTTATTTTTCTTACAAATTAGGCAAAACCAATCATCACTGTCTTGATTTTCTTTTTAGATTTTGAATTATTAGACACTTTTTTTGCAACAGAATTTTTCTTTACATTATGTTTGTAGTTCTTCCATTCCACCATTTCCTTGCTAATTGCATTACGCCTATTTTTTTTTTAATTTGATGTTCCAATTGCTTTTGTGATGTGATAGCTCCCTTTTTGTCGGTTCTTTTTTCTTTTTTTCTTTTTTCATTTCAAGGTTTACTTTATATGGCGAAGATATTAACACAACTGTTTTTGGCTCCCTCTGTACTTTGATTTAACTGAATTTAGCAAGGGGGATAACATTTCTAATGATTTTTTGGCTTTTGGGGAGGATTTATAGCTGCAGCCTTCTTGCAGGTCAACTTCTTCACAACTTACTCTCTCCTTTTTATTTCCTATATCTTTAACAACTTTTGCTTTCGCGGGTGTTTTTCTTCCAGGCAGTTTGTCTGTGTCTTTTTCAATATTTTCAAGATTATATTAAAAAATTGTTAAAAATTATCCTCTATTGAAAAATACGCTACGATTAATCAAACACAAACATTATATATTCAAACGATGTGGAATTCAGCCCCACTCACCGAAACCTTGAAATAAGCACCCCCCCCCCCGGAAGGTTTGAAATATTATGCGTTTTAATGGCAAAAAAGTGTAATTGAACCCTTCAGAACTGTAAAAAATCTGCCATCGCAAATATCATCCAGGTGGGAAATGTTTGAATTGAACTCTGTAAACCAAATACGCCGTAGGAATAAGGAATTCAAAGAAAACAAATACAAATACCGGGTGAGCCAAAAGTTCCTTAAAACTTTAAAAACTCATAAAAAAAGAAATTATAATAAAGGAGTGCGGTTTGCAAGAAAGGGCTCAAAAGGGGGCAAGAAAGGGTAGTCCTGTATTTTGTAGCAGAAAAAAAAGTTAAAAAATCACATATAGAGGGCGCTGACGAATGTTTTGGAGGTCATTTTGAACATTTCTTATTGGAAGAACAAATGAATGGAGCGTATTGTTGTCTGGTTCATTGTGTTTCGGGTCGTCAACGCCCTCTACATGAGATTTTTTAATTATTTTTTTTTTGCTGATAAAAAAATACGACTACTTTGTTAGCCCTTTTTTTGCAAACCGCACTCTTTTATCATAATTTCTTCCTTTTTTATGAGTTTTTAAAGTTTTAACGAACTTTTGGTTCACGCGGTACTAGAGGTCTGCACGGGTCGACATTTCCAGGCCCGGGCCCGGCCCGACTCATAGAGAAAAAAAATCGGCCCGGCCCGATGCAAAAATTAAAAGTTCGGCCCGGGCCCGGCCCGATAAAAAAATTAAAAGTTCGGCCCGAGCCCGGCCCGAGTGAACTTCTACAAAACATTAATTTTTACGTCGAATTGGTTAAAAAATTTTCACGTACGAGGAGTTCTGATCAAAAATATTTATCTTTACTTTTTCTTCATGTTTATAATCTTTATTTTTATAGACGTGCAGCAAGCTGAGATATTTATTTTTTTAATGAATGTCTATTTCTTGTATGTAAATGTTTCAGTTATCGTTAATATTGTTAATGTTAATCCATATTCCACATATAGAAGTGTTAAAAATCGGGAAAATGCTATACAGTAATATCTTCTAAGATGGAATTGCATAGAAAAAAAATGCGTTATAGACGAGTTCTCTTCTTTGCAAGTGTAAATGTATTATATATTCTTTTCTTACTTATTAGTATATTAATTTTGCATGGATCAACACGTTTTTCAGTTTAAAACAAGGTTCCGTCATAGTTAGGTTCATTTTCGCACATTTTACTGTATTTTAATTTAGTTATATTTTCATATGCGTAGAAATCTTCTATTCTTTAAAAATAATAAATTTAATGTTAGTTTAATGTTATAAATATATGTTATATTATAATGTAATAAAGTTTAATGTAGAATAATGGCGATTCAAAAATGTATGCATTTTTTGCAAAAACTTTTGAGCCAGGCTTAATTTAACTGACCTTTAAATGGACCAGGCCACGCTGAGACAATGATTTTCATATGGGCTGGCTCAAAACTAGGACTGAAAATTTTGGGCCATGAAGACTAGGAATGAAACCAGGCCAGGTTCTGTACAGAAAAATTAAGTTAGGCCCGGCCCGGCCCGGCCAGGGCCTTCAGAAAAAAGTATGGCCCGCGCCCGGCCCAGCCCGAGTGCCGTGAATGAAAATCGGACCGAGCCCGGCCCGCGGGGAGGGCCAGGCTCGGGCTTCGGGCCACGGGCCGGCCCGTGCAGATCTCTACACGGTACATACAAGATAAAAGAAATTGGAAACAAAATTTATTGTATAAACATGTAAAAATATTTTTATATTTATATGGGCATAAACTATATAAAAAAATAATCCAGATATAAGAAAAAAACACAAAAAAAACTTGCATGAAGATAGCAATCGATTATAAAATAAAAAATTAAAAAAAATAGTGTACAAAACGTACCGTCCTCGAAATTCATTACTTAATTTTCGAAGTTATGATCGCACATCTCGTCCAATTTAGGCAACTTAAATTGGCCCAATTACGGCAACTGCGTCATTTCTTAAAACACATAATCTCAAGACTAAGAACAGAAACGATATCAAACAAATCCGCGTGAAAAATATACGCAATAAACAGATGAATTCATATATGTATATAAAAACATAACAATTTACCTCAGTTTTAAAGTATTCACTTACGTTTAGAAGGAAAAAATTAGATCAAAACAGCTAACTTTATGTTTTCTAAAGTTGTTTGAAAACAGCACGTGGTAGGCGGTTGCTTCTTCTAATCATGGGTGACGTCATTCTGATGAGTAGGATTTCAGCGGTAGCTGACGTCTCTTCCTGTAAGTAACGTCAGAATGGCAACGGTCCAATTAAAGCGGCGGTCCAAATATGGCTACTCTCCCCTGTCGCTATTTTTATAGCGCCTTCTCTGCTTTAAAGTAACAAAAAATAGTGCTCATAACCAGGGTTAGACAAATGCGGTTACCAGGTCGCCACTGGCGACAAAATTTTTTAATCTGGCGGCAGTTTTTTTTTTTTTTTTTTACAAAAATTGAACTAAGAAAGGAACACAAACGGTATTTTTTCACTGCCCCAATATCAAGAAACAAACTTAGAAACTATATTCAAACAAATAGTATTAGGTAGCTTTCTTTACAAAAAAGCTACCTATTGCAGCCGTTCGGAGGAAAGCGATTTCAAAAAATTTTGGTATATTTTCATCGATCATGACCCCCAGACCCCGAAACCACCCTCCGTTCAAAATTGATATATATATATATATATATATATATATATATATATCTATATATATATATATATATATATATATCTGACCTATGTCACACGGTAACTCCCGTAATTATGAACCGATTTCAATGAAATTCGGTGTGTACATAGTACATACCAATGTCTCGACCGAGTTCGTTGGCCAGCTTCATCCGCCATTTTGTTTCAAAATGGCGGCCATTTAAAATTAAAAAAAAAAATTAAAACTTGAAATGTGGTACCAAAAAATTAAAAATGGAAAAATATTTTTTTCTTATGTATTTGACCTTTATACAAAGATTCCGGAGCAGTTTTTGTTTCGTCTATATCTTAAAAAATGGCTGAGTTATAGCATTTTAGGTAGCTTTCTTTACAAAAAAGCTACCTATTGTAGCCGTTCGGAGGAAAGCGATTTCAAAAAATTTTGGTATATTTTCATCGATCATGACCCCCAGACCCCGAAACCACCCTCCGTTCAAAATTGATATATATATATATATATATATATATATATATATATATATATATATCTGACCTATGTCACACTGTAACTCACGTAATTATGAACCGATTTCGATGCAATTCGGTGTGTACATAGTACATACCAATGTCTCGACCGAGTTCGTTGGCCAGCTTCATCCGCCGTTTTGTTTCAAAATGGCGGCCACTTAAAATTTTTAAAAAATTTTAAAACTTGAAATGTGGTACCAAAAAATTAAAAATGGAAAAATATTTTTTTCTTATGTATTTAACCTTTATACAAAGATTCCGGAGCAGTTTTCGTTTCGTCTATATCTTAAAAAATGGCTGAGTGATAGCATTTTGAATTTCTAGCGTGGCTGACATTTTCAAACGTCCTGAATTTTGTCACGCGATAAAAGGCGTATTTATGAACCGATTTGGATGATATTTAGTGTGTACATAGTACATACCAAACTCTCGACCGAGTTCGTTGGCCAGCTTCATCCGTCGTTTTGTTTCAAAATGGCGGCCATTTAAAATTTTTAAAAAAATTTAAAACTTGAAATGTGGTACCAAAAAATTAAAAATGGAAAAATATTTTTTTCTTATATATTTGACCTGTATGCAAAGATTCCGGAGCAGTTTTTGTTTCGTCTATATCTTAAAAAATGGCTGAGTTATAGCATTTTGAATTTCTAGCGTGGCTGACATTTTGACACGTCCTGAATTTTGTCACGCGATAAAAGGCGTATTTATGAACCGATTTGGATGTAATTCAGTGTGTACATAGTACATACGAATCTCTCGACCGAGTTCGTTGGCCAGCTTCATCCGCCATTTTGTTTCAAAATGGCGGCCATTTAAAATTTTTAAAAAAATTTAAAATTTGAAATGTGGTACCAAAAAATTGAAAATGGAAAAATATTTTTTCTTATGTATTTGACCTTTATACAAAGATTTCGGAGCAGTTTTTGTTTCGTCTATATCTTAAGAAATGGCTGAGTTATAGCATTTTGAATTTCTAGCGTGGCTGACATTTTGAAACGTCCTGATTTTTCTCACGTAATAACAGGCGTATTTATGAACCGACTTGGATGTACCTTGGTGTGTACATAGTACATACAAATATCTCGACCGAGTTCGTTGGCCGGCTTCATCCGCCATCTTGTTTCAAAATGGCGGCCTTTTAAAAAAATTAAAAAATAAAAAAATTTAAATGAGATACCAAAAAATTGGAAAGTGAAAAAGATTTTTTTTGTATGTGTTTGACCTTAATACAAATATTCCGGAACAGTTTTCTTTCGTCTATATCTAAAAAAAATGGCTGATTAATAGTATTTTGAATTTCTCTTGTGGCTGACATTTTAAAACGACCTGATTTTTGTCACACGATAACAGGCGTAATTATGAACCTATTTGGATGTAACTTGGTCTGTACAAAGCACATACCAATGTCTCGACCGAGTTCGTTGGCCAGTTTCATTCGCCATCTTGTTTCAAAAGGGTTGCCATTAAAAAAAATTAAATTTTAAATTCAAAATGAGGTATTAAACAATCGGAAAATGAAAAAGATTTTTCTATGTGTTTGGCCTTGATACAAAGACCCCGGAGCAGTTTTTGTTTCTGAAAATTTGTTCTTTTGTTTATATCTTAAAAAATGGTTGATTTATAGCACTTTGAATTTCTAGCATGGCTAACATTTTGAAACGATCTTGTATTTGTCACGCGATAACACACGTATTCGCCTATTTCGATGTAAGAAGGCATGTGGATAGTATACATCAATATCTCGACCGAGTTCGCTGGCCAGCTTCATCAGCCATCTTGTTTCAAAATGGCGGCCATTAAATTAAAAAAAAAATACATTTAAAGTGAGGTGCAAAAAAATTAGAAATTGAAAAAGGTTTCTTTCTTATGTATTTGACCTTGATATAAGGATTCAGGAGCATTTTTTGTTTGTCTTTATCTTAAAAAATGGCTCAGATATAGCAATTTCAATATCTAATGTGGGTGACATTTTGAAAAATCTGATTTTTTGCCTGCGAAAGCACTCGTATATATCAATCGATTCCGATGTGTGTGTGATTCCGATTCCATGTGCACAGCAATTACTAAGGTCTGGACAAAGTTAACTGGTTAGCCTCATCCACCATGTTGTCTTAAAATGGCAGACACTTTCAGAAATAGCCGAATTTGGCAGCCAAATATAAGTTGTGTTAAATAAAAGCAGCTTGGATAAATCTGACTAATTTCGCGAAATTCTCATTCATGATGATTTAGTATTGATAAAAATTAGTATTGAATCTTCTATATTCGGTTTTCACTAAATTGAGCTTCGTGTGTTTGAATAATATAAGTTGGATTTTTTAAAATAAGGAATATGAAAGCTACCTCTTCCTCCCGGCACTGGCCGGAAGGACTTTTGAATTTCTAGCGTGGCTGACATTTTGAAACGTCCTGAATTTTGTCACGCGATAAAAGGCGTATTTATGAACCGTTTTGGATGTAATTCGGTGTGTAGATAGTACATACCAATCTCTCGACCGAGTTCGTTGGCCAGCTTCATCCGCCCTTTTGTTTCAAAATGGCGGCCATTTAAAATTTTTTTAAAAATTAAAAATTTGAAATGTGGTACCAAAAAATTGAAAATAGAAATATATTTTTTCTTTATGTATTTGACCTTTATACAAAGATTCCGGAGCAGTTTTTGTTTCGTATATATCTTAAAAAATGGCTGAGTTATAGCATTTTGAATTTCTAGCGTGGCTGACATTTTGAAACGTCCTAAATTTTGTCACGCGATAAAAGGCGTATTTATGAACCGATTTGGATGTAACTTCGTTTATACATAGTACATACCAATGTCTCGTCCGGGTTCGTTGGCCAGCTTCACCCGCCATCTTGTTTAAAAATGGCGGCCATTTAAATTTTTAAGAAAAATTTAAATTTGAAATGTGGTACCAAAAATTGAAAATTGAAAAAATATTTTCTTCTTATGTGTTTGACCTTGATAAAAAGATTCGGGAGCAGTTTTTGTTTCGTCTATATCTTAAGAAATGGCTGAGTTATAGTATTTTGAATTTCTAGCGTGGCTGATATTTTGAAACGTCCTGATTTTTCTCACGTAATAACAGGCGTATTTATGAACCGACTGGGATGTACCTTGGTGTGTACATAGTACATACAAATATCTCGACCGAGTTCGTTGGCCAGCTTCATCCGCCATCTTGTTTCAAAATGGCGGCCATTTAAAAAAATTAAGAAATAAAAAAATTTAAATGAGATACCAAAAAATTGGAAAACGAAAAAGATTTTTTTTGTATGTGTTTGACCTTAATACAAAGATTCCGGAACAGTTTTTCTTTCGTCTATATCTAAAAAAAAATGGCTGAGTAATAGCATTTTGAATTTCTCTTGTGGCTGACATTTTAAAACGACCTGATTTTTGTCACGCGATAACAGGCGTATTTATGAACCTATTTGGATGTAACTTGGTCTGTACATAGTACATACCAATGTCTCGAACGAGTTCGTTGGCCAGCTTCATTCGCCATCTTGTTTTAAAAGGGTTGCCATTTAAAAAAAATTAAATTTAAAATTCAAAATGAGGTATTAAAAAATTGGAAAATGAAAAAGATTTTTTTTATGTGTTTGGCCTTGATACAAAGATTCTGGAGCAGTTTTTGTTTCTGAAAATTTGTTCTTTTGTTGATATCTTAAAAAATGGTTGATTTATAGCACTTTGAATTTCTAGCATGGCTAACATTTTGAAACGATCTTGTATTTGTCACGCGATAACACACGTATTAGCCTATTTCGATGTAAAAGGCATGTGGATAGCTTACATCAACACCTCGACCAAGTTTGCTGGCCAGATTCATCAGCCATCTTGTTTCAAAATGGCGGCCATTAAATTAAAAAATATATATATATTTAAAGTGAGGTGCAAAAAAATTAGAAATTGAAAAAGGTTTCTTTCTTAAGTATTGGATCTTGATATAAGGATTCAGGAGCATTTTTTGTTTGTCTTTACCTTAAAAAATGGCTCAGATATAGCAGTTTCAATTTCTATTGTGTGTGACATTTTGAAAAATCTGATTTTTTGCATGCGACAGCACTCCTATATATTAACCGATTCTGATGTGAGTGAGCATGTGCACAGCAATTACTAAGGTCTCGACCAAGTTCACTGCTTAGCCTCATCCACCATGTTGTCTTAAAATGACAGAAACTTTAAGAAATTGCCGAATTTGGCAGCCAAATATAAGTTACTTTAAAGAAAAGCAGCTTGGATAAAGCTGACTAATTTCGCGAAATTCTCATTCATTATATTGATAAAAATTAGTATTGAATCTCCTATATTCGGTTTCCACTAAATTGATCTTCGTGTGTTTGCATGATATAAGTTGGCTTTTTTAAAATAAGGATTATGAAAGCTACCTCTTCCTCCCGGCACTGGCCGGAAGGACTTTTTTTAACTTTAATTTGGTAAAAATAAGGTTATCAACTGCAAATTTTAAAATAATAAAATCAGAATAATTTGACTGACTCCCACAGAAAAGTGAGCAAAAAGTGTTTTCCTGCTTCACTATTTTATCGATCGCCCCCTCTTCCTCAGATATAGATTTTGTAACATTCAGCTATCTGTACATTTGAAGCATTCGGCAATCAGCATTTTTCGAACAGACCGGTTAACCCTTTCAGGGGCAAGGTACTTCTATTCGCAAAATGCTGAAATGAGTGAATGACACAAGAATTTACAAGCAAATTTATTTCAAATTAAGCAAAAGCTTTTGTTTACGTGCTTAATAAAAGGAAATTTTTCATTCCAATATTCTGGTGGCAATGTGGCATTTGAGGATTAAAATTAATTTGTCCAAATATGAACGGCCGCCCTTGAAGGGGTTAATTGAGCCTTTACGATATTCCTTTTTATTTCCAGAGATATACAATTGTGATAAGTTTCATTAGAAAACTTAGATATTATCTTTCTAAACTATGTGCTATTCTAAACTATGTAACTAATAATTCTAAACTATGCTTGTTATTTATTCTCAATTCATAAAAAACTTTTTTTGTTTTTTGAAAATCAATGACGGAGAAGGGAGTCTAAATGATTTTTACTTGCGATTAAAATGTTTTACTGGGTAACATATTTTATCAAATTTGTAAAGTCCTGCTCATAACAGTTCATTCATAACATATTTAATTAAATTATTAATGATTATTAACATATTGTTAAACAGGAGTCCGAGATTCTCCAGGAATTCTCCAAAAAGTGGAACTTGAAGTAATCGATCACAATGAATGCCAGGAATGGTACAAAAGCATTGGAAGAAAAGAAACTATTTTTCCCACCATGGTTTGTGCTGGCTACAAAGAAGGGGGAAAGGATTCATGTCAGGTGAGAAATCTTAAGATATTCTTGAAGCTTATTCTCTTTATACTTCTTTTTTCTGGATATTAAGAATGTTATCATACGATGGAGTCAGATCCAGTAGTGTAATTCGCATACCTCTTTCAGATTACGGAATTTAAGGTACTTTAACTCATGTTTGTAAAAAATGCAACATCATGGAAGAATCATTAGAACTGAATTAAATTTATTCCATAAACGATCTGTATCGGGTGAAATAAATGATTAAATTTACAAAAGCAAGAAAATAATATTACATGTCGAAAATCAGAATTTTGCGTAGCCACCACGCTTTGCAATAAGAGCTTCCAAATGACATGGTATCGAATCTAACATATTTGGAATCTGTACATGAGGAAGACCATTCCAGGTTGTTTCTATCTGAACCCAAATTTTATCTGTATCAGTTACAGAAGGGCGTCACGAGGGAGATGCCTATCAACAAAATCTCAGACATGTTCAAAAGGGGGCATATCCGGTTAATAGGCAGGACAAGCAAGAAGCTTTGCCTGTTATTCTGAAAAGAAATTTTGACCATTCTTGGCAATATGTGGATGAGCATTGTCCTTTTAAAATACAGCGCCAGGAAGGCGTTGAAGACACGGTACGACTCGAGCTCCAGAACTTCTCTAATGTTCCGGTTGCTGTTCAGATTACCCACAATTCTTAGCTGCTGCGATTGTTCATTCTATCCAACAGCGCCTAAATCATCATGTTTGGCGTTCGTGCAGTAACAAGTTGGATGACGCACTCCGGAAGATGGCGTTCTCCTATTCTGCGTCTAACGCGGATGCGGCCATCTCTTTAGGCAAAATTAAAGCGGAATTCATCATTTTGTTCCCAATTGGCACGCCATTGTCCATGTCGACAAGCCCATTGTAGCCGCGGGCGCCGATGGTTTTGAGTGAGGGGAATACCATACAGTGGAACTCTTGCATGAAGTCCACGGTGCAGCAAACGCTGGAGAATTGTTGGAGCAGAAAATGACACACTGTAGCAGTGCTCCAACATTCAGTCAACTTTCTATATCAAGCTGTATGGTCTATTACTGTCATGTGGATGTGGTGTCTATCCTCCATTGCTGACGTAGCATTTCGTCGCCCACTGTCGGATTTCCGAACCGTGCAGTTCTACTGTATCTACTACTTCTATACACCCTGTTGACTATCTTTATATTCTATTCGCACCACTATTTAAAGGAAATAAATTTTGTAATATATTTCTCTTGCAAATGTTGTCAAAGTGTATGTGAAAATATTTGTTTTAAGAAAATGGTGCGAGGTAGAATTAAAAAATATAATAAATTAAATTATATTTTGATAAAATTAAAAATAGATAGAATTAAAACTGTGGCAGCTCTGCTGTCGTGGGCGCTCCATACGATTTATTATTGTAAGATAAATAAAAGCTTCG
This sequence comes from Maratus speciosus, assembly GCA_963932465.1. NCBI lineage: Eukaryota > Metazoa > Arthropoda > Arachnida > Araneae > Salticidae > Maratus > Maratus speciosus. The sequence goes on along the minus strand of OZ010787.1, from coordinate 337,605,305 downwards.
CGTAGGCTATCAATCATCCCCGTTCAAACTCAGTAGCTAGCTCATATGACGACCTCTTGTTGTCGAGGTATAGTGATTTCTCATGAAACGCTTACCACGTCAGACAACCATATACTATTTTCAACGTCCGGATACACTCTCTATTTATACGGCTTAATCGGAAGTTCAGAGGGCGCTGTTCAGCCCATGCTTGCGTGGTGACTTTGAAATTCTAATCATTTTAATACAACACACCAATTTACATTTCCTGTCGGTTTCAGCTCACTGGCATGATTCCTTCATGGTGTTGCACTTTTTACAAACAGGATATTATCTTTGATTTTAGAGAAACTGTATAATGAGAATGTCCAACATAAGATATTCCACTTTAGAATGCTTTGAAAATGTTCAATCTTAAGTTCCTATTACACAGGATGATTTGAAGGGACGAAAATTGCGCAACATAACAATCAAGGCTCCTCTCTCATCAGTTTTCCAAGTTTTCGTTGGTTGTTAGGGGCAACATTGCTGCTTCACATCTTTACAGGTGACAAAATTGCTCCATAGTTGCTTGTTTCACGTAATGCTTTTTGAAGCTACAGGCAAAACTACCAACTGTGGCGATTTTTCGTCACCAGTAATTGCGTAGAGAAATCTTCTACTTATCTAATCGCAAATTTACATGATTTAATACGACGGAGATTTCACTTCAGAATTACTGGCACCGAAAAATCGTTGCAGACGGCAGATATGGCCATACGTTTACATTGTGTCGACTGAAAGTTATAATAACTGTGACACATTGTGTAATAGGTCCATTAAGTACCTCAATAATAAATTAACAGGTTAAGTCCAATTGCGTGTCGCGAGGTTGAAAAATATAAGTTTAGAATCTTAAATACACTTATTTTAAGAGAATATTAGAATTATGGACTTTGCCATAACGACTAAGCACATACAAGTGTTACATAATATCCATAAAAAGCAAGGCCTTTTAAATCATCCCAAATTCTTATAATCGTATGCATGCTGATTAATTGAAAACAAAGGTCGTAGTATCTAAAATAGTATACCATTTGTAAATAAAATTTCTGTTTTGCGACAATGAAACTTTGCGAATGTAGACATCTGCAAAATTGGAACAGAAGAGAATTAAAAAAAAAACTGCGATATGTAATGAGTGCAGTTTTATTCGATCAAACCATGTAGTATTTTAGCAACCATGTTGTTAAACAGGAGTTTGAGGTTCTGCAGGAAGTCTCTAAAAAGTGGAACTTGAAGTAATCGATCACAATGAATGCCACAATGCCAGAAATGGTACAAAAGCATTAGAAAAAAAAGAAACTATTTTTCCCAGCACATGGTGTGGGTCGATTTCACATCATAGCAGAAAAAATAAATGTGATCCAGTAAATTAAAGTGCTGCAAAAGACCCTTCGGCTATAAACATTTTCCAAGGCAATGATTGCATATTTCAGGATGTTCATGTACCATTCATTCAAGCACAAAGATTTGTTTTTCTTCGAAATCTATTCAAAAGTTGCAATGACCTGTACAGTATACAATAGAGTAGAGCAAAAAAAAATAATTTTTATTTTATCAAAAATGGGTAAGTGCCAAAAGTTGCCTTTATACTAGTATATCAACTGCGTGCAATTTTACCGCTGAAAAAAAATGGCTTGAGTCTGCGCTTTTGGTCCAAAAGTCGAAATTTGGGGTAAAATTTGACATTTTTCCAAAAAAATTAAAAAATTCCCATAGAGATGGTTATTATTTAAAAGTGTTATTTAAACCTTTCTTATTAATGACTTAACATATTTAAACGATAAGACGATATCTTGATTCTGTATAACTGGAGCAAAACTGGCAACTTTTGGTAAAAAAAAGGCATTGCCACTCTGTTGTATCATACAACTAATTGTTGTTTAGAATACAGCTCTTACCTAGTTGCTTTCAAAACTACCCAGGAAATACCACGTGGAGGTGGCTGCATTTCATGTCACAACAGTTTATAGCTCGACCACCCTACCATTTGAACACAATGTTTTATTTATACATTGAATTGTGGTTTTTTATCAAAGACTGGCATAAGTTTTCTATGTATCAACCTACTCCATCTCTTCTTTGTATCCACAGACTTTGGATGCTGCTGCTGTGATCTCCTTCACCTATTACTTGTGTAAGAAAAGGCAAACAATCTAATGCAGTGGGGATGATAGTAATGTAATCTATTCAGCCGTCTATTGCTTCACCAAGATTGCAGCCGATAAATGCATATTGATTTGGGGTTCCGTTACCACAACAATTTTCCAATGAATTAGATTTATATAATTATCCGCTTCAAAGTTGATTGTCGATATTTCAGATTTGCGTATGCCATTATTTACTGTCATCTTTCAACTATTATGTGCTGAGCAGCTAGATGTTTAATGTGTTGGCGATCGTCAGAAAGCATTTAAATCAGAATTTCTTCTGCGTATGCAAAGCAACCATTGTCATAAATAACTTTTTTTTTCAGTACTTGTTTTATTCCGTTTTGTGTGTTGTTTAGTAGCCGAGTAATTTCCATGAGTTTTTAGTTCCCTTCTTTAGCTTTGGATTACATTTTATGGTAAGCTATCCTGGGGCCAAATTTGGATTACATAGTACTTTTTGAGTGAACGTAGAGACTCTGATGGACAGTGAGTGCTCATTTAAAGACGGAGAATTCTGTTCGTCGTTGCCATCCATTCTGCAAGGGACATGTTTAGAATGAACCATTACAATGGATCATATGCCACCTCCAAGTCCAGTGAATTTTCTCTGCATCATTTATTAGACAAGATAGTTGGCACAAATTAGATTCTAACCCACAGGGATTCGCCGGACAAATAGGAAAATCTTTGTCCACGTGCCATTCCCTTCTTATTTCCATTTTTGAAGCCATAGAGAGTAATTTTGAAACATTATTTCCTGAAATCGAGAAAAGGGTACTCAGCACAAACCAGAAATACCTGCTAGACATTTTCAAAGTTATTTCATCAAGATATTGCTCAGAAGAACTAGCGAATAGGAATCCAAGAAACTTGTCCTGGCTCACAAAGGTGAATAAAATTTTTCGCCTTTATATAAGCACTGATTGACCATCAGAGTCTGTAGGTTCACTCACAAAGTATGTAATTCAAGTTTATGCCTCAAGATGATTTACACCAAATGTAATCCACATCTAAAACATTTACCTAAAAAATTGATCTAAAAACTTATGGGAAATTACTCGGCTACTAAACATCACAGACAACGACTTAAAAAATATATAAAAAAATTATTTTGGACAATGGTTTCTTTGCACATCGAGATCAAATTCTTATTGCAATTCTCTCTGACGATCGCCATCACATTAAACAGCAAGCTTCTCAACATATAAAAAATGCAAGAGGTAGAGTAAATGATGGAATACTCAAAGATTAAATACCTAAATGTTGCAGAATGTTGTAGGAACAGAATTCCCAATCACTATGCATTAACTGGATGCAATTTTGGTGAAGATAATAGGCGGATGAATAGACTACATTAATTTCAGTGCATTACTCTGCTTGACTTATCATACACAAACTACAGAAATATACGTGAAGGAGTGTCACAGCAGCATCATAGAACGTCTGTGGATACAAAGAAGAGATGGACTAGGTTGATACATAGAAAACGTATGCCAGTCTTTGATAAAAAATCACAATTCAATGTATAAATAAAATATTGGGCTCAGATGGAAGAGTGGTCGAGCTATGCACTGTTGTGACATGAAATGAAGCCACCTGCACATGCACGTGGTACCTGCAGGGTAGTTTTGAAAGCAACTTCGTAAGAGCTGTATTCTAAACAACAATTAGATGTATGACACAACAGAGTTTTTTTACCAAAAGATGTCAGTTTTGCTCCAGTTATACAGAATAAATATATCGTTTAAATATGTTAAGTCATTAGTAATAAAGGTTTAAATAACACTTTAAAATAATAACTATCTCTATAGGAATTTTTTAATTTTTATGAAAAAATGTCAAATTTTACCCCAAATTTCGACTTTTGGACCAAAAGCGCAGACTCAAGCCATTTGTTTTAGCGGTAAAATTGCACGCATTTGATATACTAGTATAAAGGCAACTTTTGGCACCCACCTGTTTTTGATTTAAAAAAAATAATAATAATAATGATTTTTTTCGCCCCACCCTACTGTACAATCTCTAGCTCTTCCTCCATTTGAAAATATTTAGATGGTATTGAAACAAAGTTATTTTAAAGAATCTAAACAATAAAGAAGATTTAATTGAAACTATAATTTTATACTGACATAACCTAATTTTAATGACAAAAACCTTGTTGTAATGACCTTGATAAACTCGCGACTGGTATGCCCAAAGCTCGAAGCGTACAGGAAAATTTTTATTGCAACTACCACTGTTTGAAAAAATTATCTTCATAACATATTTCTATTGCATACGTTAAAGAAATATGTCACGAAGATTATTGTTTAGGGATACTGGTGGGAAAAATAAAATTTGTCCTATAAGCTTCGAGCCCCGAGTATGTTCTAGCAATGAGCTTGAGCATGAATAATAAAAACAAAGATTTTCTAATCAATTAATAATCCATATAACTTGCAATATATTTGAAATTCATTGATTATTTTAAAAGGTTTGATAGTTTGTAATTTTACTTTATTATTTTATTCTGAATTTGAAAATCCTTTGCACCTTACAAGAATTATAGATTTATGATTTTTTTACATTTTCTCATGCACAAGTACAGACATTTACATTTCTGTAAAATTATACTCACAGATTCAGCCAGGTGAGGAGGCCTACCAATTGGTTTGAGCTTATTATACTCACATTGGTAAAGTATTTATTAACGTTGGCATTAATATTAACTTTTAAAATGTGGTTAGATGCACGAAATACACGCTTCCATGAGGTTTTCCAGAAAAAAATTATAGCGATTGGTATTTCGTTTTTTTTTTCCTTTCAGTTCTCTGACTTTTACTTACAAAGAATATCTCCTTAACCCCTTAACGGTCGCATTAAATTACGGTTTATAAATTCAAATTGCTTATTTTAAATTTGCTTATTATTATTGCACGTTTTTGAAAAAGAAATGCTCACCTTGTTTAATAATAGGTAAAATGATACCATAATAAAGCCAATTATACTATTCTATAAAATTGGTGGGAATGAAACAAATCTGAATAATCTGAAAAAAAGACACAGCCCGTGAATATGACGGGAGCGTGAATTAAGGGGTTAAAGCGCATTCTGAAAAGATTAGTGAAAACATATCAAAGAACGTACGTATCTATATAATTAAGATTAATCAAATTTAGCAGTGCATTCTCGATTCCAGAATAAAATAAAGGCTTTTAGTGCTTTTCTTTACGTTTGTTCTTACCAGACAATTTTATGGTGAATATGTATCGGATTCTTGTGAGTACCCAATACATATTCAACGCAAAACTAATTCTATACCCTGTAAAAAAATAAATAAATAAATAAAAAATAAAAAAAATCTTTTTTCATTTTTAGTACTTTATAAATAATAATTAGTCGAAATTTCCTTCTATACAAAGATCCCGGCTGCGCCAATGCAAAAAAGTAATATTTTGCGTAGTAATGCGATGGCAAGTAAATTCTTATAGAGAAGACTGAAGACGCGACCCATAAGAATTAAATAATATAAAAATAAAATATTTTGTTCTATTAGCTAGTTATTGCAGGACTTGCACCGATTTCTTTTGATGTGTTACGAACTTTTTAATTCTTATTAATTTCATTGGAAAATTGTATTCGTTCATTTCAACGCTTTAATTCATATACACGTCACATCTAACCCTTTCAAGGGCGGTGGTCACAAGTGTGACCACTTAATTTAAATTCGATACTGCCAACCGGCAACCAGAATATTTTAATAAAATTTTGCTTTTATAATGAACGTGAGGGAAGAAAGTATTTATTTAGTAAGAAATTCGTTTGTAAATTTTGATTTGAAGCAACCGTTTTAGCATTTTACGAACAGAATTACTCTGCGCCTGAAAGGGTTAAAAAAATAATTCTAGTCTCACTTAAAATGTTAATTTGCTAAAAATAACTGCTTTACTAGCTTACCGACTGAGTCATTAAAAATATGTGTGTGACTAAATTACTATCCGAAACAACCATTTGAAACATAAGCAAATGGCGTTTGATTAGGATTTTAAAAGCAATATTAGTCCTGATACTTTATTATTCCTATATATTCAATCAAAAACTTATCATCTCAGTTTCATTCAATCTATGTTTGATATTCCTGTTTAATGCTCTACATTTTCAGGGTGATTCTGGTGGACCACTGACAGCAGTCAGGAACGGCCGTAGCACATTAGTTGGATTAGTTTCTTGGGGTGTTGGATGTGCGCGTCCAAAACTTCCAGGAGTATACACAAAGATATCAGAATACATCACTTGGATTGATCAAGTAACAAGATGAAATAGTTCGAAATTCCAGCAATTATATGTGTTCATTTTTTCGCATTATCAGTCAGTATCAGTTGTCAGAACGCTTGTCAATAACAGTCGTCAGTTGTTGTTAAATACATCCGAGATGTAAAATGTTTGATTATGTTGATTATGTCTGTGACAAAGAACAAAAGATGTCTCAAAGTAAAAGAGGGGAATAGTTGCCAATATTCTTTAGTTAGTTTAAATTCAAATTCCTTCTGTGTTCCTCTCTGTTTTTAAATAATTGTATTCAAATATAGTCATTTCATAACTGCCAAAAGCTTCTTACAAAAATACTTTTAAGATATAAAAATTTCTTATATGTGCATGCATCTAACATAGTTGAAAGGAGAATGCGATTTAAGGGAAAAAACTTAAGTTTAAATTTCGTAAAAGGACCACTGGAAAAATATTTCCACGCAAATTAGCTCAAAAGATAACCGTGTTTTAACGATTAAAAAAAACACGAATGCTTAATTTGAAAAAAAGATCAAATTTATCTCTAAAAATAAAGAATTTAATATGTTTGTGTTTTTATGTAGTTCGCATTCCTGTGTCACTAAACTCTTAGTACAGCCAGTATCCCATGTACTTACTAGTGACATTAAATATCTTCATATATTTCAAGCAAAGGAGGAAAAATATTCTCATAATTCAAACATCAGTAATATAGCAATTTATATGTATTTGGTTGAAATTCACATTCACTTAAACCTACTTTTGAGTTTGAGACATTTCAATAAGCTTAGAAACTAATGCGTAGTATGAAAAATTTATACATGATGAAAGGTATAAATATATTGTACGTACTATGTGTCCCAAAAATGACGGATTTATTTGAAAATTTATATTATTTTATGCCTATTATATTCATATTAAAATCATGTTACTTAAATATTCTGTTTCTTAAAATTTACTGTTTTCCCAAGTACACTGCAACAAACGATGCATTGATATCGCTTGCCATTTTTTTTAATTTCATTTTCTAAACAGACCCGTCATTTTTGGGACACCCGGTAATGGATAAGAGTAAAAAAAACTTTTATGGCATATACTGGAATAGAAACAAATGATATATAAAAAATGTGCCATAAAGCAGTTATATGAGGCATGAATGCTTATACATCAATCTCTAAAAGTTACTCTGTAAAGTCTGGCCTCTCTAGTCAATGCCAATGCAAGTTCTGTTTTCAAAAGCCAGTCAAGCAGTAAAAGTAAGAACATCGAACAAAATAATACTGTAGTTTTAGAGACTGGATCAATACATTTACTCTTATATAGTTTTAAAAAAAATTAAACAATATTAAACTAAAAGGGCAGTAGTTAGGTATTTAATGTCATTCTCACAATATAAGCACGAATCCTCTTTTACTGTAAAGGTAAATTTTGTAATTAAAAGTGAGAATTACAAGTAAACAGTTTTCATTCTCTTAAATATATATATATAAACAGTCTTCCAATCACATTTAATATAAAGATTTTCTTCGAAGCTGCCATAAAAACCTCAAATAGCAGTAAAATACATATTTCGATTGGAGCAGAAAAATTCTTACTTTCGTAAGTTTCATTTAAAAAACATGACAGTTTTCATAGTTTTACTTTTGAAAGAAATTTGTTATGTTACGATATATTCATAAAGAATATCAAAAATTGTAAACAGCTCAATTCAAATAAATCACTAGATTAAAAATAAAATATTTGGCATAAAATCCTAATCATTTGTTGAACAAAACCATCACATATTAAGAAATTGTAAGATGATAAAACTGATTAATGTCATTATATCATCCATATATTGTAAACAGAACGAAATACCTAAATATTAAAGTATTAAATTAATCTATAGGTGCCAACGTCTACAGTTACGTTTTGTTACCGCTATTTTATATGGAAATCGTCGCCTTATTTAATTTCCAAAATTCTGTAGTTAAATAAGGCAAAAACAATTTTTAAAAAATAGTGGCAAAAAAGTGTAAAAGACAACAGCTATGAATTAATCTCACACTTCAATTATGTCATTCGCTATACTTTTACAGTTTTATTTTCACTAGTTTATATTTCTAAACAGCAATTATTTTAAAACATCCAACCTAAATGTCAATTCCAAAAAGAAAGCCCAAAAATCCCAAAAAGAAATTCATTTAAGGTTTTTTTTTTCCTATCTCTCACTTTTTTTCTTCTTTTTTTCTTTTTCAAAATAGATGTTCTTATCCTTTTTCTCATTTCAATTCAATCAAAAAAAGTTTAATCTTGTTTTCGATCATAACAAAACAGCATTTTCAACAGAATAATGTCAAAGAGGGAAGTAAAAATCAGATTAGAGGAAGGTAGAGTATTTATAACCATTGGGTTTTAATGCTATCCTTTGTCCGATACACTTTTAAGACAACAAAAAGTTAATTTTGCAAAAGTGTCCTCTGTTTAACTTCCAGGCAAGATCGGAAAATTTTTGTTAGATATTTTTTGGATCATATGGGATAATACTGTATACACGTGTAATTTAAATCAAAATTTAAATCAAAAAAAAAAAAATTCAAGTCTTAAAATCCTTACTTGATTACTCCTTACCTTTGAAGAACGCCTGTACATTTTCATACCAGTTAATTTTAATCTCTAACGGCCAAAATATGTCCCGGAATTGTTTTAATAAAATTTTGTTTTTATAATTTACGTGGAAAAAGGCATACATTAATTTTCAAATGAATTTGTTCATAAATTCTGGTGAGTTTTCAACAATAACAGCAACAGAACTACTTTGACCCCAAAAGAGTTTAATGCACAATTAATAAATTTTATAACTAGGTTACAGATTCCAATTAAACCTTTATTTGCCATACTTACTGTTTTTTTTCTATAATGAATGTTAGAAAAAGAAATATGAACAGGCTAATAATTGAACAAGTTACAAAATACGCTTTGATTTTTTTTTTTCTGAAACAGATAAGTGAAACCTATACATAAAACCAATATTACTTTTCACAAAAATATTGTATTTGTAATGATTCTTTAATAAGTATATATTTTTTTTATCATACACGCACATAATCAAGAGATACTTTATAACTGCATTAACTTTAAGAGAAGCTCAAAACCATTCTCCAATTATCAAGTATAAACTAATTATCAAGTAGATTATTAAATCACTGTTTGATTTAACTCTATGTTTATTTTTTTTTAAAGTGCCAATAATATGAAATATAGAATGTATAAAATATTGTATATGTAACATTTTCTAAAAAATAATGTGTTGCAAAAAATCTAAAGAAATGTTAATATAACTTATGTTTCAATATTTTGAAACCAATGCTTGCAAACTTATTTCATAATGCCTTCCTAATCCTTCAACTAGTGAATTTAGTATAACATCTTTCTGTAAAAATGCTGGACATTTCGCAGTACATAATTTAAAATTCTACTAGTTTTAATCAATTGATGTCTTGAATTTTTATAAAGAATTAATGTAAAATTAAGATACACATTGTTTTTAATGTTTTATTTGTAAATACTGTTTTGAATAATGTAAATAAATTTTGTTACAATTGTGTTAAGAGTCACATTTTTTTTATCATCTTCACTTCACATAAATTACTTCAATAAATACAATAAACTTAAGATTGGATCAAATATTCTCAATCAGGGCCTGATTAATACACTGGCCTCCGTGGCCTCGGCCCTGGGCCCACCAATTTCAGGGGCCCACAAATTTGTCTGTATTTTCTCACATTTTAAGTTTTTCCACTGTTTGCATTTTACATTTTGGTCCCTGACGTAAAAACAAAGTTTTACTGTATAAGAAACCTTCATATTTAATTTTTCTGTAAAAGTCCTTTTCAATTTGAGAGTACCTATAATTTTCAAAACTTGCCGTATCCATAAAATCAAATTTGGGGAAAATGCAAAAACTGCATACAGTGTCTATTGGTTTCAATATAAACGAGGATTTTACAATGTCAGAATTATAGTTTAAAATGATTACTAGACTTTTAGGGAAAACACAATTTTTATGATTTTGAATAAGGCGAGTTTTAAAAAAGACGTCCTCATTTATTCTGCAACATAAACTGTGGATCATAGATGCTTGTGAATTATACAAATGCTTATATTTGAGAAAGTGGACGGTAATTCATTTTCTTGATTATTCTTGTAAGTTAAATTGTTTTTGTAAACTTGAAACTTTCACCCAAGCAACTTTGTCAACTCATCAAATAAACCTACTTTTTTCTCTGAAAGTGTCACCGGGAATGGAGAGGCAGGGGGTTCCAACTTTTTAACAGGCCCTGGGCCCAACTTCAGCTTGATCGGGCTCTGTTCTCAATGAGAAACAAGTTTTGAGATGTAGCACAATAATTCATCAAACCTAAGCAGGCAGTTTACAAATAGTCAAGGAACACGCAATATAGAGTTAATGTGTTGAAACAGAACTCCTGGACCATTATACAAGAAAGGCCATACCACTAGTATGAACATAACATTGAGTTGCAAATGCACCGAGAATAAAGATTAGAAGGGTCCACATACTTTATGCTATACCCATCTACTATTCACGCAATTAGTCCAGAAGTATGATGTGATGTTATCAGATGAAGACGTTTTAATATTTTAGAGCACGTGGTCTTTAGCTAATCTTTGAGCACCATTATGGCTGCATCCAAGATCTTGAGTCATCTAAAATCATTCGAGACCTTGAGTTTAATGCTACTACAATGCCATCGAGAACGTTCCCCCTCGGATAACTGTCATGTCATAGTAATCCCCTGAAATTTTCTCGACCCCTAGAAGGCAGTGAGAAGAGAAACTGATTGTCGGAACCAGACTGACCACTTTATGTCGAGTCAGTTCTCACTGTTCTTCTCTCTTTTTCCCCTCTTTGAAAACAAAAAATAAATGTTTGATATTGCTTCTCGTGTTTACTAGAAATGCCATCAATACACGCCTAATTAAGATATTTTGATAATCTTTTTTTTTAAAAAAACAAGAGTGAAATATTCAGATTTTTAGCTCTTAGAAGCTCAAAATGATATGACAGGTAGTTTTTAGAAAATGAAAAATAAATATGAAATTTGCTTGTTTGACTAAGCAAGGGCTTTCCTTTAAAAAGTAATAAAAAATTAACGCGTTACTCTAAACATATTTAATAGCTATCATAAGAAAGGCCTTTTTCTAAACTTTAAAATGATATGAAAATAATTAAGTTTTTGTTAAATAAATATGGGTATAAATGCTCCAAAATTTCAAAATATTCTACTTAAATATAAAATAAATGGGAAAATATTTTAAGCTTTGAAACTAATTTTAAACGCTAATAATAATTGTACTTTGAAAATATTGCATGCAGTTTTTGGTAGATTTAGATTGATTTTTCTTTGCGGTATGCTGCCTGTTTGAAATGAAAATGTAACGCAAAATTAATTTTAAAAATTCTAATACGAATTTAATAAAAAATAATTGCAGTACATATTAAAATATTAGTCTAACAAAATATCATGTAAATTTTATTAATCTCCTTTAGGTAAGCAGTCTGTTATTCTAAGAAAACTCTAATTATACAATAGCTCTCTCATAAAAAAAAAATAGCAGAGTAAGAACTATAACTACTGCATACTAGAAAAATAATTGACCAGCAATTTAATTTATTTTTACTAAAACTTATTTATACAAAATGTAACATTTGTGCAAATATTCAAGGCCATGTGGACACTATTGTTGTTTACATAGGCGTAGCGCAAATTCTACCTCCCAAAATTCTGCACCTCGTGCGCCAGAACAGAAGGGGTAGAGGCGCCAAATGAGGATTTTTTGTCGTAATATACAAAAATGTATTATATATATGGAATTTGCATAAAAATGTCTCGCAGCTGGAAACTCAAAAAAGAAAACTGAACCAAATGCATTAAAATTTACAAATAGATAAAAAGATGCATCTATATATAATAGAAGATTGCAAATGAATTAGAAAAAAGAACTGTACTATTAGGGAATTTTCATTCTCCCATTTCAAATGTACCGTGTATATGTCTTCTATCATTTAAATCACTTCCTGTGTAGGAGAATCACTAACATTTTTTCAAGGTCAGTCTCTACTACTCTCTGTGTGACACTGTCTAGCACGGATAATTGCCGAGCGCCAAATATTCCCCTCACTCTTATTTTTCAGATGAAAAGATTCCATGAAGGCTGTTCTATGTTTTTCTTTCTCTACCTGTGCAGCGTAGAACTCTCTTTCTTTTTTTCCGTCTTGCCATGGGCGAGGTCGGGTGACTGTCCGGGACAGTAAAAAAAAGGGTTTGGGCGTAAAAACGCAACAAAATCCCTACTTCAGTCTCCGGCTACGGGTGATTTGAAAAGTCAAACCCCAAAATACTCCATTTTTGTTGAAATTTATCTCTTAAAACCATCGAACAAGGAAACCACTTATCCCATATCTACGTCCCCGCGGTTGCGGTGTTGGGGGTAACAGGCGGTCGGTTGATTGTTCGACTGGAACTTCTGCAGATGTCAAAAGCAAAAGTGTAATTAATCATTTCGAACCTCTTTCAAGAAATGGAATGCGTGTTTTACAGGGCATTATTTAAAGATGCTGCCAATTCAGGATTGTGATCACTGTCGCTTCAGTAATTAAATTAATTGTATCCGGGGTTCTTTGTTGACTTATAATAAGAAAAATATTGCATATAAAAATATGAAAACTGGAAATTTTATAGTGAAATGTACAATAAATTCGCTGAAGGAAACAGATTTCAATGCGAAGAAATGCTCTTTAATGTTGAAAAAGGTAAAATAGTTCGATTAAAAAGTTTTGTAGTATTAAAAACTAGCATTTTAACAACCTTTTTCAGGCGCATTTTTTAAGTTTATATTTAAAATTTTATTTTCAAAATTATTTTAAATCTTAATTCATTTTACTTCATAATTCAAAAAAGTAAATTAGTTACCAATTTTTCCTGAAATTTAAAAAGCACTAATAATAATATTTCCTTTCCATAAACAAGGATATTTACACACGAGTATTGAAACAGAAAGACTACTTTAGAATAATTATATTTTAATGTGAGAATAACATTATATGCAAAAAAAAAATTACGTCATTAAAAAATTATAACATTGAACTGCCATCGGAAGCACACCTTTGTACACACACACACACACACACACACACACACACACACACACACATATATATATATATATATATATATATATTTAAATTCTAGCATATTTGGATATGATTTAAAAAACTGTTAAATTTTTGAATCACACTCACAAATCAAGTTGAGTTCAATAAAACAATAGGATTGTCTGTTTTTATTTTCAAACTTTAAAAAATGTATATTCAATACATGGAAGGTTTCTAATTCAGAATGAAGCTAAAAGTAAATTTACAAATGTGTTTCAAAACACACTGGTGCAGTGAAGGAGGGGGGGGGGGAAGAGTTCGGGATTAAAAACCCTTAGTCAAAATGTCAGTTTTTGAAAATTTATATCTCATGAGGAAACTATGCATTTTTATAGGCATTTACGTATACTTCCCAGCATGTCAGTCAAAATAAAAAAAGACAAGCTGTTATCTCTTTCCCTTCTCAATTATAACAATATTAATGTTGAAAAAATTGAAAAATCATCATTTTTGACAGTTTGCAACCCCAATAAAGGGGAGGATGACTTTCATATGAGATTTAGCAAGGTAAATACATATTGTCTAATACTTGTAGCGGGATCGAAACTAGAGGGGGCAGAGGGAGCATGTGCCCCGGGCACCAGAAGGAAAAACATACGAGGTGCCAAATGAAAATTGGTTTTTGAGTTCTTAAGAACCAACACTAGCCTAATATTAAATGTACTGAAGCGTCCTTTTCAAATTTATCGCTTGCATTTTAATATTTTTATTTATTTTTTTTCTTAGGATAGATGAGGTTGATTTTAAAAGTTGTTAGTTTGTATACATTTTCGATTTTGGTTGCAGTTTTTTTAATGAGGCTACTTTTAATTTCGGAACCGGTTCCGAAAGTGAAAGTAACTTTATAAAAAAAAAAAAAAAAGCTGCTACAAAATTTGAAAAAGTAAAGATTACCCGATTAGAGATATACCTCAGCTATCCCAAACAGAAAAAATCATTTGAAAATATTAAAATGCAAGCGAGAAATAGAAATTTGGAAAGGACGCTCACATAGGTTTAACATTAGCTAGCGAGTTTCTTCACCTTACTAGCGTAGTCTCTTAAGACATTGTGGCTATCTATCAATGTGTTACTGTCACTTTAACCGCCTCATTTGTAATTTTACAACTACCGTAAAATCTGTGAAATCTATATAACAGAATCCTGTCTTAGATGAAAAAATTACATGTTCCCAACAGAAAGAATATCATAAATTATACCTGCTAAGACAGAAACCTGTATAAAGCGGATTTTTTTCCGGTTCCTTTGGATTTCGTTTTCAGTGTTTTAATGAATCACTATTTGACAAAGTTGATTACGTAATTCAGTATTACGTATTTTTTTATTACATACTTTAACTTTTAAAGAAAATCGGTTATAAGAAACTTAGTGAAATTTTCTTTGTAAAATTACTTTGCGGAGGCCGGGGGGGGGGGGGGGGGGGCGACGAATTCTATGTTTGCCTCCGGGAGAAAAAAGTCTAGTTTCGGCACTTGTCGGCCATTTACTTTTATTCCAACTGCTCTATGAGATTGAAATTGCAGAAATGACATTCAAAGAAAATTATGTGAAATATTTTCATTACAGTTTTACGCATGCAAATTTTAAATATTGGGGGTAAATTTACAAAGACTTAATTACAAAAAATTACAAGCCGTTCTTTGAGTTGAAACATACTTTTAGATTTTTGTTTATTATTATTATTCAACATTTTCTCAAATTTATACACGCTAATTATTTCTGTTGTCGACATCCGTTTTCCTAAGCATTTACATAACGCAGGACGATGAATAAGGTATCATTCGAAAGGATTTTGAACCGACTTCTGCATAGTTCAGTCACATTTCATTAAAACATGTTTTTAATTAAAATTGCAGTTAATTAAAACTTAAATCAGCATTGCTTTCACAAATGAAATGAGAGGTTTTATCAAATCAATGTTGCCACAAAAATAAAATACCGCATTATTTCATACTCAGCAATGATTCTAAAAGAAAATAATAAATAGTACAAAAAAGAAAAAGTGTGACGTCTCCGTACGGGTTTATTTTATATTTATGATTAAAAAGCAAATTTGAAAGTGAAATGTTTAGAAGAATAGATACCATCGATCGACCGAAGCAGTGGTATTTCACGTGTTAGCTTTAAAACTGTGCTTTGTTATATCAGATTAAATTGTATTTTATATGTATTAAATTTATTTCTCTTTGTCCCGGGTTTTTCACGAAGCGATGACATCATGTTTTAATGCAGTTAAAATATGATTGTTATTTTTTTTTATCCCGCGTACCTTTTGCCATCTTCGATTATTTTTTACTGTATAACTTTGATTGAATAAATGAGATGATATTCTGGTTTGCCTAATTTTTCTTGCATATATTTTTATCATTAATTCTCTTTTAAAAGTTTAAACCTGCACCTAAAAAATATTAGATATTGCTAAAAAAATATTAGAATAAAGTGTGAATTGGGATCACTGACATATATTTTACTTCTGATGTCAACTTCCCTTTTTCTACGCACATACAAAACACACAACGATGAATGAGGTATCATACGACAAGTTTCTTAACACTTTTTTGACATAATACACTCAAATTTCGTTAAAATACGTTACTTTATTTAAAAAAAAAAACAAGCTCTTAATTAAAAATTAATGAAAAAAGAATCAGGAAATTTTTTTCAAAAATTGCACTGCGAAATGTGAAAGTCTCGCACAGGTTTAGTGCTATATTTTAAATGTGCAACCTGTAATTTCGTTACGTCTGCTTATAACTTGAGTTCCGCTGAATGTATTTTGATGGGATTTGCATAGTTACATAATTTTTCAAGGAAGGTTTTAGTCGTTCTACATTGCTTAGTTATACAATTATGGGGGAAAATTCTTTAATCAGATGAAACCGATTATTAAAGATTCGCCTATATGGAAAGTGGGCGATTTCGATGAGACTTGCATTGTTAGTTAAATATTTTTTCAGAGAAGGCTTTAATATATTGCTAATATTCAACGCTTCTTAGTTATGATTTATGAAGGAAAGTTCTATAATCCGGTGAACCCGATTATGAAAGATTAGTCTTTTCAAAAGGTTCTAATGAACAGATTTCGTTCGGACTCGTACCGGCAAAAAGACTTTTTTTTTTTCAGGGATGCTTTTTAGCACATTTCATATCGTTCTATCTTTTTTTTTTTTTTTTTTTTTACCAATCCTGCTGTAAATGATCAACTAAAAGAATCGGTTCTTAACTGCCCAAACTTTCTCAGGTATACATTATACATTAGAAAATATAATAGCGCAATGGAGTTCGTATCGGTTTCAGCAAAGTGGAAGGACACTCTAGATAAAGGCACATGTTGCGTTAAAGCACAAGATGAAATTCACCGATATATTTCGGTGTATTCAAGGTTCGTTTCGAGAAATCGATCAACGTAGCGGGCGAAGCCTGCTAGTTATAAATGTAATAAATCTTGTAGAAAAACAAAACAATTTTTTTATTATGATATATATCAGAGGTATCACTAACAGAAATAAAAATATTCATAAATATACCGTAAAATTTTACAAAATAAAGTATGCATGCTTTTTCAATTATAATGTTGATTTTAAATATAGGCATATACAGGTTGTTTAAAAAAAGTGACAAACTTAAAGAAGTGGCAGAGTACGGTACAATTAACAATTTTTGTATACAAAACCAAGTCGCAATCCATTTATTCAGTTATTCTTGTCCACGAATCTATGATAGATATAAGATAGTAGATATTTGATTAACAAATAATAATGTAGTACTAGTCGGATGTGACAATCCCAAAACTTTCTTCTATCTCAGATATTTTGATATTTCAAAATGTTGCTACAAATACCAATATTTCATTTTTATTAGTTCAATACTATATCAACTTTGACTTTCATCTTAAATTTCTGCGTCAGTCAATTAATCGGAGGAAAACGAGTTAATTCCGATCATGATATTTATTAAAAGCAATAGTTTTTCGCTATTCTGTTGTATATCAGTTGTTTGCGAATAGTAGGTTTATCAGGATGGGAAATTTCCGTCGATTCACGAGCCACCGGTGTCAACTACAAAAAATCAAGAAAACTAGACAAAAATCGCTGTTATAATGCCCCCTTTTGGCGGAATATTTCCTAATTCAGGTGTATCTTCTTGCCATGGCCAAAAACGTACACAAAAAAAATTTGGTTCAATTCTATGCATAACTTCATACATTTTTTGATGGTACAATGGCGACATACGGACAGACAGACATTTTCTATAAACATGTTTTTTTAGGATCTCTGACCTATAAAACGAGTAAATTCGTTGAAAACCGGAAGTCGAAAAAAATTTCGATTTGAATACTTTCTTCTATTGAAGACAGAGGAAAGTAAAAATTATGTAAAAGAAAAGTTTAAAAAACTGACTAAAATTTCAACTACTTCAAACTATCTTTAAATGATATTAGGTTCATTATTTATATTAATGAAAAACAGTTTATATATATATATAATATATTTATGTGCAGACTTGCCAAGATTTTTTTTTTCTTTTTAATGGGGGATGTCTGATTTTTACTTGAGTTAGCACACTCCTGATTTTGGCTGTATTGTTTCTGAATTTCTAATACTCTTTATAATATTCTGTTATTTTATTTACAAGTGGAATGAGAATGGTGGATAAAAAATTCAGGAAACTTTCTTTTCATGTAATCGATAAGGAGTAGTTACGTGATAAACTATTAAGGTCAAAAATAAGTAATAAGTATAGATTCTTTAAAACATTTAATACTTACTTTACGTATAGAGCCAAGAACAAAATTTTAGCTTTCATTTTAAAATGATATAAAATAACAACTACTAGAATCCAATCAAGACTAAAGAAATGTCTCGAACTGTAGGTCGAGATGGAAATTGCAAATTTGCATTTGACATTTTTATCACCGATTTGTTGATTTTGAAAATAAATAAACAAATAAATATTTTTCAAGAAAATATATGTCATTTATTTATTGATCCAATTTAAACGATATAGATAAATCTATTTTTTTTTTTTAAATAGAAAACCAATGATAGACTCTTTGCGAGTTGCCAAGGCATTTCAAAGGTTTTTCGTACGTGCTTTTATTTATTCATCTCTGTTAATTTTGAAAAAATTATAAATAATTTCCTGTTAGAAGTAAATTATATCTTTACGTCAGAAAATGGTAAATCGGTATTATTACTTTTTAATGTATAAGCGCTGCGTACTATTTTCTCTGTTCAACGATGCAAAATTTTCTGATACATTTACAGACTCATTTTTATGCGTAAAATCATGTAATTAATAGACATGACAATTGAATTGATTTAGAATGTAATAGCACTTTTGTTTTTAGTAAATATATTATAGCTTCAGTTACAAATTATCGCTGTCTTATGACGACGTTTATTGGGCTGTAGCATCCAGAATTTCAGTTTGAAACGACATTTTCGGAAAGATTATTTACCACTCTCGCAAAATCGAAATTAATTTTCAATTTCATTGTTTTTGGACTTAAATACACTAATTCAAATTAATGCGTTACAGAATAAAAAGAAAAAGAGGAATGTATTATAAAGTGGTTAGACTGAATTTCAGAACAACCTTTAAAAGCATTTTATCCAATTACTGACCATGATTCATAAAGTCTTTTAAATAAGTAGATAAACTTTATGAGCATCATTTTCTATTCTAAAATAAGTTATGGTTCATCCCAATAACGCATACCAATTTCATTATGTTAGATGTTGTATGATACTATTAAAATATACATAAAATCATTATCACCCGCATACTATGCAATGTATCTGAATTAGATAGTCACATCAAGAGAAGCTAAAACGCGATTTAAATGAATAACGTAAAAGAGGTTTTATATTGTACATGCATAACTGTTCACCCTTTCGATAATTAAAAAATCAAATAACCTGCTTTCGACAAAAAATTTCCGGTAATGATTGAAATCAAACAAGAATCTGTAATTAAAAATAAAAATCTTTTTTATTCCTTAAATTTTCTGGTTGAAAATATGTTTATTTAATTTGGTAAGAAACAGGGACGTTGGCAGCTACGCATATTGCATCTATATTTTCATTCTTCTACATAAATCTTACATATATTTAAATGTTCCCAAGTAGATGCATAAATATATTTAGAAAAATGACGACAAATTCCATTTACAACTTTAAGGGTTAAATCTTTTTTTAATTTATGCATTCAATGTTTAAATCATCCTTGTGTGTACAGGCGCGGTAGCAATGTTGAGAGCTTTTGTGCAAAAGTCGTTTAGCTCTTTATTGTACCTCCTTACTTCTCCAAAAAATTACTTTATACAAGTCATTGGATATAAATGAAATCAGAATTGTTTAAATAATAAATTTGTTGAACAACAACAATTAGCAGTAACATTATCAGCAATAATTTGGAATGATTCGACTCATATGGATCGTAAAAAAGAAAATAAATTGCCACTTTCAAAATAAGTATTTGAGAACAAAAGTGTCAAATCACAAATAATTGTGAAAGTTCCTATCGACCTTTAGTTGCCCAACATATTTTCCTAGTTCAATATATCCGTACCAATTTCTGGTCTATGTGTTTCTTTATAAAAGCTTAACAGATAATGTGATAAAGTGTACCAGAATTACATTTATTTATTATTGATAAGACAAAATTGTAGATATCATAAAATTCTACTTACAAAATCGATGCCAATAGTCTATTATAATCTACTAAAAAACAACTTTTCAAAAGTAAAAAAAAGCCAAGCAAAAAAACAAAAAACAAAAACAAAAAAAAACAAAAAAAGAAAGAAAAAAAGAAAAAAAACGTGAAAGTTGTGGCTAAAAAATAGTGTGATATCAAATTTCCAAGCT
This sequence comes from Maratus speciosus, assembly GCA_963932465.1. NCBI lineage: Eukaryota > Metazoa > Arthropoda > Arachnida > Araneae > Salticidae > Maratus > Maratus speciosus. The sequence continues at coordinate 337,584,780 of OZ010787.1, read as the reverse complement.
TATATTACGGTACTTATTTAACATTTTTTTATTAAAAATTTACCATATGTAAGTCGAGTACCTAAGTATGCGTTGATAGAAAGCCTTTACTGCTTTACTAAATACATCATAACGTGTTTCTGAAAATTAAATTTTTTTAAATTATGCATGATGGGCTTGACGGCCATCTTTCCATATTTTACACAAATTTCTAAGCACACAAGTGCGTTGTTAAGATCGGAAGTTCGAAATTGTTGCTAAAGCAAACATTTTATGCTTTTAATTGAGTGCCTAGAAATTTGTGTCTTAAAATAAAGCTGAAGTAACTTCAGGTTTCATCTTATGATTCTTTTTTTTTCGGAGGGGTTAATTAGTTAAAGCAGTAAAAATCAATTTGTTTTTTCAATATAAAAGACTTTCTTAATTTATCTGTCTGTAGCTAAAACTAGAAGTTCAAAATTCTTAATAATGCAAACATATTACGAGCTTGTCTGCTTAGATATTTGTGTAAAATATGGAAAGATGGCCGCCAAGCCCATCATGCATAATTTAAAAAAAATTAATTTTCAGAAACGCGTTATGATGTATTTAGTAAAGGAGAAAAGGCTTTCTATCAACGCATACTTAGGTACTCGACTTACATATGGTAAATTTTAAATAAAAAATGTTAAATAAGTACCATAATATAAGCTTGGAAATTTGATATCACACTATTTTTTAGCCACAACTTTCACCTTTTTTCTTTTCTTTTCTTTTCTTTCTTTTTTTTTTTTTTTTTTTTTTAGTAGATATCAGTTCTTTTTTTTAAACAGATTATATATAATTAAAATAATTCTACTCGCTAAAATTAGTCCTTGTATAGCCTTTATAAGCAGGGAACAAACACAATAGTATACATTTTGTTTACTTATCATTCATTTTTTAGAGTATTTAATAATTTAAAAGTAAGGAAAGTCAATTTCTTCTTTCAAAGTATCAGTCTTTCTCAATTTATATCTCCTTAAAATTTTCTATGAAGGATGAAAATTTAGTAAAAAACAGATAGAGTCGAAATAATATATATATATATATACAGTTAGTCTGTCAGTTAATTGTTTGTTCTAACTTTTTCTCGCTGACGGTTTTGTAAAATAAATTTACCTTTGCGAATACCGACGGATAATCCGAGGATTAAACCCCGTAGGCATCTAAAGAATCGAAGATCTATTCCAAGATCTGTAAATCTAGCAATTCTAGACATGATTATGAAACATTTTTGATAAAAAAAATCTAAAAATTTAAAGATATAAACTGTACATATAACTTCATCTTCATTTAGATCGTGTTATAGAGAAGAAACAATAAATATGTAATTTTACTCAAGTCTGTTTATCCATACTTATTTGCATAAATGTGAGAATATAATTTCGTATAAAAATTCCCCTAAATGGATTATCTTTAATAGTCTATTATTAAAGCCGTATATACATTAGAATTAAATTTTTTCTAGTTAAAAATTGCCTCAAATCTATAGCCTTATCGTTCGTCAAATTTGTTTTATGTTTTATTTTTTTTTTAATAGCCAGACACCTTTTCTAAACTCTGACAAAAGATCACAGACACACTGAAGTTATCCAAATACTTATATCTTTCTATCGTATTTCCTTTTTTGAGGGTGGGGGGGGGGGAGAGCGCTTAAGAACTTCGTTTTGTTCTTAGAATTCTGAATTAATCATTGAAAAGATCTACCTACATAAGTCTTGTTGCAGAATTTTCATTAGCTAAGAGTTGCATCAACTTATACATCATGTGAATCTATTAAATTACTTTTGTAAAATACTAGATGGGAGCCATTAATATTTCCAGAGCAGTTGCCTACATTTTAAACTTGAGTCATTTACAACTATTCATTACTTTTCTATACGAATTAAGGAAGTCGTTGTTTCCATGGCAACTGTACCTTTCACTATTGCTTGTTTGTTTTATTGAACACATATATCAGATCACGTGGGGATCACGGCGGGATTCGAACACGCCCCCACCTACGCTCTCAAGCGATTAGCGGCGTGGTGTCTTATCCACTCAGCCACGGTGGGCCACTATTGCTTTCTCTAATAATCAGATACTCAAATTTAACCAGCTGAGCTTAGAATCATGCTCATAACAGAGAACATTTATATGTACGAGTGGTGACATATGCATAAGTCGTGTACTCATATTCAAGTTTTTGTACAAAGTACAGTAACTCAGTTTTCAGTAATAGACGTGGAAGATTTCGATTAAACTAACCAGAAAAGTTAACAAACAGTGGCTATTTTATTCAAAATCGTCTTAACCAACCAAAGTTAATGTCCGGGATCCAGATAAATTTTTCTCTGTTAGTAAAATTAGATTGGCCAATCAGTAGCCTCCATCCTTGCAGGCTTTTCGGTGTTTACTGCAAACATAAAAAAGTTCGCAAAAATGCAGGCTTCTGGTTGATCAATCTCATCTCGCTAATAGCGAAAAATCTATCTGATCCCGGCCTATTCAACGCCCTTTAAATATTCGAGAAAGCCTTGACACGCCTCAGGAAAACGTCACACAAAGCAGGCAAAACAAAGAAGAAAATCATTCATTGGCTCCTTCATATCCACGAGCCAATGAATGATTTTGTTTCTTTGCTTTGCCTGCTTTGTATGATGTTTTTGTGACGCGCGTCTAGACATTCTCAAATATCTAGGGGGCGTTGGCTTATTTCACCACCATGAAGCTATGAAAGGAGAGGTGCAGACATGTCAATCTTCCCGTGTGAAAAACTAGATACCAAAAAAAAAAACGAGTTCTTTCCCGCTCTTCTGCCCTTTTCTCTCTTGATTTTGACCGATAGCAGCCCATTTTGCAGTCTCCAGTGCAAGATGCCGCTATATAATGCGAATGCAGGAGGGAGGGTGTTAGCGTGACCAATGACATTATAGGCCAGTTCATGACGTTTAAAAGTCACACGGAGTTGGATCATCTTTACACGATGATTAGTACAAAGCGGCGCGCCGATTTTTTTGTGTTCATTGCCGTGTACTGATAATCAACTCCGTGTGACGTGATGAGCTGTCCACAGTTTAGAAACAGCTTCAAATGACATCATCTATATCTACTCGGAGGCTAACGAAAAAGACAGGCTACCGTGGTGGGTCCGATTCTTCTTTTTTTACAGGCCGCTGGAGTGACGTGATTCTCGAATGCACCAATGAAGGTGTGCGAAAAGAGCATCACGTGACTCCAGCGGTCTGTAAAAAACGAAGAATCGGACCCACCGCGGTAGCCTGTCTTTCTTGTTAGCCTCGTATCTACTCCGCGGCAAACGAAAAAGACAGGCTACTGCGGTTACAGCGTCTAGAATACCTAGTGTGGAAATATGCTATCCAAACAGTGCTAAAAAATTTTATCCCTTAAATGTGCGACGATACTGCTAAAATTCCAAGTGTAGATCGCAGCGACATCTGCGGGATTTTCGTATTACTAGTATTTCATTGTATAGGCTAGCAATACCTTGCAGTTGTAGAAAATATCCTGCAGATGTCGCTGCGATCTGTATATTGCAGCAGCATCGTTGCACATTTAAGGGATACAATATTTTAGCGCTTTAAGAATTACAGATATAGCTGATTTCCATACTATTTATTCTAGTCGCTATACTGCGGTGCTATAGCGTCTAGAATATATAGTGTGGAAATCGGCTATCCCAGTAATACTTAAAAAAGTGCTAAAATATTGGATCTCTTAAATTTCAAACGATGCCGAAATCCAATGAGTCGATCACAGCGATATCTGCAGGATATTTCTCAAAACTCCAAGACGATTTGGTCTAGACGCTGTAACATTTTTTTTTTTTTTTTACATTTTATTGACATACATCTGACCTGTGTGCTTGGCGTCAAACCCGCTGTAATAATACGATGTTTACTTTGAAATTTCAAAATATATCGCAGATGTCGCTGCGATCAGCTCCCTGGATTTCAGCGTCAGTGCACATTTAAGGGATACATCTTTTTAGTGGTTCTTGGATAGCAAATTTCCACATTATGTATTCTAGACGCTGTAGCGGTGCATTACACGTGTCTCTTTCTTCTTTAAAAAATATCCTGCTGATGTCGATGCAAATAGCTGTTTGGAATTCAACATCGTTGTACATTTAAGTGACTCAGTATTTCCGCGCCTTTTTAAGTATTGCTGGGATAGTCGGTTTCTACAACATATAATCTAGATGCTATAACGGAGCTATAGTTTCTAGAAGATATAGTTTAAAAATCGGCCTTCTAAAAGGTGCTAAAAAATTGTATCCCATAAATGTTGAACGAGGCTGAACGACGAATGTCGATTGCAGCGACATATGATAATTCCAATGTAACTATTTGAAAAGAAATCAATTTAGAAAACGTTTCGCTCAGAGAAGATCTAGAAAATGTTGCTGCAATCGATATTTGTCATTCAGTATTTTTCAATATTTATGGGATTCAATTTTTAGCACTTTTTAAAGCATTACTGGAATAGCCGGTTTCCGCACTATGACCGTGATCTAGGTAGATTTTCCTCTGTTATCGTAACGAGATTGACTAATCAGTAAGCCAGAATTTTTTCTAACTTTTCCCTGTTTGCAAAAATGTACCTGGATCCCGGCCTATATTTCTAGACACTATAACTATAGCGACTAGCATACATAGTGCGGAAATCAGCTATCTCTGTAATACTTGAAAAAGCGCTAAAATATTGTATCCCTTAAATATGCAACGATGCTGCTGCAATATACAGATCGCAGCGACATCTGCAGGATGTTTTCTAAAACTGCAAGGTATTGCTACTCTATACATTGTAATACTAGTAATAAGAAAATCCCGCAGATGTCGCTGCGATCAACACTTGGCATTTTAGCAGTATCGTCGCACATTTAAGGGATAAAATTTTTTAGCACTCTTTGGATAGCATATTTCCACACTAGGTATTCTAGACGCTGTACTATAACTGAGCTCAGGAATAGTACAGAAAGCAAACTCCGTATTTTGATACATTAAAGCCGGGATCTAATTAGGAACAAGTATGTCTCTATAACGAAGTAGCGACATACGGCCAATAAAAGTTTATTGGTAAAAGTGATAAAAACAAATCGTTAAAGGTCTTTGCGAGAGTGTCATTATCGTCAGGCTAATGCATGTTGAATTATTTCCCTAGTCTAATAGAGATCGTCCATGCGCATATCGTCTAATGGAGGATATTCCAAATATGGGTTCGAGGCTGAAAAAGTCACGTGGACCGGTAATTTTCCCAAAGAACTTCCAACTGATAAGAAGGGAAACAGGAAACTACTACTGCTTTCTCCCATGAACTGTTGCATTGGCTAGCGGGGATTTACATTACGTAGACGGAGCCTTCCCTTCTTTACGCTAGACGTTCTTGCCTTGACCACGTGTTCATAACGTAGATAGAATATCCTCTATTCAAGAAAGTGGATTGCCGTACTTTCGACAAAAACTTGAAATGAGCATGCCTCCTGTGCATATATCACCACTCTTATGTATAAAGGCTCTCTGTTATGTTGTTGTTTCTGAGCGCTGTTGGTTAAATTTCGATATTTGTGTTTTAGAGTGAGCAATAGAGAAAAGTACTGTTACTATGGAAACAACAACTTCATTAATATTGAACTGTATAGCAAAGGTACAGCATCTAGAATACCTAGTGTGGAATTATGCTATCCAAACAGTGCTAAAGAATTTTATCCCTTAAATGTGCGACAATACTGCTAAAATTCCAAGTGTCGATCGCAGCGACATCTGCGGGATTTTCGTATTACTGTATTACATTGTATAGACTAGCAATACCTTGCAGTTGTAGAAAATATCCTGCAGATGTCGCTGTGATCTGTATATTGTAGCAGCATCGTTGCATATTTAAGGGATACAATATTTTAGCGCTTTTTTAAGTATTACAGAGATAGCTGATTTCCACACTATGTATTTTATTCGCTATAGCCGCAATCTAAATAGATTTTTCGCTGTTAGCGAAACTAGATTCATCAATCAGAAGCCTGCATTTTCGCTGTTTGGAGAAATGCAGGCTATTGATTGGTGAATCTCGTTTCGCTAACAGCGAAAAATCTATCTGGATCCCAGCGTACATTTCTACAAACATTGTACTTCATCCATGGCACTAAGAAAATGACTCAAAACTTTTATGACATAGGCTGGGATCCAGAAACAGCAAAAATTCTCAAACATGCTGGCTTCTGATTGGTCAAACTCATTTCGCTAACAGCGAAAAGTCTATCTGGATCTCGGCCGTAGTTTTCTTCGATGAAATCAATGGAAAGGATAATATAAAAGAATAGTATAAGATTTTTAAAATGTTTTGGCGGGTTTATCGCTGTTTGGCATAATTTGTAAACTTTAGAATTAATTAACAGTTTTTCGCTAATTAAGAATAGAAAATTTGTGTTTTTAAAGCTGAATTTTATAAAAGCACGTAGATTGAGTAAATATCTGTCCAAAAATGCGATCCTTACTTTTTTCTGTCCATTGTTTAAGTCTCTACCTCGATTTAAACATAAGGGGTGACGAAGAAAAAAAAATCGGTAAATTTCAGTATCTCGACGATATTTAAAAAAATCTATATCCCTGTTTATAATTAATTTACGAAGATGCATTTGGTCTCAAATTGAAGATCTTTTTCATTAGCTCCTTCTGGTTATGGTTTTATTTTTCTGCGATGATTAGTTCTTTTGATGTGGGAAATTTTACGCTGGCATGTTTGCTCGATTTAACATGGAGAAGTTGCCTTCAGTAGAATAAGCAGTTACGGTGTCTTGCCGTTTTATTCTTGGCTTTTGTTTGTTTGGCGGGGTTAGCATTTTTTTCAGCTTGGCTTGGCAGAATGACCGTCCTGCTTGATAGTGGAAAAAAATAATTAAAAAAAATTCAAAAATTGTATGGCTTATAATCCAAACATTTTGCATTTCTTGTGTCCCTGCAAATGGACTGTAAATGTGATGCATGCCATTTTCAGTAGTACTCTAAAAAAGTAAAAAAAGGAAAATAAAGATGTGCTTCAAACAATTACCAAACGTAGATTGTAATGTATACGAATTCTTTTGTGTATTTCAGTTATTTTCAATTTAAACTATATTATACTAAATCTTTAAAAAAATATACAAAATTCATTGCAGTCGAAGCATATCAATGAGAACGCGCGGGAAAGCTTGACAGATAGAGACATAACTGAAATTATATAATTGTTTTAGCAGATTTTAAAGTAAAAACAAATTACAATGAAAGTTTTTTACACAATTTACTGTCTTAGATAAAATTTATGATTGAATTTAAGATATTACAAGAAAATGAAGAAATATTAAGAAAAATATAAATTAATTTGTCTAGATATTTTGAAGTGAAGTTTAATTTTTTCATACAACTTTAGAAAATAAATTTTAATTTGAATTCCATGGAGTCGCGTAAAATGTTATAGTTATCCAAAATCAGAATTATTGATAACTTGCATTGTAAAGAAAATCGTGAAAATATAACGCATATTTCAAACTAATAATATCGAAACAAAAGAAAACAATGTATTTGTCTTGATACAGTGGCGTATCCAGAGAGTGGATTGATGGGGCTGCAGCCACCTCCGAAATTTGTTATGCAATAATAGCATTAAAATTTTTAATTACAAAAGTTTAGCGAAATATAAGGAAACCGGCTAAGTTGAAATTCAAAAGGAAGCTGTAAAATATTCCGTTTTATACGTAATTTATGTTATTTTGCAGAGACCACGAAATTTACCATTTAAGTCAAGTTTCCGTTATACACAGACTCTCTTTGCACCGCGTTTTATTGTGTAAAATATGATATGTGGTGACTAAAAAGGCATTATTAATTTTAATTATTTTTAAAAAAACATTAATTTATCACTTGAAACTCTGTGATTTAAGGTAATGTATTGATTGAGATTTCTTGTCAGTATATGAACTACAAAGCCTTGAACCTTTTTTAAACATTTACTTAAGTACTTGGTACGTTATAGATTTCTTACTTAGATCGTTACAGCAGTGTGATGTGTATTTTATTTCGACAGCATTACAAAATATTAAAAAGGTTGTGTAACTTTTTTATCAGAAATAAGTTTTATTTACATTTAAAATACAACATAAATCTAATTGAGTGATTCCGAATCCCCAATATACAAAAAGTTTCTTATCAACCACAATTTCCGATTAAAAATAAATAAAAAAAATTCTGTCATATTGGGCAGTTTAACCAAATTTTTGGCACGTGGCATTCTCGGAAAAGTCATCAACATGGAACTGCAATTCCAAATGTATCCAATTTATGAGAAAATGTAAAACGCTGTTCAATACTCTAAGTATTGTAAATGCCATGCACGTATACTCCAAAATAAGCCCGCGAATGAGGTGTGGGGAGGGAGGCTTATAGTGAGAACGTTTTGACACATTTACATATTCATTTTTTGACGGAAAGATAGAAAATTGGAAAACCTGACCATGGAAGCTATTTGGAATCGAACTGTATTCTCCATTTTTTGATCAACCCATTACCTATTGGATTAGAAGCGATTTTGATCACGTGACACGGCATTTTGCTCCCCTTACTGACTAGATTTTCTTCTTTCGTTCGGAAGTTCGGTTCAAAATGCCAATTTTGACAGTATTTCCTGAAAGATCTATTGCGTTTACAAGAAAACGGAAAAAACAGTTCGATGACATAGTTTCTGAATAACAATACCTTCTAGTTTCATGCGTTTCCGAACAAAAATTTATTAAAACTTATGTCAGAAAGTTGACCATATGGATTTGAGAACAGCCTTAAGTAATTTTAAATTTACTGTTTACGTCGATTTCATTTACTATTTATTGAGATACATTTTAGAACATAATTTTCAAAATTCCGTTTTAAAAAATGCAGTGTAATCATGGAATTATACTTGTTAAGATAAAAACCTGCCTAAAACGACAGTTCCCGGTCTCGTGCGATTCCATCTTAGCAGGTTTCATTGTATGGTAGATGCGTTACCTGTTATGGTAAAAACCCGTTTAAAACGAAATTTCCCCCTTTTTTGCGATTCCAGAAACATTTTCTATATCTCAGCCATCTCAAAAATGATAAGTCTATATACGTCTGTCTTGAAGGGCGGTGGTACATTTTTATGCCTATTCCCAAATTCCAAAATAGCACAAGCATTTTTAAATAAAATTTTTCATTTATGATGTACGAGAAGGAAAGCTTTTACTTATTTTCAAATAAATTTCTTCGTAATTTCTTGCTTTCATTCAATCATTTCAACATTTTAGAAACAGCCGTACTTTACCCTGAAAGGGTTAAAGAGTAGAGTCTTTTATACGGTTAAAAAATATATTTTGTGTGCTTTTACATAAGAAAATAATTTATTTCATTCTTAAATTTTCCTGTCTTTCTTCTTCCATCCATTCCTCCCCTTTGTTGTTATTAATAGTTACGAACCTAATAAAATTCTATGTATAGACGTAATTTTCTCGAAAACAACTGAAAATAAATATCATGAAACTACACACTTCTGACGTCTGTCTCTACAAAATTTAGCTTCGTATCGTAAAGTCGTATAATAAATGCATGAGAGCTATAGGAACTCAATGTTTTCGAAAACTCTAATTACATGAGTTTTTAATATTGTTTTAAATTTTCAAAAGAATAAACTCAAGTTCAAATGAACTAACATTTCGAATTATGAAAGTTCGCATTAAGGAAGGCCTAATGATGTATAATGTCAAATGTATATGTTACCGTGAAAGACCGAAATCTGGAGAACGTCGACTTTCACTGGTGAATGTCAACATTCACATAGTTGCTTGGTGTATGTTCGAAATATTTGTTAAATATCCTTATTTCTGACTTACACCGGCAAATGTCGACATTCACCATGCACTAATGGTGAATGTTGAATATGTCGGAAATTTGCATTTACTTCTTCGTGTTTCAAGTTCGATCATTAATTTTTAAATCATAAAACGTTTCAATCGCCTATAATCCAAAGGTGTGCTGCATGCATATTCAATAAACCTACTCTGTTCAGATTCGACACTGGTACTTCTCAGTATATTTTTCTGGTATGAAATTTTGAATATTTTGAAACACTTAGTTTTGTTATTATCTCTATGTAATAATGATAGTATCCTAGTTCTGCTAATATTATAAATGTAAACGTGTGCAAATATTTGGCTGAAGCCAGCGTCAAAATGAATAATTAAATGCCTTTGTGTTCATTTACATTAATTTTATTCCAGTGTCTAAAATTTTCACTTAATTTAATAAAATTTACTCATTTTATTTGTTTGAAAATGAAAGTTACAACCAAACTGCAAAAATATTTACTTTATAAAGGAAATATTAATAGTAAAATTGCAAAATGTATTTTTTCAATATTGCTCAAATATGTGCAAAATGAAAATTGGCAACAAATGTTTTGGTTCCAACATAAAGTAAATATTTTCACAATATTGACATTTACACTATGACGCAAAAGTTTAGACAATGACGTCATTCAGCTTTAAAATGTAGAATTATGATGTCAGAATTACAAAAACCTGTAAATATATTCAAAAACTGATTTAAAATTCTATGTACAAAAGACAGTCGTTTTATTTGCTATAATACTAATTTTTTTCATAAAAATTCAAATGTGCTTGTCGCAAAAGTTTAGACACTATTCTAAATTTCTTTGAATATTCGCTGGCATATGCAAATTTAGAATCGATGATGTCACAAATTTGGAGTACTTAAGTTCTGCAAACGATTGCGCTTCATAGTCGACATGCCGAGAGCTAAAGAAATTCAAGTGAATGAGGTTTCAAGGATTTGGCAGTTGAAAGGTGAAGGGAAGAGCGTTTCTGAAATTTCTGCTATTATTAATAGGTCAAAAAAATCTATTTATCGAGTTTTATCGAGTGGTTCCGAATATAAAGCAAAATGTCGGTCTGGGAGGCCACGTGTGACAAATGTACGAGAGGATCGCCTGATACAAAGACTAGCGAGTACTCAACAAATGAGCGTACGTGGAGTTCAAAGCTCATCGGGACTCTCTGTATCAAAGGATACGATTCGTAGACGAATTTTGGAAAAAGGAACAATCGTTTATAGCAAAATGCAGAAGAAACCAGCTCTGAAACCATATCATAAGTTACAAAGACTTATGTGGGCTCGAAAGCATATGTCATATGGAGAGAAATGGCAGTCAGTCATATTTAGCGATGAAAAAAAGTGGAATCTGGATGGTCCAGATGGTTGTTTATCGTATTGGCATGACTTGCGGAAGGAACCTCGACGTTTTTTTAGTCGCAGACAAGGAGGGGGCTCGGTGATGGTTTGGGCAGCCTTTTGCTATAATGGACAAGTATCTCTGACCTTCACCAGTGGTCGTCAAACTTCACAGCATTATACACAGACATTAGAAGAAAACCTACTGCCATTTGCTGGGCTTCTAGGGGGTCCTCAGTGGGAATTTCAGCAAGACAATGCTTCAATTCACACTGCAAAACATTCAAAATCTTGGTTTAATTCCCATAATATAAGAGTTCTCGACTGGCCAGCATGTAGCCCAGATCTTAACCTTATAGAAAACCTTTGGAGCATCATGTGTCGCAAAGTTTATAGCAACGCTAGACAATACTCTTCTGAAAAGGAACTTAAGACATCTATTGAGAATGCATGGTACGATATCGATCCACAAACTATGCAAGATTTAGTTTCTTCCATGCAATCTCGTGTATATGACGTAATACATAAGCATGGATGCGCAACCAGGTTTTAAAAATTGTTTATTTCGATTTTATTTAATTTGTGTCTAAACTTTTGAGACAGCAGTTTATTTTTGTTACCATTTAATTTATTGCAATATGCACAATTCCACTTTTCCTTGTTATAAATATTGTTTATATGTACAGCACATTAATTTCAAGCAGTGATTTGAAAATTGAATAAATATTTTTCAAAGTATGTAAGAATTTCTTCATTGTCTAAACTTTTGCGTCATAGTGTAGCAGCAGATAGTTACAATTTAACATATTGACATTTTATTAAAAATATTTCCAATGCAAATCCAATATTTTGCCAATATTGATATTATAGTTCAAGTATCAGTGACAGGGATAAGTGTTTAAAATTAAACGTATTTTTGTATTGAAAATATATATCAGAAATTTTTAATAGTACTTTTCGCTTTTTTTTTAATGGTAGACTTTCGCCGGTCATATAAAGAGAAAATACTATGTAAAATGACTGGTAGAGATTTCGAATTCAGAATTCCGCTAAATTGAAAACACTGATAGCCATGAATGAAAATATTAGCACAATATAGTCAACATAACTAATACTGGTTTTCAGGGAAATTGGGTTTTTAAATTTTTTTTAATCGCTATTTCCAAATAGTACTTGTCGCATTCTTTAATCTCGTAATTTGTAAGGAGAATATTACTATTGGAATGAAATAGTGATTATAAAAAATCCAGAAACACAATCACTAGTGCATTTTAACATCAGGTGCATTTTTTAATAAGGTTAACATTGCTGTACCTATTATTACTTTAATGTCAAATCAATTTTCATATTTGTTTCTTTGAAATGCCCCAATATTACAAACCCAACAGAATATTCTATTCCTACATTTGATTGAAAGTAGGTTTTATTTTTATAACTTTTATTTTATGTATTACAAGCAAATAAAATATTTAAATTTTAGTAAGTTAAGGGAAATTTTAAACATTTGAAAAAAATCAATATAACGGATAATAAATACCTGAAAACATAGTTAACGTTTTTGATTTTGACTTTAGCCAAACATATTCACACTTCCACATTTATAATATTATTAGGATTAGAGTACTTTTATTAATATACGAAAATAGTAACAAAACTTAAGTGATTTAGAATATTCAACATTTCATACCAGAAAAATATAGTGAGAAATACCAGTGTCGAATCTGAAAAGAGTAGGTATTGTGAATATGTGTGCTTGCACTTAGTTTTAGCAGAAAATACTTCAGAAAGTATCTTAGAGTACTGTTCATGAAAAAAAAAACAAAAAAAAAAACAAGTGTTTTCTCGTTTCCTCTCAATTAATGTAATTAATTTTTCAAAAAAAAAAAAAAAATCACGATTTTCTGCAGTATTCATTCAATATAAATTTGGGTATCGAATAAAAAAATAAAATTTAAGAAAACGTTGAGCGCATCATCAAACCTTGCATAAAACTGACAAAGCTAAGTGACTCGCAGTAGAACAAAGAATTTGACGACAGACTGTAGCCTATCTCTTAAACACCACTTCTCTTTTCGACCTCCTCCAGAACATATGTGTGTTTATCGACATTCACCGGTGATGGTCCGAATATACAAGAATATAATAACATATTCGGTCTTTCACCAACGTTTTTGGTATGCGTTGCGTTGACATTCACCGGCGAAAGTCGACATTCTCCAATTTCGGTCTTTCACAGTAACATATATATAAAGAATGAATATCTTAAAGTTTAGTTAAAATGCATTTATTTACATTGGTATCATTATGAGTCTATTAATAATGCGTTGAACTTGGCTGTTTTATGCCCAGTTACAAAAAAAAAATATATATTTTTTTTAATCTTTGAGTATTCCATACACTTTAATAAAAGTTGAATGTAAACATAGACTAGAGTTGCAAGCTCTTCAGAATTTCATGAATAGGTCTCAGCAAATGCGAATTTGAATTTGAACATACAGTGGCACCAAGACAATTGCATCATCTAGGATGGATTTGTCTTAAACGCTAGAGATAGCATAAAATAAATCAGATTATTATTTTTTTGTAAAATTTAAATAAATTAAGTTTTTTTTTCAAAATAATACGATATCTCATTTTTCATACATTATGTTTTAACAAATAACACGCTTATTTACCATAGAACACAAATCATTCTTTTGCTTCAAAATTTTTCCTTAAGGCTGTTCTTAACTGCTCTGCTCAACAAGCGCAAAACGTTTTGACACATTTACAAACTCATTTTTTAACGGAAAGGTATAAAATTAGAAAGCCTGGCCATGGAAGCGATTTGGAATGGAACAGTTTTTTCATTTTTTGATCAATCAATTACCTATTGAGTTATAAGCAATTTTGATCACGTGACAAACACGTTGTTCGCCCGCTCTGGAGTGCTCTTTCTTTCTTCACGCGGAAATTCGATTCAAAACGGCCACCTAGACACTATTTTCTGAAAAATGTATTGCGTTTACAAAAAAAAAAAAAAAAAGGGGGGAAATACCTCAATTACACAGTTTCTGAACAACAACACCAGCTATTTTCATGCATTTCTGAACAAAAATAAATTAAAACTTATCTCAGAAAGTTGCCCTTTTGGATTTGGGAACACCTTTAAAGACAAAATCTAAATCTTTATAAGTACATTAATATATCTTAGTATTAAGAAATATTATTGAAGAGTATAAAAAAAATAAGAAGCAAAATGTGGTGGTGGTTATGAAAAGGAATTAATATTGGCTTATTTCCCATACAGAAATCATAGTGACAAAGTTTACATTAATAAATCATAAGTGAAATCCACCATTTATTCCAAATCTATAAAAAACAATTAATTTTTTATCTTGGATAATTTTTGTCATCTTTTAAATGACCAGCACCGTTTCATTTCGACATAATATTGTATAATTTTTCAAGTATTAGCGTTTAAGGACTGTATATTCTTTGAACATTTTTAAAATTCATTTTATAAAATCTCACTGACATATTATTAAATGGTTTTAGAAAGAAAAAATGATCTATTCAAGGGAAAATGCTATTTTTGAAGGAAAATTTGCAAAAATCAATTACTTTTTTTAAACCACACTAAACGAGCTAAAATAAATATTTTTGTTGTGAAAGTCTCGTACGAAACAATTTTTAACCATATGGACGGAAAAATCCAGATTTGTTGTAGAAATTCAGTCGGGCCGGGTTCGGGCCGAGATTTTAACGTTTTTCCTGCGGGCAGGATTCGGGTCGAAGTTTTAGATATAAGCTAGATTTTTTTTTTTTTTTTTTTTTTTTTTACAACGTTGAAACGTATTTGTGCGTTTGAACATTGTAAAAAGAGGAAAATAAAAGCTTATAACTTTAAAACTCGCACAAAGTAATTGGCTTAACGAACTTTTAGCTTTTTTTATCAGTCCGTGCCATTAATATTTTTTTGTATTTGTCGGGTTCGGCTCTGGTCGAGTCTTTAACTTTTGTACTGAGCCGGGCTTTAAAAAAACCTTTTAAACCGGTCTAGGCTTATAACAGTTAAAAGTTCGTCCCAACTTTTAACTTTTATACTGGGCCGGACTGAACTTTTTTCAATGAGTCGAGTCCGGCCCGGGCGCGGAATTTCCGACCTCTTCAGACCTCTATCCTGACGCCTGTGTTCGCTGCACATATTATAACACTGGATTGGCGCGCCCCTGTAAAATAACCCAATTTAACGTTTAGATTGGTACATTTTTAACATGCATTGTAAGATGTGTTATTACTTTTTTCATTTATTTATTTCAATTTTTAAAAGGAATTGAGCTTATATTGTTATATCCAGTTGTCTTGTTTACACAATTTTAGCAAAGTCCTTCATAATAAATATATTTATTCACAGCTAAATAAGGTTTTAAGGTGAAAAGTCCTTTAAGGCTGTCCTGAGAAATGTATTTTTCTCCGCTCAAGAACACGAAACTTTCTGACACTTTATTAAACAAAAGAAACAAACCTTTCTCTCACCCGACAAGTTTAATTAAAAAACGTCTAAATAGAAAAACTGTTAGAAAAACCCTAAATTTGTAAAAAGATTTAAAAGAAAAAATGAAAAAAAAACATTATGAGCATTAATCGCTATATTTCAACCCCACTTCACTCCCTATTTCTCTCCTGCCTATCACTTCCCCTTCACTCCCTTCAGATCCTTATCGTAAACTGATCTCAGATACCAATTAGTTGTGTTGTAAAATGCTCCACGCTCTACTACAGATAAACCGATAACCGATCTCAAGGAGCAGGAAAGAGTTCTACTCTATAGCATGAAAATGGGTGCCTCTCAAAGTTTGTTATCAGTATCTTAAAGATTTTCCCTAAGATTCCCCATATTTTCTTCCCTTTCAGTTGCGAAAAAGGTACCTCACCAAAAAAAGACGGGAGGAGGTATGCACAAAGTACAATCCTTAGTAAAACCCTTAAAAAAAAGAGTATAGCATTTGTAGTAGTACAGTAAAACATCATGCACGGGACGCCATGGCTAGTAAAATCCCCCCTGCCTTTATCCCCCAAAATTACTTTTCTCATCTTTTTGCCATTTCTAGGCGTTTTGCCACCCAAGGCGGAATTTGAAAAATGCCGCCCTGTTCCTTTTGGTGCAATTATTTTTTGTAACCAGCCAGATCCAGTCTTAGAGCGGGCGAGCTTGGGCGGCTGCTTTTGATAAGAAAAACCCATCACCCAGGGCGCCATGACTAGTAAAACCGCAGCCGACCCTACTTTTACCCTCCCAAATTATTTTTCTTGTCCTTTTGCGATTTCTAGGTAGGTGGCAACTGAAAAATGCCGCCCTTGCCTCTTACTACAGTTACTTTTTTTACATCCAGATCCGGGATCAAAGGGCGCAAGGTCCGGCAACTGCCAACGACACTAAAAACTAAGGGGTGCAAAATAAAATAATTTATTTTCTTTTTTAAGAATATAGCATTTGTAGAGGTGCAGAAAAGAACTTCGCACAAACCGCCATGGCTAGTAAAGCCGCCACTGCCTTTATTTCTCCAAATTATTTTTTTCCGTCTGCCATTTGTACGTGTTTTTCCGCCCTAGTCGACAGCTAAAAAATGCCGCCCCAAGTATTTTGCTGCAATTATTTTTTGCATCCGAATCCAGCCTGTCGACTGGGGGAAACTAAAATCAAAGAGAAGGAAAATATGCAAAATAAACTACTTAGCAAAAACTTGTATATCATTTGTAGAGGCACAGAAAAAAATCTCGCACAGTGCGCCATGGTTCGTAAAATCGCCCCTAATTTTATCCTCCCAAATTATTTTTTCCGTCCTTTTGCCATTTCTAGATATTCGAGAACTAAAAAAATGTCGCCATTCCTTTTACCACAATTACTTTTTTACATACAGGTGCAGCGTTAGAGAGGGCGAAGTCGGGCGACTTTCCGCGGCAATAAAAACCAAAGTGTGGAACATATGTAACATAAGATACTTACTAAAAACAATTTTTTTAATATAGCATTTGTAGAAGTGCAGAAAATTCTCGCGCGGAGTGCCATGACTAGTAAACCGCCCCTGCCTTTATCCCTCAAATTATTTTTTCTCGTCTTTTTGCCATTCTTAGGCGTTTTGCCGCCCTAGATGAAAATTGAAAAATGCCTCCCTATTCCTTTTGCTGCATTTTTTTTTTCATCCAGATCCTGTCTTAGAGGTGGCGAGGCCGGGCGATTGCCCGGGTACTAAAACGAAAAAGGTGGAAAATACGCAAAACAAAATACTCAGTAAAAATTAGCAATTTTCATTTATATGATAATTTAGAAGCATCCAAATTTTATTTTAATGTCATAGCAAATCCTAAACGCTTGCATTTTAAAGTAAGGTCTTCAATCTTTCACGCTCGAGAGCCACATTTATAAATTCTTAAGTTTACGTGGGTCATCATTTGATTAAATTGCTTAGGTAAGAAATGTATACACCCCTAAATGGATTTGAAAACCAGGGTCAGGTTGCATAAAGGCACTGTGGGGCTACGAAATTCTTATTTTCTTCTTTATTCACAAGCAAATTTATTTATTTACAATTTCACGTAACATTTTACTTTAACAACAAAAATTGTAGCAAAAAAACAAACCTCCCGGCCAGTGCCGGGAGGAAGAGGTAGCTTTCATATTCCTTATTTTTTAAAAGCCAGCTTATATTATTCAAACACACAGAGCTCAAATTAGTGGAACCCGATTATAGAAGATTAAATACCAATTTTTGTCAATATTGACTATGAATGAGAATTTCATGAAATTAGTCAGCGTTATCAAAGCTGGTTTTATTAAAGTGATTTATATTTTTTGCCAACTTCGGTGATATCCCGAATTATATTAATAATTATATTAAGCCGAATTATCGGTGATAACCCGCCATTTTAAAACAACATAATGGGTGCAACAAAGCTCACCAATGAACTTGGTCGAGACCTTAGTAATTGTACACACATGCAGTTAGTGTGCACATGCTCACTCATATCTAAATCGGTTGATATATGCGAGTGCTGTTGCAGGCAAAAAATCAGATTCTTTAAAATGTCACACACATTCAAAATTCAAACTGCTATATCTCGGCTTTTTTACTTTCTTCTATCTTTACAAGAAGAAAGTATTGGTTTCGTGAAAATTTTCGAATTCCAGTTTTCGACGGATTTACACGTTTTAGGGGTCAGAGATTCCGAAAAACATGTTTTTACAAAATGTCTGTCTGTGAGTCTGTCTGTCTGTCTGTCTGTCTGTCTGTATGTGACACAAATTTTGTGGGCGCTCTATCTCAAGAACTAATGCACGGAATTTAATAAAAAATGATATTCAGTTAGACCCTGATATAAATTGGTGCTGATTAGTTTTTGGTGTAAATCGCTCAACAGGTGGCGCTGCTATGCAGCATTTTTCACGATTTCTGCAATAGCTCAATCTCCAGAACTAATGCACGGATTTTCATCAACCACAGATTCTGTTAGTCCTTGACATGAATTGAAGTTTTATGCATTTTGGTGTAAATCGCTCAATAGGTGGCGCTGTTGTGCAGCATTTTCCACCATTTCTCAAATAGCTCAATCTCCAGAACTAATGCACGGATTTTCATCAAACTTCAGATTCAGTTAGTCCTTGACATGAGTTGAAGTTTTATGCATTTTGGTGTAAATCGCTCAATGGGTGGCGCTGCTGTGCAGCATTTTTCACGATTTCTGCAATAGTTCAATCTCCAGAACTAATGCACGGATTTTAATCAAACTTCAGATTCTGTTATTCCTTGACATGAATTGAAGTTTTATGCATTTTGGTGTAAATCGCTCAATAGGTGGCGCTGTTGTGCAGCATTTTCCACGATTTCTCAAATAGCTCAATCTCCAGAACTAACGCACGGATTTTCATCAAACTTCAGATTCAGTTAGTCCTTGATATGAATTGAAGTTTTATGCATTTTGGTGTAAATCGCTCAATAGGTGGCGCTGCTGTGCAGCATTTTTCACGATTTCTGCAATAGTTCAATCTCCAGAACTAATGCACGGATTTTAATCAAACTTCAGATTCTGTTAGCCCTTGACATGAATTGAAGTTTTATACATTTTGGTGCAAATCGCTCAACAGGTGGCGCTGCTATGCTGTATTTTTTAGAATTTCCTCTATAGCTGTGTCTCAAGAACTAATGCACGAATTTTCGTCGACGGATTTACACGTTTTAGATGTCAGAGATTCCGAAAAACGTATTTTTGCAAAATGTCTGTCTGATACTCTGTCTGTTTGTCTGTATGTATGTAGCACAAATTTTGTGGGCGCTCTATCTCAAGAACTAGTGCACGGAATTTACTAAAAATGTATATTTAGTTAGTCCCTGATATAAATTGGTGTTGATTAGTTTTTAGTGTAAATCGCTCAGCAGGTGGCGCTGCTATCCAGCATTTTAATTTACTGTATGTACTACAAAAATTTCGTGAATTGACGTTTTGCCCCTTGTGGTGTAAATCGCTCAACAGGTGGCGCTGCTATGCTGTATTTTTTGAGATTTCCGCATTAGCTCTATCTCAAGAACTAATGATTGGGTTTTCAACAAACTTCAGATTCAGGTATACCTGGATATGAATTAGTGCTGTTTATGTTTTGGTGTAAATCGCTCAACAGGTGGCGCTGCTATGCAGCATTTTTCACGATTTCCACAATACCTCAATGTCCAGAACTAATGCACGGATTTTTATCAAACTTCAGATTCAGTTAGTCCTTGACATGAATTGATGTTTTGTACCTTTTCGTGTAAATCGCTCAACAGGTGGCGCTGCTGTGCTGCATTTTTTGTGATTTCCACAATAGCTCTAGCTCCAGAACTAATGCACCAATTTTCATCAAACTTCAGATTCCGGTGTTCCTTAATATGAATTAGTGCTGTTTGTGTTTTGGTACAAATCGCTCAACAGGTGGCGCTGCTATGCTGCATTTTTCAGAATTTCCCCTACAGCTCTATCTCAATAAGTAATGCATGAATTTTCATCAAACTTCAAATTCAGGTATACTTTCATACGAATTGGTTCTAAATTGATGTAATTTCTTTTACTATTTAAATGATTTAATTGACGTGATTTATATAGAAGAAAGTTTTGTGATGGCCACAACATACTAGTTTTTAGATAAAGGCAAAACAAAAAATAATCCGCAATCTTTGTAACAAGCTGAAACACATAAGAAAAGAAATCTTTTTCAATTTCAATTTCTATTTTTTTTTTACTTCATTTTAAATTATTTTTTTTTTAAATTTTTAAATGCCCGCCATTTTGAAACAAGGTGGCGGATGAAGTTAGCAAACGAACTCGGCCAAGAGATTGCTATTTACTATGCACATGCCTTGTCACATCCTAATCGATTCATAAATGCGCGTGTTATCGCGTGACAAAAATCAGATTGTTTCAAAATGTCAGCCATGCTAGAAATTCAAAGTGCTATAACTCAGCCATTTTTCAAGATATAGACGAAACTAAAAATGCTCCAGAATCTTTGTATCAAGCCCAAACACATAAGAAAAAAATATTTTTCAATGTCTAATTTTTTGTGCCTCATTTTAAATTTTAAATTTTTAAAAAAATTTTAAATGGCCGCCATTTTGAAACAAGATGGTGGATGAGGCTGGCCAACGAACTCGGTCGAGACATTGCTATGTACTATGCACATTCTTTGTCACATCCAAATCGGTTCATAAATAGGCCTGTTATCGCATGGCAAAAATCAGGTTCTTTCAAAATGTCAGCCATGCTAGAAATTCAAAGTGTTATAACTCAGCCATTTTTTAAGATATAGACGAAACTAAAAATGCTCCAGAATCTTTGTATCAAGCCCAAACACATAAGAAAAAAATATTTTTCAATGTCTAATTTTTTTCTGCCTCATTTTAAATTTTAAATTTTTTTTTAATTTTAAATGGCCGCCATTTTGAAACAAGATGGCGGATGAAGCTGGCTAACGAACTCGGTCGAGACATTGGTATGTACTATGTGCACACCGAATTACATCCAAATCGGTTCATAAATACGAGAGTTACAGTATGACAAAGATCAGATATATATATTTATATATATATATATATATATATATATATAAATTTTGAACGGAGGGTGGTTTCGGGGTTTGGGGGACATGATCGGTGAAAATATACCAAAATTTTTCGGAATCGCTTTCCTCCGAACGGCTGCAATAGGTAGCTTTTTGTAATGAAAGCTACCTAAAATTGTATAGAATTTGCGATTTAGTAATAATAGTAGTAAATAATCTGGCTTTTTCTCTGTTTCTTGATCATTTTTATCTAAAGTAGAGAATTACTATAGTTACCAATTTTTGCGGGTTAATTAAAGGTTAAATAAACATTTTGAACCAGAAATTTTACTTCATAAAGGAAACCAAATAATGAGACAGATAGAAACAAGAAACATTCTATTAAATGTGTTACAATAAATTTTCTCGTTCAAAACAAGTTTATAAAAGCGTAGAAGCTCGAATCTATACACTGTTTAAAAAAAATTCTGTGAAATTGCAGAGAATCTACTGGTAATCCATTATCTTATGTAAAATTGCAGAGATTAGAAAAACAGAGATTCTGTTAAATAACAGAGAAGTTATTCGGTAAATTTACAGTAAATTAATATCGTTAAAAATACACAAGATTCGGTAAATCAATTTATTTTTAATGAAAATAATTTAACATAGTTTTTGAAATTAGTAAACTTTAGAACTTCGAAGTATCATAATTTTTCGAATAAATTTGAACTGCTGTACCATTTAATTTTTTACACAACTTGATTCTAATCGGAACGGGGTTTGAACCCGAGACCTCTGGGAAGGATAAAAACACCTTACTGAGCGCGCCATAGGAGATGTTACTGTTGTGTACAAAGGATGTCTTATATAATGAAACGGGGGGGAAATCTATTATATTCGTGCTTTTCAAAGATTTCGCTTCAAATATATTCGTTAGAAAATTTCTTAAACGGTTTATTTTAATTCAATTTGGATCTATACATAATACCTGTTATTTTTTTTAATCAAATTTAATTTTTTAATCCTTCATTTACGGAGTTATTTATCAAGAAATTGCTTCTCCTCAGCAATTATCTTCTTTAATATCTGAAGATATACTGGAATTTAAAATAATAATAATAATGTGAAATTTAGGTATTATTTTTTACATTAATACTGGGTAAATATATCGGTAGTTATAACTTTTTTGTAAAAATATTTACAAAAATAATCAGATTAATTAACCAAAAATACTTTTATGGTTATATCACGATTCTTGTAAACGAAAAAATCACGATTAAATGTTTTATGATCCTCTCTGTAAATGGAAAGGCTTTTGCAGTTGAAAATGTTTCATGTAACATTTGTTTTTTTTTAAAGAAAAATTATAACTATGAAAATGATTAAGAAAATAACCCCTTTTTAAAAATATTTAGCTTCGACTATTTCTCTACTCTATCTAAATTTGATTGAAAGACATGGAAATCCCTACAGGGAATTAGATACAAGGTAAGGGAAATGTCTGTAAAACGATGACTGAGAACCTCAATTGAATGCATTTAACCGAGAACTAGTGTAAATTTACAGAGAATCTTGACCGAGAAACTCAATCGAATGCATTTAACAGAGAACTGCTGTAAATTTACATAGAATCTTGACCGAGAAACTCAATCGAGTGCATTTAACCGAGAACTAGTGTAAATTTACAGAGAGCCTCAGTTTTTTTTTCTGCGTTTTTACATATATTTTTAACAGTGTAGATTTATAGCGCTATAGCTTAAGGCGGTTCGGAAATCTTTCAATGTTTCTGAAAATTTTTCATTCGCAATATTTGAATCGAAATAACAGGGTGGATCACCCGTGGCACGGGAAAAAGTAGTTGAATAAAATGGGAAAAAGAATGCATGTGAATACGGGTATATACGTGGCAGAAAATGAATTTTTTACTTCAAAATACAGTTTTTAAGCGAGGACGTGAGTTTCAAAACTCGCCTTATCCCAAATTTAAAAAATCATGTTTTTTCTATCAAACTATTCTTTCGGTAAACCTGCACCGAAAAAACACTACAACCTGCAAAAAATTTAGTTCGATCATATATTTCTGGCATTGTAAAATCTTGGTTTATAATGAAAACCAATGGACGCAGTCAAAGGTTTTTGGCGATTTCCCAAATTTTGATTTTCTGGAAAAGGCGAGTTTTGAAACGCACCACCTCAATACATTCGATGGATGTTTTTTTCTTCTACTCGTATGCTCATAAAATCTTTTTAGTACACTAACATTCGTTATATTAGCTAATATGTACTGAAATGAGCGTATTTTTTTTTTTCAATGGTTAATAAATTTGTGTTTTTATTTTGAAAAAAAAAAACATATTTTGGTGCGCTATAAACTAAGGGGCGTCAAATATGCAAAACATGTTTTCAGTAATCCTCAACAACATCTTCATTAAAACCTCAATAATTTCCTTAGAAGGTATAATTATAGGGACACGGCAAAAAACTCGCCTAGTGGGTCTTGACTACTAAATGAGGCCCTGCCCCTTAAGATATCTAAATATTTTTAACGCATTAAGACGTCCATTACGAGTACTACCCCCCCCCTTTTTTTTTTAATATGACGTTATTATAACCATATTTTCTGGCGATATTGTTATTTAAACATAAATACGATCAGTTTTGGGATATTTGCCTATCTCTATTAATTTGTGTATTTTAATTATGTTAAAACCTTTTATAATATTTGATTTTTATTCATACGATTGGTATAACGGTTGTACTTGTTGTAGAGATTATTAAAAACATTCATTTAGTCACTGTTTTAATAGGATGTGTGATTGTGTATTACACACGGGATTTTCAGATAAATTAATGTAAAAATTTATATTAACATATTTTAGGATTGTGATTCATTGAGACCTTTACAAGAACGATAAATGGCAGTGATTTTCAAAATTTTTATTTTAAGATGCAATCAAATTTAAATCTCTTTAGTATGCAGCATTTCGCCCACTCTCTGTTCTCCCAAAACAGAAATGCTTTGGTAGTTTTCAACCATGAACCCGGTGCCGGCCAATTATTGATATCCGGTCAGTAAGTTGTAACTTGATCGGTAGAAGAAAAAATTTCCCTAATAAATATCCCCTTTTTAAATCTTCATTATTGCTACAATTTTTAGTAGCAAAATGACTCGATTGTTAGATGTTCTTTGTTTATTTGATTTTAACATCAGTTAACTAGGATGTCTACAAAATAGAAAAAGATAGAGATTGCTATTGTAGGTAAATATGATACTTTCTGATATACCGGGTAATTATAATTAAAGTTACGATTTCAAAAATTGATAATTTTAAAACTACTGGTTAGAATGACTTGATATTTTAGCAGAACAATCGTGAGGCAATGGAATTTTGTTTGGTGAAGGGAAAAAATAGTTTCAAAATGGACCGATAGATGGCGCTGTCAGGGTTCACATTGTCTGGAGATATGCAAATTACTAATACGTTACATGTGCACCGCAGACATAGCTGCCATAAAAATGCAGAGCACCAGCTCTTTGCCTGAATGCTTCATCATGACTCTGACTATGAAGGATCACGCTCTGCTCTTGAAGCTTTTTTATAAGAACGATGGCTGTGCACTTACAGCTATTAGGAAGTTTCGAACATTAAAATCCATAAAAAGGGGTCCAATAACCACAAATGGTCTGCGAAAAACGATTGCAAAATTCGAAGAGACCGGTTGATTTGACGTTAAACGGGATAGAGGTAGGTAACCAGTTACGGTTGCGACAGTGGAAGATGTGGCTACAACATTACAAGAACAGACTAACAGTGATGCTGGAATCAGCAGTGCACGGGGAATTGGCCGAATGCTGGATATGCCGAACAGCACGGTGCGTAAAGTCCTACGAAACATCTTGCACTGTTATCCGTTCAAGATAACTCATGTGCAGGAGTTGCTACCTGATGACCTGGGAGCACGTCAATCTTTTGCACTACAATTTCTTGCCCGGATGGAAATGGACAACGTATGGCCATGGAACATTCTGTGGTCTGACGAAGCCCACTTTCATTTGCAAGGTTCTGTAAATACGCAAAATTGCAGGATATGGGCGATCGAGAATCCGTCCCAGATACAGCCATTACCTCTTCAGTCTGAGAAGGTCTCTGTGCGGTGCGAAATAACGGCAGTGTTTATCGTCGGTCTGTTTTTCTTCGAGGAGATCACACCTGCGGGTCCCGTTACCTGCACTATTACTGGCAAGTGGTATGAAGCACTTTTGGGTAACCATGTCCTTCAGGCACTTCAGCAGCATCAGTGAATGGATCTCACAATATTCATGCAAGATGTTGCGTCTCCGCAAATTTCTACTCCTGTGAAGCAGCTACTGAGTGCTAATTT
The DNA here is from genome assembly GCA_963932465.1 of Maratus speciosus. NCBI lineage: Eukaryota > Metazoa > Arthropoda > Arachnida > Araneae > Salticidae > Maratus > Maratus speciosus. Next base: position 337,559,115 of record OZ010787.1, on the reverse strand, counting down.
CGGAGATGATAGGATCATAAGCAGCTATTTTTCAACAATGTGGCCGCCACGTTCCCCCGACTTAAACCCGTGTGATTTCTGGCTTTGGTGGTACCTGAAGAATGTTGTTTACAGCAGGCGGATTCAGAGTCTAGCCGACTTCAAGGCAAGCATAACGCACCACACCAAGGCCTTATTGAATACTAGAGGCCGTGACAGCACTTTCACCACTAGGGGGATAGAGGGAGAAATACTTACCTAGTGTTCCAAACAATTTCATTTCTTTTTCGTTCTCAAATAAAAAGTAAAACTGATTTAACGATCACATTTAAAGACAAATCTGATAAAATATGTTAAAAAATTATATTTAGTTCATAAAGAAACACACGCACGTACGAAAAAATATTATACATTAGTATATTTAATACTCATATATTGTAAATATATATAAGATGCAGTTTTGATAGTTAATTTTTAAATCTCACGAAAATGACAATATTAGGACAAAATTTACTTATCATAAATATATAAAACATGAGCGGTGTAAATAATAATAATCAAATTAAAGATATGCACATTTAATATAGTAACACAATACTCTTTTTAAAGTATTCAACATTTTATTGATTTTTTTAAATGCTGAATAATAATATAAATGAGCAAATGATTTATAATCATTAAGCATAAGAAATTTGACATCTGAAAAACCCAGATCAAGATTTAAAATATATATATATTGAATTGATACGTTCAACTTAAATATATGTATGAAAATAACATTAAAAGCTCGATGATTAAATTTATATAAAAATGAATGTTTATATGCACATTGGTCACACATGTATACATAATCCGTAAGGATTATTTTAAAATTTTCTCTTTAATATTTTCGCAGAATTTTTTTAAGCTGACTAATAATATAATAATATAATTAATGTCAATAATAATATACATTAACAAATGAATTTATCATTAATAATAAGATGAAATGGAACCTCTTTAAAAGCCCAGAGGGAAAAAATATTAGCAAATAATTTCAACACAAATGCATTTTCATATTTTTCATGCGAATGCGTGAAATTTAAGTAATATTGAAGGCTTATATTATATCAATGTCAACAGTAATTTACATTAACAAATGAACCTCTCTTTAAAAGTACAGGGAATAAAGTATTGAACGAGTAATTTTTATCTAATTCATTTTCATATTTCTCAAATGAATATGTAAAATTTAAGTAATAATGACAGCTTATATATATATATATATATATATATATATATATATATGTGTGTGTGTGCATTGCACACGAAGTTTGCAAGCACACATATACATTTATATAGAATCTATAATGATTTTTTAAAAACTTGCTTTGTAAATTTATAGAAATTTTTATACTGGATAATAATATAATTAATGCTAATAATAATATACATGAAAAAACGAATTGATAATAATTAGTAAAATGAATAAATAATTAATATAATTTTTCTCTGTTTAAAATCACATAGAAAAAAAGATACTGAATTCAAATCAAATACATTTTTATATTTCTCAAGTGAATGCGTAAAATTTAAATAATAATGATTGTATGTATGTATACGTTGCACACAATGTATCCATGCGCAGATGAATACTTTTATGAATAATTCGTAAGGATTTTTTAAGAGTTGCGTTTAATTTTTTTTCTGGAATATATAAAATGAGTATAGTATATACCGGGTGTCCCAAAAATGACTGATGGATTTTAAAATTCAATAACTTGCAAACGGTGACAGATATTTAAATAATTCTTGCAGCAGGGTTATGTATGATGTCAGGAGTTTTTCTACTGTGATTCTTGATTTTAGTTCGAATTTCAAACAATAGATGGCGCTGACAGCGATTGACACGCAGTCGAGGCCTAAACTGACGTCACTCAGCTTTGATGCAAAGGAAGGAGAATAAGGCTATGGAGTGGGTCTCATTCGACAGCACAATCTTGCTCTTAGGGCCCGATTCTGAACTCATTCGATATGATTTCAATGGAGTGCGTTGTTGCCATAGAAACAACAAATTCTGCGATAGTGGAATACAACGTTAAGAACTGGTCATGAATTTAAAAAGTAGTATTCGAGTTTGCATGCGATTTTACATTGAAGAAGTTTTATTTTCCCGGATTAAATTACTTTTTATGGTCTGATTTAAAGAATATTTTATGCATCGTATTTTAAAACTAGGAGGAGAGACTTAGTGTTTTTTGTTGTTGTTAAAAATTTCATAACTTTTATTACATTCTAATAAATTTTAGACATTTTAAGGAAGTTCGTCAGTATGCTTTTATGAATGTTGGATAATAATCGTGAAAATGGTTAATAGTATATTGTTGTTCAAAATAACTACTTAAAAACAAATATTAGAAGTTACCTTGTTTAACCCTTTTGAATAGGGCTATTATATCGTTGCATTAAAATTAAAAAAAATAAAATGAATGCTTGTTAATTAAAATTTTGTTTGACAGTTTGATATTAAAATATTGTACTACATGCAGCTTCATCTTGATGTTTGATGAAATAAAACTAGTAAATATTTTTTTTTAATCTATATCTACCATTTAAATTGTAAAAATGTGTGCAACTCTTTCTACACACAAATCCTAATATGCATATATTTTTAATAATAAATACATCAATAATATATAATGTGATAAACTAAGCTCAAATTAAACTATAAAATAAGAGTCTAAAACTTGGTAGTACTTAAATTATTAAAAGCCACAAACAAATTTTTATTGAAATTTTTATCTTGATATAAATTAAGACCGTATTTCTAATAGCACTTTTTGTTGGAATGCAATTGTAATTTTAAAGCTTTTTAGTTCATATATATTTTTTAAAAAATCATGAGTCGTAATAATCAGGGCTTGGCAAATGCGATCGCCACTTGCAACCAATATTTTTTACTCGACGACCAAGATTTTTAATCTGGCTGTTTTTGTAGTGTTAACGAAAGAACAAAGTATAAACGGCATTTTTCCATATCATGCACAGAAAACGACATTCTTTGCTGCTCTAGCCAGCTAGCATGTCATGTCATGTGATTTGAATGTGGGGAGAGGGTGGGTCGTTCTTACGGGTTTTTTGCAAGAGAGTTCGGTTTACAGTTTTTCAGAGAAATTTAGTAGTAGTGGCCCAGGGGGGGGGGGGGATTGAGAGAGAATTTTAAATATTAGAATAATAACTTTATTTAATAAAGGATATTTTATAATTATACGTGTTTAGTGTTTGTATAGTAAATCTATAGTAAATGGAAAAAAATTCCACTAAAAATAAGGACATTTTTTGGAGGGGTTGTGGGGAGGTATTTATCCTTAGCGATTCCACTGTTGTATTAAATCAATCCTTAGATTGTTGTATTAAATCGGATTGTTGTATTAAATCAATCCTTAGATTGTTGTATTAAATCGATCCTTAGATTGCTGTATTAAATCAATCCGTAGATTGTTGTATTAAATCAATCCTTTGTTTGTTGTATCAACCCGTAAGAACGACCCACCCTCTCCTCACATTCTAATCGCATGACATGAAATGCTAGCTGGCTAGAGCAGCAGAGAATGTCGTTTTCTGTGTACGATATGGAAAATGCCATTTACACTTTGTTCTTTCGTTAACACAACAAAAACCGACAGATTAAAAATCTTGGTCGTCGAGTAAAAAATATTGGTTGCAAGTGGCGATCGGATTTGCCAAGCCCTGATTATTACGAATCATAATTTTTTTTAAATATATATAAAGTGAAAAGCTTTAAAATTTCAACTTCATTCCAACAAATGTGCTATTAGAAATAAGGTCTTAATTTATATCAAGATAAAAATTTCAATAAAAATTTGTTTGTGGCCTTCAATAATTTAAGTACTACTAAGTTTTAGACACTTGTCAAATCTAATTTGAACTTAGTTTATCACATTATATATGATTGATATCTTTATTATTAAAAATATAAGCATATTAGCGTTTGTGTGCAGAAAGAGTTGCCAAAACGTAAAAATTCAAACTCTAAGAATTCTTTTAACACATTTTTACAATTTAAAACGGATGTAGATAAAAAATATTTACTAGTTTTATTTTATCAAATATCAAGAGGAAGCTGCATGTAGTATAATATTTTAATATCAAACTGTCAAACAAAATTTTAATTAACTAGCATTTATTTTATTTTTTTTAATTTTAATGTAACGATATAATACCCCTATTCAAAAGGGTTAAATAAGGTATCTTCTAATATTTGTTTTTAAGTAGTTACTTTGAACAACAATATAGTATTAACCATTTTCACGATTATTATCCAACATTCATAAAAACCTACTGGCGAACTTCCATAAGGGGTCTCAGGACTCTTAAAGCTTCAAATTTTCGAAATTTTATTTTTTTTAGATGTTAAACTACTATCTTTTCTGAACATTTTGATATAATTATTTCCTTGAAAATCCGATTAGAACGGATCTCGAAGCTGGTAAACGGGAGGTGCTAGGTTCGATCCCAATCGCGCCCGTTGGCCTAATCGTTCGGAGTTTTCGTGGTTTTCTTCGAGCCGTGTATTTTCCATGCATAAATACGGATTAGGTTCCCTTAGAAAGACCCCTATGGAGGGCACTCCCCCTCGGGCCTATATCCCTCGTACAGCTAATTGGCCGTCAAAATTCAACCCAACCCGATTAGAACGGAAGTTATTGTTTTTAGAATTATACCCGTGAAATAGCTGAAGCGGCATTTCCGAAGTTTTCAGCTCATTTTTCTCCAAATGACATTTTTGGGCATAACGCGCACGATATCTTAAAAACTTATGTTTCTTGTCAGTTTGTATAACTAAACCTAAAATTTTCTTTTTATTGTTCAAAAAAATATTTTTTTAGGTGTTTATAGTGTTGAAATTTTTAAAATTTTGTATTAGCTAAATACAACTTTATATTAAAAATACTAAAATATAAAAATGTTTTAAATACAAATTTATTTAGGTTCAGGGTAATTATTGTAATCTAAAGTATAATTAGCACCAAGTAAAGTAATTCTAGTGACAAAACTTATTTTTAATCCTGCGCGTAAGCTGTCATACCAATTTTCTGCTCGACAAATATCTGACAGTTTGGAGCCCCCTATAAATACTAATTCTGCAACTTGAATTTTTTTTAAATACTTGAAAGGAAAGAACATACTTATATCTTTCATCCCAATTAAAATTGTGTTTTTAAATAATATGCATTTTTAAATATTAAATATTGAAAATGATTTTTTTTTCATTTTTTCCAATTTTAGGAGTCCCGAGACCCCTTAAAAGATCTAAAATTTATTAGTATGTAACAAAAGTTATGAAATTTTTAACAACAACAAAAAGTACTAAATCTCTTCACCTAGTTTTAAAATACGATGCATAAAATATTCTTTAAATCAGACCATAAAAAGTAATTTAATCCGGGAAAATAAAACTTCTTCAATGTAAAATCGCTTGCAAACTCGAATACTACTTCTTAAATTTATGCCCAGCTCTTAACGCTGTATTCCACTATCGAAGAATTTGTTGTTTCCATGGCAACAACGCACTCCATTGAAATCATATCGAATGAGTTCAGAATCGGGCCCTAAGAGCAAGATTGTGCTGTCGAATGAGACTCACTCCATAGCCTTAATCTCCTTCCTTCACATCAAAGCTGAGTGACGTCAGTTTAGGCCTGGACTGAGCGCCAATCGCTGTCAGCGCCATCTATTGTTTGAAATTCGAACTAAAATCAAGAATCACAGTAAAAAAATTCCTGCCATCATACATAACCCTCCTGCAAGAATTTTTTAAATATCTGTCACCGTTTGCAAGTTATTGAATTTTAAAATCCATCAGTCATTTTTGGGACACCCGGTATTAGCAGATAAATTTATAATCATTAGTATTGATGATCTGGAATCTCGAAAACATAGAGAAAATTGTAATGAATAAATAAATACGTTCAACTTAAATATATTTAAATGATTTTCAAGTGAATGCATGACATTTAAATAAAAATTATTGTTTGTATGTGCATTATATACAATATTTATATACACACATGTATACATAGTTTCCAACCTCACGATTTTTTTAATACCAATATTTTTATGCAAAAATACTTGTTTTATACACTCACACAATTTCTTTAATTAAATAAAGGATCATTTTTGAAATTTACTGGTATTAAAAAAATCTGGAGATTGGCAACTATGTGTATGTATACATTTATACATAATCCATAATGATTTTTATACCTCTGTATTTATAAAAATATATACATATATTCTGAATATATATGAACAATTTTTTTTATAATCGTTAATAAATATGACCTGGGATATCAAAAACACAGTGAAAAACACTTTAATAAATACTTTCAACATAAATATATTTGCATGTTTTAATGAAGTTCGAATTGTATTTATAACGATTTTAATATCTTCTGTTTTGTCAAGTATTATATATTATTTTACTTAAGTATTTAGAAATTACTTTTTTGTATTATCACATACTAATGATATTTTCACATATTTATGTGTTTTTAGAGATGTAAATAATATAAACATATTTCATAATTATTGAAATTTAACTATTTAATTTTTTAATCTTTCGCACATATTTCTCTTACTGTATTTTATCATTACATTGTTTGGAATAATTATTTAAACAGATATTTGCAAACGTCTCAATAACTTTTTTGGGCTTTTTCATGCAAGTTAATGTTACATTCTAAGCATTTTTCGTTTTCTAAAATACAACTCATTTCTATACCAAGCTTTGAAAATTCAACAAATACAGAAAATTGATTATTACTTTGTATAAATTTACATTCATACTCTTTTGAAATAAGGCTTTTAAATACTATAAATGATATGCTTAAAATATTTACTACTGTAGATGAAGGAAATTTCAACACCCCCGCGCCTTCTATTTAATTCATTAAAGTAACTATAATCTTCATCCTCGATTACTAGATTCATTGCATCATTTGAAATAAACATTTGTGTACAAGTTTATCATGATAGATTTAATTTTTCTGCACAGTATCCACCTATATACAGGGTGCAATCTATCGCCGACCTTTAATTTCTCAACCGTTAGTCGTAGACATATAGTTCCAATTACAAAAACGTTTCAAATGAGGTAAATATTCATGTTGTGGCATTATTTAAAGTATAAAATCAATTTTATGAAAATCACGAAATCTAACTTTTTATACAGCCCCCCACCCAGATAGCAATTTTAGTTTGCAGAAAATTTTCAGCAATCTTACTTTGCAGATTTGCAATGTTGCAGCAAGCTCAGCATGACAAGTCTGAAAGTTCATAACAAGACTGCAACAAGATTATGCAAACTCCGAAGTCACCATACTTTGAACTTGCAGCTAAGTTGTGCAAGTTGCAATCTTGTTGCATCAATCTTACTGCAAACTCATAGCAAACTAGTAATATTGCGATGTCAGACTATTTGCAAACGCACTGTAAATTTGCAATATTGTTATGTCAGAACATCTGCAAATGAATTGCAAACTCGGAATCTTGTCATGACAAGTATAGCTGCAAATATGTAGTAATTTCATTGAAATGTTGTCAATTCTCTGAATTTTGCGTGTACAAGGTAAAATAGGATTTTTTGAGACAACAGATGCCCATTCACCCAAATTTGGGAAGAGCTTCGTTTTGATACTAAAAATGAAGATCCAATGAGTACTAAAAAATAAAGTTGTTTTATCATGTTTTTTGCAGAAAAAGGGGGCATTGTTAGCTCAGGGAGGGGGGTAACTAAAAATAAATAAATAGGTAGGTGAAATGGGATATTGTTTATTATGTTGTTTATAATTCCGAATCAGGTGAAATCATCAGCAAGTCAATACGATCATTTCTTACAAAGTTACGGCAGGTTTTATTAATACAAAGTCTTTTGCAGGTAAAATAGGTTTTTACAGTAACAAGTGATTGCTATTCACGAAAGCTTGAGACAAACCTCGTTTTGGCACTACAAATTAAGATCCGATAAGTCTCCAAAATGTAAAGTTGTTTTGCTGTTTTTAGGTAGATTTCGTAAGAAATACTACCTATTGCAGTCGTTACCATGGTGCGACTTTTGAAAAATTCCTTCATAACTTTTCATTATAGGACCCCAGGAACCCAAAACCACCCCCACCTAAAAAGTTTATATATATATATATATGTATGTATGTACTAAATTTTGTCCGCACGATAAAAGTCGCAATTATGCACGGATCGTCTTCAAACTCGCCAACAACTTTAAGATGGCTAATATCTCGGCGGGGATTGAAAATGGGCAAAATCGGCCCAAGGGAATGGAAATGGGGAGGGTTCAAAAATTTGAATACCGTCTTAACATGATTCTGATAAAACCAGCTCTTACGCAGCAATGGCAGGAAAAAATAAATATTTTTCGTTATAGCAGTTGCCAACAATTAAAAAAAAAGCAATAAAATTCTCACCACAACAATTGCTTTCTATTGCAGGAATTTCACGCGAAAAATTAAATTAAATAAATAGTTTGACGAATTGAAAACAAATTGAATATTACGTCATAAGTTTTCTAGAGCAAGATTTTCCGCATGAAAACTCAAAATGAAATAAATAATTTGACGAATTAAAAAAAAAAAAAAAAAAAAAATTGCGTCATATTGGAAATAAAATGGACCTCAGCAGGTGAATATGCAACGTCATGTAAGTTTGAAGAAACGTATTAAAACATGATAAAAACCCGACTATGGAAATATTATTTTATTTTAACACTTTGAAGTTCTATGAATTTGCTTTAGCTATTTTTTAAACATATTCCATATACATGCGTGTGTGTGTGTTCGTGTATATTAGAATTTTCACAAAATGTTTAGCTCCCTAGAGCTCATTCTTAATGAAGGAACTGGGTTTATCTCTAATCTTGATTTAAGTTTTGTTGGTGAATTTAGTACTTAACTTCGAAATCTACCTCCGCCTGTAGGCCCGAGCCGGCAGGGATTTTTTTTTTTGTTTGTTTGTTTTTTTTTGTTTTGTTTTTTTGAGAGAGAGGGGGCATTTTAGCTCGAGGGGGGAAAATTCAACTTTTTTTAAATAGGTCAAGTGGGATATAGTTTCGTATGTATTTGAATAACATTATCGGCAAGTCGATACGAACATCTATAAGAAAGTTACAGAAAAGATTTTATCAATGCAAAGTGGAAAATTATATTTTATTTTTTACATAGTTTTGTCACATTTATTTTACGTTTAAAAAGAGTTTTTTATATCATATTAAGCAGGGCTCCCAAATGGTCCGCCAACTGAATACCAATAAATCTTAACAGAAAAATTTATGGTAGGTTTGCGCTAGAATTAACTTTCAAATGTGTTTCCGGGGCGGTTTGTAAGAAAAATCTAAAAAGAAATTTTTTCTAAAATAATATTGGTATTCAGTTGGCGGACCATTTGGGAGCCCTGTATTAAGTCATCTCAAAACTATTAAATGTCTTCAAAATAGCAATAGTCAAAATCAGGACAATTGAGTTTATTTCAAAGTCATTAAATTTACCAAAATCCACTACTTATAATCTGGCCTAACTTTGTAAACAATGATCGTATCGGCTTGCTTGCGATGTCATTTGATTCAGAATAAAAAAATTCACAAGAAATGATACCCCATTTGACATTTAAAAAATAAGTTCTGTTCGCCCATGCGTGTTAAAGTCCCCCCCCCTCCTCAAAAAGAACCCCACGATGATTTAACTTTATTTTGGGGGAACAAATCATATCTACATTTCTAGTGCCAAAATGAAGTTCTTACCAGATAAATTTTCTTGAATGGTTATCAGTTGCTGCTGTAAAAACCTACGGTACCTGCACCAAATTATAGTTTTCGACTTCGTATTCATAAAACTTGTCGTAACTATGTAACAAATGATCGTATCAATTTGCAAATGGTAATCATTCCATTAAATAATAATAATAATAATAATAATAAACGATACCTGTCTCTTAACATACCTAAAAAAAATTTAGTTTGCCCCTCCCGCTCCCTGAGTTAAAAATGCCCCCAAAACATGATAAAAGAACTTTTATTTTTTAAGGACTCATCGAATATTCATTTTTAGTATCAAAATGAAATTCTTCCCAAACTTTGGTGAATGGTCACTAGTTGCCGCATTTCTACTCAAGTTTTGATTGTATATTTTTTATCTGTACGCTAATAGTCGTACTTTTGAAGGTTGTGCGAGTTTTGTGCAGGATTCCATATAATCCGAGGTTTAACAAATGCTTGACATTTTTATGCTACATAGACCGAGTAAACAAGGACTTATAGTTTAAAGTAGATTCCAAATCACCACAAATATACTACCACAACCGCAGGAATTAAACCCGACATAGTTGAATCGGAGGCCACAGGGCTAACCATTCAACTACCTGGTAAGCCCCAATAACTTCCAATAATATACCTTAATTTGTTTAGAAGTTTTATTAGACTCGCCAATTCTCAATTAGTTGCTTATTCCCTTCTAATTCTTAGAAGGTAATTAAAAACATTATCTAAAAATAAGTGGTCCATGTACATAACCAATGCAAAGCAAACCTATATGAGTATAAACACACACCCTCAATTTTAATTTCATATATAATTTTATTAAAGAAAATATAATTTATTTTCATTTCTTTTTGGCCAGAGTGGAATATATTGCTAAAACTTATTAACTTCCAGAAGGAAAAAAAAAAAACCTCATTTTAAAATTAAAATTTCCCTATGGGGCGATCCATAAATGATGTCACACTTTTTTTCAACATTTTTAACCCCCCTCCTCCCCTTTGTCACAAAATGTCACTCTTCACCATACCCCCTCCCCTCCCCTTGTCACATGTCACGCTATATTACGTAAATATATACTTGCAGCTCAGAAACAAAGCACTATGTTATAGGTTATATTTCAAATTTTATTTTTGAACTTTAACTATGTGTTTTAATGACATTTGTGAGCATAACAATAAAACTGATTCGTGTATTTATTTTACATGAAATAAGATTACGGTTTACAACAAAAAACATAATATACAATAATAATAAAATATTAATATGAAAGAGCAATTGAAAACAGTAGTATTTTAGAATTTGAAATGGAATTTAATATATTTGGTTTTTAAATCCTATATTTACTTTATGAACACAAAATACTTTAAAACAGATTGATTTTGAAGAAGAAGCCTCAATATTAGTTTTACTTAAATGGAATTGCCATAACATTTCATTTGTCACATTAATATGAACATTTATAAAATTATATATTAAATCATAAAATAGAAATTACTCCGAATCATTTACTATAACGACTCTTCCTCCCGTGGAGAAAATATATGCTCGTCCATAGAGTACACAGGCATTTTGGCATCGCACTCATCCTCGGGAATAGTAAGTCCTCTAATATCTATGCAATGTTAGTAAGACCTCTAATGTTTAACCAAAATGTGTGATGTCAGACTTCTTCTTACCCCCTCCCACCCCCTTGTCACAAACTGCCACAATTTCACGAACCCCTCCTCCCCCCCTCCAAGCGTGACATCATTTCTGGATGGCCCCTATTCACAAATCTGATTAAATATAATTCCACAAAAACAAAATATTTGAAAAGTTTCAAGAATTTAAAAAGAACAAAGTTATAATAAAACAATACAGTCTATTAAATTACAAAGTTTATTTTCACACAGCTACAAATAATAGTTTCTAATACAAAGTATTAACTTAATACTAGATTAATATTAACACAATTATTCTAATTGGTAAACAAATCATATTAGATGTAAATTTCCAACTGGGCTTTTTCGCCCAGTTGGAAATTTACATCTAATATTAACATAATATTTACCAAATAACATACAATTATTTAACATTCTTCTATATATTATTTCCGTGTCTTTGCATCCTAAAAGAGAAAAACAATAGAGTGCATTTTAAAAGTTACAAGTTAAATTTTCACTGTTTTCAAGAATCCTGCTTAGATTTAGTTCTAAAGGTGATCACAAATTATAACTCTTCAGGCAAAATGACCGAATCGCTAATGTTAATCCAACGAGATATATTTTTTAAAATATCTCGTCTGTATTTTTATATTTTAAAAAGACTTTTTCTTTTGCATTGGATAGCTGAGGTAAATTTCTGCAATTGCGGTTTTTACTTTATTTTAAGTTCGTCGAAGTTTTTATTTAATTTTCTTTCTTTCTTTTTCTTTTTTTTTTTTTTTTTTTTTTTTTTTTTTGTGCGGACACTTTCACTCTTTTCACTGTTTATACCGGCTCGAAAGGTGAAAGTATATAAAAAAAAATCATTTAAAAATATTGAAATGCAACCGAGTTACCTTAAAAAAATTCTCTTATTGGATTAACATTGGCGAATTGGTGTTTCCGCTTGACTGAAGTAGCCTCTTAACCCTTTAAGCCCTGACCCACACAATTGTACGGGCGATTACTAAAGTAAAAGAGAATGACTACCTCCTGTTTTTGTGCGATTTAAAACCAAATCCGCACATTTATATGAGTTAATTGGCTTTAGATGTTTTGATAAGACACAACTAGGGGGTACCATCTACAATACAGGGTTATATCTTCTGCTTTTAAAAAGACTATATCATCTGACAGCAATAGACAAAAAGTATGAACTGTCGTAATTTCATTTAAATATGATTTATAATGTTTGCTTGGATTTAATATTTCTTTTCATATAGTTTATTCATGATTTTAATTGATTTTGTCTTTGATAAATTTAATTAGGCTTCACAAAAGTTGAAAAACAAATGAACAACACAATTCTGCGGGTCCGGCATTTACCATTTCCAAAATAGATACAATTCCTAATATATATATAAAAAAATTTTAAGTGATTTTTTTAAACTTATGTTTTTAGCAATTTATTTTTTATTAATTACATTTTTAAAGCTGACCAATTTTAAATTAATAGGTTTGTACTATTCATGATTTCTATTTAAAATGGATAGTATTAGATATATAATATGCACATGTAACGAACTGTATGTTTCTGCTCTGAGTTATAGATGCTATATATGATTTATAAGTTTTATATGAGTTATATGCATACCACGAGATTGATTTTTAAGTTTGATAAATTCATTCCATTTTGTCGACACAGCAAGTAAACCACCAGGAATAAATAATAAATTATAGAAAGTTCAGCAAATGCTCGACAGATTCCGTAGTGTCTGCTTGAATTTACCAGGAGATCAGGGAAAATTTTCCATAGATGAGCAGACGATTCCTTTTTTTTAGGACGTGCCTCGGTAAAGCAGTATATAAAAAACAAACCACACTCTGTTGTAACAGCATCATCTGGGATAGTTTTAAATTTTGTATTATACCAGTGGGAAAGTACAGACCTGATCCACAAGGATCTAGGCTTAGGACCTGCTGTCAGGGCCGAAACTAAGGGGGGGGGGGGCAGAGGGGGCATGTGCCCCGGGCGCCAGAACGAAGGGGCGCCAAATGAAGGATTGTACCTTTGGAAATGGAAAGGATTATTTTCTTCTGATGGACTGATGGCTTCAATTATAATGAAACAGCCATTATAAATGAAATGTTAGGTGAAGATGAAATAGCAGTCGTAAAAAGTTAGAACTCTGATTTTCTGGTCAGAATGGGAAAAAAATGGCCATAATTTTTTTTGAAAAAAAAAGTAAAAGGTATAGGAAAAAAGGGACGAAATGGGAAAAAAAATGGACTGTAAGGATGGAACGGTAAGGAAAATTATCACCTATTTTTAGGAAAATCATGTTAAGACTAACAAGGAGAGGGCCAACCTTGTTAATCACAGATTTTGATTTTTTTAATATATGTTGTAGGGTAGAGGCCCCTTAGTGTCAGGTTCAACGGATTTTATCCAACGCTCCTTAGTTCTTGAGAAACCGGGGGGTCTAATATTAGTACACAACGTAAATACTTACTTTGCTACAACAATGATAGGCCAGTCGTAGCTCAGTTGGTATGGTGTTAACCGGCTGATTGGCGGGCCCGGGTTCGATACTTGAATGCGCTACATTTGTTTTTCTCATTTTTTGTTTTATAAATTTACTTGTAAGTATAACTTAATAATCTCACTGTCAATTAAAATTTTTAATATTGTATATCAATTATAATTTTAACCTATTTAATTTTTTACTTTTAACTGAATAGTTGTAATAAAACATCATAAAACTGTTATTATTTTTTTTAAATCACTTTTAAAATGTATTTCATATATTCTTTATCGATGCAATGATATCGAGCAATTGTGTCAATTCGTGATTTGAAAGAAACATCATTTACGCATTGCTTTAACAAAGGAAGTCAATGAGATAATACTATTATTCTGTTTTTAAAGTAACAAGCATAATTATATTAATAATTAGCATCAGAATTAAATTACAACCGATTTTTTGCATATTAAAGATTTTTAAATTTGTAATAAGTATGCTTGCGCTTTCAATTATTTTGCTTTCCCCTTTATCTTTTTTCTGCTTTTATTTTATTTGAATATTCCCTTTTTTTTTTATTATAACTAGATGGCACCACAACAGAATTTGTCACGATTTTGGAATTTTTATCATTCAATAATAGATCCAATTTCTTTTTAAACCTCTTTAATGGATGAGAAATAATAGTTTACAAATAAGAAATGATAAATTTAAGTTTGTTAACATTATTATTAATGTTTGGAGTTAAAATTTTTAATTGAAATTATTAATTATAATTACAACTATATTTATAAAACAAAAAATGAGAAAACAAATGTAGCGCATTCAGGTATCGAACCCGGGCCCTCGGATCAGCCGGCAAACGCCATGCCAACTGAGCTACTACTAACCTGTCATTTTTGCTGTGAAGTAAGTATTTAAGTTGTCTACTAATATTAGACCCCCTGGTTTTTCAAGAACTAAGGGGCATTGGATAAAATCCGTTGAACCTGACACTAAGGGATGTCTACCCTACAACATATATTAAAATAATCAAAATCTGTGATTAACAAGGTTGACCCTCTCCTTGTAAGTGATAGCCACAATGTTCATTGATTTCTAGAAACAGTTGTTAACATTGGATTAAATAATTTTTTTTTCTTAATTTACCTCGAAAAGTGCAGAAATAAACCTTGGGGACGGTAAGACTACCAATAAAGCCACGATCTTGAAATTGATATTTAAATGCTGATTTAAATTTTGCAGTAAATTTCCTGCAAGGAATTTTAGACATTCTTTCTCTAGCATACTTCTCCATGAGAAAAAACTTGAAAAAAAATTCTGTGGCTGCATCTGAAGTGATTTTCTGTATAAGTTTAGCAAGAGGGACGGTAAGGATGAAAAACCCGCAGGGACAGAGTTAAAAAAATAAACGGTAAAAATGTGTGCAGGTTAATTTTTTGCACAATATTTATATTAAACAATTGTCCCAGTTTCGGAAAAAAATTACATCGAATTACTTTTATTGAAACAATTTTATACAGACAGCTCCAAATTTAAAAATCAGCATCAGGGACGGGACGGTATAGGAGTTTTCCTGGTATTTGGACCCCCAACATCGTCCAAAACTTATTTATCTCGTTAATATTGTTATATGCAATCATGCAATGGAATGTTCTCCAGTATATGAAATTTAAAAAAAAAAAAACACAAAAAAATGTATTAAAATAAAAATTATTATTCAGGGGTATAAAAGTCAAAAGATTGTGAGAATTCCCCATATATTGTTGTGCTTTTGTACTTTTGGTTACAGTTTTCTTTTATATGAGTACAGTTTCACTTTCAGAACAGGTTTCAAAATTGAAAGTATCTGCATATAAAAAATTGCATAAAAGCTCGAAAAGGTACGATTGCACAACTATATATATCAACCAGGTGTATCCTATGCAAAAAATAATATTAAAAAATATTAAAATGTGAGCCCAAAATATGCAAAGAACTGTCCATAGAATTAACATTAGCTTGAATGTTAAATTTTACTTCGGGTGACTAGTATCGGTTTTTAAGAATTACATTTTATTAAAGATTGTTATCATAGAAGAACATAATAAATAAAGATGCAGTTGAACACTATTTTACATGTGAAAAAGGATTCAAAACGAAACATCTTTAATAATAACACAAATAAATAGTCTTCGAATCTGACATTAACAATATAACAATGGAATTAAGGTTTTAAGGTCCAAAGTTTTAATTATCAAAAAAATATATATATTTTGTAACTATTATAATAATATTTTGGTGCTATAGTATCCGAGGTTTTAAGTATCACACAAAGCTATTTTATAACTTTTTTTTGGGGGGGGGGAGGGGGGGGAAGAGTTTAAGTAATTAGTCAATGCATTTTAGTTATTTAGCTCTAATTCATTGCAAAAATTCTGGACTTTTTTAAAAAGCTCCGTATACTCCCAGTTTCTCGAATAAATCTATATCGTACATACTCTAGACATGACGTACATGACTTTAGCGTACACCCTCTGATTTTTTTTACGATTACAACACTGCAAACCAGATCAATATTTGTCATAATTTTACGAACCGGAATATTGTTCCGATTTGCTCTGCACATTTCAAGCCCAGGTTTGCTGTCGCGAAAAATTAACAATTTCAAAATATTCGTATTTAAAATTTAAGAAAAAATAGGAAATGAAACATACACATCCGATTAACAAGCAGTTATGTCAAAAGAAAAGAGAAATTTTTAAAGAATTAAATAAAACTGACGCCGGAAGGAAATACTGTTAAAAACTTTAATAAAAATTAGAAAATAGCGATACAATAGAAGTCCATGATAAGAAGCATGGAGAATAGCACACTAAGAAACTGTTTAAAATACTTGATATTTATATACAGAAAGGGGTTTAATGGCCATGAAAAGATAATTTAAATTTAAAAATACATTCGAACGCACTGCTGAATTCAAGAGGAGGGGGATTCCCCCCGGAAGGTTTGATATTTTATGCTTTTTAATAAGCAATTTCCACACCGAATCTCTAAAATGTCCCTCCCCCCTCCTCCAGAGCCGCAGAAATTAATCCCGGAGAAAAATATCTGAATTCAACACTGCTCGATTGGCGTGAGCAAGAAAAAAGGCAAATATTAATTAAAACGATATCTTAGAAATTCCCCTTAAAGTTGAGAAAAATTCATTTTAAAATTAAAATTTTCAATAATGCCTTAACATGGACCAAAACCAAACTATTTAAAAAATGTAAGCATTCCTCAGTAAATAAACATAACTTTTTAATTTATTAAAATTTCTGTACGAAATACGTTGTAGTTTGTACAGAGAAAATACAAAAATATCCGAATCACATTTGAATAATTAAAATAATAAATACCTTTATATCTGGGTTCTTTACTTGAACGCTAATCCAATGGCGCTGCTTCATGGAATTCAATAAAGAAGTGTTGTAATTTTGTCTTTGTAAAATTTCCGCGCATGCGCGTTTATATCTGTTCTCCTTCCAACAAAAGGAATTTTTCGCTTACGTCGTTATTTTATGACAGTGTTGTATCAGGTTTAGAGCAAAGTTGCGTTGCAAGAAAGCGATTGATTATATTCCGTCTACCTGGTAATGTCCTTGCGGCAATATTATTACTTCAAATTTTTCGTGACAAGAAAATATCAAGAAAAAATTAATCTTGCTGCAATTGTTCATGCTATCTGGGCAGTCCCTATAGTTATATTTAGTAAAAGTTTACACATATCATAACACATATAACACAAAAAGTTTGACAACTGTACTATAAAAATTGACAGAGTTATTAAATTTCAAAGTTTGAGATTTTTTCGCATGATTTTGTCTTTCAATTAGGGATCAGTTAAAAGATTAATTAAAGTAATTCGAGATCAAAATCAGGGTGCAATGTCCTTTTTACGGCGAAACCACCTTTAGCCTGTATCGCCAAATTATGGTATCACCAAAGAGGGTTATTTCATTAAAAAAATTTAGCTGACTTTTAGGGGTCGTATACAAAGCGAAGAATGAAATATTGAAATTAAACTGAAAAATAAATATCAATTTATTATAATATCAGAAAACGGTCTACTATAAAAAATGAATATGTCAAATGACGGAATCTACTAGAGACACTGCTCAAAGTGTTGTTTAACTCTTTTATGGGTCGAACAACCTTCAAACATCAAAGTAGGTAGAATCGACAACCGGAAAATAAAACATACTCACTAAGGACTAGATAATTGGCAGCGGAATAAAAACGACCAGCCAAGCTATAGCGTGCATGAAAATTGGGATTATGCAAATTACAATGGTACCGCAGCGCCACACGTTCGGGATAAAACACGAGCCATCTAGCAGTGAACATGCTAGCCAGCGCTGAGATCGTGATGGCAAGCTACGCATGCATGCAATATGCCGAAATGATACTTATTTATGCTGAATGTCAAAGGAATGCCAGAGAGGCTGCGAGTGTTTATTCAGAACGTTTCCCTAAGGATCTACATCCAACGCATGAAACTATAACTAATGCATTGCACCATATTAGAGAGACCGGCTCTGTTTCACCAACCCAGAAAAAGTAGACAGGCAGGGTGTAATGTTTGAGTGACACCGGAGGAGGTGCTGGGATTCGCCCTTTTAATTCCACAATTGAGCTCGGCGGAAATAAGCGAGGCATGTGGTCAGCATGTCCGGCATTTGTTACATGCACTTGATGAGCATCTATACCATATCCGACACTTGTGCAAGCATTGATGCTGAGTGACCACACACGACGTTTTTTTTATTGTAATTTCATGCTCAACACCTTAGAGGAAAATCCGTCATTCCTTTATGACATTCTGTGTGACAGATTAGTCATTGTTTATAGGGGGTAGCATTGTGAACGTGCACAATGTGGATTACGGGTCTTTGGAAAACCTCCGCATCGCCCGTGCAGTAAGACACGTGTACGTGTGGTGCGGTATATGGGGAACCCAGCTTGTTGGCACCATCTTCTACGATGGGACCTTAACGGCGATCGTCACCTGCATCTGCTACAAACACGGTACGTGATGGCTATGAAGATCTGCCTCTCCGACATGCATGCCGAGTGTGGTTTCAACATGATGGAGCCCTCTCCACACAAAACATCAAACGTCCGGGTGTATCTGGCCACCGAATTCCGTCAACATATCCTTGAATATGGTGGTCCGGTAGAGTGGCCACCGCTTTCACCGGACTTGACACCCATGGATTTTTACCTCTAGGGTTACATCAAAGGATGGGTCTATGTGACTGAGACTACTTCTCTGGTTTATCTGAAGCAGCTCATCATCCTTGATTGTCGCACAGTTTACACACCTGCTGAGCTGTAACGTGTCCAGGACTCAGTACTGTCACGCATTCAGTTGTGCATTGCCACCAATGGAGAACTCTATGAGCAGTATCTCTAATAGATTCCGTCATTTGACATATTCATTTTTTATGGTAGATCGTTTTCTAATATTATAATAAACTGATAATTTTTTTCAGTTTAATTTCAATATTTCATACTTCGCTTTGTATACGACCCCTAAATGTCAGTTAAAATCTTTTAATGAAATAACCCTCTTTGGTGATACCCCAATTTGGCGATACTGGCTAAAGGTGGTTTCGCCGTAAAAAGGACATTTCACCCTGATTTTGATCTCGAATTACTTTAATTAATCTTTTAACTGATCCCTCATTGAAAGACAAAATCATGCGAAAAAATCTCAAACTTTGAAATTTAATAACTCTGTCAATTTTTGTGGTACTGATGTCAAACTTTTTGTGTTATATCTGTTATGATATGTGTAAACTTTTACTAAATATAACTATAGGGACGGGGGGACCGTATAAAAAGTTAGATTTTGTAATTTTCGTAAAATTGATTTTTTACTTTAAATAATGCCGCAACATGAATATTTACCTCATTTGAAACGATTTTGTAATTGGAATTATATGTCTACGACCAACGGTTGAGAAAAGGTCGGCGATAGATAACATATTGCACCCTGTATACTAAAACTTTAATGTCATTATCTAAAAGGTTATCATTATCTAAATTTTCCAAAATTATCTGAAATGGGACTATATCAACATTTTCAGTTACAGTTTTAGTTGTATGAATTGATACAAAGTCTTTTATGGCAATTTCCTCGTCTGTATCGGAATGGCATTTTAAAACGCTTTTTATTCTAAGTTTGTTTGTTTTTTCTGCTTCTAAAATCTGCTGCACAGATATATAATAATTTGACCCAGCCATTTCTCTATATTGACCAAACCGACCTTATAAATTATATGTCTGAAATTTCCCGTTTAATACATATTTCGCTTTAGTGCGGTTAGAATATATTTTATTAATTCGATCATTGTGTTAGTAGTATGGTGCAGGGCGAAGAAAGTTTCTGAAGACAAACATCCGTGTCTTGGTTTTTGATTTAAATTTTCCCATGATTTAATCCATTTTGAAAATTTTTCTAAATATTTTAATCTCTTGTCATTTAAAGAATTAAATGGCATTGCTTCATCAAGGCGCTTATTAAAACCTTTTTTTTGGATGCTTAATATTCATTATCTCCCCCCAGTTACAAATTTCATCAATGAAAGTTGCTGTTGTTGCACCCTGAGCGTTATTAAGATCGTTGGAAAATTCTTTTAAAGCAACAGAATTTGTTTTATCAAATATTTTTAATGCTAAATTAACATTTGGTTTTTCTATGGTACTTGGATAGAGAGCTTTGTTATTTAATTTAGGGGCAATTTTCAAAACAGAATCTTTTTCTTTATAATAAATGTGCTCCGGATTAACAAAAAATGCAGTTAGAATTTCTTCATAGTTTTGGGGATTAGGATAATAAAATGTTTTTTTTTAATTTGGGAAATCCAATTATTTCTTAAACTTTTAATTATAGGAACTGAATCAAACAACAAAAACAATTTTTGCGAAGGATTAAAGGGGTGTGGGATGAAATTTTTTAATTGCTTGTCTCCTGATAATTCTGCAAACATATTTCTATTAATTCAGTTATTATCCAATACTAAAGAGATTACTCTAAAACCTATATTTTCCATTAAATACAAGACGTCTTTAGTCATTTTCAAAAGTTCATCTGCATTTAAATTTCTGACAGGTATTAGTACAATAACTTCTTTATTGTCAGAAAATAAAGATGTGTACATAAATGCTTGAACAATAGTTGCGCGATCACAAACATCCTTATTATTTGCAAAACCAGTAACTTTTCTGGATTTATAACAAATATTAGATTTAATAAAGATTTCATCTAATGATATATTACCTATTTTACTATTTTCATTTAGAGTATCGAATTTCCCCTTTAAATAAGTTTTATTTTCTACTGTTGAAATTCCTGGAGTTGCATTTAAATCAACATATATTCTCTTTAAATGCCTTAAAGATGGCAAGTAAATCAGTTTAGATTTCGATAAAAATAAATAGCATCTTGTTGACGGAATATACAGACAAAATGCAAATACCATCAAGTCACTGCTATAATTTCGACAATGAATAGACTTATTTGCCAAAATCATCTGCTCAAGAATAAATTTTAAAGATTCATAATTTTCCTCATTATGGTTTTCATTTACAAAACATTTCCAAGACTCTATTGCATTAGTGTAATTGTCTTTTTCTGTAGGGATGGGTTCTGATAAATTATAATTTTTGGCTATTGATAATATATTCATTAATTCCCCCCAAGAACTTAAAATATCATTTTTAAGAATAGGAAAAGTATTATTTATTATTTTCTTACCTGCATAAAATGTTGCCTTTAAATGATGATCAATTTTGATTGATTTTTCAATTTCGATGTATCCATTACACTTGAGAAACATAAAATGTATACTATTATCACCAGAGTAAATATTAATTTTGTTATCGTTTAAAAATTCATCAATACAATTTTTGCTTTTTTTCAGTTCTTCATTGATTTCTTCGAACGAATTGATTTTATCGTCAGCTAAAAATTTGTTGAGTTCTTCGTCATCTAACTCTTCCATTTTTCTTTTTCGTTTAATTGTTACATCTCTAACTGCACTAACGTTCGACAGGTATGTGGCAAGTCTGGGAAAATCATTGGAAATGCACCCTTAGCCAGTTTTGGGTATTTTTTTTTATATTCCATTACCTCTCCATTTGTTGATGTTATTTTGTCTGTATAAATAACTGACTATTTCTCGAAGTATTTTATACACACTACATTATCCTGATTTGGTACAAAGTCTCTGGGAATAGATTTAATCCATTTTCTTCGCAATTCTTCATCATTTTTGGGGAAACTGAAACAAGTAACATATTCCCGTGTTTATTTGATGTACAGTTAGGCACACAACAATAACGTTGCATTTTGCATTTCTCGAGATAAAAACAGTTTTACATCTTCAAACAGTTCCTTGAAACACTTTTATAGCTTAGTATCTTGTGTAGGGGTGAATGTTTAATAATAAGAGCTCAGAAATTATCTTGAAATCTGTAAACTATGGAGCATTTTAAAAATATCCACCCTCCAACGAAAGCACATCCCTTTGGAATGAAATACCAGGGGTGAGACCTGAAAACTGACCTCTTCTCCTCTCCCTCCTTTGGTCACATGACTCCTGATGATTTTTCAAGGTGTCTTGTATTAGTTCGGTATTCAAGAAAGCCCTAACCACACCCTCCGATCTGTTGTGGATCATGCCGTTTTGCATTTCCGATTAGTAGTGGAACAAGGCGGAGGGCATAACGAACAACTTACGCCTTCATCATCAGTAAGGTGTTTTTTCCATGAAGCTATATATTTTTTTTTTCATTTTTTGCCATTATCGCTGTTGTCGCTGTAAACACGTATTCTTGTCTTTTTGCTAATAAATTTTTAGTAAATCACTGAACTCTATTTTTTCCTTTTGGCTAACAACATTCCTGTGTTTAACGAATACATTTTTTGGTCTGTCCCATGACATTACCCTGACAGTGCCATCTACCGGCAAATTTTGGAACTATTTTTTCCTTTGCCAAACAAAATTCCATTGCCTCACAATTGTTCTGCTAAAATATCAAGTCATTCTGACCAGTAGTTTTAAAATTATCGATTTTTGAAATCGTAACTTTAATTATAATTACCCGGTACTTGAATTTAAGGGGTCAAGTTCCTTTGACATGTCATTAGTTATCAATGTTTAAAGATTGTTATCTAAAAACTATTAGAAGCATTAATACAAACCTTTAAATAAAAAGAAAATTCTTAATATTTATTACTACAAATAGCGCCAACGGCAGACGATGCGGTACAGCACTTGTTCCCGTCAGAACGCCGAAGTTTAAACAGCACGGTCACGGTCAATTCTTGAGAGAGTGAAATCCAGTTTAACTTGGTTGTCTGCTGTGGCACAGTGCCGACGCCACACACTGGTGCGTAAAAACAGTAGTCTGGAATAACCTCTTTTTGGGAGGATGGGAAAGGGGTATAGACCTGGTAGTTGTCCTCTCTTTCGGTTATCGTCAAAATTGCGAGTACATATTTAAGGCTGTTCTCAATTTCTCTGCTTAACAAGCGCAAAACGTTTTGACACATTTACAAATTCATTTTTTAACGGAAAGATATAAAATTGGAAGGCCTGACTATGGAAGCGATTTGAAATCGAACTGTGGTTTCCAGTTTTTGATAAATAAATTACCTATTGAGTTATAAGCGATTTTGATCACGTGACAGACTTTTTCACGCTTCTTTGAGTGGTTGTTCTTCTTTTGCACGGAAATTCGGTTCAAAACGCCCACTTTGAAAATATTTTCTGAAAGATCTATTGCGTTTGAAAAAAAAAAAAAAAAAGAATACAGAATTCGATTACATAGTTTCTGAACAACAACAACTGCTAGTTTTATGCATTTCCGAACAAAAATAAATTAAAACACATGTCATAAAGTTGCCCTTTTTGATTTGAGAACAGCCTTAAGAAACCCATCCTCTCTTGCGTCTCTGATGCCCTAATTCCAGAAACGTCCCATAGCACTTTACAGTATGAGTCGTTTTCTTAAACCATTCGGGTCTGGCGTACCCTTAATAGTACATGTCTTTTCATTGAGTATTATTTTGTCAACAATTACTTTTATTACTATATACATGTAGCAATGGTAGTATATGGCTATGCATTTCTGATTATGGCTTCATTTATGTTTTGGCATTTACTAATAATAGACAAAGTTTGTTTAATTCTCCTTTTGCTGATTCTTTTATTTTAAACATATATTTCACTCTTTAAATTTAAAAAATAGGTTACTTTTCTGAACGAATCATG
Source organism: Maratus speciosus (assembly GCA_963932465.1). NCBI lineage: Eukaryota > Metazoa > Arthropoda > Arachnida > Araneae > Salticidae > Maratus > Maratus speciosus. The sequence goes on along the minus strand of OZ010787.1, from coordinate 337,534,862 downwards.
TGATAAAACATAAAAAATATTAGAAAGTCGTAATATATGTTAAATCCTGTTGTAATATGATGTTTTCCAAACGTCTCCAAAAACCCTTAGCCTATTGTCATATGAACATGAATTGAATAGTATGGAAAATAACTACCTTCGTTAGATCTCAGACAATGACATATTAGTTGAACTTCAGTAAACCTATTTAGATAGTTACTACTATTAACATTACTAGCGGGCATGACCGAGCTAACTCGGTCAAAATTAGCCTTGTGTTCAATTCGACATTTCATTCTCACGGTATAATTCTTGCTGTTTAGATAAAATTGGCATGTTCCTAAGCCATAGGGACCCACTAACTGAAATTTTTCGATCACACAACCTAACCAATGCTCTTCTCGAACCCCAAAAACAATAGAATACAAAATTTAGTCAAAATCGCTAAAGTCATTTTATAGATAAAAATAGCTTGGCCCACAGTAACCCAACGAGGACCTACTAATCTAAATTTATCTAACATCTGACCAATCCCAATGGTCCTCTCGTGCTAGGAAACGGCGTGATAAGAAGTTTTGTCAAAATTGTATGAGCCTTTTTTTAGATAAAATTAGCTAAACCTTGATCATAGTGACTCAAAATGAATGGTTAATCCAATTTTCTTGAGCATGCGACCTAGATAAATGGCCTTCTCGAACGCGTAAACGATAGAAAACAAAATTTAATCAAAATCATTAAAGCTTTACTCTAGATAAAATTAACTTGATCCACGGTGATCCAAAAATGACCCACTAATCAAATTTTCCCTAACATGTGACTTAGCTCCACGGTATTCTTATGCTAAGAAACGATATAATACAAAATTTTGCGATAATGTTTTGAGCCGTTGTTTTAGATACACTTAGCTTGACACACAGTGACCCAAAAATGACCCACTAATTGAATTTTCTCGAACATGTGATTTAGCCCAATGGTCTTCTCATGCCCAGAAACTGTATGATATAAAATTTTGACAAAATCGTTTGAGTCGTTTTTTAGATACAAACAGCTTGGCCCACAGTGACCCAAAAATAACCCACTATTCGATTTTTCTTGAACATGTGACTTAGCCCAATGGTCATCTCATGCCCGGAAACGGTGTATTGCAGAATTTTGTCAAAATGTTTTGAGTCTTTTTTTAGATTCAATTAGCTTGACACTGACCCATTGTGACCCAAAATGACCCACTAATCAAATTTTCTTGAACATGCGACCAAGCCCAATGGTATTCTTGTGCCCGAAAACGGTAAAATACAAAATTTCGTCAAAATCGTTAGAGCCGTTTTCTAGATAAACTTTGCTTAACCCACAGTGAACCAAAAATGACCCACTAATCGAATTTTCTCTAATATGTGACTTAGCCCATTGGTCTTCTCGTAATCCAAAACGACAAAATACAAAATTTAGTCAAAATCGTTAGGGCCGTTTTTTAGATAAAATTGGCTTGATCCATAGGGACCCAAAAATGACCCACTAATCGAAATTTCTCGAACATGTGGCCTAACCCAATACCTTTCTCGTGCCGAAAACGGTTGGATATAAAATTTAGTCAAAATCTATTGAGCCGTTTTTTAGATATAATTAGCTTGACCTTGACCCATTATGACCCACTAATCGAATTTTCTTGAACACGTGACCTAGACCAATGGTATTCTCGTACCCGAAAATGGTAAAATACAAAATTTCGTCAAAATTGTTAGATCCGTTTTCTAGATAAACATTGCTTGACCCATAGTGACCCAAAAATGACCCAGTAATCGAATTTTCTCTAATATGTGACTTATGCCATTGGTCTTCTCGTAATCGAAAACGACAAAATACAAAACTTAGTGAAAATCGTTAGAGCCGTTTTTTAGATAAAATTGGCTTGACCCATAGCGACCCAAAAATGACCCACTAATCGACATTTCTCGAACATGTGACCTAGTCCAATAGTTTTCTCGTGTCAAAAAACGGTTGGCTATAAAAATTTACTCAAAATCGATTGAGCCGTTTTTTAGATATAATTAGCTTGACATTGACCCATTTGACCCAAAATGACCCACTAATCGATTTTTCTCGTACAGGAGACTTAGTCCAATGGTCATCTCTTGCCCGGAAACGGTATATTACAAAATTTTGTCGAAATATTTTGGGCCTTTTCTTGGATTCAATTAGCTTAACCCTGACCCATTTTGACCCAAAATGGCCCACTAATCGAATTACCTTGAACATGCGATCAAGGCCAAACGTATTCTCGCGCCCGAAAACGAGAAAATACAAAATTTCGTCAAATATGTTAGAGCCGTTTTCTAGATAAACATTGCTTGATCCACAGTGACCCAAAAATGACCCACTAATCAAATTTTCTCAAATATGTGACTTATGCCATTGGTCTTCTCGTAATTGAAAACGGCAAAATACAAAATTTAGTGAAAATCGTTAGAGCCGTTTTTTAGATAAAATTGGCTTGACCCATAGTGACCCAAAAATGACCCACTAATCGAAATTTCTCGAACATGTGACCTAGCCCAATAGTTTTCTCGTGCCAAAAAACGGTTGGATATAAAATTTAGTCGAAATCGATTGAGCCGGTTTTTAGATATAATTAGGTTGACCTTGACCCATTACGACCCAAAATGACCCACTAATCGAATTTTCTCGAACACGTGACCTAGCCCAATGGTCTTATCGTGCCCGAAAATGGTAAATTACAAAATTTCGTCAAAATCGTTAGAGCCGTTTTTAAGATAAAATTTACATACACACACAATTCGCATTATAGTATAAGATTAACGTAAAAGTACTTTTTCTCAAAATTGAAAAAAAAAACCACACTCAAAAGGGTTAAACAAATGTTTTATTAAAATACCCTGTTATTGAATAAAAAGTCTTGTATTTCTTCAATATTAACAAAAAATAAATATTCATAAAAGCCGAGCATTTTAAAAACATAAAACAAACTTAATTTTATGAATATTATCCGAAGGACTCAAATATTCTCTCATTTCATATGTGCATTCATTTATTATAGAAAATATTGATATTTCACAAAAAACAAACAAGGGAAGGTCCCAAGGTTGGGGGTCACCGAATGCAATCAACATTTGTTTAAAAATACAGTATAGTTAGTACATAAATATATAACAGCCATAAAGCGCAACCCCCAGGGGGTCTTGAGAATATAAGTCACAAAATTTATGCTACAGTTTATAATCGTATAAATTTCCTTCTTTGGCAAATGGCTCAGTAGCAAGGTCGGCAGCATGCTAGATTTGAGATTTTTCTACGTGAGTTCGAATCCCGCTCTGACTTATTTTTCGGAACGAAAATTTTCATCAATTATTTTCGAACCGCAATTGAAAAAAGATGTATAATAATTGAAAATTACGAAAAATATGAATCAAAAATATCTTTTGTAGCATATAAGTGCTTTTTCAACTACGAAATTTTGCATGTTTAAATATATAATGAAAAGTAAAAAAAAGGCATATTTATGAGTCTACAGACCAGAATTTTTTTGTTATTTAAAATTATTTACATTTATTTACAGTTATTACAGGAAAGAAGTGAGAAATCTACCAATCAACCACTAAAATAGGGTCTGCAGATGGTTTCCACCAAAATATGACTTAGAAGACCAGTTGCATTTTAATATGCTAATCGAGTTTTAACTAATAGGGAAGTTGTAATCAGTTTATTTGCTTTTCATCCGCCAATCAAAACTGCCTAGTTGACTTCTAGCCACACCAATAATCCTCTCAGCTAGCCAGTCACAACTGTCGTTCAACGGTTGTTTGACCTCCAATGGTAGATTTGTGATGCCATATGAAACTGCCCGAGGCTAACGAGAAAGACAAGCTACCGCAGTGGGTCCGATTCTTCTTTTTTTACAGACCGCTGGAGTCACGGGGTGCTTTTTTCGCACACCTTCATTGGTGCATTCGAGCATCACGTGACTCCAGCAGTCTGTAAAAAAAGAAGAATCGGACCCACCGCGGTAGCCTGTCTTTTTCGTTAGCCTCGAAACTGCCCTATTCTAAGATATCAGCCGTGAACACAATGAGGGGATGGTTTGTGCAGACGCCACCCAGTCTATCAGCTTGGCGATAATAACTGCGACCAACAACATACAAGGCCAGTTCATAACTTTTAAGACTTCACATGCAGTGGATCATCTTTACACAGTGATTGACACAAAACGATGGGAGCGCCCATGGAGGAAAGAGATAGATGGAAATGCAGTAAGGTGGCTGGGGGGTGATGCCAAAAAAGTAACCCTAAAATCCGCTACAGTAGGCCCAAACACAAGCACGTTTTTTCACGAAAAAAAGAAGAAAATTTTTAGTAATACAGTTTCTAATTCATAATACTTTTCTCTGTTGTTATTTCCATTTCGTTATCGTTGTTTAACGATATCGAAATCGAACCGACAGTGCTAAGATTTGGCCCTGTTCTTAATAAATATTAGATAGATGGACAACATACCATAAATAAACTTTGATCGATCGAGAGAATTTTGAAGAAAAACACAGCGAACCTGCCGCTATCACCAAGCTAATGTTTGTTGACTTGCCTTACTCAACAGCAACTCACGGACATGTTTTTGCTTAATAATACAGATATAGGGTGCTCCAAAAATCACAAAAGAAATAAAAAGTAGTGAAGAATGGTTCACTTTGGGGCACTTTTTTTCTTTTTTATATTGATCAATTGTCAAGATTTTACCTGGCATTCATTCTTTTAACCTTTGCCTACATTAATAAATAGCTTTTGATCTTATATCCATTATAGAAAAATTAAAAATATATATTTATTAAACTTGTGCTTTGTCCTAAGGTGTACCACCTGGTGAGGCACCTTGGGATAGTTAAAAAATAGATATGAAAAGTTCAATAATTGAATTATAATATACATGGAATAGTTTGTTCAGGAAAAGAAATTTATTTAAACTGATAAAGATGACTATTGTAAATTTTCTAAATTTTTAGGGATGCAATGAAATATTCGGTATTCGACCTTGGTATTCCTTTCCAGTTTTGTTTGTTTTTTCATGCTCCTAATTTGAAGGAATATTCGTTTCATTTGCTGAAGCATATTCATGAGCAACGGTATGAGCATCATTAATTGTTAGTCCATAGTAATATTTCGAAGCTTGTAAAATGTTGTGTTCCAACTTTCCTTCCTCCTCATCGGTGAATATTTTTCGACTTCGTATCTTTGATACATACTTGAAGTTGAAATTTGGCTGCTCACTTTTTTAACCCCCTGACTGTCAAGGCCGACTTAACACGTTCGCCAAAAGTTCTCTCGAAACAGGTGAGGCCGACTTAAGTCGTTCGTAGATAACGGATTGAAAACAGGCAATCCCATGATGAGTCGTTCTGAGAAAATGCCTCCAATAATGACAAGCCCGTGTTTACAAATAGCCCCTTCCCCCAACATTAGGCCCTGTATCTTGTCTACTATCTTGTCAACAATAGATAATTGCTACAACCCCGTCACCCCTTGTGGTGATGGCTCCTCTCACCTCTCCATTCAAGTTTCTCCCCTTCTTTCCGCTGCAGGAAGCAATCAGCCTTCTGTGCAGAGCCCGATCAAGCTGAAGTTGGGCCCAGGGCCTGTTAAAAAGTTGGGCCCCCTACCTCCCCATTCCCGGCGACACTTTCAGAAAAAAAAGTAGGTTTATTTGATGAGTTGACAAAGTTGTTTGGGTGAAAGTTTCAAGTTTACAAAAAAAAAAAAAAAATAACTTACAAGAATTATCAAGAAAATGAATTACCGCCCACTTTCTCTAATAAGGATTTGTATAATTAACAAACATCTATGATCCACAGTTTATGTTGCAGAATAAATGAGGACGTCTTTTTCAAAACTCGCCTCATCCAAAATCATAAAAATTGTGTTTTCTCTAACAGTCTAGTAATCATTTTAAACTATAATTCTGACATTCTAAAATCCTCGTTTATATTGAAACCAATAGACACAGTATGCAGTTTTTGCCATTTTCCCCAAATTTGATTTTCTGGATGCGGCAAGTTTTGAAAATTATAGGTACTCTCAAATTGAAAAGGACTTTTGCAGAAAAATTAAATATGGAGGTTTTTTATTACAGTAAAACTTTGTTTTTACGTCAGGGACCAAAATATAAAATGCAAACAGTGGAAAAACTTAAATTGTGAAAAAATACACACAAATTTGTGGGCCCCTGAAATTGGTGGGCCCAGGGCCGAGGCCCTGCTTCTGTGTCAAAAATTTTCGTTTGATTTGTAAAAACGTTTTGTCATTGGGAAGAAATTGTTTCTCCAAAGTGTAGAATATTATTATAAGAGCCCGATCAAGCTGAAGTTGAGCCCAGGGCCTGTTAAAAAGTTGGGCCCCCCTACCCCCCCCCATTCCCGGCGACACTTTCAGAGAAAAAAGTAGGTTTATTTGATGAGTTGACAAAGTTGTTTGGGTGAAAGTTTCAAGTTTACAAAAAAAATTTAACTTTAGAATAATCAAGAAAATGAATTACCGTCCACTTTCTCAAATAAGCATTTGTATAATTCACAAATATCTATGATCCACAGTTTATGTTGCAGAATAAATGAGGACTTTTTCAAAACTCGCCTTATCCAAAATTATAAAAATTGTGTTTTCGCTAACAGTCTAGTAATCATTTTAAACTATAATTCTGACATAGTAAAATCCTCGTTTATATTGAAACCAGTAGACACAGTATGCAGTTTTTGGCATTTTTCCCAAATTTGATTTTCTGGATACAGCAAGTTTTGAAAATTATAGGTACTCTCAAATTGAAAAGGACTTTTAAAGAAAAATATGGAGGTTTTTTATTACAGTAAATCTTTGTCTTTACGTCAGGGACCAAAATATAAATGCAAACAGTGGAAAAACTTAAATTGTGAGAAAATACACACAAATTTGTGGGCCCCTGAAATTGGTGGGCCCAGGGCCAAAGCCCCGTAGGCCCATGCATTAATCAGGCCCTGTATTATTACTATAATATTATAATTCTATTTTGCTATAGATAATTACAATTTTATTTGTACGAATTCACTGCAAATGTGAAATCCAAGTGTTAAAAATTAGTTTTAAAATGTGATGTGTACAAATATTTCATGTGTGAAACATTTTTTTAGAAAAGTTTCGTTGTTGACAGATTACACTAGCCCTTTTTTTGCGCCCGGAGCAAACATGGATTTTATCGACCCCCTCCTCCCCCCCTCTCTCTCTGCAAAAAAAAAAAATTACAAAGAGTTTTGCTAATTTTATAATAGCCGATGTTATTATACAATTTAAGACATGTAATCAGAAAATACATAATACTGAACTATGTAATCAACTTTGCCAAATATTAATTAAAACGTTGAAAACGGAATCCAAAGGAACTGAACAATATGCCACTTTATACAGGTTTCCGTCTTAGCAGGTATAATTGTTGGTATTCTTTACACTCTAAATTAAAATGTCTGAAATTCAGACACTTAAGTGTCTGAAATGGAGTGTTCAATTTTCAGACATTTTAAAATGTCTGAATTTTTTCAGACACTTTTTGCGTCTGAATTTCAGACACTTCAAACGTCTGAATCGCATCCATTTTTTTGTAAGCATCATACGTAGCCATGTTTGACCACGTTGAATCCTGGAAAAATATTTGGCTGTGGTCCTGCCCCCCCCCCCCCCCCCCAATACATTTTTTTGGTGCTCTCAGTTTTGGTATACAATTTTCGTTACGTTGATAATTTAAATCTTTTACGACATTGTACTGATTATAATCAATATCTTGAACTTCAGGAGTAGAACAAGATTAAAAAACAAAAAATATTTATCTAAATATTAGATTTTTTAAAATTTATTTTGTTTTTAACCTTATTTTACTTTAAAAGTTCAAAATATTGATTATAATCAGTACAATTTCGAAACAGATTTAAAATATAAGCTTTACAAATATTGCACATCAAATTTGGGGGCACTACAGTCGTAGGGGGACGGGGCACTTCCCAGTTTGCCCTTCCTTTAATCAAGAAGTACTTTTGCAAAAAATGCAACCCTGCATTATAGTTGTCTAAATTGAGATGTCCGGTATTCGGGAGTATCCGTTGTGGAGGTTAATGGACATTCTCGAATAGCGAACACCTCTATTTAACGAATACTTTTTTAATCAGCAGACATACATATTTGTATATTTTTACCTCAAAAAAGTAGACATCTCCAATTATCGGACAAATTCCGCGGTCCCGAAGTGTTCGCTATTAAGGGCTTTTAAGGTACATAGATAAATATATATATATATTTTATAATCTTGTCCTACTCTAAAAGTTCAAAATATTTATTATACTCGGTTGAATGTGGAAAAAGATTTAAAATATCAGAAGTACGAAAATTGCAAAAATCCCCCCCCCCCCAAAAAAAAAATGAAAATATAAAAAAATATATTGCCACATAGGCAATTTTACATATACATCACTTGATAATCACAACAGCCATTTAACTATGAATAATGAAAATAAATAAATAAATATTCTACTTTAATAACATTGGGGAAAAAATGACTTTGGTATTTTGTTAAATATATTTGCGTTTTTAAACTTGTCCTACTCTAAAAGTTCAAAACTTTCATTATAATGAGTGCAAGATTTAAGATATCAGATTTACAAAAATTCATGCAAAATCCCCCCCCCCCCCAAAAAAAAAAAAAAAAAAAAAAATGAAAATACTTATTTAAAAATTATGTTTTTAAAAAATTTATATTTCCACATGGGCAAGTTTTTATATAGATCAGAGGGTACTCACAAAAGCTATTCAACTATCAATAAAAACAAATAAGTACATATTCTATATTAAAAACATGAGGAAAAAATAACTTATGATTTCCAAACTTCTTTCGTCTTAAATATATACAGTAACATCTGTCATTTTTGTATTTTTCGTATAAGTGCATATAAATAAAGTTACCACAATTTTAAATACGAAATCTAGTTAGAGGTTTTTATTTTTTCCCATTATAAATTTCAAATTACTTTTTTATTAAAAATAATAAAAAAATCAGTATTAGAGTTGATTGCAAATCAAATACATATGTATATTTTTACAGGCAGCTTCATATAATAGACCAGTCTCATTTACTTTATTTATCTTTTTTTAATCTGCGGTTTTATGCCAGGAAGTAAGAAAGCATTAGGTCATCTTTCAAAGTTTTTTTTTTCTTTACTTCCTTGTGGCCGTCATTTACTGCGAGATAAAAATTATCCATTGAAACTAAGAACTGACATTGAATATATAATTCGTAATAAAAAAGAACGTCATAAGTTTAAAAATATATACTTCTAGAATTAGTGGGGTTTTTTGCGAACAGATTCAAAACTAATTAAATTTCATGCAGGATTTTGTTTAGTACAATAAATAAAATCATAAAATACACTCATTTTACTACTATAAAGAAACTTACTTGAGTTGCTGCAAGAGGTAAGAAATATTCCTCGATTTGAAATTTTAAAAACTACCACAACCACAGTGAGGGAGAAAGACTTTCATCAGTTTAAAAGGTAATCCCATAATACATCCGACTAGCCATATTTAAAGAATGAGATGTTTCATCCTAAAAACAGGACCCGCCAGACAAAAGTTTCTTTTTCTTGCCAGCTTCGACAGGACGAAGATGAATAACACAATATTATTGATATAAATTGATACGAGTTAACACTAAGCCCATTGCACACGCTTTGTAGAATTTCCGGGTGTAATCTTCAACCGTCGTCTACTTCTGTTCTGTGTCTATCCCGCCCTTGTATCGACGACAGCTTCTAAGAGACATTTGATGTCGAGCACGCACGTCAGATGTATGTATTCAATAAATAAATACTCCAAGTTAATACGAATTAAAATCACAGTACTTCACATTTCGCAAAAAACGAATTAAAATACACGCGTACATAAAAACAAACTTTGTTTGAATTACAACGTATATCACTTCGAACGAAGACATCTAAAACGCATGCGCAACTGGGAGTGCTAGTGCCTCCTGGTGGTTATTGCGTCGGAAGAATCAAAACATCTTAAATTAAGACACGTTTAAAGCAATGAAGTGTCTTAAAATAAGACGTTTGCGGATATTTTAGACATTATTCTCAGTTCGTTTACACCATGGTCATAGTAAGACGCTTATGTATCTTAAATTAAGACATCTATAGTGTCTTAATTTTCAGATTAAGACACTTAAGTGTCTAAAATTCTTTTTCAGTCACATCTGTGTCTAAATTTAAGACGCTTCTATTTGCAGTGTATGTTGGAAATAAATATTTTTTTCATTTAAGACAGAATTTCATTGTAGACAGATTACATTTTCACAAATTTTACGGTAATTATGGCATTACAATTGGGGCATTTAAAGTCACATTTCACAGTGATATGAATTAAGGGGATTCTTCATGCACTTGAAAACACACGCTTCGTAATGTTAATCCAATGGGCAGGTTTTTTTCGAATTTCTCGCTTCAATTTAAATATTTTTAAACGATTTTTTTTTGTATAGGATAGCTGAACTCAATCTTTAATATGACTCTTTTTTACTTTTTCGATTTCGGTTGCAGATTTTTTAAAAATGGTACTTTCAGTTTCGAAAGTTTATAGTTATTTTACTATATCTATGGTATGTAACTGCCCTTCGATTATGAGTCGAATCATTGCGGATCATCATGTCTCCCCAACCCGTAAAAAAGATAAATAAATAACGTATAGAAAGTTAGACTTCTGCATAAAACAAGTGGATAATCTCACTTCTTTTCTGTGACGCCGCGGGTCGCCGTTCGTACTTGGGCCGGCTTGATTCTGGATTTTAGTGTCGGCAATATTTGATGATTATTTCAATTTGTTAGACAAAGTATCATCGCGGAAATTACTAGTTAAACACTATATAAACTAGATTCCTTCCAGGGTAATAAAAGAAATTGCAGTGCCACAAATTTTTAATTGAAACTAACCTGATATACGACCCGTGTCCAACAAAAAATAATTTGTTGCCATGCAATCCGACCAGAACCCCAAATACTTCGAACTGCACCGATAATATTCCAATCTAATATGACCCAAAATCCGCAATCAGAGAAAATTGATCCAAAATTTTGTGTAATTATGGAAAAATAGTTTGTGATGATCATACCTACAATAGATCTTTTATGTTAAAAATCCTGTAAAGAGTCATTCATATAAATCAGTGGCGTGGCGTCCGGTCATCGCTGGATGCGGCGATGACCAAGCAATATTTTAAAACTCTTAATAAGCTTTTAAAACGCTATGATCCAGTTTTAGCAGAACATTTGGAGTTCATGTATAAGTGAAGGTAAGATTTAAAGTTTCTTTTTTGAACATTCAACCATTGAATTTTAGAGTTAATAATTTTTCACCACGAACTTAAATAACTGCGATGACCACCGAAAATTTTCACGCCACGCCACTGATATAAATAATATATTTTGTATAGAGTTTTCCAACTGAAATAGAGTCCTGCGCATGTTACGTTCTGCCCGACCCAAATCCAAAAATTCAGCTTATAGACAATCTGTAATCCATCCCGTACATGACAAAAAAAAAATTCTGTTGATCCCAAATTCGAAATACTTCAACCCGAACCTGACTCAAAAAAAAAATATCTATAATGTAATACAATTATAAAAAAATAGTTTGCAATCATACCTCTATTATCAGTTCTATCTTTTATGTAGAAAAATAAACATATGTAAAAACAACCCTTATATTTAAATATATAAAATCTGTCATTTAAACCAACAGGTTTAGATCTACTTCTTTTTTTTTTTTTTTTTTTTTGTAAAACTGATTTAACTTGAAATATCAAAACTCAACTTGAAACTGATCAAAACTTGAGACAATTAGAGTCAACCCGACCCGAACCCATCCGAAAAAAAAGAGTTAGCTCTTACTCAAACCCCCATTGGGTCGGGTATCAGGTAAAACTGTGCGATGAATGAATCTAATCTGAAAATACATTCTGAACACTTTTTTGCAACATCAGGTTTAACCAAACTGACGCATAAGAATCTTAAACTTAAACAGAAACTGAAACACTCGCAAAGAAAAAAATCAGCGGCAACCTGACACACCGGTTGTTTTTTCTACAAGACTACAGCCGGATTGTGGGCTGGGAAAGCGGGTTGCACCACTGGATGCAGGACCCTACACCCTAGTTAAAGTATATTCCCCGACAACAATTAAATTTTTATCCAGGCAGGGGACATCTTCTCCCCTCTCCCCTCAAGTGCCGCTCTTGCTTTCCTCTGATTTATAGCATAAACTTATCTAATTTACAGAAAAAAATAAGGCAAATATTCAATTTAGGGTGCTACTTTTTTCCCACGATTGCTAAACAGATCGGGAACTCCACTTAAAATGAACTCCGACTTACTAGAAACATCCAAGTCAGAACTGGGATTCTAATAGGCATCTCCCATCCAGCGGCCAGGATCTTGTACACTAGACAAAATGGTGGACCCTTTTATTCCGGGTACCCCCCCCCACACACACACACACACACACCTCAATGAAAGATATTTGACTGCACCAGTTTAGTATAATGTCTTTTCCTTTTTTAACTGTAAAGATTTAAACTTTAAAAATTTCATCTGTTGTGGATTAACCCATTAAAGCCTAGCGTTGCCTCGGGGCAACAGCATATCTGACAATACGTTCGTTGTTTGCACACCTGTAATCACGAAGATAAATGTTCGCTTTCTTTGATGACAGAATTGCGGCAATAAAATGAGACAAAAATCTCAATTTTGAAAAAGTGGTGTGAAATGAAATATTTCCATTTTAAATGGAAAAAGACTTCTATGGGTTAAAATTAACCTTTAACTGATGTCAAGGAAATTGTCACATAACTAGTGTGAAGCGGTCTGTGAGACCGCTCCATCGAAAGATGAATAAAAGTCATGATTAACTCATAGGATGGTGTTTTTGTACTAAACCTTTTGTACAGGACTGTTATAATTAAAATTTACCTATTCAAAAGTCTCTGGTGATAGTACTAACGTTCCAAAAGGAACAAAATTTCAGTAGTGTTTGTAGTTAAACTGAAAATTGCAAGTTAAACTATGAAAATTGAAAAAAAGCCGCGGTCTGAGAGACCGGTAACATCAGTTAAAGGTTAATACTGCCCTTCTAACATTATTATTCTTTCGCTAAATATGTGTGGATGTAACTTTAATTTATTGTGCCCGCCCGTTCTGTATGTATGTATGTATGTACGTACGTACGTACGTATGTACGTAACGCGATAACTCTTGATAGAAACATCCGATTTGCTTCAAAATTTTTTCCTAGGTTCACTGTGATAAGGCGCTTCCCTGATTAGTTTTGGGAGTTCATTGGTTAAGGATAAAGGGGGGAAAACGGGGTTAGTCCACACACTACCCCCTTAATTCAGTTAAATGGGTTTTTCATGCAGAATGATTCGATTTGCTCCGAATTTGGTATACCGGTTTATTATGTTAAGGAACTTCCCTGATTAGTTTTGGGAGCTCATTGGTTAAGGATAAAGAGGGAAAAACGGGGTTAGTCCACCCCCCTTAATTCCGATAAATGTGTTTTTCATGCAGAATGATTCGATTTGCTCCGAATTTGGTATAGCAGTTTATTATGTTAAGGAACTTCCCTGATTAGTTTTGGGGGTTCATTGGTTAAGGGTAAAGGGGGAAAAACGGGGTTAGTCCACCCCCTTTAATTCAGATAAATGGGTTTTTCATGCAGAATCATTCAATTTGCTCCGAATTTGGTATACCGGTTTATTATGTTAAGGAACTTCCCTGATTAGTTTTGGGGGTTCATTGGTTAAGGATAAAGGGGGAAAAGGGGGGGTTAGTCCACCCCCTTAATTCAGATAAATGGGTTTTTCATGCAGAATCATTCGATTTGCTCCGAATTTGGTATACCGGTTTATTATGTTAAGGAACTTCCCTGATTAGTTTTGGGAGTTCATTGGTTAAGGATAAAGGGGGGAAAACGGGGTTAGTCCACACCCCACCCCCTTAATTCAGTTAAATGGGTTTTTCATGCAGAATGATTCGATTTGCTCCGAATTTGGTATACCGGTTTATTATGTTAAGGAACTTCCCTGATTAGTTTTGGGAGTTCATTGGTTAAGGATAAAGAGGGAAAAACGGGGTTAGTCCACCCCCCTTAATTCAGATAAATGTGTTTTTCATGCAGAATGATTCGATTTGCTCCGAATTTGGTATAGCGGTTTATTATGTTAAAGAACTTCCCTGATTAGTTTTGGGGGTTCATTGGTTAAGGGTAAAGGGGGAAAAACGGGGTTAGTCCACCCCCCTTAATTCAGATAAATGGGTTTTTCATGCAGAATGATTCGATTTGCTCCGAATTTGGTATACCGGTTTATTATGTTAAGGAACTTCCCTGATTAGTTTTGGGAGTTCATTGGTTAAGGATAAAGGGGAAAAAACGGGGTTAATCCACCCCCCTTAATTCAGATAAATGTGTTTTTCATGCAGAATGATTCGATTTGCTCCGAATTTGGTATACCGGTTTATTAAGTTAAGGAACTTCCCTGATTAGTTTTGGGGGTTCATTGGTTAAGGATAAAAGGGGAAAAACGGGGTTAGTCCACCCCCCTTAATTCAGATAAATGTGTTTTTCATGCAGAATGATTCGATTTGCTCCGAATTTGGTATACCGGTTTATTATGTTAAGGAACTTCCCTGATTAGTTTTGGGGGTTCATTGGTTAAGGATAAAGGGGGGAAAAACAGGGTTAGCCCACCCGCCTTAATTCAGATAAATGTGTTTTTCATGCAGAATGATTCGATTTGCTCCGAATTTGGTATACCGGTTTATTATGTTAAGGAACTTCCCTGATTAGTTTTGGGGTTCATTGGTTAAAGGTAAAGGGGGAAAAGGGAGGTTAGCCCGCCCCTCTTAATTTAGATAAATGGGTTTTTCATGCAGAATGATTCGATTTGCTCCGAAGTTGGTATACCGGTTTATTATGTTAAGGAGCTTCCCTGATTCGTTTTGGCGATTCATTGGTTAAGGATAAAGGGTTAGTCCACCACCTTAATTTAGATAAATGTTTTTTTTTTTTTTTTTTTTTTTTTTTTGCGAGATTATTCGATTTGCTCCAAATTTGGTATACCGGTTTATTATGATAAGGAGCTTTCCTGATTAGATTTGGAGTTTCACTGGTTAAGTATAAAGGGGGAAACGGGGGCTAATTCCCTTTCACTTATTTTTTTGAGTGGCATTATTCTTTAAAATAAGAGTATAATATACAATTAGTGTGAATAGTCTGTGAGCTCAATGCCATCAGTTTAGCTGGGCACTTTTCTTTTTTATTTAAATAAATTATTAAATCTTAACAAAGTTAAAGTAGAGCACTATTGCCGAAATTCTTAGTTTATTAAAATCACGTTGTAGCATATAATCTATGTAATTGAAATACGACAGTATAATAAGTTATTTGGGGGGGGGGGGGGGAGGGGATTTGCCGAGAAATGGTTAATATTGCGCAATTGTAATTTATTAATTTGTGAAAGCATCGGGTATTTTTTGTTGCTATTAGCTTTCAAAAGATTCGATTCAGTATTTATATATAATTTTTAAACTTTTTTTTTTTACAATAGACTAAAATCATAAGGAAAAAATTCTTCAAATTATCTTAGAAAAGACAATGTAACTGAAATGATGCATGTACACAAAAAATTAACATTAATCCTTTGCGGTCGAGTGTCAGCAAATAGACGACCAAGCGTTATAAGGGAGATCGGGGGAATGCCGCCAACCCGGGTTATGCCGCCACCCAGAGCCTGCTTAAGACTTAGAAGTAGGGGAACCTCGACATCACACAGCCCCCCCCCCCCCTATTACTCTACCAATCGGTTTTTATTTACTAAATCCTTTTTTCGTATGCTTAAATAATTTGAATTTTTATTATGAAAATTTCGAGTAAATAACATAACCAATTAATTTTATAAATGTCAAATATGGAATTACAGTTGAGAATATTTGAACTTCAAAATATCTTTTATAACTTACAAATTGCAGCATAGTAAGAAGAAAACGAAGTTTAGTAAAGGAAAATAAATGAGTTTTTTACCCTGGTTGAATTTTATTTTCAAAAATTAACTTTGAAAAGTAAGTTTTGGGGCCCCTTTGTATTTAAGTGGGTAAGCACGGGCCTCACGGGCCTATTCGGTAAACAGGCCCTGCCGCCACCCCACCTAGTTTAAAAACTAAGGGCAGTTTGAGATAGTGAATGTGCCTGCACTATAGCGGCCAACAATATAAACAGTGCCTAAAGTGAGAGTGACTTTGCTGTACGTCGTTCGTTTGTTCTAGTGGAAAATGTAGTTTTCATCTAGTTGCTTATTATTTTGGAGCTTCAAATGAGTAGGGATAAGCACCTTTTATTGTAACATTAGGTATTTAAGATAATATGACACGTAATCTACATGTATTCGCCGACATTTTGATGCAATGTGTTGAACAAGTTCGGTTCTTCTTTTGGCTTTGCTTGGGGATTTCCGCCATATTGTCCTCTCGGGGTAATGCCGCCGCCATGCAAATCGGGTGAGAAATAGCCTCATTTTAATGTAGTGGAACCGATTCAGCAGAGTGACTTTTGCAATATGAAGTAAATTGTCAGCTTAACCATTATTCTGCTCAATTACATTGCTTTCTAACTATTTTCAGTAGGTTGTGTGTTTCCTAGTATCCATTTGATGCATGCACTAGGTCATTAAAGAGTGGCGGCATTACCCCGGTACAGTGGTGGAATTACCCCAGTGTCCTGGGTAATCCCGCAATCGTGCAGAGGTTTAAAAAATATTTTTTATGTATGTTTACTTTACAGTTATGATTACGGTTAAATTTATACAGATACTAAAGATCATGATTCAGCTTTAGAATTTTTACTATTAAAAAATAAACATTTTTTCGAGGTGAAAAAATTTAAATTTCTTTAAGATGTCGCCATTCCCCCGGTCTCCCCTATATGTGATTCATTTTTTGTATTCTATCACCACTATATTTTTAAAGTACACTTTTTAGTAAATTTCTCTTGTACATACTTTCAAAGAGCAAGTAAAAATGTTTCTTTAAAAAAGAAAAAAAAAATGTAGTGTCAACCGAATAAATTCTTGTAAGAGATGCATGTGCATGGGAGGAGTATTACGACCGTTAAAAGTTAAAATATACGAATCTGGATTTCATTCCAATGAAACGAAGTATAAATGAAACAAACTTTTTATATTCTATTTTTTTATGTTATCATTTTCCCGAAAAAATTATTTCCTTTGTTAGCGCAGTGTAATGCATTTATTTAAAACAAAATATTTGTAAAGTACATTAGAATTAGTTAGAAAAATTATAGATTATAAATATTTTATAATTCACAGAATCAAAATCGAAAATTCATTCTCAGTTTTTAGGTAGATTTCGTATGAAATGCTACCTATTACATTCTCCACTATGTTGGAATTTCTGAAAAAATTTTGCAGATCTACACCGATCATGACCCCTAGATCCCAAAACCACCCTCAGTAAAAAACTTTATCTATCTATCTCACTTTCTTCTGGACACGATAACTTCCGCAATTCTGCACAAATCTCTTCCAAACTGATACATAAAATCAAGGGACATAAATTCTCGGTCAAGTTCGTTAATGGGCAAAATTGGACCAAGGAGATGAAAATAGGGAGGGGTTTTGTGAAAACCGGAAAAAACCCATAACTTCTTAATTTTTGTACATATCAAATCAGTTTAAAGTTTTTATTACTTCTAAAAATAGGGCCAAAAATTTATGTATCAAAGATTTTTGATACATAAATTCTTACAGCAAAAACAAATTAAAAATACATAGCGGTTGAAGAAAAAAAATCATCTTATTAAGGATGTATTCAAATCCAAACTGCTTATTTTCTTACTCATTTTTAAAATAATTTTTGCTCTCAAGCGCATCCAATTGGTAGATATTCTTATTCAGAAACTATATAATGTACCGTAATGATCGATTTTTTAATAGAGGCAGAATATATTTCAAAAAATGATGTCAAAGTGGGCATTTTGAACAGAATTTCTCGAAACGATTGTGTTAGAAACGAAAAATATTGTCTTATTGAGAAAATAATTGTTTATTAATCAAGTTTTAATTAATTGAAAGGAAAATGAAAACACTGGTCGCTTATAAATCTCTTCAAAAATCACGTCACCAAGTTTCATATTTTTTCTATTAAAAATGAATCTGAAAATGTGCCAGAAAATTTCGAGTTGTTAAGCATGGAAAAGTATTTTTTTGAATACCGCCTTAACATGATTCTGATAAAACCAGCTATTATATAAAAATGAAATAAAAACTCGTCAAAAGCGGCCAGATAAAATTATTAAAGTGGGTTTATATATAATCATAATTCAGTTTTTGGGCGTGAAATTAGTATACTTAACTTCGAAATCTACCTCCGCCTGTCGACCGGGCCGACAAGGATTCTTTTATTTTTTCATTTTCCTTTAAAATTTGCCTAACTATTGATTTGAATTAATTTAAAACTCAGTACATAGAATCCCAATAGCAAAATTTTCTGTGCCATTCCGGCAGAAGTCTGCACGGGCTCGGCCCGGTCTCGAATCGATAAAAAAGGTATGCAGCCCGACCAGTCTGATATAAAATGGATGAAAGTAAGCTGATGAAATACAAACAATTATCAATGGACGTGACGGGAACTAGAATAAGAATAAATGACTGCACGAGACGATGCTAGTTTGACAACATCAAAGCAGAAATATAATATGTCCAGTGTAAAGATTGGCATCGTGTCTGAGCCCGAGTTTAATTTTTTCAGCAGACTCGGGCAGGGCCGGCATCAGGCTTGCATTTTATTGTACATACTGAGGCCGAGCCAGAACTGAACTTAATTGTTCCAGGATGCGTCGGTCAAGCAATTTACTTTATAAAAGTAGTAATAGAGATAATAACAGAATCCATAGAAATACAGTAAAACCTCCCTAAAGCGACCACAGGGCTCGCACCGTTCCTAAAATTTTCGCACTTTGCTACCAGTATTTTAAATAAGAATTCTTCGTGGTAAATTCCTTTAACATCTATAATAGATTCATACAACAATGATTATCATTTTAATTTAGTGGTAGCAAAGAGCGAAAATTTTAGTAACGCTCCAAGCCCTGCGACCACGTTCCGTTCCAATAAAAATTGGTCGCTTTGAGAGGTGGTCTCTTAATGGAGGTCATGTTTATATCTAGATTTTAATTGTTGAAAAACGATAACATATGAAAATTTAAGTATTAAAACAGAAGCTAGTTACATAAATTAATTACTGCAGAGTTTAAAAAAAGGAATACATTGACGTTTCCTTTGATTTTACGGTTTTGTCTTTTAAAACTTTTATTTCCAAGTCCTTTCGAAGTTCAGTAAAGAAAGGCATTTTTTTTTTTTTTTTTTGAGGGAACAAATAATGACGATTTCATTAATTTATTTATTTCTTTGAGAGATTCCTGACAGAATAGGGCAGAGGAGTTTATTGGCCGTCATCCTTAATTTGCCATCAGAGTTAAATTCATTGCCTGGGTTTAAACAAAAGATACAAGAATAAATAAAAATTCTAAACCTAGTTTCGAAGTTTGATTAATAATGCGTTCTCTGGAATTATTATTCTAATAAAACCTTCTTCAAGCGACCAGAAAAAACGGAATTTGTTTCATTTTCTTCAAAGAAATGGGTCGCTCATAGAGGGAGTTCAACTGGAGTGGTCTCTGAATGGAGGTAAAATTAGTATTCAGCCTATGGGTGTAAATTCTGTTCCATGAAAAAATGGTCGTTCAGAGAGATGGTCGCTTAATGGAGGTGGTCGCACAGAGAGGTTTCACGGTATACTTTAAATAATTATAGAGAAATATTTTCAATTTTTATTATTATTTTTCTACAGTATTAAAAGTTAGGATGTTTTTAACTACGCCTTTTCTTTTAATCTAAACTAGATTCATTTTTTAAATGTAATAGTCTAAGTGATCAATAATGTTGCTATTCTCTATTCTATGGTTTGCGAACATATAGTAATCTAAAATAGACTATAAAATTCTTCCATAAATATGAGTATAGTATTCATTAAAATAATCTTAATTGTGTTAATGTCATGAAAAGTTGGAATTTTTGGCAAAAATTAAGTAGGGCCTGGACTGAATTTATTTTTGCACAAACCGGGAAGTGAACTGCAAAATCATAAACGGGCTGGGGCAAGCACAGGAATTCGGCCGTTCAGACTAGGGCCGAAACTAGCCTTTTTTGCACCTGGGGCAAACATGGACTTTGCCCCCCACCCCCCTCCTCCATCGCAAATCAAATTTACAAAAAGAATTTTACTAAGTTTCTAATAGCCGATTTGTTTCAAAATTAAAAATATGTAATACTGAAAATCAGCTTTGTCAAATATTGATTCATTAAAATCTTGAAAACGGAATCGAAAGAAATTCCGCTTTATACAGGATCCTTATCTCATATCATCCTTAAATTTAAATCCTTCTATGCTTTGAAATAACCCAGAAAGAATGATTTTAACAATACCGTGCTTTGCCTAGTACCGTGATTTGTGCTACTACCTATCATCTCCCCTGCTGTGACTAATTGGATGGGAAGGGGGAGTCAGAATATGCCACAATTTCGGAAAGAAAAGTGCTAAGGTCTCTGGTCTTTTTGGTACAGAATTTTACCTCTTTGTGATGCTCGATTTATTTCCTTGATAGCTGTAATTCTTTGTCAGTGAGAGGGTTAAAAAGTACTAACATGACGATTGAGAGTGGTCTGACTAACATTATAGACCGCAGCAGATTTCCTAAAAGACATTTCACCTGATAAAATTTTTGCAGCAGCTTTCTGAATATTGTCAATATGAATTGCTGCATTTTTTTATATTCTAAATTTCTAATCCTTGCCATTGATAAGCCTAATGACTTCCTAAAGAAGAAATAATAACTATTAATAAATAAATGTTATATAGATTAAATAAAAAATGTTTTAAACATATCTTTTTGTTAAATATTTCGAAAAAAGTTAGCTAGGCATACCTTGTGTCCCAAGGTGCCCCACCTCAACCTGTCTCAAGGTGCACCATATACCCACTATGCAATTTTAGAATGTCATGCTGTTGGCTTTGCACTAGAACTATTATCATACACCAGTTTTATAGAAAAAGCTTTAAACTTCAATATATTACCTTTTATTTCAAAATATTTTCAATCTAATTCTACTTTGCAACTTATCAAACTTTTACATGAAAGTTACTAGAAATGTTTACAAAATAAAAATCTTAGTAAATTCTTGCCTGCTTCATCAATGGAATCAAAACATGCCTGAAAGTTAGATTGTGCTACTACCTATCTGCATCTGCAAGAGCTAAGAGTTAATTTAAGATCTAGGGCAAAAAATAAAACTGTCCCAAGGTGTACCGTATCCTAAGATGAGCCACTCTCTCCTAAACAATTTGAAAGGTATTAGACTAGGGCTGTCCAACCTTTCAGTAAGCAACATAGAAGGGCACCATTGCCTGAAAATATAAACAATATTACCTCACTATAGTGGGGGGAGGGCTTACCAGTTTGACCTGCTTTTTTATTCAGAAATTCCAAAAGAAGAATTTTTACTTTAAGTAATCCTAAAATGCCTCTCATTAAATAAAGGAAAAATCACTACTTGGAATTTCTGGTATGAATTCAGATTTTCTGAATTTAAAAAAAGGCCATACTGGTAACCCTGGTAAGGAGTAATATGTAGACGTCTTATAAGAAGTCGTACGCACAGACACCTTACAATGTGAGCCATAAAGTCCCCTACTATGCAGAGCTCAATATGAAAAATAATTGCAGAAAAAAATCATAGTAAATTCAGAAGTACATTTACATGAGCCTTACATTACCTATCAAAATATTTTATAGAGAAATGAGTCAAAAATTTAACGACAACTACAATAGGAAAACATGAACACTAATGATTTTAAAGAAGCATCTTTTAAAATGTTTCTATATAAAAAAAAAACTCTTAGCAACAGGAATCATTCTAAAGAGCTGCATGAAAACTTTCAAAGGGTGCCCTGGCAGGCAGTCGGTGCCACATTGGAAAGCCCTGGTACAGACAATAGCACAATACCTTTTTTCATATAAATGCACAGAAAGGCATTAGATCTTTCAATCACAACCCCTCCCCCCCTCCAAAAAAAAAAAAAATTTCCAGAATAGCTGATTTTGTCACCAACAGTCAGAACTGTAGTGATTCCATAGCTATTTTTTGTCAATATAGGAATTACAACAAAAATCTTTTTCGATGCTCTGTACAGTATCGTGTCATGTCTGGCAACTATTTCTCTCTAATGACATCTGATAAATTAAACATTTATAATCCTAGTTGTGTTGTAAACTGTGCTGCAATGATATACATACTACTGACACAACACATTATTTTTTATTCAAAAATATAATTATAAAGAAATTTAAGTAGGATGGGAGATGAATTTTTAGAATACAGAAAAGGCACCCTGGAAAAAGTGAAGCGGTAAAATTATAGTCAGACAGAATTCTTTTGTTAAAATATGACAACAGTCATTCTCCAGCTACACATAACATGATTAGACCAATAGTCAATATGCAGTAATAATGCAAGACATGATTTATAAGATCCTCTCCACTAATCATGCATTCAACTATGGTTGGAAAACAGCATTTGTGTTAAGAACAAGTACCTAGAATGCTCCATATAAGAGTGGTGAGATACAAGAAATAAAATTTGATTGATTGGAGTTTATTTCGGACAAAAACAAATTGACAAGAATCTTGGCAAATCTGTCATTATTGCCAATCCAAAGTTTAAGGTGTGGCTCACTTGGCTGATCTAACCTGTCCAAGTGAGTAACACCAAGTTCTGGAATATAGTTTGTATATACACCGCCATTCTCAAACAGAGGCAGGCACCCTAGAAAATACAAAAGATGTTTGACTGGGTATTGCAAAAGAAAGCCCTGAAAAATTTTTAGATGAAAAAACTAAGCATTTCAACATTGAGTGTATGAGTACATTTTTAGAAACTGGGTTGGAGTTGACTGCTTTTCAAAAAAAAAAGTCCTGAATATTTTTCAGATGAAAAAAACTATACATTTGAACATTAATGAGTATGTTAATTTTTGTACATCAGAGATAAAATTATAGACTATTATTTTTCCTTAATTGTATTAAGATATGGATTAATTTTCTTTTAGTTCAGGTTGGTTTCAGACTGATGTGTGTCGGGTACGGGTCAGGTTACAAGATGACTTGAAATATAATTTTTGTGTTTGGTTGGGACTCTGAGAACATGCTATGTCCTTATGTTTATATTTATAACAGCAATATACTGGCAGCAACATTGAAAAATTGAATGTATATAAAAGGTTATAATAAAAAAACTGTTTTGCAAAACCACTCTTACTAAAAAAGGCCAATTGATGCACAATAAGAAAATATTTTTTAAATAGGTAATGTTTTTAAACAATTGTGATCATGTCAGAATTATCTCTTACAAAGACAAATATCTGTTGCATAACATTTGGGTATGAACCGCATAAGAGAAAAACCTATTTTTGAGCTTGTGGTCTTGAAAAATTTGTGCCATCTTTAACTTATTTTTAAGTGGATTTTTTTAATGTTTCCTCCATACAGGTATGTAAAATTTAACTTTAGATAGAAAAGATTAGATACCAAAATCGTTTATTTTTTAAAAAGTCTCATTTTTGTCCAAAAAGGGATTTCTTTTTAAATATTTATAATCCAAAAATCAGAAAAGAAATAAAATGTTAATAATTTGAAATGTATAGAGAATAGCATGACACTTTTTGCATATAAATACACTGAAAGACACTGGCATTTTTTGATAGCATCAACAAATAAACAATTAAATTTTTAAAATCAAAAAACCAGACTGCATAAAAAGTGAACTAATTAATTATTTCTCATCAATGTGAAACTATTTTTTTTTCAATTCCTACTATTAGCTCACACTCTCGCTATATATATCTTGTTCAAATTTTCAATTGTTAATAAAATACTTATTATTCATCCAATCAAGCTCGAATAATTTTTTTAAACTTGTAGTAGATGACACTTGATGTTAATCCAGTTTTTTTTTCAAATATTAATTCATTAATTTTAATTAATTAATTTTCAATAATCGAGAGAGCCCTCTTCTTGATCAAGGTATTTTAAGACCGAGAGAGCCCTCTTCTTGATCAAGGCATATTAAGCGCCACTCAAGAGGAAAGAAGAATGGGAGAAAAAAAATTCTGTTATTAACCTAAGTAGGAATTGACTTAAAATATATTTTTTATATTACTTGTTAATATTACTTACCTATTTTTTTTAATTTACTTGTATTGATGACTTTTAAGTTGTGTTTAATTGTTAGTTCCTATCTATACACTCTGTTTTGATGAGGTCCATAGATGTCTATGATGGTTAGAATTGTAGTAAAACTAGTGATCCTACATACACAACTTCCAGGTTGTATAATATTTAAACTGAGCTTCTGACTGTAAAATAGTCAATGAAACATCGTCTTCATTTTGAAAGACCTATCCAATGATATGCCACTCAATAGGGTGCGTAAAAATTTTTTTCAACTCTACCGCCATTTTGTATTTTACGGACGCCATTTTGAATTTATAAAAACAAAACCTAGCCTATAACCATCGGGCCGATAAGAAGAATTGATAGAGGCCTCATTCATTGAAATCCATCCAGCCATTGGGATGTTTCGAGGGTATAAAGAATTCCACATACACAGATATGCATGAAACACATAACCCTTCTTTTCAGTTGGGTAAAAATTAGTTTCAGAGTAGCTGAATTTGTCACCAACAGTTAGCACAATAATGGTTCTGAAGCTGTTTCCTGCTGGTATAGGAATTATAGTAAAAGTCTTTTTCAATTCTCTGTATATATCCATGCTGCTTTGCCATGCCTGGTAGTTATTTTTCACTAATGACATCCAATAAATTGTATATGTATAATTCTAGTCCTGTTGTAAACCGCACTGCATTGCTATACAAACACTGCTATATGCACATACTGCTATATATGAAACTGCTGAGACAACTGAAACTATTTTTTATTAAAAATTATAACTGCAATGAAATTTAACTAGGATGGAGAATGAATGTTCAGAATATGGAAAAGGCACCTGGGAAATGCGAGGCTTTTTCATTATTTTCATGCCTTGAAAATCTTTTAAAACATCAAATTTTGAAAGTGTCTTTTAAAAGATGCTGTATTTTTATAGAAAGATGGAAAAAGTTACTAAAATTTTAATTAAAATATATGAAAACCCAGCGGAACTCATGCAATGTTTTTGCACTACAAATCTTTAAAATTATTCACTGATGCAATTTTGTTCATTAATTTTTAATTCCCATTTTTAATCAAACAATATGTTTTAAAAAAATGTGAATGTAATATGTCAAAAGCCTGTTCAAAAACCTTTCGACATAGTCATTCATCATTGTGTCTTTTGTATGCACATAGAAAAAGTGACTTTAACACCAGAAATAATTTATATGTTTATACAGTTTAAAAGTCATGAATGTGTCAGAAAGTAGAGTTCAATTTGAGAAGAGACTTAATGCCATTATCAAATATAAACTGTTTACCTTCTGACATATTCCTGAATTCATTTTTATTTGTAAAAGCATGAGATTTGCAGGTGCTCTTATTCAGAAGCTGCAAAATTGTACAGTTTATCCATTTTTCAATAAAGACAATCTTTCAGAAAACTCTATCAAAGTTGGTGTTGTGAACCGAATTTTATGGTGTGACAGTCTGATTAAGGTTTATAATACAAAAATCATTTATTACTCAAGATGTAATAGATTTATTGAAAAATGAAAAACTATACAATTCCAAATCACTTCAATAGCCATGTCTACCAGTGTTATGCTTTTACATTTAAAAAGGAGTCCATAACTGTATCAAAGCTACTTTTGGGGGGATGGGGTGTGAGAAACAGTCTTAAGTGTAAGATGAATTACATATTCATGTTTAGAAAGCATTTATGCTGTATTAAACATGCATTACAAAATATTATGAACTTATAGGCTAACACATCTTCTACTTGCGTCAGTTGAATACAATAATTAAAAAAATTCTTTTCATTTTTTCTGAATGAATGTTTTATATGAAACCTCTTTAACAATAAAGTGAACTAGAATTTCTGTAATAAAGATTACAAATATAGAACTTAAAAAAAGTAATCCCTCAGTTTTTGACTGAATCTTTCCTTAAAAACAGAAAAAGTAAGTATTTAAGGTAAAGTCTAGTACAAGTTAAATGGCAGCAAATTAGGAACTAATCTCAGGAAAAACAACAAGGATTTTTTTATAAGTAATTTTCATTTTTGAGGTGTTGGTAAAATTTTGATAAACATGATGTATTGATTTATATGCTTTAAAAATTCATTTTAGTTTCAGTTCTGATACACAGTCTTTGTTTACTATTATGTTTTTTATTGATTTCATGTGATTTGCATAATATTATATTGAGAAGGTCAGAATTATAGTCATAGAATAGTTTTCAAAACCTTAGAAATGTAGTTTTAAAGGTATCTTCCAAAATGCAATACAATTAGTTTGTGCAGTTTCTATTGAAATTTTGCAAATCACTACTACATTACTCACTAACACATTTCAGAAATAGCACAAACATCTGTGTTTCTGGAAACGAGATGCTAATGGGGGGGATCTTAAGGGACTGCCCACTTAATGAATGGAGTAAAAAACCAGGAGAAAATTTTTACTTTATGAAGGATGAAACAATCAATCATTCTCTAATGAGTTATCCCTGTTGATCCATTTCCTAAACAATGGAAATCGTTGAGAAAGTAGTTTTAAGCATGAAAATAGTGTTGATTCTGCCTTTTTCAAATTCTGTAGAACATTTGTGTCAAAATTGCCTGTACTGTAAAAGTTAATGATTGGAACTTGTGGGAATGAATCACATTTAAAATTTAATCTTTTGTACTAATAAATAAATCTGTGTTAATAAAAAATTATTCATTTAAGATAAAATGAACTAAACTTATTCAGGGTAGTCAGAAATCTCTTATCTTAAAATTCCCTGATATTTCCATGATTTTTCCAGGTTAGCTTCAAATTTCCAGGTAAGCGTTAAAATCGTGAAATTTTCATAGATAATTTCATTTACAACATTACTCTAATACATATAGTCATTACTTACAAGGGAACCACTTTTGGTGTTGCTCGCCCCTAGCATCGAGACCTGGTGCATTTTGTAGCTCTATACATAAAAGTTAAAGAACCGATAAAATTTCTCTGTTAAAATCATATTTTAGGTATTTTTTTATACTTTTAATTTTTTATTATTACATTTTTATTTGTTTATTTTACGACAAAAGTGAGTTAATTCGCCAAATGTGGTGCTACAATTTTTCTGCCCACTTTATCCAAAGAGTGAATTTACAGTACATATTACTAGCATTATATCAGATTTCGATTTGTTTGATAATAATTTATAGCATAAGAAACAAGATTTTGGTTTTTTTCTTTTTTTTTCTTTGCAGACGATAAATATGTAAATAATAAATATATTTCAATGAAAGCTTTCAAGATCATTGAAACTATTTTTTAATGAAATACAAAATAAGCAAAGTATTTTCTTTTGAAATCAAATGGAATAAAGTTGAAATGTTGCTGTATTAAATGGTCCTTTGGTAAAAGTAATCGTAAAGTAATATTTTTACACAATTTAGAAAAATTACTATGTCTAATGTGGTTGGACATTAAACTATAGTGAAGTTCCTCTCCTCACACAATGCAAAAAGCTATGACATTTGGCTAGGGTTGCCGGAAAGCTCTACGTTTAAAAACAATCGCCAACCTCTTCCCCGCCAAAAATGTGAATATAATATTGCAATTTTTCAAAATCCAATTCTTGGGTTTTTGAAGGAATTTTTAAACTTTTTTCAATATTTTATACTTATTATTAACTAATCTTTATTTATTAATGCTTTTCTTTAAAAAACTTCAATGTTAATAGTCCAATAAGTGGTCAGGAAAATTGCATTTTCAGAAAGTTATGCTGCTGTAAAATCAAGAAATATTATTTTAACAAAAATTTTTTTTCGATTTTCAAACTTCGTAATATAGGGCTGTAAAATGCACCAGGTCTCAATGCTAGGTGCGAGCAACACCAAAAGTGGTTCCCTTGTTAGTAAGTTTATATTAAAAAAAAATTCCACTACAATTTTTTGCATAGTTAATCAAAAATAGACATTACTGCCTGTTAGAACTTGTGGTACTGTACAATGTGAAAATGCTGTTGAGTCGTATCAAAACCACATCTAGTAGGGAGCTGAATGGAAAATTACTGTGCGTCCTGGTAATGACAATAGGGACAAACTTCAAATAAGGATAAATGGTAGTCAAGATTGATAGACAATTACCGGATAATTAATTGATATCTTTTCTGTTTTGTCTAAAGTGTCAAATGTGTAAAAAATAGAGATGGGAAATATACCCACATAATCACTGCCATTTGTTCTAAAGCTTTCCAAATCTAAAAAACAAGGGTTTCAATTAATAAATTTGAAATTTGGGACAAGCCTTTGTTTACAACTTTTTTAGATATTGATTTTTTTTTTCATATTTAAAGTGCATAATATAGTGAGTAATCGAACAGAAATGTTCACAAAAAATTCAAACATTCATAGTTGACTTGATTAATTCACATTTTTTAGACAAGGACATAAAATTTCCCATTATCTGAGAATGATTCGCATATCAAGTTTCGTCAATTACAGATTTGTACAAGGAAAATACAACCATTCATTTTTATCAAGGAGATAAGTTCAGACTTTTTGTTTTTAATTGGCTGAGACCGATACCGAAAGTACACAGCAGGAATTTGTTAAAATCATTTTAAAATTGTTTCAAGATTAATATTTTCATTACCTCGATTTTCAAATTCTTGAAAATCTGTTTAAAATGGCAAATTTGTTTTTTCTATATCCAACCACTGGCAAAAATCTGTAAAAGTCACTATTTTCATTTTTATAAAATATCAATACAACTATGACAGAAAGACATGAATTTTGTTTTCCAATAAACAAGGGACTTCAAACAGAAAGAGAGAGAGAAAAACAATAAGAGATATTTCACGGCTTCTGTATGTTTTTAACACTGACCATGCAAAGGCTTTAAAATCAGATAGAATATTTTTCTTTATGTCACCCTAGCAAAACCCACAGCTTTGCTCACATAATAGTTGAAATATGATAGTGGTATTTGTGTGCCTATTTTTATTAGAAAAAATTATACTGTTAGTAATAATTAAAAAATTACTAATTAAGCCACAGTTTGACTAAACTTCATTATTACACTGCATTAGGTAAAAATTAGACTTAAATTAATAAGAACTCAAACTAATTCTAAATAAAAGATATTTAGAATGTATTTTGAAGCTTTTATGCTCATTTCAATTTTTATTTGAGATTTTGATAACACTTTGAGGTCTAAGCCCGAGTGTCACACGGTTGCAGTTTTCGGTAAAGCGAACTAAGCCCGAGAGTGTCTCTTTTGTCAACTTTTAACTCTCTGAGCTATAAAATTACCAACTACATACATTTGCGGTCTTTTCAGATATTATCTACGACTTTTCTATTTTGGAAAAAAAAATAGAGATTGCAGCACTAAACAGGAGAAAGTATATGAAAATATCTAAAATCAGAGCTTAACTCAAACTTATTGTGGATTTTGTGGTGTTGCTCTTTGTGCAAATCTGTGCTTTGAAATGTACCACACAAAAGCAAATTATACCAAATAATGTTCATATGCAAATAAAATCTATTTTCAAATATTTGTACAACTTTTGGGTAAGTTTTTGTTCAAATCTATGTGAAATTTTATGTTAAAAAATTATGATTTCTTATAAGAAACTAAATATAAAACATTCTTTTTTAATAATTTCTCATTAAATGTTCATTAATTACACATTAAAGTACATTTAAGTAGTTCCTTCATTATGAATAAAAAATATTAAAATACATATCTTCCAACTTTTTAAAAAAAATCATGAAAAGTAACAAATACTGTAAAACCCCGGTTATCCGAAAAGCATGGGACCAAAGCATTTTCGGTTAACTGGGGTTCCATGGGAATTTTCGAATAACCAGGAGGCTCATGGTGAAAACTTGTTTGATGAACAGCTGTGATTGATATGTTGAAGTTCAAGAAGATGCAACAGCATCAGATGTGTTGTTATTTAAAAGGTGGCGTGATAAAGCAGCATTGAAATGATTGCAAAATTGCAAAACAAAAGAAAATAACAACATATTTTGTAAAAAAATGAAGTGTCGTACATGTCTATCTAATAAAGTGCCCGAAATTACGCAATGGAAAAAATAAGCAAGTTCACTCTGTTTATTACTTTCATAAAGAACATGCTTTTTTAACACTATTTCTACCAGTGTCCAATAACACCTTTCAAAGTTTTGATTTTTACTTAGTTTGCTTCTAATTTTTAAAGATAATAAGTATTAAAACAACTCTTCAATGTACTAAAAATGATTCAAAGTTGTTTTGATCTAATACTTACAAATAAAATAGTAATCATAAATCAAAATATGTAGAAAGGTGTCATTTGACATCGGTCAAAATAGTGTTGACAATGAAATTTTTCACATTTAAAAAGGACTTTGAGGAATTTTAAGGTATTTCAGTTAAGTCAATTTTCGGATAACCAGGGTTCTACTGTACTCTCAGTCCAGAGGGAGATATGCAGTTGAAATAGCTCAGATCTCAAAGTGTTAAAAATAACTTTCATTCCATATTTCAAGATTCTAGTCTAATGGTCTAACACCCCTCAGGTGGTAGTGGCACCAACATAACATATAACATATGATGGAACATGGGTTTTCACCATGAATTTGCCAATATACATTTTGAAATCGGTTTGGTATTTCCCGAGATTACATAGAAATAGTAACTTAGAAAGTTTTTAAAAGATTTTTTGTTCATTTTACCACTTTAAATTTTGAATCTTTTAAAAATTGTTCTTTGAGAGCATTTACGTTTTATATCTATTATGCCAAACTTTAAGTTTCTATCATTGAAAATTCCATATGGAAATAGTAATTTAAAGCATTTTTAGAATGCTTTTCACTTATTTTCTACTTTTAAATTTCTATTTTCTTAAACTGATCTTAGAAGGCATTTACACCATATAAGTAACTACTATACCAAGTTTCAAGATTTTGACTTTGACAATTCCAACAACAAAAAATAAATAAATAAATAAATAAATAAATAATAATAATAATAAAAAAAAAATAGAAATTTAGAAATTTTTTAGAAACAGTTGTTAGAGAGCATTTACATCTTAAAATTAACTACCAGGCCAAATTTCAAGTTTCTAGCCCCTTCAGTATAACTAAAATTGTAATTTTGAATGTTTTTCATCCTGAAACCCCTTTTGGTAGTGACACTGACAAAAAAATACAACCTATGTTGAATCAGAGACTGTCACTATCAATTTTTCACTATTACTTTTAAAATCAGTTTACTATATTTCCTGTGATTCCACAGAAGTCATAATTTAAGAAGTTTTTAGAAAGCTTTTTGCTCATTTCACCCTTTTAAATTTCAAAATTCTTAGTAACTGTTTTTGAGATCATTTATATCTTATATGTATCTACCACGCCAAATTTCAAGTTTATATCTTTAACACTTGCATAGAAATCTCAATTTAGAATGTTTTAGAAAGCTTTTTGCACATTTTCACACCTTTTATTATTATTTTTTTTTTTATTTATTTATTTTTTTTACTGGCCTTAGAGAGCAATGATATCTTATAAGTCACTACCACGCCATACTTAATCTTTCTAGCCCCTTCGGTGTCACAAAAATCGCAATTTAGAAATATTTTGCTTCTGCAAACTCCTAATGGTAGTGGCACTGATGACATAAAATATAGCCTTTTCTTTAACAGGGACTGTCACCATCAATTTGCAATCATTACTTTTGAAATCAGTTTGGTATTTTCTGAGATTTTATAAAAATCGTAATTTAGAACATGATTGGAACGCTTTTCGCTCTTTTCACCTTTTTAAATTTAGAATTTTTTAGAAACTATTTTTAGAGAGAATTTACATCTTATAAATATCTACCACGCCAAACTTCAAGTTTCTATCTTTAACAATTGCCTAGATATCATAATTAAAAATGTTTTTAGAATGCTTTTCACGTATTTTAACCTCTTTTAAATTTAGAATTTTTTTTTTTTATAAGTACCATGATAAATTTCAAGTTGCTAGCCCCTTCAATATCACAAAAATCACAATTTGCAACATATTTTTAGCTTCTGAAACCCCAAGGTGGTAGTGACACCGACATAAAATATAGCCTATGTTGGAGCAGGAACTGTCGCCATCAACCATTATTTTTGAAATCAGTTTGATATTTTCTGATATTGTATAGAAATGGTAATTTGGAACTTTTTAGAATGCTTTTCATGCATTTCCATCCTTTTTAAATTTCAAATTTTTTTCTATTGTTCTTAGAGAGAATTTACATCTTATAAGTAACTACCATGCCACATATCAAGTTACTAGCTCCTTCAACAGTTTTTGGTCTTCCAACCCCCAGGTAGTAGTGGCACTGGCATAAAACATAACCTATGTTGGAATAAGGACTGGTCCCATCAATTTGTAACCTTTATTTTTTAAAATGGGTTTCTTATTCCCTGAGATAGCGTAGAAATTGCAATTTAGAATTTTTTAGAACACTTTTCGCACATTTTCACCCTTTTTAAATTTCGAATTTTTTTAGGAACTGTTCTTAGACATAATTTATATCTTATAAGTAACTCACATACCAAATTTCAAGTTTTTAGGGCTTTCAGTAACACAAAAATTGCATTTTTAGAGCATTTCTTGCTTCTGCACCCCCTTGGGGATAGTGGCACAGATGTAAAATATAATTTATGTTGGAATAGGGACTATCACACTATCATTTTGCCATCATTACTTTTAAAATTGGTTCGGTAATTCTAGATATTACCCCCTATAAATAAACACATAAACTTTACTTTTTTATAATATGAGTATATATTAATAACAATTCAGTTTACTTTCAGTTTTTAAAGGATTGCAAAACACTGTAAGAAACTTAGGCTACATTCCTGTTTCTCAAACAGCGAGAGTTTCTTACAAAAAATTTGAGACAAAATATTAGACAAAAAATAATGAATAAAATTTAGTGGTGAGAGATTGCCTGCTGGTGCCTAGATTTTTATACCCCTGCAAATAAATTTTTTATCATGACCCTGAGCTCAAAGCTCAAAGACTGGATTAAAAATAGAGTCCAAGCTGCTTTCAGGTACAAATTGAGCCCGAAAGCCGAGGTTAATATCTTCTTTCCAGATTACCGCAATCGTAATGGAAATTAGTATTTATTTCAATCAATTTCCAAGTTTAGTTTGAATTTCCCTGAGATTTCCATGATTTTTCCAGGTCAACCAAATTCCCAGATATTTCCATGTTTTCCAGGTTGCTGACCACCCTGTTATTACAAAAATATGTATTTTAAATTACCTGTTAAAATGATCGAGTTCAGCAAAAAATAGGCATACAACCAATGCCTCTAAAGTCTACTGTTAAATTAACAGTAATACATTTTGAAAACAATCAATTTGCTGTTTTAGGTTTTCTTTTCGATCAAAAGATTTCATGTCTACATGAGTAATAATGAAGAGGGGATAAACACATTAAAATATAAAGATGAGGAATGCTAGCTTGATCTTTCATTTCAAGCCTGATCAAAGGCATGGGATATAACATGGGATCATTTATCTGGAAACCAATTAAGCAGAATCATATATTTCTGAAAGACTGATATAATCTTTCCAACAAAAACAATATCATACAGTGCCAGTTTTACACATGCATTGCTTGATACATTACATAAATTGCTGGCAAAATCTAGGATATCATATGAAATCATTTAGATATAGACATTTTGATTTTTATGCAGATTTATTGCTTCCAAGAGATTCCCATAAACTGCCTTCTTTTAAATTTTTATCTGATTGGATTTTGGATTTAATTCTAAATCAGATTAATCTAAAAGTTAATTTGAAACCAAAAACAATGGCACAGACACATATATTATATAAATCGGATCAAAGGATGTTACTTTAATGTCCAACCAGTTATTTAGAATACATCTAGTCCCGACCATTCTGGATAAATGGCTCTATATAATGCTATTGTTTGTACTGGCTGCTTATTTCAAAAATTTGATCTAGCAAAAGGAAATAAATGTTACACAAGTGCATGCAAATAAGTAATTCACAATAAACTTTAATAATTTTCATTTTGGCAGTTAATAGCCAGCATTCCTCAGTCAGCAAAATATGAGCTAGTATTTCAAATAAACAGTTCTTAAATCTAGCAATAAATTTGACATAACAAAAGTGAAATGGAGAAACGATTAATCAAATATTTACAATAAATTTTATTTGTTCAAAAATATTTTATCACAGATGTTCAAAGCTGTAATACAGTATATTTAAACAAGGAACACCTTACTAAAACATGAATGTACTTCCTATAAAAAAAATTGTCATATATCAAATGAAAAACAGACTTCCTTTATTGAAAAAGTAACATTATTGCACCATCATTTATTAATAGAAAATTTTCAAGTGTGGTAATTTACTATTATTTTTATCACAAAATTGTGCAGGTAAAATATTTTAAAAGTCTAGCTTAAATATAAGTTCAACTGAAAATGCTGAAAACTTCAGCAATATCATGGCACTGTCACTAAATTAAGTCCGAAAACTGGTATTTTAAAAACAACAATTCATTAACATCATTAAAATTTAGTATATGACAAATCAATCACAGTCTATAAGTGAAAAACTTGGTAAAGTTTTACAAATAAATACATAAAAAAGAACACTTTGAAGTGTAATTTAATAACAAATAAAACTAATGACATGCTTAACACGTAAAACTTAACAAGCAATGTACATATGTATAAACAAATATTTTGTTAAAAAATTGTTAAAAGAAAACTGAATGCTTAGCTATTTTGAGCAACTGAGATCAGTTTTCTAATATCTGAGTATAAAACAGAAATAATCCTTCCTTTTTCCCTAGATAACATGCATACAGTGGAGAGATCAAATTTAAAACTGTAAGCTTATTAATATAGAAATAGTTAGATGCTAATAAAAAATCTCACTTCCAGTTAAAATCTCTTAATCAATAAACAAAAAATATGCAGTGTTTTTCTAAAATATTCAATGTATTACAATTGGAGGGAATCTGCTTATTTTTTGTGAGCTCAGACTTCTTTATTATAAATCACCTAACTTTGTTAATACACAATGTAGAAGAGCAGTGGAGAGCATCTTTATACATTCATATGTTTTTTATAAGTTTTCTTATTCTTTAACCAAAAAAAGTAGAAGTATACTATACATATGACTTTTTCAGTAAGAATTAATTAGCACCGTTACTTATTAAAACGATCGAAAAATGAAAAAAAAAAATTATCTAGTCTTCAAAAGAAACAGTCAAATATACCATTTTAAGATAAATGCATGTTATTATAGA
Source organism: Maratus speciosus (assembly GCA_963932465.1). NCBI lineage: Eukaryota > Metazoa > Arthropoda > Arachnida > Araneae > Salticidae > Maratus > Maratus speciosus. The sequence goes on along the minus strand of OZ010787.1, from coordinate 337,499,179 downwards.
AATTAAATGGCAAAAATAAATTTTCTGCAGAAGACATTTCCTGTTTCTTAAAACATCCTTGTACATACAAAGCTCTTAAATGAAAAGTATTAGCACAAGATTAAGGATGCTTTGAAATGTAAAATATCTGTACTTAAAAAATCAGGATGTCATTGAAATGTTAAAACATTTGTACAAAAAAATGTGAGTTATATGACTAATGAGAATGCCTCCGACAAAAATAAAGAAAAATCATTTCTGATTATTACCAGAAAGAATATACAAGTGTTGCAAAAAATTATGAGTTACATCAAACGTAGTAAAACTAATACCAACAGCAATTGGACCTTTAATCCAGTTTAAACTTAAGCCCTTGTATAATCCTCTCATGCCTTCTTCTTTGAAAACTCTTTTAATGGTGCTTCTTATAGTACTATAATCAGTTCCAGTAATTGAAGCGGTCTGCATTCGCCTACGAACAATGTCAAGAGGATATGATGCTGACTGACCAATCATACCAGCTACAGCTCCAAAGACAAGCCTTTCAATAGGATGAATAGCTCTGTCATCTGTTTTCTCTAGCAAGGAAAAATAATATTTTATAGATATTAAGAAAATCATGATTATTGTTAAAATCAATTGTGGATCCACAAACTGATTCACACCAGACACACTACAATAAACAAGACTACATCTTCATTTTTAAATGAAAAATTATTTTCTCATATTCAAATTGTTCAAGAGAGTTTTTACATTAGTAATATCTAAAATTTACCATAAATGATAGTTTTCCCCCAAATCAGAAATTTTCTGCTTTTTTATTTTTGACTTTCAATTTCCCTTCCTTTTTCTACCTGAATATTTTCTTTTTTATCTATATTTATTTAGGCTAATATCAGACGAATGTCTTTTTGAACATTTTTTTTCTCTCTTACACCATCCCTACACCTTTGCTAGCATGTGTAAGGATGGTTGGTGTAAGAGAGAAAAAAAAACATGCTAAAAAACATTTGTCTGACATTAGCCTTATCCAGAGTTAGTATTTTTGTTCATTCCTAATTTTTAAAAAAAAATTCAAAAATATCAATCTATTTTTAAATGTTATTTTATGATGTATTACAGGGGTCAACCTTTTTATTATCATGGGCACATTTGAAATGTTTAGTCATCTTTACAGGCACATTCCTCCTCTCGATACCATACACATTTTGATTTATATGCAAGTGTATGCACCGTATACATTGCATTAACATACATAATCCAACATGCATAGATGTTGGACAGATATAAGAATATAGTTATGAAATATTTAATGCAAAGTGTAACAAACTTTCTTTGCAACTACCAAAAATACAAAGAGTGAAAGAAGGCCCTAAATTTTTCAGTGAATGTGTAGTCCTAATATTTTCCTCACAAGAAATTTTAAGAAAAAATGTGCAGATGAGAACCTTACTTATCTTCCTATTGAAATCATTACTTTCTATTTTCTTCCAAATGGGCAAAGTATAATTTTTTGCAAGTAAACTTAAAATTTTTACAGGTACAAGAAAAAATATTGGTATACAAAAGTGTGCCCATAAGCATATGGTTGTCATCCCCAAATGTATCATCTAAGAATAAAAAAATATTTTTAAAAATTGATAACAAAATTCAGGAAAAAAAATTTTGATATTTTTTTCAATTGAATTATTTATTTCAGAAACAGCATAAGCGCAGAATTTTATGAATTGAGATATTTAAGAAAAACTGCCTAACAAAGATAAAAGTAGATATTTTCTTATAGGAAAATTCAGGAATGTAAAGGGCAGCCCTCCATATGAAATACAGTGAATTCTTGTTAAGACGGATAGTCAAGGGCAAGCGTTTTTTGCCCGTATTAATGAGAGTCCATTATAACAGGAGTTCATAAATCTGACATTTTACATTACAGTAAAATATACTTATTATGCACATATACATTGTAATATGACTAAAAATTTGTTTTCTCAAACCATTTTATGCTACTTTACTAAAAATATTAAAAGAACAACAACAACAAAAAAAAGAATGCACAAGAAAAAAATTTCAAAATGAAAAAATATATATATTTGAAATTCTAGTTTACTTTGAAGCATACTTACTTACATTGTTACTTGAAGGTGCAAAGTAAATTATTGAGAGCAAATAATATGGCTATTCGAAAAAAGAAGTAATCTTCATTTGCTTTTTCTTGGTAAGTGACCTTCTTTCGATATCATTTTCAAGTTTAGCCAAATGTTCAAAAGTGCTTTCAGAAACATTTTCAGTTGATTGATAAAATTTCCTAATTGTCACCAGCATATCACAGACGTCTTGCACTTTTGGAGGAGAGATTTCTTCTTCCTTTTCACTATCACTAGTTGTTCCTGGATTTTCTTTTACTTCATCAATTATTTCCTGATTGGTTAATTTTTCAACAATTATAAAATCGTTGTCAAAACTTAAAAAACTGTCAGCATCTATTTCTGTCAGAATATCACATCCCACAGATACTGCATCACTAAGCAATGTCTGAAGTTTGTCGAGATCATGAGTAATCTCATCTGACGATTCTTCTGAAGTTTCAACTCCGTTCACAAAACCTGCATGTCTGAAGCAGCTTGAAATTGTAGTTGGTGAAAGAAGAGTCCAGGCTCGTTGGACCCACTCCATACATTTTAGCACATTGACATCAGAACTTGTCGATGTTTCAATGGAACTTATCAAATGTCCCAGGAGCATTCGACGATAGTGCACTTTCAATGACTTTATGAGCCCCTGGTCTATTGGTTGTAACACGCTGGTACAATTGGCAGGGAAAAAACGAATTTTTATGGATTTCAATTCAGGTATTTCGGTAGGATGAGCTCGGCAGTTATCTATAATATCAGAACTTGTCTTTTTTCTTTACAGAAATGCCTGTCTAACTCCCTGATATACTTTTCAAAGAATTCCATGGTCAGCCATGACTTAGAATTGGCTTCATATTTTGTAGGATAAGATTTAACCCCCATAAAACATCGGGGTTTTTTAACATTTCTGATAACAAGGAGAGGCAGTTTTTCTGACCCATCCATGTTAGCCCCTACTAGAACAGTGACACGTAATTTTGAATGTTTTCCACCTATGCACTTTTCTCCTTTGAAGTGTAAACTTTGAGAAGGCTGAGCTTTATAAAAAAGTTCGGTTTCATCAATGCTGAATATATTTTTAGCATCATAGCCTTTGAGAAAGCATGGTAAATTTGCTTTCCACTCTTTTATTTTTTCTTCTGGTACATTTCCAGCTTCGCCGCTCACTGTTTTAAAAACTAGACTATGTTGATTCTTGAATCGCATCAGCCATCCCTCACTTGCACTGAAGGAATCAATATTCAGCAATTTGGCCATTTCCAAAGCCTTTGCTTTAAAAAGTGGACCATTAATTGCAATGTTCTCAGAACGCATTTGTTTAAACCATTTCATCAATGCAATTTTCAGTTCTGGGTGGCCTGATCCTCGAATTTTCTTTCTAGAACCCATGACATCTCCCGATTCAAATGTACCCATTATTGCTTTACGTTTCAGCCATACTGAGTTCACAGTTGAACGTTTAAGTCCAAGCTCTTTCACCACATCAATTTGTTTAGATCCCTTTTCAAGTTTTTGGATGATTTTTACTTTATCCAATAAAGTTAATGCAGTTTTTTTACTTGAAGCTGCAGCCATTATAGAAACACAGAAAGAAAATGCCGTACTGGTTTTAAGCCAGGAAAAAAAGGTATGAGATTAGAAAATTCCAAACACCAGAATCAGAATTGCGCGGATGGGAGAAAACGTGAACTGAAACCCTTTCCTTTCCCCCCTTATCAGCCAATCAGCGCATGCTGTTGGAGAGCGAGTGGCAACCAGCTGCTCCGTGACATCAAAGGTGAGACTTCTACACTCTTTTCATTTAAAAAAAAGAATAGAAAATTTTTTTTGGATTTTGTTGTCCTAACGAATATTTGTCTATCTTATCAAATGAACTCTTAAATTGTACGTCTTAAACGATGTCTGTTACATGCACTTCCTATAGGCCTTAACCAGGGATTTTGTTTTTGTACGTAATAACAAGAAATCCATCTTAAATGGGGCCGTCTTAATGGAAGTTAACTGTAATAAAGTAATTTATTAGGCATTAAAACAGAAGGGAAGTAAAAAATATATCCTTAGCAGTTATGTGGTTTTTGCACTAAAATACATGTTGTCTCTGTATTTTCCCTATTTTTATTAAATAATCCAGGTTAAAGATTTTTTTTTTAAAAACTGAAATTTTCAGTAAATATAAACTTTATTTTGGTCAGTTGCAGAATTTAAAATAAATTCAAATGTTCAAAATATTTTCAAATGAACTCTGAAATTCAAGCATGTTAAACTGAATAAAATGTATGAAACACTTTTTACAATGTAAAAAATTAGCTCAGTTAAAAATATTATGGACAAGTGAAGCATGTTGGAAAATAAATTTAAAAACCTCTGGAATACAAATTTAAAACTAAGTGATGCCACTTAGTTCTGTACTATACAAATATTTCAAAGACGCAAAACAAGGATATGGAGACAGTTATTTTATCAGAATTTTGAATCAATTGAAGCCTCTATATATACAATTGAGTAAACTAGTGAACTCATTATGATTTTGTCAGTTATGCAGTTTCTGAAATAAAAGATTCCATTGATATCCAAAAATTTTCTCAATTCTGTTTATCATACAGAAAATAGCTTACACTCATCTTATCTAAATATTAAATTAGAATACAGTAAATTATGTCTAAGGCGGACTCTGTGCAAGCCGGAAATCTGTCTACTGCGGAAGATTTTTCAAATCCCAGCGAACCCATAGAAAATAACCTTAATTCTTGTTGTAAAAGCCGGAATCTGTCTAACGCGGAAACTGAAATGTTTTTAAGGTCCCACCAAAACGAAAATTTTGCATAAGGTGGAAAAAAGGATATTTTAAACATGAAAAGCATTCCATTTATGAAACTTTAAAACCGATATAAATACGTCATATACTCAATGCCGAGAATTTTAATTAAATTCCATAATAGTTTTAAAAAGTTAATTTAAATAACTAGAAACTGCTTAAATTTTAACGAATTCTTGCATTTAAAAAATGAAATAATCATTTTTCCTATATAAATTTGCATGTAAAAATTATTATTATTAGAAAGATGCACATTTATGAAAATAAGTATTTTCTAAGTATAATATATTATGCTTTAAGGTTGTACACAAATTCAAAGTGATAGCTTACTGTCTCATTCCCGAAGTTATTTTGTCTGTGTGTGCATGTTTGAGTGTAAACTTCAAATTTGCAGGTATTACAGCAGTACTAAGAAATTGAATAGCATTTCTCATTTATCTGTAAAGACTTTCAGAATTTCAGTTTTCAACCGAATTTCGAGTCAAGACAATCAATGAAAGATCGTCATCGCCCAGCAGTTTATTACAACTCAAGATCCAACCTTTTTATAGAAAACATAAAACATTATTCGATTGACATATGCTTCATTCCAATAAATCGCGTGTTCAGAAAACTCGATCATTGAACGGGTTATTTGGTCTTTGTCGTTTTATCTTGTCTAAGGATATTAGTAAGTGCATCGTAAAAGTGGCTTCAAAATCTAAACTCAATACTCAATCGCTGCAGGATAAAACTGAAGTTACCAAATTAAAAGAAAAATAATTATTCTGTGGGAGATCTTTGTATTAGGTTTAATTATGGTAAAACTCAAATTTATGATGCTTAAAAAGAAAGAGTTGAAAACATCCAATAGAAAGAGGAAACATGCTGTGAAAGATGAAGACATTAATGCATCAACTTTTGAATGTTTTTCGATTGCTAGAGTCAAAATTTTGTGGACATCTGGACTATATTGCGAAAAAATAGGTAAAATGGATTTCAAAGCTTCCAGAGAATGGTTAATGAGTTTCCATAATCTACACAACATTGCCATGAAGCATACTTGCTGACACCCGAAATATGTCCCACAGCATGAAATTCGTTAAGGCTCCTGTCCCTGCTGGCAAAAGCAGTCACGAGCTAATGCTAATCCTATGGGAAGGGATTTTTCTAATATCTCGTTTGCATTTTGACATTTTTAAATATTTTTTTTTGCATTGATAGCTGAGATCCGTCTCTACATTACACCTTTTTTACTTTTTCGATTTTGGTTGCAGATATATTTTAGAATGACACTTTCATTTTCAGAACCGGTTTTGAAAATGAAAGAAAATTTATAAAAAATATCTGCGACCAAAATCGAATAAGTAAAAAAGGTGCGATGTAGAGACAGACCTTAGCTATCCAATGCAAAAAAAATATTTAAAAATACAGAAATGCAAACGAGATTTTAGATGAATCACTCCCCATAGGATTAGCATTAGCTTGTGAGTATCTTTGGCGGCAGTGACAGGAGCCTTAATGGAAAGGAAACTTTCATCTACTGATTGAAAGGTATCAAGAGAATAACATATATCATTGTGATGAGACTCTACTACTTTATCATGTGTGCCAAATAAGTCCCTTGTAAAAAGATTAAGCTAATGCCACTGAGGTAAAACCTCCAACGAATGTGTCACTGTTCGCTTTTTGCGAATTTATAGGGCAGTTTATAAAAAAAGTTAGTCATTTGGAAACTGAAAATGACATTATGTTTCAAGAATGTAAACATTGTTAAACTGCCTGTGACCTGGAAATCTCTTAAAGGATACTGGTTGTCGATTGTTTTAATGGAGGAGTGGCTGAAGGAGTTCAATAAACGAATGATTGAAGAAACTAAAAAATGAAATTTGTTCCTCGATAATGCACCTTGTCATGCTGACATCAAACTGTTGAATATAAATTTACAATTTCTTTTGGCAGATACAACTGCAGTGACACAACTAATGGATCAATGATTTATTAAAATGCTGAAACCTACTACAAAAGATATCTGTTGCGGTCGATTATTGCGTCTGTTGATGATTGTTCTTCAGCCACCGACCTGACAAAAAACATAAGTGTTTTCGACACTGTTAAATTGATTGCCAAACTTTGCTCAGAAATGCTGCCTGAAAAGACTAACCATTGTCTTAGGAAAGCAAATGAGGATGACCACACTTCTGAAAATGTTGAAGACAGAGGTGTAATTCAAACAGGACAGCTTGAGAAGAATTAAGTACCTCGAAATTAAAAAAAAATAATACCGATAATAACAGACTTACGCATTAATGTAGAATGCATGGTAAACCGAAAGAAAAACAAATATCGATAAAGGACTATTTTTTTTTTTTAAACTCCCATGCGAAATATAAAGTATGTAATTGTATTGATTAAATTAGATGATTTTCATTAAATTTCAGAATTAGAGCAATTTCTTATTGGTAATATTTATTTTTGTGTTCAAATAATGTGTTTCGAAATTATTAAAAACAGTAAATTTAATAATCTAATTTTATTAAAAATTTCCTTTTAAAGAACATTACTAAAAGTTATGAACGTAAAAAAATATACGATTTACGCATTTTTTGGAGGAGGGGGAAGCTCTTTTGCATAAGCCGGAATATTGTCTACCACGGAAAATTTTCTCAGTCCCGACCGATTCTGCCTTAGACAGAGTTTACTGTATTTTGATATGATTATATCAGAATAACCTATTCAAGTTTTGACAACTTTTTGTGACAAATATAATAAAACTGAACAAGATTTATAACTGAACATCATACTTGCCAACTAAATTTCGATAAAACTCAGAAGATTTTGAACAAAAAATCAGAAGAAATCAGAAGATTTTGGTGAAAAATCAGAAGAAATCAGAAGATTTTTTAAGTTTTATAAGACTTTCAGCAAGGATTAAAAAACAGCAGAATCCTTATAAATAAACAAATTTCAAAGAAAAACTCGAATAAAATATTCACTAATTTGCAATTACACAATATATATTATGACACACACACAAAAAAAAAACTTGAATATTAAAAATTACTATTTTTTTTTTTTTTTTTTTTTTTGAATATTCATAAAAAGCCTACCTTTCACATTAAAAGACACTTAAAACTTCTGACTTTTTTTTGGGGGGGGGGGGGGGAGGGGTGATTCTGAGTAAAAAAAAAAAAAAATCTGAAATTTACAGCAAATTTTCTGAAAAGTTACAGCAGGGAGGGAGTGGGATTTCCCCTTCTGATACTAGCTATGCGTTTTTTTCCACGGCACTTTAACAAAATTCGCAATCTTTAGCTGAAATTTGTGTTTTGTTCGCGATCTTTAGACGAAATTTGAGTTTTTTCGCGATCTTTTGACGAAATTTGTGTTTTTTCCCGATCTTTTGACGAAATTTGTATTTTTTCCTGATCTTTTGACGAAATTTGTGTTTTTTCCCCGATCTTTTGACAAAATTTGTTTTTTCCCGATCTTTTGACAAAATTTGTGTTTTTTTCGCGATCTTTTGACAAAATTTGTGTTTTTTCGCAATTTTTTGACGAAATTTGCCGTATTTTTCGCACTTTTTTTGACGAAATTTGCCGTATTTTTCGCGATCTTTTGACAAAATTAGTGTTTTCCACGCGATCCTTTGACGAAATTATTCGATTTTTCTGCAAACGATTGACAAAATTAATTTTTTTTTGGCTAAGATATCGATTCAGCAAAATTTATCGAATTGATCGACATTGATCGTCGATTGTCGAATTGACTCGGTGAAGATTCGCGATATTTTTTATGTCCAAATTTTCGAATTGGTGGCCGATTTTTTAAAATTTTTGGAAAATTCGGACCAAAATCACCCCTACACGTTGTTTACGCAATCTTTTGATGAAATTCGCGTCTTTCCCGCGATCGTTTGGCGAAATTTGTGTTTTTTCGCGATCCATCGGTGAAATTTGGGTTTTTCCGCAATCTTTTCACGAAATGCGCGTTTTTTCCGCGATCCTTTAACGGAATTCGCGTTTTTACGCGATCTTTTCAAGGAAATAGTGTTTTTATGCGATCTTTTGACGACACTTTTTTTTACCCGATCTTTTGAAGAAATTCGCGTTTTTTCGCGATCTTTTCACGGAATTAGTCTTTTTACGCGCTCTTTTGTGGGAATTCTCGTTTTTTACGCGATCTTCTGACAAAATTTCCGTCTTTCCCGCAAACCTTCGTCGAAATTTCGGGTTTTCCCTTTGACGAAACTCACGTAAAAAGCGTAAGAAAAGGCCGAAAATCTGAAGAAAATGACGAAAAGCGGAAGAAAACGCATTATGCGCGTAAAATCGGAAAACATGCCGATTTTTTGGAAGAATTCTGAAAAAATCGGAAGAGTTGGCAGCTATGGAACATGATATCATCAAGACCATAGGAAAGAAAAAAATATTTCTTCTGAACATCTTCAACATCAGAAATTTCATTGGTCAATTAGAAATTTATTTTTCTGCTTCGATTTATATTTTTGTAGCATTCTTTCAAAAAATATTTATGTATTTTAATTTTGAAACTTCTCAAAGCTATCTCTTTTTGTACTGTAAGCCCTACTAGGTCATGGAAAGTAATTACGAGAGCTCTTCTGCAGCATATTTTTATCAGTCAATCACAAGAAACTTTCAATGAAAATAAAATTAGCACAAAGCAGTATGCTATAGACTCACACATTCAGTTCACTTTTGAGTTACAAATTTTTAATAAACTTCCCTTCTTGATGTTTTAGTTATCAGATGGGATTCAATCCTGTGTTTATAGAAAACCCTTCTCTGCTCTAACATCCCCCCCCCCCCCCCATCTTTCTCTAATGCTCTTTCAAATCACCATGCCAGTCAGAAAACTGGTGTCTTTTATACTCATGTAAACCATGTCCTCAAACTTTTTTCAGACTCTGCTAACCTTAATAATGAACTTATTACTTAAAATCTGTTGCTGTCAAGGGGGTTTCAACTCTTCAGTTATTGATAATGCAGTGAATAAATTCAAAAGACCCTTTTTATGTAGATACACCCTTGATTACTTTGAATAACGAAAGTACCACAAACTTTAAAAGAAAGAAATTTATTCTAGATTTGTTTTGAACAAGAATTGATATTTGTTCATTTATAATACGGCTGAAAAAAAGTTAGTTTTTAGTAATTTGCAGTTTGTCAAATTTATTATGAATATTTAATAAACAATAATAACTCATTAACTAAATTCTAGTTTTTATGGTTTTTAATAAAATAAAAAATGTAAACAAAAACATTGCAGCATTTATTTTAATTTTTTTTAAAGTTAATCCACAAAATATTTACAAAAATTACATGACAAATTCAGTCACAATTTTTATATAGATACTCTTGATTTAAATAAATCTTACTTAAAATAGTCTGGATACAGTAAAATTTAAAAGGGAAAAAATGTATTCTAGACCTATCTTGAACAAAAATTAATATTTTTTGTTCCATTTAAATAACACAGCTGATAAAAAGGGAGTTACTTTTAGTTTGTAAAATGTATTATGAATAATTTAAAATAATTTGTTTTATGATTTTTATAATTAAAAAAAAACCATTCAGATTAGAAAAGAAAAGCTGCTTTATATTTAAAAAAAAAAAGGTTCTGGTTTCTAACTTCAAATGGAGACAATAGATGGCGCTCCGGCCAGTACCTGCATCATTGAACTTCTCTCTTGTGGTTAATTCTCAAAGATAGTGTTCCCCTACTTCTATTCTAATACCATGACACAAACTATAAATATAAACACAATAATATATTCAAGTATCATTATTCTAAAAATGCCAACAAATTATTTCAAAAATAATGTTCTGCTTGACCAGTAGAAATCATTCAGCAATTAAAAAAGAAAAACCTTAGCATCTCGATACGGAATGTTGAGATATCGTTAGGTGAGTTAGCAGGATTCTACTGTATGTCTGTATCGCATTATTTCACTCTCAAAGCTGTAGTTAAAATAAAGTCAGAAAATGGAATGGCCCAATAAATTATTTTTTCTTTGGCTTATAAAGGAAGTAACTAATGACTGATTTTTTAAAAAGTCAAATGAATGTATCGTAATGTTTCCCAGTTTTTTTAGAACACTTTCTAAAAGCTTAATTGGATTGCCTACAGGAGTTTGCAGGAAAGCTTCCCTTAAGTTTCACTATAGGGGAATGGTATGCACAAAAGACTAATAGCCATTGGTTGATTTTTTTTCTACTTTCCCGTGTTCACAAACAGCAGAACACACTACAGCAAAAAATTAAAGACTGTGCATTCTTCAAAGACAATCAGTTTTGAAGAAAATAAAAATCACTTAATTACAACATTCTTTGTATTACCTAAACATAAGTCTCTTTTTACATACAGCAAGGTTCCCAGCAAAACATGTCTGACAATTTTCCCGACTTTTCATGACCAAATCTTAAAAATTTCCATGACCAAATAGGCATACAATGAAATTCGCTATTTATTTCTGCAATCCTTTGATAAAATTGCCGACTTTTTTCTGCAATCGCTCTTTGAATGTCTCTTTTTTTTTGGGGGGGGGGGGGGGGTTGTTGACAAATTTAGTGATTTTGATGAATTTAGCATCATTTTAAATTTTTTTCCTAAACTTTTCCATGACTTTTTAGAAAACATTTGTAAATTCCCTGACTTTGCTATATATTTTTAAATTTCCCCGACTATTTTGAAATTTCCTGACTTTCCATGTCACAGGGAACCCCGTACAGGGTGGCCATAATTAAAGTATGGGTGCTTACAGCTTAATATTAAAAAGAATGTACTGGGGCAAACTCAAGACCATTTCATATACATACTATGTAGACCATGAGAAATAGACTTTATAAAAAAAAAAAAAAATTAGTTTACATTTTCGCCACCTGGGACAAAAGTGGTGTTACAGACTGATTTTTGGCAGCAAAACAGGCATTAAAACTAAACTAGTATGTTGTGGCCATCACAAAACTTTCTTCTATATAAATCATAGCAATTAAATCATTTAAATAGTACAAGAAATAACAACGATTTAGCACCAATTCATATCAAAGTATATCTGTATTTGAAGTTGGATGAAAATTTGTGCATTAGTTCTTGAGATAGAGCTATAGCGGAAATTCTGAAAAAATGTAGCATAGCAGCGCCACCTGTTGAGCAATTTACACCAAAAGTAAACAGCACTAAACGATATCAAGGTATACCTGAATCTGAAATTTTTTGTAAATCCAAGCATTAGTTCTTGAGATAAAGCTATTGCGGAAATCGCAAAAAACACAGCATAGCAGTGCCACCTGTTGAGCGATTTACACCAAACATTAAACAGCACTAATTTATACGTCAATTCATGTCAAGGACTAACTAAATCTGAAGTTTGATGAAAATCCGTGCAATAGTTCTTGAGATACAGCTCTTGTGGAAATTGTAAAAAATGTAGCACAGCAGCGCCACCTGTTGGGCGATTTTCACTAAAAATTAAACAGCACTAATTTATATCAGGGACTAACTGAATCTGAAGATTGATGAAAATTCGTTCATTTTTTCTTGAGTTAGAGCTATTGCGATAATTATGAACAATGCAGCATACCAGCGCCACCTGTTGGGCGATTTTTACAAAAAAGTAATCAGCTCCAAACTATATCTTGGACTAACTGAATCTGAAATTTTATGAAAATCCGTGCAGTAGTTCTTGAGATATAGCTATTGCAGAAATTGTGAACAATGCCACATAACAGCACCACCTGTTGGGCGATTTTCACCAAAAACTAATCAGGTCCAGTTTATATCAAGGTGTAACTAAATATGAAGTTTTGTGAAATTCCGTGCATTAGTTCTTGAGATAGAGTGCCCACAAAATTTTTGTCACATACAGACTCACAGACAGAGTGACAGACAGACTCACAGACAGACATTTTCTAAAACCATCAAATCGTGTTCTGGGCATTCTAAAACGTATAAATCCGTCGAAAACCGAAAGTCGAAATTTTTCACGAATCCAATACTTTCTTCTTGTAAAGATAGAAGAAAGTAAAAAGGATGAGTTGTAATTTTCCAACTGGATGAAAAATCTCCAGGCCAGGATTTGAACCAGAGATGTCTTGGCTGAAGTTGCCAATGCTTTGCCAACTGAGGTATCCCAGATGAATCTGGAAAACCTAATTCACCCACCTAACCTTATTGATCATAGGATCTTTAAGTGTGATTGGCTAACATTTAATGAGCATTTTAATAAAGAAATATTTTTTAGCAGTTATATTTCCATTTTTAATTTGCCTTTTTGTAAAAAGCTGTATAATGTAGATTATGTAATTTTTTGTCAACTGCAGCTAACTTCATACTTAGTTTATCAATAAATAAGAGAAATCACTGCTTTGAGCCATTAGTCATTGCTACTTCCATAAGTTGTGATCATGCTTTGGTGTGATAATTTTCATATGTTGATCCTACGTGAAGATTTTCTTGTACTGCTTCTTAATTGTAAAGTCAACTAATTAATTGCAAATGTATAGAAAATCAGTTAAATGTTAAAAATGAAATGAACAGCTAAAAAACAATTTCTGTGTTAAAATGTCTAATTGAATGTTAATTAAGCATATAAAAGATTCCTTAAAAAAAGTTTTTATGTCTATTTCACTGTCTAAAATTAGTCTGCAGTACCACTTTTGTGCCTGGTGGCAAAAACAAACTATGTTTTAATTAAAATTTGATTCCCCCACTGTCTGATATGTATATGCAGTCGTGGTGTATTTGCCCCAGAACATTCTTTATAAATTGAACTCTAAACACCTATACTTTAGTTATGTATATATGGGTTACAGTTCATATGCTGGTTCTTACAATAATATTTGTTTTGTAGATACACTGCATTATATAAATTCAGTTCAATTTTTGTAAAACAGGCAAATTCATTCTAAACAGCTCTTCAACTCATGTACCAGTTACAATAAAATAGTTACATATACACATACAAGTATATACCTTTACAAATTTGCAAAAGGAAGAATTACTAATGTTTAAAATATGCACAAAATACTATAAAGCAGGGCTGTCCAATATGATACTTGTGGATGCTTATTGAAGGTTTTCTTGACATCCTTTGGAATGTTTCCATTTACTAGCCTATAAACAAAAATCTATTTTAAAAGACAGCTTATTAAAATCGTTAATGTTTACAAGCTTTTCTATTATAGACTTTTTTATGTATTAATATTTTTGGCTGATTTGATTCAAAACTTTGTAAGATAGGTCTCTTTCAGAAGAATGCAATGCTAAATTTATTACGTGTTCTGCAATTTATTTTTACATGGAGCCTCTGCATCATAGAGGACCTTGTGGCTATCACTGTGACATGCATGTGCATCTTATAAGATGTGTGTGTATAACTACCATTATTATAGCGAGATAATTTTGTTACATGTTTCCAGCCATGTGAATAATGGCATCTTTCATTTTTTGTCACCCGCTGAGGAGTGTCTCTGCTTACTAAAAGGTTGGACAGGCCTGCTTTAAGGGAATGACATATATATTGTAAAATCCCAATTATATCCCTTCCTACTGTAAATTCAAAATCAGTTAAATTTTGGTAGAATTCTTAATCAAGAATGATCAAGAAAACTTCACTGAAAAAACTTGCAAAGAAGGGCTTATAATCAAGAAGAAATAAAAAAAAATTGCTTTTTTTACAGTAACTGTATGAAAAGAAAAAAGAAAACACTCATTATCAAATATTAAAAAATAAATAATTAACACATAATAAATTCTCAAAGAAAATTCTTTAATCCTCACTGAAATATTGTGTTACTTTAAATTTTTCTATATAAAGCACTGAAACCTTAAAATGAAACAATTTTTTTATAGCCATTTTCTTCACTTAAAAGTGTATTACTTACATTTCTCCCAATTTCATTTGTGTTTTGGGAAGAAAAAACTGGCAATTCTTCATTTTTTGCTGATAATGTTTTCTGTCCAGGTCCAGTTTTATGTTTCTTCTTCACATCATAATCATCTGTGCAAAAAAAATTTCGTATCTGAGCAATTCCCTGAAGTATTTTCAGTCAGTTAAGAAAATCTTTGAAGGGTGATGCATTGAAGCATTATTTTGTTTAAATACTATTAGAATACTTCAGCTGTTGTTTTGTTTCTTTTTGTTTTTCAACTCAATAAATATTTAAATCAGAGACTTTGCATTCCTCTTTTGATGAGCACATGCATAGAGTAACGAATATAAAAGAACTAGTAAAAATGATCTTGTGTGGCAGAAATAAATAAAATTGCTATGACTGATTAGAAGATAAAAATTTACAGAAAACTTGGCTTGTATTGTTGAAAGAAAATTAATCATTTTGCTTCTGAAAATTTCCCAAGCATTATTCTTCTCTCTCCCTTTTTATTATTTCTTCTACATAAAAAAGCTACTTTTTAAAATTTATTTTCAAATTAAATTATTACCACATGAAATTTGAAATTAATTTACTTCACAATAAAAAAAATTTGACCTTATAATTAGGAGAAGAAATAAACCCAAAACATTCAAAATAGAGGGACTTTTTTTTTTAATAGGGTGTATAATCAGGATTTTACAATAAATATTTAAGCACAGAGATACAGCTTTAATTTTTTTCTTTTAATATTGATTTTTTGGAAGAATAAGAAAAGGTTATACCACTATGCAGTCTCTTAAAAGTTTCATAAGTGAAAAAAGTCGTCCCTGAGTATGGAATAATTCCAAGAACAGTAGGAGTATACCCTTTGAATAACATACTAATTCCTTCAGTTCGCCAAATTTTTAAGAAGACTTCGTTTAAGTTATTGTACCTTTAAAATTCAGAAGATTATAGTTACAATAATGTATGGATAGAGAACATAAAATGTTTAACATAAAATTAATAAAAGTCATTAAAAAATATGCAACTTAAAAGTTCTAAAATGATTTTTCTTAAGGGAAATAAATGAACCTACATTTAGACTTCATGCTTATTTCATAAAAAGATCAGATTCTATAAGAATTTAAAATATTTAACATATCTTTTATTCTTAAATAATCATCATTCAACATTCCTTTTCTCATTCAGTAATTTGTTAACATAATGCATCTTCTTCATGCAGGACTCTATTTTTGTTTTATATAAACATGAAAAAAGAGTGCTTCTTACAATATGCTCTGTACTACACAGAAGCAACACCTCCCCTCTCCCCCTACACACATAGCATGCATTTTTTTTTATTATTATTTCTTTATTTATGATTATTATTGGTGTCAAAATACAATGAAAGAAACATCTAACAAGCAAAATATAAACTTAAGCATTTTCAACAAATCTTTCCTAAAATAGCATTAAATTCTTAAATTTTGGCAACATCATTGAACAATTGTTCTAGAAGACAGCCATGACTATTTTCTCAAACTCAATATGATAAGATTGGTGTTACCAAGAACTTCACTATACTTGAATCCCATACTAATTTCCCATACTAATTTCCCATACTAATTCATGTACTATCAGTAGAACAAAACTTATGAAAATTGTCGCTTCTGCTGAAGAAAATGTGAATAAGTCCAGACAAAAATTATAAGGCATTTTAACTTACAATTTCAAATATGCTTAGCAGTCAAAACTTTTATCAAAAGTTTTTCTCCACCAAAATTTAAATGAATTCAATTCAATATAGAAAATATTAAATTTGGTAATGGTGCACACAAAGTTTTACATATTTAAATGTTATTACATATTTAAACATATTTAAATGTTCAGCATAATATAAATTATGCTGAAGATAAAATATTTGGGAATCATTGTATTGATTAAAATAATCACACAAAATATACAGAAAAATTCTTACATTTCTTTGTGTGTCACAGCCATGCGAGCTCGGGCAAGATCAAGGGGATAAGTGAAAGTAGTTGATACAACTCCTGCCAATGACCCAGCAACAAATGACATTACAGGCTTTGCTTTTCTATAGAGAAATAAAATTACTATATAATATTCTCACTACAACTAGATATCAAAGTATATTGATGTTAATTTCCTGAAAGAAAGGAGTTACTATAATAAACTTATAAATAAAAAACTGGCTTTTAAAGTATTTTTATCTATATAAATATTGCAGCATACCCAGGAGGTTGGAAGTAGCATGCTACAAGTAACAAAACTACAGTAGTTGCTACTTTCTACAGTAGTTTGCAGTGTAGTGTGCTACGCTTTGAACAATGCAGTGTAGATAGAGAACAGCGCAATAAAAAAAAATCAGTAGTTTGTAGCAAGAACTGGCGCTACTTTTAATGCTACCTCAGGGAAAAAATTGTCCTATTCTGCAAATCACGTGACTGTAGTATAATTCTTTTGTGAAAAATTTGTTCTGTTCAACGATTTCTTATTCTCAGCGGCAAATTTCAGCTGCAGTGGGATGCATAAAGTCATAGATTTTTCCGATTAATTTTTGCTGTGATAAAGTCTAGTACTAACCCACCAAAGGAATTAATTTACTTGGTGGCAGCTATAGGTGAAAACTGGGAAATTGAGTTAGTAGCCAGTGGCCGGTAGACTCAGTTTCATTAGTGGCCACTTTTAAAAGTTAGTGGCCACTATAATGTTTCAAACTTTCTTGGCACCTAGATAAACTATAATCGTTGTATATATACATATTTTCTATAAATCAGAGTTTTATACCAGCCAACTATTCATGATAAGAATAGGGACACAGTTGAAATTCAAGAAAATTACTTTAAAACTACAAAATTGTTATATTAATTTTTTTAGAACATATTTTTGGATTATTTGTAAATGTTCATAAACACAATTATCAATCAGATTACTGTTACTTTCTTTACATAAAAAGTTAGTAACTAAATCTAAATTCCAACAACTAGGTGTATACAAAAAAAAAAAAAAAAAAAAAAAAAAAATCAAACAAAACACAATAAAATGCTATTTCGATTTTAGTTAATAATTAACATACCATATACATTACATACAGTGGAAATCTAAGCTGGTGAGTGTATTTCGCAGGATTAAACAGTATCTCTTGCAGAAAAATAAGCTAACTGATCAAACACATTGAAGATATTGTAATGTCCTTACCCTTTAGGGTCCAATTTTTTTTTTTCAATTTTGAGAACAAAATTACTTTTATTTTAATAATCTTAATCGTAGCTATCCAAATAGATTTACTGATATGATAATAGGTTAAGAGTTTTTGGAGATGTTTGGAAAATCTCGTATTACAAGAGGGTTTAACCGATATTACAACTTTATAATGTTTTTTGTGTTTTACCACACGATGTTCAGAAAAGTAACCTATATTTAAAATTTAAAGAGTGAAATATATGTATAAAATGAATTACTAAATGTCCAAACATAAATGAACTCATAATAAGAAAAGCATAGCCATATACTATCATTACTATGTGTAGATAGTAATAAAAGTAATTTTTAAGACAAAATAATACTTGATGAAAAGACATGTACTATTAGTAGTAAACCAGACCCGAAAGGGTTAAAATCCACTTGCATTTGCATCCAGTGAAAAAAAAAAAAAAAGGAATAAATTATTTGAAATACATGTGGAATCAAAGCTGATGAATATATTTTGCATAAAACTATATTTCTTGAAAAAATAATCCAACTGAAGAGCGAGCATGGCGAAAAACTGAAATATTGAAAATACAGCTAAATCGCTGCAATCTTCTTGCATCCGGTAGGAAAAAGAATTAATCAGTTTGCTAATTAGATGTAATCAAAGTAGAGATGCATATTTCCATGAAAAAAGTTGTATTTCAGTTGGTGATCGGTAACAGATTTTTTATCGCCACTTGGTGAGTGGCGACTATAGTGGCGATCGATGGCCAATATTTTAATCGCCACTTTTATAACTTTAATCGCCATGTGGCGAGTGGCGACCGCTAATTTACACCTATAATGGCAGCACTTGTCTATTTACTTGTTATTACATCTTCATGTTTGAATGCAAGGTTTCTTATTATTTGGAATTGCTTTATATATAAATTTGCTTATTCTTTGTATTTAGAGTTATTTTTATGTGATTTTCTAAATTATAAAATTAAACAATTTAATATAATTAACTCTCAACAAAACTCAATTCAATTATGTTCAGAGTGTATTGGAGAGCTAAAAATCTATTGGTAAATACATATCAACGATAATTTTATATGCCAATGCAATAATTACTGCAAGAATAGTAAATAATTTTATACAATATATGATTGTGCATAAATATGTATATGAGTAGCCCTCGTTAGCTCATTCATATATACAAAGTATTGTAATCATGATAAAAATCTGATTATGGAGAATTAGTAAATTTTTACATTTTGAGGTTCCCTGAATCCGTTTTCGCTATTTTTATAGCATTACTAAAAAATTGTCCAGCCTACTCGTAACTAGTAATTAACTTTTTACTAATGTGCCTAATCTTCATATATCTTTTAGTTTTTATTGAGCATTATCTTTCGTGGATGGATGATAATTTTATCCAGATATTTTGTTACACGTTACTAATAATCTTACAATTTATATTTTCATTGAAATCAGTATGTGTGTCATGTATGTGTATATATTAAAATTTCCTCGCATTTTCAGATCCTCAGAGCTTACCTGTGTAAAATTAAGATCGAAATTTTATTTATTGTTATATTATTTATTTATAACCCACAGTATTCTGCAAAGTGTTTAGAAAATCAAGTTGAGTCAATTCCAAATTTTTTTATATAACTGTAATTAAATATTGATAGTATTATGTATAGGGGAAGGTGGGGCACGTTGGGACATGGCCCACCTTGGGACATCTCAATTTTTAGGCTTAATTTTGCAGTTAAAAATTAGCACACATAAGTGCCAATATATGATACTACAATCTACTCTTCCATGTGTTTTGGAATCACTAATGTTTGCTGGCAACAAATAATACCATTATTTTTGTTTTGAATGAGGTTGAGTAACATTTATGTGTGTTTTGAAAAATAAATTTTTTATTAAAGAAATGAAATAATACAAGTGGGGGCATGTTGTGATGAAAAAACATTGATTTATTGTTATTTTAAGGGTAAAAAATAGACTGCAATGCTAAGCTTAACTGTTTTAAAGTTTTTGTTACTTAATGTGCGAGGTGGTGCAGGTTGGGATACTCAGTTGTGGGGCACCTTGGGACATGTCCAAAAATGCTGTAAAGACCAAATGCAGCTTACAGAAGGAAAAAAAAGTACGCAACCAATTAGAATTTTCATCAAGCAGTGAGGATGAGACAGTTGTGCTAGCAAAATTGGTGAAAATTACCCCTGGAAGGAAAACAAATATAAATGATTTGTGTAATGGCAGTAGTGATGAATTCAACTGTTCATGTGATGCTGATTTTCCTACAGATTGCAAACTTACTTAAGATAAGTCCAGAAACTTAAAGGCTAAAGGTAAACCCACTGTGGGATAGTGTACATTGGCAAAGTTTGCTGGAAAACAAAGTATTGTTGTATTTGTAGGGCATGCTCAAAATGTTGAGGACAGCAGCAAGTATGAGATATCCAGTTTGAGAAGACGAGACCTAGAGTTGTCATTTTTTTTTTTTTTTAATCCTGATAACCATGATAGCTCATTTGTGTATCAAACATATATTCTTTTAAAACTTGGCACTCCTGAAAACAAAATAGGTCAAAGATGTGTTTTATTAGAATTAGATGAACACCATTTTTTTCACATCAAATACAAGATCTGTTAATGAAAACATGTTACAATTCAAATTATTAAAATGTTTCAATGCTTAAATTATTTCATGCTGAACTAAAGCTTTATAAATAAAGCTTTGTTCATCAATTAAATATAAAATTTTACATGTATTTTTGATTAAAACTAGTGTCCTAACCTGCCCCACCATGTGGGGCAGGTTGGGACATTTTAAAGGCTTTTTCGTTTTGTTTTCACTCTTTTCCTATGTGAGATATTAGATTATTATGAGGTTTATTTGATGTAGAAATGTTTATACTTTATGTCTAATTGGTTCTAAAATAAGAATAAATATTAATAAAATTTAGAAAAATTATTTACTGAAAAACGTCCCAAGGTGCCCCCACCTTCCCCTATATTTCTCAATTTCTCAAAGAAATTCATAATATGTGCACATAAAATAATTTTAGTGACAAACACAAAACATTTTCTTGTATGTTCCATTATGTTATCTTTCTTAACCCTTTCAGGGGCAAAAGAATTCTGTTCATAAACTGATGAAATAATTGACTGACACCAGAATATTCAAACAAATTTCTTAGAAAATAAAAACGCACTAATTTGTACTTTCATTACAAAAGCAAAATTTTATTAAAATATTCTTGGTGCCATTTGTCAATTTTGGAATTAAAATTAGGTGGCTAGGCCATCTAGCCACTGCCCTTGAAAGGGTTACTTTTTTAACAGCCTTGGTACATCACACTTATTTAATTGTATCCTGGAAGATGAGATATAACGAGGGTTCACTTTCTTATTTAATCCGTGTCTTCACTTCCCAGTGTAAATTTAATCCTTGGACAAAATCTATAAGTAGCAAGGTGCTTACTTTTCAAAAGTAGTACTAAGTACTACTTTTGAAAAGTAGTTTGTAGTCACTACTTTTTAAAGCAAGCAGATGTAGTTGACTACATTTCGATAAAGTAGTTGTAGTTCGCTATAATAAAAAAAGCAGTTTTTCCAATTGCTGAGTATACTTAATCTAAATACACTGCTGATGGGATTTTTTAGTAAAATGTTGGTACAAGATTAATCGGGAGACACTTTGCAAAAGACACATGTAGCAAAATAATTTAAAAAGATTTTAAGCATAATCCTAGTGTATTTTAGAAAAAATAAATTGTGTAATATAGTGACATATTTCATGAAAATCTGAAAAAATGCCTTCAGAAGAAATCTCAGTAGAAATGAAAGTACAGAAGATCATACTGACTTAACAAAAATAACTTTTATTCTATTTTCGATGCAGGTGAGCAATCTTTCTTACGGTGATTTTAGATTAATATCTCACATTCCTTTCTATATTTCTACCTTTTTATTATTCTATAAACAATAATTTTATTAAACTTTTTTTTTTTTAAATGCATTGTACAACTTTTAATCAAAATGCATTTTTATTTATTTATTTATTTATATTTTATTTTTTACTCATGGATGTCAAATTTAAATTTTTTCATGTATAGTTGCACAAAGAAAAAATTATTTCATGAACATAACTCTGAGATTTAGAAAGTTACACTTCAGAGATTCATAATAAATAATGCTAAATTACATTTCAAGATCCTCTAAAGGGTGGTCACAAATATCTTATGTTAAAAATCCAGTATATATCCAGGTTAGCATTAAAATAATGAAATTCTTATAGATAATTTCTTTTACATTACTCTTAAATACAGTCATTATTTAATAAAACAAGAAATTAAGAAAATCACACTAAAAGATATTTAAACAGAAATCATTTAAATAACATAAATAATTTCTTTTTTTTTTTTACATTTTTCTAAGAAATTATCAATTTATTGTGATCAATAAAGAACTTTAATATTGTGCATATGTAGTAGTACTTACTAGCAAAATTACAAGGCTTTGCTTGTGTTAACCATGAGAGCCTTATGGGTAAAACAAATAAAAATACAATAATATAGCAATCACAATAACAGAGCTCTGTGCATTCTCACACATAAATCTTTAAAAAGACAACCAGAAGAAAATTACATTACGTTGACACAATCATAGTAAACCCTCCCAGCCTTGTAAATGAGAATGTGCATTTTCTTTGGCACATGTAACAGAAAAATATACAAATTCTTTAATATGAAAAAAAAAATCAACCAAATGGCATAGCATTTAGTGAAATTTCACTTTGTGCAGCATCTATCTATATTATAAAGCAAAAAAGTGTCTATGAGTAACACTGACATTATACTGATAGCAGCAATGACTATACCAATAAATTTACCTTTTACTATAATTTTTTAATTTATAAACACTGCACAATTTCACACTGTCAAATAGAAATAAAAAAAAAGTACTTTGAAAACTAATTACTTTTATAAGTATTTTACTTTAAAAAGTAATTTGTTCAAAAAGTTTACCTTAATTTACTGATTTTTTTATGAATTTTAGAGTACTGTAAAACAGGGTGAATTGGAACAGTAGGGTGAGCATGAACAAAATTTCCCAGGCATGCAAAGAAATTCAACATAAATATATGTAAGGGTATTTTTAGTTGCTATTTTTTTTAAGAAGGTAATATGATGAAGAGTTGGGAAATTAAGTTTTGTCATGTTGGCACCACTACTGTGTTATCAACAAAACTGCAAGTAGATCTTCAAAAACCTCTTGTTTTCAACATCTGCAAAACTTCTTAAGTACAAACTAGAGATGGGAAACATAGTTATTTTTGGTTAACAGGTTGCATCGTTATATATTTGCCCAGATAACAGGTTACAAAACCTATTATTTTTGTAACATATAACTAATTGTTGTCAGCGATGCTTTAATTAGAAGGCCTTTAAGCAAAATGTTCGAAATAATTTTGGGACATAAATATAGACACTATCTTTTCTTGAGATGAATCCACACCATAAAATCAGTCTATGGTTAAAAACTTAATTTATGCTGAACTAAAAACTTAGCTAGTAATGATACTTAGAATTTTATGAATTTTCAACATTTTAGTCACTATAAATGGAAAAATGTTTTTTTTTTTTGTGCCACAAAGTTGAAAATGTAGGAAATTCAAAGTATCATAACTCAGTAAATTTTAGCCATATGAGAATAAATTTTCATTTGTTTATTTGTTAGAACATACAGAAACTTTTTTTAAAATAAAACTTATAGGGCCCAGACACTGTAAAAGAAACTTAATTTCTTAACTATTTAAAAAGCAGCTATTTTAACGTAAATTGGTTTTTAATTGATGCATAACAAAATTTCAGACATTTTTGCAATTGGAACTAAACCTCTAGGTTTAGAATTTAAATTTTGGTAAATGGTAAGAAGAGACCCCTGTATAAAAATAAATACAGTTTTAACAACATGATTTGTAAAAAATGAATTTTTTTTCCCCGACTTTATTGTGGCCATATCAATCTATCAAAGCAAATCCATAGCGAACCCCGCAAGAACATGAAAATAAAAAATGCATTTTTTCATTTTTAGTAACTAGAACACTGAAAATTCTTTAAATTCCAAGTATCATAACTCAGTAAATTTTGGTCACAGAAGAATAATTTTTTACTGTTTGGAGAAACTCATACGTGCAAGATATTGTAAAAAATTTTTACTTTCTTAACAACTGTTTAAAATGAAGCTATTTTGACACAAATCGATTTTTATATGATGCGAAACAAAATGTTAAACATTTTTGCAATTGAAACTATGCTTCTAAATCTAACGGTTTAGAAATTAACTTTTGGTAAATGATAAAAGATATTCTGTATAAAAATAAACACTGTTTTAACAACATGTTTTGAAAAAAAGGAAATTTGATCCCCAACTTCAACGTATATCCAAAGCGAATCCCACAAGAATGTGTAAATATTATTTTGTACACTTTCAATCAAAAACAAATTTCCGTTGTGTTTTCCAAATTAATTACAACTCTATTAAGTTACTAAAATTAAGTATCCTACAACTTTATTAAAATGAAGTGTCTGTACAAATAATGCGATGTTATTGTGTTTCTTTTATTTTACAGTGAAATAAAATTGCAGATATAAAACATTGAGCTCTTATTTTCTAAAACACCATAATGAGAATGTAATAAATAAATAAATAAAAACACATGGCTAAAAGAAAAAGAAAGGAAGGAAAGGACCTAGTGTCAGAATAAAAAGAAAAAAAACCTCTCAAAGTCCATGAGCAATCCCCATTTAAATTCAAAGAAACCAACATCTGGTCAAAAATGGCTATCGCACTAACCATGCCAAAAATGCAATTAATCGAGATTATTCTTATCTCTCATCCTCTAATATTCTTCATTAAAAAATTTACATAACAGACTACAATGTTTTAAGATAAATCATTGTGAAGTGTTAAAAACATTCTTGCCTTCGTATAGATCGAAAGCAGTTGACTCAATAGTGATAATTATTTTGCAATAAAAGAACAGTGAAGTTTAAATGGTTTTTAGAAATTATTTAACAGTCTTAGAGAAAGATATGTTATTTTTTTCGCGAATGGCAGATGAATGGCAGGGGAATTGAACTGTGATTGGTTGATTTCGATATTGCTTCCCAACTTTTATGCTTTATTGATTCCGACTCACTTCTCCACAAAACGTGCTAGCCACTGAAGGCTTGCAAAGACATAAAAGGAAGAATTTTGATTGTTATTGACTCTGTCGTTTCTTTCTTTTGAGATGTCATAATAAGTGTTTAAAATAGCACTTTAATTTAAAAGTACAGTTTTAAGCTCTTTTTTTTTATATTATATATATAATGACGCAAAGTGTATAACGCTTCCGGAGTGAACTCATCCGGATCTTGATAATCTTTCGTTAAAATCAGCCATGTTAGGCTTAAGCATTCCGCTGCCGTGTTATAAGTCAAACAACTGCCTTATTTAATCTACGTTGTATAACATCTATCCTTCTTCAGTTTTTTAAAACCTTCAAAAACTATAAAATCATCATATATATTAAAACGCAAAGGTAAAATTTTAAGTAGACCCATTTCGAGACATCTGCACATGCATCAACCCTGTTCAATTTAGAGGGATTGACAACGAGTTCTCGGTGCCTGAGCGGTCTAAAGCAGCAGCGCCAATATTTTGTAGTGGATAGCAGGTTCGAACCCATTGCCCGGCAAAATGATTTCTGTGATATTTTTCACGATAAGTTATTTCAATAATGTCATATTTTATTAGGAGGAGAAGTTATAGGATTTTTATTATATTATTATTATTATTTGAATGCTTTATAATTAAATAAAATTTAACGCTGAACAATATTTAAAATAATAATTTTATATTTAAAATATTTAAGCTAAAATATTTTTAATGTAATTATCAATTAAATAAATTGAGCTGATCTACAAATTTTGTAATATCTTCTGACCATTATCAAGAATATGTGTGTGTGTGTGTGTGTGTGTGTGTGTGTGTGTGTGTGTGTGTGTCAGAAAGAAAAGTTTGCCTTTCTTTTCCTTAAAAAAAGAAAACGGAAAGAAAGAAAGATATTCATGTAAGAACTATTAAAAAATTTACCTTGATATCCATTGTTTAATATTTAAAAAATGTAAAATAAAATTCAAGTAATAAAAATTATATGCTGCACCAAGTTTCAAATTTGGCCTTTTAGAGAATGAGGCTGATAAAAATAAAATTCATGGCAGCTTTTAATGGTCATGTAGTTAAAAAATCATAATCAATAAATAAAAATAAATGTTCTTTTCAAAAAAAAAAATTTTTCGAAATTTTTTAGAAAAAATGAGATTATAGTAAATAAAAATAAATGTTCTATCTACCATTTTTAGTTAAATTTCTGGTAAAAAGAAGCATAATTGGTTGTAAATTAAAAAGTTAAAATTCTGTGACTTCATTGAATAGGTTTGGATACCTGA
Source organism: Maratus speciosus (assembly GCA_963932465.1). Lineage (NCBI taxonomy): Eukaryota > Metazoa > Arthropoda > Arachnida > Araneae > Salticidae > Maratus > Maratus speciosus. The sequence goes on along the minus strand of OZ010787.1, from coordinate 337,472,685 downwards.
CTGTACCCTCTACCACTTTAAAGAAATAGGAATCACTTATGCAATATAGAAATTTGTCACAATTTCAATAATTAATTTACAAGCAATTCATTAAAAATTCAAGAATTTTTCTAATGAAACATTCAAGTTATTTACCATCAAATCTTGACGGGTACCATCTAGTTAATATAGAAAACAAATTTCAGAAACTTTATTTTTATTATAATTTTAATATTAAAAACTGTTTTTTCTGCCTTTCTTTTTAATACTTTGTGGGTAATGCATTTAAAATTTAACAAGCACTTTCCGTTAATCTGTTGCTAAATAATGAACTATAAGACAGTAACAATGTTAAATAATGCCCATCTCCAATGCTGAAAATTTCCTTTTGAGAGTTTTTGCTTTATTTATTATTCAGTTACAGTTAAGCTTATTTAGGTGCTAACAAATTCAAAAATGAGTAATTACTGTATATTTACTCATAATATATAAAGTATGTACTTGAATATGTAATTATTTCAATTATTTTACTAATTACTTCTATATTCATACAATTTTATTGTGTAATATGTATGAAAGCTTGTGTGGTTTCATCTATAGCACAAGTTTAAGCACAAGCATAATATGTTGATTTTTAATGAATAATAAAAAGTTAAAATTTTGTTTTTATTTGTGGATTTTGCAACTTCATTTAAATCAATGATATCAAAAGTAGAAAAACATAAATTACATATTTGTAAAAAATATAAATTTAAATATTTTCAAACAAAGCTGTCTCAAAAGTTTATGCACAATGGCAAAAACAACTACAGTAAAGCCCCGATTATCCGCGAGTGGATGATCCACTGTGTGGTTTACCCACAAAGCGAAATTATTATTATTACTTATTTTTTTTTTTATTCAAGCAAACAGCAAGGAAAATACAATAAGCCCTACTAATAAATATAAACAGAAAAATTCATGTATTTGAAAGTAATAGAAGAATATTTCTAGATTCGGTTGCCATGTTTGAAATATCAGATATATAAAGACTTGATGTCTTTTCTTGATTTTATTAACAAAACGTAAACACAGCAATTAAAATATTTAACAATTAAATAAGACTATTATGATAAATTCCAAGGGAGCATATCAAGAATAGCTTCATTTCTGAGATAGAAGAGATGTTTCCAAAGCAAGAAACAAAAACAAGTGACAGATTTTTTTAAAAAGGTATAACTCAATATTTTTTGTACAGTATGTATGGTATTGTTTCTTGTTTACTGTTCTGTAAAGCAAAGGTTTCTGCTGTACTGTGCATATGGATGTATTTCAAACATTTTATTATGTTTTTTGTACACTAAAACATAGTTTTAATGTTGAATTTTCTTTTTTTTTTCATGCTTGCACCCCATTTTCAGTCTTTTTCGGGTTATCCATGATTTTTGTTCTCTGTGGTACCCCTGCCACTCAATTCTGCAGATAATCGGGGCTGTACTGTATATTTATCATTTTTATAAAACTGTTACATACAAATTATTTTTCCGTGATTTCAGATTACTTCAAATAAATGTGTGTCCATCGAAATTATTAGTTTTTGTAGGATTCCTGGTGGCAAAGAGTACCATGATTTCTCTATGGCCTTTTTGAATTCTTTAAGAGAGTCATACTGTTTTCCATTGCTGTAAAACTGATGGGTTAAAATGCCATAGACATTTTCAATCGGGTTTATGCCAGGACTTAAAGCTGGCGAGTAAAAAAATTAAAAATATTTCTGCAAAAGCCATGGTTATGTAGTATGTGATATGTAAATTGAAGCATTATCTTCTTCAAAGACCCCCCAAAATGTTACCGAATGGAAAGAAATGTTGGTTCATTATCTCTTGATATTTTTGGGAATTTTGTCTTCCTTTTAGGAAATCCAGAGAGGTCAGGCTGTTGAAACCAAATTTCCCCCAAACTATAACAGGCTTACTCCCTTGCTACCTGTTGACAAAATTCCTTGGTTCCTTTTGTAAATCATGGCAATACATGTTCCAACCTTCAGGGACATCTAAGTTCCATTTTTTCTCATCACTGAATAAAACAGGAAGTCACTTGTCTCCTGCAAGACATGTGCTTTTTAGCCCAGTTCATTCTTGTTTGTTAGTGGTGTAGTTTGAGACATGGTTTGCAAGCCATTTTCTTTAGTATGATGCATTCACAGTCTTTAATACGTCTATTTACAGTATCTTTGGACACCTGTACACCAAGATTAATTTTAATTTGCACTATGGCAAATTTTGTCTATAATGCGAATCTCTGTATTCTCCAATCCATCTCAACAAACGTTATGTGCAGTCCTCCACATCTTGGTTTCCGATGGAATTATCATTTCTACAGAGTACTTGATACATCTCTTTGATAATTAAATTTAAAATTTTTGCAATTTCAGAAACTTTTATTTTGTGATTTCAATTTTAAAACTTTTAAAATCTCACCTTATATGAATTGTTACCCTTTGGCATTTTAAAAATAAATGCAAATGATTTTTTTCACTTTTATATTTTTATAAAATTGGAAAATGATGTCATACAACCTCATTACACTCATCCAAGCCAGTATTTCTAAAAAAATTTCATACAGTGCTTAAACTTTTGAGACAGTGTTTCTTAAAGAAAAAAAGTAAATTAATTAAAAATTAATGTAATTTTTATTTTAACCAACAAAAAGGCTTATTTTATTTTATTTTGATTGCAAACTGAATATTTTTTGTAAATTGTCTTCATATATATTCTTCTGTAATTATTTTTAACTATATTTGAAGCGTGCATAAACTTTTGAGACTGACTATATCTGTTGGGAATATTTTGTATATACTTTGGACCCTACTGTTTAGGGTCTATTTTTTTTAAGTACAAATTATACACATGTAAATTTAGTATCACTTGTAATAAAAAATGGAAACTGGTATTTAAGTATTAATGCTACCAAGGCTTTGTGATTTTGAAAATATTGAAATAGAATTTTAATTAGAAAGTTTATCCTTTTTTGTGAGTTAATTATCAATGTAGAAGCAATCTTGGCAGAAAAAAGAAATAAAAGGACATTTTAACTCTTTCAGATCAGCACATCATATATGAACCCCAAAAAGTTCTTCCTGACGGCTCAGAGTTTCATATATCGTCGCCTCAGAGCAACAGTAGGACATCTAGTAATAATAAAAAATGAAATGTCTTACTTACTGCTATGAATAACTGTGTTTGCATCTAGTGGAACAACTTCTGATATACAAAGTTACGTTTAATACTATATCTCAGATATGTTTTATAAAAATTCCCCACTGTTCCACTAGATGCATATACAGGTTTTCATAGCAGTAAGTCAGACATCTCATTTTCAATTATTACTTGATGTCCTACTCCTACTGTTGCTCTGAGGCGACAATATGATGTGCATTGAAACCTTCCATACAGGATCGTAGGTTCAAGTATGAACTTTGGAATTACAATGTTTTATTAGTAATTTTAAGCAATACTAGATGGCATTAGATAAGATGATTTTCAGTAGAAAAAATATCTGAGCATTGAGTTTTGTTATATAATAACATCCTTTCCAATTAAAATTAATTTTAAAAACTATTTTAAAATATTTAAATTAATTCAAAAAACTTCTTTACTTTTAAAATTTAAATTCTACCTTTAAATATTCATTAATTTTCGTTAAGTTCGTTTTTCAGTTAAATTTCACTTAAAAACAATTTAATCGCCATAAAAGATCGTCAAAAATTATCAATAATAAAATAATAAATCTTAAAATTAATACTTTCTACCGTAATAGAATATTTTTATAATAATTTTCAAATCTAAAATTCATCATTTAACGTTATTTCATTCAAACACTTTTATTACTCTGTGTGGCATCGTCGATTTTAAAATCAACCAATCAGCATCTTTGGCACCCAACGCTAGTTCGTTGATAGCGTCATCTCGCTCTCTTGGGCTTTGGACGGCGACGTGCCAAGAAGGGCATGGAGCCGCTCCGCAAAAATTCCTTTTTTCACCGTTGGATTAAACAGATCCTTTGGTCCTTTTGTTTCTCATGATTTTACTTTTAAAGGGAAATGTCCTAATCAAAAGATGCTGCAATAGTTTATATCTACGAATTGGTAATTATCGGAAACTTCGTAATAACGTTGAAGATAGCGGTGTAAAACCGTCACAGAAGAGTTACAATCAAATACTCTGGAGTCACAGAGTTTAAGTGAAAGAAAATTCCCACTTAGAAAAATTATAGTGGAAAGAAAAAGAAAAATGTGCTACAAGAAGAATACTGGATAATGGTATTGTGAATATAATCGTTTTCTGAATATTATACAAGATGTAGACGGTATGTAATATGACTTCTTAATACTAACTCTGCATATTTATGGATGAACGCCCTTTCCATTACAAATAATTTTTTGTCATCGTACGGCTAATAAACTGATAATCTATCTTTCTTAAATTATGCTGGATGACAAAAAAAAAAAAAATACAGTGATCCAGAGACAGTTGATTGACTTTGAATTTATCTTCAGTATAATGAAATCAACTACGAATTCCGATGTTTCAAAATTCGTAAATAATGATTAACTTGTTCTAATAAATTTAATTAATTGATCTCAGAAAAATAAATATTAATTAGCTCATATTGATAAATAAGTATCAATGTTGTTCTTAAAAAAATATATGTCATGAGTGATTTATTAATATTTGTATAATAAGTGTACACTTCTCTTCCCCCCCCCCCCATTCAATAAATATAATATTTCAATAAAGGAAATTGTTTGTTTAAATATATTTGTGTATTTTCCTGTGTTTTGATTTATGTGTCTCTTAATATTATCATAAAGTGCCAAATTAATTTATTGCAATGAAATATTATAGAATTATTAAATATAAACATTTAAAGGAAAAAATTTAACACTTGGCACAATTTAAAATGTGTTCAACATATGCAATTTTCAGGCAAGAAATGTTTTCATAGTTCAGGTGAGTCTAAAGTTTATTATTTATATTTTACCATGAAGTTACCAAGTTATATTTATTTACATTTCTCACTTGCAATGTTTACTAACCACTTACGATCACTGGCCATATTTAATAGTAAAACTTTCTCTCTCTCTAATTCATATTAAAAATCACATACATAATGTATAACTCCCAATTTTAATTAAATTTAAATTCATTTTCTACTTTCCTCCTTTATTTATTTATTTTTTTTTACCTAACAAGTTTCATATCCTAAAAGTTTTTTTTTTTCAGTCCTGATAAAGCTTGGGGGTAGGGATGCACCGAATAGTGATTTTGGCCAAATACCGAATATTTGGCTAGCCAAATAGTAACTGCTAGGCCGAATACCGAATATTCGCCTTGTCGAATACTTTTATATTTCAAAGTTTAAAGGCATTAAAATGTTAAATTTTAAACCAATCTTACATAATATTTAAAACAGAAACTTTTATTCTAATAAACAAGAGCTTTTTTCAAGTAAACTTTATGCTGAAAAAAATCTGCTTTGAGTTATTAAGAAGAGGATAGTTATAAAAAAATTTTAATTACCGTATATACTCGCATATAGGTCGACTCGCATATAAGTCGACCCCCTAACTTTCGAATGCAAATTCTACAAAAAATCAAAAACCCACGTATAAGACAACCCCTAACTTTTTACTCCAATTTTGTGCAAAATCAAACCAAATATTTCACTTGCCATATGCGAAAAAGTAGTAAGTAAATAAAAGTAAATCATTGAAAAATTTTTTAACAATAAATTATTATTATTTGTATATTTTCTGTAATATTTTATTATTCATACACATAAAAAGTCATAATTTTGCAGTATTCGAAGTTTTATTTTTTATTTTTTAATTGACTCGCGTATAAGTCGACCCGCCAAATTTGCTTGCCAAAAATTCTCAGAAATTCCTCGACTTATACGCGAGTATATACGGTAATAAAATTTTAAATTTCATGGCTTCTTCTGAGAATTAAAATAAATGAATAAAATTTTCTTAAATTCTAAAATCAAAGAGAAATTGTGGAAAAATTGGAAGAAAAATTGTACAGGATCATATATTATTTGTTTGTCAGGAAGAGACTAAAGTAAAAAGAAATAAATAACACAAACTATTCAAATGTTATATGGTAGCAACTAAGCAAGGATAACTGTTTCACTCCCTTTGATTAAAAAAGGAAGTTTTTAAATGCATACTAGATTGGTATCTGGAGTAGGCAATCAGTTTCAGATATTGTGAACGTTGTTCTTAAAAATCTTAGCAAGAAACAGATTATTTACTGGACAATGTTCAGGAATTTGCATTTGTACATAAGTAAAATTCCTATGAAAATCCTCGTGATTGGTTAATTTTCTTAAATAATACTTAACAAACAGCAAATAAATAATATAAAAACATTCTCTTTTATTTAAATATGATTCTGTTTCTAATTATTCTGAATATCTTTATAAGTTGACTGTTAAACGTATAAGTTGCATAAAGTTTCAAAAAATATGTTTTAAAAGATTTTTTTAAGTATTCGGGTCACCGAATAGTTTGCTATTCGGCCAAGCCGAATATTCGGCATTTCAAATAGTTTGATATTCGGCCCAACTGAATATTTGGTAACATGGCCGAATACTGAAAGATACCGAATATTCGGTGGGTGAGGCAGTTTTCGGTTTATGTAAAAAAAAAAAAGCATGTGGAGTACTTTTTGAAGAGAAGTAAGTGACTTAAATGAAGGGAATATTTTATTGCGTTCTGTTTTGAATATTTATTTATCTATGGTGAGTACTTTAGACAGAATGATTTTTATGGGAATGGAGATGAAATTCATGATCTTTTCTGGTTGGATACATTGTAACATGCAGAATTTTTATCAGAAGCAAATAATCATGGTGAAATATGCAAGATATCTTACTGAAAGCGAAATTTTTAGAAATTATGAATGAACTCAATAGTGATGCAACTTTGGATAAATATATATATAGTTTAGGCTTTTCAGATTCCAGTGACTCAGAAATAACAGAAGTATATAATATAGGCACTTTACTGAAAAGTGTTTTCATTTTATATTTTTTTTCTTTGAAACAGTTAAAATATTTGTTATTATCTACACATAAGCATCGAATTTTTTCTCTTTAAATTAGTTTAATGCAGTGATTTTGGTGCATTTTTAGATAAATCATAGTATATTTTTCAAAATATTACAATTATACATCCGCAACATCGCTGAAAAATTTATAAACATAAATTAATCTTTAACTATAGTCAGTTTTACTAGCATTAGTATATACGGTATGTGAAGTAATATTTCAACCATTGTGTATTCTTATAAGTGAAATGTCTAGAATTATTTTTTTAATGTGTTAGGCTTAACTTGGAAAATCTGTCAAGCCGATAGAGGTAAGCTTTCTCTGCAATACACAGGCCTAAGGAAACACTTCTTCTCAATAAGCTGCTGTCTCTTGAATGGGTTAAGGTGAATAAAGATAATCTGTTTTCTCTTTAGAGACTAAAGTGTTTTCTCTAAAGGAAAGGGAGAGAAAATTTTGAACTGAATTGTACCTTTTTAATAAGAGGAAAAGATATGAAGAAATTGGGGGAAACGTGAATTTGCACATGGACAATTTAAAATATCTACCCAACAAATGGTATGGTATTTTTGTCTTGAACGTAAAAATCTAATACCATTCTGCTCTGAATGGAATTTTTAAAGGTTTCTATTGATTTTGAAATTTTTTTAGAGCAAAAAAATTACATGCACACATTCATTAACATAACTATGTTATAAAGGAAGATGAGAAGTGAAGACAGTCTTTGATGAAAATTATATTATAGAAGTAGAAAATGTTGAAATGAATTGTTTTAACATTTCAACCATTGCGAAACAGCACCGAAAACTGGACGATATGAAGCAATTAAAATAATAAAACTTTGTAAAAAATCACCATAAAATTAAAACAAAACACAGGACGCGTTTCGAGCTAAAAACATAACAGCTCGTCATCAGCTACAGCATACACGTGTCCGTAAACGAACAAGTTCAAAAATGAACACTTGTCACACATCATATTTTAACTTGTTCGTTTACGGACACGTGTATGCTGTAGCTGATGACGAGCTGTTATGTTTTTAGCTCGAAACGCGTCCTGTGTTTTGTTTTAATTTTATGGTGATTTTTTACAAAGTTTTATTATTTTAATTATTTCAACCATTATCTATTAATCTAAATAGGTAATAGGGGACATATTGGCTTAATTAATGATCTGCTTCAACATTTTAGCTATTATTTATCTGATATCTATCAACTACTAGCTAAAGATAAAGTAGGCTGTTATAAATCCACTCCAAAACAGCATGATGAACCTTTTTTAAAAGTTAATTTATTTTTGTGCATTCATAAATATTTTTTACTAAAAAGTTTAAATACATTAAAAAGTAAATAAATTTCTAAAGAAAAATATAAACCCATGCAGTCAAATATACCAACATAGAAGATGAGATTTCATTTTGAAAGTTTATATAATTTTAGAACAAAAAAAAAAAAAAAAGGAGGGTGAGGTGGATAGTTAAATTCTTTTAAAAGCTCATTGCTAATCAAAATCCTACTATATTAAATGCTATTCATGCATGTGTTATTCCAAATACTGTTTTTAATAGTAAGAAATAATGGTTTGTATTAAATGACTTTATACAGAGCCAGAGTTGTATAATATAGACGCACACGCGCACACCGTGCGCGGAAAAATTTCTGCAAAATTCGGAACTTTGCGGAAAATTTTTAGGAAAAAAAACGTAATTTTTGTTCTTGTAATTTTTTTTTTTTTTTTTTTTTTTTTTTTTTTTTTTAAATACCGAAAAATTAAAAATATTCCCCAATTTTATGTACGATTTATTTATTGTTTGCCAGAGGGGATTCTGTTCCGAATTTTCCGAAAATTTAAGGCATTCGGTTCCGCAAATTAAAAAAAAAAAAAATCGGCCATCAGTCCGAAAATTTAGACATAAAAAAAGTATGACTGAAATATATTGCAGATTTCAACAAATGGTTGCCGAAAATAAGCTAATTTTGTCAATCGTTCGCAGAAAAAAGCCACCAAATTTGTCAAAACATCACGGAAAAACGCAATTTTTTTCTAAGAGGAACAAGGAAAAAACGAGAATTTCTTCAAAGAATCGTGAAAAAAAAAAAGATAATTTCGTCAAAGAATCGCAGAAAAAACACAAATTTCGTCAAAGGAACGTAGGTAAAAAACAAAATTTCGTAAAAGCATAGCGGGAAAAGCGCAAATTTTGTCAAAGGATCGCGAAAAACATGCAAATTTCATAAAAGAATCACGAAAAAAATTGAATTTCATCAAAGGGCTGCGGAAAAGCACAAATTTCGTCAAAGGATCGTGAAAAAAACACATTTCGTCAAAAGATCACAGAAGAAAAGAGAATTTTGTCAAAAAATCGCAGAAAAAAGCAAATTTAGTCCAAGGAGTGCAGGGAAAAACGAATTTCATAAAAGCATAGCGGAAAACGCGCGAATTTTGTGAAAAGATCACGAAAAAATGCAGATTTCGTCAAAGAATCGTGGAAAAAACTAATTTCGTCAAAGGATGGCGAAAAAAAAAACAAAAATTTCATTAAAGCGCCGCCGAAAAAGCATGGATTTCGTCAAAATATTGCGAAAAAATGCAAATTTCGTCAAAGGATCGCTAAAAAACGCTAACTTCGGAAAACGATCACGAAAAAATGCAAATTTCGACAAACGATCGTGAAAAAAACGCAAATTTTGTCAAACGATCGTGAAAAAAATGCAAATTTCGTCAAACGATCGCGAAAAAAATGCCAATTTCGTGAAAGGAGCGTGAAATAAAACATAAATTTCGTCAAAGCGCCGCGGAAAAAGTATGAATTTCATCAAAATATGGTGCAAAAAGACAAATTTCGTCAAAGGATCGCGAAAAAAAACCTGCAAATTTCGTCAAATGATCATGGAAAAAACACGAATTTCGTCAAAGGATCGAGGAAAAAAACGCGAATTTCTTTAAACGATCGCGAAAAAAGCAAACTTCGGCAAACGATCGCGAAAAAAAACACAAATTTCGTCAAAGGATCGCAAAAAAAACACAAATTTCGTCAAAGGATCGCGAAAAAAACGCAAATTTTGTCAAAGGATCGCGAAATAAAACGCGAATTTCGTCAAAGAATCACAGAATAGGCATGAATTTCGTTAAAGGATCGCGAAAAAATGCAAATTTCGTCAAAGGATCGTGGAAAAAACAGTAATTTCGTCGGCCGCAATAAAAACTCACCGGTCTCTTTAATGATACCTATGAATGGTCCTCTCCTTACAAAATATGATTCAGTTGTTTCAGAAGCAATGTCACATTATTTCTGTGAATATTAAGACTGGCATTTTGTGTGAAGAGCTCACAATATAAAGGATTGGGCTGTTTCTAAATTTATTGATAAGATCCCCTTCTTATCATGGATTTTTAGCTTTATTATTTTTTTTAACTAACATAATTATTCTGTAATTAATATTAATTTTTAATTTAAATGGTAATTATTTTAAAACTACTGTTTTTAATTCATATCGTCAAAATAATATAACACGTTATTTTATTAAACATTAAATTAATTTGCAGAAAGTTTTTGACCCAATATTTATGTGCGCAGAAAGTTTTTGGTTTTATACAAGTCTGTACAAAGCTTACTAAAAAGGTTGAAACAAGCTTCAATTTCTTTTACTTGTTGCAGATTAATATGCAATGTAAATTGCGAAAGTGTTCAAAAAAGGTAGGAAATTACAGAATTTACTTGCATGTTTTATGATCAAGTTTATGAGATAATAAAACTGCGTGTATTCTCATAGTTTTCCTTTTTCAATATTTAAGTATGATTATTTAGAACAAATTTATTTAACTTTTGCCCCTGCAATCTCTTTCCTTCTGCTGCAGCATAACTGTGTACAGATGGTATAATTAATAAAGAACTATTATTACTGCGGTACATAAGTGCTGACTTGTTTATACTGGAAATTTTTTATTCATGGTAGTGTTGTGTAGAATAAAACAGTAAAAGGGCAGATGGTGACAAATTTAGTGTGAATAAAACACTTATTTAATGTTAGTGTAAATATATCTGCTAAGAAAAGTAATCAAAAGTTAATTTTGTGGTTGCAAATCTGGAAAATACTTCTCATGCTAATATATTTCAAGATGCAAAAGCATACAGTCCTCAGCAAAAGTTTAGACACTGGTGATATTTGACCTTTAAATAAAAAATATGAACACTTGGGCTATACAAATGGCTGTACTTATTTTTAAAAATATTTTAAACATTTTAGGATGGAAATAATGGTTTTAATGTCGGATTTTATTTAATTTAACTGAAAAATGTGAAATTTGCTTATTGCAAGTTTAGACACTGTCGTGATTTTTTGGCAACTGTTCACAAAAAAACACAAATTTCAAACTTTTGACACCACATGCATGAAGTATTTAAGTGTACCTCGCAATAGCATTGGTTAGTGAAGATGCCGCAAGCTAAAAATTTTCAGTCAGATGAAGTAATTGTAGAATGGAAGCTGGAATCGAAAGGGAAGACTGTTGCAGAAATTTCAGCTGTTTTGAATTCAGCTGTCATCCAAAGATGTCTGTGTATCAAGTACTGTCTAAGGGAGACTCTTTCAAAGCAAAACATAGATCTGGAAGGCCTTGCGTGGCCAGAAAATGAGATGGTAGAAGGACCCATAAACTGTCATCTAGACAAATGATAATTGCTATTCGCATTAAAAGTGAGTCAGAGCTTTCTGTGTCAATGGATATGATTCATAGAGGAATAAAAGAAAGATGTAAATTAGTTTTCATGAAAATGATAAAACAACCAGCCTTGAAATCTCACAACAAATTGACAAGAATGCAATGAGCTCGCAAAGATATGTCATATGGAGCAAAGTGGTGTACTGCGACATTCAGTGACGGAAAAAAAAAGTGGAATTTGGATGACCCAGATAGGGTGGGCATGATTTGCGTAAACAGCCTTAAGCTTTCTTTCGTCGTCAAGAAGGAGGTGACTCTTTAATGATTTGGGCCTCACTTTGTTTTAATACTCAAGTATCTCTGGAGATCCTCAATGGTTGCCATACAGTGTAAGACTACATACATACATTGGAAAACAATTTACAGCCATTTGGTGAACGTTTAGCTGTTCCAAAGTATGTATTTGTGCAAGATAATGCATCCATTCATGTTGCATGCAAGACAAAAGTTGATTTAACGTTCAAAATATTACTGTTCTCGACTGGCCCACGTGCAACCCTGATCTGAACCCAATCGAAAACGTTTGTGGCATCATATCTCATAAGGTTTACGCAATTTTTTGACAATACTCCTCTGTTAATGAACGTCGAACTGCTGTTGAATGTGTTTGGTACGAAATAGACTCCTGAGTGATGCAGGATTTAGTTTCCTAGTCACATATTTGCACTAATTGCACACAATGTAGGTGTAGTTCAATTTTAATCTATGGTTATTTTTCTGTAAATAGACAGACTGTCTATACTTTTGCCACCATGTTAATTTTGTCTTTTTGTCATTATTTACTATGTAAAAGGTATAATTTAAAATTTATTGTTCTTGAATAAAGGATAAGCCCCCAGTAATATGTGACAGTTGCGTTACAGCAATTCGTTACATACTTCGCAGTACAGAAGCATAATAGATCATTGTCTAAACTTTTGCTGAGCACTGCATAAGCTTTTATTCATATTTTATTGTCGTAGTTCATCTAGAGAATACTTAAATGATATTGTCCCAGTTAAAAAAATTATCTACAAACTATTAAAACTTTTATATATTTTGTAAAATCCTCATTTATTAAAATGATATATTCATCTTATAGGAGGTCATTTCTCTTTTTACTCTAGGTTGCCCCTTGAAGAAAAATTAATACTATTAAAAAAACTTGTGTATTTCTCACACTCCTACTTTTAGAACAGAAAATAAAAATGAAAAAGTGTGCAAAATAGACGAATAAATGCAAAATACTAATGAAACAGTCTTGCCACTTATTTCAAAAAGTTGCATTTTAATTTTTTTATAACCCTTGAAGACAAAATTCATCATTTAGAATTTTTTTTATTTTGCAAAAATATTACAAAAAACTGTAAATATGTATCTTTAAAACTAAATGAGTTATACTTAATTAAAAATTGACATTGTGAATAGGAAACATATATAAAATTAGAAATGTAATCTGCAAGATATTGAAAGAATAAACACAGATAATACATGTGCAGTTGTCGCTAAAAAAAACACAATCAATGCTTGCACCAATGTTAGTAAGTAAGAACTCTATAATATTTATAGAATCAATATTAAAAAAACTCAGGTATTGGAGATAAGGAAAACCATGTTGAAAATGGTTTGTGAATTGCTTTTGTTTTTAATTATGTTTCTAAGATCTGTATAAGGCTTTATTTAGGGATCCCTACTTCAACTGATGAAACAGTTAAGAAAAAGTGGTATAAGTCAGCTTTTTTTTTTTTTTTTTTTTTTTTTTTTTTTTTTTGTATATTTTAGTTAATTTGAAAGATATACAGTAGATTTCCATTATAACGAACTCCGCGAGACCACTAAAATATTTCGTTATAATGGACTTGGTCCTAATTTATCAAATGAATTACATATACAATTAAATTTAATATGTAAGATAGATTTACCTCTCATTATAGAGGAAAGACTAGTTAAATTAACATAGGAAAAGTTTGTGAAATATAATTCAATATTAAAAATGCAAAATTAAGGACTAACCTTTAATTAGTACATAATTGAAAAAAATCTGTGATTTTAGTTTGTACAAGGGAATCTGTAGTTGATGATAACAAAAATGTGAATAATGAATGAATGAGAAAACACCACCTCTTGAACGTTCTTTTCATGAGAAACTAAAGCACACATTTTCTCCAAACAGGAGAATACTTCCAAAGAGGTAACTTTTGATTTGTTGGCAACATCAGCATCATCATCATCGCTTTTGTCACTTTGTCGAACTAGTGTATCTTTAATGGACAAAATTATACCTTCATCACTCACTTCAGAGCTTGTTTCAATGTTGCCATCCACAGATAAGAAAGCCTCTAAGTCCATCTGATCAGGGACTGGTGTTAATTTTTTGACAGCCTTTCACATTGTGTTTAGCTCAGGACTCCTCCAAATCTAAAATTTCTTATTCATTTTCTTCAGTCTCAATTAATCTGGCATGTTTCCAACAGTTAGAAACTGCTTTCTGGATAATTTCTTGCCATGAACCAGAGATAATTTCAATAGCATCTTTGAGATTTATTTTTTGCCTCTCTACATTCTCCAAGCTGCAACAAGTTCTTTTTTTTTTTTAGCAAAACAGTTCTGTAGCGAGATTTTACAGCAGGGTAATTTCTTGCCACGAACCAGAGATCATTTCAATAGGTTCTTTGAGATTTATTTTTGGCCTCTCGCCATTCTCCAAGCCATAAAGGTTTTTTCCTAGCAAGAGAGTTCTGTAGCGAGATTTTGCAGATAGATGATGCCTTGATCCAGAGGCTACAGAACGAAAGTACAATTCGGTAGAAAGTACTCAATAAGGACACAGTCTAATTTGGAGAGACTGTTATGAGGCATGCAATTATCAATCAGAAGGAGAATTTTCTGTTTTTTTTTGCTTTCATTTTGGAATTCGTTGAATTGGAAACTTGCTGCAGATATTGCATTTTTTTTTTTTTTTTGTAAGGATCTTGTTGGAGCAGAAGGAGAAAAAATATAATTAGCCAATTTTGTCTAAGGGGAGGGTAGAGTCACATGATAATCTAAAAATTCTAACTTTCTGAAAATGAAAATTAATGGAAGGATATTTCTTTAACATAAGCTTGTTTGCTACCATAATTTTTCCAATTTACATTGCCTAGTTATCTCTAACAGGAAAAAAAATTATAGCATGTTTCAACCTTCTTAAGACACTCTGTGCATGACATTAATTTTAATGGCAGAAAATAAGATTTACATATTAATAAATATATTTTTTAATTAATAAAATATATTACTACGAAAATTATTTTTTTTTATTATGTGTCATTAACAAAGTAAGTAAGTTTCAAAATCAGCTAAAGCATAGAAAACCATCTTGCATTTTTTTAATTTTAACTTACTTTTTACAAACTTGATTACAAGACATCATGCATGCATTACTTTAATATTAATGTTTTCAAAAGATTGTTTTTCAAACAAGTTATGATCATTTATTATGAAATCAAGAAAAAATAAAGAAATAAATATATGAACCAAATACAAAAAAAATTTTTTTAGAAAAAAAAAAAAAAAAAAAAAAAAAAAAAAAAAAAAAAAAAAAACTTTGTAAAACATTACCTTTCTTCAAAAGTGACAACTCCTAAAACTTGCTTCCACTGTTCATGAGCAGCAAACTGAATGGAAGCATATGGAACTATTCTTGCCATTGTAGCTGAATTCCCACGCCATAAACTTAAAAGACCAAAAGCTCGATAACTATGACCAATAAATCTGAATGCTTCCTTCATAGAGTAATACTTATTTGTTACTAGGAGGGGGGAAAAAGATATTTATTTTAAAAGAAGATCAAAAAAACCTTTTTAAAGTTAGATAAAGTATGAACACTAAACTATTCTCAAACTACTAAAGCAGTTCCATATTTTAACAATAAGCTTATAAAAGTACTAACAGAATAAAACTTACCAATAAGGGGATCACTAAACAAGTTGCTCACCAATTTTGATGATTTTAAATATGTCATAGAGTTCTTATCCCTAAGTTATGCTAGGGAAAGGATTTCTTCAAATGGGTCTTAGATTTTGTTAAATTAGAGGTCAAAGTTCAGCATATGTTTCAAATACATACTTATTTGCTCTTTTCAATGTGGTCTTTGTAGCATTGAGGTAGTATGCTCACTTCCTAATTAGACAGCTAAGGTTTTGTTCTACCTTCTAATACCTTTCTCTTTTAATTAATTTTATATTTTTGACACGTTACAACTTTTAAGCATAGTTATGAATTGCGGCAGCTTTAAATTTTAAATATTTTCATAAGAAAATAGATTTACGGTTTTGATTTTTCATGAAAATTTCTATTTTTCTGTAATTTTTAAACTAATATCACTGTTGACAGAAATACAAACTAATCTGTGTCTAGAAAATCTGGTTTCATAAAATTATTATTATTTACTTTTTTATGTTTTTATATTTTAAGTATAGTTGTAAAATAATGCTTAATATTTTTTTCTTCCATTTTCTATAAAATGTATTTAATTGACTAGGAAAAAAAGTAAAATAAAATATGTTTTTAATATTTGATTTGTTGTTCTCAATATATTAAAATATCTTAATGATGAAATGATATGCTAAATGATGAAATACAAAAATATGTATCATTGCTGACACTGACATTTTAGTTTAGCAAATTATTCGGTATTAGTAGCAATCAAATCAGGTGACTCATATCATAAAAATATTCAAAATATTTATACAAAGAATTTTCCTATATATAGCATAACTTCTTACCTAGTACTTACCAAAAAAGAAGAAAAGAGATATCGATAAAAAGAAATTTTTATTCTGATATTATTATGAAAATCCAGCTGACAATTTCTTAAAAAAATATATTTTATTGTGTATCATAAGTTTTAGGTGAGATCTGAAGACATTTTTGTATTTCCACTTAACATTTATTATTATCATTATTTGTTACAATGAAAAAATATTTTGAAACATAATTTGTCAATTTTTATTCATGCAAAGTATGAATGATGCTGTGTTTGAACTTTAGGCGCATCCCACACTGAGACGACAAGCAACATGTAGCACAAAAACCGGTTGAAACAAAGAACGAAGTTGCTTCAAACCTGTTTTAAACCAGTTTTTCCAGCGAATTCAAGTGACATGTCTTATGTGTCGCCTTAGTCTGAGATGCACCTTACAGATAAATGTATATACAGAACATAAAAAAAATGTATGACTGTTCAAAATTTACATATGCATCGCATTTTTCAAACAAATCATTGAATTTCAGCACCCATCCTCTTAGATGTCTGCAACCATACTTCCCAACTCAAAGAACATAAAAGTGACACCTATTGGGCAGTATAAAACCAAGCCTAATAAGAATCTATTTACGTGAAAGTGTAACAGAATATGAAATTTGATTAAATTCCATGCATTAGTTTTTTATATATAGCTATCACAAAAATTACGAAAAATGCATCATAGCAGCATCACCTGTTATATGATTTACACAAAAACCTAATCGGCATCAACTTATGTCAAGGTCTAACACAATATGGAGTTTGATGAAATCCTGTACATTAGTTCTTGAGATACGATTATAGCTGAAATGATGTACATCCTGAAAAATGCAGCATAGCAGTGCCACCTGTTGGACGATTTGCACCAAAACCTAAACAGCAACAATTTATATTAACTTCTAACTGAATCTGAAGTTTGATGAAAATCCATGCATTAGTTCTTGAGATAGAGCTACTGCAAAAATCATGGAAAGATGAAGCATAGCAGCATAACTTGTTGGGTGATTTACACCAAAAACTAATCAGCACCAATTTATATCAAGGACTAACTGAATCTAAAGTTTTATTAAATTCCATGCATTAGTTCTTGAGATAGAGTGTCACATACAAAGACAGACCAAAATTTTCTAAAAACAATCAAATCGTGTTCAGGGCCTTCTAAAAATGTAAAAATCTGTCAAAAACTGGAAGTAGAAATTTTTCACGAATCCAATACTTTCTTCTTGTAAAGATAGAAGAAAGTAAAATGGTCAGAAGGTAGCATCGAATGCTGACTCTGCGACCATCATGCGAGCACTCAACCTCGATACCACGGAGTCGGCATTGAGAAGAGCAAAATTATAGGTATTGAAACGTATGTTGAACTTTGACTTCCAATTTCTCAAAATTTAAGGCTCATTTGAAGAAATCCTTTTCCTAGCACAGTTAGAGATAAGAACCCTACAACTTACTTTAAAATCATAAAAATTGGTGAGCACAATATTTGGTGGACCCCTTGTAAGACAGAATTTTAAGATATTGGAGGAAAATTGGAAGAATGTTTTTTTGTTTTGTTTTGTTTTTTTGCTGAGAAAATATTAGTTTAAATTAATGTAGTACTTGCAAGGCCAAAATCTAAACACATCCAACATGTGCAGACTTCCACCAGTATTTCTGAATAGTAATTTTTGTCTATTTTGAAATATTTGCAGACGTTTACATATTCTACACTAGTACAGAATACAGCCTTAAGTACATCCCTGGCCAAAATTATAAGGACAAACTAAAAGACGTACAGAATCATAAATTTAATTCATTTCTAAGTCTTAATAAATGTAACAGAATATGTATTTATAATCATTTGCTCATTTTTATTTTTAAAAATATATGAAATGAGAAAAATTATAATTTTTCAATCAACATAAAGTTCACTGCTTATAAGTTTGACAGATATAATTTTAATAAGAAATGTAACTACATTTATTTTAGGAATACTGAGCCACATGATTTGCGCTTGGAAACATGTGATTTTTGATAATTATGATGTGGATATAGCTGCCCACAGATTGCAAATAGCTTCCTCAAGATCTGTATTGTATGAATATTGTTTGCCAATTACTTAAAAGGTTCACCATTAAACTCCATTATTTTTTTATGTTTTTATTGAGCAATTGATGTGGCCAAACTACTAATTTCGGCCTGGGATACTATTATGATTGAAATACTTTTTCATAGCTGTGGAAGTATGGCATGATTCATTGTCTTGTTAGAAAATATTTTTTTTTCATTTTTAAAAGCAGCCATACACCAAAATTTGCGCTTCTAAAATATGGATGTGCACTTTTAAGTTCAATTTCTTAGAAAAATAACTTGATTAGTCTTAGCATTTTGAATTGCACAGCTGAGTGCCTCCAAATATATATATATATATATATATATTATATCATTTCAAAATGCTAAAACAACATAACTTCAAAAGGAAGGTGTATATCTGCAGAAATTTTTTAAACTATAAAATATTTATAAAAACAAGAAAGACAGGTAAAAAAAACAAAAACAGTCTGTTCTTCATCAGTGGGAGGACAGACAGAAAACTAACTCCACCCCCCACTTTTAAAATTTGCAGGTTTCTGAACACATGTTCACCCCGCATTCAATACTGAAAACTATTGTCATTTTATTAATCTAATTCCATAAAAAACTAAAACAACTCAAATTAAAAACTAACAAACATAACATTAACCATACAAAAACAAAAAAATTTCAATAATTTTTTAAAAGATTATTTAAATTCTGATGAATATGAATATCAAAGTTTTAAAGATGAAGATATAAAATTTATTGAAAGTTTACAAAATAATTTTGTTATAGTCCCTGTGGACAAAGCAGCTAATAATTATGCAATAATATGAAAAAAGTTTTATATTGATAAAATAGAGAGTGAATTAGGTAATGAAAATTTTTATTCAAAAGTTAATATTGACAAAAATCCTGTCATTAAAAAATTTTTTGCATATAAGAAGAAAGTTAAAAGTATGTTTTCTTATAATTTTGATGTTTCTAATCATCACTGTTTGCCATTTATTTTCTTAACGCCTAAATTTCATAAAGATCCGATTAAATTTAGATTTATTTGTAGTACTTCTAAAAGCATTAATAAAAATTTTAATATTGGTTTACAGAATTTATTAAAAAAGATATATGATTTTCTAAGTATAAATTTAAGAAGTATAGTTATTTCTGGTCAATTGACAATAGTGTTGAAATTCTGAGCAAATTGCCTTTGACTCCTCTGAAAATGCAGGTATTCGATTTTGAAAATCTGTTCACCAATATACCTATTGATTCACTTTATGAAGTTTTAATGAGTATTTTTGATGTTTTTTGTATAAATGATGAATTAAATATAAATAGAGATTTATTTTCAAGTTTATGTCATTTCTGTTTTTATAATAATTATGTAACTTTTAACAATAATACCTTTAATCAAATATGTGGTATAGGGATGGGAACAAACTATTCTAGTACAGCAGCAAATTTATTTTTATTTTATTATGAATTTAAATATACTATGAAATATAATAAGTCTTTAAAGGTCTTTAGGTATATTGATGATATTTTGATTTTGAATTTTGAATTTTCTAATGAATATGATATTATATATCCAAATTGTTTAAAATTGAACAGAGCAAACAGTGATGATTATAATGCAGAATTTTTAGATATTTTATTCAAAATTATTGATAATAATTTGATTTTGGATTTGTACGATAAAAGAAATAGTTTTAATTTTTTTACTAGAAGCATGCCGCATTGGTTTTCAAATTTGCATAAAAAAATTTACATAAATATAATCATTAATCAATTGATACGTTTCAATAAAATTTGTGGCAGAGACAGTAATTTTTATAAACAGATCTTTAAGTTATTGGCTAATTTATTTTATAATAACAATTACCCCATTAAGTTTTTGAAATATTATTTAAAGACAGTTCTAAAAAATGAATGACAACGATGTGGACTGGCGGCGTGAACATGTGATGGCAGCCTTCTGGATCTTTCTGTATGAAATGGGCATCCTAAAGTCTTGTTAAAAGAACGGGTGTCTATTGATGAATTGAAACGAAAGAAAGTTGCAGACCTGGAATTTCTGGCTTTTGATAATGGATTTGAAAGAAAAATTTATTTGTTTATAGTTGACGGGTAGGAAACATTATACAGGTATTCATGTTTTGAGAAATTTCATTTTGCGGGTTTGGGGGGGCGCATGTTTATTCTGCATTCATGCTTGTTTTCTTATATTTTTTTCTTTTGTTTTTAGTTTAATGATAATTTAAGCATTCCTCTAAAAGACCTTTTTATTAAAGTTTTTTATTTTTGTATGGTTAATATTATGTTTGTTAGTTTTTAATTTGAGTTGTTTTAGTTTTTTATGGAATTAGATTAATAAAATGACAATAGTTTTGAGTATTGAATGCGGGGTGAACATGTGTTCAGAAACCTGCAAATTTTAAAAGTGGGGGGTGGAGTTAGTTTTCTGTCTGTCCTCCCACTGATGAAGAACAGACTGTTTTTGTTTTTTTTACCTGTCTTTCTTGTTTTTATAAATATTTTATAGTTTAAAAAAATTCTGCAGATATACACCTTCCTTTTGAAGTTATGTTGTTTTAGCATTTTGAAATGATATAATATGCTTTATTGCATTTGATATGTGCTGCTGTAGCGCCATTCATGCAGTAATTTATCATTAATTTTGAAATAAAATATATATATATATATATATATATATATATATATAGAGAGAGAGAGAGAGAGAGAGAGAGAGAGAGAGAGAGAGAGAGAGAGAGAGAGAGAGGGAGAGAGAGCATAAAAAATATAGAAAACATATAAAGTTGCATAAAATTTATGATAATTTACATTTTTTAGCATCCTTACAATTTTGGCCTGGGGTGTACATGCAATAAAATATAATACTAAACCAAACTTCCAATTAAATTTGATAATTGGATTCTCACCATTGTATTTATCTATTTTAGTTCTAAATTAATGATAAAACAGTTTTTTTAATGGATTTTTAAAATCTCGATTATAAGCCCTGATTATAAGGAATATACAGTCGAACCTCTATTTAACGAACTTCTTCTTAGAACAAAGATTATTTTGCAAATTTCTTCATGAAATAACCTCCAAATAGCGAAGTGCATTCACTATTTAACAAACTTTTTCTTGTGACCTAATTTTTTTTTTCTCCTTATTTCTAAAATATTTCCGGACATTTCAAACTTATTCTTTCTTTTAACACATTTTATGATGATCAGTGACCTTGAACTGGTTTTACCAGGCGCCAAACTCACCAAGTGCAGTAGAATCGTGTCATTCTTTGCATTTCATCCAGGAATGGCAAACTTTCATTATCCCCCTTTGACCTTCAATAGAGCTGCCCCGTGTCCTTGAAGTAGAGTCTCCTGTATTCTAGATTTTTGATTAGTCCTGCTAGTAATTTCGGTTCTTATAGCTTGAAAATGTCAAAGCAAAAATGTTTGAGTATCAAAGAAAAAAATTTAATTCTTGATCAAGTGGATAAAGGAGTGAAGAAAAAGGATGTTGCTTTCAAATTTGGTATTCCTCCAAACAGCTTATCAACCATAATAAAAAGTCGTGATTAGTTACAAAATCATGATTCATCCAATTCTTGTTCAAAACGTTTAAAAACATGTGTCTATGAAGATGTGGATGAGGCAGTTTTGAAGTGGATACACACAATGCAAGATAAAAATGTTCCGATGTCTTGGCCTTTTAATTGAGAAAGCTCATAAATTTGCGAAGACATTGGAATACAACGAATTTCGAGGAAGTAGTGGGTGGCTTGAAAAATTTAAGAGAAGACACGGAATTGCGGCAAAAGTAATATCTAGTGAAAATAAAGACATTGATGATAATGAGAGTAAAAATTGGATAACGGAGACACTGAGTAAAATTTTAAAAGAGTATAAGCCAGAAAACATCTTTAATGCAGATGAGACTGCTTTATTTTTTCAATGTTTGCCTTAAAAGACATTAACATTTAAAAAAGAAAAATACTTTGGCAGAAAAAAAAGTAAAGCAAGAATAACTGTCATGCTAGGTACGAATATGACTGGAGATCAGAAATTGAAACCATTAGTTATCAGAAGAAGCAAGAACGAAAGATGTTTAAAAAGAACACAAAATCTTTGGAGGTGGATTATGACTTTAACAAAAAGTCTTGGATGATGTCAGAAATTTGTGAAAAATGGATTAAAAAGTTGGACAAACGTATGACTGCAGAGTGTCGCCAAATTGCTCTCGTTTTTGACAATTGTCCCGCCCATCCAAAGGAAATCAACCAAAAACTGAAAAATATTACAGTTTTTTACTTACCACCTAACACTACATCAAAACTGCAGTCAATGAATCAAAGAGTGATCAAAAGCTTCAAAATACACTATCACAAAAGAATAACATGAAAAGTTATCACTGCGCTTGAGAACAACCAATCTATGCCAAAGATCAACTTATGGGAAAGCATATCAGAAATTTCCAAAGCATGGAACTATGATGTCACAGATTGTGCTAGTGGCAACAGTTTTGCCTACATTCATTGTCAGCAATGAAAATTTGGCAAATATGGAAGACGAAGACGATACTCCATTAGAAGAACTTAAAAAAATGTGGATACAGCTTAGGAAAAACAAAAAAATTAATGATGATGTGCTGATTGAGGATTTTCTTTCACTTGATTCCGAAGTTGAGACCTCAGAAACACTAACTGAATTGGATATTTTGGACAGTGTAAAAAATAAAAACAATCCAGCAGAGAATTGCAATGAAGACAAAGATGATGAAGATGGAAATGATCATGATGCAGAAATTAAGAAATGATGAAATGTTAAAATCCTTTGAAACAATCCGACATGGATTACAGTTCGAAGAAAATATGCCTGAAGGGGTTTTTGGTGCATTGCAGCGATGCAAGACGTATTATGAGAGAAAACACTTTTCAAACAAAAAACTCAGACAAAATTAACAGACTTTTTTAGTAATTAAATTTAAGGACGCATGTGGTAATGTATGTTCAAAATTACTTGTTATAATAAATATGATAATGATTCATTAATTTTAATTTAAAACTATTTTCTTAGAACTGAAAATAGAGTATATTCCTGTACAATGTTTTGTATTATTCTTGTTTTCCTTGCAGATTTCTTTTTGATGGGTAAAATAAAGCAAATCGATATTATGATATTATTTATACAAAAAAAAAAGATTGAATACTTTTTTTAAATAATTTTTAGTGTTTAGGAATTTAAATTCTGTTTTATGCTGTTTAAAATATTTTTTTAAGTGAATCTCTATTTAACGAATTTTCCATATAATGAACTTTTTTTCGGGATTTAGCAACTTCGTCTGACTGTAGTGATATTAAATATAGTGGATTTAAATAGAATAAATAACATGTAATATTAATTACATAAAAATTAATTCAGCTATAATCTAATATTAAGTATGTTACAAACAATTTACAAGAGGAAACGTCAAGTCTGTGCTCATCACAGTTATAAACAGGGCATTTATGTAAGGTAAAAATGCAACTTTAATAAAATATTTCTCACATTCTGGGAAAATACTGGTATGATGCTTGATAAATCCAAAGCAATGTAAAAATATTTTTTAATCCTTAATTTTTTGTTTTCCAAAAAATTTAGTACTGAAAATGTATATTTCTGGGAGAATGACCCAAATACTTAGCATCAATTTCATAATGACTTAAGATATTTCTAAATACATAAGAAAAAGCAATTTTTTTCACTTACTCTGAAAATTAATTTTGGTTCTGTCTAAGGGGGCAATTGTTGTCTTTGCCACTGCACCAGCCACTGCTCCAGCGACAAATGATGTAAGCACCTTCCCTTTAGGAGTGATCTGTAGGGAAAATTTGCAAAATGCATAAGATATAGAAGATATTGGGTCTGAATACTGTAATTAAAAAAAAAAAAAATTATAAATGATTCAAATATGCTTTAGGTTCAGAACTTAAGATACAATACACATGCACATTTTTCAAATAAAAATTTTTATGTATGGAATAATTATTAATGCTGCATTTATATATCAATGTATTAAATTTAAGTCTAATTATTCAGTAGTTTTTCCCCAAACTGTTGAATATATCACCAAAATGTACCCTCTGGCTTATGATTCTACCTACCATGGTTATAATATTCTGAATATACAGTCAAGTCCACATACTATAAAATCGACCGGATTTTGAAAATATTCACTAATCTAGTGAGCATAAAAACTTATTTTGTAGCATACTACTACTATAACTATTTTATCAAAAATATAATCAACTACAACTATTTGTTTTAAAAAGTAGCAACTACAAACTACTTTTCAAAAATTGTCACTACTTTGCTACTTTCAAATTATGTTAAAGTATTTAATCAACAAACAAAATTGAGGACATGGATTTTATTAATACAAGGGATGTGGCCCCTCGTTATATTGCATATCCTTGTATAGAATCAAATAAATGTGATATAACCAAAGGCATTAAAAAATTAAACATAACACACAAGAAAATGTTTTGTGCTAGTCCCCAATGATACTTAGTTGGTACATTCTCTTATCATAAATGCTAGAAAGTTGGCAGGGGAAGGCCATTTCTCCTCCGGATTTGGAAATTTAATTAAATAAATTTACTTTATTTGATTATTTAAATTTAAATAAAATGATCAAATTAATTCTTCCATGGAACTTTAGAATAAATTAACACAATACAAAAAAAAAAAAAAAAAAAAAAAAAGAACTAAGAACTTTTTGACAGGAGTGCTCAACCTTATGCTCAACCAATGCTGAACCTTACATTCCCTCCCCTCCCCAGATAAGACAAATTTAAATTTTATGTTTTTTTAATGTTCATGTATTTCCAACTTGTCTTAAAGAGGGGATTCGAGGTTTCAGAGGCTCCTTGACACAAAAATGTTTATAGAAACACATTCATATTTAATTTTTCTTAATTTTTACATTCTTGTACAGTGGAATCCCGCTAATTCAGACCCCCATTAATTCTGATATCTGGATAATCCGGATCGGTCTGGTGGATTTTTTTTTTTTTTTTTTTTAAAGTTTGAGACACAATTGGCAAATTTCCATAACATTCATTTATTTCATCCTCATATTCTGATCCAAAAAGTCTTTTCTGAAATCTTTTTGGAAGAATACCTTAAGCATTCTTAATTAAATTCTTTGATGTTATTTTTCTAAGAAACAACAATGTATCACTTTATTCCAATTTTCACAGTTTTCTATTTAATCCATTTCGAAATATCATCAAAAGCTCGCTGCACAATAAAGTTTTACTTAGAGCATTGCAAGAAAGCAGGGTAAAATAGTCCCTATAGACCCACTGACTGATAAGGATCGCTTTCCGATCTTTGTCAGCCAACCCATAGGTCTCTCGGGACTGTTTCCTTGTCTTCGTGACAAAACGCTTCTACAATATCACTTGCAGAAACCTCCGAGTCACTGCTCTGTTTCCGAGAATCCGACCTCCCGTTTCAGAGAGAATGTATCCACCCAAATCCTACCAGACAACTTCCTTTGCCAAGCAGTGTTTTTGAGCATACATCTTTAGCTATGGCGACGAAACAAAAACATAATTTTGTGACTATGCAAAAGAAATTGGAAGCATTGAGTAGAATTGATAAAGGTGAACCTTTAAAAAAGATTGCACGCGAATTAGGAGTAGAGACCTCAACAGTGTCCGATTGTAAGAAAAAACGAAAAACAATCCAGGATTTTTGCTCGAAATCAACTCCTAACGACGGTTTGGACAATCGGAGGAATGTTAAAAAAGCTAAACTTGAAACACTGGATGAAGCGTTATTCGTTTGGGTTTACCTATATCAGGTCCAATAATCCAACAAAGTTAAAGTTAAATGCAAAGTTGCCTGATGGTGATCCAGATTTTACTGCCAGTCAAGGATGGTTAAATGGATGGAAAAACCGGCATGGTGTGCATCAACTTACTGTGACGGGAACAGTTTGTCTAGTAACAAAAACGCATCTGAAAAGTTCCAAAAGGAATTTGAAGAATTTATTAAAACAGAAAAATTAAAGGCAGATCAGATCTACAATGCCGATGAATCAGGACTATTCTATCGCATGTTGCCAAATAAAACTTTAGCCTCAAAATTAGAAGAATCAGCTAAAGTATATAAAAAGAGCAAGGACCACCTCAATATAATGGCTTGTAGCAATGCATCAGAAAAGCACAAATTCACTCTTTTTTTAATCAGAAAATCTAAAAATCCCTGTGCACTAAAAAACATAAATCGTCAGACTTTACCTGTAGTTTACTGTTCCCAGAAGAGTTCTTAGATGGAGAGCAAAATTTTAAAGAGTGGTTCTTTGTCCGTCTATTTTGTTTCAGGTGTTACAAAATATTTAAAATCGTGCAACTTACCCATCAAAGCTGTCCTCCTAATTGATAATGCCCCAACACACCCCGAAGAAAGTCAAATGACAAAAGGAGACATAACGGTAAAGTTTTTACCACCTAATGTGACAGCGCTAGTAAAGCGAATGAACCAAGGGGTTCTTCAGAACATTAAGAAAGTCTACAAACAACAAATGCTGAATGAACTTTAAGAAGATGATGGAGAAATGGAGTGGTAGAGATTCTCCAATCAATCAATATCAAGAAAGTAATCTATATGATTGCTCAATCTTGGGATCAGGTTGCTGAAAGTACTCTCTGAAAGTCGTGGAAGAATTTATGGCCTGCAAATTGTGATTTTGTGGATAATAAGCTTGAAACAGAAGGAAGAATAAGCAAGAGTGAAAGAGAAATTACATCTGAAGATTTTGTGAGCATGTTAAAAGAAATTGATGGTTGCTCAGATGTTGATATCAGCAACATTAGCAATTGCTTGGAAGCAGAAAATAATGAAGATACGCCTCACTGATAATGAAATAATCGCTTTGTGCACAACTGAAGAAAATGAAGATGATACAACTGAAAACACCATTATCAATGATGATCAACCAAAAGTTATTAGCCATAATGAAGCAATGTCTCATTCATTTAGAACAATTAAGGCTAATGTCAGACGAACGTCTTTTTGTATGCTTTTTCAGCTTTTACAGCCTCCCTATACATGCTAGCGAAGGTGTAGGAAGCCTGTAAAAGTGAAAAAAGCATGCAAAAAGACATTTGTCTGACATTAGCCTAATGTTTTATTTTGAACGTAAGGTGGAGACTACACAAAACTGGCACAGCAGAAGGTTACAAACTTTATAATTACAAAGTAAACATTTTTACTGTCTGTAAATATTCGATATGTTTAATATAAAGGTGATTTTCTGCAAGTATGTTTTATTTTATTTCATTTTTTCTCATTCTCCAGATAATCTGGATATTCGATAATCTGGATTGGGTCTGGTCCCAGTTAATCCAAATTATCGGGGTTTTACTGTATTACATTATATGTTGACATGTCTAAAAATTGTCTTGCACAAGAAGTTCTGACAAAAAAAAATTCTTAGTTTAGATTATTTTATGTTTATATTCTGCATTTTCAAAAAGCAAATTAGACTGCGGACATTGACACTATGTGTTTCAAAATCTTGCCCCTCCCTAGGTTTAATTCTACCAATGCCCATGTCCCTTAGTATTTAAAGTTATATCTTATTTTCCATAAATCAGGAGGGGAAGATGTGGCCACCCCATGCATACTCAGATGAAAGTAATTTGTCTTTAATTACTATAATCAAGAACATTTTTCTTTTTTCAAAATGCACAAATTTATTTTCCATTATGAGTGATTATTTTGATTGTTGTATTTTAAAAAATTAAGAAAAATTTCATATTTATTATGCTTAAATAAAAATTAGCAAAATTTTATTAATTAGAATTGTTTTCTTAAATTCAAATTCATATGATCAATTTAACTAAAAGTATATATTTATATGTGTAGCTCAGTTGAATTGATGACAAACTTTAAACTAGTCAGATGTGCCAATCCCAAAACTTTTTTCTATCTCATACATGTTAATACTATAAAAATTCTCATTTTAATTACAGTCAGTACTGGATATATGGTCACCCCGCTTATAAGGTCACTTTTCGCAAGTCCAAACTGACTGAATAGGTCTTATGTGCTAAAATACACCGCCTATAAGATCAATTTCTAATAGATACTATCGGGTATATGGTCACTTTGTGTCTCCCTTTTTATTCCAAAATATATTATAGTTTTATGCTTTTCCTTCCCTTATGCTTTTTTAGGGTGTAAAGTTTCGAATAGACGTATCATTCAACAGTCAGCGTCTCTGTATTTGTCACTCGCAGAGTTGGGCAAAATACATCAAAAAACCATTTTCGATACAAAACACATTTATTTTAGAACCTAAAATACAAATTACAAAATACTTTTCAAAATTAAAAACATCCAAATACAAAATACATTTAAAATAAAAAATACATTTTGAAATTTCAAAAAATTATTGATGCAAAGCGAGTTTTTTTTTGGGGTGGGGGGAGGGGTGGTAGTTTTTCAGTTTAAAGGAAATGAGGAGCATTATTTTGCTCCTGTAAGAGGGTGTCCCAATGGAATACCCTACTGATTGTGAATAAGTCACTGAATTAAAATTACTTAAACATTCATAGCATATTGAATATCTTCATCATTTATATTTTTAAATTATATTACATTATTATCATAAAAGAATATTTTCTTGATATTTTTTCAATTAAAATGCCAAATATTAAACAATTCAAAACTCTCTGTACAATGAACATTAATCTCGGTTTTCAAACTTTTAATAAGTAAATAACAACATCAGTTATAATAATAAATAAACATCTTTGATTATTAGTCCATTAAAACCATACAAAATAAAATAATGTTTTGATAATATTTTCGATTTTATTTTAAACAAACACATGCACATACCCACATTTACATATTGATGTGTCTTTGTAAGATGGTATATTTCTTGTAATTAATTAAATTAATAGCATATCTGTATATACATATGGATACTATATTAATTGGTTAAAATTTTCCTTTTCGCTTTCTAATGAAACTATAAGACATATCAAAATACGATTTTGGGCTGAAAAACTTGCTGAACTAATTTATATCTTCACTGTGTTAATTATTTCACAAACAACCTGTGTTATAAAGCATAAAGATGTCCATGAATCAATATTATAAAGTAAAAAAGATCTCCGTGGATAACTTTAATGTCATATCAATAGTGACCATGACCTGAATAAACATTTCTTTTTCTTTTTGAAATTTTGTACCTTCTAAATATCACATAATTGCAATTTTTACACAGTGCAATAGAAAAAAAAGGTACTTTCAAATGAGATTTCTTTAAAAACTGTATCTCAATTTACCAAGCTTTTATTAATTTTTAAAATAATTTTTACACTTTAATTTTTTTAAACCCATCTCGCAAACATTCGTGCGACCCAATTACGGAAGATTAACTCTTGCACTTAAACGATGCAATTAAGCATTTGTTTATTTATGCATAATATTCCATAACTAAATTGCCTAATGAAATTAATCTCACAAATACATAAATAAAGCACGAATTTAAGAGACATGTAATTGTACGTGTTTAAATGCTGAAATAATCAAAATAACAAAATTTGCTATAAATGATAAAAACCTTTCGCGATTAGCTGCTGGCTAATAAAGTCTCAAAAATTATTTTTCGGTGTAGTTGGTTAGAAATCCAAGCAAATATACTAAATTTTAAAAAAAAATATTTGTTTTCAAATAAAAAATGACTTTCACCCATATTCTGTACACAGCACAGTATATCAGGCATGTTTAATCTGAGCGAGATAGCTGGTCTGTATTATACAACAAAAACATGCCATGAGTAACTCTGATGTCATATTGACGATGGCAACAATGTGAGTAGTATTAAATTTCTCTTTTTAGCAAATCTATTAACGTCTAATCATCACACAATTTGAAGTTTTACAAATATCTTGTTTGAAAAATATCTTAATCTGCAGTTTGTTATGTAAAAAATAAAAATAAAATAAAAATAAATCGAGCATGATTAAAAAAAAAAAAAAAAAAGAAAGAAAGAAAAACTATATCGCGTGCAGCCCAATTGTGGAAGATATACCTGTATCTGTATGCATTTAAAATGATATAAATCAGTTCATAATTTGTCCCTGGCTAATATTCGATAACGATATTAAAAGTTTATCAAAAATAAATAAATAAATAAACACAAATTTAACCAATATATAATTGAACTATCACTGAAATAAGTAGAATAAAAAAGGTGCTATAATTAGTGAATTCTTTCGCTATTAGTCCTTCACATGTAACTAACGAGAAAGTACTGTTTTTAATAATATATATCAAAACTTTGTTTAAATGCATAATTTATATTTTTCATATAAAATTGCTTTTTGTGTTGTCAGTGAAAAAAAAAGTTAAACATAAAAAAATGGATTACAGTTTTTAATTAAAAAGTATTTTCATCTATGTTTTGTACACCACGCAATGTGTTCTGTAAGCCAGGAAGCCAGGGTTAGCTTCGCATGAGTAAAATAAACTAGTCGGATGTGGCAATCCCAAAACTTTCTTCTATCTCATGCATGTTAATACTTCAAAATTCGCTATCATAGTGCCAAAATTAAATGACAATCTATGCCCATCATGAGGATTGTAAAGATATGAAATTCCATGCATTAGTTCTTGAGACATGACTGTCTCTAAAGTCATGTAAATCCTGCAAAATGCAGCATAACAGCGCCATCCATTGGGCAATTAACACCAAAACCTAATCAGAAAAAGCTTGTGTCAATATCTAACTAATCCTAAGTTAAATGTAAACTCGTGCATTAGTTCTTGAGATAGAGCTATAGCAGAAATCGTGAAAAATGCACCACAGAAGTGCCACCTGGTGTGCGATTTATGCCAAAATATAATCAACACCAATATTCATCAAGGTACATAACGGAATTTTGAGTTTGATCAAAATTCATGCATTAGTTTTTCAGACAGAGCCATTGCGGGAATCATGAAAAGTTCAGCATAGCAGTGCCATCTGTTGGACGATTGACACCAAAATGTAAACAGCACCAAGTCATCAAGGGCTAACTGAATCTGAAATTTGATAAAAATCCGTGCATTAATTCTTGAGATAGATCTATTGCGGAAATCGCAAAAAATGCAGCAGAGCAGCGCCATCTATTGAACAATTTACACCAAAATGTAAAAAACATCAATTCATATCAAGGGCTAATTGAATCTAAAGTTTGGTGAAAATCCGTGCATTAGTTCTGGAAATTGAGCTATTGTGGAAATTGTGAAAAATGCTGCATAGCAGCACCACCTGTTGGGCGATTTACATGACCAAAGAGCTATTTACATGACACACCAAAAACTATTAAGCACCAATTTATATCAGGGACTAACTGAATATAAATTTTTATTAAATTCCGTGTGTTAGTTCTTTAGATAAAGCACCCACAAAATGTGTCACATACAGACAGACATTTTCTAAAAACATGCTTTTCGGTATCTATGACCCCTAGAACGTGTAAATCCGTCGGAAACTGGAAGTTGGAAATTTTTACGAATCCAATACTTCTTGTAAAGAACCGATACTTCTTGTCCAATACTTCTTGTAAAGATAGAAGAAAGTAAAAATGAAGTATCAAAATGTTTTGGAATGCAAAGTCACTGTGTAAACATTTAACTATAATAAAGCCAAGTCCGCATTTAAATATTCAATATCTAATACATTCACTGTAAAAAATACAGTTAATGAACATTTGCATACTTTATGAATAAATTGAACTACTTTTATATTAAAGTTTAATCCCAATTAAATGAATATCAAAAGGTATGGTAAATAATATTAGAATCTTAACTGAATTAATTCTAAGAAACTAGGAAAAATAATGTTAAAACCGATATATGATGGTATAAGAGTAAAATCTAACCTTTAAGTAGGTTTTGAAGTTTGTTTTATCATTCAAAAATTTAACCTATAATCAAACATCTTGTTTTATACTGCTGATATTTCCCTTAATTGTTTTATTATCATCAACAGAACATTAAGATTATTTCATGTCTAATAGTGCACATTAAGTATTATTATAATCCTCTTGGTAAATTTTCAGCAGTTATTTCCATGAATCTCTGCAGTACCTAACAGCATCACACTTCTAATGTATTTTAAATAGGCAGCACCTGCATATACAACGATTTTTTGTAATTCTCATTGAATGTTATGAATTATAAAAAGTATTTTTGTGACTACTCAGCAAAAAACCTTCTGCAGAGGTAAATATCCAATTCATTAATATGCTTATCGTAACATTGTACCAAATGTTAAACAATGTGTACTTCAGAAACGAATTCGAAAGCAATTCAAAAGAGACAGGCATGTGTTTCCTTGTTCGAACTAGGATTTTAGACACGTCAGCTTGAAATCTGGAGGAATGTATTTTGAGTATTTTGAAAATACAAAATACTTTGAAAAAGCATTTCAAAATACATTTGTTTTGAAGGTTTAAAATATAAAATACAAATGTATTTTGAGAATGTATTTCAAATACATATATTTTCGATACTGCCCAACTCTGGTCACTCGGTGCTTTTCATTTTTAATAGCTTTAGAAAGAAGTGAATGGACATCCTGAAGGGGGAACTTCTTTCCTTCTAGTCAATTTTCCCCATTTTCCATCGTTGAATCTCCCATGCTTTTGTTAAAAACCACAAGTACGAACTTCCGTATGGTAAAGCAAGGCCAGTTGGCATTTTTATAGCTTTATAATGAGAGGGAGATCTTTTCCTTTTTAAATGGAACCTTAGAGATCGAGATAATAATATATAGCACATGACTAAATGTGTGAGTACACTTTGGGGGGGGGGGGGCTGCTTCTTGGCTGCGCCTCTTCCCAGCTGCAGCCGATAAGAGAAATTTTTCCCTGTCGGTAAGAGTTTCCAAAGCTCTGGGAATTCTCCCTCAACCATTGCATTAGATACCGATTCTTGGAAAACATGCCATCCTTGCGACCGAATTAGAATTGTCCTCCTTGCAGAGAAAAGGAAAACCACTTGTTTTTAGTTTTTTGTATTTTTCATTACTTGTCATTGTATGTAAAGTATTCATTAATTTGTTAATTGTCACTTGCGAATACAACATGACAGAAAAACGAAAAATTTGACAATTGTGGAAAAAATGAAATTGATAGAAAACTTTGAAAATCGAATGTATCGAAAGCAGCTTTTGTGAAGACTCGTGGAATAACGAGAACGATGCTGAATAACGTCTTAGGGTCCAAAACGTGTTATGCAGAAGATGTGATCAATCAAAAGAGAAAGCAACAACATGTTTCAGCATTTGAGAATGTCGAGAAAGATCTATTTAATTGGATAAAGTCTGCCAAATTGCAGAATGTTCCAATATCATGGATTATCGTAAAAGAAAAGTCTTTTAAAATTACTGCTGAACGAGGTACACTGAATTTTACTGCCAGAAAAGCGTGGTTACAAAGGTTTAAGTTACGGCACAATCTTAATTTTAAAAACATGTGTGGTGAAGCTGCTAATATTTATGATAGTGTACAAGAAAAAGAATCAAAGGAATCAGTGTGAACTTGTTAAGTGACATTCACAATAGGTACAAACCTTGTGATGTATTTAATTGTGATGCATATGTGCTCTTTTCGTATGTTTTGCAGAATAAAACTGTTACTTTTAAGTACGAAAAGTATAGTGGCAGGAAAGAAAGCAAATAAAGATTAACCGTTTTATTAGAAGTGAATATGGATGGCTCAAAGAAATTGACTCCATTATTTATTGGTAAATTTCTCAAGCCTCGTTGTTTGAAAAACTGTAAATCTTTGCCTGTATCTTAGGATGCGAACCGAAATGCCTGAATGACAACAAGCATTTGGGAAAAAGAGATTCAGCATTTGGATAGAACTTGGATAGACAAAAAAAAAAGTGGCTATAATTGCAGACAACTGTACTGCTCATTGCATGATTCCAAATTTCAATCCAATTGAACTTGTTTTCTTGCCTCCAAACTGAACTAGTATGGCACAAACCTTAAATCAAGGGTTTATTTAAAATTTTAATATAAATTATCGAAAACTGCTTCTAAAAGCTGTCATTGCTGCAATTGATCAGAAAAGAAGTTTTGTGTGTGTGTATTAGATACCATGTTTTACGTAGACAAGAGTTAGAATATGGTATCAAAGAAGACCATTGAAAATCGTTATAGACATCCTTGGCTTCCAGAATCTGAAGAATTATTGTTCAAAGACAACTACAATGATGATGAGTCGCTATTTGAAGTTGCACATAAACTATGTACTGCTGTTTGTATGATAGAAGACGAGCTGACATATGCAATGCAATTGTTGACAATCAGATCGCTACTAATAGACTTTACCCATGAGTGGCAACAGTCACACCTTTGCGGGTATGTACTCTCCAAAAAAAACTGCTTATTGGACTTCAGGGAAGCTGTGTTAAAATGTTCTTCATGCTTATTGGTGTTTTTCTTCTAGAAACCAGCAGTTGATGTGATATGGGTCAACTCCATGACGAAGCTTCTATACTGAAAATCATTTCAGAA
This sequence comes from Maratus speciosus, assembly GCA_963932465.1. Taxonomy (NCBI): domain Eukaryota; kingdom Metazoa; phylum Arthropoda; class Arachnida; order Araneae; family Salticidae; genus Maratus; species Maratus speciosus. The sequence goes on along the minus strand of OZ010787.1, from coordinate 337,437,482 downwards.
CTTTTAAATATAAACACTGATGGAAACGATGATAATGACAGTGAATCTGAAGCTGAACCGACAATGCCAGCAGAAGCTCTCAAAGCACTAAATATCCTCAGGTATTTCTTTACCAATCACAAAGGCACAGAGGAACATTTTAAAACTGTTCGTGAATAAGAAAAGTAGCTTTAACAACTATGATAAAAACAAACAAACAAGCATAAAAGATTACTTTTACTACTACGAGTATACTCATCAATTCGAAAATTTAAGTGTAAAGCAATTCTTTTTTATACCTCTTATATTATAAATTATATCTTCATGGCTGCTTTGTACATTATTTTACTAATATAACAAACCTATTAATAATATTTTATTGTCTAAAGTAAAATTCCTGTTCATACCGTTATAAGGTCACCCCGCTTATAAGGTAATATTTTTCAGGATCGCATGGGTGACCATATAACCAATACCGACTGTATTTCTAAAAGAATCTGTAGATCGAGAATACAGACTTTTTTTTTTTAAAGAGAGGTGGGGGGATTAAAAAGAAAGCTCGTGCAATAATTCATCGAGATCTGGTAATTTTAAACTCATTTTTAAAGGGAAAAGAATGGAATCTGCTGGCATATCTATCAAAGTGATTTGAAATCGAATGCGTTTTTCCATTTTTGATAAATGTATTATATGTTAAGCTATGTTATAAGCGAATGTTATTTGATGATGACCTTCCCCGAGCTTTCTCGTCTGGAAACTCAGTTCAAAAAATCAACTTTCAGCATTTTCTAAATGTTTTTTCCCTTATCAAAAACTGAAAAATGCTATTCGATTTCGTTAACTATTAATAAATGCACCAATAGTTTTATACAATTAAAATTAAAAATGAGTTATAGTGAATGCAGCCGATATTTATGTGTGTATGAGTGTTTTAAAATAAAGCTCTCAAAAATAAAACTTTTTATTTAATTCCAATCAATCTGCAAGAAATTTCATGATGACCTACTTTTATTATTTCTTTGCACGTGGAGCAATAACGATTATAAACATTACATGATTCATTCTAAACACTACGAAAAGACATCACGTGCGATCCTAAAGCTATTTCCTTTTTTTCCCCCTTCTTCTATCGCTTTGTTTGGAACATTTTAGCTGTCACAATCTCAAAGAAATAAATATAGATTTCAATTAGAAGATTTTGTTTTAAAAGCCTTTATACACGAAATGATTACCAAGAAAAAAATAATAATACTTACCATCACCGTGCTGTTTCTTAAATACAAGATATTTTAACAATGTAATTGAATCTGTTTTATTTTATGGTAGTTTTTAAAAATATTTGGCAATATAGTAGATATTTTAAAAATACTTCTTCCATGAACATTTCAAAGTTATATTTTATATTTATTTCAATCACATGGTGCAGAATTGAATCCTGCATTGGGTCGGGTAATCGGATAGTACCTGAACCTGACTGAAGCTCGGGCCAGGTTGGCGCTTTTTTTTTTTTTTTTCATTGCGAATTAGGTTGGCTTTAAATGCTCAGTTCGGTTGGAATTTGATTTGTTCGAGTTAAGTCTTCTTTTTTTTTTTCCAAAAGATGCTGCTGAATATTTTTGTTTAAATGGTAAAAGCTGAAATAACTTGATACAAGAAATATAATTGTAGACTACTTTTTCGTAAATGCATTAAAATATGGATTTATTTTCCTTCATTTTAGATTTGGGTTTTAATATTTCGGTTGACAAAATTTGTTCTCGTCAGGTCTCGAGTTGACTTGAAGCAGAATTTCCAGATTTGGATAGGATACAATCCAGACCTTGTAGTTCAGAGTAGAGTCCAACATTTGATCTTGTAACCGGATTTTACCTGCTATTGTTTTGTTATGGATAGAGAGAGAAAAAATGGATTTTTTCTAGAAAAATACATTTTTCACAAATAGAATATTTTCTTATATTTTCTAAGAAAATATGGAATATAAAACATTTTAAAAATTTATATCCACTAATTTGTTTTATGTAACCTATGAATATTGTTTTAAATAATTTTTATAGGATTTTCATTTAAAATGTACACAGTAGAGATCTGCACGGACCTGGTTAATCTCTTTTTATTAGACTTGGGCCGGACCGTGTTAGAGCTTAATTTTTATCTGCAGACTCTTGCCGCTCCAGGCCAGGACTGGAGAAAAACTTTTTTTTTTAAATCGGGGTCATGTTAGACCGGCAGATCTTTGCGAAAATAACAGTGAAATTTTTCCTGTGTTCGACAAAATCTTTAGAAATTTATTTCATTTTATTAAATTATAGAGAAATATACTTAAAAAAATCTTTATAGGGCTTCAAAATTATTTTTTCTTAAATCTTTTTCTTCCATTTTAAACTACATTATTTTTTCTAATGAATCATCATTTAAAGTAATTTTCTCTAAATAATCAATAATGTTGTCATTCCCTATTTCATAGCTTGTGGACATTGGGGTTTAAAAAAAATCATGATGATTTTTTGTAATAAAAAAAAATCAGATTTTTTGTAATAAAAAAAAATCAGATTTTTTTTTATTTAAATCGGATTTATGATTTATTTTTCCCCAGCGTTCAAATACTTAATAGCTACCAAGAGTTTTAGGTTTCCAAAACAATTAAACCACTAATTGCTAACATAATCTATGTTTTACACTTTAATTAATAAAATTATAACTATTAGTTAGCAATTACAGAAATTATAAAAACTGCAAATTAGTAGTTTCATTAGGTAGTATCATACAATAATGTTATACACATTAATATTGTAATAATTATGTAAAACTTTATTAAATATTAGTGATATTTAACATTTATTAAAATTATTAACTGCATTTAATATTAAATAGTTAACACTTCTTCAAATTAATAATTATTAAACAATTAACTCTCTAATTAGGAACATATTATACATTTTTAAGCTTTAATTATTAAAATAATAATGTAGTATTCATTTTAGAAAAAAAAGGAGCAGGATGCTAGTTCCAAAAAAGGGCACTATTTCGTGAGGAAATATATAGTAATGTGTTTAGTAATGATATAAGAAAAAAAGAGAGAATAATTTTTAGCATGATAAATAAAGTGTCCTTAACTTTTAATAATTTTATGAATCACAAATTGAAAAATACAATTAAATAACATGTTTTAATTTTAATAATATCGTGTTTTTTCTAAAGAAATAAAGTTCTATTATTTTTGCAAGATCTTGGGCACATGAATCTAGAAATACTGTTGAATAAGGAAGTTTTTTACAAGAAATCTCTGGCTACAGCTACAGGTGAATTTAACTTTTTATTTATTTATTTATTTATTTAACCCTTAAATGCCTGGTGTTGCATTTCGGCAACATACCCAATTTAGGCTCTAAAATACTATTAGAATAATATTAAAGCTATAATGCCTAATGTTGCCAATAAAATACATTCTGAAAATATTATTAAATCGATTTTCAACATTTAGATGGCAACACCTGTGCTGTTTAAGAATAAAGATAAATTTATTTTTTCAAATGTTGCTACTTAGTTCTTTTTGTTTTGTTTGGAAGCTTGCGAAATACCCTATTTTGACCTGCAGTGAGCAAGTAAAATTTATTTCTTATTATAGTAGTTCCTAAAATTCTTGTGTGTTTAATGTTATAGAATTTTATCAAGGGAAATTATTTTTTCAATTAAACACCAACATTGCCGATTAGTAACAAACTGTTTTTTAGCTGTAAACTATACTTAAAACAAAATACGATTTTTTTTTAGTATTTTTCCCATGATTTATTTAAAAAATGAAAGCTGAAAAACATTATTACAATGATTTTTGAAAAGTCAGGCATTTAAGGGTTAAGACAGGGTGCATTTTGTGCAGTAACCCAAGAATTAATAAAAACCTCAAATAAGTAATTTCATTAGTTAGTAGTAAAAATAACAAAACTAACAAATATTATTTGCAACTCGTTTTGCATTCGTACTTAAAAAATTGCTGTTAATCACCAAAATCAATCTAAACTCACACACATGTAGGGGAAACTAGGGAGGTTTGACCATAGGGGAGGTTTGACCCACCCTATCCTTTTCATATTTAAACATTTATTTAGCTGATGAGCACCAGATGGCAGCATGGTAGCAAGCAGAATGACATATTTTTTTTGTCTGTTAGCCATTTGCAAGCAGAATCAAGGAGGAATCACATGTAATATCATTTTCAGCTAGAAATTTTTTTGTTGTTGTTGCAAGCTCTTCTCTCCTGTGACACCTGTCATTAACATATATGAAAGTAAGTTGAATTGTTTGTGTACTTAGATTAATATACTAAAAGGCAGTATATTTATTTTTTACTTTTACTTTTTATTTTAATGCGATTTTTACATTTTTTTCCAAAATGGCTATTAAGGGAGGTTTGACCCATATCAATTCTGGGAGGTTTGGCCCGGGTCAAACCTCCCTATTTTGTTTAATTTGATGTTCTAACACTTTTAAAATGTACTGCAGTTAGTTTTTAATAGAAATGTTGTTCTTAATTCAAATCAAATAAATGTTTTTCTTAATTCCAAATGCACTGAATATAATATAAAAATTCATTTGAAACAACACTTCTTGTTTATGCATTATTTTGATCAATTTAAATATAACTGAAATCTGCTTTTTTTTTTTCTTTTTTTACTACTTTGTTACTACTTTACTACTTTTTTTACTACTGTTTGTTAAGAACAACCCATGTTTTAAATTCCTCACTCACAAGCTAATATTTCTTCTCTTGTAACCTTTATTTTATAACTATACTATGAAAATTCAATAAAATTAAACTAGAAAAAGTGTCAGGTAGGTGTAAAATAGGTAATTTCAAAAATAAATTCATAAAACATACAAATTGTAATTTTTTGCAAATATTTTGCCAAATGAATATGCTAAAGGTATCAGATATCATTTTTCAATGGATAACAGAATATTTGTTGCTAAAATTATTATTCTTAAAGCCATTTTAAAATTTTGGATAATATGACTTGGTTGTAATGATGAGAACAACTTTGGTTTTAAAGTAAATAAAAACATATTTTCAGATTATTTATCCATTGTATAGCATGAAATTCAGGATTAACTTTCTGCATTTTTTACTACAAAATAACCTTTTTTTTGGGGGGTGGGGAACTATGTAGGATAAAATAGTTTTATTGTTCAAATTGTCCTTGAAATGTTGAAAGCAGTGTTGATTTGCATGTTCTATGTAATTTTCTGGTAGATTTAAATGATATATTTTTGGCAAACTAAGTATAAATAAAAAAGTGCTGTTTTTATAACTATTTTATCCCCCTGACTCTAACCATTTTTCTACTAAACTATTTTGTAAAATGAACATTGTATACTAATTTTCTTATGGTTATTAAAATATGAGTTAAATTTTTCAGATGCCTTTTCTGTGGAATTCAGAAAATAAAAGACGTAAGGTATCTCCAACCAAAATGAAAACTGCTGTTTTATTAGTCACTGAAAATGATAAAAGTGTAAGAGCTGTGGCTGCTGAGTATGGAATTGACAGAAAAACTCTAGGTAGATATGTAGAGAAATATAAAAAAGCTGAAGATGGAAATAAAGAATTTAAGGCAAACCACATTTCTTGCCAAGTGTTTTCTAATAAAGAAGAACATGTGCTTAAAGAGTACTTGCTACGTGCTTCAAAGTTAAATTATGGTTTAACTTCAAAAGCAACACGAAACTTGGCATATCAATATGCTGTAGCAAATAACAAAGAAATCCCTGAAAAGTGGTCCGTAAACAAAACTGCAAGTTATGACTGGTTGGGGGGTTATTTGCGCAGGAATGCAGATTTATCATTGCGGCGACCCGAATCAACTAGTTTGTCCAGAGCCACTGCTTTCAATAAAACAACCATTGGTGAGTTTTTCAATAATTTGTGCTGCATCTTCGAAAAAAAGAAATTTGGGCCAGAAGCAATATTTAAGGTTGATGAAACAGGAATCACTACTGTACACAAACCTGGAAAAATTATTGCTATGAAAGGAGAGAAGCAAGTATCTCAAGTCACCTCTGCGGATCGTGGAACTTTAGTCACAATGTGCTGTGGTATCTCTGCTATTGGAACATCAATTCCACCATTTTTAGTATTTCCACGAGTTCACATAAAAAAAATAATGACAAGGAGTGGACCTCCAGGAATGCAAGCTGCTGCTCATTCCAGTGGATGGATGACAGCAGAGAACTTTCAGTTATACCTTCATCATTTTATAAAATTTAACAAATGCAACAAAAATAACGAAGTATTGATTATTCTTGACAACCATGAGTCACACATATCTGTTGAGGGTTTGCAACTTTGTAAAGATAATGGGATAACTCTGTTAACTTTACCACCCCATACAAGTCATAAGTTGCAGCCACTTGATAGAACTGTTTTTAGTCCCTTCAAGATATTTTATAATTCTGCTGCAAGTGATTTTATGATCACGAATCCAGGTAAACCTATCACAATATATGACATTCCAGATTTGGTTCGCAGATCATTTTCAAAGGCTTTTACTCCAGAAAATATACAAAGTGGATTTGCTTGTACTGGAATCTGGCCATTAAATTCAGATATTTTTTCTGAATCTGATTTTTTTGCTTCTTATGTGACAGACAGACCAGATCCGGATGTTACAAGTTTGCCTTCAGCTGCATCTTCTAATCTATCTACCAGTGTATTGAATCTACCATCTACATCAACATCTGCAAATTTCACGAATCTTACTTTTTCATCCAATTTTAGTATTCCATCGACAAGTTCAATGAATTCACATTTTCCAGTGCAATTAGTAACACCTGAGCAGCTTCGTCCGTTTCCTAAAGCAGGACCTAGAAAAGGCAGAGGTGGTAGAAATCGTACCAAGTCAAGGATTTTGACAGATACCCTTGTGAAAGCTGAAATCGAGAAGAAGCACAGCATGAAAAAAATAAAGAAAACTTCACAAAATAATAAGAAGCTCAAGAAACAAACAAAAAAGCGAATAATAGATTTGCCTTTAGACAGTGAAATTGAACCAGAAAACTTTCATGTTTCAAGTGATGAAGATGGAGATGATGATTTTGAAGATTCCCGAACCAGCATTGAAATTGGAGATTTTGTTTTAGTAAAATTTACAACCAAATCTAGTTTACTGCATTATATTGATTGTGTCATTAAAAAAAACGACAATGATTTTTCAATTAATTTTCTCAGAAGATCTGATGCATGTAGTTTCAGTTTTGTTTACCCTGAAAAAGAAGATATTGCCACAGTATCAAGAAGAGATCTCACTAAGCTGCCTCAGCCAATGATCAGTGGAGGCACCGAAAGAATTGCGTTAAAAATGAAATTTGATTGTGATATTTCTACATATCAGAATCTATACTGATTCAAACTAAATTCCTTTAATGATTTTTGTCCAGATTACTTGTTATTTTGAATCATAAAATAAATATTTGGTGTTTTCTACTCATAATTATTGTCTGTAGATTGTAATAGTATTTTTTGTACATTTAATTATTGCCGTACAATTTTTAATAACACCCAATTCCTGTGGTGGGTCAAACCTCCCTCAAGTAGGGAGGTTTGACCCGGTTTTTCGACTCTTGAAAAATCATTAATCAAAAAGATAGTTTATAATTTAAATAGAAATAAATAGTGTAAAATGATGCCAAACATTATAAGCTATCAAATAATGTCAACATGGAAATTTTATTACGTTAAAAAAAATTAGAAAAATATTTTTGTAAAAAGCGGGTCAAACCTCCCTAGTTTCCCCTACTTTGAACACACCTAAAATTTTGTAAGTATAACTTTAAAAACCTAGTTGTATCTCAAAAATTTCAGAGTACGAGAATCCTCGTAAGAGAATAAAATTAACTGAAAGTAAGGTGTCAAATGACGCCTACAATTTTTTTTCTAGCTGCCAAACTCCATTTCATGGTTGCAATTTCAGTATATGTCATATTATGTTATGTTAAATCATTTTTTTTTCGCAATCATTTTAACAATAATATTGTTTCTATTTTTGTGTGTTAATGGCAGGGAAGGGAAGGGGGAGGGGGTACATATTAAACACTTTATGTCTGTGTTAACTAAAAACAAAATAAAAACTGGCTTTCCATAAAACTGTAAAACCTGATTAAACTACAATATTTGGATAGTAGGAAAATGTTTAGGAACATATAAAGGAGGAGAAATATTGCATAGTAAAAAAAATCTTGCAGATTAAAAAAAAAATTCCACAAAAATAGAATTTTATCATCCAATATTTATTTTAGACAATCTTACAACAATTACTTTTAAAACTAAAACCGATATATTTAGTTTTTTTAAATCGGGCTCTCTGGTTAAAATGAAGTGAACTTACAGGTGATTGACAAGTGCAAAGGAGTCTAAGACATGTGCTGCTGCTCGAAATTTTATCAAAAACAGTTGTCTTTGAAGTGCATGAAGCAGAGAGGGAGGAAGGGCTTACACTAAAGTACGAATGAAAACGTTTGTTAAACAAAAAATTTAAATGAAAGAATGCTAGGCATCAAGTTTGACAACTAGGCATAATTTTGTGGTTGTGAAATGCAATAATTTAATTGCATTTGATGACTAACAACCACTAATTTCTAACCCTGGATTAATCTGATTAAAAATGTGATATTAAAGATTAACTGAAGTTAGAACAGTTTATGAGAATCCCTTAGAAACAATAATTCTGTATAAAAATCAAAACACCCTAGATCTAAATGCTTTCACTTCAAATCCTAGATGTTGACATCAAGTTATGCCATGCATGTGGTAATGTATCAACCAATGCAGATGGCAAACTCGTACTTTTTTATGGTAAGATTCTGAAGTTAGTTTTGAACATATAATTCTAAATAACTAGTTTTCTGGTTAATTAGTTTCCAGACAACAATTTCAAACTGTAGTTATAAATGTGTCTCATTTGTAGGGAAATTAAGTAAAAAAAATAACTGCATGCAATTTTTCATGGTAAAAACAAAAGAGACAGTGATAAACAAAAATTAAACATCTTAAATTGTACATTAGCCAAGGAAATGTGACATTACTTGCAACCTACACTGGAAATAAAAATGTTGGCAATGGGCTATCCCAGAAACAATGAACTATCCCTAGGCAACATTCTTTCTTTAAAAATGACTTTATTAGAAAAGGTTTCAAAATTCTGTGAACAGATTTCATGACTAAGAAAAAAAATAATCATGAAAGAAAAGTGGGATGAGCATATACACTATTTCTTGAATGAAGAGGGATAAAATATAGAACAATTTAGCTGACTTTAAAATTTAAATGACTGCTCTAGACACACAAATTAATTAAACAAACTATTGGAAGAAAATATTTACCTTTTTAAGATCTGGGGAGGTAATTTTTCCAGCATCTTCAGCTGGTGAAGCTGTCTTATCAGAACTCATAGTCTCTTGAATCTACTTCCCAGAATCAAGAAGTCACTAAAGAACAAAAATCAAAATATTATATATATATATATATATTAAAGATTTTTTGCAGACTTGCAAAGGTTGTGAATACTGTTTTTAATATTATTATATAAATGATTTTGAATATTAGTTTATTAATATATTACTATTATGAATAAGTTATGTATGGTATTTACTTTTATTGTTTCAATTTTTTTTTCTGTTTGAATTTAAAAATAAGTGTTTTATATATACAGTAGACTCCCTTAAATCCGTGACCCTAAAATCCACAAACGCCTAAAATCTGCATTTTTTTTCAGATGTAAATAATGAAATTTACAGTTAAGTTGCAGGAACAAAATTCAAGATGGCGCCAAAATCAGTGACTACCGCAATGTTTTTTTTATTACATTTTTTGTTAATCATTCTCTTTTGGTTATTGCAGCTGATTTATTACTAAATAAATTTACATTACTTTTGATTTTGATATAAATTAGCATATCTATATAAAAAATTCCAGGGTTCGAAATGGAAAATTCACGAGCCAGAACGCTGTTTTAAAATTATTGTTCGCAGATTTTTTTTTTTTTTTAAATATACACAAATTTATTTCTAAACATACAAAGCAGTATAAGAAAAGCATTCAAGACTCTAAATAACAATGAAAAAAGTTACAGAGAGTGCAATAAGCTATATATACTGATAATAGCATTAACACTGTTCTCCTTGCTTTTTTCCTTATTTCTTATGTCATTTCTAGTTTAAAATACCAGTCTTTTGTTTACTTTATGCATATTATATTTAACTACAGTTACATTAATAGTTTACTTTTATTCATCTTTATTTATTTAAACATGTAACTTACTTACCTTTTTCTCAGCAGTCTTTAACTTTAAATACTCTTTATTTAATTTATTTCTGGTATGTTTACTTCGTAAACATCATTAAGCCTTGCCATTCTCCGTATGTAAAAAACGAATAATGACGTATCGATCTTATGATCGGTTTACCACTAGATGGCAGCATAGGACTTTTGGAATCGAATTCAATTGATTTCATCGATAATAATTTAATATTTTTCTAAATTTTTATTTTACATAATCATTTTAATAATTACTTTTAAACTAATAAATTATTTTAATATTTTACTTATTTTAATGTTTCACTTTATTGTAAGCATTCATTATAATTTCCCTTGCTTAACTACCAATTAAATTAATGTTTCAAAAATGTAAACAAATCAATGACCAGAAATCCGTAAAATTCTAAAATCCGCACAACCTCTGGTCCCAAGCTCTGCGGATTTGAGGGAGTCTACTGTATTAACTTTCAACCATTGGCTACCCTATTTGTTATCATGTAAAATTCTTAATGGTATTATTAACCTTAATCATTTGATATAATATATTTACATGTGCACAATCTTATTTATGGTTTATTCGGCATTGTGATTCAAATTTAAGAAATTTTTTTTAGGGTAAGTTTAATTATTTTTATCAAATATACTATTTGGTCTTTCATTTCTTAGGGAATCTTGATGTTCTATGCTCACTTTTTTAATTCCTGTTTCACAGTCGATTGGATACAAAGAGTCAATTTCAGCTTATAGCATAATTCTCTACAGAAATCAACTGTTTTTTGCTTATATTTGTAAATCTTGTACCCCTGACAAAGTGATTTACAATATAAGCTTTATTCTGTATTGATCCACTTGTGTTTTCATTTGTAATTTTCATGCCATTTCTTAATACTACATAATTTAACTAGTATTTTGTTTCTTTTGTTTATAAATGGCAATTTCATAATATTTGGTTATCATATGTTTAAAGGGTTTAATTGTACAGAAAGTTTTATATAACTAACACTTCATGCACTCTTGATCAAAATAATAACTATAACTGTACCCAAAAATTCAGTCACAGTTGTAACATGTGAAGAAAGATGCAATATTTCTTTTACACATATTATTTATTTCATAAAATGTAAAATAATGCCTGCTCATTGTATATAATTATTTATTTACAAAACAGGCCCATAGCTAGGTGGGGACCAGGACGGGCAAAGCCTGACATGAAAAATTTTTGCCAATCCTATCCCGATTGACCCAAGACCCTGATCAAAACAATAAATTTCTGAACTTTTCTTTACCTTTGTTAAAAAATCTTTTTTACTAAACAAATAATAATGATTTTTAATCAAACAGACACTCATCTCCGCAAAACCTCTTAATTCAGCTTTAAACAAAAAATTTCTTTTGTAAAGCTTTTTTTTCTCTCATTAAAAGATCTGATGGAGAATGTGACGTGGGGCATTCCTCGCTTTGTTGCTTTCTAAAATTGACCTTACTGCCATCTCAAGTACAAACTAGAGACTTAAGAGGATACTCTTTAAACCCTATTATTCTCTAAACTCTTTGACTCAAACTAATTAGCTGAAGTCTGTGAAAATCATTTACTTTGTATAACTGCCACACATGAAATTTGTTGTAACCAGGCGTGATTGAAAGCAAAGGCTTGGATTTTCAGTTACACTTTTGCTACCAATTAGACCGGGAGCTGGCAGCATAGACAATCACCTCATCAAGTACACGGATGAAATTCTAGTATTAGTTAAATCTTGATTCACATATTAAAACACAATTGGTCTGCCAAGTCATATCTTGTTGGAAAACACCTGAAAACCCTATTTTAGTGGCTGACTCGTAGGTTTACCATTGTGTTTTTCTGCTCCCAGTTCTCCATGTTTTCATACATTTGGGTATATATAGGGTAAGGTGTTGTACCTCTGACCATATTGTTCCTTTGACCACCTAGGCTGTAGCGCTATCTAGCAGCATTTTATGAATTTTGGTATAATTGGTGCAAAGTTCCTTCACTAGAGGGCTTGTGCATCCTACTATGGATTATTCAAGTCAAAGGGCATTCCTGTGAATAATAGTAATCCATTTCAATCATAAAAATGTAAGTATTTATTTGTTAATGTTTTGCCTAATAATATATTTTGTGCTATGTCTGTTGATAGAAATAATTTGACATGGTAGCTATAGACTTTTATAAATATGGTGCGGCTTGTGAAAATGATTATTCTAACCCTAAAACTGTAGCATGTGTTGTAATTTGCACTAGTAAATTGTAAAAGTGTTGTACCTCTGACCATGATCAGTTGTTGTTCCTTTGACCAGGTCAAAGGTACAACACTCTTAAAAAAATTTCTAAACATTTAAACTTTTATGACTTACTTACTACAACTGTCTTGAAATTAGTTTAGGATATTTTTTTACTTCATTTTTTCATAGACTAGTAAATCTGCAGATCAGGAGCCTCAACGTCAGCTCTACAATTCATTGTGTTTAGCATCCTTTGAGTAATAATCTTTCTACAAAAAACGAAATTTAAAGTTTTGAAATTACATAAACATTTATAAAACGAAAAAATATTTCGAAGGTTTCTGACATTAGAAGCGTTAAATTAAACCCCTTGTTATGTAATGGTATTCTGAAAATCTCATGAGCTACTTATTCTGGTAATTTTTAGATAATAAAGTAGATTTCTTCAGGGGGGCAGAGCCCCCCTGAACCCCTTCGTAGTGTAATTTAATTTACATTTGTAATTATCAATTAATTGTGTTAATGTCCTTTAGTAAATTCTACCAATAGACGGAAACGTACATGAATTCTTTTCTACAGCCCTGTATATTACGTGAAGATTTTTACGCGTCGTCTATAACATTTAAATTTAATGCAGACAAAAAACCCTCTTAAAACTGCTCATATCACATTTCCGGGGATTAGTATGCATAGTGTGCACCATATATCCAGTTTCTGCGGAGTCCTGTATATGGTTCTATTTAAATTCTGCAAATATTTGTTAGTATACTAAATGTAATTGGGCTGGGAAATACATAACTCAAAAAAAAAAAAAAAAAAACACTGAAGCAATTCGCGCTCATTTTCATTTATACTTACGAATTCATTTGTGTATCCCTGTACATGGTCTATACAATATTTAAGCACTACTTATTAAGCACAAATTTACTTAAAGTTAAAACGCACACCATAATCGAAAATGCTCTTCAGCAATCATCCCTAATAGACCAGAACTGTATCCGAAATTTTTTATGTGACCCTATAAATGAACGATAAATACGATACAAATCATATTCAAGCTTCTTGTAGTCAACCACAGTAATGTAATTTAATTTCATAATGTTTGAATTAGTGCAACACAATTAACACACTGACGACAGGCAATTTAATTAAATCTGGGTTTAAAAACAGTAGAAGCTCCTCCCTCTTCTGAAAGTGTCTCGGAAATTGGTTTCTGAGATATGTTTTTCATGTTTATACAGCAGTAAATATCTTTCAATGTACGGATGTAATATATAATGTCTTACAATCTATAAAAAATATGGACAACACAATATAAATGTCTTTTCTGTAAGGTAGAAGTCATTCCCTTAGCCAATGATGTATTCTGAATAAAAACGAGAATTTTCGTTTCCCGTCGCTAATGTGTTAAAATAAGCTGTGAAGAGTTTTTTTCCTCCGTAGACCACATTTTAATCGACCACTTTTGTGTGACCCTGAAAAAAACATATGCTTTGCACCCCATATACTACAAAAATGTTTCAAAAATACATATCAATTTTATTATTTTGTAACAGAGTAACATCATTAAAAAACGCCACAAAAGGATTTTCTTCAAAGATTGTAATATTATGAATACTTTTGAGTTACCTGTACGCATGCTGTAAGTGCTACACATAACATATTTTATAGTAACCAGGTTCTAGTGCACCTTAATAAAGTATATAAATTTCATTACGTTTAAAATTGTGTAACTTTATTAAAATACACCGCAGACGATTTTTCCCAAAGACTATAATGTAACGGAATAGTTTTGAGTGCCCCTGTAATTAAGCTATGAATGCTACACTCTTCATTTTTAATACCAAACATACTTTGGCAAACCTCAATAACGTATATCAATTACATGTAATCCCGACTATATTTACGCAAGTTAGAGCACGTAGAGAAACACGGCAGGCGACAGATAGAAAAACTGAAGTCATAAATACTTTTCATCCATGTTGGAAAATGTTAAAAAGGATTTACATGCCTTTAACTGTACTTTTTTTTCACTTATAGCATGGTTAAACATTAGTTTAAACATCCTAATCCATGCGATAGCAATAACATATTAAAAGCCCCCCAAAATAGGCATATCTGGAGATCTATAAATCTACTGGAAAATAATTCATTATCGTGCCCACTGTTAATTGCATACATTGCATCGATTTGGCGCGATAAAATATTTTTTGTGATAGCCTTTTAATAGTACCTGCAACAAAATTAACGTAATTTACTAACTTCATTCATATTTGACGCAATGATAGGCTACTAATAACAGTCGCTAGGCAACGAAGAAAAGGAAAAAAAAAGAAATATGTATCATGTAAAACAAGAAAATTAATTTAAAAATTCTTTATATTATTGGAATACATGTATAAATGTCCCCAAAACATTATACACGTAAATAAAAAAATCTTATAGATATATTGATAAAACTTCAATATAATAGGAATAATTTAAAACCTTTATTTGGAATTTTAGTATCCATAATTTGACATTTAAATCCATTAATCAAACGTGCCATTTTCTTTCAACAAATCGAAATTTGAAAATCGTCTGACTTGCCGTAGAAAAGCATTATAAAGAAAAATAAAATCTTCCATATTTTCCGAACGAATGAACCAAATTTAACCAAAAACTATACAGCTACATCCGGGTATCTCACGAATATGCCCAATTAATTTCAAGCTGATCGGGTACTTTTTGCGGCAGTTATCGCGGAACAGACGGACAGACAGACAGACAGACAGACAGACAGACAAACGGAAATCAAAACTTTTCGTGTCTCCACAGTAAGTCTTCACTGACGTTTCGGCAATAATTTTTAAAAAAATATGTAGACTGGGGTAAGCACAGTTCATGTACCTCCTAAACTCATAGCCCTCAAAGGAAAAAAATAAGTTAGAGGGATAACGTCTGCCGAAAGGGGAACAACTATCACTATCATTACTGCTGTTAGTGCATCCGGAAACATCATCCTCCTTTGTTTGTTTTCCCCCTGTCAACTTCAAACAATTTATGCTTCACAGAATGCCTCTTGGATTAATCGGGGCTCCAAACCCGTCAGGCTGGTCAAATGAGACTATATTCCAACAGTTATTTCAATATTTTCTGAAAAATGTTAGACCTAGTACTGAAAGACCAGTATTGTTATTATATGATAACCATGAATCTCATTTACCATACCAATAATTGTTTTAGCCAGGCCATGGGCGTACCCAAGGGGGGTGCTGATGGGGCTACAGCCCCCCCCCGAAATTTTCGAAATTGATACGAAAAAATTGCTGGTTTTTTCTTTCCTTTTTGGGAAAATTTTTCATTTTTTTTCTATCATACAGCAAAATGGCCATTCTCATTAGTCCAATATTACTCCATATTGACTCCAAAGAAGAGAAAAGGAGCTGATGGGGGTTACAGCCCCCCCCTTCTCTCGAAATATTCAAAAATTAAATGAAAAAAGTGTTTTTCCCTACTTTTTTGGACAAATCTGTACCTTTTTCTTCTGTCATACAGCGAAATAGTCATTTTAGTTAATCCCATATTAGTCCACATTGACATCACAGCATGCTCAAAGATGGGGAGGGGGCTGATGGAATTACAGCCCCCTCATCTCGAAATAGTCGAAAATGAAATGAAAAAGTAGTGCTAATTTTTTTTATTTCTGCTTGAGAAAAATTTGCATTTTTCTCCTATCATTCAACAGACTCCCTTCCCTTTAGTTCCATATTAGTGCACAGTAACACTACATTATACCTAAAGATATAAAAGTGACAAATTGGGTTACAGCCCCCTCCCAAAATAGTCGAAAAATGAAATGAAAAAATGCTTTTTTTTTGTTTGTTTGAGATAAAATTTATAATATTTTTTTCTGTAATCCTTAGTTTTTTAGATAAATCTGTAATTTTTTTCTTCTGTCATACAGCGAAATAGCCATTTATGTTAGTGCCATGTTAGCACATTGACATCACAGCATACCGAAAGAAGGGGAGGGGGCTGATCGGATTACAGCCCGTCCTCCAAACTAGTCGAAAATGAAATGAAAAAAATGCTTTTTTCCCCCTTCTGTTTGAGATTAATTTGTAGTATTTCCCCCCCATCATTCAACAGACTAGCCGCTCTCTTCTCTTTAGTTCCATATTTGTACACCGTGACACCACATTATACCCAAAGAAGTGAAATGGGGTTACAGCTCCCTCCCAAAATAGTCGAAAAGGAAATTTAAAAAAATGTTGAATTTTGTTTCTTTTTGTTTGAGATAAATTTGCAACTTTGTTTTCTGCAATATAACGAACTGACATTCTGGTTAGTCCCGTATTAGCACACATTTACACCACAGTATACCCAAAGAGGGGAAGGGGCTGATGGGGTGACAGGCCCCCATTCAAAATAGTCGAAAATGAAATGAAAAAGGTGCTGATTTTTTTTTTCTTATTGTTTGAGATAAATTTGTAATTTAGATTTATGTTTTACCGCGGATTGGCCATTCTCGTTAGTCCCATGTTAGTCCACATAGACACCACAGCATACCCAGAGAAGGTGAAGGAGACTTTATTTTCGGTGGTGGGGAGAACAATGTTATAGATTTTAAGCTGCAATGACTTTCTTTTGAATGAAAGTGTATAAAAAAAAAACCCATTAACTCTTTCCAACTTGATTCGGTGTGGGGCGGTCTCAGAATCGGGCCCGTGCCTCTACCCCACGGATGATTCTGAGTGGAAAAAAAATTTCTGAAATTCACAGCAAATTTTCTGAAAGGTTACAGCAGAGGGGGAATCCCTTACCGGCGCCAATTATTTCCGTTGCTTTTTGCGTTAACACTGTTTTCATTTCACGTTGATTTCAGGCTGAGTGTAGATTCCTGCAAGTTGGGTTCGGGTTAACCAGACTTTTAAAAAGTCAGTTCAGCATATTACCTCAGTTTAAAAACTATACCTTTAATAATAAACATAGTTGTTTGTATGTGTGCTGTTTTCTAATTAGACCGCTGTGTTTTTCCCACTTTGTTTGTTACAGGTTTTATCACAACCCTTTTCCGAAATTCGCACTTTTTCTGCGATCCTTTGACGAAATCTGCGTTTTTCCGCGGTCCTTTGACGAATTTTGCGTTTTTTGGGATACTTTGACGAGATTTGCTTTTTTTACGCCGGCCTTTTCCGGAATACGTACTTTTTCCCCCGATCCTTTGTCGAATTTCCAGTTTTTTCCAGCGGCCTTTAGACGAAATTCGCGTTTTTTCAGCGGCCCTTGAAAGAAATTCGCATTTTCTGCAATATTTTGACGAAATTCGCGTTTTTCCGCTGCCCTTTGGTGGAATACACGTTTTTTACGTGATCCTTTGTCGAAATTTGCATTTTTCGCGTCTTTTTGACGAAATTCGCGTTTTTTCTGTGACCATTTGACAACATTCGCGTTTTTTCCGCGACCCTTTGGCGAAATTTGCTTGTTTTTTGCGATCCTTTTTCGAAATTCTCTTAAGGCTGTTCTTAACTGATCTGCTCAACAAGCGCAAAACGTTTTGACACATTTACAAATTCATTTTTTAACGGAAAGATGTAAAATTGGAAAGCCAGGCCGTGGAAGCGATTTGGAATTGAACTGTTTTTTCCATTTTTTTTATCACTAAGTTACCTATTGAGTTATAAGCATTTTTGATCACGTGACAAACACGATTTTTGCCCTTCACGGACTGGTTTGTCTGCTTTCTTCGGGAACTTTGGTTCAAGACGTCAACTTTGGCACCATTATGTCAAAGATCTATTGCGTTTGCAAAATAAACGGAAAAAAAAACTCGATTACATAATTTTGTGAACATCTAGACCTGCTAGTTTCATGCATTTCCGAACAAAAATAAAGTAAAACTTATGTCAGAAAGTTGCCGTTTTGTATTTGAGAACACTCTTAATTAAAACGGCCTTCGCGTTTTTCCGCGGCCCTTTGACGAAATTTGCAGTTTTTTTTGCGATTCTTTGAGAGTCGGTTTTTCTACGCGACCTTTGTCGGAACATGTACTTTTCGCGATCCTTTGTCTGATTTCGCATTTTTTTTTTCGCGGCACTTCGACGGAATATGCGTCTTTTTCGCGATTCTTTGTCGAATTTTGTTTTTTTCCCCGTGACTTTTAGAGGAAATTCGTGTTTTTCTGCTGTCCTTTGACGGAATACACGTTTTTTCGCGATCTTTCGTCAAAATTTGCATTTTCCACTGTTTTTTGACGAAATTCGCGTTTTTTCCGTGGCACGTTGACGAAATTCGCGTTTTTCCCGCGATCCTTTTACGAAATTCACGTTTTCTCCGCGATCCTGATCGACAGTTTTTTGTGATTTTCTGGCGAAATTCGCGTTTTTCCGCGGTGGAATTCTTCGACGGAATATGCGTCTTTTCGCGATTCTTTGTCAAAATTTGCATTTTTTCAGCGGCTTTTTGACGAAACTCGCTTTCTTTTCCGGGCCCTCCGACGGAATACGCGTTTTTTTTCGTGATCCTCCGTCGGAATTTGCGTTTTTTCAGCGACTTTTTGACGAAATTCGCGTTTTTTCTGCGACTTTTTGACGAAATTCGGGTTTTTTCCGCAATCCTTTGACGAAATTTGTGTTTTTTCTACGATCCTTTTTTGAAATTCGCGTTTTTTAAAACGGCCTTCGCGTTTTTTCGCGGTTCTTTGACGAAATTCATGGCTTTTTTGCGATGCTTTGACAAGATTCGCTTTTTCTACGCAGACTTTGTCAGAATACGAGCTTTTTTTCGCGATTCTTTGTCGAGTTTCACATTTTTTTCCGCAGTCGAAATTTGCGTTTTCTCCATGGGCCTTTGGCGAAAATCGCGATTTTTTGTGATTTTTTGGAGAAATTTTCCTTTTTTCCTCGGCCCTTCGACGGAATATGCGTCTTTTCGCGATCCTTTGCCAAAATTTGCAGGCTTTTTGACGAAACTCGCTTTCTTTTCTGCGGCCCTTCGACTTAATACGATTTATTTTCCTTGAACCTTCGTCGAAATTTGCTTTTTTTGACGAAATTCGCGTTTTTTCCGCCGTCCTTTGACGAAATTCGCGTTTTATTGGGATAATTTGACGAGATTAGCTTTATCTACGCGGCCCTTTGTCGGAATACGTCCTTTCTCTTGCGATCCTTTGTCGAATTATGCGGGTTTTTTTGCGGCCCTTCGACGAAATCGCGTTTTTTGCAATCTTTTGACGAAATCGCGTTTTTACAATCTTTTGACGAAATTCGCGTTTTTCGAGGCCCTTCGACGGGATACGCGTTTTTTTTCGCGATCCTTTGTCGAAATTTGCGTTTTTGCGGGGTTTTTTTGCGAAATTCGCGATTTTTTCCGCGGCTTTTTGACGAAATTCGCATTTTATTCACGATCCCTTGTTGAAAGTTACACTCTTTCCTCGTCTTTTTCACGAAATTCGCATATTTTTACGATCCTTTAACGAAATTTACGTTTTTTTGCAATCTTTTGACGAAATTCACGTTTTTTTGCAATCTTTTGACGAAATTCACGTTTTTTTGCAATCTTTTGACGAAATTCGCGTTTTTCCACAGCCCTTTGATGGAATATGTTTTTTCGACATCAATTGTCGAAATTCGCGTTTTTTCCGCGATCTCTTGATGAACCTCACTTTTTTTCCTGGAGTCGTTTGGCGAAATTCACGTTTTTTTCAGTGGCCATTAGACGAAATTCGCGTTTCCTCGCGGTCATTAGACGAAATTTGCGTTTCCTCCGCGGTCATTTGACAAAAATTGCATTTCCTCCGCGATCATTTGACGAAATTCGTGTTTTCTCCCCGATCCATTTACGAAATTTGATTTTTTTGCGATCCTATGACGGATTTTTTTAAATTTTTGAAACCTCATGCCTTAATTTTTTGGAAATTTCGGAACAGAATCACCCCTGCCCCCCCCCCCCCCGTTCCCCTCTCTGGCTGCGCCCCCACTCCCTCCCCCATTATTGTGAAAAATGATTTACGTTTACAACAAAATTCAACGTGTTTCGTAAGATATGGAACGTTATGGAAATTTAAGTCAGCCCCCCCCGAAATAAAATCCTGCGTACGCCACTGAGCCAGGCTAGTGGTGTGACTAATGATGTTTCATCCACACTCTAGCAATAAAATGCAACCCCTTGGTAAGGGTATTTTTAAGGGTGTGCTAAGGGTGTCCTTTGAAAGACTTTTATAATCAAGCTGTAAATAATTGGATGGTTGCTCCAGGAAATGTTAGAAAGCCTGTTTCAATCTATAACATTGCTGGACATGCAGGCACAGCAGATTCTAATGCCGCAGTTCCAAACAATATTATGAAAGGTTTTTTAAGGTTACAGGGCTTGTGCCTTTCAATGATAATGTTTTCTCTGATGGCGAATTTCTTGCAGCTACTGAAACAGACAGACTGGTGCTGAATGAAACTGATTTTGATAAACCATCAGCGGGTGGTGCAGCTCAAACTGACAATACCATTCCTCAATGTAGCAGTTTAAATTTATCGCCACTTATCATAACACCTGAAATTGTGAGACCTCATTCAAAAGTGCAAGCAAGGAAAATGTCAAATAGGGGTTGGCATAAAGGGAAATCTCGTATCCTGACTGATACTCTTGAAAAGCTAATTATTGAAGCTGAAAAAACAAACAAAAGCAACACCCCGCCTAAATGCAAGAAACAATGATATTGAATAAAATGATTTTTTTCTTCATTGTTGCGTTGTCTAATTGGCTGGTCAGAGGTACAACAACCCATGATCAAAGGTACAACTATGTATTGTACCTTTGACCACAATGTTATTATTTTTTTTAAATGAAATTAAACATAATAAAATTAATTCTAGAAATTTGAAAAAATTACATATGATAAACCAGATGATACAGATTATAATAAAACAAAGAAATTGAATTTAGCCTTAATAGTTAAGCTACAAAAATTAAAATATTGCAAAGTGGTCAAAGGAACACCACCTTCCCCTACACTTCCATTTTAAAGCCACATGATACCATACCTTTGCACAGCTAAATACTTTTAGAAAAATCAACAAATAGATAAGCATGTATGTAAGAACCACCCAAATATCAGTCACGCTCAAGACCCTTTAAAATGTCTTAAGGGTCCTGTCCCTGCCGGCGAAGACACTCACGAGCTAATGCTAATCCTATGGGGAGGGATTTTTCTAATATCTCATTTGCATTTCGACATTTTTAAATAATTTTTTTTGCATTGGATAGCTGAGGTCCGTCTCTACAGCGCACCTTGGTTACTTTTTCGATTTTGGTCGCAGATATGTTTAATAAATTTACTTTCATTTTCAAAACCGGTTCTGAAAATAAAAGTGTCATTCTAAAAAATATCTGCAAGCAAAATCGAAAAAGTAACCAAGGTGCACTGTAGAGACGGACCTCAGCTATCCAATGCACAAAAAAATATTTAAAAATGTCGAAATGCAAACGAGATATTAGAAAAATCCCTCCCCATAGGATTGGCACTAGCTCGTGAGTGTCTTCGCCGGCAGGGACAGGACCCTTAAGGTGCCCTTGTATGCCAGTTACATAAATTAAATAACTGGAATGAAATCTTAATATAACATGATAAATATACATGATCTTCAGAAGAACCAATGACGTTAATGATAAGATTGCTCCGAAATTTGATTTTAATAAGTTATGATACTACAACTACATATTACTAATTAATAAATGAGTCATTTCATGTCAAATCAACACAATTTCAGACCAAAATCTCCCTTGACCTCTCAGATTTTGATGAAACTTGATTTATCACGTGTCTTCACATAGTAGTGAAAGAAAACACTAAAATTATTTTTTTAATGTATTCCATTTTAATTTTATTAACAATTAATTAAAGCATTTTTCATTAAAATTTGCTACATCTGGAATTACTTAATTGCCATTTTCTCAAAAACTAAATGTGATAAATCTTGGTTTATATATCATTTTAAAGCTCTTTTTATGGTCTTTAATTTGATATGCAACGTGGTTAAATTTATTAAAATTTATTTTTTTTTAATTCAAATTCAAATTTTAATTTTAAATTTCTCAAAAAGTGACATTTTTAAAATTTTCAAAAAGTTCTCAAATTGACTTCATATTGCCCTTATACATTTCCCCAAGTTTTATGATGGGATCTCTATCAGATCAGAAGATACATAAAGTTGAAGTTCATATGTAAAGTGAAAATTTTAACTTGCATTTCAATATTGTTATTTTCAACTGATGACAAAGTGGGGAAAAAATTATATAAATGCCACAAACTAACATTTTTCACATTTTAAATAAATATTTCCATTTTTTAAATATATTAGAACATAAACAATAAGAAATGAAAAGTTGGAGTGAGTCGACCAATGCCAAACATCAAAGACTATGTATTGACTGCTATTTTTCGAACTGTGTCTCTTCTCCTGGTGTTTATGACATTAAAAAAATTTTGGAAGATGGATCGCAAAAGAATTTGAAACACAAAATTTAAGCACGTAAGCAGCAAAGTGCTTTTAAATGTTATGTACTAAGGAGAATTTATTAACTTTAGAAATGGCTGTAGTTTGCGACTTTTCATAAAATTATAGTTTTATCTTATAAAACGAAGCACAGTCATACCCCCAGTGGCAGAAAATTATGGTTGTGTCTGCGACAGCAATTTAGTGAAATGAAAATTGTCTGTGGGAGTAGCATGTTTCAATTTTCTTATTATGAACAAGAACATTATAAGCGTTAAAATAAATAGAATTCTTACTGATTAACATTATAGAAATATAGCTACATTTTAATTATAATATAACCTAATTAATTTATTTTTCCCGCTATCCTTTGAAGAAATTCGCCTTTTTACCACGATCCTTTATGAATTTTGCGGGTTTTTTTTTTTTTTTTTTGCTATACTTTAACAAATTTCCCGTTTTTCCACAGCGATCCTTTGACGAAATGCATGTTTGTTTGCTATCGTTTGACGAAATTTGCGTTTCTCCCCCGATCCTTTTATGAAAATCGCGTTTTTGTTGCTGTCCCTCTACGAAAATCTCGTTTTTTTGTGATCCTTTGACAAAATTCGCATTTTCCCCCGATATTTCACAAAACGTGTGTATTTTTGTGATCCTTTGAAGAAATTCGCTTTTTCCCGCAATCCTTTAAAGAAATCCGCGTTTTTCCGGAATTCTTTGAATAAATTCAAGTTCTATCCGCGATTCTTTAACGAATTTTGCGCTTTTCCGAGATTCTTCGCAAAATTGTGTGATCCTTTGACAAAATTCGCGTTTTTTAGCGACGTTTTGGCGAAATTAGAGTTTTTTTGCGATCCTTTAACAAAATTTGCGTTTTTTCCTCATTTTTTGACAATATTTGCATTTTTTCCGTGATCCTTTCGCGAAATTGACATTTTTCTCTGCAAACGATTAAGGAAGATTTTTTTTTCGGCGATCATTTGTCGAAATTCGAGATACTTTTTTTTTAGTCTGCAGGTGCCTTGAAAAGTCTGCGACGCCCGTCGCAGCGTGGCGCACATTCTGCCACGGGGGTCATACCATTGGAACAAATCACTATACATCCATTTGCAGTATATTTTAAAAAAGAAAATGAAATTAAGCATTGTGTCTTGTCACCTCAGAATGTCTTGAACATAATACCATAGCTGTATATACATTTCAGAAAAAACTTATCCAGTTTTTAAAATCAAAATTCTATGAAGTGAAGAAACTTTACTATTTTACAGATGGCAATGCAGCCCAATACAAAAAAAAAAAAATCACAGATCTTTGCTATTACAAGAATGATTTTGGAATGAATTGAATTTTGTTATGTAACCCAAACCCAAGAGGAATATATTAAAACTGAGCAGCACATTGAACACAGGCTCGGCCAGACTGTGGCAGCACTTAGTACCAGAAAAATTTGCTTCAACATGTGGGACGAAAATAAAAACAAAGATACTTTCATTATTGAACTCATCAATGTAGAAACCCATGCAATTATTCCCGTTGAAGAAAAATTGGATTTTGAAAAATTAACTCGCTACCTTGTTTCTTACTACAATGATGCATGGTGGCTGTGTTATATTTCAGACGAAAATCAAATAAAGGTTACCTTTCTTCATCCACCAGGACCAGTCCATTCTTTTTGTTAACCTTCGGCACCTGATGTTCTGTGAATTTCATCAACTGATGTCATTTACAAAGTAAACCCTACTACACCAACTGGTCGTACATATACTCTGCAACCGGATGAAAAACAAACAAGATTGAAAAAAAAATTACAAATTTCTTACTATCATGAAAAGACCAAGTCTAATTTATTTTTGAATAAATAAATTAAAAAATTATTTTACTTTGTGAGGAGGGCACAAATATCTTGCATATAAATCAGAAAATGCATTCCACATAAAATGTATATGTATCTATATGTAAAAATGACATTGCCAATGTAATTAAAATCTTTCATAGCATATTTTTATGTACTATTTACCATCAATTATTTGAAAACAAAATGTAATTTATATTTTATTATCTGTATTTAAAAAGTGATCTTTATAAAAGTATTTATAAAATGATAGTAAAAATCTAAAAAATATAGTAAAAAATCCCCTCTCAGGGGCAAGTAATTGTGTTTTTATAATAATGAACTTACAGCGGAATTTTCAAAAAACATTTCTTTGAAAATAAAGAAAGTCAACTTTACAACTATTTCCACCAAAGTTATAAAAGTAAAATTTATTTAAAAGTTTTCTGTACAAATCTTGATTAAAATTAGATAAGATATAATATATCCCACTACCATTTAAGGGGTTAAGTACATACAAAATGTTAAGTAGTTATAAGAAATATTAAACATGTAAAATATAAAGGGAGCCATCTTAAATTTAAAAAAATGAATTACTAGTTTTTATACGAAGTATTTGTGTCTGATATACTACCTTACAAAGGAAAATAAATTTTTAATTTATATATTCGAAAATAAATTGAGCTTGATCTTGTAATATAAAAGGATCTATAGTGTTTATAAGGTACCTATATATTCGTGAATTATCAAATAATAATATCCAATTTTCATTTCTTATTGTTTATGTTCTAATATACGTAGAAAATGGAAAGGTTTATTTAAAATGTGAAAAATGTTAGTTTGTGGCACTTATATAATCTTTTTCATTACTTTATCATCAGTTGAAAATAAAGATATTGAAATGTAAGTTAAAATATTCACTTTACATATGAACTTCAACTTTATGTATCTTCTGATCCCATAGAGATCCCATCATAAAACTTGGGGAAATGTACAAGGGTAATATGAAGACAATTTGAGAATTTTTTGAAAATTTTAAAATGTCACTTTTTGAGAAATTTAAAATTTAAATTTGAATTTTTAAAAAAGATTATTTTTTTATAAATTTAGTCATGTTGCATATCAAATTAAAGGTCATAAAAATAGCTTTTAAATGATATATAAACGAAGTTTGTATCACATTTAGTTTTTGAGAAATTGGGAATTAAGTAATTCCAGATGTAGCAAATTTTAATGAAAATGCTTTAATTGATTGTCAATAAAATTAAAATGAAATACATTAAAAAAATTAATTTTAGTGTTTTCTTTCAGAACTATGTAAGGACACGTGATAAACCAAGTTTCATCAAAATCTGAGGGGTCAAGGGAGAAAAGGTGTGTTGATGTGACATGGAATGACTCAAATATCTTTTATTTTGGATATATTGTTGCAGCTTTGATGGCAAGAACAAATAATACTTTTTAAGGGATGGGAAGATATATCATGATCAAGTTAATGAAACATACAACCCACAATTATTAACATGATTTCAACATCTGTAATCAGAAACAATAACTCATTTTATAATATAAAATTAGATTACTTGACATCAATTTTTATCCCTAAACAAAATAATGGCTTAGATGTGTTATTATCCCTCCATCCGCCATCTTGGATTTTTTTTCTTGCGTGAAAAGTCCTTTTCTGCCAAGTAGTAAATGTCGCCAATGGTTAAATATTGTTGATAGATTAATATAATATTAAAAAAACTGGAATATAATAATTATAACTATTAATTAAAAAACAGTTTTTAATTCACGCCCAAAAAAATCCAAGATGGCGGATGGAGGGATAATAACACATCTGTTCCATAATAATAATAATAATAATAAGCAGTTTTACTATAGCCCATAATACTAAATTGTGAATCACATATATTTTTTAAATAAACATTTTATGTCCCATAAAGTGAAGAAGAAGTTCAATTTAGGGATTTTCACAACACTTACCAAAGATTACTGAAAGTTTTTATATGCATAACAAATAAAATTAATTTCTAGTACATTTTTTTAATATTTGCCAAAAATATTTTAAACACAGATCTTGGCTGTGCTACAGTCTTATTCCGGGTTTGTGTTCCATTTAAAACATTATGAGAAACCCTGATTCACTAATAGTAAAGCTTAAAATCAATCAATAAGAATGTGAGTCAACTGAGAAAAGCCACAAGTCATTAACAAATATATTAGTATATTAAAATATTGAAGTATTACACACATGTTAGTGGCTGCTTTTATACTATAACAC
Organism: Maratus speciosus; assembly: GCA_963932465.1. Classification (NCBI taxonomy): domain Eukaryota; kingdom Metazoa; phylum Arthropoda; class Arachnida; order Araneae; family Salticidae; genus Maratus; species Maratus speciosus. The sequence continues at coordinate 337,410,366 of OZ010787.1, read as the reverse complement.
TTTCACTAGCAGTTAACATAATATTATTATGAAAACTGAGATATTATTTATTCTATTTTTACATCTCTTTTAGAAACTAAATTGGTACCTATCCATAATTGAGTTTTAGAATTGCACCGTTATAGTTTATAGCATGGATAATCGGTTATATAAATAATAAAACAATAATATCACTAAATCTGAATTTAATTACATGAATTTTTATTCACATTGCTAACAAGGCGTAAAACGAACAGAGTGAAAAAATACCCAGACCAGGGTTCGGATCTGGATCTTTGGTTAACGCTTAACCAAAGATCCAGATTCGAACCCTGGCCTGGGTATTTTTTCACTCTGTTGGTTTTATGCCTTGTTAGCAATGTGAATAAAAATTCATGTAATTAAATTCAGATTTAGTGATATTATTATTAACCTCAACCCTGCAATAAACATGAGTCAAACAAAATTAACCCAGCATTGATGAATATAAATATAATATATAATTTCTCGGGCATATTACATAGTTTCAATTATTATATGATGACGTGAGTTTCAAAACTCGCCTTATCCAGATAATCAAGTTTTGGTAAATCGTGAAAAACCTCTGACTGCATACATTGGTTTTCGTTGTAAAGCAAGATTTTATAATGCCAGAAATAATACATGATAAAGCTATTTTTTTTTTTTTTTTTTTTTTTTTTTCTGTGGATTATAATATTTTTTTGATGCAGGTGCACTAATAGTTAATAGATTGATAAAGAAAACTCGACTTTTTAAATTTTGGATAAGGTGAGTTTTGAAACTCACGTCCTCATATACAATAATATTACTTTGAGAAAAATACATATTTTCTTCATGGAAGATTTTACATCAAGAATCAAAATTAGAAAATTTTAAAAAGTTAACTCTTTATCCCAGAAACAGAATTTTCTGCATCAGTCTGCAGCAAACTAAAATTTATCTGCGACCTAACAGTGCTAGATTAAGTTTACTATCATAAGAAGTAACAAAAACCCATAAAATAAGCAAAATTTGCATTTATAAAGAAAATATAATAAAAGGATACAACAAATACCATAAATCGAGAGACTTAAAGTAAATTTCAGCTATTTTTTAAGCCCAGTTTTTCTTTTTAAGCTGGTGGATTAATCTGCAAGGTTTAAAATAATCTGCAGCACCTGCTGCCGTGCTGCACTGTTTCTGCTACTGGGCTCTATATAATACAGATTACAAGTGAATTTTTAAAGACCTTTTTCTCTTTCAACTTAGCAACTAAAGCAATCTAGCACGTCTCTTAATCGCTTTTATTGCTGATATAAGTAATAACAGGAATGGGGTATGGGAGAACAGATAACAAAAATAAGACATTTTTGCAAATGAATTTTTTTTTTTTTTTTTTTGAGGGGGTGCGGGATTAACATGCAAGTCAATTATTCAATTGCTGTTGTGAAACTTTGTTAACTTTCTGCAACTTACTAGTAAGCAAAAAACCTAGCTATTAATTAATTATATAGGCAACAGACAAATGATGCAAGAAATACTGAAATGGGTACAATACAATTAATCCATGCAATTTTACAGTAGTTTAGACTTGCAAGTCAGAAATGCTAAGTAACAGTATATGTTCAATACAAGAACAAAAATTTCATATATTTTAAAAGTTACTCCCATTCCAATTGCGAAAATATTGTCATTTCCTATAAATTTGACTTGTTTCATACTATCAATTATTATTATTAATGAAATTAGTTTATATACTTAGCAAAGATTTGTTAAATAAACCATTTTACATGAAGTTTAAATTTAATCTAGCCAATATTCACTTTGAGAGAATAAGAATGCATTACTGTTACTTTTTTTTTTTTTAAGATAAAATAAAATAAAACTGAACAAGTTAGAAAATGCACTTGAACATCTACAGAGTGAACAAAATAAATTCTTTAAATTGTTAGAATAAAGACGTCACGCTCATATTTACTGAAAATAGTGAAATCTTATTTTCTGTAAACAAGGTTGTTAAATATTATTAGAAAAAATATATATTTTTGCATGAATTAATTATAGGTTTTTCGGTAACGTTGATTCTTACATTATTAAAAAAATAAAACACACTAGTTGCATTTCATAAGTTTGAACTCATGTATAAAATTCCGGATACTATGTTGAAACCATAATTCGCAGTAAAAAGTTTATAACTTTTTTTTTTCATTCTGATATTTTCACAGCAAATAAAGCTAAAAAGATTATTTAAAACATCAGAATAAATGCAGATTACTTACCTTAAAAATCAAAAAGAGGCACTCAAAACTTTACGCAATGAAAAAATAGCGGCGAATTTACTCTATTCCTTAAACCATTTCTTAATCCGTTAATCCCCCGATCTGCTAAATCCTGACAGTTATCAATTTCAATTTATAAAAAATTAATCTTGCAAAGGATTACCAGGTAAATCAAGCCTCAAACCAGACAAAACATTGAACTATTCCGTAATAAAAAGTTTTGCAATTAATACGAAACTCCACACAAAACATAAACAAAAGAAAACAAAACTTTCATTTCATAATGAATAGTAAAAAAGTTAATACAACTCACCCTCCATCACAACTAAATGAACATAAAACGAGACCGAAGCTTTAAATTTTGTTTACAAGTTTCTAATATGTTTGGATTCATCTCATAAATGATTATCATAATCCATTCAGAGACACGCGTGTCGGTAATCAGAAGTCATCGTTCACATTGACCTTCGTTAACTGTTTCCGTATAGTCGGAGTGTGATATAAACAAGGTTGCTAATATGAAAAATCCGATTCTAATATTCAACTGGTACACAATGTAAGATGTAAAATATTCATAACTATTTATCTGGGAGAGCGTTTGAAGGAATATACAGACAAATGATTTTCCGAAGGGGCAGGGGTTGTTATCCAAAATATATACTGTAAAAATGAAGTATAACAACTGATAAAGCTAAACAACAGTAAGTGAGATTAGTAACCTCGAATAATTTCATCTTACATTAAATCCAAACAAAAATTTAAAAACCTATAAATAATCTGTTATTAAGCTAACCAGTAGGTAATACGAGATCCAGGAACGATCAGCTGCTCCCCTAAATGGGCGTGGCAAAATGAAAGCAGCTATCCTCCCACCCACCATATTTGGTACAAAAATTTAAAAAAATACAGTATTACGTGGTAAACATATAAATCTGTTAATTTTTATTTTATAATAAGCTGTCAAAAACTAATATCAAAGTTCTGCAAAAGCAAAACAATACTCTTTTTTTTTTTTTTTTTTTTCATATAAGTATATAAAAGTCCGCCTACTAAAAGAGGAGTGCATAATTTAAAGACCACCAGTTGGAGGTCATGTGTCATAATATTGAGTGTATATTATTAATATTGTGGTTATTAAATTTGTTTGGGAAATTCAGGTCGTATGTCTTTTTCAAAAAATCATTTACTGAAAATAATATCACATTTTTCGCAGTATTTTTATGCGGAATTGTAATTTCAAAATAAGTATGTAAATGTATTAATCTATTATTTATTTAGTTATTAGACACTTTATTGTTCCGTAATAGAGGTTGGAATATAATTTTTCCTAATGCAATGAAAGATTTTTTTTAAAATAAAACTGAAATTATTTTATTATTAATATTTTTTAAATTTGAAAACTGGATAAAAGTAGAGATAACGAAATGTTATGTATTTAGCCTCAGGTCATTTACAATAAACAAGAGTTCGAAGGGAATTAAAAATCTTTGCTGCTTACAGATGCAAAGTAGGAAGCTCTGCGATTTTATTCTTTGTCTCTCGAAAAGTATTTCATAAAATAAAGTTCGAAATATATTATTTAAGTTCAAAGCGCCATCTTTTGAGAAAAGTGTAAAACTTTTCTCTCTAATCATGTTAAATTTACGCTTTTTCAAATTAAACCAAATACATTTTCTCATGATTGTTTTAAAAGTTCTAAAAAAAAACTATTAGTATTTACATATATGATTTATTGAGGAGAATAAACTATTAACTGGTACAATAATTGAGGAGGATTGGGGAGAAACTCTTGAAATACGAAATAAAAATCCTATTTTATCAATAAAGGGAGATTTCACCAAAATTGTAAGCATTTGTTAAAGTCTTCAATGACACGTCTGAAAACCATCATTTTAAAAACGATTACTTGAAAACAAAAGGGGAAAAAAATGAGAATTATAAGAAAAGCTGCAATGCACTTTTAATTGTTTCAGTTCTATAATTCAAACAACACGGTAAAACATATTTTAATTTTAGAAAGATGTAATTGCTAGTTTTTGAGAAACTACCTTGATTTGATGAATGTTTTGCTAAATACATTTATATAAACTGTGAGAAAGGATGGCAAACTAATAAGAGATAATTTTAGAAGATAAAACTGCGTATTTGCAAGATCAATTTTTGGTGCTGCCATCTGTTAGTAATTTACAAAGTTGTCAGTATTGATTGGTTGGTTAAACAAATGGGACCCTTGATAGTGCCTCCTCATGTTCGAACCACTGAGTTCCATACATAGGCCGATATCCAGGTAGATATTTCGCAATTAGCGGGACGAGACGACCATCAGAAGTAGAGATCTGCACGGGCCGGGCTCGGGCCGATTTTCATTCACGGCACTCGGGCCGGGCCATACTTTTTTCTGAAGGCTCGGGCCGGGCCAGGCCTAACTTAATTTTTCTGTACAGAGCCGGGCCTTGTTTATTCCTAGTCTTCACGGCCCAAGTCCTTTTCAGTCCTAGTTTTGAGCCAGACCGTATGAAAATCATTGTCTGAGCGTAGCCTGGTCCATTTAAAGGTCAGTTAAATTAAGCCTGGCCCAAAAGTTTTTGCAAAAAATGCATACATTTTTGAATCGCCATTATTCTACACTTAAACATTAAAATTTATTATTTTGAAAAGAATAGTAGATTTCTACGCATATTAAAATATAACTAAATTAAAATACAGTAAAATGTGTGAAAAGGAACCTGCCTATGACGGAACCCTGTTTTAAACTGAAAAACGGGTTGATCCATGTAAAATTAATATACTAATAAGTAAGAAAAGTATATATAATACATTTACACTTGCTAAGAAGGGAACTTGTCTATAACGCATTTCTTTTTTCTATGCAATTCCATCTTAGAAGATTTTACTGTATAGCATTTTTCCGATTTTTAACACTTCTATACATGGAATATGGATTAACAATATTAATGATAACTGAAACATTTACATACAAGAAAAAGAGATTCATTTTAAAAAAAAATATAGCAGCCTGATGCACTTCTATAAAAATAAAGATTATAAACATGAAAAAAAGTTAAGATAAATATTTTTGGTCGGAACTCCTCGTACGAGACAAATTCTTAACCAATTCGACGTAAAAATCAATGTTTTGTAGAAGTTCACTCGGGCCGGGCCCGGGCCGAGATTTTAACTTTTTTCCGGGCCGGGCCAATATTATTTTTTCTAGGGGCCGGGCCCGGGCCGAACTTTTAATTTTTGTATCGGGCCGGGGCGATTTTTTTCTCTATGAGTCGGGCCGGGCCCGGGCCTGGAAATGTCGGCCCGTGCAGATCTCTAATCAGAAGCCTACCCCTTTTGCAAACAGCGAAAAGCTCGCAAAATTGCAGGTTTCTGATTGGTCAATTTTGTTTCGCTAACAGCGAAAAATCCATCTAGATTTCGGCCTATAGAGCAGTTCACATCACTTGACTTTTACCGTTGAACAATGAACAAGCTGTAGGACACACAAATAGAAAAAAGCGTTGATAAAGGTAGCGATAGCTGTCCTACAGCAGCAGCGAAAACCTATTCGTGACGTCACCTTGCACATCTCATAGACTTCTAATGGACTTTACCCACGAATGGCAACAGCCACGCCTCTGCGGGTATATACCCTCCGAAAAAGACTGTTTATTGGATGAAGGGGAAGCAGTCTTAAAATGTTCTTCACGCCTATTGATGTTTTTCTTCTGTATGCCCGCGGCTGACGTCGCATTTTTTTAAACTGATTTTTATTTACACATACATCTGACTTGTGTGCTTGACATCTAGGTCCGCTTATAAGTCATCGTCAATATACAGGGACGAGATAGCACAATGAAATTTACAACACAGAGAAATAACATCCGGGAGCTCCACAAAGAGTGTGCAATGGAGCCAGCGAGAGTCGAACTCGCAGACCTCTGCCGCTCTCAATGCTTGGTGGCTGGCAGCGCGGTGTCCTAACCGCTCGGCCACCGAGGTCCCTCTGACGTCGCATAGGTAAAGTCCATTATAGCGCCTGGAATATATAGTGTGAAAATTGGCTATCCCTGTAATACTTAAAAAATGCTAAAATATTGTATCCCTTAAATGTGCAACGACGCTGCTGAAATATACAGATCGCAGCGACATCTGCAGAATATTTTCTACAACTGCAAGATATTGCTAGTCTATACAATGTAATACATAAATCCCACAGATGTCGCTGCGATCGACACTTGGGATTTTAGCAGTATCGTCACATTTAAAGGATACCAATTTTTAGCGTTGTTTGGATGGCATGTTTCCACACTAGGTATTCTGTACTTCTGTAGACGCTGTACTTCTAATATAACTGGGCGTAGAAACAATGACGGATCTAAGGGGGGAGGGCGAAGGGGAAATCGCCCCTCCCCTTGGGCTAATAAAGGGTTTGCAAAACGACATTATGCATCCTCACCGGAAATGACTCGGGGCGAAGCTCGAACCCAGCGCGGCCAGCCCCGGGCCGCGCCAATTTAAATTCACGAGGCACGGGCTGGGTCAGATCTTCTCTGAGCTCGGCCGTGTCCTGATCTTACATTTTTCTGCAGAATCGGGTCGGGCCAGACTTCTTTTTTCTTCCAGTTCGAGCCTGGCCTGGACTTCATTCTTTCTAGAGGTCTGCACTGGCCAAAATTTCCAGGTCGGTGCTCGGCCTGGAATAAAAGCTAAACGTTCGATCCGTCTCTGAGTCAGCCCATATGATAAGCATTATTGGCCCGACCGCGACCCGTGTACTCCTCTAAATTCTTATCCCCGAGCCCAAGTTGGGCTGGCATCGTACTTATTTGTTTTTCGTAAAAATTATATTTATGTTGTACATTTGTTTAGAGAAATCTTTAGAAATCTTATTTAGTTTGATAAGTTACAGAGATGCATTTTCAAAAATCTACTTTTTTTCTTTGTAGAGCTTTAAAATTATGATCTTCTTTTATCATCCGTTTCTTTCATTCTAAACTGATTTTCTTACTGGATTTTCATTTGAATGTAATTGTCTAAGTCATATCAGGCATTGTTTATATACATGGTTGCTTAAATAGTCATTCATATGATTGTTTTTCTGTATTTATGAATTTCGAACGTAATCTGAAAATAAAGTACAAGCATAAGTAAGTGTGCTTTATGAATAATTTTAATTGCATGATGCAGACCAGGCTCGAGTCGATTTTTTAGTTTTTATACTTAGCCGTGCCAATAATTTCTTTCTGTGGGTTGGACCTGGAAATTTCATCCCGGGTAACCTCTAACCGACATTTCGAAGCCAGCTTTAATTTTTTTTATGCTTTTTTCAGCCATCATCCCACTGCTACTGAATATACCGGGTGTCTTAAAATAGACTAACTGATTTTAAAATTCAATAACTTGCAAATGGTGATGTTTTTAAAAAAATAATTACAGGACAGTTATGTAAGATGTCAGGAGCAGGGGTGATTCTGTTCCGAAATTTCAGAAAATTTAAGGCATTCGATACCAAAAATTAAAAAACTCATCAGTCCGAAAACTCGAACAAAAAAAAATAATAATAATCGCGTATTTTGACAAATGGTCGCCACAAAAAATTATTTTCGTCAATCGTTCGTAGAAAATATCTTCAATTTCGGCAAAAAGATCCTGCAAAAAAAGTGAATTTGGTCATAGGGCCCCGGAAAAAAATGCGAAATTCTTCAAATGATCGCGGAAAACGCGAATTTCGTTAAAGGGCAACAAAAAAACTCAAATTTCGTCAAAGGAACGCTGAGAAAACGCGAATTTAGCAAATAGCCGCGAAAAAACGCGAATTTCCTCAAAGGATCGAGAAAAAACGCCAATTTCGTAAAAGGGTCGTGAAAGAAACGCAAATTTCGTCAAAGGGTCGCGAAAAAAATTTCAAATTTCATCAAAGGGTCGCGGAGAAAACGCTAATTTCTTCAAAGAATCGCGGGAAAAAGCGGCTTTCATCAGAGGATCACTGAAAAAATGTGTATTTCGTCAATAGATCGCGGAAAAAACGCGAATTTCGTCAAAGGGTCGCGCTAAAAAAGCGTGAATTTTATCAGTGGGCTGGGAAAATACACTAATTTCTTCAAAGGGTTGCGGAAGAAAAGCAAATTTTATCAAAGGGTCGTGGAAGAAATGCGAATTTCATCAAACGGCGGCAGAAAAAGCGCGAATTTTATCAATGGGCTACGAAAACATGCAAATTTCGTCAAAGGGTCGCGGACGAATTGCGAATTTTATCAAAGAGTCGCGGAAAAAATACAGTGGTCTCTTTAGAAAACAGCCCACATACATACATCTATGTTTATTATTATAGGTATAGTTTTTGATCTAAAATAATATACTAAACTAGCTTTTAAAAAAACAGGTTAACCCAAACCCAGCTTGCAGGAATCTACAGTCAGCCTCAAATCGACCCGAATCGAAAACAGCTAACCCGACCTACAACAAAAATAATTGAATCTCCCCCCCCTCGGTTTCACCGTTCAGAAAATGTCCGTTATGAAGCTTTTACTGTATATAGTTTTTATTTAAAAAAATATTTAGACTTTCTTTTGAAAAATCGGGTCAACCCGAATCCTTCTCGCAAGTGTAAAAACCCAATTCGAAACTGACCCAAATCCGAAATAATGTTGTCAATCTGCCCCAAACCCAACGCGCTAGGCGTAGCTAAAACGTAGAAGTCAACACGACCAGCAGCAAAATATAGTAGTCAACCTGACCCAAACCCGACCCGCCTCAAAAAGGAGAAGTAACACGACCCGCAGTGAAAAAAATTAGCCCCGACCCGCGCATCAGATTGGAGTTTCCAAATTTCTAAAATCGCCTCCTCTTGAGGACTCTCGAGTAGAAATGGTAACCTTTTCTTGAAGCCGAGATCATGCTACCCACCATCACGTGATGGTGGGAGGATAGCGCGCCAAACCGGTTTTTCCCTCCAAAAACTGTCACTGGATTTGCCGCTCCCACCGAGAGGTTTTGAGACATACATTACTTTCTGCTGCAAAAATTGAAAGTAATTTTTTTCTTTGTTTTCTGAAATGAAGGGATCTCAAAGTTCATTTAAATTAATTAAAAAAAATCCTTTGACTTGAATCAGGCTAATTCATGTAACAGAACCAATGCTACAGCTCACAAAAAAATGCAAGCAAAGCTATTTTGCAGAAAATAAAATAATTTTCCCACACTGTCTACCCTCTTTCCCCTTCCCCTTTTCCAACGAAAAAAAAATCTTTTTGTGTTCAACACTCTTTATTGAAATTAAAATAACAATATTTAATTTATTTATACTTATGCTCAATTGCTCAACATGATATTTGACTATTTCAATTCTGATAACTTTCTATGTTACGAGAGCTTAAAAATTCAACAGAAAAAATATCCTACAAATAAAGTGCAGCTTTGATTAGCCACATTTTGTGGTTTTTAAAAACTATTTAAAGCTGTTCTAAAATCATAACTTGCATCTTTTTTTAGTTTTTTCGTGAAGAATTTTTCATTTTTAAATGTGCGAAATTTGCAAATATTCTTTCTTATTCATAAATGAATTGCGTTTCTCTTTTTTCCTATAAAGGTAAGAAAATGGTGCCAAAGTTGACGTTTGGGAACAGATTTTTTTAAAACGTGACAATCGGCAAAAGATCATTATGAGGTAGCAACTGATTATAACTTAATATGTAATACATTTATCAGAAAATTAAAAAATGCTATTTTATTTCAAAGCACTTCATGCCTCATGCCTGCTGATTACATGATGGATTAAAAAAAAATGTCTGCTTAAATGTATCAGAAAACTTAACATTCTTGAGAGGAGTAAAAATATTTTTTAAGAACAAGTACAACATTATCTACTAAAGGTTTTCGTCGTCCTCTGTAGTTTGTTTTGGTCCTTTGATCTGCTTTGGGGGACAGACAGACAGTTGAAATTTTCTCATTCAAGTAATCTGCAAACATTATCCTTATTCTAATTATCAGAGAAAATAAAAACCACTAATTAACCAATTCTCTCATATTTTTTTATTTAATTTTTATTAATTTTCTTATTTCATCTTACGTTTTTACTTGGATAAATATTTACTGAAAAAAGAGAAAGAAATAAAAGAAAAAAAATCCAAATCCTCCTATTCTTATATTGCGCATTTTTCTGTCACATTTATCAAAATTATCAAATACACCATACACGGATTAAGATTTGAAATAACTAAACACGTTTTCTAACTTCGAATTAAATGCCACGTTTATGAAAAGAAAAAAAAAACACTTGTTCTTAAAAAATATTTTTACTCTTCTCAAGAATGTTAAATTTTCTGACACATTTAACCTTCCGTCTACCAGACGGGTCCATTGGACCCGACATGTACATTCAAAATATTTATTCAAACCAGAAATTTCTTCAAAACAAACTAAATGTATAAATCAGACAATAATAAGTTAAATAAACAAATTAAATAGTTTTAAGTAAAAATTCTGGTGTAGAATGTTTTTATAAAACTTGAGTAAAATTTCCGGTAGTTCTAGGGTTAAGTAGACATTTTTTTTATCCAGAAGCATGAAATCAGCAGGAATGAGGCCTGAAATGCTTTGAAATCAAATAGTCTTTTTAAATTTTCTGATAAATGTATTGCATATAAAGTTATAATCAATTGCTACCTCATAATGATCTTTTGCCAATTGTCATGTTTAAAAAAAAATCTGTTACAAACGTCAACTTTGGCACCATTTTGGCAGAGTATAAATTAGGCCTGACCAGGCCTAATTTATGTTTTCTGTACCGAACCGGGACTAATTTCATTCTTCCGAGTCTTCACGGGCCAAAATTTTCAGTCCCGGTTGTCACCCAACCCGTATGAAAATCATTGTCTCAGCGTGGCCTGGTAGCAAAATACAGCTAAATTAAAACATAATAAAACGTGTGAAAAAGAACCTGCCTATGACGGAATCCTGTTTTAAACTGAAACATGTGTTGATCCATGCAAAATTAATATAATAATATGTGAGAAAAGAATATATAATACATTTACACCTATTAAGAAGGGAACTTGTCTATAATGCATTTTTTTTACTTTACAGCATGTGCGATTCCGTCTTAGAAGATTTTACTGTATAGCATTTTTCAGATTTTTAAGTCTCCAATACATGGAGTATGGGTTAACAAAATTAATGAGAATCGAAACATTTGCATACAACAAATAGAGATTTATTTAATATATATATATATCGCAGCCTACGGCATTTCTATAAAAATAAAGATTTAAAAAAAAAAAAAAAACTAAGATTAAGTATTTTTGGTCAGAATTTCTCGTACAGACAAATTTTTAACCAAATCGACGTAAAAATCAATGTTTTGTAGAAATTCACTCGAGCCATGCCAGGCTGGGGTCGAGAATTTCATTTTTTTTTATCGGACCAGGATGGTCTCAGGCTGAACTTTTAGCTGTTATAACGCCGGGCCAGGCCAATATTTTTGTTCGACAGACCTGGCCGAGTTCAGGCCTACCTTTTATAATGGGCCGGGTCGAATGTTTTTCTGTGGGTCGGCCTGGCCCGGACCTGAAAATTTCGACCCGTACAGACTTCTAACTTAAAATTTAAAAATATTTCAAATTTGAAACTTTGAGTTATAAATAAAAGAAAAAATGAATTATTTTTTAAATATTTTCTGTTCAATTTATTTTTATTGTATTAATAAATAATCAATCTAAATCTGTCTTTTTACACCTCACCCCAAATTATTGCTTTTACCTTTTCCCCTTTCCCCTCACTGGAGTATCGACCACGAAAAGCTTAAACCTCAAGTGATGAGAAGATTTTTTTTTACAACGTGGTGAGGTGGTGTGTATGTAACCCCAAAATTTGATTTCTTGTCTTCTGCACTCCCCAAAATTTAGCGAATTAAAATAAGAAAATCTCCTGTGAATTTTCCATTATTTACTTGAATAAAAACAACTGAAAAAGTACTGTAAGTGTACATACATATAACATATACATATAAATGCACGTATCTAAATATCACAAAATATTTTCTTCATAACTGAAATATCTCTGGGGTGGACAGTTCCTCACCTGATCAGTTAAGAATTACAGTCTTTAAAATTACTTTTTACCTCTGCTTTATTCGTAATTGTGCAATACCATAAATAAATCAGCAGTTATCTACTTCACTCCCTCCATTCATAATTTCTACCCTCGCTCCCCCCAGTTTGTAAAATTTTAAATGGATGAAATATAGCTTTTTGTTCAAATTTTTTGGTCTGTTTATTTATATAGTGCTGAAATGATAAATAAATGCCTAATCCCCCACCCCTTTCACCCAAAAGAAAATAATGCGAAAAAATACAAAATAAAAATTATATATATATATATATATATACAAAATTTGCTATGAGCATTCGGTAAATTCGATGTCCACACCCCTCCAAACGAAATGCTCTAGCTACGCCACTGGTTGCGTACTTGCACTGGTTGTCACCTTAAGCGTCGTTTACACGGAGCGAGTTTACTAGCTACAAGCCTGCGAATTCACTAGCTGCTAGTAAACTCGCCGCGTGTAAACACGTTCGCTAGCGAACTATCTGGCAGCTCAGCGAGTGGGAAAAAAGTTGAAAGCTCGGCTACTTTTCTCGCTACTCGCTGGCGTGTTAGCTACCTGGCTAGTAAACTAGCTGTGTGTAAACGGTGTTGCTAGTGAAATCGCTGCGAGTATTCAGTGGTTTCGTGGTTCTGCATATGTAAACAATGTCGACTGGAGTAGTTCGTGCCGGCGTGAATGAAACAAAATAGATTTTTTCGAACAAAAGTAACAAATAGGATACCAATAAATAAAATATTTTTGAGAATTATTCACTGTTTGAAATAACTACCATAATTATCACAAGGTGAATGTTATAATTATTTTAGATAGATATTTTAAAATACTAATGTCGGGGAATTGCAGTTATCAAATTATTGAGACTGTACGGGGTATTCAAAGGGCAATAATTGGAAGAAAAAAAAATCTGAAAAAAAAGTTTTGTATCAGTGCATACATTCGTATATTTTCCACTATTTTTCACAGTTAATATTCCAATAAGTGCAATTTAAAAATTAAATGTGATTAATTAGATTTTCAGTTAAAAGATTTTATGCCCTATTAAACATCATTGAAATTGCATTTTTACTTTCTTCTGTCTTTACAAGAAGAAAGTATTGGATTCGTAAAAATTTTCGACTTTCGGTTTTCGACGGATTTACACGTTTTAGAGGTCAGGGATTCCGAAAAACATGTTTTTACAAAATGTCTGTCTGTGTGTCTGTATGTGACACAAATTTTGTGGGCGCTCTATCTCAAGAACTAATGCACGGAATTTAATAGAAATTTATATTCAAGTAGTCCTTAATATAAATTGGTGCTGATTAGTTTTTGGTGTAAATCGCCCAACAGGTGGCGCTGCTATGCTGCATTTTTCAGAATTTCCCCTACAGCTCTATCTCAAGAAGTAATGCACGAATTTTCATCAAACTTCAAATTCAGATATGAAATGGTGCTAAATTGATGTAATTTCTTGTACTATTTAAATGATTTAATTGGTATGATTTATATAGAAGAAAGTTTTGTGATGGCCACAGCAAACTAGTTAACAGTGATTTCATGTTCATGGGGTGTCCATTACTGAAAATAGACAAATGAAGCGTTACAATAATGGACACGGGTCTTAAAACCTTAAAAATTAATGAAATTTTATAAATGAGCATTAGAATATAAAATTCAAATTTCATCTTTTAATTTCGTATTGCAGTAATCTGTGTGTTTTATGTTCCATAACACAGTGTACTCTTGGTATACATTTAAAAAATCAGCAATATCATTTGCGTTCCACTTCATTTTTCCACGAACACACACACAAAAGAAACAAAATCAGGAAAACTCTGCACTTAATATAAAAACAAACACTGTTTACAGAAAAAAACATAAAAGAAAGCTTTAGAACGCAGTAAGTGATGCAATAGCGAGTTGGCTACTGAGCGAGTAAACAAGTTCGTGTGTAAACGACCACTATCTCGCTAGCTGACTCGCTCGCTTCTTTTCTCGCCGGCTTGTAGCTAGTAAACTAGCTCCGTGTAAACGAGCCTTTACCCTCGCAAGTCTAACAGTGGAAATGATAAATGCTGCGCTGCTTTTCGAGTCACCTTCCATCACAAGTCTAACATTGAAAATGAGAAATGTTGCGTTGCTTTTCGAAAATTTATATTATTGTCAATCGTTTTGGTTACGTGGTGATCTGCGTATGCTTACAAACCAGTTTTATAATAAATGTTGTCAAGAAATTTTGTCATATAGTAAATCTTGGATTGTTATATTCTGAGAAGAGATAGTGTTAATGGTGGTTAAGGTAGTAGTTAAATTGTAATTAAAATAATTTTTTTTTCAATATGTTGTTATTTGTTTGTTTGTTTGTTTGTTTTATTTTGTAAATATTTTAAAAATATTATTTTTTACTTATATATTCATTCATTCATTTATTTATTGACTACCGTAATTTTTTCGAAAAGTATGAAGTTATTTTGGGAACTTGTATATTTTTCATTTATCTGTTAAATTTTAAAACTATTGAGAAAAACGACGCAATTTTTTCACTGACTTTTTTAACGACTTTAACTAATGAATGGAAAAATATATATCTAATAGATTGAATTTTATCTGTTAATTGTTTTAACTGATTATTAGTAATTTCATTTGGTGGTAATTTTCGTGTATGGAGTTATTAAATAAAAAATATATATTTAATTTTCTATACTGATTCATATGATAGTTATATTTATGAGTAATATGTCTGTTAATTAGTAAAATTATAAGCAAGAGAGGTAAAAAATTGAAGTATAAATCCTTCTGTGATCTAATAATTTTCTGATAATTTGTAAAGTGTCGATAAAAATAGTTGGTAAAATCATGTGAATTCAAAATATATATGGAAAGAATCGAGATTGGTGGAGATAAGTACTGTGGTAAAGGTAAATTCTTTGTTAAATTTTCAAAAAAATTGTGAAAACAGAAATTCTATAAGGGGATGATGTAATTTCAGTTACAGTTCTTGAAAAATTAATTCAAAAGTGGATATCTGCTAAGCAATGTCAATGAAAAATTATAGCATAAAGTTTGCTCTTATGATGTGATTAAAATTTCAAATAGATTGGTTCATAAAATTAAAGATTGTATTCACGTATACTCTGTATCCAGGCCCTGACTAACGCACGGGCACCAGGGGCCCGTGCCCTGGGCACAAAAGTTTTCATAATTCCATCTAAAACATCATAATTGTGCAAAAATGCAATACTTGAGATATTACTAAGATGAAATGACAAAAACATATCTCAATATATGGTTAAAAGTACATTTCAATAAATAATAGAAAAAATATTTGATTTTTATTCCTGTAACCGTTTTTCAATTTCCCGGAAAACTTAATTTTTTGAGTTGACACTTTTCGAATAAGTGTGTAATATACTGCTCAAAACAATTAAAGGATATTGCAGTTTTAGGTGGATTTTGTATCTGGTAAACTGTTTAGCTGATTGATACATGGTCGACAGACATAGTAGGTTATGAGAATAAATTACACATGTTTGGCAGAAAAAAATGCATTTTATTGCGCATTTGTGTACTAAAGGAAAAAAACACAATTTGTGCATATGAGAAAAAAAGAATAAGAAAAGGTGTTTTCTTCAAAGAAAATCATTTTCAGTAGGGGGTATGGTTTCCACGGGCGGTCAGCAACGTTGAACACCTTTGAGGCATGGGTTCAATGAGGCTATTAATGACGAGTTGGGGTATTCTGCCCCACTCTTCCAGAAGAGCTCTTTCCAGTTCTTGGAGAGTTTGTGGGGGTTGTTGGCGGCCAGAAACTCGTCTTCCTAGAGCGTCCCAAACGTGCTCGATTGGATTCATGTCTGGAGAACACGCTGGCCATTCCATTCGAACGATTCCTTCCTCGAAAAGGAAATCCTCCACCAGGTTTGCACGATGTGGCCTGCAGTTATCGTCCATTAAAATGAAGTTATCTCCGATTGCTGCAGCGTAAGGGACTACAATAGGTCTGAGGATCTCATCCCTATATCGGCGACCAGTAAGAGCTCCATCTCGAATGATGTAGAGGTCAGTGCGCCCGTCAATGGAGATGCCACCATACACCAACACTCCTCCACCGCCAAATCTGACACTTTCGTGCACGAACGCAGGATTATTCCTACTGCCACGGTCCCTCCAGATGAAAATACGCCTATTATCCGGATGCACAGGAAAACGGGACTCGTCAGAAAACAGAATATTGCTCCATTCATTTCTCCTCCAGTTGACATGCTCGGTTGCTCACTCCCTGCGATCGCGACAATGCCTTGATGTTAATCTAACACATACCATCGGTCGGCGAGCATACAGACCTACAGCATGGAGCCGGTTTCGGACAGTCTGAGTTGAAATCGTGGTGCCTGTAGCCGAGCGAAGGTGTTGTTGGAGAAGAGTAGCGTTCATGGTTCGGTGTCTCCGAGCTGTTAATGCTAAATACCGATCTTCATTGGGCGTTGTTGCCCGTCTACGACCTTGCCCTGGTCTTCGGCCTGCACATCCACTCTCCAAAAAACGGTTCCAGATCCTGGAAATGACACTTTGTGACACTCCAATGGCTTGCGCTACTTCGGCTTGAGTTTGGCCCCCTTCTAACCTACCAACAATTCTCAAAGCTTCTGAATCTGTCAAATGACTTCGCTGAGACATCGTACTCATCGAAACAAAGCAATCACTGAATGCCGATCATCCTTGTCTTCATTCTCTTTTATCCAGTTGAAAGTCAAATTTCATTCGCTGCCGCTGAAGCGACGTTTTTGACGTCGAACTCAAAATTTGCATACTCCACAGTTTGAAAACCAGAAAAATTTGCATTTGTGATTCTTTTCTTCTATTTTCGGCAAAAAAAATTTCTTTTATACCTTTATTTTATATAAAACTTCAAATATCCTTTAATTGTTTTGAGCAGTGTATGTAAAAACAAGTTGGAAATTGCACGCCAAACGTAACAAATGCGATGCGTTCGTACTATAACTAGTTTTATAAAAAAATTTTGCATCGCATATTATATTGAATGTATATTTTAGTGCACTTCATAAGTGCATATCAATTTCATTCTGTTCGAAAGGCTATAACATCATTAAAATGCACTTAAAATAATTTTTTCCCATTCACCATAATGTTGAAATTTTGACTGTCCCTGTAATTAAACTATACACCCGATTTTCATAAAATTCGAAATGACTCGACAAAATTTTGCAGCAATTATGCATTTAAAATTTCAGACCATTCGGTTGGGTAGTTTTTGCTCTGTTATAGGCGGACGGACGGACAAACAGACGGAACGAACGACGACTATAGGTGCTACGTATTTATATAATTACGAACGCACCTAAAAACTAGTATCAGTAAATCAACGAATCTAAGGGGGCACGAAAAATTGAAAGTGCCCTGGGCACAAAAACTTGCTAGTCGGGCCCTGTCTGTATCATTAAAATACTGTAAAGATAGTATTCATATTTAAACAACTTGATGTGTGATCGTTCTGTGATTTAATTATTTTCTGATAAATGGATAAAAACAGTTGTTAAAATTATGTATATTAAAATATATAGGAACAAGAATTGAATTTGATGTAGATAAGTATTGCTATAATTCAGAAATCTTTGAAGTGAAAGGTGAAATATACGATAATTTCATTAATAATATGGACAGAATAAGTCAGACTAGACATGTATACTATGTAAACATTAAAGATAGTATTTATAGTTTAAACGACTTGGTAGTTGATAAATCAGAAATCTCCGAAGTGCAGGGGGAAACATATGATAATTTGATTATGAGCAGAATAACTCAGACTAGTTTAATATGTCTAATGTTTGAGACAGTAAGAGGTGTCTTTCAGTTTTCAACATAGAAAAGAAATTTGTGCTATTGGCTGCAAAATCTCAAATGTATAAAACAATTTTATTGATTTTCAGTTTCCGACATAGGAAAGAAATTGTAGTATTGGTTTCAAATGTAGTAGTCATGATATGAATAGATATAAAGATGAACACTATATAAAGACAGTCAGCTTTTAAAGATAGATTAAGTTTAACAATATAATTAGAATCTTGTAACAATATATAAACAAATGTATTTGAAAGTTGAAAATTTGTGTAAAAATTCATCGTTTTCGTGAAAATTGATATATATATAGATATATATTTGTTTAATTAATGATATTTATTAAGTTTTTGTTGTTAAAAGCTAAAATATAAGTTTAACTCTTCCCTTAGAAATTGATATTTCCGTGTTACAGCTGAAAAAAAAATCATAAATCAGCTTTTATCTGTTAAAATTGATATCTTCGATTGTTTTGCTTAATTATTAATATTGATTAAAGTAATGATTGTACAAAACTAAAATATAAGTTTATATTTTTCATGCAACAGTTGAAAAGAAGCATAAAAATTGATATTCTTCTTGGATGTAAACATTTTCCGATATGCTTTTGTGACGTCAAAACTCTATTGTTACGGTCCCCCAAGTTTAGGGAATGTGCGGGTTGGAAGTGAATGGAAGTTGTTATTTGGAATTATTTTCTTATACCAGACTCAGGGGCGAAGCTACTGGGGGGGCGTAGGGGGGCGTCTCGCCCCCCCAATGTCGGCAACTTTGATCACAGTCGGCAAATTCTAGGTAGTCAGTATCGATCGATACAACTCTGAAACAATCGATTTTTTCCCCAATTTTCTACGTTTCTTCTTAAAACATACACTAATAAACACCAATCCTTAGCATTTGTCTTAATTTCTTTCAAAAATCCGTAGTTTGCCTCTCCTTTCTTCGACTTCGCATGATTGCTGAAAGTAAATTGAGAAAGAACCAGGAGACACTAGTTTCTCAATATTTAAAGGGGTCTTTTTGAGACTCCGCACCGGATTAGTAGGGTTCTGAACATCTAGATGATCGACTAGCACTGAAGATGATGACGACTTCGATGAAGGCATTTATATTACTCGTGGAGTATTGAAATGTGCTGTACAATTGAAACATTTAGTTGATTGTTTAAATGATTGCAAGCCGATTACTGAAAAATTGACCCCATCTGATGAATTAAGAGTTTTCTTGTTCCTTAAGAAGACCATAGATATAATTGACAGGGAAAAATAAAATTGTTCGTCTGTGTCAAATATTTACAGAAAGATCGTGAAAGAAATCGAGAAGAACCGTGGAGAGGTTAGCATTACGGAAAGTGGGAACGATTCCATCATTGAACATGACCCGGGAAAAGGGTCTAAAATGAAGTCAGACAATCAGGGACATATTTGATCAGTTTAAGTCCGTATCAGCCAAAACTCAGCGTATATCCGATAAATAGTTCCATCTAGAAGTTCGCTATTCATCTATTCCGCAAGATAGACAGCGACATTTCAACAGCGCTTGGCACAAAAGAGCATCCGTTTTTAGAATATAGCACAGAGCTCAATGCTAATTTTTTTGCCTGTTTCATGAAGGACCTGGGAGAGAAAAAATACAAAATGTTTTAGTTGAGAGTGGTGTAAAAAAGGACACAAAATGAAGAGCTTAAGGAAAAAAAAAAGAACAGAAAGTTCACACAACATTTCTCTTCCAACTCCCATCAAATTTGCTGTTTCCTATTTTGTCAGTTCATGATGACGCATAATCACTTACTCGACGAGAGCAAGCGCAAACGGATTATTCTGGAAGAGCAATAGCAACATCTTGCATTCAGCACAGAAATTGTAGCAACTTTCATGGACATTACGCGAATGCTGAGTAGACAAGGTGGAAGTAACAAAGTGGAAGTAACAAAGATGAAAATGGAAACTTTTGAAAAATAGTGAAATTAATTTCCAGACATAACTCGCAACTGAGGAAATGTTTGAGGATACACATTTCAGCCCATACCGTATAACTTACCTTTCCGCTTCATCCCAAAACGAGATGATTGAATTTTTTGCTACAGCAGTGTGCAAAACGATAGTCATAGATATTCAAGAAGCATTATTTTATGGAATTATGGCAGATACGACACCAGATGCTTCGCACCATGATCGATCAGCTGTTGGGTTGAAATATGTCGACAAAGATGGAAAAACCCCGATCGGCTTTTGGAAGTTTTATAAGAATCGTCAAAACCAATGATATCGCACATCCTTACAAAGAATGAGCTCGTAATAGAACAGGTAGTTTTCCAGTCATACGATTTTACAAGCAGTATGTCTGGAGAATTCAGCGGCACTTAGGAGTTTTTAGAAATAGTAGATCGAATTGTACCCTATATTCCTTGTCAATGTCACGGACTCAACACTTTCGTTTCGCATATCTGCAATGCCAGCAATGTTATAGGTGATGTGTTCAACGTGCTGGAAGATGATTGTGTTTTTCACAGCAAGTACTAAACGAAAGAGCCCATTAGTAGGCAAGCTCCAAGAAATAGAATCATTGAAAGTGGTTTGGATCTCATATGAATGTATCCTACAAATTTTGGAAAAGTTGATTCCTCTACTTCTGTTAACAAAACAATGATCAAGCCACGAGGTTTAAGAGAGAAAATGTTATCGCTCGACTTCATTGCTTCACTATGATGTTTCTCAAGAACGTTCAGTTACACGTGTAAGTTAGTTAACCCCTTAACCTACGATTTACTTTAACAGCTCCACGGTTTGGAAAATCCATAGCTACCACTAAAATTTAATAGAGATTTTCGCCTTGTTTAATCATGGAATTTCGACGATTAAATTAAACTATATTTACTGTGAAATTTTAGTGGTAAGAAGAATTTACATTTGGCTCGATCATCGTACGCTGGCTATGCCCGTCATTGTAGGTTAAGAGGTTAATGAAGAAATGAAGTCAAAGACTCTTAAAATAGACGCTACGAAAATACTGAAGACTTATATCAAATGATTGGAAACAATCAACAATGACAATGAAAATGTTAATAGGGAAATATAGAGTGCAGTTCTCTTTTAAAGCAAGTAAAGTGTTGATCCGTTAAATGAATTTGCTATGCAGTATCGACGAACATTGGCACCAAAGAAGTTAGACGGTAATTAACACATTCTCTTTGCTTCCGAACTTCTAATGCTCTAACACATGGAATTTCAGAAGGTACTGGATACTCTTACAGTGGTGATAGCTGAGAGTCTTCATTCTTGCATCAGCATAATCTCACTACTGGATAAAATAATGTATCCTACCATTACAAGAAAGAAATAAACGCTAAATCTGGTTAAGAAAGCGGTAAATAAATGTTTTTCGTGAAACATTGGAAATTCCTGCATTACACACAGAGCTGAAAGTTTTGCCAGACTTCTGTCAGACTATAGTCAGAGGCTGAAAGAATGGACGATATTTACATGAAAACAGAACCGTTGAGATACATTCTGCCACTTGCGGACCATGTCAGTCGTTTGGCTCTAACTTCTCCAGTCACAGTTGCCTCGAATGAAAGAACATTGTAAATTAAAATTTGTGAAAAAAAAATCTAAGAACAACAATGACCGATCCACGTTTGAATACACTCATAATGCTTACAATTGAGAAGGATAGTTCGAAATACCTAGATTTGGACGCTGTCGTGAATAGATAGGCTCGTCTAAAAAAATGGTGGGTTAAAATGCATGTTATGCAATGAATGAACAAAAATGCAATTAAAATGAGTTTTGATTTAATCCTTTTTAATGTAAATATAAATAAGCTAATTCTGTATAAGTTCCAAGTAGCATCTTTCAAAAAACTTCAACTCGTTTAATCAATCCGAATTGCAGATTTCCATTGCACATTCAGCAAAAAATATCAAAATACTTTACTGGAACATTTACAACAATGTAAAGTAAGTAAAGGGGTGGTGTATCCATCTTTAAATCTACCTTATATTCTCCCCAATCTTCTAAAGTGTAAGGTATTCGATGTTCTAAAGTGAAAACTTGATCTCGATGTGTTAATAATGTTCAGTTTTATATAGAACATACCGGGTGTCCTAAAACGAATTGACTTATTTTAAAATTCAATAACTTGGAAATGGTGGCAGCTATTTAAAATAATTCTAGAAGGAGGGTTATGTAAGAAGTCAGGCGTTTTTTTACAGCTATTCTCGATTTTAGTTTAAAATAGTAGCGATACATGGCACTGCTAGCAATTGGTGCTAAATCGGGGCCTGATTTTTTGTTTATCTTCTCTCTCAGTATTGAAAGAAGGGGATTAAATACATAGAATGGTTCTCAGTCGCCAATAAAATTTTGTACTTAGGGACTCACTGCATATATTTAATCTCCTTCTTTCGCATCAATATTGAGAAAAGAAAAAGGCCAAAAATCGGGCCCCGATTTAGCGCCTATTGCAAGCAGCGTCATCTACCGCCACTACTTTAAACTAAAATCGAGAATCGCAGTAAAAAAATTTCTGACATCTTACATAACACTCCTGCAAGAATTTCATTTTATAGCTGTCACCATTTGCTAACTATTGAATTTTAAAATCAGTCAGTCCATTTTAGGACTCCGGTTAGATGCATATATACAGACACAGAAACATACTTCTAAAGATACATATCTACTTTTAAGCTAGTCGGCAAAATCGTCCTATACGCCCCCCTAATGAATTCTGCTTAAATACGCCCCTGACCAGACTTGTTGAAAATATTCTGTTGAATCTGCTAAAAATTAAAGAAATTAGTTTGTAAACTCTTATTTTATGTGTACAATCATGAAAAAATATTTTTTTTAATGCGAAATTTCCAATTATTGATTAAACTAAAAATTGAATTTATTTTGTTTAATTAATTAATATATATCTCGGGATGTATACTTTCCAAGGTTTTTAAATCTTACATAACTAGTGTTTAAAAGTATGTTAAAATCTCAAACTAGTGTAAAAGTTAATAAAATTCATCTTTTTTTCTTTAAGAATTCGATATTATCCTTTGTTATTTGTTCAGTTATCAATATTAAGGTAATGGTTGTTCAAAACTAAAATATATTTTTAAATTTCCCTTTTAAGATGATATTCCCATCTTATAGTTAAAAAAAATCTAAAGAAATCTTTTTTTCCCCCCATTAAAAATTCTTATTTTTCATTATTTTGCTTAATTAATAATACTCATTACGGTGTTGACTGTTCAAATTTCAAATATATCCGGAAAAATCTAAAGAAATCATCTTTTTTTTCTTAAAAATCATTATTTTCAATTGTTTTGCTTAATTAATAATACTCATTAAGATGTTAGGCATTCAAAATTCAAATATATGTTTAACTTTCCCCATTTAAGTTGATATTCTGATCTTGTAGTGGAAAGAAAATCTACAGAAATCAGCTTTTTTCCTTAAAAATAGTTATTTTCCATTGTTTTGCTTAATTAATAATACTCATTAAGGTAAATGTTCTTCAAAATTAAAATATAAATCTAATCTTCATCTTATAGTATGATAATCAAGTCGATCTAACGTTCAACTCTCATGTTATAGTAGAAAAAATTCTCTAAAAACGTCATTTTCCTCGCTAGGGGGCGTCTAAATCGGTTTCAGAGGCGGTACGGATTGTCGAAGTGGGATGGGAGTCTGCGCGAGAGGAGGGACCTGCGTGCTGCGTGAGGGTGCACCCGTGCACCCGTGCACCTTGCTGAGGCCGAACTCTTGTTTTCCTACTACTCTCAGAAAATGGGAAAATCCCGCACAATAAAAAATGCTCTGCGCGATTTCGTCTCCTTAATTTCTTTCACAGGCATGTGATTATTCCGCATTTTTTTTTTTTTTTTTTTTTTTTTTTTTTTTTTTACTTTTGATGATAGTCTGTGTGAATCCTGCAAAATCAATTCTTCAATGGGTGGCAGAAAAAAATCACGAATTTTGAAATTTTGGAAAAGAAAGCCCACAAATGGTTGCTTAAAAAATCACTAATTTCTTCAAACGACCGTGGGAAATATCGCTAATTTCATCAGAGATCGCGAAAAGACTATGGAGATTTCGTCAAATGGTTGCACAAACAAAAATCATGAATTTCAAAAAAGGATGGCGAAAAAAGTCGCGAATTTCGTCAAAAGATTGCACAAAAAATCACGAAAATTTAGTCAAACAATCGCGTTATAAAATCGAGGAGAATTCATCAAACGATCGTGAAGTAACATCCAAAACTTTTATTATACATCCAAAAATCTACATATCGTGCAAAAAATTTCAAATATTATTAGTCGGTGGTAGAAAAACAAATTACGTATTTCAACAAATGATCGTGAAAAAGCATCGCGAATTTTGTCGAAAGATCGCAGAAACAAATATGCAATTTCGTCAGTTGGTCGCGGAAAAATATTGTGAATTTCGACAAATGGTTGAGAGAAAAAAATCAATTTCGTATAACTGTTGCAGAAAAAATCGTGAATTCCGTGAAATTATCGTGCAAAATTTCGTCAGATGATCGCGAAAAAAAATCATAAAATTCAATCAGTCATGAGATAATTAGCCTACAAACGCCGTGAATAGATCACAAAACGTGCAAATTTTGTGATCTATAGCTATAAGAAAATTTTCATTAGTGATTTTCTGCAAGTAAAGGTAAGGTAAATCGTAAATTGTTTCGGATTGTGCTTTCACTACTTTGAGATGGGTTCGTGTAAATCCGATTTTTCAAAGAAATCCTGAATATTTTTCTGATGAAAAAACTACATATTTGAACATTAATGAATACTATATATATATCTTCATTTTTCTGCATAAAAGGTAAGATTTATATTAAAGATATAATTGTAGGCTTCCTTTACATTAATTGTATTAAAATATGGACTAACTTTCTTTCATTTCCGGTCGGGTTGCCTTTCAATGGAAATCTTTTCAGCGGTTTTCGTATTTACATGAAATTACAGATGCATCAGGACAGGATGATGTTTTTTCTTCGTTGCGGGTGAGGCAGACATAAGTTTTTCGGATTGTGCTTTTTCTCTTTCGGTCGGAATCGGAATGACCTAGTTATTCAAAAGGAAGTCCTGAATATTTTTCAAATGAAAAAAACTATGTATTTGACTATTAATAGATGTACATTTCCAACATTTTTGTACATAAGGGATAAAATTGTAGACTACTTTGTTAAATGTGTTAAAATATGGGGTGATTTTCTTTTTCTTCGGTTTTTGGTGAAAGTTTTGTCGGTTTTCGGGTTGAAGAAATTGTTTTGTAGGGGTGCGCGCAGACCCCAGTCCTAGGCGTTGTAAATTTTTAAGAGTGTACTTCATATAATATGATTTAATAAGGCAAATAATTAAATAATTTAACAACATTGCAATGATTTCTGTAAATATAATATGATACTAATGATCCAAAATAGTAAAAAAAGTCAGATAATTAAGAACTTGAATTACAACCGCTCCCGCCCGCCGAAAAAAAAAATTAACTGAAAAAACTTCATCCCTGAATTTTTAGCCCTAAGATGACGAGTTTTTCTATGATCAAGTTGTACACAGCTGAGAAGCAATTGATAAAATAATTTTCTTACGTGTATTTTTAAAATTAGCCAAAGTACTCATTAACGATGTATGCCTCACCTTGAGGAAGTTCGAATAGTAAGGCATTCGGAAATTTTACTGATAATTATTAATTTCTATGCATAAAGCATTCATTTAATGCATATGTTTTTATTGCAATCAAATCTAATAAGTTATTTTAGCGTTTGAGCAATTTTTTAATTTTTGTTTGAATATGACATTTAATGGTTGATAAATTTTCTGAAATATCAAATTCCTTGGGGGGGGGGGGGGCTATTGCCCCGCCCCAGCCCCCTCAAATGGCGCCTCTGCGTATACATTTGCGGATAGCTGATTATAATATTTTTTTTAAGAGGGAAACTATAGGTAATGATAATGTTAAAAAAAACCTTTGACTTGTAACTACTTTGTGGAATTTAGAGATATGGCAGTAAGTCAAGATCTCTGAAGATTGAGTATAATGCAGTATAAAAAATTTGTCGGTGTGAAATCTTTCGGTAAGGATTATAATAGATATATATGCAGGACAGATGGTCCAGCAATAATACGCTGTAAATCTAAAGGTCTTTACTGTTGATAAAGGGTTAACGAGAGACAAAATGTGAGTGATTGGTAACAATGTGAAATCGTATGTAATTTATTTTCGTGTAGGTATTCCTTTTAGTGAATTAGGGCTTGGGCAGTGCCAAATAAATAAATAAAATAAAAACTTTAAAGCAAATAATGAAAAATAGGCTGTCCCTGAGTCAACTACAGCTATGATTTCCTTTTGGACTCGTACGTCAAAAATGAGCGTATGACATAAGACACAACGTGTTGTGTCAAACAACAGCAAATGACAAAAGAAAAGCTATTATACCCTAATTGCCATACAGAGACTTATAAATAATTCATCAGAGGGACTTAGCTTCTAGAAACGTTTCTTATATGATTAGTGAAATTTCATAATATATGTGCTGTTTATGTTGTACTATAACCTGTACAAATACAATTAAGATAAATAATTTAGATATGTAATAGTGTCATTATCTGCAGTGGTATTCATCTGATATGATCTGTAGGGTTCTCGCTGCCGCTCGCCATTGCGCCAAATCGCGACAAAATGCTTTATTTGGCGAGTAAACGAACAATCAGACTCGCCAAATACGTCTCTGTTTTTGTTCTTTGTGTGTGTGTGGCAGTTCAGTCGAGATTCTTATCCACGTTGCTGTACGATTGTCGCTTTTCATCTTCAATCCCATTTACGTTACTCTATTTATAGAGATATTGACTATTATGTTACAGTTGTTTAGGGAAAGTGATATATTCACAAATAAATGAAATATTAGCTGAAACTAAAAATAATAGTATAAATAATAATGAGATATAAACAGATACATTCGCAAAAGGGCTTTGAGAAATAATTAGAATAAGCAAATTTATCTCAAAAACAGAAGGGTCGTTGATCTTGGTAGAGAGTTAGACAGGGGGACCATACGTGAAAATAGTCTGGGCATTCTCATCTGTTTAAAATAATTGTGTAAATATGTGAAGGGGAGGACCGCAGATGATTTTTGAGGGTGGTATGACGATATGTGGTCCCTATTTATGATGTAACCTTTGTACCCTTTAGAAGTTAAATCAGACATCTTTGACATTTCCTTTTGGCCTGTGAAGCAGCAAAATGGTACAGTATGAATTAGCGATGACACTTTTAATCCAGGCAGATATATGTTACAGACAAAATTTGACGATATTTGGACTATGGGTGGCCTGAATTTACCGTGGATATGATATTAAAATTATATGAATTTGCGTCACAAGGAGGGAGAGCTGCAGAGCCAATAGAGCCTCTGGTATTTTTTTCTTTTTGATTGTGGGTGTGGTGTTGGAGAGGGTCGCTGGATAGTGCCCCCCCCCCCCCTTAAAAGTTGAGAGAAAAAAGAAAAGAAAAGAGAGTTCAGTAAATGTGTGGAAGATTCATTCGACTTTCTGATTCCGCCCTGGGAATGCAACTGATGATTAACTGTTTCTAGCTACGTTTGCTGTTTTAGAAGAAATCAACCGAAGTCTTTAGGGTTTATCTCCTTTATTATGTTTGAGAATATCTCATGAGTCAGGGCTGATTACGATATACTGACTGTTTTGGGATGACCAGAAAAGATGAGAATCACCCGGGGGCCTCGGCAGACGCTGATATTTTAAAACTGGAAATCCTAAATCGGAGGGAGATGACGTAATTCTGTTATGCCCGTATATGGAATAGATGCGTCGCCTAAGAAGTTTAATACAGTGCAAAAATGATGTTAATGCAATGGACCCGTACGTGAAGGAGTTCATCGATATTGCTGTGGGATGAGTGTGTAGTATAGAAATCTGACGAAGCAGAAATACATACTACTGTAGCTGAATGCAAGCGTTCACGTAACCGAAGATGATAACAGTAGATCTGTAGTCGGCCATAAATGATATAGCGGTTTGAACTTACTTATGTTTTGAATCAAGTGTTTTAAAAAACTGACATTTACCATTTAGACCAGGAGGTGACAGCACAGACAATCACCTCATCGAATTCACGGCTGAAATTCCAGAATTAATTAAATCTCAATTCGCATATTAAAACACAATTGGTTTGCTAAGCCGAATCTTGGTGGAAAGACCTGAAAACCAGATTTTAGCGGTTGACTCGTAGGTTTACCAATGTGTTTTCCTGCACCCAAAGGTATGAAAACATGGAGGACTGGGAACAGGAAAGTACAATGGTAAATCTATGAGTCAACCGCTAAAATTGGGTTTTCAGGTGTTTTCCACCAAGATACGTCTTGGCAGACCGATTGCGTTTTAATATGATAATCGAGTTTTAACTAATTCTGCAATTTCAGCCGTGAACTCGATGAGGTGATTATCTGTGCTGCCGCTTCCCCGTCTAATTGTGTTAATTTTGTATTACTCAGCAGGTATCCTGAAGAGATTGGTGAGTGCATTTTAATCCAATGTAATATTTATTTACATGAGTAAATATAATTGAATAATTTTTTAACTGTGTTAAAACATCATTGGGCCTAATTAAAAAATATATTAATGATGATATTAAAGAGTCCCTACAAAACTTTATAGCTATAAACAGAAAGGAATTATACTAATAATACATGGATATATAATACATATATATAAATATAGTACTTGTTTTATATTTAAAGACGAGATTAAGAAATAACTTGTTCTGTGTTATATAACAAAGTAAAAATTATCCCTTTTCGAATATCTAAAACTTTTAAATGCATTTACAATAAAAATTATTTCAATGACACATTAGCATTAGTTAGGGACAATTTTCTGTATCGACGGCTGCGATCAGCGCCTCTATAAGCCGTTTTAAGTCCCATATTGGAACTTACTTTGCGCAGATAGTAGATATTCTGCAAAGGCTCGATTCCAGCATTAAGATTGTACGCTTCATATGTATGTAGTTTTGAGGTTTTAGGGACAAAATTAAAAGTAAACATAAGCTACATGCTAAACAAATTTAAAAAATATATAATACACAATTTAAAACATTTAATTCTATGACGAAAATAACTGGTGAGTGATTACTATGGAATGGATCTGGAGACAAAATTCTACCTATTCTAAATAGGGCGATAATCACAGTCAGGTGAAATCCAGCCACCTCACTGGTCGTGTGGTTGCGTAGTTTTAAGAGGTACGCCGTACTCAGTTTGAAACGGAATGAGGGGAAAAGTAAATTTGAAGCGATTATTACCTTCTGCTCTTATTTACAATGGACCTTATGCACGCGACCTGAGTTCGAGGCTAAAATTCGTCTGCTGGCGGTATTTACTGGCGGTGTTTAGCATAGCAGTCTATGGAGTGTAAGTTATTAATGCTTGTTTGCTAAAAATACCGCAAAAAATTCTGTGATGCAGCAGCATATACTTAATATATTGTAATCTAAATTCAAAATGTTGTTCTGTATACGAGAACATTCCCTAAGTTTGCAAATTTCCAGTGAAAATGTATGTACTCAACCTGGGTCAAGGCTAAAGTCGTCTGCTAGCGGTGTTTGCGCCTGCGCGTACTGGTATTCTGCCGGTGCAGTAACTAGAATAACAGATCATCATACCGCCAGCTCTGGCGTCTGACGTCACCTGAATAGGGTCCATTAGCCATCGAAATGGACTTAATTCCAAATTTGGGTTCGAGGCTGAAAAAGTCACGTGATACCGGTAATTTACCCAAAGAACTTCTAACTGATAAGAAGGGAAGCTACTACTGCTTTCCGCATGAGCTGTTTCACTGACTGGCGAGGGTTTTTCATTACATCTACGGAGCCTTCCCTTCTTTACCCTAGAAGTTTTTACCTTGACAACGTGATCAAAACGTAGATGGAATATCCTCCATTGAACCAATGGACTATATTACAAATCTGGGTTTGAGGCTAAAAAAAGTCCCATGGTACCGGTAATGGAGTATATTCCAAATATGGATTCGAGGCTGAAAAATGTCACGTGATACCGGTAATTTACCCAAGGAACTTATAACTGATAAGAAAGGAAGATACTACTGATTTGCCTCATGAACTGTTCCATTGGCTTGCGGGGATTTACGTTACACGTCTACGGAGCCTTCTCTTCTTTACGCTAGAAGTTTCTATCTCGACCACATGATCAAAACGTAGATGGAATATTCTCCATTTACCCAAAGAACTTCTAACTGATAAGAAGGGAAGGTACTACCATTTTCCTCATAAACTGTTTCACTGGCTGGCGGGGATTGTACATTAATGGTGTTATTACACGAGGACTCAAAGACGCTTGGAATCCCAGGCGTCTAGCGACAACAGCCGCCTCACGGTCCGTCTTTTCCAAGCATTTCATTGGCTGTTCCAGAAAAGGCTTTTCTATTATCAGATTTCCAAGCATTTGATTGGCTGTTACTGGCGACTCGCCTCGTTTCGGGCGTTAAAGATGCTCGGACAGAAAAAAGACGCTAGCGCTCCAAGCGACTCCCCTGGATCCATAGGAATACATGGAGACGCCTGGAATCTGAAGCGTCTTTGACCCCTCGTGTAATAACACCATAAGTTTACTGAGCTTTCCCCTTTTTTGGCTAGAAGTTTTTACCTTGATCACGTGATCGTTACGTAGATGGAATATCCTCCATTAAGATATTTTGATGACGTTTTATAAAACGAGTGAGAAAAGTTTAGAAAGAAGTTTAAGTTAAGGAAGTTTAGTTAGCAAGGGTGTAGCGATTTTTAAATGATATGACAGGCATTCTTTAATACAAATTTATTTTTCATTGAAAAATTATTGTCATATCATTTAAAAATCATCTATAAATTTCGTATGGTAAAAATCGTAATAAATTTTCTCTCTCCCCCCCCCCCCCATTTAAATTCATAAAACCCCAAAAAATCGAATATTACTCTAGAAAAACTCAACAACTATCATCAGGGAGAACTTTTCCTAGACTAAGTTATTATGAATTATATAAAAAGATATTTTAAAAATATAAGCGTAAATACAACAAAATTAAAAAAAAATCAATTAACTTTTTTTAATCGCTCATTCTAAATAATTGAAAAATGAATTCATGAATTCATTTACTTTTATTTAAAAGAAAGGCATTGTAGCAGAAAACGTATAAGGTTCTCTGCACATAAATTAAGTATGAAAGTGCAAATGTTTTTCTGTTTTTACACTGTTATATAAAAATTCAATGTTTATCTTAAAAATCACGTCTAGTTTCATGACTGCGATTCATGTTCCAAAAAAAATCCGTTACAATATGTTAATTTGCGCGGATCCCGATTATGGAGATTTCCTTCCTTTAATTTACGCTTAGAAAAAAGTACGAACTAGGAATTTATTCAAAAAGTCATAATTTTTGCTGTGTTTCTTTTTTAAATTATGCAGCAGGAAAAAAGCATAGTTTAAACTACAGCGTCTAGAATACCTAGTGTGGAAATATGCTATCCAAACAGTGCTAAAAATTTGTATCCCTTAAATGTGCAACGATACTGCTAAAATCCCAAGTGTCGATCGCAGCGACATCTGCGGGATTTTCGTATTACTAGTATGTGCTATATTCCAAATCTGGGTTCGAGGCTGAAAAAAGTCATGTGATACCGGTGATGGAGGATATTCCATCTACATTTTGATCCCGTGGTCAAGGTAAAAACTTCTAGCGTAAAGAAGGGAAGACTCCTTACACGTAATGAAAAACCCTTGCCAGCCAGTGAAACAGTTCATGCGGAAAGCAGTAGTAGCCTTCCTTCTTATCAGTTAGAAGTTCTTTGGGTAAATTACCGGTATCACGTGACTTTTACCAGCCTCGAACCCATATTTGGAATATCCTCCATTTGCCCAAAGAATTTCTAACTGATAAGAAGGGAGGCTATTACTGTTTCCGCATGAACTGTTTCACTGGTTGGCGGGGATTTACATTATGTCTACAGAGCCTTGCCTTCGTTACGCTAGAAATTTTTACCTTGACCACGTGATCATAACGTAGATGGAATACCCTTCATTACATTGTAAAGACTATCAATATCTTGCAGTTGTAGAAAATATACTGCAGATGTCTCTGCGATCTTCATATTTCAGCAGCATAGTTGCACATTTAAAGGATACAATATTTTAGCGTTTTTTTAAGTATTACAGAGATAGCCAATGGAGGATATTCCAAATATGGGTTCGAGGCTGAAAAAAGTCACGTGATACCGGTAATTTACCCAAGGAACTTCTAACTGATAAGAAGGGAAGATACTACTGCTTTGCCTCATGAACTGTTTCATTGGCTAGCGGGGATTCACATTACACGTCTACGGAGCCTTCCCTTCTTTACACTAGAAGTTTTTACGTTGACCACGTGATCAAAACGGAGATGGAATATCCTCCATTTCCACACTGTATATTCTAGGCACTATAGTTTAAACTATAGCGCCTAGAATATATAGTGTGGAAATCGGGTATTCCTGTAATATTTAAAAAAGCGCTAAAATATTGTATCCCTTAAATGTGCAACGATGCTGCTGAAATATGAAGATCGCAGCGATATCTGCAGGATATTTTCTACAACTGCAATATATTGCTAGTCTATACAATGTAATACATAAATCCCACAGATGTCGCTGCGATCGACACTTGGGATTTTAGCAGTATCGTCGCACATTTAAGGGATACAAATTTTTAGCACCGTTTGGATAGCATATTTCCACACTAGGTATTCTAGACGCTGTAGTTTAAACTATGGCGCCTAGAATATATAGTGTGGAAATCGGCTATCTCTATAATACTTAAAAAAGTGCTAAAATATTGTATCCCTTAAATGTGCAACGATGCTGATGAAATATGAAGATCGCAGCGACATCTGCAGTATATTTTCTACAACTGCAAGATAGTGCTAGTCTATACAATGTAATACTAGTAATACGAAAATCCCGCAGATGTCGCAGCGATCGACACTTGGGATTTTAGCGGTATCGTCGCATTTAAGGGATACAAATTTTTAGCGCTGTTTGGATAGCATATTTCCACACTAGGTATTCTAGACGCTGTAGTTTAAACTATGTATTGAGAATTTCTTAACTGTTGAAACATACAATCATAAATTAATTAATCATTTAAATAATTATTGTTAAAAGCGTATTTAAAAATATGCAGGGTGATTAATAAATATTGAAACAATAGACTATCTCCTTAAATATTGCCCCTAGTCACATACTTCCAATTGCAAAGTTTCATAAAAAATGGTGCCAAATTTAATGACATAAGTTATAACTCCATGAGGGGGGGGGGGGTCAATTTGAGATAATACAAAAACTAATTTTTTATACGGCACCCGTTGGATAAAATTTCCTATTAGGGATTTTTCTCTTATCCCTTCCTGAATTAAACAAAAAAAAATCATCTCAGTATCTTCAAAACTCGTAGAGTTATTAAAATTCAAAACTCGTAGAGTTATTAAAATTCAAAACTCGCGACTTACACCATTTTCCCATGCCTCTGAGCGACGAGGTATTACGAGCCGTTAATTCCCAAATTGGCTCATCCGATCTCAGCAATCTGATTCTTTGTTAATATTAATATTTTGGATTACTTTACTGTGATTTTGATCAAATTTAACAAAATAAATCAATTTAAGCCATTATATTTGCATTCTATTTTACATTACACTACTTCATAAGAAAATAAATATAATTATGTACTATATAAATATCAGTTTTAGCCAATCAGATTGCTGGGCTCGGTGGAGCCAATTTGGGAAATAACGGCTCGTCGAGGACTTGACTCATTTTGAATGCAAAATAGGGATCATCCACAAATTGTACGTTATTAAAAGTCGATTTAAGACAGTGCCTCTCCTTTGGACATGAAATAGCAGCGTATAGATTTTAAGTTAAACCTCCTTTCAAATTATGCTGGAGGCCTTTATTAGAGGTCTGCGTGGCTGACTAGAAAAATTCAAAATTCGCAATGGTATAAGACAACTCAAAATCGAGGGTGAAAGAATGTCTGGAAATGTCGCAGCAGTTGATTCATTTGTCGCAAATATCGAAAAATTGATGAAAGAGGAGAATTTAACCCCAGATCAAACTCACAACTGCGATGAAACCGGACTATATTGGAAAGACCTTCCTGAAAAAACTTTAGCTGCGGTAAATGGAATTTCTGCTCCCGGAAGGAAAAGAATGAAAGATAGGGTCACTGTATTAGCCTGTTCCAACGCATCGGGTTCCCACAAGCTTGAACTAGCTGTTGTTGGGAAAAGTAAGAATCCGAGGATGTCTTAAGAATGTAAACAAATCTGCTCTTCCTGTACACTATTTAAATCAAAGAAATGCTTGGATGGATTCCAGTTTGTTTTCGAAGTGGTTTTTTGATGTTTTTGGGCCTGCAGTAAAATCTTGGCAAGAAAAAGAACATTTAAATGGAGCGCTTTTGTTATTCGACAACTGTCCGGCTCATCCTGAAGATAACTGTCTAAAATCTGGAAACATCCGGTGTTTATTTTTGCCCCGAATGCAACGTCTCTGCTGCAACCTTTGGATCAGGGCGTCTTGGGGTCTTTAAAACGGCGTTACCGAAAGAAATTAATCAGAAAATTACTTTTTGAAGGAGATTCTGAATCTGCTGCAGTTTCAATAATTGAGTTTTGGAAAACTGTCAACATCAAAGACTGCATTTATATGATTAGTGATGCCTGGGAATCTATGCCGCAATCGACACTAAGACGAAGTTGGCGAAAACTTTGCCAAATTTTTCAACTGGCGAAGATGAAAATGCTACAGACATTGTGAAAGATAATGTTACTGAGTTTTCAAGCCTTTTTAGCACAATGAAGGTTTTTGCAAATTGTGGGGATAAAGAAATCAGAGATTGGTTGAATTGTGACGTGGAAGATGCAGACTTCCAGTTGCTCAATGATGAGGGATTAATAGCAGAAGTCCGAAATTCTCCAGAAGAAGAAGATGATGATGAAGATGAGAATGATTCCGGAGTAAATAAGATCGGTTACAATGATGCTTTTGAGTGTTTCTCAAAAGCCCTTGTTTGGTTGGAGCAACAGGAACAGTGCAATTCCTCTGAATTCATGCTTTTAAGAAAACTTCGGGATAGAGCTGCACGGCAAAGGATGGCCAATTTACACCAGATGAAGCTTGCATTTAAACCATTGTAAGTTTTTGTTTCAGAAATAAATTTATTTTCATTTATAATTTTAATTTAGTATTTAACAGTTAAAAGAAGTCATAATAACAGTTCAATGACAATACTACACATTAAACTAGATGATTATTGATGAATTCTCGATTATCCGAAAATTTCGAGTATCCGAAATTGGGTCGGTCCCAATTACTTCGGATAATCGAGGTTCTACTATATATGCATTTTTTGTAAATTTTTTGGGTTGAGCCAAACTTTACTAATTTTTGCATGGATTAGATGAGTCAGATAGAATGATTTTAATACGGGTTGGAAATTTCGCCCCGTGCAGACCTAGGAAGAAAGGAAGCCAGTCCCGGTTCGGTATGAAAAATACATTTGGCCCGGTCGAGACTGGTCCGGCCACAGAATACAGGCTTTTTAAACCGCTCGCCGGGACGATATAAAACCTGAAGTTGTGAGGATTAAAATTATGAAAACACTCTTAATCGGTATGTTAGAAAAAAACTTATTTTAAATAGTACAGAAAGAAGGTGGAAAGGGCAAAAGTTAAACTGAATATGAAGTTTAAGCTACAGGAAAGAGTTACATACTCACCTGCAATTTTTTTTAAAAGCATTTAAACATTTTATTAGGAGCCAATCTTTGTTTAAAACTTTAAATGCGTTTTAAATTATTAATTTAAATTGTTAAAAATAATTAATTTAAATTTATTAATTTAAATGCGTAATTAAAATTAGAATAAATTTAATTTAAATTATTAATTTACATTTTTAAGTCAAGAAATGTTTAAAAAAAATGGGTGCAAACTCGGAACATGACCTTTTTGATTATTTTACATTAATTTTGTTTCGACAAATTTGAAAATATATTTATTTTTGAAAATATGATTTTTTTTAAAATAAGTTACATCATTTTTTAAAATTTGTGTTTTTAATATTTTTAATATTAATATTTAAAAAAATCCTGAAACAAAATTAAAATTATATTTTCCTCTTTAATTAAATGAAAAAAAGTTTGCAATTCGACGATAATATTTCGAGTTATAACGATTTTAAATTACACCAATTTAAAAAAAATAATAATTTTAAAAAATTTAAACTTTCTGAGGCATTTTAGGATGTGATTTTATTTGCAAATTATATAATTAATCATCACAAAAAAAAAAAAAAAACAGATAAATCTAATTATAACTCAATAAATATATTTTTTACATGTATTCTGGAACTTTTAAAGTAACATTGTTTCTTGAATAACACGCATTTCAATTTGTGTCTAATCCCTTAAAACTTGATGAATTATTTAAACAGGCATAACTCTATGAGTTTTGCAGATATGAAGATGGAACTTTTTGTGTTTAATTCAGGAATGGGTAAGGAAAAAATTCCTAATTGGAAATTTTACCCTATAAAAAGGGGCCATATAAAAATTGAATTTTCTTTTTTTCTCAAATAGACCTCCCATGGAGTTGTAACATATATCATTAAAATTTCCACCTTTTTATGAAACTTTACATTTGGAAGTATGTGCCTAGGGGCATTAATTAAGGAGATAGCCGATTGTTTCGATATTTATGAATCACCCTGTATATATTACACTCTTTATTTTTTATTTATAGTTTTTTTTTTTTTTTTTTTAATATTTGAAATATTTCATTGTTGCAGTTTCACGGCTAATTGGCATATTTTAGCGTGTATGATTTGGCACATAATTAATTCCATAGTTCCAACTCGTATACAGTTATAACCATAAATAATATTTAGCAATTTATCATCTTGTCCCAGCTTAGAGAAAGAAATTACTATTAATTTATAATTAGACTAGCAGGCTGAGCCCGCTGCGCTGGACCATTTTTCAAATAAACCTTCAACCAAACGAAATGGAAAATCCGACCCTGTATTTTAAATTAATATGGACCTTCACCTGGAAGATCCTTCCGCATTTTCTGAATACGCATCGGATGCAATTGCGCTATTATATTATCTGATGCGTTAGACGAAATACAGGCAATTCAGAAGTAACTCTTTAGTACATCATGTAGATTTTGGAAGGGAAATGCGGCCATTACGATCATATCACCACACTACTGAAAAAGAGAGAATTACAATGACTGCAGAGATTGACCATTTAACTTAAAGAATGTTCGGGTTATTCACTTTTGTTTGTTAGGTCTTTTACTCCGGGCTTCTCAGCTTGGTACTTTGTGCTGATCTGATAACATAAATACAATCTCTCTCTACGTTACATTATATTTGGTAATATACGTCTTTTTTTGGCAGGTTTTCTCTACAAATTCATATCTTCGATTTCCAGTAGAGTAAATACAATCAAAACAGTATTTAACTTTTATATTTTAAAATATGTGAATCATGTAAAAGTGGATATTTAAAGCGGAATTGTGTGAATGAAATTAAAATAATGTCATTTTAACCGCCGTTTCTTTTTACATACCAGTTTTAATCATGCAACTATTAACCCAGGAAAATAACCTAGATAACTAATTCGAATAGAAAACTAAACCTCTAGTTTTCACTCAATAAAATCTTCCCAATCATCCGTAATCGTATCCACAACCAAGTTTGATGTGAAACGTTAGAAATGTTCGTAACGGTATGGCTAAAAATGTACCAGAGTTAGCTACAAAACAGGATTAATTACGCTTCAAACTACATTCCATTAAATAATGTCAAATTGCTGTTGATTGATTTTTAGATCTTTCACTATCAAAACTCTTTGCAAATGATAAGTAAAGTTAGTTATGCAAAATTTTTAGTAGTGATCTTTTTGGCAAACCGAAGATTTTTTTCGCATTTCTCTAATGGCGGTTGGTTTTTTTTTTTTTGACGGCCGATTATCTACGCATGGGATATAGGCCCAATTGGGAAATGCCCTCCGTGGGGGTCTTTCTAAGGGAACCCAACCCGTATTTACGCATGGAAATACATGGATCGAAGAAAACCACGAAAACTCCGAACGATTAGGCCGACGGGCGCGATTGGGTTCGAACCCAGCACCTCCCGTCTACCAGCTTCGAGAGCATAACCTCTTGGCCACTGGTGGGGCCGTAATAAGACGGAGAAATAAGCTTTTATTTTCAAGACGTCATTATTCATCAGTTTGTTGCCTAAATAAATCTAAAAACGTTAATTTGTGACTATGATCAGCTGCTCGGGCTGTGCATCAGCTAAAATTTCTTTATAATGATTGAAATTTTATTTGAATCTGAGGTACTTTTTTTTTTAAACCTAGAGTAAATGAACGAATATTGTTCCATTGGTCACCTTTGGCATTTGAAAGATTTTTTTTTTTTTTTTTTTTTTTTTTTTTGTACATTCAAAGTAATGTTTTTTTAGTGACAGTAAAATAAACCTAAAATTTGTCACTACGATCAGCTGCTCGAGCTGTGCATCAGCCAAAATTTTATAATGATTGAAATTTTAATTGAATTTGAGGTACTTTTTTTAAAAAACCTAGGCTAAATGAACAAATATTATTCCTTTGGCATTTGAAAAACTTTTTTTGTGCATTCAAATTAATGCTTTTTTAATGAAAGTAAAATAACTGCACATGAAAACTATATATTAGTAAATCTTCTTTTGTCCGTTTGCTCCATACTAAAAAATCATAAATTTACTAATCGCTAATTACTAAAAGTACAAATTTCGCGTAATCTTCTGAAATCGGATTTACCGTCCACGGTTCCTTTCAAATATAAACGAATCTTCCAACACTATACAGTAAATTCGCCAATTGTAAGGTGGCTGATTATGGAAGATTCATCCAATATCTTTTTATAACATTTCTAAAAGAAGGGAAGATATGATTAAAAAAAATAAAAATAAATGACGAATGGAATGGAATATCGAAAAGTGATTTCAGAAAGCAATTTTTATTGCAAAATGTCTTTTTTCGTGATAGAAATAACGCATAATTGCTTACATTTTCTTATGAATAATCTTTACTACCTAACATTGTAAGCATTGGACGTTTGTATAAGGGAAATTGGCGATACGTTTTTTTATTAAAAAAAGAATGGACAATATTAGCTAATCTGGCTTCGAGGTTATAAAAGTCACAAATTTGGGGAAAACAAACCGACATGCTTTCGCAGTAAAGTATGACGAGAAATTTTTTAAATGTCTAAAATTAAATTATTTTACAGTATGTATGTACGTGTGTGGGAGACATTTATACTAAAATTAAAATATCTGACTCATTTTTAAAATATTAATTGCTATTTATATATTGTACATTTGAATTTTAAAAAATACTCAAAAAATGCTTTCGTACGCTTGCAAAATCACCTTTCTTGTAAACATCGCTTGAACCCAATTCACGCTTACATCTTTTTGGCTTAAAATCAAATTGTTTGGCGACAAAAGTGAGCTCAAAAATCACAAATAAACATATAACATGTAAGTCATAAGTACCATCATTTTTACAATTACATCTGCTAGTTTCGTCTGTAAGTCACATGATGGAAGAGTTGGAAATAAAAAAGAACAAATCAAAAACAAAATTGTTACCACAAGGAAGGTCTCATTAAAGACCATACTCAAATTATTTTGAAAAGAAAAATGCTTTTAAAACTACTCATGTATGTAGTAAAACATCAGTCAAATTTGGCGGCGGAATCCCAGTAAAAATCTGAAAAAAAATCTATATATATTCGAGTATTAGGCGCAAAAAAGACGAACGTTCCACGCTATTTGGCTAGCCAACACATTTCCATCCCAAATGCAAGATATTTAAATGCATTTGAAAATTGCTTGTTAAATAAGTGTTTAAATGCCTAAAACT
The DNA here is from genome assembly GCA_963932465.1 of Maratus speciosus. Lineage (NCBI taxonomy): Eukaryota > Metazoa > Arthropoda > Arachnida > Araneae > Salticidae > Maratus > Maratus speciosus. The sequence goes on along the minus strand of OZ010787.1, from coordinate 337,370,136 downwards.
CAATGAATTTAAACTTGAACGAAGGATTGGCGTATTATTTTTTATCTTTAAGCGTATATAATATATACACATTACGTGTTGCAGTAGTTATTTAATTTTACATGGATTCACCGGCTGGAAATGTTTTAAGGGTACTATTTGATTATTCATTCAACCAATTTCGCCAAATTATATAAATTGCCAAACGCCTTCGCCAAATTATATAAATTGCCAAACTGCTCGCCAAATTATACAAATTGACAAAATTTTTACTTTAATCAACGAAAGAATAAATAAATTTATAAACACTAGTAATATTACAAATAGAAGTGAAATTAAAAATCACTTGATGACGCAACAAATACGTGTACCGTGTTTAATGTCAAGTGAATGTAAAATTTACGATCAGCTATTATTGGCATTTATCTTATAGTTTCGCGATAGTTATTTTGTCGACGGGATAATCAAGCAGTAACGTTTTAAATTTGTTTTAAAAGCAGCTGGCTAATTAAAAATGCTACCATTAAACATTTTATATTAAATACTTGTTTCCATGGCAACAATAACCTTCATTTCTTGTTTCTGACACTAACAATATCGAAGTCAAATTGCGAATGTTCCGAATCGGACATTAATTTTGACATTTGGAAAAAATTTAATAAACTGAAATTTTGTTTTAAACCGTATAATTACGATAATAAAATTTCAATACATACATATAAAGGTATATGACAAAACTGTAGTAATAAAAATGTATTTATTACGTTAAATTTAATCTAACTATCTTCGTATGAAGAGTAGAAAAAGGTTTTACTTAAAAATATTTATCATAAAAAAAGTATCATTCAAAATTTTATTGTGCCGCCAACCAGCATTAACCCCTTCGCGACGGGAGCCTTTTACGAAATGTTTATTACTTTGCTACCGGTTTTAAAAAACAGAAGTTTGTGCCTATTCAAATCGGGAACATGCTCGGATTAAATAAGGCAAATTTTACAGTAAAATTTTACTGGTGAGGATAAACGAGGATCCTTAGGCCTATTTCTGGCACGTATACGTGTCGCTCGTCCCCAAGGGGTTAAATCGCCAAAAAAATTAAATTTTCATTATTTTTTTACGAAAGCTAAATCGAGGTTCTGCGGATTTTTTTTAATAAACATATTGTATGTCACGAGAAGAATATTATATATATTCCTCATGAGAAGAATATCATATATTTTTTTCAAATATTTCTGAGCATGCACTTATCGAAACTTCCTTTATATCATCCTATCAATTTTTCAGATGCATTTTTCTTAACCTGACGCAAAAGATAAAGAGCCAAATCTTATTTCAATTGCAATATTTTAACTGAGTATTTTTTTAAGCATTACGAACATTCTCTATCATGTTTAAATTAAATATTTTCATTTTTTAATATTATCACTCATTAAAACTAATATTTTTCTTCTTTTTTTTTTTTTAAATTAAAATTAGTAACAGTTTTTTCTTTTATGTTTCGAGGTGTAATAGCTGTTTCAATTTTTTTATCAACGATAAATTTCGCCAAGAAATAAAATGGTAAACCTTATCGTCCAAAATAACAGAACTTTCCGTCATAATTCTATAACTAATATAGGTAGAATGATGTGTTATAGCTTAAAAAAACCTTCCTTGAAACGATACCTATCTAATGGTATAAATTCCGTAAAAATCCATGCAGTAGAACTCGAAATCTAGGCGTTCGGAACGAAATTTCCGTTTGGATTTTATATATATATAATAGATTATCGAAAATTTTTATAATCTTAGCTTACCAGGAAGTGGGTGAAAAATCGATTTCAAAGTTCCATCTTTATATACATGAATCAAGTTTAAAAGAGTAAAAGTCTTGGCTACTGGCTTATGTTTTTCCTTTTATCGTTTAATATGTGGCCGTCCCTCCGGGTGGTCCGAAACCGACCCCTTTGGTGAGGGAGGAGACTTGGAGCCCGGCAGAGTTCGTTCTGTACGAATGCGAGGGGGCTGGATAGGGACGAACCACAGCCTCCAAAAGTAATAAACGGTCGACAGGCTTCGAGCCCGGTGTCCACGGTTAACGGACGTTGTGCATGGGACGTGGACCTTCGGGCCGTGGATGTCTCGACCCCCGGCACCTTGGCTCTCAAGGTAAGCCGGATAGCGATACTCCATAATCCGATCCCAGAGCCGGTCTAGACCATAGATTAAAATACAAGATGGGACATTTGCGGCAAAATCTGTAATGGCAACAGCACTAGTGTCACTACCGACAATGGGGAAGAATTAACAAGTCTCCGAAATTTACCTATGTTGATAAAATATGTTTACTCTCTATGTTTTGAATATCTATTCTTTCTTAAACGAACCAGAGGCAGACGATATTTTATTTATGTTTGATTTATTTAACTGGATCGCTGGTTTTTTTTTTTTTTTTTTTTGTTTGTTTGTTTGTTTGTTTTTGTTTTTGCACTTGTTCGTTCAGCTTTAACTTACAAAATGATAATTATAATAATAATATAAAAGAAAACCTCCAGGAAATACTGTTGAAAACATAAATATGTAAGTTAATCAGATAAAATAGTAAGAAATTAAATTCGTGTATTGTGTATTAATTTGTTCACATCTAATACAATTTTATCAGTATCTGTATATTTTGCTTTATTTTAACGTTTATATTTATATAACTCTAAAAATTTGTAATAGGAATTTTTCGCTATCTATAATTTTATTATTATTTCCTATATGTTAATATCATAAATATTATTGAACTGATTGTACGTTATTTACATTAAAAACAATCATTTTATTTTATCTGTGAGAAAGTGAAAATGAGTAAATTTTAAAAAATTATTGTAACGATTGTTTAATACATTAAACTTCATAAATTAATAAAGCATCGTCTGTAAAAAAATTTCCACCAAATGGGAATATTTATGAAAGTTTCTGGCGCTTGTAGGATGCAATATTTCGTATATTTTTACATTACACCATCGCTTTAAATTCAATTATATCATATTTACTTGGCGTATAATATTCAAGATGAAATTTTTAGTTTGTTTTTCGTTGCACTTAAATCGTTCACCCATCATGTACGAAAACAATATACAGGGTGATTCAGCTCGTCGGTGACAAACTTTAAGGATCGATAGAGCACACCTAGACGAACATTTTTGAATAGGGAATGTAGGGTCCCTGACGCGATGGTAAGGCGCTAGGCGCTTTCGAAAATTTGGGTGCCGAAATTCGAAACGTCATAAAAACTAGGGAAATGGTTAGATTTTCTTGCTTGTTGCGTCGAAATGATTCTGTTTGTTTAGACTTTCTTCAGTACCAATTTGATAAGCGTATCTCTTAAAACATGGATAGGGGGCGCTGCAGACTTTGGAGAGCTAGACAACAACTTTAAGCCCGTTATTTTGATAATTTAACACATGCTCGCCAAAGTTTATACTCTAACTTAAAGTTTGAACCCAAAAGTAGAGCCCTGCAAAAAGCGTAAGAGCCGGAATAAAATGTCAAAGTACAGGGTGGTCGAAACTCGAAGGCTCCTAGGAGATAAACAAACAGATTTCTTGACTTATGGCATGCATTTTCATGATTCTGTTTGCTGGGGCTCTCTGAAACTCAGTTGAACGGTACAAAAAGAAACATCGATAGGGGGCGCTTTGGGCAAAAAACATAATTCGTTGACATTTCGGACGCTAACTGGAAACGGGGCGCTACGATCAGTTAGAAACAAAACAAGAGAGTAATTTACTTATCATAAGAAGCTATTAAAACTGCAGTTTGTTTGTTTTTTTTAACAAACATAGCTGGTTTCAATCATGCACAATGCGCGCAATAAAATTTACATAAAGTGCTTTTTGCTGATTTATGCAAAAGATATCGTACCATATCGATATGCAAAAGATACGTAATGCGTAGACGACAACGCGAGATGACGTAGTTGTATGCGCAGACACGTCTTTTGAACGTGCGGTACCTACTTAAGCTTCGGGTTACTTGTCTGCAGATCGGTAGTAGGATGGAACGGTACACAAACTCTGAATTGGCTGACATGCATTTGGCGTATGGCGCTGCTGGTTGTAATGGACGAGCCGCTCAGCGGTTGTACGCCGAGCGTTACCCCAACAGGCAAATCCCCTGCCATGCCTTCTTCGCTCGAGTACACCAGAGGTTGTCCACAACGGGATCTTTCGACGGAGGCAGGCCTGAACGGGAGCGATCAGTGAGCACCCCCGACAACGAAGAGGCTGTGCTTAACCTGGTTGAGGACAACCCAGGTCTTAGCACGAGAGATATCGCCAGACATGTTGGCATTTCGCAAGCAACTGCGTGGCGCATCTTACGTTCCCGGAATCTGCACCCCTACCACATCCAGCGGGTGCAGTTGCTCAGAGAGCAGGATTTTGGCCCTCGAGTGGAATTCTCAAGATGGTACTTGGCGATGAGATCCAGGGATCCCCGTTTTGTAAACAGCATTTTGTTTACGGACGAGTCCACCTTCAGCCGGGAGGGAATGTGGAACGCCCACAACAGTCATGTGTGGTGTGATGAAAATCCACATGAAACCAGAAGCCGAGCAGCCCAGGAGCGTTTCTCAGTAAATGTGTGGGCCGGCATTCTGGGGGATTGCCTCATTGGCCCTTATTTGTTACCTGAACGGCTGACAGGTGGAAATTACCTGATTTTCCTGGATCAAGTGCTGCCGCAGCTTCTGGATGAGGCGCACGTACCCGAAGGTTCGCGTCGCCAGATGTGGTTCCAGCACGATGGAGCTCCGGCCCATTACACGAACGACGTGCGTCTCCATCTAAACGCAAGGTATGGCCAGCGGTGGATCGGGCGTGGGGGTCCAGTTCACTGGCCTGCCCGATCACCAGACCTCACCTGCTTGGATTTCTTCCTTTGGGGTTACCTGAAGGCCGAGGTATACCATACACCTGTCAGCAGTGCTGAAGAACTTGTGGCGCGCATTGTGGCAGCTGCAGGGCAGATCAGAGATACTCCTGGCATTGTTGGAAACACACACTCCTCAATGCGACGGAGGTGCGAAGCCTGCATCATGGCCCAAGGTCGAAATTTCGAGCATCTTCTGTAGTGTTATTTTTTGTAAATAAATTTCCAGTATCATTGATGTTTTTGGTCTAAATTTATTCAGAAGTGTTGAGCAGAGGTAGAAAATGTGTTTTCATTATTACTAACTGATCGTAGCGCCCCGTTTCCAGTTAGCGTCCGAAATGTCAACGAATTATGTTTTTTGCCCAAAGCGCCCCCTATTGATGTTTCTTTTTGTACCGTTCAACTGAGTTTCAGAGAGCCCCAGCAAACAGAATCATGAAAATGCATGCCATAAGTCAAGAAATCTGTTTGTTTATCTCTTAGGAGCCTTCGAGTTTCGACCACCCTGTACTTTGACATTTTATTCCGGCTCTTACGCTTTTTGCAGGGCTCTACTTTTGGGTTCAAACTTTAAGTTAGAGTATAAACTTTGGCGAGCATGTGTTAAATTATCAAAATAACGGGCTTAAAGTTGTTGTCTAGCTCTCCAAAGTCTGCAGCGCCCCCTATCCATGTTTTAAGAGATACGCTTATCAAATTGGTACTGAAGAAAGTCTAAACAAACAGAATCATTTCGACGCAACAAGCAAGAAAATCTAACCATTTCCCTAGTTTTTATGACGTTTCGAATTTCGGCACCCAAATTTTCGAAAGCGCCTAGCGCCTTACCATCGCGTCAGGGACCCTACATTCCCTATTCAAAAATGTTCGTCTAGGTGTGCTCTATCGATCCTTAAAGTTTGTCACCGACGAGCTGAATCACCCTGTATATATCAGTGTGTGAACATAGAATAGATATTAGATATATAGAATAGAATATCTATTCTATGTTCATGTATCGGTGTAACATTCTGTTGAAAACGTAAACACGCAACATTAAAAAAAGAAAGATCGTAAAAGGTATACGTTCAATAACTAAAATATTACAAGAATGGGAAGTTTCTTCCCCATTGTCACTAAAGGCGCTGCGATTGCAATCGCATTACCATTACGCTCTATTGAAATGTCCTATCTTGTATGTTAATCTATGGTCTAGACCGGGTGATGACTCTGGGCAAAGGATAGCAAATGTGGTAGGATCCTATCCACCATTTGACAGAGAGGAAGCCAGAGAAGAAAGTATAGGCCTTGTAGGACCATAGATTAACATACAAGATGGGACATTTACGGCAAAAACTGTAATGGCAACAGTACTAGCGTCACTACCAACAAGGGGGAAAAATTAACAAGCCTCCGAAATTTATCTATGTTGATGAAATATCTTTATGCTGTATGTTTTGAATACCTATTCTTTCCTAAACGAAGCAGACGCAGATGATATTTTATTTATGTTTGATTTATTTAACTGGGTTTTTTTTTCGTACTTGTTCGTTCAGCTTTAACTTACAAAATGATAGTTATAATAATAATATAAAAAGAAAACCCCAGGAAATTCTGTTGAAAACGTAGATATGTAAGTTAGTGAGATAAAATTGTAAGAAAGTAAATTCGGGTATTGTGTTAATTTATTCACATCGAATAAAATTTTATCAAGTGTAATATCAGTATCTCTATATTTTGCTTTTTTTTTAACTTTTGGTTTACATAATTCTAAAAATTTGTAAAGGAATTTTTCCCTATCGGTAATTTTATTATTATTTCTTATATGTTAATATCATGAATATTATTGAACTGATTGTACGTTATTTACATTAAAGACAATCTTTTTATTTTACGTGTGAGAAAGTGAAAATGCGTAAATTTTAAAAGGTTGTTGTAACGATTGTTTAAAACATTAAACTTCACAAATTAATAAAACATCGGCAGTAAAAAAATTTCTACCAAAGGGAATATTTATGAAATTTCCCGGGGCTTGAAGAGTGCAATATTTTGTATATTTTTACACTACACCATTGCTTTATGTAGCTTTAAATCCAATTATATCATATCTACTTGACGTGTAATATTCAAGACGAGATTTTTAGCTTGTTTTTCATTGCACTTAAATCGTTCACTCGTCATGTAAAAAAAATATGCCTATATCCGTGCATGAACATAGTATAGATATTAGATATATAAATTAGAATACCTATTCTATGTTCATGTATCGGTGTAACATTCTGCTGAAAACGTAAACATGCAACATTAAAAAAAGAAAGATCACAATAAGGCAGACGCTCAATAAGAAAAAAGGCGCTGCGATCACAATCGCATTACCATTTCGCTCTGCGGGCGCCTAAAAACGTTTTGGGGGTGGAAAGCTGTCAGTACCAAAGCGGTTTTTTGAACGCAACTAGTCGGCTATCATAAAAGCGAAAGGGCTCGTGAAGAGGCCGGCGGTCTTCTCTCTTTGTCTTCGTGCTCAGAGGAGAAATAGATAGCTAAGCCCCAGGTGTGGTGGGAGCGCTCGGTTGGTTCGCCCGTGGTTGTATTGTGCCAGCCCGACCAGTAGGAGATTTTCTGTCACACTTTGGTCCTGAAATTTTCGAATTTTTTTTATTTTTTCGAAAATTTTTGGGGTTGGAGATCTTGAAAAAAGGTTTGTTGAATCTGAGCTCAAACTCAGGCAAGGGGTCTGATGCGGAAATTCCGATCCGAGAACCGAAACTCGAGTGAAGGATCCGGCGTTCCCCGTTCAGATGCCTCAGACGACGACCTAGTCTCTGAGAAGGAGGTAGGGACTCACACTGAAGTAAGGACCCCCAGACTCGGCCGATCTATCTCACGACGAGATAGCCGAGTTCTCGGCATTATTCGTGCAAAAGGGAACCAACTCAGTTCGAACTACCTCAGCAGGCTCTTTAAGGACAGAAACATGACAGCGGGGCTAAAGGAGCAATACGGCTAGCGTATCGTTCCGCTTCTAAACTTCGTCGCCCACCAACACGCATGGACACGAGGATAGACAGGGACTACACAGCCCTTGTCCGATGGCATGAAGAGATCGAAGGAACAGGGTTCACGCCCAACACCGTTGATTCCTGGCGGCCAAACATCGAACGCGACAGTCTCCGACGGATCAAATGGGCAGCGGACCTCAGTCCGCAGACCACGTGTTCTTACTACACGGATGGTTTAAAACAAGAGAACGGCACAGTTGATTGCTCGTTCTTGGTTGTGGTCGGAGACCAGGTCATTATCGAACGCCAGTTCCGTCTCACAGATGGTGCAGAAGTTTTTGCGGCCGAGGTCCACGCGATCAAGGAAGCAATAACAGACGCCCATCGCAGAGGACTCAGTGAACTCGATATCTACTCAGATTCGAGATCATCGCTTCAAGCGCTTTATGGGCTTGTGTACAGACACAGGGCCATAGCTGAGATTAAGGACCTGATCAGAACATCCGAGGTCGCAGTTCAAATGCACTGGGTCCGAGCTCACGTGGGGCACACTTACAATGAAAGGGCGGATGTGTTCGCTAAGGCAGCCACGACGCGACAATTTGTCGACGTGGAGGTCAAGGCTACACGCCGCCAAGTCAAGAAACAACTACTTGACCGTGACTTATCTACATGGCAAGAGAGGTGGAGCAACTCAGGCAAAGGCCGAGTGATGTATGAGCTTATCCCGCGGGTTGCACTTAGCAGACTGCAAGGCGACTTTTACATTAGCCTTCGGCGACCACCAGGCTCGTTTCTTCTGCAGAGATCCTACTTGTTTCTGTGGCAGGGGCTAGAGCTCTATCAGACATTGTCTATATGAGTGCGCAATCTGGAAGCTAGTACGGGATAAATTCTTCCCGTGGAACTTCTGGAATATCGCGCCGCGGCTTGTGTCTAGATGGCTATTGTCGAAAGGGAGTATGTGCCACAGTGAATGATCTACTCCCGGAGACACTCGATCGCAACCTGGGCCGCAGAAGGGCAAGCCGCTTTGCCAGACTTTACCGTGGCGACGTCCGCGCTCGAACGCAATTGTGCCTACCCGAAGCTCCCACGGGCCAGGCGAGAGTGGTGCATAAGTAAGTGGGTCAGAGACTCGTCTCTCGTGCACACGAGCTTCTTGGCATGATAAACAGGTAACTGGTTTTGGCTATCTTTTTGTTGTATAATTGTATACAGTTTATATGCTTGTCTGTATTTATTCAAGTACTATTATTCTAGCTTTAGTTATATTCAAGTACTTATTTTATTTCAGAAATTCATGCCGTTCGGAAGCCCCATAGGGCTTTGATCGGGCGTGGTTTCTACATGTATATGTCATTTTGTATATAGTTATTTCGTGTATATGTTTGTATTAATGCATTTGTTTGAACACAAAGCCATCTCTAGGACCTACGGGTGGTCCCGGCTGGCGCCGCTATTCGACGGACCGACAGAGCGAGCCACACGGTTGCGTCCCCTGTCCGTGTTTTCGGTTTTGTTGTACGGCGACGTTGGACGGGACTGTCGGGTTACCTTTAAAATGTCTCCGACCGTTTTTGACTAGGTCTGTGAGCCGATGCGGGTACGTCCCCTGTTCGTGTTCCTGATCCGCTGGTTGGAGACGTGAAACAGAGGCTTTCTCGCACCAGGCTAGTTTTACCATTACGCTCTATGGAAATGTCCTATCTTGTATGTTAATCTATGTGTAGGACTGGGCCTTGATGCTCACTAGTGCGACGGGGCTCACGGGAACGCCATGCAGGGTCTCCCGGAGCTACAGAGGGGTGAGGTTACGAACGGCGCCTGATGTACTTTTTGCGTCAGGTGGCTCATTCCGCCAAGATCCCAGTAGCTGGGACAGCTGTGAGCCGTCTCCTATGTTAGTGGGGAGTGGAGATTCCCGTTGACCAGAGAGCACCGTGGAGGGAGGCCAGTATCTGATCTCCCGAAGCCATGCCGTCTTCTCCTCGAAGGAGTTTTCCCGCAGTGGTATGACGGCCCGCTGCGGTGCCTTCTCTGTGATCCGCTTTCACAGGGAACCGGGCCAATGGCTCGCCGATTAATCCGACGGCGCACAGTGGAGTATTTGACCCGAAATCCTGGTCAAAAATATTTTTTGATGTAAATATTGTCCGATTGGCTTGAAATTCTTAGATGTTATTGGGTATCACTATGGCATGTTTGGTATTGAAAATGAAGTGTATAGCCTTAACGGTTCATTTACAGAGACACCCAAAAGAATTCCCTTACATTATGGTCTATGGGGAAAAATCGTTTGCTCTGTATTTTAATGATATCACACTGTTAAACGTGCTGAAATTTATATACATCACTAACTTAAACTAAGGCACTTATTGTAGAATATGTTGTGCATAGAATATATCGTTCATTTACAGGGACACACAAAAGAATGTGGCTGAAGAATAAATTTAACGATTGAAATCTATGGCCAATTATTGCTGGAAAAGCGTTTGTAGTTGTGATAGGCGTTTTAAAATAGAACAATTTTTTTAAATATTACTTGGTGTGGATACATTCTATAGATCATATACAGGGCTCAAGTACATTTCCGTTTATTCACGGAAATGTCTGAATGGACATTTTTAACTGTGCTATGCGTTTCACTGAACTAACTTTTAGCATACTATGAAGTATACATACAAATCCACTGCTTAGTTTTAATATTTTATATCTTAAAAGCTGACGAAGTGTAAGTAAGATTTTAACATTTCACATAATAATAAATATATATTTTATAAATATTTTGACAATTAACAAAAAAAAGAGAGTCATCATTTAAGAAGAGCACAAAGAAAAAAGAAATGAAAATATTAATTTACTAAGTAGATATTTAAAAATACGAATAAATCACATGTCCATTGACTTAACATTACCGAAGAGAGTTTGGAAGTTGAGCGACTTGTAACCTTAACTATTTACTGTTTTAAGAGGAAAGTAATTGTTGATAGGTTTGTCATATTTACTATTAGTGTTTAATTAAATGTATTTAATTTTACGATATATAAAACTTATTATTTACATTTAACCACTTCATCGGCTGCCCCGAGATAAGTCGGGGGTAAAAGCACTGTTTCCCCATACCTCTTGCCTCAATGCTTATTACAATTAAATTACAATTAATAATTATTGCATTTAATTTATGTTTCATAGCGTTATATTTAATAGTAGGTTCAGTAAAGTGGAGTCTATATGGTATAGACTGCTAGTTTTTGAATGTATTTAATACATTGCCAGTTTCAAAATGATTCTTCAGAACTCTTCTTCATCACTCTCCTCTTGGCTTTTATCGGGACTACCATCAGACCCTGCTGGAAGAAGAAGTTGTAGGGTCTCACTACTGTATGGCTTGCTATTTTTAGTTGATAAACGGAGTCATTAGAAAATATGAAGTTGCTCATTTTCACATACATTATAAAAGGAAAATTTTAATTAAATTTTCTTTGTGCCGTTTGTCAGTTTGGGAATTAAAATTAGGTGTCCCTTTTTAAGGACACCGCCCTAGAAAGTGTTAATTCCCTCCTTTCTCTCCTTATGTTATACACATAAGCCAAAAGAACTAATCAGGGAACCCTTTTTCAATAAATAAGTATATACAATTTGAAGGCGATCGGATATTTCTATCAAAAGATATCGAGTTGCGTGGGTATGTACGTACGTACATATATGCACACAGAATATGTAGGTTCAAAAGCTCTCCGGTAATATCCTGTGAGCTAAAAACCTGCAATACGACAGTAAATATATAGTTTTTATCTCTTCAATTCGGTGGGCGCAAAACAGAGCATTTAAATAGTCATCCCGAAAACAAATTTTATAAAAAAATGGAAACAATATGCGGAAGATTTTTTTGCAGAAATTGACACTCAAGACTATTACTAATACGATTATAATTCAAACATGGCTGGGCAAAGCGCGGCACATATTTAAAAAGCTTTCGATATGTATAAATTAGAGCCAAAAACCCTTTAAAAATAAACCTTTTACATATTTAATGTTTTTTATTACATTAAAAATGAAACTATTTAAATTAACACAGAGTTTAACACTAAGCTCTGACCTTTGTTAAACACGTAAGCCCTGTTTAGTTTCAATTCAACAATTCATTGAGCCACATAAAAAATTACAGTTAAACATAACAACAATGCCAAAAAACAACAAAACACCACGTCTTCTTAGAAAGAAACTTCCTCTTCAGCTGAGGCCAGTAGCCACCGAATATAACTCAGGTTCCTAAAATAGACATAGATCGATGCACCAATTAGTTCTGTATTAAAAAATATGATTTTTACAATTGTTGACGAAATTTTAATTTTTGCATTTTTGGCCAGGTTTTTGGGTCAAATACTCCACTGTGCGGCGTCTCAAATCTCGGGAGAACTCCCGGTCCGACTCAGATCCTGCGAGTCTATGCGCTACCGGAGTTTACTACGGCCGGTGCTGAGGATCTAGCAGTGTCTCAAAATAATTTTCGAACTCTAACAAGGTAGTGTTCGCCATTGCACGGTTTGGGAGCACTCGTACTTAGGTACCACGGCGCCCCTGTCTTAGAGCGGGAACGTTGGGTGGATATGGCAGGACTCCGGACCCTCAACCCCATAGCGATGCGGGATCCATCCCGTCTATGAGGAACTTTTCGTGCCCTCCTAGTGTCGCTAACGGCACCTAGTCTGGTCTCTCATGTCTCCTGTCGTTGAGCCGCGAGGGGTCCCGCTTGTGGTAGCGGAGAGATCGGGCGAAAACCCCTAGCAAGTCGATGTCTCTGTCGTCAGGAGAAGAGCTTCCTCGTCTCTTCGGGGTCCACTCAAGGGCGTAGGAACCGGGGGAGCTGTGGCTCCCCCTGGAATATTTCAGACGGGCTCAGCTCCCCCGGGAGAAATTCTCGCACCACATCTGTTTACGATACATTGCTGAATTAAAAAATAAAGTATACTTTTTCTAGAAAATTCCCACAATAAACAACAAAGAGAAGAGAGAGAGAGGGTGGTGAGCACATTTGTTTGCGCCTTCACCCTTTTTGTCATTGTTTACAACGCTCCCGATTTCCAGAAAAAAGGGGATCTTATATAAGTCTACTATAAATTACCATCACGGATAACATATTTATAAAGAGTAGGCCTTTAAAATTGATTTGGAAGAGATTTGTAAAGAATTTGTGAGCAAAACAACAGAAAGCACGTTAATTTTTGGTAAATGGAAGTGGGAGAAGCTTTAAATTTGATTACTGTATTCGGGATCGCACATAAATTAAGTTTCTATGTATCAAGTATATCTATTAAAAATTATTTTAACTGGATTAAAGAGTTGGTGATCTTTTGATATGCTTTTATTTTATACTCCTGTTTGTGAAACGTGCAACACTATGAAGGAATCCTCCAAAATGAACGAAATGATCCGCGCCACTAGCTTTCCGCAATATACCCCGGCTCGCCCTATTTGTACAAAGTTCCTACGCTACTGGGTCAACTAGAGGCACCTTCATGATCCCCTGAGCGAGGCATTGTCTGTGGCGTCAGGAGGATTTTCCCTGACCCTCCGGGGCTTCCGGCTAGGGGGCGCCTCCCTTCCTATCGGTTCTCTCAAAAATGCCTCTGCCGGAAAATGGTATCTGATATTGAGTAACCTCCGTAAAGCAACTCCTGCTCGAGAATCTTCGGCGTAGGTTCATGGGCCCGACTCATTTATATGTGTTCGGTTTCCGTGGGCCGGCTGGGGTGAACCGGGCACGGAATCAAGCGAAGGGACCGCTTGGCTCTGAACGTGCTGGGTGCTGTCGTTTTCGATCAGTTCGTCTCTTTCTTGGGTGCAGGGTGCGTGACGTGCGTTGGGCAGTGCGCATCCTTGGGCGATTGCGGGTTGGCGGTGGCATCATATCAGTAAACTCATTCCATGTCAGCTCCAAGCATTTATGGGCTCCACAGTGCCTGTATAACCGGACGAAGGCTCGACGCTCCGCGGCGTGAGCTAGTTTTTTTTCTTTTAATAGCATCAACTTAGAACACTGAAAGACAGTAGAAAACTTAAAAAAAGCGGTGGTTGTGATAAGCAGTATTAGTGAAACAAAGTGGTAAGATTATACTTACGCTTATAATGAAATTTAATAATGAAAAATTAATTAAAACAAAACTATCATGCAATGAAATACCAATCATGCAATAGCCAGTTATATTACAATTATAAAGTTTTTAATATTTATATTATCTCCACACACACACACATATATATATATATATATATTAATCTTGCTTTTTTTCAAATATTTAGAAAGGGTACAATCACGCAGGAGTGGTTATATGCACTGCTAAAAATCTGCTAGTCGCTCCACCGCTTTTTTAGAATATATCAATTCTGACCAATGAGAATGCTTCATTAAATAGTCAAGTAATCGTGTTCTATAAAAGTGGTGGAGTGACTGTTCAGCAAAAGTTACAAATTTTTAACAGTGTACCATCTGAAAAAGGCTGTTTATTGGAAGAAGGTAAAGCAGTGTTAAAATAGTCTTCACTCCTATTGGTGTTTTTCGTCTGTTTACCCATGGCTGATGTCACATGAGTAAAGTTCATGGCGGACATGAATGGATTTTATATTACACCATGAATGGACTTTATATCACACCATATATTCTAGGCGCTATACTATAGCGCCTAGAATATATGGTGTGGAAATCGTCTATCCCTGTAATAGTTTAAAAAGGCGCTAAAATATTGTATCCCTTAAATTATCAACGATGCTGCTGAAATATGAAGATCGTAGCGACATCTGCAGGATATTTTCTACAACTCCAAGAATTTGCTAGTCTATACAATGTAATACGAGTAATACGAAAATCCCACAGATGTCGCTACGATCGACACTTGGGATTTTAGCAGTATCGTCGCACATTTAAGGGATACAAATTTTTAGCAATGTTTCACTGTTAAAAATATCGTGAAAAATTACCTCTGTTTTTCAAGGCTGTCTATTTTCTGACCAATGAAAACGCTTCCTAGGTGTTAATGTAGCGTTTTCATTGGTCAGGAAATAGAGAGCCTTTAAAAACAGAGGTAATTTTTCACGATATTTTTAACAGTGTTGGATCAAAGACGTTTAAGATACATAGACCGGCAAACTGTCAGTTTAACTGAGGATTTATGATCACAGCTGTTGTACGGCAGTATATATGTTTTACATTTTAATTTACCTAATAAAATGCTTTTATCAGCGTATTTTTTCATTGCGGCTCATTAAGTATTAGTCTACCTTGTTTCATTTAAGCCTGTTTTTTTTTAAAAAAAGTACCTTATTGTTCATCGATTTCTTTTTTCGTATAGCAAGTAAGTATTTCAATAAACATCCTCCAAGGATGAAAATATAGTGTTTTCTTTTGTTAATATTAATTTTTTAATTACCTTTTTGCACAAAAATTAGTTTAAAAAACGTAGATTTCTTTACAAGTAATTTAAAATTTTATAAATTACTATATTATGTTACAGTTGCAACCTTTAATCTAAACTTCCTTACCAGTTACTTTTGTAAGTCAAACTTAAAAAAAAGGTGGAATTATAATCTTTAACAATCTGTTTCCATATAAATTTCGCCTTTATTTCGGTTTATAAGGCATATTAAAATTAGATACTCTTTTTCAAACATAGCATCCATAAAATTATTAATAAATCGCCTTATTTAACTTTATTTCTGAAAATTCAATATTTATAACGCATATTTAGGTATAAAAAATAGGTTCATGTAAAAAATATGCCTTAAACTTCATATATATTGATAAAAAATAATCTTTAAGCTCATTCTAGCCATAGCACTTAATGGTAAATAACCACAGCTGACGTACAAACCTCGTGGTTCAGGTGTTTCAATTTACTTCAGATGGCTGCCATGATTTCGCATGCTTTTGAACGGGAATTGCCGGTCTATGTATCTTAAAAGTCTTTGGTTTGGATAGCTTATTTCCACACTAGGTATTCTAGACGCTGTAGTATAGACTAGCAACATCTTGCAGTTGTAGAAAATATCTTGCAGATGTCGCTGCGATCTGTATATTTCATCAACATCTTTGCACATTTAAGGGATACAATATTTTAGCACTTTTTTAAGTATTCCAGGGATAGCCAATTTCCACACGATATATATTAGGAGCTATACCCGAAGATATCAGGGGATGATGAGAGGTAGCCCCACCAGGGCTCTCATAAATGTTTTGGTTAACCGTATTTTACAAAAGCAAATTTTTTGGGAGGATAACGATGTGTAGCTTCAGTCACGTAGTCACGTCTAGAATAGCTAGTGTGGAAATATACTATCCAAACCATAGAGAAGAGATAGGGGTGGAGAGTGCTTTGGTAATCCTAAAGTGGAACCAACATAATAGTCACGTGACTTTTACCGCCAAAGGCTAGCATATGTTTGCGAAAGGAAAATAAACAAATTACCGTATCGTTAAATTAAAGAGAAAATCTTCTTTTACTAATTTAAAACAGATTTTAAGTTGCTTTGTTTTACTTCGTTTATATTTTTGCACTACTTCACATGCATTATGTGGATGCTGAGTATTTTTATATATATTTTTTCAGGCAACAATTTTTAAATTGCCAAGCAAGCGATAACGAGCGAAATCTGAAAACCTTTACATGAGTAGGCCGGTCATGTTGATGCCGCTTTTCAACGGAATTCTCTACGGAAAGCTCACTCCATCCCTATCTCTTCTTTATGATCCAAACAGTGCTAAAAATTTGCATCTCTTAAATGTGCGACGATACTGCTAAAATTTCAAGTGTCGATCGCAGCGACATTTGCGGGATTTTCGTATTACTAGTATTGCATTGTATAGACTAGCAATATCTTGCAGTTGTAGAAAATATCCTGCAGACGTCGCTGCGATCTTCATATTCCAGCATCATCGTTGCACATTTAAGGGATACAATACTTTAGAGCTTTTTTAAGTATTGCAGGGATAGCCGATTTCTATACTATATATTCTAGGCGCTATACTTCACTAGCGTTTCGGTGTAGCTCCGCTCCCTATGGTGATTTTTCTCCTACCTCTTGGCTGAGGAATTGTGCGTTAGTTATTTTTGAGGTTGCTGTATTTCAGACGAAGCACAAGCACTCGCTCGCGCTGTCGTTGGAAAGTTTTTTTTTGAGCGAAGATAGCGGATAATACAGCGATAATTTCATGCTCACAAATTTTCACGCAATTGGTTCTACGATAATTCTACCCTCATTATTTATTTATCAATCAGTTGATTGTGTTAAAAATAATTAAAATGTTATAATTTAATCTTCCGTAATTGGGTAATCTTTTTAAAACAGGGCAAATTAGCATGTTTTTAGATAAACAGCAAAAGCAATTGTATGTGGCATGATCTTTGTAGGTTGGAAGATAGAATTTTAATTTCTTGTGCATTATTAAACACTAGAAAAATTCTTTCCTAAAATTTTCTCAAAATATTGTCTGAACCGTGGTACCTACAAATAAAAATTCAATAAAATCGCATATTTCTTCTATTAGGGTACAGTAAACACTTCTCAAAAATGATACCATCTTCAGGCATGAAAGTGTTCCTCCTAAAGGTGGAATTCCACCGTTTTAAAAATAATTTTGACCATTTTCTGGATCGATGCAAAAATGCAAAGAAAATATTGGAAGCATATAAGGTGGGAAAGGGGCGGAATCTGGAAAATTTAATAATCAGACATTTTGTCTAACTAAAATCCTTGGAGTTTTTTTTTTTTCTGAATTGCTCTGCAAAAGATCTATCAAATCAAAGAAAAGCTTATGTATTATAATCATATGAAATTCGTGTAAATAAATTTGATTAAAGTATCTCTCCAGAGTGAAAGTTTTTTAGACTTTAAAAGAAAAAGGAAGTTTCATAATGTTCTTTTTGGAATAGAATATTTTCTTCTATTTATGCAACACTTTTGATTTAAAAGTTTAAATTTGTTTTTAATGCTTTCTAAGCTATGAAAATAAAATAATACGTACAATTATATTTCATTTTATCCCATAAATAACTGTTAAAATGTGTCTAAATTTTAAAAGTTTGGCGCCACCATATTGACCGAAAAGATTTTCCTCCTTTTTTCCTATTTCCCACTTTCATGCCTGCATTTTAGGCTCTTGGATATCACCCCCCCTCTCCACCCCCCAAAAATGCAATTTTATTCTTTAGATTGACATTGATACCTGAATTTTGAAGGCAGGTACATTCTGAATAGTAATCCTGTTTAAGTGTTACTTTATTGAAAACTTTAAGAGAAGATAATCTAAAGACCCCCCCCCCCCCCCCTCCTTGATTAAAAAAAAACTTTTTGATGATGTGATTTCGAATAGTCAAAGGTATTTTAAATTTTGTATGCAGGTAAATCCTTAATAGTATACATGCTAAAAAAATTTGAAGGGTCATAAACAAAAGTGTTACTTTTTTGTCAGGGGAAGGGAGGGGGAAAACATTCTTTGGACTCCACTCATTAAAATTGCAATTGGAGTATTTGAGCATCACTATTAAGGTTCATTCAAAATTTCTAGTGTCTATGACTGTTTTAATTCTGAAACAAAAGTATGTATATATTTTTAGAATTTTTCAAATTTAAGTATGATTCTATTCAGAATGTGCCTGCCTACAAAATGCAAGTATTTACGACAATTAGAAGACAAGACACATTATCAAAAATTTTATTTTTCCGTGAGGGGGGGGGGGGGGAGGCGAAATCTTTGGAATCCACAAGTTGAAATTTCTGAAATCGGAATATATAATAAGCATCATCACTATTCAGGTTCTATCTGTGTTCAAGATTTCTAGTAAATTGTTTTCGATATAACATTTATGCTTCGCGAAACTAGCAACACTTCGCCAAACTAGCAATACTTCGCCAAATCTAGCTTCGACTGGACTTAGTTGAATCCAGTCACTACGATCTCCATAGGGAGCGGGACTACACCGAGACGCTAGTCTATACTTCAGCTGTTCTGAGCCACAGAAGCTTTATTTTTAATTTTCATACTCCGAAAGGAAGGTTTCTCCATATATATTACCTCCTTGCGTGAGGACGCCCTGATTGATGTATCGTGAACAACTTACCTTTCTCTCTGTATCCATCTGAGAACCTCCCATGTATAAATCTAGCCAATCACCAAAAAGCAAATTTTAGCACGTTTTGAATCTGTTTTGATAATGTTTACAATTTTGCTCTTTAGACTGTGTTTGATATTGTAATCACATGCTTGAGTTTTTGATTTGCAGATAGGCTTCAAATTGGGTCGATCCGGTCGATTAGCAAGTGTTTTTTACTTTCTTCAGCTGCCATCTATTTTATTTTACTTAAGTAATAATCAAAATCTTTATTTTGACTATATTTTCTCCTTTGGTTAATTTGTGTTTTTGTTGAGCTTTTGGGGATTTTGAAGTAAAAAAATTTTGCACTTGAAATCCCTAGTGTTAAAAAGAGCATTTTATGTTAATTCCTAGTAGATTTTTTAATGAACTGATGGTTTTACATTTTCCTGAAATTATCTGTACAGTTTCATCATGCTCTTACTACAATTGCTTATTAATCTATGTGATAAATATTTAATTTATAAGAGTTATATATAGGGGAGACTGGGGTACAGTGGACTTAAGGACACAGTAGACCACCCCTAATATATATATATATTTTAGGCTATTTGATTACAGCATTCCATCTCAATTCAGGCAGGCAGTACTGATATGTGTCAATTCACGATCATAGATTAAAAAAAAAAAAAAAAAAATGGTAGTTAGAACTAAGTGATACACAAAATTTCCCAAAAAGATTCCCCCCCCCCCCCCCCCTCAATTTTTTTTCCTGTGGTTACAACACTTTAAAGTTTAGGATAAAATTGACAATTTTCAGAAAAACATAAAGACACTTCATTTTGAAATGAGCGCACTACCAAAAATATTCAACATATTCAGTCAATTTATTTTTTACAAATAGTTATTAAACTGAATTTCACTTTAGAATAGTTTTAAAAAATATAGTGACCCTTTTAATTAATAAAAAAAAAATAGTTTTTAAGTACATAAATTATAGTTATTGCAGGATTTATGATTTTTTTTTCAGAATGAAAAGATATTTTTTTAAGGTGAATACTGATGGCAATCTAAAGACCTTTAATGGCAGTTTCACAGTAAATTTTATTTTAAGCCTAAGATGCATACAACTTTTGCTATTCAATTTTAAATTATGTAATTTTTTGTAAAATTGCTACATTTGAGATGCAATTTTTCAAAAACACCATTTTTTAAAAATCTGATAATATGCTCAATTGATGCCTTATTAGTTTCTAATAAGTACCTTACAAGTAAATTGTGTGTTTTTGCTTAGACAATTTTATGTAATTTTTTTTAAAATAACATGTTGTGTAGTATTTTTCAATAGACCAGAAAGTCAAGCTTGTTCTTATTTCACCGAACTTATAATGTAATTAATATTTCAAACTAAAAAATAGAACACTGGTACATAATTATTGCTGTTAAATTATAGCTAACCATTCACTTAAATTTAAAATTGTGTAAAATATAGCCACTAGCTGCATTTAGAATTGATTAATATGTCATTTCATCCCAAATTCACAAATGTGTTAAATTGATTACTTATAGCCTTCAGAACACATTGTTAGATCAGATTCAGAATGACCTGTTTTATCCTGACTGGTTGTTTTGAATTTCTAAAAGTAAAATCTTTGATCATCATACTTTTCTTTATTTAGTAATTAAAGGTTATAGATAAATAAGAAAAACAGCTTTTTTGTAAAGGTAAGATACCTGTTTTTATGTAAATTTAAAGTTAATATATGCTTAAAGGAAAGCTTTAAATAATATTTTTATGTAAATGTATTGAACTTCAACATGGGGCACAGTAGACCACCCGCTGCTGGAGTACTGTGGTCCATAATCCACTGTGCTCCTGTAATGCAGAATTTTCAAAATATTTAATAATTGCTTATTCTCTATAACGAAATATTGCTGTAAAGCAGGGTTGGTAAAAAACCCGTTTTTTTTTTTTTTTTGTTTAAACCAGGTTTTTTTAGATATATTTTCTTATTGCATATACATGCATATTTATTAAAAAAAATAAACATTGTTGGATATATAAGTAATATAACTTCATTTAAAAATAATTTAAATTAAATAATTACAATCAATTATGTAGAAAATTGAAATAATTTAAAATTTAAACATTTTTAGTAAAAGCTATGTTTTATGATCCACTAATAAAATGCTCTACATAGTGAAACATTGATACCTTGAAAATCTTAATAAACAATCTTTTGATTACTAGTACTATAAATAAATATATGGTGTAGTTTCATAAATATAATATACTTTCCCATGGCTATTCAAAGTAATTTCTTTGAAAAATTTGCAATCTTAAATATCTGATTTTTCTGTTAGAACACTACATGAACAATTATTATCTTTTGTTGAAAGTAAAGCTTTTTATAAAGAATTCCTGGAATGATTTGAATTTAGCAATAGAGTCTTTACATGTTTCAAGAAGTATTGTGTATTGTCATTTGACACTTCTCCTCTGAAACTGCCAGGTAAAAAAAAAAGGCGACAGTAAAATAAACAGAACAGAAATACCTATTTACCAGCTTTTTAGACTACTGAAAACATTGATCTTAAAATGGAAAGTAGATTTATAAAAGTCGTCATGCACTAAAACATTTAAACAGCCATCAGACTTAATACACGGGCTTTCTTTCTAAGCTATGTTATAATACATATTACTTTTAAATGTCTAAACTAAAAATTAATAATATATCTTTTTAGGCATTTTTATGAGACATTTTTCTACTATGTCTCAAGCGAGCCTTATCTCGATTTCCCCCTATTTTTTTTGTCAGATCTAAATAGTGGATTCTATTATGCAATAGACGATTTAAATATATCTTATTGCATATTTTAGTTAAAAGTAAACAAGTGCTTCGCTAGCACCCAATTTTTCAATGACCTCTTATTCGACTTCATATCTTGAGTTTCTTTTTCATTCTTAAGGCTGTTCTCAAATCCAAAAGGGCAACTTTATGACATAAGTTTTAATTTATTTTTGTTCGGAAATGTATGAAACTAGCAGATGCTGTTGTTCAGAAACTATGTAATTGAACTGTGTTTTACGTTTTTCTTTGCAAACCGATAGATCTTTCAGAAAATTGTGTCAAATTTGGCGTTTTGAACCGAATTTCCATGCGAAAGAAGAATAATCACTCAAGGAAGGTTAAAAACATATTTGTCACATGATCAAAATTGCTTATAACTCAATAGGTAATTTATTTATCAAAAATGGAAAACACAGTTCGATTCCAATTTGCTTCCATAGTCAGGTCTTCCAATTTTACATCCTTCTGTTAAAAAATGAATTTGTAAATTTGTCACAGCGTTTTGCGCTTGTTGAGTAGAGCAGTTGAGAACAGCCTTAAAAAAATAATCTCCCCAATCAAGAAAATTTTCTTTTACAGCTTGATTGAAATCTTAATAGTCATTTTATGTTATTAATTGTAAATAATCTGCGTTTTCCCAAAGGAAAATATTTTATTCAAAATATTGAATATTTTTAATCTATTTTATCTTTGCTAAATTCACATGTTTTAAATTTTCTCAGAACTTCAGATATGTTCATCAACACATGCAATTTGCAATCTACATCCATTACAAATGTAACCTAGACTCACTATGTCTCACGGTGACATAGTGAGGGATAAGATGTTAAAAGTAGTAGAAATTATTTATATCTAATAATTTGAAGCACTTAAATTACAAAAATGAGAAAATATATTAGATTTTTTCTAAAAAAACAGTTGTTTAACCAATTGATTTAAACCGTGCTAACCCTGCTGGTAACAGAATAAAATCATAATGCAAAACCCCAATCCTAATGAAGGAATGCAAGAAAAACAAAGGCTTACTAAACCAAATACCCATACAGCAAAGAAACTTCACAGCCAATCATTCATTAGCATAGAACAAAGAGTAACCATTGGTGAGAATTACTTATGATTATGTCATCATTGAGGCTAAATGTAATCCTTAGTAAATTTTAACTAATCAAGCAATCTAAGTAGTAAAAGTGTATTTTTAGCTCAAATCTGCCATTTTGGCTATTTTAAATAATAAAAGGCTTAAAAAAAGAAGAAGAAAGAAAACTAACTACTTGTTTTTTTCTAGTCTGCCATGTAGATTTAAAGCTTATAAGAAAAGTTTGATTGATTAAAAATCTTTGTCACTTTACAAATTTATTAATTCATCATTTTTCTAAAGCTTTGCTTGTAGCTTCTGCATAACTTGGATTTTGCATTTTTCAATAATGTGTAAAATAAATGAAAACATTAGGGGAAAAGAGAAAAAAACCAGCGTGGTTTAAACCAAACAACCCTGCTGTAAAGTAATTATTTAACTGTAAAATAAAGTAAACAAAGAAAAATGGCAATTAATTTAACATTGTAAGAAATATTTTCAGGGGTCGATGCAGATTTTTATTCTAGGGGCCCATTTTGTGAAAAATAACATTTTGTAACGAAAATTGAAATCCAGTTCTAAAATTCGAACCAAGAATTTATGGACAAAATCATTCTTTAAATCCCTTTGCTAAAGTTTTTTTTTTTTTTTTTTTGTGACATGGTTTTATTTACAAATTACACATTTTAAGAGTTTTTATGAAAAAGAATGTTACGTAGAGGGTCTATTTTATTAAAAGGAATTTTGTGAAGGGGCCTGTTTTATTAAGTTTATTTTTGTGAAGGGGCCCATTTTATTAAATTTATTTTTGTGAAGGGGCCCATTTTATTAAATTTATTTTTGTGAAGGGGCCCTAAATAGGCCCCAAATTTTGTCTGGATCGACCCCTGATTTTAGTTTGTTTACCACTTTTGAAAAACATAAAAGTAGCCTATTGCCTGTTATCACTAAAAGAATTTCTGGCAGGTTCTGAAATTTTATTACTCAATTCAGATGGAAAAAAAAGAAAAAGAAATCAAACCTTTATGGTTATTAATCTGTTGTTTATATCAGTGTTATCGTAATGTCGCCCTCAGACCCAAAAGTATTTCAGGAAAATTTCAGGCATCATAAGTATTTTGGAGTTTCATTTGAAAATTTTCATGTGTAATTGCTTTATTTTACTTAATAACTTCACCTTATTTGCAGTTCAGTTTCTGTACCTTAATCTGTTATTATTTAAGAAATATATATATTTTTTGTAATTTTTCTGTTTTGTTTAAAAATTTTACTTAGAAATTTGCATAATTATGCTATTTTGGAAATAAAGAGGAATTAGATTAACAAAATAGATTTATATTGTATTTCAAATAATATTTAATAGTGGACCACTGTGCCCCATTGGGTGGATCAGTGTGTCCCGCTTCTGGGGCAAACTGGTCCACTTTATGAATGTATACAAATATATATATATATATATATATTTAATGTATTTTAATCTATGTTCTAAAAAAAAAAAAAAAAATCTGAGACACGTAAAAATGTTTAAGGAATGATCAAAAATATTTTCAGCCAGATTGGAGTTTCCATTAACCGCTTCACCATTTGCCCCGAGATAGGTCGAGGGTAAAAGCACTGTTTCCACATACCTGTCGCCAGAGAAGTGGTTAAAGAGAAAAAATGTTAACTGCAAAAGTGGTTCACTGTGCTTGTGCTCCAGTCTCTTCTATATAGTATAATTTACATGTTCGTAAATGTTATTTCTTTTGATAATTTATTTAAAATTTAGAGATTAATCTAAACTAAATGTTACCATTTTTCATAGAGATATGTTACTAGTAATGTCAGAAGTAGGGGAGAGTGGTAATGAATGGGCCAATTTTTGGTTTTTAATTTTTGTAATTTTTTCTAATAATTTTTTTTGGCTCAGAATTGGCTCTTCGGTTACTTTACTTATTTGGTTATATAAAATAGTCATAAAAATTGGATTAGAAAATGTTTATAATGAATGATAATAGAAAATAAAAATATAGAAATTTGGCCCATGCATCCCCACCCATGGGGCTGAATGGGCCATTGAAGGTAATGAATGGGCCACTAAATGAATTCAATGAAATCATGTGGAATTAATCTTTTATTCACCATGTATGACAAAATGAATGGCACTTGACATGATATGAACAAAAGCATGCTGAAATAGTTAAGTAATACACAATGCTTATAAAAATTTATAAACATCAAAAGTGATATTATTAAATCACATAATTACAGCAGAAAAATGACAAAATAATGAGATTATAAGAAAGAAAGAACATAAAATATGCATAAAAGTAACAGATAATACACATTATGATTTAACGAAATGTATATTTTTCATATATAATATTAAACAACATGGTTGTAACAGGGTTGAACTGCCTATTAATTGACTATTTACAAGGAGAGGGCCAACCTTGTTAATCACAGATTTTGATTATTTTAATATATGTTGTAGGGTAGAGAACCATTAGTGTCAGGTTCAACGGATTTTATCCAACGCTCCTTAGTTCTTGAGAAACCAGGGGGTCTAATAGTCGTATACAACTTAAATACTTACTTTGGTATCAAAATCATCGGTTGGTCATAGCTCAGTTGGTATGGCGTTTACTGGCTGATCCGTAGGTTCCGGGATCGATACCTGAATGCACGGCGTTTTTTTTTTCTCATTTTTTGTTTTATAAATATACTTGTAAGTATAACTTAATAATCTGATTGTCAATTAAAATTTATAATATTACATATCAATTATAATTTTAACCTATTTAATTTTTTACTTTTAACTAATTAGTTGTAATAAAACATCATAAAACTGTTAATTTTTTTTAAATCACATTTAAAATGTATTTCATATATCCTTTATCGATGCAATGATATTGAGCAATTGTGTCAGTTCGTGAGTTTAAAGAAACATCATTTACGCATTGCTTTAACAAAGGAAGTCAATGCGACAATAATATTATTCAGTTTTTAAAGTAACAAGCATAATTTAATTATATTAAAAATTAGCATTAGAGTTAAATTACAACTGATTTTCTGCATAGTAAATATTTTTAAATTTGTAATACGTATGTTTGAGCTTTCAATTATTTTGCTTTCTCCTTTATCTTCTTCCTGCTTTTATTTTTATTTTATTCGAATATTCTTTTATTTTATCATACCTAGATGACGTCACCACAGATTTTGTCACAATTTTCGAATTTTTATCATTCAATAATAAATCCAATTTCTTTTTTAACCTCTTTAAAGGATGAAAAATAATAGTTTAAAAATAAAAAAAAAGATAAATTTAAGTTTGTTAACATTATAATTAATGTATGATAATTAAATTTTTAATTGAAATTATTAAATTATAATTACAAATATATTTATAAAACTGAAAATCCCAGTAGCAGAAAGTTATGGTTGTGTCTTCGACAGCAATTTAGTGGGATGAAAATTGTCTGCGGGAGTAGCATGTTACATTTTCTTATGTACAAACATTATGAGTGTTAAAATAAACAGCGTTCTTACTGATTAATACCAGGGGTGATTCTGAGTAAAAAAAAAAATTCTGAAATTCACAGCAAATTTTCCGAAAGGTTACAACGGGGGGGGGGGGGCGAAAATCCACTGCCGGCACTAATTATGTGTTTTTCTTCGCGATCTTTTGATGAAATTTGTCGTTTTTTCGCGATTTTTTGACGAAATCTGCTGTTTTTTCGCGATCTTATGAGGAAATTTCTCGTTTTTTTTTTCGCGATCTTTTGATGAAATTGCCTTTTTTTCGCAATCTTTTGGCAAAAATGAGCTTTTTTTCGCAATCCTTTACGAAATTTGCGTTTTTCCTCGATTCTTTGACGAACTTCGTGTTTATTCCGCGATTCTGTGACAGAAATTTGCGTTTTTCCGGCGCCCCTGGGACGAAATTCACCTTTTTCCCGGGATCTTTTGACGAAATTTGCATTTTTACAGCAATCCTTTGGCAGAAATTTGCGTTTTTCGCGATCTTTTGACGAAATTCCGCAAATTTAATTCCGAACTTTTAACATAAATTTTGTTTTTTTCGTGACCCATTGACAGTAATCTGCTTTTTCCGCGATCCTTTGACAGAAATTTGCGTTTTTCCGCGATCGTTTTACAGAAATTTGCGTTTTTTCGCGATCGTTTTACAGAAATTTGCATTTTTTCCGCGATTGTCTGACTAAATTCGTGTTTTTTCCTCGATCC
Source organism: Maratus speciosus (assembly GCA_963932465.1). NCBI lineage: Eukaryota > Metazoa > Arthropoda > Arachnida > Araneae > Salticidae > Maratus > Maratus speciosus. Next base: position 337,343,036 of record OZ010787.1, on the reverse strand, counting down.
TTTCATGAAATTCAAGTTTCTTCCGCATTTTTGTGACATAAATTTGCGTTTTTCTCGCGCCCCAGGAACGAAATTCACGTTTTTTTTTTTTCAGGATTTTTGAATAAAATTCAAGTTTGTACAGCTATCCTTCGGCAGAAATTTACGTTTTTCGAGATCTTTTGACGAAATACCGCGTTCTTTCTGCAATCCTTTGACATAAATTTGCGTTTTTTCGCGATCCTTTGACATAAATTTCCGTTTTTTCACGATCGTTTGACTAAATTTGCGTTTTCCCCACGATCGTTTGACTAAATTCGCGTTCTTTCCACGATCCTTTGACGAAATTCGTGTTTTTTCCCCAATCCTGTGACAGAAATTTGCATTTTTTTCACAACCCTGGAACGAAATGCATGTTTTTTTCTGGCTCTTTTGACGAAATTCGCGTTTTTATAGCAACCCTTTGGCTATAAATTACCGATTTTTTATGCGAATGATTGTCGAAATTGATATTTTACGACGACCATTTCTCGAATTCGCGATATCTTTTGTCAGAATTTTCTCTCTTTTTTTTTTTTTTTTTTTAAGGAAATACTTTTTTTCTTCAAGTTGGCAAATTTATCTGCAAGGTCCAAAATAAATCTGTGACGCACGTCGCGCATCACGAACTTTCTGCTACCGGGCTGAAAATGAGAAAAAAAAAAAAAACGCAGCGCATTCAGGTATCGAACCCGGAACCCACGGATCAGCCGGCCAATGCCAAACCAACTGAGCTACGACCAACCTATCTTTTTGGCACCAAAGTAAGTATTTAAGTTGTGTACGACTATTAGACCCCCTGGTTTCTCAAGAACTAAGGAGCGTTAGATAAAATCCGTTGAACCTGACACTAAGGGGTCTCTACCCTACAACATATATTAAAATAATCAAAATCTGTGATTAACAAGGTTGGCCCTCTCCTTGTTAGTGTAAATTTCTGGTATTATTTATTCTACCTATCAGATTCAGAATATAAACAATTATTCTAGTATTAGGGGAGAGGGGGGTACCTTTGAACTGGGGGCACCTTTGAACACTGTAAATATTTTCCTTTAAATAAATTATATTTTTTAAATAATATATGGCAGCACAGTACTACTGATTCAATGTAACAAGAATACAAAGCTTTACTCTTTTGCATGCACACTACTGTCTAAGCAAGATATGTATATTTTGCTTTCTTGAATCTAAACTTAACAAAAAAAAGTTGTAAGCTTTTTGTTGATAATCTTGTATCCCTAAAATTATAATTTACTATTTAATACGTAAATAAAGGTGTTAGCTTTAACATATAAGGTTTGTTTTATTCAAATTCTCAAACCTACTTGAGTAAATAGTTGTAATGCTAAACTCCATGTGATGGGGCACCATTGAACGGAAAAGTTGGGGCACCATTGAACAATAAAAGACTATGAAGGAAAGAGTTATAGATGTAGCTAAATATTATTATTGCTGAAATTTTCTTTTAAATATGAAAATTAAGAGATTAATTAAGTGTTATACTTAACATGAAAGTTGTACTGATGCAGGGCTTCAACGACAGGCAAATTCAGGTCACACAACTTCAATAATTCATGATTTAGCAGATTTGTCTAACAAACCCTATACTGTTTCATTTACAATGGTAAAAATTATTTCTGGATTTCATAAAACAGGGCTTTATCCATTTTCTATAACAATTTGAATGAAAATGATTTCATTTTAGTTCAATTTCATCCAAAAAGAACTCTTCATTATGGTGGTCAGATTAAATTGCTTAATGTCAGGTTTCTTCATAAAAAGGAACATGCGATATATTTTCCAGAGGCATCCGATATCAATTTGTTGGATTTTAAGGATATTATACAAAAAAAAAATTGCTACAATTAAACATAATTGGAGGGATCCTCCTTTGTGTCTCAACAATGTGCTTTGATGGATACAAATTTGGTTAAATAATAAAAAAAATTAGTAATTTCAGTTAAATGTAATTGTGTAATTTTATTCTTATTATTTTATATTTTGGAAAGATATGCAGTTTTTAATAAAAGCTGTCAATATTTTCATATTTTGTTTATTTGTTCAAAGGTACCCCTACATGGGGCAGGTTTGAACAGAAAACTTTCTTCTTTTTAAAGCCTCACAACATATTTAATTTATCTTAAAACTGTAATTTTTTATTTCATATGATGCAGAATTACATTATTTCTCTCAGGAAATATTTAAAATTCAATAAATATAATTCAAGTAAGAAATATGTCAATTTTTTAAAAAATTGTTCAAATGTGCCCCCCTCTCCCCTATATCAAATGGTAAAATACTGGTAGGTGTGGTCAACAACTGGACAGTTCACCTTAATCATTTATACAATTTAACTTATGTTTCTAATAAATAACTAATAGTTCTGAGGGTGAAAATGTGCAAATTATTTTTTAGACATCACTATAAACTTATTTTAACTAGACAGTAATTTAATCTAAATCCATGACAGCCAGTTATGTTTCATATTAAAGAGAAAATCAGAAAAAAAGAAAGAAAAACCATATTTTCATGATCAGGGCAAAGGTGGCCCATTCATGACCATGATATAGTGGCCCATTCAGCCCCACCTGTACTTCTAGAGTATATTCAGGTTTTTTCAGTACATTAAATTCACATAACACCTAAATACATCTTAAAATTAGTTTACAGATATGCAAAGACTTGCTAATGCACATATCTGCAATGAAATAATAGATATTTTTTCGCTTATTTATTTTACTGAAAAGGGAAAAAAATTACTTTTCAATCAGATTCTTGACCATCCTACTCAAGTGGGGAAAATGGCTTCTTCCAAACAATGGAAAATTTGATGAGTTTCGTAGAACAAATAGCTACATCTATTGGTGGCATCTAAAATAATTTTAGGCAAATACTTTTTCATATTTTGTTAATGGCCAATTCACTCCCATGGCCCATTCATTACCACTCTCCCCTAACTAGCAAAATGAAGCTGAAATCCATTATTTAAGAATTCATATGTACAAATATTCTTAAGGGAATATTATGAACATTTCAAACACATGTCCATTTCTGTATACTGTTTTAAAAACTATAGCTGCAGCAACTCTATTTGGCAACTAAAGCAAAAAATTTTGTCTTTCTATGGATTGGCGCTGAAACTGATGCTGCCAACCCAATAATAAAGCTCCTGGTGCCAAAGCCCTAATCGCTCTGCTCTGTGGTTTTCATTTTGTCAAATTATTTAAAAATTTTATGTAAATGTTTTAAAAGTGTTGTTCTGTAACATGTTTGTGCTAGAAAAAAAAAAAAAAAAAAATAAGATGAGACTTTCAGATCCTAACAAAAATTTTAAGTGACATGTTCAAAAAGCGAGGTTATTTTAAATGGGACTCTTAAAAGTATTGCAGGAATCGTGCAATCTCACATTCTAGCATGAACCTTGATCTCATAAAATAAGTTAGTTAATCTTAGTTAAATGCTTCTTTTCTGAAATATAGGTATTAGTGTCAATTAAATTTTTATATGAAATTTTATACATATGTTTTCAAAAGTTTTAATGCCAAAAATGTCTTTCCTGTACATCAGAACCGATAAGTTTGTGGATATACTGTAAATGACTTTCATTGGATTCTTCAAGAATTTGGAATAAACAAGTCTAACGATCTTTATAAAGCTGTTGTAGACATTTTATTTTGACATTTTGCTTATTTGCAGAGTCTTATTCCAAAAAATTCAAATGAATTATGATGAAGATTTCTTAGAAATTGTAATTATTTTGTAAACATACTGACACAGTCAAATGATAAAGATAGGCTAGTGTAGAATTTTGATTTTCAAATCTTAACCATCTGGACTAATAGTTAATAGCATAGTTATAGTCACCCTGACAGAAATTTCAGAGGGGTGGTCAAACTTCATTGGCTACACCCTTAGCTCATATTAAACAAGTTTGACTGTATTCATTTTTCATTTGATACTGTAATTTTTGTTATTTTAAAACTGTTTCTCTTAAAACAGTAGGGGAGACCAAGGATACTTGATCCCTGATCATAAAGTATACTAAAATCAATGTGCAGAGTTTTGAAATCTGGCAACAAATTTCAAGATTCATTATTTCAGATAATCTAGCAACATAAAATCGTTTACAGCCATTTTGTTTCAGCATGAAAAGGAAATATTTAATTGTTGCAAGTTCAACTTTTTTAAAGTTTTGTTTTTATTTTCTATTGTAGGAAATTTGATAAAGTGAATTGTGTATCATTTTAAAGTATAAACTTTACTATTCTTAATATAACTTCTTTAGCAAATTAGCTTTGTTTATTTACCACATAAAATATACATTTATGTCCAGTGGTGAAGCCAGAATTCGGCTCTGGGGGGGGGGGGGGGGGGGTTGAGTTGTTGATAACGGTGGTCGCCGGTTAATTGAATCAGCAAATACGCTGATTATGATTCATTTAAAACGTGTTTACAATAGTAGAGTTACAAAACTTAAAATGCATCAATGAAATAACACAGAACCATGTTATATTTATGTTTAAAAAATCATAGACAAATTTTAAAAGATGGAATTACATAGTACAACAAACAATTTTTTGTATCGAAAATCATCGGGTGGTTCATCGGAAAATATCTGGTGATTGAAATCCAATTTTTCAGCCAAAAATTGTCATTCATTTTAACATTTTAGGAATGAAAATGCTTTGTCCCTGAAAGGGTTAATAATGAAGCAATTTCAGCAAAATTTTCAATAGACTTACCTTGCTTTGTGTCAATGTATTAATATTGCAAGAATTGGTGGAATTTATAATTATCCACGTCCAAACAGTGCTGAATCAGGTATTCTATATTTTGGAATGTAGTTAACATATTAAGCACGGTATAGTTGACAGAATTACTGTGCACTACCAGCACTTTAAAAGACGTGGAATTTCACATAAAGGGAAAGCAATGTAAATTTATTGAAAATTTCATTAAAATATCTTCATTATCGTTACAGATCAGAAAAAATATCTGGGTTTCGCTTGAAGTCTTATCTATAATAATATTTTACGTTTGTGTGTTTGTAGGGAGTAATTTCTGGAACTATCGAACCAATTTCAAAAGTAATGGTGGCAAATTGATAGTGACAGTCCTTGTTTCAACATAAGCTATATTTTATGCTGGTGGCACTACCCCCAAGGGGGTGCAGGACTTATCAGGACAGGCATGTAGGACAAATCACGTTCTAAAAATGCGATATTTGTGTTACTGAAGGTTGTAAAAACTTGAAATTTGATATGTAGTTACTTATAAGATGTAAATGCTCTCTAAGAACTGTTTGTAAAAAAATCAAAATTAAAAAGGGTTAAAAATGCACGAAAAGAGTTAAAAAACTTTCTAAATTACGATTTCTATGGAATTATTAAAGATAGAAACTTGAAATTTGGCGTGGTAGGTACGAATAAGATGTAAATGATCTTTACGGTCAGTTCCTAAAATTCCAAATTTAAAAGGGTGAAATGAGAAAAAAGTGTTCTAAAAATATTCTAAATTAAGATTTCTATGAAATCTCAGGAAATACCAAACGAATTTCAAACGTAATGATTGCAAATTGATGGTAACAGTCCCAGCTCGAAAAAGGTTATATTTTACAGCGGTAGAATTGATATAAAAAAAGGCACTGGTCCCAAGGACCAGTAAGCATAAGAATTTACTGGTCCACAGTAATCATCACTGGCCTGCTACATAACATAAAATTCCATTAAGTCCCTTTAACCCTTTGAGTGCCCCCCCCCCCCCTTCCTTGAATATAAATCAAACTTCCTTTGCAGTTATCCAAAATTTTCATCATAATAAAATGTAAAATTATAATTTGCTAAAAATTAAACAGTACATAAAGAAAAACTATAAAATTATTAATTAAACATTTCATTTCAGATAATCTATTTCAACTGACAAAGGTTTAATTCAATTTTTTAAAATTAATTTTTTTAAATAAAATAAAATTATGCGATTTGTGTTTGGTTGCAGTTTTCTCAAGGACGGGAAAATTTACGTTTACCTGTCAGAGAGGGGGAAAGTTACTGGTCCTGCGGACCATTAAATTTTTCATATTAGTGGTCCAATTGAATTTTTGGTGGTCTCGAACCAGCGGACCAACAAGGATTTCGAACGCTGTTTTATGTCGGTGCCACTGCCACCGGGGGTTTGCAGGAGCAAAAAATGCTCTAAAATTGCGATTTTTGTGATACTGTAGGGGTTAGAAATTATAAATTTGACATGGTAGTTACTTATAAGATGTAAATTCTCTGTAAGAATAGTTTTTAAGAAAATCGAAATTTAAAAGAGTGAAATGAGCAAAAAACTACCTGAATTTCGATTTCTATGGATTTGTTAAAGATAGAAAGTTAAAATTTGGCATGGTAGATATTTATAAGATGTAAATGCTCTCTAAGAACAGTTTCTAAAATATTCAACATTTAAAAGGCTAAAATGAGTGAAAGCATTCTAAAAACTTTCTAAATTACGATTTTTATGGGATCTCAGACAAAACCGATTTCAAAAATAATGTTGGAAAGGTAAAACAGTTCCTGTTCCAACATAAGATATATTTTATGTTGGGGGTGGTAAACCATTAGATTTGAAACTTGGAATATATCGTGATGATTACTTTTAAAATGTAAAGGCTTGCTAAGAATGGTTTCTAAAAAATTCAAAACTTCAAATAAAAACTGAAATGAGCGTAAAAGCTTCCAATTACATTCTAAATAATCATTTATTTAGAATTAGTTTTAATTCTTCTCATTAAATGAAGTCATATTTTCCCCTAATGTGGTGTAATAATGAAGTTTAGTCAAACTGTGGCTTTGTAACTTTTGAATTATAGCAGTATAATTCCGCATAATAAAAATAGGCCCACAAATACCACTATTTAGGCATATTTCAATTATTACACGAGCATTTCCACAAGCAAAGCCACAGGTTTTGCTAGTGCCTTACTTTTTTCGCTAGATAAATGGATTAAGTTCGTGTGTAAAATATAGATAGTAATTTTTATTAATTCTAAAGAAGGTTTCACATTTAATGCCTGTCTTTTGAAAATCCTGCTCACAGTCATGCATGTATACTACATCAATGCAATTGCAATCAGTGATTCTTTCCTACAGTATCTCCCCAAAAGCAAGACCTTCTGGAGAAAATTTCAAGTTACATTACCAACTAATAAACTACAAACTTTAAATTGATGTACTCCAACCCTGAAACAAATGGTTCAAAAGACACACAGATTGCAATAATCTGTAAAATCACAATAAAACAGCTTTTTATGTTAATATCTTTACAATACTGTTTTAGTATTTCTTACTTTTTCAAAGTTTTTATGCACATAACTTGGTCTTAGAGATAACTGAGAGCAAAAACGGCGTTTAGAAATCTAGAAAGCATGTCTTTTACATTTTTCTCTGGAATTTAAATTTCAGATGCTCCATTATCATTTCGAATAGACAGAAATGCATTTAAAAAACTGTTGTCCAGTGTATAATACTCAAACTCAAAGTTTCTGTGCGGCAGGAAATGACCACTCTTTTAGCCTAAGATGTCTCGAAAATGTGACATCTGCCGTTTTTCAAAACAAATGACCAGTTTTCACAAAACTGATGCATGTAATGTGCTTTTTCACAGTTTTAACAACAATATCTGCCGTTTACTTGAATAACTTTTGTCCAGTAGAATTACGTGGGAATCTAATTTAAAAAAAAAATTCTGAAATGCACAGCAAATTTTCTGAAAAGTTACAGCAAAGAGGGGGGGGGGGGGATTCCATTCCCGGCACTAAACTATGCGTTTTTTCCTGCGGCCTTTTGACAAAATTCACGGTTTTTCGGGATCTCTTAACAAAATTTGCGTTTTTTCGTGATTCCTTGACGAAATTTGTGTTTTTTCGAGAAAATTTGTGTTATTTTCGCAGTCTTTTGACGAAATTTGAGGTGTTTTTTGCGATCTTCTGACAAAATTTCTAGTTTTTTGTGATCTTTTGATGACATTTGCAGTTTTTCGCGATCGTTTGATGAAATTTATGTGGTTTTTGTTTGCGATCTTTTGACGAAATTTGCGGTGTTTTTCGCGATCTTTTGTCGAAATTTGTGGGTTTTTGCAATCTTTTGACGAAATTTGTTTTTTTTTTCGCGATCTTTTGGTGAAATTTGTGCTTTTTTCACGATTCTTGGACAAAATTTGCATTCTTTCTGCATTTCTTTGACGAAATTTGCTTTTTTTTTTACCATTCTAAGATGAAATTTGCGTTTTTTCTGCGATTCTTTGACAAAATTTGCATTTTACCCACTATCCTTTGACGAAATTCGCAATTTTGCTGCAACCAATTGACAAAATTTATCTTTTTCGGTGACTATTTGTCAAAATTCGTGATACTTTTTATGTCCGAATTTTTGAATTGATGACCGATTTTTTTTAAATTATCAGGAAATTCGGGACGGAATCATCCCTAAGTAGAATTTTATTCAACAAAGCCCCGCGTTCCGAATAAGCCAAAATTTTTATTATTAACTTTAGTTTTGATTCATTAAAGTGGCTAATTTGCTTAACTAGTGATTCATATAAGTGGCAATCATACTAATTATTTTAGCTCTGGGAGGGGTTTTAACCCCCCACACCCCCTCTTCGCTAGGCCAGTCGTGTCTAAACACAAAATGGGGATACTTGATCCCCCTTTTTCTAGGGATCATGTATCTCCAAATAGCTAAACTTTTAGTACAAATAGAAATGCTTCAGTTTTGTTACTAAATACAGAACATTAGCATCAATTTAGCAAAAGGTGTTTGTGATACTTTAATTTTATTTAAAATACTACCCAGAAAATCTTGCATTACACATAGGTCAAGTAGAACAAAAAGTGAGACTTTTTGAATATGAGATTAATTTTTTACAAAGAAAAGACACGCTTAATCAATTCTATTTCCCGGAAAAAGTTGATAAAAGCATAGTTGATGAGTTAGATTACATTATTAAGTTGCCTAATCCACTTATGGTATAGGAGGAACCTTAAGAACTGCTACAGCTATAACCTTTCACTTTGTCTATTCAAGGTTTCATAATATAATACCTGCTGATAATGAAGGCTGTGTCATTATTTTTTGAAAGCTTTATTCATTACTTTTACTTTGTATTATTGTATACTTGTATTATTTATTAAAATAAAGTTTAACTATTTGTTGATTTCTTTCTAGCTTTTGTTTCTAAAGTTTTCATTTTAGCTTTTTTTAAAATTAAATTGTGTTTATAGTTTTTATAAATATCTACACATCAAGTCATCAACAAAGTGTTTAAATATTCCTCTTGTAGTCATAAATGAAAGAAATAAAAGTTAAATGTTTATTACTAACTTATAATACTGTGATGTATGCATAATGAAACAATATTAGCTTGATTTTTGACAAGGGTCAAGTATCCCCAACAAAAGGATCAAGTATCCCTTTAAGTGGGAATACATGATCCTCCTTTTGAAAAATGCAATTTTCTGAAAATAATTTGTTTTTTATACCAAGAAAAAAATTATATTGTATAAGAAAGGGACACATGATTATTTTGGTAAAAAAATTTCTTAAAAATGTCAAATGACAACTGAGAAAAAAATAAAAACAGAAAGTGGGGATCAAGTATCCTCAGTCTACTCTATGTGGTGGAGGAATTTTTATGACATATTTTGAATCAGAAATGCCAAATTCACTAAGATCAACCATTTTTTTGTAGGAAGGAAATTATCTTTTTTATTTTCTCAATGAGTGTTATTAATAACTTAGGACATATTTGACATTTATTGTTGAATTATTGGTTGGTTTCTTTTATCACACAAGAAAACTTGCCAGCGAGAATGAAGACAGTCAAATAAAGTGAAAGTATACACTGGACACAGGGTTCATTCATTTAAATCAGCTTGATTTTAATCATGATTTAAATCAATTGATTTTAAAAAAATCATTGATTTAAACCAGTTTTTTCTTTTAAGTTATTTTAAATAAATTTAAGGTACAAACAAACATAATAATGTACTTTAATATAATTTAGTTTTATATGATAGAGATAATCAAACTGCTTTTAGAAAGATAAAACTTAATCTTTGTCAAAAAGTAAAACACAATGTAAAGTTTAGAAAAAAATGCTTTGCAATTTCATTCGAATCAAATTAAAAAATAATCTTGCAATAGTAAGGAAATCTAAGCAGGAATATATTAAATATTTGAATATTTAGTCATAAATATTTAGAAAAACTTCTGCAAGTTGAGGTAAAATAAAACTGTATGACTTTGTGTGCTCTACTTTGGTGATACCTATTATATTAAAGTTTGGGCAAAATCTGAACCATTCAATGAATTTTCCTTAGAATTTAATATAGTGGATCTCAGCCTTTTAGAATGGTGAAAGGTATTTGTTACAGTTATCGAAAAGGCTGATACTAAAAAACTTACAGAATTCATGATCAACTAGCTTTTTACTGCAATAGCTTTATCTGCTTCAGTAGAACAAATGTTTTCTGCCTTTGGTTTGGTACATTCGAAAATTAGAAATCAACTGATAAAGCTGCTAAACTCATTTTTCTGAACCAGCACTTACATGATTTAGAAATTTACAAATTTAGTTAACCTATAACTACTGTGAGTGGTCTGACAGACCGCTCCAGATTTTTCCACATGCATTTCCACCCCTCAGAATAGATAATGATCCTCACCCTTACCTCTACCTTCCTGAAGCAGCCCCCGAAGGTCACATTCTGCTTTTCATTCTGCTAGCTGCTTTTGTTATTTTTTTTTTACTCATTTTATTGCGAAAGCGGTCTGTCAGACCGCTCACAATAGTTGTGATTCCTTTTTTGTCCGAGAAGGAACTTTTTATTTTGTGGATAATTTTATACTTTTTTCATGATATTATTGGAAAAATGGAATCTAATTATTCGAGAAAACGTCTGGTGTAACTCAAACAAATTGAAATTGAGGGGCCTGTAAAAAATTAGTTGGATATAGAATATTCAGATTCTAAAAAAAAAAAAGATCACGATTCGCGTTCAGAATTATCACTGGATGATGAAGAAAATATTTCAAGTAACTCAGAGTAATTTTGTGGAAAAAATAATTTTATATGTACTACAAAAAAACCAAATTGTGTTATTCGAACTTCGAAACATAATATTGTGGTGCTGCTGCCAAATTTAAAATGTCCTGCAAAAACTGGGCATAAAGCAGAACCAGAAGAAACTTGGAATTTACTATTTGTTAAAAACATTATAGAAATTATACTTAAATGGACTAATGTAAAAATTAAAGAATGTAAATTGCTTTATTCTGATTAAACGATGCACAAACTTGCTGATACAGATGATATTGAAATAAAAGCATTTCTGGGATTATCATTGTACTCAGCAGTTTTCAAATCAAATCTAGAGTCTCCCTTCAATGTTCGAAAATGCAAGACATTGGCTGCAACTGAACATTTTGTACTGTAAAGTAAAAAAAAAAACAACTTTATTTTTATTTCTACGGTTATATATAATTTCACATGTATTAAACTCCATTTAAAAAAAGTATGTAGATATGTATGTAATCTTTAATTTACGAACATTTTTTTATTTATAAAACGACATTTTTATGCAAATAAATATAGTTTTTACTATTTAACTATACTTTTATTAGATATTCATATATTTTTTACAAAAATACATTTTTATTCAACGATTGTTAGATGAGTTTAAAATTACACATTTTTTTTCCTCGCTGTCCTGCAATAAATCGCTTTTTCTTACTATTCCCATATAACAAGGTACCAGTCTTTAGTCTTCAAAAATAAACTTAAAGTTTCGAATAACGATTTATAAATCAATAAAGTAGATAAGTATTGGTAGACAAACCATTTTTTACCACTTAGTTGATATTTTAATTATGTTTTGATTTAGCGGTCTGAGAGACCACTCACAGTAGTTATGGGACAATTTTTGTCACAGTAGTTAAGGGTTAACAACTTAATTTGCTTCCAAATTTGTTTAAAATTTTTATGTGCTACAAATGTTTTTATTTTAACTAAAATACTGAAGGTTGAATTACTTTTTGACATCTGATTTGTAGTTTTCCATGCATTTTTTGTAATAAAGATTTTTCCATAGCTTAAAATGTCACCTTTGAATCTTTATGTAAATTGTGTAATATTATTAATGTAATATGCATGTGTGAGTAAGAGTATGTATAATTTATATTTTATAAATTAAACGAAAAGTCATGTAAAACAATAACACTGTGTGATATTAAAAAAAAAAAAAAAAAAAAAAAAAAAGAAAGAAAAGAAAAGAAACTCGTTTAGTAAAAAAAAATCTGATATAAATAAAAAAAAAAATTGATTATTTTGATTTTTATTTAAAAAATCACGAACCCTGACTGGGCATCTAGTAATTAGATTTTATGCAGAAAATAAAAACTAAGTGCAATAGGAAATATTTACAAATAAATGTCAAAATAAATTGCTGTTGCTGTTAAATTCTATGTATAGGTGCAGTAAACAGGATTAATAAGTTTTTAACTTTTGAGTATTACTGTTTTCAAATAGAAAAGCTTGCTTTATTTAATTTCAATTTTTTGCCATTGAATAAGTCAAATATTACTTCTCAAAAATAGTGGTGTGAACTTTAAAAATTTATACTAGGAGGAAATCCTGCCAACTGTATTAAATGCGTTAAAAATGTGATATTTTAGAACTAAATGTCTAATGGCTGCTTTAAAGAAATATTAATTTTATGAATATCTGTTAATACTTTCAAACTTCCTGCTACCAGTAAATAAATAAGGATTATGTTATTTCTTTAAAATTTTCTGTAATCAGTGTTTGTGATTTCATCTATATTCTCTTACTCTGCTATGAATTGTTAAAAAAATAAACAAGATTTTCAACCTCAATGTTAAAAATTGTTAGATTTTGAGTTATACATTTTTTTTTTTAATAAAAAAAAATATATATATATGAAAAGTATTTGTGATCCACCTGCCTAAATGAATTTTTTATGTAGAAATATTCATTATCTTTAATATGTATATACAGTAGTTACAAATAAGTTTGTTTCCTTTCTAGGTCAAGATGAAAATATTAGGTATTGAATTTGCACCTTTGTTGATTCCATTTGAAAGACGACTGCAAACTGCTGCTGTTTTTTATTACTGCACCAACTTTGTGTTTTTTGGAGTTTTTATGCTCGTTTTCTGTTTTTATCTCCTATTTACAAAGTATTACTTTATTCCTCTTTTATATCTTGCATGGTTTATTTATGATCATAAGACATGTTGTCAAGGTGGAAGGCGATCAGAATTGTATAGAAGATGGCGTCTTTGGAAATATTTTGCTGGTTATTTTCCTGTTACTATGATAAAAACAGCTGATTTAGATCCTAAAAAAAATTATATTTTTGGCTATCATCCTCATGGAATTATGTGCTATGGGGCATTTGCATGTTTCGCAACTGAAGGGACCAATTTTAGTGAAGTTTTTCCTAGAATTACTCCACGAATTTTAACATTAGAAGGACAGTTTAGATTTCCTTTCCATAGAGAACATGCTATGTTAACAGGTAGAATTATTAATTTATTATATCTTTTTTAATAAACTTTATGAACTTTTATTGTGAGAATTTTTTATAATCAATATTTATTGCATTTTTTGTAGATGTTAAATTTTTTTTATTTATTGCTTAACCTTTAATATACCAAGCTTAGCTTGTCAGCATACTTTACCAAGTTGGGGTCTTCTGAAGACCCCAGCTAAAACTAAACATTCCCATGTTTACCGCTAAATTCTGTTTGATGAGTAAATTACTAAAGTTATGGGGGTTTTTTTGTTTCTGGAGGGATATGTTCTAGTAAGTACAGGGTACATGAAAAATTTTGTTTATTTGTATCAAAAGTAGTTAGCCAATAAATCTTATACAGTGAGTACATTTATAGAAGGTTATATCATTTTACTACAATAACAAAACTAACAATGCATAACTATATGTTGCCATCGATACAATCTTTAGCACATATCACAGTGGTGGTTGCATTCCTGTGTTTCTCACATATGAAACATTTGCATTCGGAGCAAACTATGTTGACAAATTACACATTACTAGCAAGGATGACCGAGCTAAGCTCGGTCCAAATTAGCTTTGTGTTCAATTCGATATTTTATTCTCGCTGTACCATTCTTGCTGTTTAGCAGAGTCAGATAATATAGACGAACGCCGTTCACAGAAAAGTTTCAAGGTTTGCAGACAGTTTTGTTATTTTTTTTTACAAATTTCTTTATTAAAAAAAAAAAATAAAATATCAAGACCCCAAACAGAGAATCGGTGCAAAGCATGTCGAAGACTCTTGAGAAGGTCTGCAGACTATTTTTCAACTGGAGAAAAAAAAAAAGTTTTTAAAATTTTTAAGAAAGAGTCACAATATTAAGGAATAGTTTGTCTCAAAAACAGTAGATAAATTGATGCGTAAGAGTTCATCTCTTCCATTCATGAACTAATAACTTTTTTATTTTAAAATTCATTTATTCATATTTCAGTTATTTTATAGATTAATAAAATGACAGTGTTGTTGAGCAATCATAAATTGTTATCTTTATATAATTTAATGATTAAAATATTTCATATTAATAGATATATATTTTTTAATTTTTCATTAGTTTTTCTTTCATTCATTAGTTGTCTGTATTAAGCATACCATTCAATACTACATTTCTTGACTCAGTTTTAATAATGCTTGTAAGTTAATATTTTTCTTTTAGTGGTGTTGCTTAGTGGCATTCCACTCGCATATAACTTTTGATTTTTGCTGTTAGCGGCGATATAGGACTCAGGAGGGGCATTTTCTTTGCAGAAAAATTTTAAGAAATTATTAGAGTTCGCAGACAGTTTTACATTTTATCTAAGTCTGCTGTTTAGATACAATTGGCATGATCCTGAGTCATAGTGACCCAAAATGACCCACTAACAGAATTTCTTTGAACATGCAACCTAACCAATGCTCTTCTTGAACCCGAAAGCAATAGAATACAAAATTTAGTCAAAATCGTTAAAGTCGTTTTATAAATAAAATTAGCTTGATCCACAGTAACACAAAAGGGACCCACTAATCTAAATTTATCGAACATGTGACCTATCCCAATGGTCTTCTCATGCTGGGAAACAATGTAATAGAATTTTTTGCCAAAATTGTTTGCACCGTTTTTTTAAGATACAATTAGCTTGACCGACAGTGACCCAAAAATGACCCACTAATCGAATTTTCTTGAACATGTGACTTAGCCCAATGGTCTTCTCATGCTCAGAAATGATATAATACAAAATTTTGTCAATGTTTTGAACCGTTTTTTAGATACAATTAGCTTTACTTGCAGTGACCCAAAAATGACTCAGTAATCGATTTTTTTCTAACATGTGACTTAGCCCACACATCTTCTCATGCCAAAAATGATAAAATACAAAATTTTGTCAATGTTTTGAGCCGTTTTTTAGATACAATTAGCTTGACCCACAGTGATCCAAAAATGACCCAGTAATCGATTTTTCTTGAACATGTGACATAGCCCACACGTCTTCTCATGCTCAGAAATGGTATAATACAAAATTTTGTCAAAATTGTTCGAGTCGTTTTTCGATACAATTAGCTTGACCCACAGTGACCCAAAAATGACTCACAAATCGAATTTTCTCGAACGTGTGAGGTGTGACTTAGCCCAATGGTCTTCTCATGCCCAGAAGCAGTATATTACAAAATTTTGCCAAAATGTTTTGAGGCTATTTTTAGATTCAATTAGCATGACACCTGACCCAAAAGGACCAACTAATCAAATTTTCTTCAACATGCAACCTAGCCCAATGGTGTTCTCGTGCCCAAAAACGATAGAAAGCAAAATTTCGTCAAAATCTATGGAGCCATTTTCTAGATAAACTTAGCTTCACCGACAGTGACCCAAAAATGACCCACTAATTGAATTTTCTCTAACATGTGCCCATTGGTCTTCTCATAATCCAAAACAGTAGATTACAAAATTTAGTCAAAATCGTTAGAGCCGTTTTTTAGATAAAATTAGCTTGACCCGAAGTTACCCAAAAATGACCCAATTATCGAAATTTCTCGAACATTTGACCTAGCCCAATAGTTTTCTCATACCCAAAAACGGTTGAATATAAAATTTAGTCAAAATCGATTGAGCCCCCTTTTTAGATATAATTAGCTTTATCCTGCCCAAAATGACCCACTAATCAAATTTTCTCAAACACGTCACCTAGCCCAATGGTCTTCTCATGCCTGAAAATGGTAAAATACAAAATTTAGTCAAAATCGTTAGAGCCATTTTTAAGATAAAATTTACATACACACATACACACACAATTTTTGCTCGTATTATAATATAAGATTAACATAAATAATGTGTAATTTTATATTTGTAATCTGATTCTGGACACACAGAAAAATCAGGAGTAAAATAGTTGTTATAGGTATAGCAGGAGGATTATAAAAAGAACATTCTGGGGTCCTCATTAGACCCCTCTCCCCCCCCCCCCCCCCTTGGTATATTAAGGGTTAAAATAGTGTGATAATTACATTATCATTTAGTTTGTGCTGTTCATATCAGGTGAAAATTATGTCAATATAGAACTTTTTAGAACAAGTTCTTTTTTTTTTTTTTTTTTTTTCCGTATGTGTGCTTTTGAAAAAAGTATATTTACAACAGGGCTGCGGAGTCGGTAGGAAAAATGACCGACTCCGACTCCTGGATTTTTGAAACAATCGACTCCGATTCAAGCATACACACAGGGTTTCTCAAAAAGATTGAAATGCACTTTAATTTTTTACTTGTTGGAGATATATAGATAATGCAAATTGAAAAAGTGTTCAAAATAAAATAGTAATTAAGATTAAGGATCGACCGAAACAGAATTTCGGTAATATTTCTATTTTCGGCCGAAAACGAAAATTTCAAAAAAAATGTTTAAGTAATTAACACATAATAAATATGCATAGTTATTAATTAATTGTAGGTGTAATTATATCTCTGGTCCAAGTTGGCCCTCTGTGCCTCTGACCAAAACTTTTTATTTTCATATAAAATAAAATGTAATTAGTAATTCAGGAAATGATTTCATAATTATGAATTTCATCTAATTAAACATGTTTTTATGTATACATACATCGATTTATCTTTTATAATGAATTTTGTAAAGGATCATCTGTTTTACTAGAACTTTCTCAAAGAATATTTGAAACATTTCTGTTTCAAACTAAAAAATTTCTATTAAAGTTAAGTCTGCAGCTTTTCAAGAGCGAAGGAAAAGCGTCTTCAAATTTCAGTCATATATGCATGTCTTGTTTTTTAATTTGCACTCACATCTTGAGTCGGTCGTGACTGATAATTATAAACAGTGAAGTTCATAGCAATAAATTAAGAATGTCTCATATGAGTCAATACAGCTCGAATCAATTTCCTAAGGAAAATACGAGAATTTTGGAATACAGATATTTTCGGTCCGACCAAATTTTCGGCAGCATTTTCGCCGAAAGCGAATTTTTGACTAAACTCAGATGTTGAGCCGAAAATGAAATCGAATTTTCAGTTGATCTCTAATTAAGATTATATTCATTAAACATTTATATTGAGTTAGAGTAAGATTATACTGAGTTCGGCCACTAATTTTTAAAAACCTATCCTTTTAAACAATTTTTTTATACAGTCCTGAATCCTAAAAATTCTGTTTCTAATATTTTATTTTTATAAACGCCGTATAACGAACGTTTATAAATTTCGATTCGGAATATGCAATACATTAAATAAAAATAGTAATTATTTTAAAGATCCACTTGCCTAAATATAATTTAAGTTACAGATATGAACAAATAATTTCTATCTTGTCAGCTGCAAATTAAAATCAAATTACGCGAAAAGAACATATGCTTGTTTAAGAAACAAAGATATTTTCAATTTAAACTTTGAACAGAATGAGTAAAAGAAAATAGTGCTTCGACCGCACTTTATATGAAAGATTGGCAAGTTGTTGTCGCCTTTCATTCATAGACATAAATGCTATTATATACATCTACAATCTACTTATAATAAAATCTGAGTACAGGGGACCGTCGGAACCATGCCGGTGCGAACCACTCTGGTCTGCGAAACTACCGTAGCTAAACGCCATGTTAAGCTTAATGAAAAACATATCCTAGCATATGACGGCTAAATGATAGTTTTTTCTATTTGAAATAATGTCTGTTCTGCATATTTTCACATAAAACATGTGCATGATATCTATTTATAATGTATTAAGTTCTAAATTAAAATTAAGCTATTATAAACATAGAAATCGGACGTAAACAAATGATACTGCTGCCATTCAGATTCAAATTTCAGCAAATCTACAAACAAACGACTCTTTGAACACTTCATAAAAAAAATAAAATAAAATAAAATAAAAAAATACAGGTTAAAGCCGATGCTGGTCTTAAAATATTTGTAATAGTTTATTAAAACCTTTAAATATTTTAACTTTGTTTAAAACCTTCAAAAACTGTTAAGTTCTAAATTTAAAGGCCAAATCATCATCAACAACAACAACAAGTTCTAATTTAAAAATAACGGATAACTATCGCCATCTAGGGAGAAAAGGTAGAACTTTTATTCTAAAAAGGTGCGTTCAAGCACATTGATTGCATTACATGTATTTTTAATTTATTCAGAATGATTATTCTTTTGCACAATTTCATATTTACTGTGACATTTGTTTTCTGTCTTATATGACAAAGTAAAAATTATTCGAATTTGAATATCTAAAACTTTCAAATCCATTTACAATAAAGAATTATTTCAATGGCACTTCAGCATTATTTAAAGGGAAATTAATCCTTTATGTACTGAATTATTAATTCATGAAAATTTCATCTTCTAAAGCATTTTTCGTGAATTTTTGAACCAAAATTAGAGGATTTACATAATCATTAAATAAATTTTAGAAGGATTGAAGGATTTAGAAGGATTCGTTAAATTTGAATTTATAAGGATTTTGTGTAATATTTATAAACCCACTCAAATCTTTTATTTTATATATTTTTCTTTGTATTTTGTAGGAATTAGGAAATCGAAATTAGGAATTAGGAAATCTACAAATATAATGTTCTTACAATAGAAATATTGAAATATTTCTGATTTGAAAAATCCCCCCCCCCCCCCCCCCCAACGTCAAGAAAGCTCAAAGGATGCAAAGGCCAAAGAAATCATCCTTTAAAAAATATTTTTGTTTTGTGTAACCCAAAGCTTTTGGAACATCATAAAGTAATGCATCTATTACTCATTGTAAATTGTATTTCTACTAATCGATGTATTAAATTAATTGTATAACAAGTTATTTTAATTGTACTTATAATTACCATCAGTGCCAGTAGATAAAGGGTTAAAGAGACAATTTTTTCTGTACTGAAGGCTGCGAGCAGCGCCTCTGTAGGCCGTGTTAATTCCCAAT
Organism: Maratus speciosus; assembly: GCA_963932465.1. Taxonomy (NCBI): domain Eukaryota; kingdom Metazoa; phylum Arthropoda; class Arachnida; order Araneae; family Salticidae; genus Maratus; species Maratus speciosus. The sequence continues at coordinate 337,323,517 of OZ010787.1, read as the reverse complement.
AAATTGGGAGCTTATGTTTCTTGCTAATTCTTTTGCCGTCAACTTTCTGTTGTAATCGTACTTTTTTTTACAGTGCATTTCATCAGATTTGAAGACATTGCAAATAAAATTAATATTTCTTATCGGTGCAGCATATTTGAATTATCTTGCAGATAAAATTATGAATTTTAACATAGTTTGTAGCGAAAAAATAAAGTCCCACTAAACAACAAATTTTTAATGTAGAGGGAACCTAAACAAGAATTTTCGTCATAGAATGTGTAGCTGGAAATGGAGCGTTTAAGCGCTGGTGAGTGGTGACTAAATTGTAGTTTACATAATTTCTTTGTTCTAATCATAAAAAATCAAAGGATAATACTTTTAGATTAACAAAATGCATGAGGCATCTTTTTTTTTTTTCTTTTTAAGTCAGAAAAATATTTTCTTAACTATTGTTTTGCAGATATATCATTTACTTTCCGTCATTTTTCATCATAGAATGTGTAGCTGGAAATGGCGCGTTTAAGCGCTAGTGACTAAATTGTAGTTTACATATTTCTTTTCCCTAATCATAAAAAATCAAAGAATAATAGTTTTTGATTAACAAAATGCATCAGGCATCTTTTTTTTTTAGTCAGAAAAATATTTTTTTAACTATTGTTTTGAAGATCATTCACTTTCCGTCATTTGTGACGGGGATAATATACTAGTATACTAATAAAATCTTAAATAAATTAATGCCGATTTCGGTGGGTTTTGGGGGGGGGGGGGAGGTAAAAAATCGACGAATAAGGGATAATCATGAAAATAAGTGAGAAAATAGAAAAATCTTAAAAACATAAAGACAAGAAAAAAAAAAAATCCAGCCATTCTGAGGTATAAAATAAGTTTCTTCACTTTCCTCTCAAAATTCATGATTTTTTTTTTCTACAGTAGGTTAGAATTACAGTCCTCCATCGGATAGGATAACCAAATTTTGCCAGAACCAGATAGACTTTAAATACTTTGGGTCAGGCTTTGACACTTTTGATTTGACCAGATTTTTCAAGAGAAAATATGAACTGAATATTTTTCAAATGAAAAATCTATATAGGTATTTGAATATTAATGAGTATATTTAAGTTCATTTTTATACAAAAAAAGATAAAATTGTAGGCTTTTTTCATAATTGTTTATTCTATAAAATATGAACTAATTTTCTTTCGTTTCGAATTAGGGTCATATTGCCGATTTTTTTTCCATTTTCGGATTTGGTTGACGAATTCCTTTTTGTCGGGTTTCAGGTTGACTTTCAGCAGAAATTTCAGATTTGGGACGGGTGAAACCCGGCCCTTGGAAAGACTCTACTTGGGGCTTAGAAATAGAAGAACGTCTAAGTTTTGGATAAGAAATACACTGCTCGCCATTAAAATAGCAACACCAGGAAGGAATGATCTGACGAACGTCAAAATCACATGAAAGGAAGAAGAGGTTGGAATATGCAAATGATTAGTATTTCAGCGCATTTAGACGAGGCAGGGGGGAGAAGTGACATCTGAAGCACTGCATAAAAGAAAAGTTGCGTAGTGGATTTCTCATTCGGAATGCGCTTTGTAAGGTCGGTCTTTGCTCAGAATATCGTGTATTGCCTCAAATAATAAGAAATGCTTACCACCAAATGTCGGTATTCGATATAGGCAGTATCGTCGCCTATTGAGAGTGTGGATTATCTTTCCGTGATATCGCCCATTGCATTCATCACAATCCAACCACTGTCATGCAAATATGGAATCAATGGATTGCTGAGGGTCATATTGAATGGCATGCAGGATCTCGACGCCCTCCCATGACTCATGCCGGAGAGGACAGACATATTGTGAGGTCGGCCCTGCAAAACCGTACAACCACATCTTGAACCATTAGTAAGGAAATGGGCATGTTTGAAGCGCACCCAGTATCCGCTCGTATACGGTTTGACGACGTTTGCAGCAGTGTGGACTGTCAGAATGGCGACCAGTACTGCAGCTTCCCTTGACAATGCAGCATAGAGAGAGTCAGCGACTCTGGTACGCCGAAAGACAAAGCTTGATGCATGACTGGCACAATGTTGTCTTTTCAGATGAGTGCCGGATGTATGTGCTGTATTCTGGAGGCTCCAAGGAAAACGCCTGTCGCCTGCTTGCATTCAATATCAGCACAGGGGCCCTGCGCCTGGTGGGATGGTTTAGGCAGCCATTGGGTACACGACATGCACATCTCTAGTTCGGATCGACGGTAATTTGAACGCAGATCGGTACATTTTTGACATCTTACGCCCAGTGGTTGTGCCCTGTCTTCGAGGTAGAGGTCTGCACGGGCCGACATTTCTAGGCCCGGGCCTGGCTCGATACAAAAATTAAAAGTTCGGCCTGAGCCCGGCCCATCCCGGAAAAAAGTTAAAATCTCGGCCGGGGCCGGACCGAGTGAACTTCTACAAAACACTGATTTTTACATCAAATTGGTTAAAAATTTGTCTTGTACGAGAAGTTCTGACCAAAAATATTTATCTTAACTTTTTTTTCATGTTTATAATCTTTATTTTTATAGAAGTGCAGCAGGCTGCTATATTTATTTTTTTAATGAATCTCTATTTCTTGTATGTAAATGTTTCAGTAGTTATTATTAATATTGTTAATCCATATTCCATGTATAGAAGTGTTAAAAATTGGAAAAATGCTATACAGTAAAATCTTCTAAGATGGAATTGCATAGAAAAGGGAAAAAAAAAATGCGTTATAGACAAGTTCCCTTCTTAGCAAGTGTCAATGTATTATATATTCTTTTCTTACTTATTTATATATTTATTTTGCATGGATCAACACGTTTTTCAGTTTAAAACAGGGTTCTGTCATAGGCAGATTCCTTTTCACACAATTTACTGTATTTTAATTTAGTTATATTTTAATATGCGTAGAAATCTACTATTCTTTAAAAATAATAAATTTTAATGTTTAAGTGTAGAATAATGGCGATTCAAAAATGTATGCATTTTTTGCAAAAACTTTTTGGGCCAGGCTTAATTTAACTGAGCTTTAAATGGACCAGGCCACGCTGAGACAATGATTTTCATACGGGCTGGCTCAAAACTAGGGCTGAAAATTTTGAGAAGGAAGGATTTTTTTTTTTTTTTCACTAGGAATGAAACCAGTCCCGGCTCTGTACAGAAAAATTAAGTTAGGCCCAGCCCGGCCCGAGTCTTTAGAAAAAAGTATGGCCTGGCCCGAGCGCCGTGAATGAAAATCGGCCCGAGGCCGGCCCGTGCAGATCTCTACTTCGAGGCCTGCCAACCGCCACCTTCCAGCACGATAACTCAAGACCACATGTTGCACGTCGTGTTCTGATCTTCCTCGGTACACAGGATATTCGATTGCTGCCCTGGCCTGCATGGTCTCCAGGTCTGTCACCCATTGAAAACATCTGGTCATGGATTGCTGAGAAACTGGCCCGCCACCCCTTTCCAGCTAATACAGTTGATGAAGTGTGGCATAGACTTGAAGCAGCATGGAATGAGTAGCCCGTTTCTGTCCTCCAAGCCCAGTTCGGCTCCATGCCTAACCGGATAAGGGCCGTTTTAGCTACCAGGGGGAGCAGCTGTTTCTACTAATTTCACACCCTTGTAAACCTCCAAACTGTTTACAAATTTAATCATTTTGTTTTCATGCCATACTGTTTACGTACAATAAATATTTTTTTTGTATTTTCAATCTTTCATGGTGTTGCAATTTTAATGGCCAGCAGTGTATTTAAGAAGAAAACAGCAGTTTTTGGTTTTAATGAGAAAAATTCTGTATGAGTTCAGTTGTCTGATATTGTACTGATAGCGGCATTAATCAATTTCATATTTTTCACACAGTCTGTTTGATCTGAAATATGTAAAAATAAGGCAGTATAAGTTGGACAAAGGATCCATTGTTGTTTGAAGTAGATTGTTGCATTCGTTAGGGTCCGATTCGAACTGTGGTTCGGATTGAGTTGGCACTAAATGTTTTTTGTTGTGGGCCAGTCTGATAATTATTATTGCGGGTTCGGGTCGGGTTGACCCAATTTTTCAAAAGGAATCTCACAATATTGTTTAACTTATAAGTCGAATAAGTAAATATATATTCCTTTTCCTAAACAAAAGATAAAAGTGCTGTTAGAAAAGGGCTATTTTTCATAATTCCAATAAAATTTTAATTTTTTTTCATTTCGGATCGGGTTCAGGGTTCAGGTTTCTTTCTGGTTCATTTCGGATTGACTTAAAATATAAATTTCAAGACCCGACCCGAACACAGATGGACAGAGGTAAAATTGAAACATCTATTTTTGTCTGAGATAGATTCCTTCATTGGGTTGGGTAGTCAGACCGACACATGGTTCGGGTTGAGTAGGACTTAATTTACAAAAACAATAAAAAAACAAAACAAAAAACTTTCAAAACTCAATTTAATTATTGTACAATAGTGTCGTCTATGAGCTAAAGAAGTAAGTAAATGAATCAATTTAATGACTGATGTAGGGAAAATATCACATCCGCCCTTTTGCCTTTTTTTTACTCATTAACGTGTCAATAAACTGAAAAATAACTAAATATTTATTCATGTATAGAGTTAAAAAATAAAATAATATTTCAGTTCATAAATTTAAAATTAAGCATAATTGGTTTTATTTTTTATTTCACTTCAAATTTTTCAACAAAAAGTTTGGAGTCAGAGTCGGCATATTTTTAGCGACTCCGACTCTTTTCACTGAAAAATCACTCCGACTCCACAGCCCTGATTTACAGGGGTTGATGCAAACTTTTTTTATTTGGGTCCCTGTTTGGTAAAAAATAAAATTTTGCAACAGAAGATTGAATATAGTCAATTGCTCCAAATTAAAAATATAAAAATGTTAGTTTTATTTGTAACCCCTGCTGAAGTTATTCTTTGTATGAGGCAGTGACGTAGCATTAGAAGATGCTGGATCATTTTAGTATCAGTAATTATATACCAAATTTGGCCTTATTTAAGCTTATAACATTCAAAGATTAAATAAGACCAAATTCAATATATACTGGTAGTATATAATAATGCTGGTAGTAAAGTGATCCAGCATCCCCTGATGTTACGCCACTGTTATAAGCTTGTTTTATTTCCAAATTACACATTACAAATTTTAATGAGATAAAAATTTCTGAAGAGTGTGTTTTTGTTTAACAGAATTTTATGGGAGCTTTTTTCTAAAAATGAAATTTTGCAGATTCCACTTTTGTTAAGTTAAATTTTGTGAAGAGCTTTCAACCCTTGATTTAGCAAAGTTTTACAAGAAGTTATTTAAGTAATTATTATTAAATGCTGCCGTCTTTATAATGAAAAATAGGTAACTTTTCGAGATATATGATAATCATAAAAAAAGTTAAACTATATATATTTAAATATATCTTAGACTTTGCCTTGTGTCATTTGAAAGGAAAATATTTCTGAAAATGAATTTTTATTTGATGTCTAATTACTTATCTTTAATCACTTTCAAAAAGGAAGCTATAATGTTCCCTTTCTGAAGGTAGTACAGTCAACTCTGTGAAATCCGCACACTTAGGGACAGAGGGTTTTGTGGATTATAGATCATCCTTTTGTTTACATTTTATTTTTTAAAGTCTAGTCTGACTATAAATTAGGAACAACTGTACAAAAGTTAAAATTACAATGGACAAGAAAACATAATGTAACATTGGTTTAAAAATTTAATAATTAAGATTAAAGAAAAGTTAAATTATATACAATTTTTACTGATTATTCATTATTTTAAACATTGACACAACACAATGGTAGTTTTGGTTTGTTGTCAATAATTTTTTTCTGTAGTCTATGGGCATTCATTACTTTTTGATCCAAGATAAAATTTTGTTACTCAAGGCAATTTAAATATTTATATCCAATTTATATTTAAATATTTATTCATTGGAAAATTGATTTAAAAAAAAAGTACCAAATTTAGCTTTTGAATTGAACTGTTAATGACAACTTTCATTGTTTAAATTCCAACATGTAGTGCGGATAACAGACATTTGTGGATTATACATTGACAGATTTAACAGAGTTGACTGTATAAGAAATTTATTTATACATATTATTTTATATTAAAAAAGTTAAGTTTTTTTATTTTTAATATGACAGCATTAAAACATATTATGTTTTAACTCCCTTAGCCTTTTTTTTATGTATTAGAATACTATGGAATAGAATGAATTTCTTATATGACTGACAATTTTATTTATAGGAGCATGTGCTGCTACTAGAGAGAGCATTGAATGGAATCTTACAAAAGAAGGTGTTGGAAATGCTCTTATTCTTGTAGTGGGTGGTGCAGCTGAAGCTTTAGATGCTCATCCTGGTATTGTAAGCTTAGTTTTAAAGAAAAGAAGAGGATTTATTAGACTTGCACTGAAATATGGGTATAGCTTTAAAAGCAAAATTTATTCACTTCCTTTTATTCACCATTTTTATTTCAACTGCTTTTGTAAATAAAATTTTGTATTATGTTTGTTTAAAAAAAGAAAAATATTGCTATACTTTAATAGAAACTAACAGATCTCTTCTTTTATTATTTTTCAAAAGACCTAAACTAATTATACAATATATTGATACAGTAATTAGTTTAATACAGTAACAGTAGCAATGCAGTTATAAAAGAAGTTATTTAAAGTTTTATATGAATCTGAATTATATATGCACTTATATGCCTTGCCTATGACACATCTAGGAGCTTGTATAGGTTGTTCTTTTTTCTTATCCTTGAAAACTCATAAAATCTAAAAAATTCACATTTTGAATGTTTTCATTTGTGAAGTAACTAGTTTTCTGATTCTATCCAAGAGCCCCATAGCAGAAACTGTGCAGCATGGCAGCAGTGTTGCAGATTAATCTGCAAGCTTAAAAAATTTACTTTGTCTTAACATTTATTATGTTTCTTATTACATTTTCTTTGTAAAATGCAATTTTTACTTATTTTATAAGTTACTATAAGTATTTATGATAGTAGCTTGGTACAACAATGTTGGGTCACAGGTAAATTTTGGTTCGCTGCAGATGGACTCCAAAAATTCAGCTACTGGGTCCAAGAGATCTAAATTCAGAAATCTCCCATTAAGCACACCAATGATTTTTCAAACAGATATGGTCAACCAACATAGTTTAAAAGTGTTTATTAATTCAGTTTGTCTGTCTTTCCATGTTCTAACTTGCGTAAATATACTCGGATTGTCATGCAATTGATGTACGTTATCGAGGCTTACTGTAGCATGTTCGATATTGAAAATGAAGTGTGTGACCTTATAAAGCACTCATAGTTCCTTTACAGGGACACTCAAAAGAATTCCATTCCTTAACGGTGTATGGGAAAAATCATTTGCGGTTTATTTTAATGATGTTACACTATTTCAAACATATTGAAATTGGTATATATTACTGGAGTACACTACAAGAGGCTTACTATAGAATATGATGTGCATAGCACCTATAGTTGCTTTACATGCACTCAAAAGAATTCTGTTACATTACCGTCTATGGGAAAAAATCATTTGCGGTTTATTTTAAAAATGGTTTACTATTTCAAACATATTGAAATTGATGTATATCTAAACTAACTAAACTAAACTCTGTGGCTATACAATCCATGAAGGATCTGGGCCGACAGTGCCCACCTCTGTTTTCTTGACCCTGGGCCCTGAAGTGCTGTGCAACATGCGTCCCGACCAGGTGGTTAGCCTAACATGAAACCCTCGGTGTTTAGTTCCCAAGCAAGCTTGGTACTCATTTTGTCCACCCCAAAGGGATGAAAGGGTGAGCGAACCTTGTCCAGTCGGGAGTCAATCTCTCGACCTGTGGTAAGGCAGTCAGGTGCTCTGACCACTACACCACTGGACAGCATTGATATATATCACTGAGGTGAATTAGGGGTGATTCAGGTCCAAATTTTCTGAAAATTTAAAAAAATACCACTTTGTGTCCCTTCATGGGTTGAATCTCTACAACAGAAAATTGACACCACTATGCTGATCCTTTAAAGTTTCAAAGAAGCTGCAGTTCTAATTTCTGTATAATGATATTTTTGAAGAGTGCTCTTTTGTTTGAGAAAAGAATGGGATTCATAGCAATTTCCAAAGAAAGGAAGAAACAAGAAAAAGAAATTTGCTTTCAAAACTTCAAGTACCTTAATGTTTTCTGAAGAAAGCCACTAGTGTGTAAAAAAAATGCAATGTTATTGTCATCTACATTGGTGAATTTCAAGGAGTATTTGATTAATGAACAAAAACAGGATCATGTCCTAGTCAGTTAAAAGCTAAAATGCATATGGTGTGTTAGTTTTTTAAAAGCCAACTTGGTAAATTAGTTCTTCCCATATGAATTTGCTTAGTGAAAGACATTCTAGATGATTTGAACTGAAAATGCCGCTCTACTGTCGCCCACTGTTCATTGTTTGGTTCATCTTTTTTCACTGTCTTTTTGCCTCTTGCAGAGAAGCTGTGGAAATTGGAAACAGACCTGAGCTTCAGTGACAAATGTCAACTTTGATGGATAAATAATGAGTAGATTATGAAGAGATATAGGCACCACTTAGATGACACATTTTGACTTTTTCAATAATGTTAAGCCCTTCGAGATTTCTATTCAACCCCTTCTTTAAATGAACCGATAAGATAAATAATTACCATAGAAAAAGAATTAAAATAAAAAGAATAAAAATAAGACATTTAATGAATAATATCTGTTATGCCATTTTTAATTTTTCGACACTGTAAGTAACAATAAATCATATTTTGAGGAGAAGAGGGATTATATGATAAGAGGGTTAGTTGACTGAGTGTTTTGGTTAACTGAGCGTCGGATAATTGAGAGTGTATAGTATTTTCAAATTGCATTAATTATTTCATATTCATTTAATAAATATATGCAAGGGATGATTTAACCAACAAAAATTATGACTGTTGATCATATGTCACTCGGTGTCTCCCCCTCCCCCCCCCAAAAAAAAAGATTCTTTGGATCTACCCCTGGCAGATAGTGATACACAATAACTACAAAAAAAAAATTTACATGATTTGAAACAATCTTTCAATCTGTTTTAGTGGTGCGGCCACAATTCAGCTCTGAAGAGTGGGGTGTGGGGTTATTGATCTAGTCCAGTATTTGCTGCTTACTAGACCCCTAGTTACTCAAATAAGTTTTCTTTTTCAATAAATTAAATTGCAATATTACTATTTCTGTACATTAGAATCTGCAACTATGTTAGACATGATTCCTTTACAACATTTACTATCTTAAAGTTGCAAAGTGTAAAATACAGCAATGAAATAGTATAAAATTAATGTTACATTTATGCAAATTGTTTAAAAAAAGGTGAGGCAAACTAGGGAAGGACAGTACAGCAAATAATTGTGTAAGGAGCCAGTCACAAACCCTTTTTTCAATGAAAGACACAGGGTGTTTCAATCCTATCCAAACATGAATTATTATTGATGATATTATACATGAATTAACTATTCATAAATTTAATAATAAAGTTTTTTAACAAAATTTTCAATCCATACCTTGCTTTATTTCAAATGTGACAATACCACAAGAATTGGTGGGAGTTATACACAACAAAACAGCGCTGAACTAGGTTTTCAAGATTTCAGAGTGGAGTTAAAATTTCCTACAATGTTACTGATAGAATTACTGTACATTTCCAGCTCTTTTTATGATATCATATTTTGTATGTAACAAGATAAGGCTATTGAAAATTTCATTAAAATTTTCAGTATTGTTAAATGTCTGCATAAATATCAGGGTTCAGCTTGAAGTAGACACCTTATATTTTTGCTTGATAAATGGATTGTGACCCTGGTTTTCTATGCAAAAGTTGTTTGTTGTAGTGTACCTTACCGTCTCTTATCTTTTTTTAAACAACTTGAATCTCACAAATATACATATTTTTAATTACTAGGAGGAAAAATAAAATATTTGTGATTCTATATCTTATGGCACACACACTGTGTCATTTTATGACTCCACAATCATACTTTTAATTTTTTGTGTACATTATGTTGCTTTTTAGCTCACAGGCTATCAAAGCCTGAGAGCTAATGTGCCCGCCCGTTCTGTATGTATGTATGTACGTACGTACGTATGTACGTAACGCGATAACTCTTGATAGAAACATCCGATTTGCTTCAAAATTTTTTCCTAGGTTCACTGTGATAAGGCGCTTCCCTGATTAGTTTTTGGAGTTCATTGGTTAAGGATAAAGGGGGAAAAACGGGGTTAGTCCACACCCCCCCCTTAATTCAGATAAATGGGTTTTTCATGCAGAATGATTCGATTTGCTCCGAATTTGATATACCGGTTTATTATGTTAAGGAACTTCCCTGATTAGTTTTGAGAGTTCATTGGTTAAGGATAAAGGGGTAAAAACGGGGTTAGTGTACCCCCTTAATTCAGATAAATGTGTTTTTCATGCAGAATGATTCGATTTGCTCCAAATTTGGTATAGCGGTTTATTATGTTAAGGAACTTCCCTGATTAGTTTTGGAGGTTCATTGGTTAAGGGTAAAGGGGGGGAAAACGGGGTTAGTCCACCCCCTTAATTCAGATAAATGTGTTTTTCATGCAGAATGATTCGATTTGCTCCGAATTTGGTATAGCGGTTTATTATGTTAAGGAACTTCCCTGATTAGTTTTGGGGGTTCATTGGTTAAGGATAAAGGGGGGTTAGTCCACCCCCTTAATTCAGATAAATGGGTTTTTCATGCAGAATCATTCGATTTGCTCCGAATTTGGTATACCGGTTTATTATGTTAAGGAACTTCCCTGATTAGTTTTGGGGGTTCATTGGTTAAGGATAAAGGGGGGAAAAACAGGGTTAGTCTAACCCCCTTAATTCAGATAAATGTGTTTTTCATGCAGAATGATTCGATTTGCTCCGAATTTGGTATACCGGTTTATTATGTTAAGGAACTTCCCTGATTAGTTTTGGGGTTCATTGGTTAAGGGTAAAGGGGGAAAAGGGAGGTTAGCCCGCCCCTCTTAATTTAGATAAATGCGTTTTTCATGCAGAATGATTCGATTTGCTCCGAAGTTGGTATACCGGTTTATTATGTTAAGGAGCTTCCCTGATTCGTTTTGGCGATTAATTGGTTAAGGATAAAGGGGGGTTAGTCCACCCCCTTAATTTAGATAAATGTTTTTTTTTTGCAAGATTATTCGATTTGCTCCAAATTTGGTATACCGGTTTATTATGATAAGGAGCTTCCCTGATTAGATTTGGAGGTTCACTGGTTAAGTATAAAGGGGGAAACGAGGGCTAATTCCCCTTCACTTATTTTTTGAGTGGCATTATTCTTTAAAATAAGAGTATAATATACAATTAGTGTGAATAGTCTGTGAGCTCAATGCCATCAGTTTAGCTGGGCACTTTTCTTTTTTATTTTTATTATTCCCAATGATGAACACTAAATGTTTTTGTTTGACAGGGGAATAGGTCTGCATGGAACGAAATTTTCAAGCTCGGTTCAATCTATTATGAAAGCTAAAAGTTCAGCCTGACTCCTGACTTTGTCCTACATTTAAAATTCATTTAAAAGAATATTGCATACATATTTTTGTAACCATTTTATGGTACAGCAGATTAGATACCCGCAATCTATGGAATGCGGAAACAATTACCTACATGTACAGTGGTGGAAAAAAAAAAATTAAATACCCCCTACTAACTCTTCAACAAATTATCGTAGACAGAAGTTACTGGTACTGAATGATTTGAAATAAAGTCTACTTTTAAATTATGTATATAAAATTTGCATAGTGGTCATCTACATATTAAAACAAACCCAAACCTCATTTTTTTTTTTTAATAGCAATACCCAATTTTAATGATATATTTCAAATCTTCGGTTCAAACTATGCCTAGACACCGAATTTCAAGTCATTTGAATGATAAGTTTTTGAATTATAAACATTCAAAATTTAGTGCTTCTAATGTTAAATTACATTTTCATATTTTTATTTATATCTCCTGAAATTATGCTCCTAATGTGCTAATTTTTTGTGTAGCAATAAAACTTATGTGCCCAAACATAAATACACTGAATTTCCAATTTTTATAATTTTATGATATGAATATGAGTTATGAAATTAATATTCGAAAAAATTATGAATTGCAACCTACAATTTTTTTGATGGATTTAGATTTATTAAGTTCTGCTTTCTAAAAATCCAAAATTTCGCATTTTTGTTCCTAATAGTTTTCAAATTATACTTAAAAAATGGCAAAATGATGGTTTAAGTCTATGATAGAAGTGAGTAGAGATTTTGAAATTTCTTCTGCTGCCTTATTATCTAACAAGCTTCATTGACTGCTTAAGTTGCCTTGATCAAGAAGGGGGGTCTCTCGGTTAGCAGTCGAGTACCCAACTTCAATTTGGATACAGCCCTTAAAATACGCTCATTTTAAAATAATTAATTTCTCGGAAACGTACGGTACGAATTGCATAAAAATTTGTTTTTAGGCTAATTGAAGGGTGTAGAGTTCATTTATGCTGTCAGAATTGGGTATTGCCATTGAAAAAAAATGAAGTTATGGTTTGTTTTAATATGTAGATGGCCCCCTAAGCAAATTTTATATACATCATTTAAAAGTAGACTTTACTTCCAATCGTTCGGTACCAGTAACTTTTGTCTACGATAATTTGTTGCGGAGTTAGTAGGGGGTGTTTACTTTTTTTTTCCACGACTGTACATTCATGAAAAATTTTGTGTAGTTTAGAATGAAAGAAAAAGAAGGTTAAAGAAAATCATAACTTTAAAGCTCTGTAAAGCAGAAAAGTAAATTTTTAAAAATACAGAGGCTGTTTGTTCACACATTTTTGTAATGATTTTGATTTTCTCTATGATTTAAATTAAAATAAAAAAAATTAAAAAAAAACTATACGACATCAATTTGGAATAGAGTTTAATTATCATCTGCATTATTAAAAATATTTGTAGCTTTAAAATGTCACTGAAAAAGAATGGATTGAAGACTACATATTTGTGCTTTAAGAAATGAAAAGAAATACACTCATTTGATTATTTAAAAGGGTGTAAAAAGCATGGTTTTAATATTTTTACGCATAAAATAGGTGACATAATTAATAAAAAAAGAAAGAAATGGCAAAGTTTACATTTAACTGTGGAAAAAGGTAAAAAATGCATACCCAAGAAAGGTATGTTCACCGCTTATTATAAAGTTTCATCTCATGTTTTAAAAGAAAATCCAACCTCCCAGGGAACTATCGCAAAATCTTTAAACATCTCTATAGGAACTGTAAACAAAATTATAAAATCTAATTTAAAGCTAATAAAAATAAAGAAACATGTTCATCATCTAATACAAAAACATGCTTCTTAGCGTAATTCTTTAGCAGGTAAAAAGTGGAAAAATGTAGTTATAATTGATGAAGTTTGGATATATTTATCCTATTGTAATAGAAAAAGATTGATTTACTACCAAAAAAAGACCTAAAATGTTGGTTAAGAGAAAATATGGAAAGTTTTGTTAAAAGTTTTATAGATATTGCACGATTATCTTGAAATGGAAAACTTAATAAGGAAAGTGGAAGAAAATGCCAAAATTAACTCGGATTACTCTCAGAAATATGTTTTAACACCTGTTTTCGAAGAAGGCATTCCACCACTTTACCCAAATAATCTTCATTGTGATAAGTTCCTTCAGGGTAAGGCTACCAGCCATACCTCTAAATCAATTGCTGTATTTTAAAAAAATAAGAGATGAAACTTGAATTGAGGCTATTCCACCTAAATGCATTCTATCCAAGTCCCCAACTTATCTCCTATGGATTACTGCGCATTTGGATTTTTAAAATAAGCTTTGGAACCTATTTAAAGCCCCTTCACAAAATTTCATTCCATAATAAAAATATATTCTTTATTAATTATTTTTATTTTGTTAGGTTTTAAAATGTGTAATTTGCGAACAAGACAAGTTTACTAGAAAGGAAAACTTTAGAAGATGGACTTAAAGAAGTTATTATTGATAAATACTTGGTTCAAACTTGAGTCACTAGATTTTATTTTTGTTTCACAAAATGGGCACCACAAAAAAAAAAAAACCTTTTATCAACCAACCCCTGTCTTTATAAGCAGCATAAAAAATATCAGATACTCTGGAAGATTATGGTTGATTAGTAGACCAAAATCAACATTGATATTTTAAGAAAAGCTCTTTTATTTTTGAAATCAAGATGTAATATGATAGTTCAACAAAAAAGCTAACAGATTGAACATATTAAAAAATAAAATGTTTATCTTTGCTTGTATATTACTTTTTTCAAAGTTATTACAAAAATGTATGTACACCCTGTATTATTTATTAAACCAAATTAAATTTCTAAAAATCTTGTTAAAGAAATGTAAAATACTACTGATATTTTTACAAGAAAAATTCCACCACAATGCAGGATTGGGCCAGTTTTTTTTTATTAGACTAGGGCCAGGCCTGGAAAGAATGAGATCCTGTCTGTGACTGGCTTAAGTCTGCAGAAAGAAGTAAAAGCCAATCTTGGTCCAAATCTGCAGAAAAGAAAAATCAGCCCGGACCTTGCCAGGATGAAATAAAGATTAAAGAACACTTGTCCCAGACCTAACCGTAATAATGGTTTATAACTAGTTATAAAACCTGTGAAAATGGAATCATTGGGGACTGGAGAAAATCTTATTTTAAACAAATTTCTGTCTTAGCAGGTATAATTCTAGTTTTCCTTCTGTCAGGACCATGATATTTTTCGCTTTAGGACAGGATCCTGTTATATACTGGCTCTCACTGTTTTCACATAGAACAATTTTCTCCCTGCTATAAAAGTAAAACAGGAAAATTTCCATTTTTGTACTTCCAGAATTTACCAAGCCACAATACTTTGCATCAGGCGCTGATATGTTTTTCCAGGGTTTTCATGAAATTCAAAGATCTAGTCTCATGTTGAGAAAAAGAGCAAAAGGGGAAATGCAAACAGTGACTCCCCACTGTACTGCAGTGCAACAGGAAATGATCATTCATGATTCATATAGTCTAGGGCTTATTTGGGATAATAGGATCACTGCCCTTTTTGTAAAACAAGTGATCAGTATTCTTACTTTTAAATGCAGAAACCAACACTTTAATCAATCATGTTTGTTAAATAGAATTTGATTCAATAAAGCAATGGATTCTGATTAAGGAAAAAAATAAAAATATGGATTTTGGTTTAGATTGATTCGTAAAAAAGGTTTTGGTTAACCAATGATTCATATAAACGGCAGTAACTGCATGCTTTTTTACCTTAGGAGGGGTTAAAGGGGTTTTTTACCTTGAAAACTCCCCTTTGCTGTGTCACTGATCTATTTTAATCACCAATTCAAAATGATATTGAATCTGAAATAAATCTTGTCACTTTCAATGTAAATTTCAAAACTTCATTGTTTTTTTATATTTTAACGTAAATCTGGAGGCTGGAGATATTGGCTGGTCGGTACAAAATGTTATACACTTTTTTTGGCATTACATAATACTAGAGTCCTGCGCGGGTTGGGTTCTACCTGACCTGAACCTGCAAATTCAATTTTAAGTCAACCTGCAACCCGACCCGAACCCACAAAAATAATTTCAGGCAACCTGCAACCTGACCCGAACCCGAGGTATATCAACCTGCACCCGCAATATTTCAACCTGCAACCCGACCCAAACCCGCAATGTAAGGAAAGCAAATCATGTTTTAATACCATTATGAAAAATAATCTACAATTGTATCTGTAATAGAGGTCTGCACCGGACCGGCCCGCGGGCCGGCAAAAAAATTGAATGGCCCTGCCAGGCCGGGTCGATAACTACAATTAAGCGGATCTACCGGCCCGATATAAATCTTTAGATGAAGCCGATAAAATTATAAACGGACCGTGTCGGGCTAGGGCTGAACTTTTATGTTTTACATGGGGCGGGGCAGGCCGTTCCCGGGCCTGGAAATTTCGGCCCGTGCAGACCTCTAATTCTCTAATACCATTTTTATGTTTTACACAGAAGAATGAACAAATCTGTATTCTTTAATATTCAACTATAATAAAACCTCTGACCCGACCTGATGCAGGATTCTAAATGGTATAAAACTAAAAATCTAATCTTTAAATATGCTTTAAAATTAGTTGCGGTTTCAAAAGTTCCACTTATAACAATACACCTTGTTTTACACAAGTGACCATCTGCCTTTAGTTTATCAGCAGTTATTATTTTGAAAATTTTCCCGTCTAACATAGTGCATCGCGTATGACCACAATTAAATTATTCACTTGGTACATTAGACAGGAAGGACCATTTAGCGTTTTGCTGCGTATTCTATTTTTAAAATACAGTAAAAATATAATGCAGTTTGCTGTTTCGAAGACTTGTGAAAGGATGACTAAAGACAAAACAGACATGCACACATTTTGCTTTTGTGAAACTTTGATCTGCGGTTTATATCGATCGGCATTTAATGGGAAAAAATATTTTCCACATTCTTTTAAAAAAAGCGGGTCAACCCGAACCCGACCTGCAAGAGTAAAAAAGCCAACCCAAACCTAAAACAATAAAAGCCAACCCGATCCGAACCCGAACCATACAAAAAAAAATAAAGTCAACCTGACTCGAACCGCAACAGGAAAATGTAGTGCCGACCCGACCCGAACAGCAGGTCGGGTTCAGGTAAAAGTGGGTAACCCGACCCAATGCAGGACTCTACATAATACCCTTTTATCGCTATAGCATTTTGGTTCCAGACAAATATTTTTTTAACGTGTTCATGAGCCATTTTAAAAACCAAAGGAGTAAGGTTTTCAGACCTATCAAAATTCGTGCAAAGGAATATAACTCTTTGCTCTTCTTGTTCCCATGTCAAGTATCATCTCTGACACTTATTGACCTTAAAGACACAAATTAAAAAAAATAGTCCACATTCATCATACTTAAAGCTATTTCTTGTTTCATACCCACATTTTTCTCCGATTGTTCTTTGGACATATTATCAACAGTTTCTGAAGAAACATATTTAAATTCTCCACTCAACATTTGGCAAGTGATTCCATTTTTCTGCTTACATATAAGTAGCCATCCTGAAAAAAAGCTGCTAGTTAAATCTCTTACATTTATTTTATTAGCTATTTTGTTTTTGTTACTAATGTCAGACTGCTTACATGTATATTAACTATTCAGCACTGTTTGAAAAAAAATCAAAAACAATATCATCATGTGCATTTTTTTAATTATTATCAATATTTTTTTATATTCCTATCACCTATCCTTATTTTAATAACCAGTTAAAATCTATCTCTAGTAGAAAGTGTAAAAGTAACAATAACACACAGAACACACTAAAAACGATGCAGGAAAAAGAAAGCAAATTTTGGTATTGGATTGTGCAGTTGCTTTTTTTTTTTCAGAAATATCAAGCATTTTATGGTTATGCACTAAAGAAAATTAGCTGAAAATCAAAACATAATAAAGAAAGATTTTCATATTCTTGCATATAGAAAGGTTTTTGAACTAAGAAAAAATGATGTATAATAGAAACATACAAAAGAGAAACATATTTAAGGTGTCTTACTGTATGTATATATTGAAGTTCAGAAAATGGAAATTTTGCATTCTGCTTATATGAAGTCAAAGTCCAAATGATTTATGTAATTAGTTAACTAGTTTATTTTCAAATAAAAGACAAACAGCTAGTGTAATGCTGAAAAGGAAAAAGAATGTTTTTGATTATTTAAAATATATTTGAGAACTTAATTATTTTATATTCATTGTTAATTAAATTTTCTATGTAATTTTTATTTTCAGGGCCTCTCTTGTACCTGTTTTTGCATTTGGAGAAAATGAGATATTTGACCAAGTTGAGAACCCCCATGGATCTTTTTTGCGAAATATACAAAACAAAATAAAAGGATTGCTTGGGTTTTCAACACCTTTGTTTCATGGACGTGGAATGTTTCAATATAACATTGGCCTACTGCCTTATCGCAAACCAATTTCTGTCATAAGTAAGATTTAAAAAATTGTTGAATTATATTATTAATTTCTTTTCATTTATGAAAAGGAAAATATTCAATTTTACATATTATTATCTTTATCTTCTTTGAACAGATGTTATTGGTAAGGTATAGAAAAACATCAAGAGGTTTTGACCAAATGAAACCTCTTGGCACAAGCATGAGCCAAACTTTTCTTTAAAAGTTCTGGAGAAGAATGAAATGGTTCACTTTATATACATTTTTTCTTCCATTCAGTAATTAGGATGTTTGTTTTCAAAGAAATCAGGAGTTTAAATATGAAATTTGTGGACGCAATCCTGCATAGCCAAGCTTAAAAGTGTCTGTTTTAGATTCTCAGTTTTTTCTATATAAAGACAAGAATTCAGGAGAAAAAAATTCTTTAGTCACAATAGTGTGATCAAAAAGGTTTTTTTAAATCCTCTCCTCTTTAAAGTCTTATATAATGTTATTAAAATTTTATGGATGCTGCTATCCTTTAGATAATCCATTTAAAAGATTTATTACACTGGATTGTCATATAAAAATATGTATTTGAATGTTTTTTAATGGTTTTAGAGAATACATATCTTACAATAAATTATGTTAAAAGTATACAAATGTTGCTATAAAATTAGACAGTCTTGTAAAAGAAGAAGTCTTTATATATCAAATTTATTTTAGTGCTTTGTGAATCCTTATCCATAAACATATACCAAAATCAAAACTGTACCTCCAGCCACTATGTGCGGGATACTATCCTTCTATCTTCCCTCATTTCACTGCCGTCGGTAGTTACAAAATATGTTCCATATGACAAATTGTGTGTTTGAGTACCAAAGAATGGGATGAGAGGTTATCATAAAATTTAAGAGAGGAAGAATTTAGAGGATTGATTAGTAATGTACAGTATAACCTCAAAAATCCATCAGCGTTGGGACCAGGACTTCACTAGATTTTTGAAAATTCCAGATTTATGAAAGAATATCAAATGTATTTCTGATATTCTTAATGGTGCATTTATTCATAATTAATTCAAAGCCAGATGATATTTATGTGAGAAAAAAATATGTATAAAAAAAATTGATTTTTTAAAAATATTTATTTTTTTTCTCACATAAATATCACTTGGCTTTCAATTAATTATGAATAAATTCCCCATTAAGAATATCAAAAGTACACTTGATATTCTTTCAGAAATCTGGAATTTTCAAAAATCCGGAAAAGTACCGGTTCCAGTTTGGTCTAAAATACATACATTTTTAAGCTACCATTATTCCACTATTAAAATTCTCTTTAAGAATAGTACATATACATTTATACAGATGGGGATACAGTACTGTAAAACCTGTTAGAAGAATCTGTGTATGACGGAATATTGTTTTGAATGGATTTTTTTTTTAAATCGGTGCAAATTGGATATAATAATCCATTTGAAAAACATAATACATTTGCTAAAGACGACGGACCTGCTAAAAAAGAGACTTAACTATAACAAAGTTTTTTTCTCTCCTGTGTGATTCCTTTTCCTATATAAATTTTTTCAGGTTCTCAAGTCTCCAAGCCATGTAAAAAAATTAATGATATTAGTAATTATTCAGATTTTTACATACAAATAGAGATTCATTAAAAAATCAATAGAATTTACAATAGAATCATTAATCCACATTCTATGGCTTGGAGATTTAAAAAATTTAAAAATTCTATGCAATAAAATCATCTAAGACAGACTTGCATAGGAAAGAAGAAAAATCCATTATAGGCAGGTTCTCTTATTAGACGGTTCATCGTCTGTTGTAAATGCATTATATTCTTTTTACAAGTACTAACACATCGGCTGATAAGTTCCCAGTCTGACACACTTATGGCGCCACAAATACAGAATGAATATTCTGTTTAGTAAGTACTAACCTTAAAAAGGTAGCTGTAAACATTTTATGATGATCTGATGGTAGCTTCAAAAGTTACAGTGGTTTTAGTTAAACAACTTTTTGTATTTTCAAAACAATGGAAAAAATGAATTTCGTGTTTTGATAAAACATTGCTATTTGATGGGGAAAAACACTGTGGAAATAAAAGCTTGGCATGATAAATGTTATTCGGACTCTGCACCAGTAAAATCGACCATTATTGACTGGTTTGCAGAATTTAAATATGGTCATACAAACATCGATGATGCACATCGCTCTGGTCGCCCAAAAGAGGTGGTTATACCGGAAAACATAAAAAAAAAAAATGTCCACAAAAATCATTTTAGAAAACCATAAAGTGAAGTTGCAGGAGATAGCTGACACTCTAAACATATCAAAGGAACATGTAGGCTTTATTTTACGTGAACATTTGTCTATGAGAAGCTGCTTTCAAAGTGGGTGCTGCATTCCCCCCCCCCCCCTTCTGCACCCTGTCACAGATCTTTGGCTATGAAGGCAAAATTGCGCAAATTGCTTCCACACCCACCCTATTCTCCAGATTTGACTCCCAGTGACTTTTACCTGTTCACAAACCTGAAAATAATGCTTGCCAGCAAGAGATTTGACTCGAATGAGGAGGTGATCGCTGAAACAAATGCCTATTTTGAGGCCAAAGATAATTCATTCTTCAAGAAAGGTATTGAAATGTTACAGAGGCATTGAAATGATTGTATTGCTCTTAAAGAAGACTATGTTGATGAATAAAATCGAATTTGAACAAAAAAATTGGGTTTTCTTCATTAGACCGGGAACTTATCAGCTGATGTGTTAATATCCTCATTTTACACAGATCAACATTTTTTTTTTTGTTGTTAAACACGAGATTCTGTCATAGGCAGATTATTTTTTTCAGGCTTTACCGTACTTTAATTTTATTACCTAAAAATGCATCTATTCATCCTTAAAAAAATAATAAATATATAAAATTTAATTGTGGAATAATAGCGATTTAAAAATAGATGCATTAAAAAAAAAGTTAGGGCTGGTCAAATGTTACTGATATTTTTACTGAACAGACCAGAGATCCTGACGGTCCAAATGATTTTCATATGAGTTGGGTTGGAAATTGGCTGAAAATTTCTGCCTCTACAGACCTCAAGAAGAATGCAGTCCAGTCCTGACTTAAGCCAGAAAGAAATTGAGTCCGGGTCCATCTCGGTCCAAACTTCTTGAAAAAAGTAATCCCAAAACCAAGCCCGGATTGAGTGTTGGGAAGGAAAATTGGGCGGGTTCGTAAAGACCCTTATATTGAATAACCAAAAGACTAGCTTACAAAATTTTGTAAATTTGGATTCTAAACTTCTATTATATTAAAAAAAGCAAGTTTTTAGTGAACTTTGCTTACTTCCATAGATGTGTTTGAGTTGAGCAAACTCTTTTGAAAAATTTTGAATTTGAGCGTGAACTTGACTCATTTTTGAGAAATTAAATTTGATTTTGAATTAGTTCACTTTTTGTGAGCGTGCTCAACACTATTTAGCATCAATTAAAGCATGTCAAATTGAACTGTCCTAGGATAAACTAGAAGGTTGGTGCTGATGTGGTCTTTGGGATAAATAAAAGTGTGCTAAATTGAATTGGCCTAGGATAAACTAGTTCAGACACTGATCCAAAGGACCAGTAAACATCAGAGTTTACTGGTCTGCAGACATCGTCACTGGCCCGCTACATAAAATTCTATTAAGTACCTTTAACCCTTTGAGTGACACCCCCATCCCTCCTCCTAGAATATAAACTAAACTTCCTTTCAGTTACCCAAAATTTCCGGCATAATAAAATGTAAAATTATAATTTGCTAAAAATTAAATAAACAGTACATGAACCAAAACTATAAAATTGTTATGTATTTTACTTCTGATTATTTATTTCAACTGACTAAATTTTATTGCAATTTTTTAAATAAAATAAAATTATGTGGTTTGTATTTGGTTGAGGTTAGGGACGGGAAAATTTACGTTTACCTGTCAGAGAGGGAAAAAAGTTACTGGTCCTGTGGATCACTAAATTTTTTAAATTAGTGGTCTGATTGAATTTTTAGTGGTCTCGGACCAGCGGACCACCTAGGATTTCGAATGCTGCCAATGAATACCAGGCTAAACTAGTTTATCCTATGAGCATTAGGATAAACTAGTTTGGCCTTGGAAAAACTAGTTTATCCGATACGCGTTATTATAAACTAGTTTGGCCAGTAATATATATAATGTTTTATTGTTATTTATTGCAGGATTAGAGGAGAGAGATTAAATTATTGTACAAAAGATAATATAATTAAGTAATTTTTTATGCATTATTTTACTATTTTTATTTAAATACTCTTAATAAACAAAGACTGCAATTGATCAGGCACTCATGAGGAAATTTCCTTCTGTTACAGAATTTCAATATGATTATCATGATATGCATGAAAATATTTCCATTCACTCATAGTGAAATAGGTAGCTTTATGTTAAATTTTAGTAAATTTGTATAAGGTGTAAAAATTACATCTTTTAAATATATATATTGATTGACAGATTGGTGTAATGTTTTAGCTTATTTCCTGTAAGTTAAATAATGTTTAAGTGTATAAATTCATTATTTTTAGTTGGTAAACCCATTGATGTCGAAAAAATTCCTGAACCAACTGAAGATGATGTCACAAAATTGCATCAAATTTATATTGAAAGACTTACTGCTTTATTTGATGACCATAAATTGAAGTATGGCAAAGATATCAAGTTAATTATAAGCTGAGGTAATCTTTTATGTACATAAATAGATTTGGTGATTTTTTACTGTTCTAAGAAAGTTCTATTGCAGATATATCAAATATGTTTACCATCAAAAGCTTCATTAAGTATTATATAAATAACTGCAAGCCACAGTAGAAAAAAAATCTTTAAAATTCTGTTAATCTTGGCATTTTTACAGTTTCATAATTTTTAAAAATTGAATTAGCTTTTGCACAAATATATGCTACCAAACATAGCAAAATTAAGCATAATTTCAATGGGAAAGTGGTCAATTAATAAAAAGTTATTCATATATATTCCCTCATATATGTATCTGTATTTGAAATTCTAGTTTTAAATCTCATCAATCAAAAAAATAAGTACGTAAAACTGATTAATTTTCAAATTTAAATTCATGAGCATATTCTGAAACTGTCTGCTAATTTATGTAATAATTGGCAATATTTATAATGAGATAAATTTTGAATTTGTTTTGGCAAGGTAATAATTGCTGTTTGAAAAATCAATACTATCAAATAACATGGTGAATATGAAGCTTGCTTTAAAGATTGATTTGACTAAGGAAATTTGCACTGTCATTTAAAAACTAGTTAGATGTGTCAATCCCAAAACTTTCTTCTATCTCGTACATCTTAATATTTCAAAAAGTAGTTATAAATGTTAATACTTCAATATTATACCAATTTGACTTTCATCCTAAATTTCTGCTTCAATCAATTAATTGGAGTAGAAATGAGTTAATCTCGATCATGATATTTTATAAAATCAATATTTTTGTCATTCTGTTGTACGTCAGCTGTTTGCGAATAGCCAGCGTAGCAGGATGCGAAGTTCCTGTCACTGCACAAGCTGCTGATGTACAACAGAACTATGGACAATTGAGAAAATTACACAAAAATCTCTATTACAGCATGTCCTTCTGGTAGAATATTTCCAAATTCAAGAGGATCTGCTTGCCATAGCCAAAAGCATATATATGAAATTTGGTTCAATTCTGTGCATAACTTCATACACTTTTTGATTGAACAATAATGAAAATGGCACAAAAATCACTATTGCAGTGCCCCCTTCTGGCGGAATATTTCCTAATTCAAGGAGGATCTGCTTGTCATAGCCAAAAACATATGCAAAAAAATTGGTTCAATTTTATGCATAACTTCATACACTTTTCGATGGTACAATGATGACATACAGGCAGACAGACATTTTGTATAAACATGTTTTTGGGGATATCTGACATCCTAAAACATGTAAATCTGTTTAAGTTGAAAAAAATTTTGATTACAATACTTTCTTCTATTATAGATAGAAGAAAGTAAAAAGCATCCATTAGTGATCCTTTAATATATCATATTCATATATTTTTATTAAAAAAATATTCCATTCCAATTAAAAAAATATTCCTTCATTTAATCCAGATATTAGTAAAATAGCTTTAAATCTCCATGATCTGCAAACCCATTGTATGTTTGAGTATGAGGCAAGTTACTGTGTTCACTACCTGTACCTACAAGAAATTTTCAACGGTTATTCTAGGATTACATACAAACAGTTTTGCTGATTTTAGACTATGCTCGTCTTTCTAAATAAGAAAATTTCAGAAATGTCACCCCTCTCCTTTCCAATGGATGAAGTATAAGGAGTGTTTTGTCATTTTTATTAGATTTTAAATAAAAACAAAGTAAAATTGCTTATTGAAAAATGAAAAATATTTATTTCACGATTTTAAAATGTTAAGAATGTGTCATTTTTTTAGACCGCAATCTCTGTAGTCAATTTTAAATATCCTGTACAAGTTCAGATGTGGTCCATTTTGAGATATCTAGCTTGAGCTTGATGATCTTGGATTTCTTGACTGGGACAACATTCTGCCACCCTGCAAAACAAGGCAGAAGAAAGTTCTAAGAAAGAGTTTCCTTATTAAATAAAGCTGGTGTATAAAGAGTACTTCCAAAATTCTTTTCAAACTGTTGGTTATTATTTTTTATTTTATTATATTGTTCACTTAATGCAAGACTTTGTTTTTCATCTGTGCCTTCTTCCTTCATCAGCAAAGATAAAAAAAAAAATTGGTCTCCCACTTTCTAAGCCTGCTTATGTAATACTTAAGTGTCCCCAAAAATAACACAATAAAAGTTAAGGAGATCATTGTGATGAATGGGTGCTTTTTACTGGTGCTTAGTTTCTTTGTGACATAGAGTGTTTTTCACAGCCGAGTTATACAAGAAAAATGAGGTAGTGTCTTGTAATTTCAATTATTCCCAGCAGCAGGCCTTAGTGTTAAAGTAGGCGTTTTCTTCAATCCTGGCTGGTTAAATCTATTTTAATGATGGATTTTCTGAGTTGACACAAGTCTTGCATCAACCTTATTGCAACACTTATTGTAATTTTCACCTTTGACATTAATGGTTATTTATGATTTAATAAATGTCAGCTAGTGGAACTTTAATTAGGATTTATGCCATATCAAATACTGATTTTGACATTAATATGAATTTATCTTCTAATATAATGATTTAGTTTGATTTATATGCTCTAAATCTAATAATTGTCAAAGTTGAAAAAGTTAATTGCAATTTATGGTTTTTAAGAATCCTTTAATATTTATTTTAATTGAAGTTTATTATGATTTATGATTTGAAGTACTCATTTATGTTTTTTAAACACCAATCAATGTCAAAGATGTTTAAATCTAATGTGTAAAGCTAATTTACCCTCGTAAAGTTAGGAAAAGAAGTTAGAAATTTTGAATTAAAAAAAAAAGGTTTATATTTTATCCTGTCATTACTATGCTTTTTGCAGTTGCTTTTAATACCAGTCATAGCAGAAATACCATCATGTGATACATTTTCTTTGAATTATTCAATGAAACTTTCCTCATAAAGGTACCCCATTAATTCCCATCAAAATCATAAAGTAAAGAAGTTTTATTTCAGGTTTAGACAGTCTTAATAATCAAAAAAGCTTATTTCCAATACATAGCCCAATACATAAATATATTTGGTAAGAAGATTGATTACCAGTGATATCAGTAATATCTTGATTTTTTTCAGAAATAAATTTATACTTCCTTCATGAAAAACCATGAGCTCAGTCATATTATTGAGAATTACATATTTAAATACTTACAGAATGATATAAAACTAAAAAATTCTGTAATTTTGCCCTACATCTGAACTGAAAGTTTCATTGCTTATATCTGCGATGATGTGCAGATTTTAGGTATTTGCAGGCTTTAGGGTTGCAGATTTGAGTGAGTCTACTATATACTTTTTTTTTTCTCTTATTTGCCACATCTAAGTCTGATTATCAGTTGAAGTGCATTTCTATGAGTTGTAATTCACGCATAGTTATATATTTGGACAACTAAATCATGTGTATGAAAAATGTCAAAGGTTTTGCAGGTACCATATTTGATATGCCTGTTCTACAGTAAAAATCAAAGAGCATATTTTTTGTGATGCTTAAAGAAATGAATTTTTAAAATGTTGCCTTTATTGATTCATTTTGTATCATTTGAAAAAAAAAATTATAAATTAACCTATTATTGAAATTTGTTAAGAATAGTAGAATCTACAAGCAAAATTAACATTTTACATGCCAACATTCCTAACTGGAAACATCAAATTGAAAATTGATCAATATTGACGTAAAAAAAAACTAGTAGATATAATGAAAGATGGCTTAATTTTTTGAAATAGAAACCACGTTTCAATCATAGAAATAGTATAGAAAATCATATGCTGCTGAAGGTAGTGGGGCCTCCAACTCTATGTTCATTTGATTTGATTTTCATTTAAAAATATGAAATAATACAAATTCGAAAGTGTACACTGCCATAGGTAGTGGGGCCTTCAACACTAGGTTCACTTGGTAAGATTTTTATTTTAGTTTAAAATATAAAATCATACAGATATGGGGTTTGCCCTAACTCTGGGCTTTTTTGGAGGGATATTTCTTTTAAAATAAAAATATATAATCATTTAAAAATAAATCTTTCACTAATTCTTACTACTTTGCTTTTTAATCTTTTCATCACTATATTCCATTTTTGAATCCATCATAAAGTATTAGCCAGAAGTGACTAATCATCCCAATTGGGAACACAATACAGAGTTCACACACTCTTTATAAAATTCTTAGAAGGCTTTGTTTTTACTTTCCATTTCGAAGAGCCCTTATAAGCACTTACTTTTCACCAACAGTCCTTAAAAACACTATTATTTTTCTTGAAAACAGAACATAATTCTCAAGTAATGTAATTTTCTTCCAATATCTTACCTTTGCTGCCACTTGACAAAATGTCTAATGAAATCAGATATTTTGGTTAATGATGTTTTCTAACTTTTTCCCAGAAAAACTGTAAGGAAAAAAGTTTTTTGATAATCCAGTACAGTAACCTCTCTCATCTGCACAGCTTGGCACCAGAGGTTGTGCGGATTTTAGAATTTTGCGGATTTCTGGTCATTGCTTTGTTTACATTTTTTAAACAGTAATTTGAATGTAATAATGCAATGAAAATTATAATGAATGCTTGCAATATAGTAAAATATTAAAATAACCATGTAAAGTAATAAACTAAAATGATAAAAAGTAAGATAATTTAAAAAATGATTAACTTATTAAAAGTAAAGGTCAAGTAAATAATTAGTAATGTATAATTAAATAGACATAATAAAGATGAGATAATTTTTTTTTTAAATTATTCAAGGAAACTTTATTCTTAAAAGCACCATTTTAATTCACATCAAAATCATAAAGTAAAGAAGTTTTATTTCAGGTTTAGCCAGTCTTAATAACCAAAATGCTTGATTAACAAAGAAATATATTTAGTAAAAAGATTGGGATTACCAGTGATATCAGCAATATCTTGATTTTTTTCAGAAATAATTTTATACTTCCTTCACGAAAAACCATGAGTCCAGTCACATTATCTAGAATTACATATTAAAATAGATACAGAATGATATAAAACTAAGAAAATTGTGTAATTTTGGTTTTTACATCTGAACTGAAAGTTTGATTGTTTATATCTGTGATGATGTGCGGATTTTAGGCATTTGTGGATTTGAGAGAGTCTACTGTATTCCATTTTATATAAGTTTGTGAAAACTTGTTTTGTCCTTAAAATGTGCTTAGAAAGTTTTTGTTTTAGAAAAGGGATATATATATATATATATATATATATATAGGTCGTCCCATAAATATTGGGACAAACTGGTAGGGCATGACAAAAGGCTTGAGAATTACATAACAACCCATGACTGGAAATATCATTGTATGCCACTAGGTGGTTCCGTTCACAAGAGCACTGGAGGAGAAATATCTGCTTTATTACAGTCATTCAAGCAGTAGTCACCTTGAGAAGAACATGTAACATTTTATGGACCAGGAACTGGAAGACATTTACTTTGTGTACAGATTGGCTAATGGCAATGCACAAGCAGCTCAAGGACTGTATCGAGAATGGTTCTCGCAGACAGAAGTACCAGACTGCCAGATGTTTTAAAATATGTATCACAACTTGTATGAATAAAGGTCCTTGTGGTAATAGGCATAGTGAGGGCAGCCTACATGTGACTCGTACACCCTCCATAAGACAGACTGCATTAGATGCCATAGAGAGGAATCAGACTACCAGTGTGCTCCGGAAAACTTTTTTTTTTTTTTTGATGATGAGTAGTGCAGAAAAGTTGCCACTGGTGGCACTAAGTTTACTCAAAAAATTTGAGATTTTGTTGTGTCTTACAACAACAAAACTCAAGATATTAAAAAAGGAAATTAAACTGCTATAAATTACAAAGATATCTTTTAATTCTACCATTCGGTGAAATCAACTAGTAATAAAAAATTATATGAAAATATATTGAAATTCCTGCAATTTATTTTAGAACTTATTACAGTAGACGCTCGATTTTACGAACTCGTGGGGACTCATATAATGTGTTCGTAAAACCGAAAATTCGTAAATGGGAGTAACATTAGTTCAATGGGATGGTGGTTGAGACCAGTAAATCCATTCGTAAAAACGAACAATTCGTAAAATAGAGGTTCGTAAAATCAAGCGGCTACTGTAATTAATAAATGATCACATATTGCATTTAATAAAATGAATTAAGAATTATCACTTAAAATTTATATATAACATTATAATTCCCAATTAATTCTGAAATAATAATACTTATAAATAATTAATTTAATTAGGAGGTGTGTTGTGTTCTGGCTCCCTTTTAAGTAAAAAAAAAAAAAAAAAAAACAATTAACCCAGAGTCAAGTGAATCAAAAATAAATTTAATTATAAAAAATGTTCCTGAACCATGTACTCCACATGATTCCTTAAAATTTCCTTCCTGAATAAAATTAATCTCTTAAATATTTGCTCATCTTATAGAATACCATTAGATTGCTGATTAAGATTAGGCACAATCAAAATTAAACAATAACAATTCAGACTAACTCAAGATTTTAACATATTAATATTGATAACAAAATCTAATATAATTAATTTCAACTTAATTCAACATGTTAAGAATTACATATTTGACTGTCTCTGATAGGATCTAAAAATGAAAAATAAAAACTGTTAATGGAAAAATAGGCACTGCAGAAAATAAAAAATCAAATTTAAGGATGACATATTTCTTTTATTGTTACTAACAAATGGAATTTATGATTAATGTTTACACAACTAGTCCTTGTGGACCTAATAATTCTATAATTTAAATTCTGACACATACATAATTAGATTAATTTAAACTTAACAGTATAATCAATTCTAAAGGACATCATAATTTAATCATCCTCCAATAAGGACACATATTCTGCCCATCTTACATGCTAGATTCATCCTTCTTAAACTGTAGATATAATTTTGTTACTAATGAAATAATTTAAAGAATTAAAGTAATGCCAGTAATATAAAATTGACATTTATAAGATTCATAGAAAAACAGAAAAACATATTCATCCTATTTTCATTTATTTGCTAATGGAGCCTCTGGAGTAAGTTATAAAAAAACATTTCACAAAGCATTATGCCAATGTGAAATTATGGTGTTAAAAACCATATAAAAATTTAATTATGAATAATTTTAGAAGACATGCAATAGTTAAAATAAATAGAAAATTATGAGAGAAGAAGTATAATACTCATCGTGAGTATGGTAAGGGGGGGGGGGGCATGACACTCTGTAAAACTCCAACTGCTACAGGAAAGAACCTTCCTCACTCCTTCACGTCAGCCAAGAAAATGAAATCTACCACCAAAATCCAGTGATATCACATCTCACCCCAATTTCCAGTTGACACTACGCGCTAACAAAATAGTGCATATTAAAAATCTATTGATAACTTGTAAAATGCCAAGACCATTACAGCAAGGCACAAGAATGTCAGACTTTATTATCTGTAAATTATAGTTGAAGTATGAAGGCTGTTTTTCTTGAAGGTATTTTCTTATTTTTTTAAAATTTCAGATATTCATACACGGGGCTGTGATTTCACACTTCTTCCAACGAACTTCTGTCATGTGATGACGCTATACTTTTGGCGGTAACAATCAAGTTGTCGTTGTTGCCAACAGAAATCAAGAAAATAGAAAAAGGGTGAAAAATGGAAAGAGTTTACACAAAAATAGAAAAGTAAAAAAAAAACATGTTAATCAAAGAAATTATCTTATTTAATTCTCCAGTAGCTTTCAAAAAATTACCTTGTTTCCAGTAGCTCCATGATTGATAATTTAAACATTAACCGATTCCAAAATATTGAAAAATTAATATTTTTACAAAACACATATTTGATGGTTGATAAACAATTTAATTAGCCGGAAATGCACATTCTAGAAATTAAACACTGACGAAAGGAAGTTGCACAATCTTCAACTCATCAATTGCCAATCAATAAAAGTATGACTTCCACCAGCCAATATGCCTTCACAGCCAAACAAACATACCAAAATATTTAATTTATAACAAGCTTTGTGGACAGTGTGAATTCATCCCAATAGTTTCATAAAATTCTGTGCCAATACTTTAACAATAATACATTATAACTCTTAATTATTTATTTTTAACCCGGGAGAACTCGCTAGTGAGAATGCCCAATTGCTTTTCTTTTACTTTACATTCATATAATATCAACTTCTTTTGGTTGGCTTAGTACTTTTATTGACAAAATAGGTAAAATAATTAAAAAACATTTTGAAATTTCAATTAAAATGAAAAATGATTTAAATAAGAGTCTTAAAAAAGTACGACTGTGAGAGAAAATCTCATGCAGCGAGTTCTTCCGGGTTAACTGACTTTAATTTTTCCAAAACAAAGATTGTTACTTTGTAAACAAACTAACCATGACTGACAACAAAATAAAATTTAAGTAAAAACATCATTAAAATAAGTTAATATGTAAGAGTTAAATAATCCATAAATGATTAATATAGTAATTTTACACTTTTAATTGCCGTGTTGTGTTACGACATAACAATTTTTTGGGCAATTCCTTCATTTGCTGCAAATGGCTTGAAGTTTTGCTCAAATGCTGATTTTTTAGCTTTTTTTTTTTAATGTTAAGCTAAATTTATTTTAGCTGAATTTACTTGAAATGCCATCTTTAATGTACAAAATGTTTAAAAAAGCTCCAATTATGTATTATTTAATAGTTATGTGTATTTTGAATTACACGATTTTTATAGTCTTTTCGCATATAAGTGAGCAAAAATTGTAAGTATTGTTTGGTTCATTCATGGGTTTCTCTCTTTCATCTTTATTATGTTCCTAGCTCTTTATTCTGTTTTTCGATGCGTTCAGAGTCACATATTTGAATGCCGGACCACAACATGTCTTAACAGCAATTTTGGAAGGAGAGGAGAATGTGGTGTAGAAACTAATGAAAACTCAATCAGTTATCATAAGGATGAGTTAGGAAACAGGCGATGGGAGTAACTGCGAGACAAGATGTTAATTATTTTTCTACTCTAAAATACAGATATTGTCAGAAGATTCAAATACTGGGAACTTTGAAGCAGGCAGTTCATCTGAATCAGAATTTGAACCAGGGCTTTCCAAAACAGACACTCCCAAATGCATATCCCTTTCTCACACAGTATTCGCCGTGTTTAGAACTGGTATATCATATAGGTAAATTGTGTTAAGAGCTTCAACTGTGCTTCAGGATGCAGGAATTGGGACAACAGGGAATAAGGATCTCGTCATCAATAAAGACTTGGTCAGGAGACAGAAAAAGAAACTTGGAAAGAAGATACAGTAGAAGGAATATCTTGGAAGATTTAAAATTATAACCATATTCTTTGATGGTAGAAAAGTAAACACAATCTTCATAGAAAGAAAGGGGACAAGCGGCACTGTCAAGAGAAATACAAAGCACATATCACTAATGGCGTGCGAAAATGTATGTGGTGCTTTCTATGAGGCTGTTCCTGTTTCATGGACATCAGAAATGCAAAAGGCTGAAGATTTGAGTTGATCCCAAATATTTATTATAAGTACAGTCGTGGGAAAAAAAAAGTAAACACCCCCTACTAACTCTTTAACAAATTATCGTAGATGGAAGTTACTGGTACCGAACGATTTGAAATAAAGTCTACTTTTAAATGACGTATATAAAATTTGCTTAGGGGGTCATCTACATATTAAAACGAACCCAAACCTCATTTTTTTCAATGGCAATACCCAATTTTAACAAGATATTTCAAATCTTCGGTTCAAAATATGCCTAGACACCAAATTTCAAGTCATTTGAATAAGTTTTTGAATTATAAACATTCAAAATTTAGTGCTTCTAATGTTAAATTGCATTTTCATATTTTTATTTGTATCTCCTGGAATTATGCTCCTAATGTGCTAATTTTTTGTGTAGCAATAATACTAATATACCCAAACATAAATACGCTGAATTTGTAATTTTTATAATTTTATGATATGAATTATGAAATTAATATTTGAAAAAATTATGAATTGCAACCTACAATTTTTTTGATGGGTTTAGATTTATTAAGTCCTGCATTATGAAAATCCCAAATTTCACATTTTTCTTCCAAGTAGTTTTCAAATTATGCTTAAAAAACGGCAAAATGATGGTTTAAGGGGCCGTCTATGATTGAAGTGAGTAGATATTTTGAAATTTCTTCTGCTGCCTTGTTATCTAACAGACTGCATTGACTGCTTAAGGTGCCTTGATCAAGAAGGCAGCTCTCTCGGTTAGCAATCGAGAACCCAACTTTAATTTGGATACAGCCCTTAAAATACGCTCATTTTAAAATAATTAATTTCTCAGAAACTTATGGTATGAATTGCATAAAAATTTGTTTTTAGGCTAATTGAAGGATGTAGAGTTCATTTATGCTCTCAGAATTGGGTATTGCTATTGAAAAAAATGAAGGTATGGTTCGTTTTAATATGTAGATGGCCCCCTAAGCAAATTTTATATACATCATTTAAAAGTAGACTTTATTTAAAATCGTTCGGTACCAGTAACTTTCTTCTACGATAATTTGTTGCGGAGTTAGTAGGGGTTGTTTACTTTTTTTTTCCACGACTGTACATTGTTTTCTTATTTAGTTTGTTTCCCTGCTCAACAAACGCGGAACTTTCTGACACATTTTCTGACTCGTTTTTAAATGTAAAGGCTTAAAATTGGCAGATCTGTCTATTGAAATGATTTGGAATCTAATTGTGTTTTCCATTTTTTGATAAATAAATTTCTTGTCGAGTTATAATGATTTTTGTCACGTGACGGCAGGTTTTTCTCCTTTCTTGGGTTGTCACGTCCGAAAATTAAGTTCAAAACATCAACTTTGAGAGTGTTTTCTGAAAGATTTGTCGCTTAAATCTGAAAGATTTTAAGATTAAATTATCGCCGCGGCAAGCGGCCTCTTTTCGTCCGCAGCCCTTTATTCTTCCACTTATTCTGACTCTTGCGGAAGCAAGGTTCCTAGGTCCCCAGCCACGTCCCGAGTGAAAGACACTCTAGCGAAAGCCAGGTTGGAAAAAAAAAAATCAAAAATTGAAACCGGACAAATTTAAAAGGAAATTACACAAATTAAAGACACCGAAAAGCAGGAAGGGAGGGCTAGGGGCGTGAAGCTACCAGACGACTCCTGCTGCTTCTAGCTTATTATTAGTCTCATATGCAATATGGTTTCATGTTTCCAAAAAGGCTACTTTCTATTCAACATTTGAATCAACCTGCTTTCTGTAAGTCCAGAGTTTTAATGTTGTTTTCACATAACCAATCTAAAGTTGACTTAGAATTATGAATAGAAGCGTTTTCTTGAAGCAAAATCGGTTTCTGATCAGTAAGTTCATCTAGAAGTGGAACAAAATGATTAGGGTAAAGTGCCCTAATTTTGTACCCCTTTACTTCTTCAGTTCTGCGAAAGTGGAGCCCTTTATCACACAAGGCAAAGGGAACAGATAGTAAAAGGAGTCAGCAGTAAAAGTTTAAGAGACGCATACATATATTAAAAGTTTTCTATTTTTAGAAGACCTGAGTTCTTATTACGTCATTTGTAGAACGTTATTTACTGTGCTGAAAGTATTTATTTCTTATTCATTGCATGTATCTTATGTAGATAAGATGCTACAGTGAGTTTTAGGACATACAGTAAGTTTTACAAGAAGTAGTCTGGTTCTAGTTTCACCCCCCTTGCAGTTCATATTTTCAGGAATGCTTTTTCATGACAATTTTTCCCCCATGTTCAGATGGCTAATGTTTCTTTATGTTATTCCTCCACTGATAATTAGTACATATCTTTGTGCCTTAATTTAATGTAAATTAAATTACTCATTTAGAAATAAATTTTTATTTAGTTATAAGTTAAGCCTTGGCATATTGGATTTTTTGAGGGGGACGAAATTGGGACCATTTTTTTTTCTTTTTCCATATATAGATGCATTTGAAAAAACAATCTAACAACCTATTAGTGAGCTCCGTTTGAGTTGGTAAAAGTTACGTGGTTCTACCATCTAGTTTAGACAGTTGACATCAGTGTCAGAATGGAAGCTCATTCGTATGAAGAATACATATCAAATGTTGCAGTTCTCTTCTTCATTTTTTTTTTCAAAGCACTGGCTTACAAAATTATATAATGATTTTGCTATTTTTCCACCATGACCAGAAGGAGGTGTCAAGTGACCTAAATATCCCGAACCATGGTCAGACAACATGATGATATTTCTTTCGTCTTTCTGTTGATGGTGCTGCTCATCTCTTTTTTTTTCTATGAAGATTGTTTTATTTTTTTCTACTATAAGAAAATATGCTTGTAATTCTTCTTCAAAGACCTTCCTCTCTCTGTATCTTCTTTCCAAGTTTCTCTTTTTGCCTCCTAACCTTGTCTTTATCGATGACAAGATCCTTATTCCCTGTTGTCACAATTCCAGCATCCTGAAGCACAGTTGAAGCTCTTAACGTAATTTACCTATATGATATACCAGTTCTAAATGCAGTGAATGCTGTTTGAGAAAGAGATGTGTTTGGGAGTGTCTGCTTTTGAAGGCCCTGATTCAAATTCTGATTCAGATGAACTGTCTGCTTCAAAATTCCCACTATTTGAATCTTCTGACAATATTTGCAATATAGAGCAGGAAAAAAATTAACATATCATCTCACAGTTTCTCCCATCTCCTATTTCCTACCTCATCTTCATGATGTCTGATTGCCTTTTCATTGGTTTCTATCCCACATTCCCCTCTCCTTCCAGAATTGCTGTCAAGACATGCTGTTATCCATCATCCAAATATGTGACCCTGAATGCATGGGAAAACAGAAGGAAGAGCAAGGAACATAATAAAGACAAAAGAGAGAAACCGACAAACGAACCAAACAATACTTACAATTTTTGCTCACTTATACATGAAAAGGCTATAAAAATCATGCAATTCAAAATACAAATAACTGTTAAATAATACATAATTAGAGCTTATTTAAACATTTTGTACACTAAACATGACATTTCAAGTAAATTCAGCTAAAATAAATTTAACATTTTTAAAATTTTTACTAAAAAAGTTAAAAAATTTAGCATTTGAGCAAATTTAGTAATTTGAGCAAAACTTCAAGCCATTTGCGACAAATGAAGGAATTTGTTACGCATCAATTACTTTTAGAGCTTAATTAAGCATTCAGATTGATTTAATAAAACCATAAAGTTTGAAGAGTATTTACTTTTAAGATTAATGCATGTTTTGTTTTTCATCCTCTCTTGAACAATTTGTTTACATATCCAAAATGACCGGCAGTTCATTTGATTCACTAGCTTCTGAGGAAAGTATGTTACTGAGTAACTGCCAGTAACTGTGATTCTGGGATCACATCTTTCACCATGACTAGCTGATTTGCAACGCCATTCTTTATAGCCAGTTGCGTTTGGATATAAGTTTGCACTTACGGTTTGGCAACAAGATTATGCAAAACAACTGCTAGGTTGTTGTATAAATGTCTGGACTGTTTGTGGATCTTTGGCTTCTTGTAATTTTGCAGCAC
Source organism: Maratus speciosus (assembly GCA_963932465.1). Classification (NCBI taxonomy): domain Eukaryota; kingdom Metazoa; phylum Arthropoda; class Arachnida; order Araneae; family Salticidae; genus Maratus; species Maratus speciosus. Next base: position 337,287,289 of record OZ010787.1, on the reverse strand, counting down.
GTATATCAAATTTTCATCATGTAGCTGCATTTAAATATTATTTTAAGTTTCTTTTACATTAACGGTGAAGTAATGCTGTTTAAGTGTAATATTCATCACATCTCAAGTTTAATAAATCTCTTTTTTATGTAACTGGTGTTTTAAATTAAGTCTTCCACATCAACCACTGTAACTCTGCTCAGCCATGTTTTCACAGGCTGACAGAATTGTCCAAAAAATCTCAAATTGTTTGTGTAAACTTAGTGCCACCAATGGTAACTTTTCCACACTACCCATCATCAAAAATAGAAAAAAAGTTTTTTCGGCCCACCCTAGTGTACATGCTGTCATTGCTGCCATAGGAGGATCTCGGAATAATGTACATCATGTTTAGCAAGGTGAAGCCTTACACACATATCATCTCCAAAGGTTCCAGATTGCTCCTCACAGATGATTCTGCTCATGTGCATTTTGCATGGTGGTATCTCAACCAATGTGCCCAAGATGCTAATTTTATTTCTTGTACCTCTTATATCACTTTCCCATGATGTTTCCTGTCATGGGTTGCTATGCAATGCTTAATCCTCTTGATGTGCCCTACCTCTCCTTAAAGTTTGTGTCAATATTTATGGGACATCCTCTATATATATACTCTGAATTAAAATGATTAGTATTTCTGAACTAAAGCCTTATAAGGCAAAATATGCAAAACAAGAATTCATGGATCTGAATTCACCCTGTAAAAAGGTTAATAAAAATTTAAAAAGAAAATAAACAATAACCATATTTTAAAATGCATACATATTTAATTTTTTGCTTCAAAAAGCGATACTAGCCTGTATATCATTTATGGTTCAGAATGTAATACTTTAAATTATTCTGTGTTTATTTATTTTTTCTTTGTTATCTAAACAATAATTTTTTTTTTTTACAGTATCTCATTACACCCAGTTTTCAAAGATAAATACCAAAATTTCAACATTTTAATTAAAAGTAAGTGTTTCAGATTTTTTTCATAATTATGAAAAGTTTTACAGACATCACCAGTAAACTAAGTAATAGACGCCTTTTTAAACATTGGGCTTCATGTATTTTGTTGTAAATTTTCTTTCTTCATTAAGTAAATCTATTTTTTTTTTTTTTTAACTTTTATAACTTTTTTTTAATTTATCACTATGCAATTTCATTTTCTAAAGAAGTTTATTTTTATCTAACAATTGAATCACTTTTGGTGAAGCTCTCACCTAGCATTGAGACTTGGCACATTTTATAACCTTATAGGCCAAAGTTAGAGAACTGATAAAATTTGTCTGCAAAAATTGTATTTATTGATTTTACAGCAGCATAACTTTCTGAAAATGCAGGTTTTACTACCACTTATTGGGATATTAACGTAGAAGTTTTTTAAGTACTTTTAAATACAAATTAGTTAATAGTAAGAATAAAATATTGAAAAAAAAATTAAAAAATCCTTCAAGAAGATATGAATTCCATTTTGAAAAAATGCAATATTATAATTGCATTTTTGGCGGTGTAAAAATGGATTTATTCATTACCCTAAAATTTTTCCTGGCAACCCTGACCGAATGTTATAGTCTGTCTGCTGTATGTGAGTAGTATTTTGGATTTGTAGCACCATATTTTATGACTTAACTTGCTTTTGGTGTGAAATTAGCAATTAAAAATTCATTAATTTAATATTTAATGTATACAAAAATATATAGAATACAATTTTTGCAGACAAATTTTGTCAGTTCTCTAACTTTGCTCTGTAAAGCTATAAAATGCAGCAGGTCTCAATGCTAGGTACGAGTTTCACCAAAAGTGGTTCCCTTGTAAGTACAGTCTTGATCACTCCTCTTCCTCCAAAAAGTATCAATAGTTTATAATAAAAACACTCTTAATTGTTAATAGTGTATATGGTTTATATAATGTCCTTTCTTTCCAATGCTTTTATCACTCTAATTAAAATTTCATAAAGCATTTTTCAGTGATTATTATATGGTTAACAGTATGCCTTATGTGCAGGGTTGTAAAAATCTAGGTGCCAGTGGGCAGTCTCTCACCACTAAATTTTATTAGTTTTCTTTGCTTAAATTTTATTAGCATTCTTACAAAAAATTTACAAAAAATAATGAGTAAAATTTAGTGGTGAGAGGGTGAGAGACTGCCCACTGGCACCTAGATTTTTACACCCCTGCTTATGTGTTTAATTGCCAGAACCAGTCTAATATTGTCTTTTATTTAATGTTGGACTCAGTGTATAGCAGTTTAATTGCTAGAAAAATCAGAAATTTTATTTAATATTAAATTTATCACTGCAACAGTCTGATTTGTGGGTTGAAAAGTAGGGCTGGATTATTTATCAATATATCAATCAAATATTGATATTTTAAAATTATCACAATAACAACATCTAAACTTAATGATATATCCTAATAATGATATCTAACCTGTGACTACTGATATATCCCAATAACATTTTTTTCCCTGTACTGTGGCTTTGAATCTGAAGAAAAAAATGCTGAATATTCTGTGCCAATGTCCCAATATCTTCTCGAATCCTTTGTTTCTCCCAATCCATGCATTTATTTTCTGCCCCATTTCATTTAAACCAGAATATCTCCTCCAGCGATTATCTCTCTTTTGTAAATATCCCCATACCTTCTCTGATGTTCCTAGTTATTTCCTCTGATATGTCATGACCAATAACATGAGCTAAAATATGTGCTGGTTATTGTGGAGTTGATAGTATTATTAAAGCTTAAGAGCAGTTTTGCCTTTTGTTTTGCACGTTGGCGCTCAGCTCATTTTCTGTGATTGGTTGCTTTTGAGGTGAGATTCCCAGCTACTAATGTCCAGTATTCCTTATGCTGAGTTCAATGCTCGTTCATATTTATTATCTTCTCTGTTATATTATCAGTAGAGTAGAGTTTTCTTGAGTGAATTTAATATATCTTTCCTTGATATTTCAGTTTAAACATTAATATTAAACCAAATTTTTATTAGTGTAAAACTATTTCCAAATGTGATTTAAATATTTATATTTTAAAAAAGTTTTCAATGTTGTATTCATGTAGTAAATAGATAGGAAGGTATAAATACAGTGAATTTTTACTTTTAAGAATGCATTGATACCTTAGCAAAAAATTGAAAGCAACATTTCTGCTGCATTTCTTATCTATTGAAACCTATTTAATTACAAATATATTAGCGTGGCATGTGGCATTATACCAATTTTTAACAGAATTCAAAAAAGAAGGAGGTTATCAATTCGACTCGTGTGTATTTTTAGGTCCTGTTCACGCATAACTTTCATAAATATGCACCGATTTTGATTTTTTTTTTTTAAGTGTAAGACACACATGTGGTCCCATTCCAAGTTCATCAAAATCTGATTATTAGGACAAATTTGTTTTTATAAAAACTTTAAAATTCAAATCCAATTTGAAGCAGTCGCCCAATTAAAAACTTTTTTTTATGCTGTTACTGTTGCAGAGATGCGAGATCTTTCCAAAGTACAAAATCTTGACTAGATGTTGGCCGGGATCCAGGTAGATTTTTCACTGTTAGCAAAACAAGATTGACCAATCAGAAGTCGTCTTTTTTAGCAAACAGCAAAAAGTTTGCAAAGATGCAGGCTTCTAATTGGTCAATCTTGTTTCGCTACCAGCGGAAAATCGATCTGGATCCCGGCCAACTTTTCGCATCCACCAAAATCGAAGGTCCACATCAATACAATCCGACATCGGAAATAGGTCTCAAAAAGCTGAAAATCAATCTTTAAAGTACCCTTATACATCAGAGCACAAGTGCCTGTGTATCATGATGCCTGTTATGCCGAGGCACAAAGTGCCTCCATAAGTCGACATGAAAGTGGCGACATAGGTGGATATTTGACTGGTTGAGACGAATCTATACAAAAGTGAATCATGAAGCATCTTGGTGAGCATGCCATTACCGTCAAGCTAGTTAACTTCTCTTACTCGCGTAATCAACCTTGTTCAGGTGACTATCACCAGATTCTGCAACAGAAAATGCCTATGATTGCTATAGTTTGGACAAAAGCATATGTCAAAGCACTGTATGGGCATCAAATTTTGTTACCTGCACATAGAGGCAGCCATATATTGGTTATCAGATTCGGACTCAACATCCAATCATCACCACTCATTTCCGATGCTGTAACTGCCTTTATGTGAATTAGATTACTGCAGTTTATTTATTGAAGAATGGTGCGATTATTGCTAAAATCTTTCTTTTTGCTTTATCGGACTGAAGGGGCAGGTAATTTTGACTACACTAGAAAAGCATTTTACTATGCACTGATATATAGTGTCATTTTGCAGTGCACTGGCATATGGAAGCCCTTTTCCCCACACTTTCCGTCAGCTTTTTGACACACACTTTCAATTGTCCATAGGTGTCAATCTGGACCTTAAGGTTTGCTGGATGCAGTAACTTTCTAAAGTGCAAGATTTTGTCAGGACAAGTTACCGCATATAGAAAAAGATCTACAGTGATACTAACCGACATTGGAAGTGGGTCTCGAAAAGCTGACAATCCAAGAGCAAAGTCACCTTATACAGCTCATATTCAAAATATTAGAATAATTACTTTTTTTTCACAAACCGGAAATATCGTTTGGTAATTTAACATTGTTTAATGCAAATATGCAAACGATATTTTTATTAAGAACTTATTGTTGATTAAACTCATTTATTATCTTAAAATTAATATCATTTCTGAAAAGATTAATTGAAAAAAAAATTATTTTGAAAAGTCAAAATATTAGAATATTTATTAAAGTGGTTCAGAATATTAGAATATTTTGGATTAATTCTCCTTTAATTGTCACCAATTCATAACTGGTGGCATCATTGATTAAATTTAGATGATTTTATTTAAAATCGGTGTTCTCTTTACAGTTTGTTTGCTTTTTTGTCTTAAAATGGGTCGTGTGGGTGATATTCTTGAATCTATTAAACTTCGTATGGTTGATTTGTATCGGCACAGTAAAAATCAATGTTATATAGGGAATTATTTACATTGTTCGCAATCAAGTGTTAGTAAAATACTAACACAATATTCAAAAAATGGAAAATTTCAGCATAATCACCGAAATGGCAGCCGAAAAGCAAACGCATCTGCTAGAGCTGACAGGAAACTGAAGCGTATAGTTAAGAAAAACTGTTTTAAAAGTGTGCAATTCTTGCACCGAAAATGGAAAGAAGAAGGAGTTGAAGTTTCTACATCGAGAACATAAGATGTCTCCATAAATTTAAATTTGAATCTCGTATACCGAAAACAAAATCTCTCATTACTGCAAAACAAAAATGTATAAGATTCAATTGGTGTAAATCAAGACGTTTATGCAGCAAAGAAGATTGGAAAAATATATTATTTAGTGATGAAAATATGTTTTGTATCTATACAACATAATTTCATCACTAACTAATATGTTTTTCCAATCTTCTACGCTCCATAAACGTCTTGATTTCCACCAATTCAATCTCATACGCTTTTGTTTTGCAGTCATGAGAGGTTTTGTTTTCGGTACACAAGATTCAAACTTCAATTTATGGAGACGTCTTAATGTTCTCGATGTAGAAACTTCAACTCCTATATGCTTCAGTTTCCTGTCATCTCTAGCAGATGGTTTTAGTTTTCGGCCGCCATTTCGGCGATTATTTTGAAATTTTCCATATTTTAAATATTGTGTTAGTATATTATTAACACTTGATTGTGAACAGTGTAAAAAATTTGCTATATAACATTGATTTTTTCCGTGCTAACACAAATCAGCCATCCTAAGTTTAATAGATTCAGGAATATCACTCACACGACCCATTTTAAGACGAAAAAGCAAACAAACTGCAAAGAGAATATTGATTTTAAATAAAATCGTTTTAATTTAATCCATGATGCCACCAGTTATGAATTGGTGATAATTAAAGGAGAATTACTAATATTTTGACTTTTCAAAATAATTTTTTTTCAATTAATCTTTTCAAAAATTATATTAATTTTAAGATATTAAATAAGCTTAATCAACAAGAAGTTCTTACTAAAAATATTGTTTGCATATTTGCATAAAAAGACATAAAATTTGCCAAACGATATTTTCAGTTTGTAAAAAAAAAAGTAATTATTCTAATATTTTGAATATGAGCTGTACATCAGGGCCTAGCAAAGTGCCTCCATTAGTCAGTACACATAAAGGTGCCTCTATATCTCTGTGCACAGTAAAGTACCTTCTTATGTGTAGCAGCACTGTTTTCAGTTATCAGTATCGAACTCAACATCCAATCACTGTTGCTCATTTTCGATGCGTTACAGTCTGAGCATAGGGAGCCTCGATATGAGAGTGGCAACATACAAAATATAAAAATTGATCAGTTGAAAGTTTCTGGACAAAAGCTAATTACCAAGCATCTTGACGAGCTTGCCATTATTGCCAAGCTGATGCTTGCTAAATTGTCGGCCCCTCGTATAATCGAACTTGTCCAGGTAGATATCACCATGTTCTAAAATAGAAAATGCTTAATTTTGCCATTGTTTGGACAAAGTCTGTATAAGCCATGGCCTACGTAATATAGATTAGTATGCCTTGGTACAAACAGTTTGACAATCATATGTCACCACTCTCATATAGAAGAACATTACCTGAGGAAACAGTTGATGGAGATTATCAGAAAAGAATAATGTGAAATTCTGGAACACATTAACATCCAGGAAGAGTCAATACAAAGATTACTACATATTCTGCATTTTGCTTCTTGACAACGGAGTTCTACTAAAGAATTATTCTTAAATGTGAATACAGTTGCGAAGGCTGTATAAAATCTGGGCTTTAACCCTTTGAGGGTCACACAATAATGTCTTTATAATATTGAATTCTCACCAGAATAATCGAAAAATTTTATTTTAAAATAAGGAAAAGCAATTTTTCAACATTTCACCCCCAAAGTTAAAAATATAAAATTTAGTAAAAAGTTTCTGGTACAAATCTTGTTTAAATTAACTGCGCCCCTCAAGGAGTTAAACAGTAGAATAAACTGGGCCTTTTTTGAAAAATAACAAATAAATATGAAAAAACTCCCATATTTTGCAACTCTAAATGTAGACTGTTGTGAACACAATGTATTTTTTTAAACAACTATCATAACTATAATGCTAATAAAATCAATATTTCTAATGAAAATACAAAGATTTTATTAAACACTATTTATTTAATAAATAATTTTGGTACATTATAATTGCTATTACAAATCATTTATTTATCCAGCAGATATTGAAATCAAGATAATTATGTATTACTGTATGAATAACTAAAAAGTAGAAAATAAAATAAACTTTTCAAAAAAAAAAATAACTGACTTATACACACTAAAAATAATTAAGTAATTCTTTAAAATTCTCTAATGACAAAATGGTATCCAATAACCACACATCAAACATCATGTGTTGGCATAAAAATGTTAAATTTAATATATAAAATTTAATACCCACCAAACATGGATTTTCAAGAGAACATTTTTTACAAGAGATGAATTTAAATACTTATGATTTAATTTACGAATATACACATATAAAAAGTAATCAATTACTTTTTGAAGTCTGTACCAAACATGGATTTTCAAGAGAATATTTTTTACAAGAGATGAATTTAAATATTTATGATTTAATTTACGAATATACACATATAAAAAGTAATCAATTACTTTTTAAAGTCTGTGCCAAATAATTCCAAACGATAATGATTAAACAACAAATTTGCTGAAGAAATAAAACATTTTTTTTGACTTTGTATCATATTTTCCATCATGACTTTATTCATGTTACTAGGTATATATTAACAATTTTTACTATACTTAAGGCTGTCAGCTTACTATACTTACGGTTTTACTATACTTAAGGCACCTTACTTGCAGAAAATATCGCATTCGGCTGAGAGAGTAGTTTGTTCCTACCCCTTACAAGCTGTCGAGGCGTTTACCGATAACTGGCATGACGTCCAGCATCAGCTGTCTGTTGACAAAATTTATGACCCAGTGGGGGAAGGGGCTGTTCTAGCAGACCTTATACTAGCAGTCATTTTTGTTAGAAGGGACACATTACTTTAATTTACAGAATGCTTTGGCAGTTTTTAAAATAGTCGAGATCACTTTGAACAATTTTACTCTTATTATTATTATTACAGCAACGCAACCGGGAATTTCATCAAGAAATAAGTTTCAGTAGAATAATTACGACTTTTATACATGCATAAATTTTAGCAAATGTTTCATGAAAATGAAATATGACAATAAAAAGTGATTCAATGTAGTTTTTCTGGCTAAAATGATTTATATCTTTCACCTTACTTATTTATATCATGTTTATTATATTATCATTTTTGCCTTCAAATTTAACCATTGTAAATTTTAAACAATTAAATAATAAATCATATTGTTTATGACTCGTTTTACAAATTTAATTACGTAATATTCAAAGTTTGTGAATTTTTTCTTTTGTTTATGTAAAGCAACATTAATTTACTACTGCAAAGTCAAAACACAATCTATTATAATTAATTACTACAATATGTATTTAAATAAAAGACTGTTTATAGATAAAAATATTATTATTGGTCATTATGTAAAGAAAATATGGACAGAGAGTGGCAATTTTAGTCTATGAGTTACACACAGTGATGTGGAATGGGTAAATACGCAGGTATTACTTGGAATATGCACCTGGGTATTAACCGAGCCTTGGGTAAATACCTGAAAATTGGTTATTTTCATAGTTCATTGTAAAATAACATAATCCTGTAAAATATTTTTAATGACAGGGGAATATGTCACACATTGGAACATCCCTTCAAAATGTATTTATTTTACATGTTTTAATTCCATATTTGTACTCATCAATAGCAGTATTGTAAAGAATACTTTCAACCATAAATCCTGTGGTCAAATCAAAACTTATTCATTATGTTGTGTTTAACAACCAAAAGTATCTTTTTTTTATCTTAGATATTTTGTTAATAATGATAAGAATTAGAGAGGAGAAATTGTTGAAGTGTAAGGCACTCATTTATTGCTAATTTTGTTCGAAATATGCCTTTTTATCAGGGCTCGAAATGAAAAAATCCACGAACTGGAACTCTATTTTCAAAATTATTGTCGACTTTTTTTTTTTTTGAAAGTACAGTAAAGATCTGATTATCCGAGTTCTGCTTAACCGAGTTTCCGCTTTAGCCAAGTTATTTTCTTCTGATGGACTGATAGCTTCCATTATTATGAAACAGCCATTATAAATGAAGTGTTAGGTGAAGATGAAAGAGAAGCCGTAAAAAGTTAGAACTCTGATTTTCTGGTGAGAATGGGGGAAAAAAATGGCCATAATTTTTTTTTTTTCACAAAAAAATTATGGCTATTTTTATTTTCCCATTTTGACCAGAAAATCGGAGTTCTAACTTTTTATGGCTGCTCTTTCATCTTCACCTAACATTTCATTTATAATGGCTGTTTCATAATAATGGGAGCTTTTAGTTCATCAGAAAAAAATGATCCATTCCAAAGGTATAAGTTCGATTGAAAAAAATTATTTAATACTTTGAGCAGAAAGGAGAGGCTACACCTGTAATTTTCATGACACTAATAGAATCATATAGCTGCCAATTTGTACAGTTTTGTTACCTCTAAAATTGAATACAAATTTTTGCCGTATGTAATCGCTGACACTTGTTAGATTTTGGCGATTGAATTAGGCAAAATTTACTGGTAAGTTTTAGAGGTAGAAATTGGTAGCTATGCAGTAGCCTAATACTGCAGCAAAATTGACATTCAACAAACAAAAAACTATCAAGGGCTTTTTCAAATAAACAATTTCATTTCCTCGTATTTCTGAAAAGTAACGGAAATGTTCATAGTACCATAAAAATGAATGAATTAAGTAAAAAATCCAGAACAATATTTGTCAGAATATCTTCTTATTCCATGTGTACATGGTGCACAGTTGGTCATCCCAAAATGTATTACAGTAGACAACTCTTTTATACCGATTTAATAGTGAAATTTTCCCTAGAAAGACTAACAGGTCATCATTTCCTTTTTTAAAATTTAAATTTATCAATATGTTCTAGTACATTTTGTTATTTTTTTTTTTTTTTTAAGATTTAAAAATGTAAAATAGTTAAATTATTTCTGCGCAATTTTAATATTTTTAAGAATGTGACTACCAATTTATATTACACCGAGAAAATTTTAAAGTTTATATATATCAGTTATAAAACTTAAGAAATATATAGCTAAGCCTAATTGTGTACATTTTTAATGTGCTGATTGTTCTTTAAATTATTTTATTTACACATATTTAAAACATGTTAATTACTTTTTATTTAAATATAAATATGCAAAATTTTGTTCAATATATCTATGAGGGCATGTGGTGACATTGACCACAAAATTCTTTTATTCATATAAAATGAATCTATTGTGTTCTGAACTATTTAAAACCAAGTGCAGAAGTTATTGAATACCTTCAATCAAATTACCCCCCCCCCCCCTTCCAATCCATTCAATGCATAATAAACTTAGCAACTTAGAAAATATATTGTAATAACTACTGACCATATCTTCATTGTAAAGAAATTGATGACAATGCTGGTAAAAAATAGAATTTTAAAAGTTTTAGATATAGGAAACCAAAATTACAGTTAACTCCTCCAAGTAGTTTTGAGTTATGTTTAAAAAACTAACCACCTTCAATCTGGTTTGCAACCGTTACAGATGGATTTAACATTAGGAATTCCAAACTTGAAACCTGCCTAACCCCAAAACTGCTTAGCTGAATTACTTCTCTTTAGATTTCTAATGTAAATATTACTGGAAAAAAAATATACTGACAAAATTATGTGTTCGAATTAAAAATTTCAGAGTTTAGTCCAATTTCACCACTAAGACTACCCCAAAACTTATTTTTAAGATATAATTTCCAAATAATGGCCATTTTCCTTTATTTCTGGGACAGTTTGATGATTAAAATGTATAAGGTGTTTATCTCACTCACTCACTCTCTCTCCCTCTCTTTTTTTTTTTTTTCCCCCGACTGTACATTTTAGATGCAAGAACTTTGAAATGGATAAATAAAGTAATTCTTCAGCTATTTCTCTATTCAATCAAAGGATATAATATTAAATATATTAGATACAACATACATGCAGCAATATATACGCTATATATATGATTCACAAAGACAAAATATCAAAGTATATTATTAATACATGTATACAAATGAGAGGGGAAATATTGTCAAATGAATATTTGTATTTCACATGTTAAGTACACCCCTCCCCTCCCCCCTCAACCTTGCTCCCACCAAAAATATTCATAACAATATTAACTTAAAAGAAAATAAAAATAATAATAGGTTTGCGCTGCATATTTAAATTTTCAAATAATATTCATTTTTTAAATTATGTGATTGTAAATTTAAATTGAAAAGATGCAGAATGCTTGTCAAAAAATTATTATTATTATACGTTTTTCCCCGAAGCTTATTGTTACACCTTTCCTTGAGAATATAAAAATTTTGTTATAGTAACAAAAAACTATTAATTCTGTATTTACATAGTTACATTCTAATGTAAATATTACCCGAATTGTCTTTTTTCTTACAGATCATTTAAATAAGGACATTTTTATGTAGATTAAAAGTTATTTAAAAAACATTAATTACTCAAGATATACCATAGTACAGTTTTCTAATCCATTAGGAAGATTCATAGATATCTTCCACATATTTTATCAAATTCTTTTCTTTTTTTAATTTTGATCATCTTTCAATAAAATTTATACTACAGTCGAACTCGCTTATAGCGAGCGTGAATGGACCATGATATTTGCTCGCTATAACCGGGTCCTTGTAAAAAACGGGTTCGTAAAAAATTGCAAAAATTGATGTATACTTAATTTATTATACATAGTTTATTTTTTATTTCTGTAAAATACAAAAGAAGCTAGTTAATTTGTTTTGAACTGTCTTATTGTCTCTTAATTGTGTTACTGTTCTTTGGAGAAGACTCGTGGCCTGAAAAACATTGTTTATTTGCATCCCTGGCTTCGAAAAAAGTTTGAAGTTTTCTGCGCATTCAATTTCGGTTGATTTCGGAATGTTAAAGGAATTTTTCCAATTAACGATTATCTGATCTGGAGAGGTGGAAGTCAGTAGAAATTTTATGAATATTACTCGCTATAACCGGGGCTTGCTCGTTAAAAGCGAGTTATGCTCCCATAGACTTAAGATTGTACAAACCCAGTATTTATGATTTCCTCATTAAATCCAGTTTCTCGCTAAATCAGGGCTCGTTATAAGCGAGTTTGACTGTATTAACAAATATCCAAAATTGCTAAGCTCAATACATATAATTAATTTTCAGTTCATTCTGGCATTGTCATCTATTCAATTAAAAGATACAATATTCAATATAGATCAATATACATGCAGCATAATATATACCTGTGAAAATTTAGCGCAAAATACAAAATTTCAGGAAAAATATATGGGTGATTAAAAAATGGTATCTCAGAATTTCATGGCCTTATTTATACATAACAAAAATTTTTATAATTTTCTCGTAGAAGTTTTTCCCGAAAGATTGCATGAAAAGCAAAACTGACTTATTCGTATGGGGTACAACAATACATAACGAAATCCACTTATTTATCTTTTTTTATTTATTCATTCTCTATTTTTTTTTAATTTCATTTATTGTTAAAACCATGCTTTGGAACAAAATTTGTCTAGAATATCACAATTGAAATATACTTGGATACATTTATTGATTCCATAATGTTTATTTATACCTACTTTCTAATAAAATAAAGTTATTTTTTAATTACCACACAATTTTTTATCATTGCAATTTTTTCTGTAAAACATGAAAGAAAAACAAAATCTTGATTTAAAAATAATAATAATAAATATCACTGAAAAATGGAATATTATGTACAAATAAATCATAGATTATATGTATATTACAAATTAAATATTAAATTCAGCGTAGCACATTTTTCAGTGTTCTGATATATATATATATATATAATGCTTTTCACACAATTAAAATACCAGGAATAATCTACTATACTATATAATTAGATATTACGAGTTTAGTTTAAACTAAATAATTTATAGTAATATTACTACATACAAGCTGCAAAAGTATTATTCAAAATATTTCACAAATTCATAAACAAATTTTACAATAAAAGAATTTGTTTGTAAAGGGCTGTACATATATAACGTTATCAAATTTAGGAGAATTGTAGACCCCTTCCCCCCTTTACAATATCATACGTTATCATTCTTCGAACCCCCTTCCCCCAATGGTATCGTTAGCAATGTCTAAAAATTCTTTTTATTATTACAATTTTTTCTTTCTTTTTCTTTTCATACGTTTGCAGCAATATTATACATATATTATACACATATTTTACTGATTTTAATGAAGAAAAGTCAATAAAATACTATTAAACATGAAATAGCTTTATACCAAAAAACATTTTAAGGAAATATTATATAAAAGTGTTTAATAATAGCTTTTGTTACATAATGTATTTTCCTGCACTTGCCCCCTGTATGGGAAAAGAGTAAGCAGAAATAAGTTCTTATCAACAAAACAAGTGGCCAATATTCTTCCCCATTTTTTTATGAGTAAAAAAACAAGTATAATTTCGAACCTGGTTACTCTAACAATGCATTATATGCTCATATGGCAGAAGAATAGGAATGCCAATCATTGGGATATTCCATATTTTGGAATAAAATTATTTTATAATTATTTAATGGTTTTAGTAACAACTTTGTACTTTCATAAAAATAGATAGCAGACTAAGCAAAAAGTTAAGACTATTTTGATGCAAAAAAAAAAAAAATGCTTGGATAAAAAATGATAAAGATTATCAAAAGACACCTCCTCCTATAGATACCTTACGATATCAAATGCCAGAGTCCCCCTCCCTTTAAAGTGATATCGTTATATATGTACAGCCCCTAAGATATTTATGTATTTTTTTACTTCTCGATGATACAGTATAACTTCTTTAATCTGGAATCATCACGATTATGGCGATTCCGGATTATAGAAAATTCCGGATTACAGAAGTTTTGAAACTAGAATGCATTTAGATAAATATTAATACTAATATCTTTCACTAATATGGCAATACAAAACTGCAGAGAACTTGGTGATTGAAAATAATTGAAAAACTTTGAGAAAAATTAATTCAAAATGCTCTAAAACGTATGTATTTTTTAAATAATTATATATATTTTATGCAGTGTCGCCATCTGTTGTAAATTGCAAAAAACAATAGCTGTACAATTTTTTTTAAATTATGATTTATGATTTATAAATACTCAATAAATAATACAAAACATAAGAATAACAGACACATCATGAAAATTACTGAAAAAAAAAATTCTATAACCAGAAAAATGTATTGTAAAAATTTAAATAAGACTTGCAGTTAATTTAAAAAATAACTTTATAATCACATTAACATATTTAAAATAGTGATATATAAGGCTAATGGTATAAAAAATTAAATATATAGAACCTACAAATATCGAAGTAAGTCACAAATTATACTTAGAAGAAATAATAATAATAAAATCTGATTTTGCGATGTTTTGCATCTTCTTATCTTTGGAAAAAGAAAAATTGTAAAATTACTATCAATTCTAAATTTTTACAAATTAATATTTAAAAAAAGACACATATATTAATTACATATTAATTTAGAAAATTCCTACAATTTTAAAACCGAAAAAAGTAGTAAATTAGGCAGTCTTTTCATTTTTCTTAATAAGTTTTGGATATTCAAATATGTACTATGGTGCCATCTATTGTCTTTAATTGAAAATAAAAACGAATAAACATACCAAAATGTCCAGATTACAGAAGTTTCTGGATTAAAGATGTTATACTGTATACAGTACAGGACCTCAAATCCGGAATCCTAAAATCTGGACGACCGAAAATCCGGAATGAATAAAGAAATCTGAAATTCCACGATGAGACAGAATAAATAATTCCGGAAAACGCCCATACATGGTGCTACGCGCATACGTAACACAGTTTCCAACTAAGCAAGAGTAAACAACTGCACTCAACTGAATAAGTTTGATGCAATGTTTTTATATTATAGTTTTAATCTAAATACTATTTGCTGACAGAGTTAGAAAAGTTAGTGTGTGCGCACATTTTAAATTTATTTTAAAAAGAAACCTTGTTCTTCATTTAATAGAAAATACAAAAAGAACAAATAAATAACCAGAAGGAAGAACTATTTTTAAAAGATGCATAGAATATATTTACAATATTTATATGTAAAGATGTTTTGCTATCTCCCCCCCCCCCCCCCTCTCCTTCAAATGTTCAACAAATTTCATTTTTTGAAAAAATTCTGTTTGTAAGCACTGTGCCAAAGATATTTTTTTTTTAACTCAAAGGGGAAAAAAATATCTATGCATGGTTTCTTTCTGCATGACAAAACATACTATCCATCCAAACCTGATGATCTCATTCTGATAACGTTGACTTCCCACTTCACAGAGTTAAATAAACAAGTTGAATAAACAAAACAAACTGCAGATAGATATCTCGTTTTTCTTTGCAGTTACTCTATAGTGGCCTTTTTGTAGAGGTACGTTATATTTTAATAAAAATTTGTTACACAGGCTAATTTACTATTATTGCAGCTTGCTGAAAATTTGAAAGAAATTAGTCAATTAGCAATGGAGATAATTATTTTTTTAATAGAGGAAAAAAACTGGTTTTGCTCTTTTATCTGTTTGCTTGCAACTCAATAATTTCTTTCTCGTGCAATCAAACAACACGAACTTAATAACACATCTACGAAGTCCTTTTTATATGAAAAGAATAGAGTTTGAATAGATTTCCTCTTGTTTTTGTTTATTTTTAAACTTTCTTGGAACATTTTATTTTAAAAATTTAAATGTTTCTCTCTTTATTTTCACTGAGTCTAATACTGCAATTCCCGATATAGATTCCTAGACCTTGCTAGGCTCTCATGAACAATGATTAATTTTCTAAAAGATGTTTTAAGGTTGCTAATAATGTGCAGGATTTAAAAAATATTCTTATTCTTATTTTAAATTCTTTTTTTATAATTTGTTTTCGTCTGTTTACTTTTACTTAAACTAAGCCCTACACGGCAACTGATATAGATTCTTAGGCCTAACTCGGCTCTCGTGAACAATGATGCATTTTCTAAAAGATGTTTTAATATTCCTAAGAATATGATGTATTAAAAAAAAAAAAATCTTATCCTTATTTTCAATTATTTTTTGTAATTTGCATTTTTGACTGTTTATTTACTCTAAGCCAAACATGGCAATTCACGATATAGACTGCTTCGCAGCATGTAAAATTTTGCCATGGCATCTACTGTATCTGTTTATTTATTGTTTTGGTTAAGGACCTGAAACTCATTGAAAAAATAAACACATTTACAAAATATATATCATATACATTTTGATTATGCATAAAAATTACATTTTTTTCTTATTTACATAAGTAGATAACTTAATCATACATACTGCATCTTTCATAGAATTTTAAAATGCTCAAAAAGGAAACAAAAAAGAAAAAAGTTGACTATGGTAGCCTGATGCAGCATATACAGTGTGTTCACTATCGACGAGCTGTATAGCACCTCCCGTGTACGCAGCCGAAGGCACTGGGTCCTCCAACATGATGATCGTTTGTAAAGATTTTCGTTTTAAAATATAAAATCCTTCAACACTGATTTTGGCATGTTTGAAATAATTATCATGGCCCAAGGCAACAACTGGCAGGTCAGCGAATACATAATAATTTATTTCTGTAAATCACACACACTTTATATATATATATATATATATATATTCAATTAAAAAATAAATATCAGAGTATAATTTTAATACGTAAAAAAAAAATAATAAATAAAAAAAATAAAATAAAATAAAATAAATAATAAGAAAGAAAAATCATGCACCAAGCATAGAATATAAAACACTTTCCAACACTTCCAAAATGCTTTATCAAGACTTTGCCGTTTAATAATGTAAATAAGATACTCAAGAAAACATTTTAGAAATAGCGCATTTGAAAATCAGATATCAGTAATTACCATCCACAGCTGAAAAGGTACTTTAATTCGTCTCTGCAGCTCTGTATTGTTGAAATTACATAAGTAAAGTCTAACACAGGTAGCAGAGCCGCATTAGCAGCTGGAAATGCAAAGGCTGAACGAATCCCTAAACCTCAATAAAACAATTATAATAAAGATTCAATTACTATTTAACTTATGAAACCTAAACAGCTGAAATAGAAAAAGCATTTGAGGTGGTTAAAGAAACAAACAAACTAGATTAAAAAAAAACAATACTAATGTTTATTATTCGATTAAAATATACTTTAAAAATAAAATGATAAAACAATTATATATATATTCTAATATCTTACGCTTACAAATGAAACTAACATTATACTCTTAAAACATAACTTCATGACACAATCAAATTACTACACAAGTGAACCAGAGTTCTTCATGATCAATCTTAGATGCTTACATAGTACAGCTTAATTACTTTCATCGAAGGGTGAAAACCATCTTCACGAGCCACCTCCATATTCAAAGAATCGAAGATCAACTGACGCATAAGAAGAAAGTCATGATAACAATAAACCATCATCCTTGGGAAAAGACGTGTCTAACATTTATTACTTCTTCCAAATTATAAAGTTAATTTAACATCTTAAATATCGTCGAGAAACAAACTTGTCTTTCTTCAAATTGAAAAAGTCATTCATAGCACCATCGATGAAAATAAAGGACAGCTCACAAAAATGTTCTCTTGTTTAAAAGTCAAATTCCAAGTTGACAATAAAAACAATCTTATCCAGCATTAAAAACTGTAAGGAGACTTGAGACTAAAAGAAAAGCAGCGTCATCTTTTCAACTCGCCAAAAACTAAACAGAAAGAGACACTTCACCATATAACAGCACGGACTGAAAACACATACCTATCACGTTGAATGAAAGCATATTTATATCATTCAACCACACAAGAAAGACAACTGCTATGCAGCCCGGAAGTTACATTCTCCGATCTCTGAAATGCCAATGGAAGAAAAGATGAAACGTCATATGCAAAACAAACGACCGGATGACTAATGCCATCTCATGTTCATTCGTAACAACTCCTCAGTTGGTTCAGAAGATTTCGGATGTATTGCATCATGGACGATAACATGTGCTAAAGGCCGGCTCTTACGATAGTACAGTGAAACGAAAATAAAGTATATGGAGTAAAGAAAGAAACTTAAAGCCTGGAACTAAAGCTTGGAAATAACATTGGAATGAAGGTAAGTGAAACTAAATAAAGTGTATTTAGATAAGGATAATGAATAAAATTATACATGTAAATAAAAGGTAAAAGTGAACTGTTATGATAGGGATATGTACAGGAATGAGAAAAGGGTCTGTTTGCCTAACAAAGCCCCCCTCTCAGAACCTGTACATCTAACAAAGGCATCAGCCCACATAGACATCAATAGCAACCCAAATGGATAACCTAACACATCAATTATCTCTTGAGCAAAAATTAAAGAAATACCCATATCTACAACTCACTTAATAAAAACCAAGCTCCACAATCCTAGTAAAAACTCAAATAATCCAAAAAATTCCTATTAGAAGCGACTAGACAGCTGTTGATGCTAAACACTGAAGAAACTCTGGAACACTAAAAATTACATCAACATTACAATAAAATAACAATTATATATATCACAGCTAAGTATAAACACAATTACATTAAAAACATTTCTAAAAGTCATTTCAGTCCATTATACAAGTAATCTCCCTCCTCTCACAAATTCACATTTATATTACACATACCAAGTCTTAAAAATTAAAAAGCAAGATTTTTCACATGAAAGATCCAACATTTAACATAACTGAAAAATGTACCGCAAAAAAATTTTATATCTTAAACATTTACTATTAGATTTTTAACAATTTTTAAAACTTATATCTATAAAAACAATTTTCATTGCTCTATACCTCCAGTTCCTCAACTTATCAACCAACAGTTAATTCAACCTGCTTAACTACAAATCAATTGAACATCTGAATACAATTTTCCCAGACAAACTCCAGCCAGGCAAATCCAAACAGTTAACATGTTAATTTCTATTCTGACACCATAACATATTCCACTTCTTACAATATTTCAAATCCATTATGTATGACTCAGCAAGCTTCAAAAACGGTCCAATGCAAGACATACAACAATAACTGATTACCAAAAATTGAAACTCCTAACACTATATATGGGTTACTTAACAATGGCAAGTATTCTGTGCTCAACCAACCTAAATTATTCCACCTATAACAGCTTCTTTAAATATGAGTACTTTTAAACCATAGCTTATCTAAGAATCCAGATGGAAACATTTATCAAAAACGGTACTTCACATCCATGCAACCTTTCGAGATCAGGTACTAGGAATCAATACTTACAAAAAAAAAAAAAAAACAGTCGCCCACATACTCTCTAAAAAAAAAAAAACAGACGTAGATAAATGTGGTACCGGATATGAAATATCTTAAATTCAAAAACTAGATTTTAATAACCAGAAACTAGGGAACTGGCCATATCCCCCATATCAGCCTCAATAGTAAAAGAGCACATACCATACTACCACCATCAATCTAAGGTAAAGCCTAGTCACTATTGCAATCATCAGCATTACTCATTACCACAACATGTAGACAATCAATTAAAAACTACCGTGCTAATTAACTAACGAGCCATACTCAAAAAAATATAATGTATTTAAAAAATTTATCATAATTTCTGCCCTATCTAGAATCAGGCAAAAATTCAAACCAGAATTTCCCTTAAAAATCCAAAGATTATGATTAACATAGATTGCCTACCAGAATTTGTCTAATCAACTTCCATTTTCTGAACTCACTTGATGACCTCCGGAAAAACTAGATACCTTATCACAGAAAGTACAACTTCAATCAAAAATTTTTCTCAACAATCAGAACTTTTACAATGTTCCCATTCTCATGATGACACTCATGCGGAGAAAGCAACCTAGGATAAAACAAATAATTTTACACTATTCCACAATTCATGCCACCAAAAAAAAAATTTATATTTTATCTAACACATCTAAAAGACTTCAACACCCTCTAAAAATTTCAAGCTAGGCAACGTCGACACTATAGCTTAAAAACCAGAATTAAGTATACTATATTATTTTATATGACATTCTGTCATGCAGCCAAAAACTGGTCTCAAAAACACTTAAACTCCAACCATTTTATTTAGGTTCACAAATGCACTAGATATCAACAACGCTCTTTTCTCACAACTCAATCCCCATTCTTTCTATATAATCTTTAACAACAAAAAAAAATGAACTTAAAACTATATATATTTATATCACTGTCAAAAATAAGAATCAACCAAAATCATAAAGGGGAAATAAAAGAAACTAGATAACCATAATAAAAAAATATATATAAGAGCACTGATCCAGATACCATTCCATAGCCATGACTGCAATCCAAAAACATTACATCTATATCTTCAAAAAAAAAATAATTTAATCACAAAAATCTATAAAACTTTAAAACCAACTCCCAAAGGCAAAAACAATATATATCCAGTTTAATTATTCAATTATATGTAATACCAACGTCACCTGCCAAAGTTCAACAAGAAGTCCACTCTAACATTTTCTATCTCTTAGCTATTTATATCACAAGTTTTCCCAGGGTCCAGAATTCAAATTTCCAAAAAAAATCTATATTCCAATGCAGGCCTATATCAGAAACAACAAACTCAGCTACTTACTTTAAAACCTTTTAAATATTCAATCTTCCCAAATGATCTAGCTCCTATCCTTAAAAACTGACCTTTCCTTTACAAGACCTCTCTGAAATCACACCAATTAACCCATAATTATTCTTTAAACTCCTTACTGCAAATTAAACAGACAAATAAGTAAAAGATAAATTAAAAATATAAAAATAACTTCTCCATTTCTATTTTATTGAAAAACTACACATTCAGCACACTTCAGCACCCTTTAAACAGCAAAGATAGAGCTACTCTAACTTGCTCATTTAAAAAATTACTGTAACAGGTGACAACCAACATACCGTAATTTCGCGCGTAAGCGCCGCGGCACGTACGTAAAAAAAAGTTTTAAAAATGCTGGGAGCGGCACTTACGCTGATGCGGTGTATACGCCAATTTCACATTTTAAAATCTTCTTTTTATCTTACGCCAAGCTTTTGACTATTTTTGGAAAATCATTTATAAACATTCAATATAAGATTTATAAACGTTAAAAGACGAATTTAATCATATTTTGAATATCTTATTTCTTGCTACACAGCGTCGCGCATTTACACAGAAGTAAACAATCATTGACTATTGTCAAACTCAACCAACTAAACTTATGAATACAGGAAGCATTATGCGATTTGCATCACCCAGACGATAACTTACTTTTGAATTTAAAAAAATTAAGTTTTATAAAATCTTACAAAAACTTTAAAAGAACTATAAAAATGCAAAGTATGTCTTAAAAATGTGTTTTTAAAGTTTAATTGACTTAAAATAAATTTTGGTATGAAGTAAATCACATTAATCGTAGGTGCGATCGCAATGAATTTATTGCCAAATGTCGCAGATAAATAGCGCTACAATCAAACAACTCAACCGAGCAACTAGCAAATCAAAACAAACGCAGAATCGTCGGTTTGCATGTTGAAAAAAGGAAGCGTGTGAAAAAAACGTAGCATGGGAATCTAAGACAAAAATTACGAGATAAATTAAAATGCGTCGATATTTAGGAATTGCAAACATTACATGAATCATATTTCTTCTAAGATTTTATCAATATTTTTTGTTAATTTAATCAGATTTTGCTAATACTTTTTTGCCTTGCCGCTTACGCAGCTATTTCGTTTTTTTTTAAACAATTTTTCGACAGTGCAGCGCACGGTAGGTGCGGCGCTTCTGCCGAAATTTTTTTTAATTTAATGTATTTTCAGAGGTGTGGCACTTATGGTGGGTGCAGCGTGTACGTGCGAAATTATGGTAATCAAAAACTTATTCTGATCAAAAAGTTGACACCAAGGTAAGCTTATCTGAAATATGCAGTTCAAAAAGTCCATTAATAAACAAAAATTTTATTGGAAGAAAAATTAAATCTGCATATCTGAAAATTATTTAAATATTTAAAAATATATATCAAATTTATTATCATAAAACAATTCTCAAAATAGCAAAATATACTACTTAAATCATACATTTCAGTTAATGGTCACTTTCCATAAATAGAGATCTTAGGAATTCAAGACTCATCTAAAACAATATGCATTTTATTCAAATATTCAATGAACCTACTGTAACTTTTGTCAGGCAAAAACTGAAACATCAGAATTTAAGGCATGGAGAGGTTTTTAATTAAAAACACTTTACAAGACCATGAATCACTTTACAGTTACATAGCATATTTAATTGCTGAACAAGTTCAAGACTATATCTAAAAATAACCTGGATATAAATACCCTGTGGTTCTCAAAAAGTATCCTGAACTTTAATTACACTATATTCCATGATCCGCTAAAAGTCAAAATTTAAAACTTATATTTAATGATTAACTTTACTCAATTCCCCCACAATAATGGATTATTAACATGATTGTTTTTAAAAGCTGCTATTATAAAGTAAACTTTAAACTATACAAATAACAATTTCAAATTTAAGAAAATCTTTATAAATTACAGTAGTCAAGATATTCAAATAACTGCTCAGCACTCCAGGATGGGCTCTTTAATAACCTTAAAAAGAAAAGAAATACCCCCCAATGCCAAGTATGACAAATAACATCTCAACCACCATAAATGTAATGTTACACTATTGCAAAAATAAATTAAACTTTTAAATTTATGAAGAATCAAACTATTTACTTCAATTTATTTAATCCCTATTACTATGAAACTATTATAATATATCACTTTTGATGATTGGATACATGTGGGAGAAATTACCAAAATACCACGAACTTCCAACCAATCAATTGCAGCAAGAAATTAAATATTTATTAACTTTTATCAAAAAAAAAAATACCATCACCGTAAGGGTCATATGTCAATTACTCTTAAACTTCTGAAAATTTTTAATCTGAAATTATACAATTTAACACATCTAAACTACTGCTCTAGATAAACTACAGATCTTTAATTAAGTTCAACTTAATAATTACTTTAATTAATCCTTAAATACTATTTCAAAACCAATAATTTATTCAGAAAAACATCTTATCAACCTCTTCCAGCCCCATTAATCAATTTAACACATTATGTCAGTAAACCTTACAAAGATGAAAAGGAGCCCGATACATTTAAATATAAGCAAATTTCTTTATAATCTCAAAAATATTTCTTAAAAATCTACTCTAAAAACCATTAAACTTGGTATTTTAATCTAAAAATTCATTTGTTTAATATAATTTTCCAAAAACCGTAATAAGCTAGTATCATTGCAATTACTTCATCTAAAAAAATTTAACTCAACAATACTTTAAACTTCTTATTAAAACTTTAAATATGATAACAAAAAAATGACTATATGCATATCTAAAACAATATTTAATCTAAAACTTTTATGCATATCTTAAAAATTGTAACATGCATATCTGAAACTATTCTATCTTAAAAAAAATTATGCAAATCTTAAAATAGTGGTCAAAAATTTCACAGATCTAAAACATTGTTTAACAGACGAAGAAAATGGCACACTCCCAGCTACATTCATTATCTTTATAACTTGGCTTTTAATTACACATCATCTCATGCGATCTCAATTCAGAAAAATACTAATTTGACGATGCTGATCAGCATTCATTAAGTCTCTATCAATGTTCAAGTAAGCTTAGAAAATCACAGGAATGTTCACAACAGTTCCAAAAGTTCAAAAAAAAAAACCTTCAAAAGATCAAATCTCAGCAGATAGTCCTTGAAGAATCAAAAATGAACCCAAAATTAAGCCCACACGAGATCCACTGCACACAAAAACTAAGTCACTTTAAATATTACTTTCAGCGAACTTGTAAAAAGAAACTTTCACTGAAGACTTCAGATCTGATCATGAAGCATAATCCCGGATCACTACTTTCACTTGCATAACACATCAAAAAAAATTTGATTGTTTTCTTTACTCTTTCAACTCTAAACTCTTCATATGAGCATCATATCCTTCATTGGTTGATTGAAATATCTCCGGTTCTTGTGTCATAAAGTCCAAAAAAATATCAAATTCAAAAGAAATTTTTATAAAGTTAAAAACTAAAAAAATTTAAGAAAAAGCTCATATTTATAATATTATGAAACAGAATTTAAAGTAGCATTACAATTATAAATCATAACCTTTTAACAATATTTTTACTTATAGCCCCCCCCCCCCCCCCCCCCGTCAAAGATGGTGTATTAGTCAAAATCAAAAGGGGGAGTAACCACCACATCAGTTTAAAGCCAAACCAATTATGGTTAAAGATGGCAAAAAAAATTTCAAACTTTTACTTTTAACTCTTATTTAAATCTTTAAATTATAACTATCATTAAACAATAAAGGAAATAAAGTATATTAATTTACATATCAATTTACGAATTTCTTTAATTTTTAAACTATGAAAACAAACTGCCAGAGGTCAGGGAAACATAACCCCATAACCCTTGTTAAAATTACATAAGTAAAGTCTAACACAGGTAGCAGAGCCGCATTAGCAGCTGGAAATGCAAAGGCTGAGCGAATCCCTAAACCTCAATAAAACAATTATAATAAAGATTCAATTACTATTTAACTTTAAATGAAACCTAAACAGATGAAATAGAAAAAGCATTTGTGGTGGTTAAAGAAACAAACAAACTAGATTAAAAAAACTATACTAACGTTTATTATTCGATTAAAATATACTTTAAAAATAAAATGATGAAACAATTATATATATATTCTAATATCTTACACTTACAAATGAAACTAACATTATACTCTTGAAACATAACTTCATGACACAATCAAATTACTATACAAGTGAACCAGAGTTCTTCATGATCAATCTTAGACACTTACATAGTACAGCTTGATTACTTTCATCGAAGGGTGAAAACCATCTTCAAGAGCCACCTCCATATTCAAAGAATCGAAGATCAACTGACGCATAAGAAGAAAGTCATGATAACAATAAACCATCATCCTCGGGAAAAGACGTGACTAACACTTATTACTTCTTCCAAATTATAAAGTTAATTTAACATCTTAAATATCGCCGAGAAACAAACTTGTCTTTCTCCAAATTGAAAAAGTCATTCATAGCACCATCGATGAAAATAAAGGATAGCTCACAAAAATGTTCTCTTGTTTAAAAGTCAAATTCCAAGTTGACAATAAAAACAATCTTATCCAGCATTAAAAACTGTAAGGAGACTTGAGACTAAAAGAAAAACAGCATCATCTTTTCAACCCGCCAAAAACTAAACAGAAAGAGACACTTCACCATATAACAGCACAGACTGAAAACGCATACCTATCACGTTGAATGAAAGCATATTTATATCTTTCAACCACACAAGAAAGACAACTGCTACGCAGCCCGGAAGTTACATTCTCCGATCTCTGAAACGCCAATGGAAGAAAAGATGAAACATCATATGCAAAACGAATGACCGGATGACTAACGCCATCTCGTGTTCATTCGTAACAACTCCTCAGTTGGTTCAGAAGATTTCGGATGTATTGCATCACGGACAATAACATGTGCTAAAGGCTGGCTCTTACGATAGTACAGTGAAACGTAAATAAAGTATATGGAGTAAAGAAAGAAACTTAAAGCCTGGAACTAAAGCTTGGAAATAACATTAGAATGAAGGTAAGTGAAACTAAATAAAGTGTATTTAAATAAAGATAATAAATAAAATTATACATGTAAATAAAAGGTAAAAGTGAACTGTTATGATAGGGATATGTACAGGAATGAGAAAAGGGTCTGTTTGCCTAACATGTATATGATCTATATATTTGTACATATTCTACGCAGTCTGCTAAAATTTAGTATAATAAGAAAACGCATAACACAGTTAAAAATTCACTACCAATAGGCAGAAACGTACTTGAATTCTTTTGTACAGCCCTGTATATTACATATGCATTTTTATGCACGTAATATATAAAGTTGAAATTTAATTCAGGCAAAAACACTCTTAAAACTCTTCAGTCCTCATTTTTATTTATTTGTTTTTCTACTCTCCCACTACCTCCCTACCTTTCCTTTCCTTTTCTTCCTGCACACTGGGTTTGAAATACTATATTATTTTGAAATAACTAATTGTAAATAATCTTCTAAAATTCTACTGCCGCATGCCGAAACCCCTTGCCATTTGAATGTGTAAATATTGTATTTAAGAAATTGATACCCTATACTAACGCTTTCGGGACGAGTGATGCATATATGCATCGTCAAAAGGTTCATGTGGAATCTGTTTTTTGAACCATTAATGAATTATTTTTTTGTCTTTTTAATTACAGTATTGTTTGGTATTTTAGAAGTAAAGGGAACAATTTAAAAAAAAGCGGTCCAATCCAAATAAAATTTGTGCAAGGGATTCCGTCTCGAAAGGGTTTAAAAAAAGGCCTATTATAATTCAGTAGTTTATAGGTCTTTAAATATATTTTTTTTTTTGTTTTGATCCTTGAAACTCCTTGATTTATATTTAAAGAAACGAATACTAACCATAAATGAATATTTTGACATAGGTGAAAAACTTTAATTCACCTTTTAAAAAAATATTTTGTGAAAAAAAAACGGTTTAAATTAAAATTATTGCTCTAAAAATAAGAGTAATGAGAATTAAGATTTTTTTTTTATTGTTAAATACAATTTGATGTATTTTTCCGTTATAATAACTTAGCTACATAGCTAATATAAATAATCTAAAATTGAATATAAGAATTTAAAACGTGAGCAATTATGAAAAACTATAATAGAACTTATTGGAAAATTATTGAAATGAACTACGTAAAGATTTAAAATAATCAATTTAAAAGCATGGAAAGAAATTTTGGTTATAAAATTAAGATTCCTGAAAATTAAATGCACTTCTAAGCAGGTCCCGACCTCAGAAGCTATGAGAAGTACAGCTTCATTTCGGTGTCCCCTTTCATCCAAGAAGGGTTTTTCTAAATTGAAACTCACAAATGCTATAAATATTACTCCAAAGAGTGGCTTATTCGAGTTCACATATGGCCATAAAAGGTTTAAATTAAAATTAAACACATATAGCTAATAAAACAACTTTTTATGTTCTCTTATATATACTATGAACAGGAAAATTGGACGCAATCAAGAAAAATGTGGAAAAATAATTTTGCATAGTATTGACATAAAAATATTGAATTCAGCATGTATGCTCAATATAAAATATCAATATTTTGAAATACTTCTTTCATTTTTAGCAGTAGTTTAAGTTACTAATATTTTATGTTGTGCATACAAGTCAAATTCTATATGTAAAATAAACATACATCTAAAATAATGGACAAGCTGAAGAATTGTGATCATGTGGTTTAAACTACAGGTGTATTATGTACATGAAAAATTGTGTTATGAAAGACATTTTCATGAAACACTTATAAATACACACACACACACAAACACATATATATATATACAATTTTTGAATGGAATTAATATAACATTTGAGGCCTCCTGTTTTCTCAGTTTCGAGTCCTGTTTTCTCAATTTCGAGTCCCTTCAAAATTTTCTGAGGGAAGTAGAAGCTAAACATGCCTGTTCGGTAATCAAGGCCTGCTAAATTGACTTTGAAAACTTCTATATCTCTTACCTATATCTACCCCCTCTAACTATTCCCCCGACCCAACTTTTATTACTCCAGAGTCCGAGCAAATGCAACGGGGTGTCGCTCCTCATGGAGTGATGGATTATATCGAGGGGGTAGGAAATGGACTGATCAAAATATACATATATGCATTTTGTTTTAATTATAGCTCCCTCCCTAATTAATTGAAATGAAATATTTTTATATCAATGGATAAATTAGAAACTGTACATTTTTTCGTGTTTTTTTTAATTTCCAAACGACCTAATAGAACTGCCAGAATTTACAGTTTAATGAGAGGTAGAAATTATTTTGGCCATGCTCCGAGTATTTCGCGTAAAATCAAATATTTAAAATTATTTTTAATATAAAGTGAAAACTAGGATGAAAAGTGACCAGTTTTAAGAATTGCATACAGAAAACAAAATGCAAAAATCTTAATTTTTTCATGAGATATCCTTAGAAAAGTGAGAAAAAATATTCCCATAGGTTTACATGGAGAACGGAAAACGGGATTGTAAGTGATCAGCACCCTTAAAGTAGCTTGGCACTGACTTAAAAAATTGATTACTTTTTATATGTGTATATCAGGGCTGTAATCAGTGACTTATGTGATGGGGGGGGGCTCTGAAATATTTTTGTAGGGCTAATACCTTTTAACAATGCATGCTTCTTATGCAAAATAAATGCAGTAAAACCTGCTTAAACAGAACCGTCTATAAAAGAACTGGTTTTAACGTAACCTGACTATAACAGAATTTTTTATAATGAAATTTTAAATGGAGAAAAAGTCATTATTCTGGGTAAGGAGGACAAAACAATTGACGAGCACATACTTGCTAAGATGAAAACCTCTCTAAAATAGAATTTTCCCCATCCTATGTGCAAGGATGTAGTGGAGGATTTTTGGATTTTTTGAAGAAGCTCCATATACTCACTGTTGTTCAAATAAAATTATAACGTGTAATCTCTGGGCATGCCCTCTGCCTAATAACGTATCTGGTTTTGTTATGACTGCAGCACTGCCAGTTTGCTTTAACAGGTTTATATTGTATACTCAAAGCTTATTACTGTTTTGACTTTATTGAACATATTTTGGAAAATGTAGCATGCAAAAATATTTCTGATTACAGTCATAACTGATATAATAAATAAAAATTATTAATTGGTGTTAAACAGCTGCTTACTTAACAAAAGTAGAATGAAGAAAAATCGTGCATTGAACACTGATTTAGGTTATACTTCATAATTTATTCTATTAAGTGGCAGCTTTTGATCTCAAATTCAATCCATTCAGAAGTAATCTATATTAATAAAAGAAAGATGTCTGTGTGTCTGGGATGGCTTGTAATCACTTCCACACGCAGAGGTCTGAAAATTCTTTGAAAATGAAAAGAGGTCTGGTTGAGGATAGTTCAAAGCAAGTCCTGAAGAACTTAGGGCTCAGCTTTTTCCTTTTGTTATTAATTAACTGTATATTAATTAATAATCTTCACAAAATGGGACAAAAAGTCGCAGTGCAGTGGCCGAAATTCCACTCTGAAGTTTTCAAAGCTGGGAAGAACGGATTAATCTTGCTTTTTTTTTCATTTTTCAAGGCCTGCATTGCCTAGACGAATTGAGATAGGGAAAAATATATATACACCATTTTTTTTTTTCAAAATGATGCAAGCTGTTTAAAAAGTATAAATATTAACCCTTTCTTGAAAATTCTTTTCGAGAGGTCATTTATTTTTGCATCCCCCTCGATATTTTTTTTGGTTCGTATCCATTTGACCATTCAAAATACGAGATAATAAAAAAATATTCACTTTAAGCCAGTGCCTTCTTCACTACGATGGATTTTAACACCTTAAACTAACCTTTTAGCTGCTTTTCTAGTAAAATTTTAATTTAGAAATATTGAGGTTTAAGGTAAAATAATTAGTTTGAAAAAAAAAAATCCATTTAAAATATTTCGCCCAAATACAGTAAATATTTTGCTCTGTGATTTTTGCAGTTTTTATAGCAATTTTTAGCAATTCTTCTAGCAATTTTTTGACATTCATAAAAGGAAATCGGTTTCAAACATGTAGCCTAATATAGAGCATTTTTGTCTTCCTCAATTTTTAGTGTTTTTTTTGCTTAAAAAAAAAAAAAAAAAAAAAAAAAAAACTTGTGAAAGATTTCTGGTTACAATGTTTTAGCTCATTGTACTAAATTTTGTCCTCTGCTATTTTTTTATTTTTGGCGATTTTTTTTTTCAATTTGCTTCTTTTAGTAAACCGTTTTAATCTTTTAGCCCAATAGATCAAATTACGTCCTCATTTCAATAATGTTTATTCAGAATCCATACAGCAATTTTTGAATTTTCATGATTTTTTTATTGTGATTTCTTGTTTTTTTTTTTTGTTTTTTTTTTTTTTTGTTTTTTTTTTCATGTTTTGCGGCAATCTGTTGACATTTGTAAAAGAGGTCCTGTTTTAATATTTTAACCCAATATAGTAAATTTTGTTATCTGGAATTATTGAAATTTTAGCGATTTTTTATGCAACTTAGCAATTTGTTGTGATTTTTCCCCGTTATCCAGGTTCAATCTCTTAGTCCAATACAGTAAATTTTCTTCTCCTTTCAATAATATTTACTCAGAATTCATCAGCGATTTTCTTGTAATTTTTAGAATTTTTCTGTGTAATGTGATATATTTTTTTGTTGAGACTGAACAACAACAGGCGTGTCAGTTAGTTATAAGTATATATTAATTACATATTTTCAAAATATACTTCAAAAATCTTCTTAGAAAAATCTATTATAAATCTAATATCCAATTTTATTAAATACTTTTGTCAGAGGAAAAAAACTTAAAATTTTAGTTGGCGAATAAACAAAAATAACAAGAAAAAAAGATTTGAGAATGCTTATAGAAATGAATTACAAATATAAGTTTGATGGACCACCTCATTTCGAAAAAGGAGCACTTATCATAATTTTTGTTAACATTAGTGCCGCTCATTTTCGAAACTAGTGAACAGTTTTCATTAAATGTAGGTGACAAGTTCCTTCATTTGTTAAAGACCGCAAAAAATATTTTTATTTCACTCAACAACACGAATTTTCCTGACACATTCAAGAACTAACTTCCTTTCTTACTTGTCTAAAAAATTTCAGGTTCTCACATTAATGCACGTAAGAATCAAATAGTGTTCTCCATTTTTCCATAAATTTTGCACACCTTGAGTTAAAGCAATTGCTACCAGATGACTACCATTTCATTGCTGTCATGTCATAAAAATCAACCTAAAGTGTCAATAAATGTCAGCCTAAAGTTTCTATTAGATTGTTTACTGTTATAGGAAAGCGTAAAACACTATTGGATTCCTTAGAGCCTGATTACCTACAAATTTTATACTTTTATCAATAAATATTTTTCACGAATATGTTTGAAAGTAGTTGGCTTAGATTTGAAAACAGCTTTATAAAATGTAAAACACATTTGATGTAAAACACATATGGTTATTAGAGCCTGAATAACCATATCTGTAAATTATACACCTTTTATCAGCAACGCATATTTTTCAGAAAGTAGCAGATTTAAACTTGAAAATAGTTTTAAATACAATATTCACTGTTTAAATGGATATATTTTTGTCATAAGCCTTATCATAAACTTTATGTTAATCATACTTTTTCGCGTAATGTTTAATTGTTATACAATAATTTAAAAAAAAAAATTCAAAGTTATGAACAAAAGAAAATTTTTTTTATAAAAGTTCAAAAATCAAACAGGAAGACCTGGGTTTCCCTAATACACTCCTCCTGACATCCATGGATTTAAACAATTAATGGAGTGCAAACAATGCTTTTCTTATTCCATTTGTATAACTTGATAATCGTATTTAAACATAAGCTAAACACATGTTGTCAAGATGCAAACCGTTAAAACCCATTAAAGCATGCATTTACTGGCTAGCACTTCACTAATTACCAATGAGATTGAGTAACACGTTTATTTCTGTTCACCCAGACGAGATCATTACTTTTAAAATGGCATTAACAAAATTCAAAAGGTTATTTACTATGTACCAAAACATGTGGTGTTGGTTTAATTGGTGATGATCAGGTCTTGATTTTTTTCAAGAGAAGGAATGTTCCTATTTAGCTTGCATTTCGAGAATTTTGTCGCAAGATAATATAACAAAAATAATACGCTTCTTAATAGAAAATTTTTGACACATTCGATTCACGGCAGTTGAAAAAGCTGTTTTTCTTGCAACAATTTTTTCTCAGATTAGTTAAAATATATATATTGTTGAAAAAAAAATAGCAAAATGGTTAGGGGGGGGGGGGGGGGGCTCGGCCCACCTCACCCCATATGGTTAAGGGCCTGGTGTATATTCATAAATTAAATCATAAATATTTAAATTCACCTCTTGTAAAAAATATTCTCTCAAAAATCCATGTTTGGTGGGTATTAAATTTTATGTATTAAATTTAACATTTTTATGCCGACACATGATGTCTGATGTGTGGTTATTGGATACCATTTTGTCATTAGAGAATTTTAAAGAATTATGTACTTCTTTTTACTGCTTTTTTTTAAGTCGGTTACAATTTTTTCTTTTCTTTTTTTTTTTTTTTTTTAAGTTTATTTTATTGATTTTTCTTTCCACTTATTTTAATCATATTAAAATTATCACTGTCCTAAATTTAAGAACATTTTATTTTAATTTCTTTTTTTATAATTTTCTCAGTATACACAAGGAAATTAAATAGTTATTAATAAATAACGCATAAAATAGTAAGAATAGTGAACGTTGATTCCTTTTCTAAATTATTTCTATGTTGTATATATATGTAAAGGATGCTGTGTTCTCAAATAGGTATAAAGCATTTATTTGTTGCTTTTTACATCTGTTTGTACTTAAATTGCTGCTACTATACCATTTATTTTTCGAAGTTAGCACCATACAATTCTACAACATGCTTTAAGGTAGTTATCTCGATATATCACCAATATCAGTATTAGCTCGTTGATATATTGCAATATCAAATTTCTGATATCGTCCAGCCCTATTGAAAAGACATTTGTTGATTTATTGATCATCTAATTTCTTTTCTGTAGTCTTTGATTCATAACAAAAATTTTGTTATAATTTAATGCAAAATATCTCATAACATATGTATGTTATTGTACTATTTCTTTGAAATTCTGTATAGTCTATATTTTTTAAAGCATCTTATCATAGTTCATACTTTATCTATTTGCAGAGAAATGTACTTCTTGAATTATGGAGATTGTGCCAAATATTCTCATCTGGTGTTGTTTACTTGCTGTTAAGTAAAATATATTGTCTGTTTCTTTAATTTACAGTAAATAACAAACACTTTATGGTTTGAGCAACTTTTACCTGGAACAATAATTTATAATTACTTTTTCATCTATTGCATGGTTTTTTAGAACAGTGTTTTTAACAAACAATTGTTTGGTAGCTCAAACTTTTGTTTTACTTAATCAAGAGAATTAAGAACTTCATTCTCATTGAATTCATCTCTATTATATAAAACAGCTAATGAAACAAGCTATTTTTTCTGTCTTTAAGTTAAATGTCTCGCTTTATATGAAGATTTTAAAGCAATCAAAAGAAAGCTATGAGTGCTTGTTTGAGATTCTAGCATGAAATTCCTAGTCATATCTTTATACAAAGTAATGATGGCATGTGATTTTAAAATTTCTTAGTGTTAAAGATTTATTACAATTACTGAATTTCTACCATCATTTTTTAATTCAGTAAAAATAAAATGAAACTTTATAGCAGCTTTTAAAATCTTTCACAGTTCAATGACAAAAATAAACTATGTTATTGCTGTTCTGTTTAAGTGAGTTGATAATAAAACTCAAATTTATTCTAAGTTTTAGCAACTGCATCACTGACACTGCCACAAAATATCAATTTTATTACTGTTTTTATTTGTTTATAAATCACTATTTTTAAAATTATGGGTTTTTTTTTCTAAGTGTATAAGGCATGAGTATGCATGTTTTCTTGTTTCAAACTTGTGTCTTTTTAATTCTGACAGAATGTCTAAAGATGGTCTTTTATATCTTATTAAAAGATTGACTTTCAGAGACATACCTAATAAAATGTTCCCCCGGGTCATTTTCTGTGTGTAATGTTTTCGTATTCTTTTTAGCACCAAAAATTTCTTCTGAAATGTAACTATCATTGTTATTTATTATTGTTTTGTGAATTGCTGATGATTTACATGGTCCTAAATTTCTTTTTTTCTTTTTTTTTTAACTAACATTCTGTACATCAACTAAGCCAGAAACTAACATTATGATACAACTTTCTTTAGTCATGCAATTGGCCACCATTATTAAAAACTAATGTGCCATTCATGGTAACAGATCCATATGGCTGTAGAAACAAACTGTTGTGAATCATCTTGGATTCTCATGGCTCCATAAAATAATAATGTTACAAATTTTATTATATGCATTCAATTGGTAAGATAGAGGTCTTTGATGTTTCAATGTAAATTTTCATATTTAAATTATATGTTTATTAACACATAAAATTATACAAAAAAGCATTTTCACAATTGTTTTAGTATTTTATAAACTCAAACATTCATGTTTGTCCTATTTTCTTTGTATTTAAAAATTCCTGTTTTTGTTATTAATAAATTGATTGTTGGAGTAGTATTAGAATGAGATATACAGAATGATCTACAAGTTTTTAAATTAGTAAAATATTAAACTTCATTGAAAAATATACATTTCTTGTATGTTTTTTTCATACTTTTAATTCACTAATATGTATAACTTTTCAATTATTACTGTGTTTTTTTAAGCCTGTTAGTCAGTGAACTTCTCAATTGTCCTTGCTAAAGTTAAACCTATGGGGATGGAATACATTCGCATATTTAAAATATATCCTGTGGAAATTAATTTTTTAACTTTTGTTTTCTGTGTACTCTTCTCAAAGGATGACTCTTTTTTCAGAGTTATTAAGGGGACCTTCTACATTAGGAGACAAAAAAAAAGCACTTTTATTATGATTTTTTTTTTTTTTTTTTTGTAAGAAAACTGCATCATGGATCTTTTTGAAATTTTAACAGTTTATTGTATATATCTTAAGGTATACACAAGAATTTTTTAAATAGATTTTGTTGTTTCTACTCTAAGTTATAAACAAATATGTTCAACTGCTTTGGAAAATTTCGTCTGCACGGTGGGCATGATAGCACCTAGTAGAATTATCTGAAACACAAAAATAATTTTTTTTTCATAAACTTTGTGAGTGTAGCTTCTAGTTGAATTAAAGGAACCCATAAATTTATTTTTAAAAAGTTATGTAAAGGCTGATTAAAAAAAAAAAGTTGTTAAAAAAATTCTTTTTTATTTGTTAATAACTTTTTAAAAAAAAAATAATTTTAGTAAAAGCTTTAATTTATATCGAAGGCAATTAAATAAGCTTTAATTTAAAAAAAAAATCAAGTTCATTCCTTGAGTAGTTTTTTTTTTTCTTGCCCACCATGTCAACCACATTTTTTGACACGGTGGGCAAGATTAAAAAAAAACTACTCAATGGATCATCTTGATTTTATTTTTTAAATTAAAGCTTATTTAATTGCCTTTGATATAAATTAAAGCTTTTAATAAAATTATTTAAAAAAAGTTATTAACAAATAAGAACGATTTTTTTAACAAAATGTTTTTTTTTAAAATCAGCCATTACATAACTTTTTAAAAATAAATTTATGGGTTCCTTTAATTTAACTAGAAGTTTAAGTTTTAACTCACGAAGTTTACGAAAAAAATTTATTTTTGTGTTTCAGATAATTCTACAAGGCACTATCATGCCACCGTCCAGATGAAATTTTCTAAAGCAGTTGAACATATTTGTTTATAACTTAGAGTAGAAGCAACAAAATGGAATAAAAAAATTCTTGTGTATACTTTTAAGATATGTACAATAAACTGTTAAAATTTTAAAAAGATCCATCATGGAGTTTTCATACAAAAAAATCATAAAAAAGTGCTTTTTTTTTTGTCTCCTAATGTAGAAGGTCCCCTTAAAATATTTCTAAAATATATACTTAATTTTATGTGAAAATATATACTTAATTTTATGTGAAGTGTTAAAATCTTACTCACAGTTCTTCAGCTTTTAAATATACGAATGCATCCCATCTCCATAGATTTTGCATTAGTGAGGGGAATTAAGAAATTCACTGACTAACAGCCTTAAGGTAAATAAATGTTCAGAGACATTTTGCAAAACTCTTTTTGCAGTTTTAGTTTTAAAAAAAAATCATTTTTACAATTGAAAATATTTTGTGCCTTTTTTATGATGATACAAACAGTGTTTATAATTCTTCTTAAAATTGCAAGAATATTTATACATAATTAGGAATTAAAAACTTTAGGTTTTTTAAAAAGATTGCTAGAAAAAGATATTTTCCATCTTATTTTTGTATCTAGAAAATTTTTCAAAATTTAGATTATTTCCGTAATAGTGTTATTGTTTTGAAGTTAAAGTAAGTGTTTGAATATTCAACTGTTAAAATTTATAAACATATAAAGCCATATGTATAAAGTACTTTTAAAATGTGATAATTCTAACCAGGACATAAACATGGAAAATGTGTGTTTTTAACTTATGTGTATGTAAGATATATCAACAAGTGATTTTTTAAAGATTAATATATCATTATTAATATTATTGTATATTATACTTACAAGTTTTCTGTGATTGATTGTTAACAGTTTTGAAATCAGCATTCCGTTAAATTTTATAAGAAAGCATTTGGAAGATAAAATTAATGAATAAATAATAAAAATATATTGTGGATATTTTGAAAGTTGATACATAGCAATATATGTTTTATATGAAAGCTTTTTTAAATGTTTATGATTTTAATTATATGTAACTACTTAATGTTGTACATGTGTTGTCTGATATTTTTAATTTAGTTTATGCACATTTAAAATTGTATTCGTATTTTGCTATTAAAAAAAAAAAAAAAGTATTTAGAATTTGTTTTTTAATGTACAATATGTTTAACTAGTCATTTTTTAAATGTTGTGCATAGAAAATCGAGTCATGCAAAAATTGAGTATTATATGATGTATTAGCAATTTATTGAATGTCTATCAAAAAGTTATGTTAAATAAAAGCTAGAATTGGCTTTATATATTGTTAGGAACTGGGAGGAAGTCACATTCTTATTTCAAAGTATGAAGTAGGGAATCACTTTTAGGAAGTGTTCAGTGTATTATTAAGAAGATTTTCACTAGAGAATAATAATTTAAAAATAGTTTATATATTGTTATGAAAGTAATGATTGCTTCAACTTATGCTTTACTGTATATATCTTTATTCTGCATCTACTGATGATGTATATAATGAAAGAATGTGGTTGACTTTATAACTATGTTAATTTGAACATTTTTGGGGCCACAAGATCATATATTTCTCTTTCTTGGCAAACCACATCGCCCCTGATAGGTGATGAGTAACACAACAGCAGTTTTGTTTTTGGTAATAATTTAAGATTAAAATACTAATTTACTATTTAAATGGGATTGCATCAAAGAATACAAGTTCTTTTATTTCATTTTTCATTATGTTATTGCATAGATAATTTTTCTTTACGTGTTAATGCTCAACATGTTATAGATTTATTTAGAGTAACATAAATGTCTGTGATTTGGTTTGAGAAATTATTTAAAAAAAATTTTTTTTCAATTTTTTTTCTTTAATGATTATTACTTATTTTGACATAATAAATTTGGACACTGTGTTAAAATCAGACTCAGTATGATTTCACTGTAAGTTTATTAGTGTGTGGTTTTGCATAATTCTTTAACTACAGTAAACTTTGTTTTATAAAATTTTTTGCAAAATTATTTTACTTTGTTTCTAGCATTATGTCAATTGTTTAAACAGAGTACAACATATTTAATGTCCTAGTATTTTACCTGAAATAAAATCAGTTGGTTGTAATGTGAAAAGTGAAAGGATCTTATTCATCTGTGCATGTCAGCGATGTCTAAAGGTACTAATTCATTGAATTAAAGTCTACTGATTAATAATAAAACTAACATAATCATTTTATTACCTTACTGCAGCATGCTGCTGCTCAAACCTGGCTGACTGTTTAAAGAGATTACATCATATGATATCTCACTTTTAATATCATTGCCAATAGCAAAATAGAAACTAATGCGAGTACAGTTAAAGATGTAAAATAATGTCATATAATAAATATTACGTAGTAATACTTCCTACAGATTGGGCCTGTGGAGCCTCAGATAGAGTGTGGTAGCATGGTGGATGTCTCATCATAGGCGTATGACAACATTTAATTAAAAAAGAAAGTTCTATTAGCATAAAATGAAATATGATTCTTGATTAAAATGTACAAACACATTATATAATACGTCAATCCAAGGGGTTGATGATTAATAAATAACAAAGAGCTATAGCAGTCGATTCCAAATAGACTATATGAATTGTTCATGAAATGATAGTCTATGAATTTATTTCAGCTATGTTTTAGAAAAATCTTTTATAACACATAAAGGAACACTCTCTGCTTTTTCGGTATATGACCATTCAGCTTTGTCCCCGAATGAATGAGTCTCTTTTACCCTTGGACTTTGCCTCCAAGAAAATGAATGAAACCAAGAGACTGGTGCTCTCAACCCAGATAAAGACCTGCGACTTACTCTTACAACAGTTCAAACTTGACTGCCTTAAAAATTCTAATCAAGACTCTCTCATCTTCTGTGATTCTAGAAAACAATAGTGATTCCTTGTCCACTAGGAACAATTTACAGTGAAGTCACCGCCAAACTGTCACCTGATAGGATGACCTTGTATGTCCCCATTCTTTGCACACCTCCCTCCGCTCTCCCTTGGGCATGGGAAGATTTCTCATGACTTTTACTTTTGCAGTACATGAAAGAAATACCAGATCAGCTTTGTATTATTCTTGCTGCCAAAAAAGTGGCACATCTGGAGATATATTAGGATTGATCATTTTCATTTTATCTTACCACCTAAAGATGGAACTTAGAAGAAATCTCAGGTCGTTTTTAGAAATACATGGGATTTCCTATACCTAGTGTTATCTGCATATCTTTGAGGGTTTCTTATGTAAAATAGCAGAAACATTTCGATGTTCTGCAGGCCATACTTGGAGATACTGGCATTTTACAATATAAAAGCTTACCCATATATTTTCATTATATAAAAGACATAATACACAAATTGCAAATGTGACAAAAAATAAGTAGAAATGATATATTTAAATACAAAATTATGAAAATAACAATACACAAACTGTACATCAGCCAAAAATTAAGCATTTTAAAAGAATTAAACTCCAATAATAGTACCTATACAATGAAACCAACAGTGTGCTGTTATTAAATCCTGGTGTATCACTGATACCCTTCAACTTCATTTCTGTCTCTGGTGTTGGATTTCAGTACCCTATATAAACCAAAATATCTATAATCTCCACTTTAAATCACTACGACATTGCATTCTCTGAATAGTTTCTGAATCGTCCAAATCATATGCAAATACTTTTTTTCTTTTCATTTCATAAGTCTTTTTATTTTTGACTTCAGTTTTCTGGAAATTCGTCAGATCTCTTTTCTTAATTTGGTTGCTGATAATCAAATCTCTGAGCTTCTTGAAAGTGGTAATTACCAAAGCTAATGTTTAGCCTTCAAAGTAAGAATATAATTCATAGTAAAAGTCTCCCCATGCGCTGGCATATGATTTTTGCTGAGAAGCAACTAATTCGCAACATTTTTCAAGCATCAACTTAAATATTTTTAAGAACAACTGCTTGACAAAATCATATTGTTAGACTTTATCTTATGTTTCATGTGCAGTCAGTTGATTTATTTCATGAATAACCCATTCTTCCTTCATAAAGAAGTATGATAAGCTTGTCTTTCGAAAAGTACCAAGTAGAGATTTATATTGCACTTCTAAATTAAGTTTTGTAATTCTTTACTAGAATTTCTGAAATCCTCATTCTCTTCTCCTTTTTTTCTTTGAGTGCTTCTTTTCTTATGTTACTTATTGTGCTCAACCATTCCTTATAGAAATCTTTATCATAAATTGTATTGTTTATGATAGTATTTTTAAAATCTAAAACTGTATAATCTGCTGATTTACCTATGCCTACATAATCGGCTAAGACTTTTAAATCTTTAAGTGCCTTAGCTAAATATGCAATTTTCAACCTTGTTTTATGTTAACTTTAAATCCTCTAAAAAATAGAATTTGCTTAATGTCAATAATAAGAAATCAGAATTAGCCTTCATAAAATTATAACTGGTGATAAATACCCAATATTTAAAACATCTGAATAAACAGTAAAATGATATACCTTACTCCAAATTTGCAAAAATAATTATATATAAAGCACAAGTAATTGAAGCACTGCCAGTTAAATATCGCAAGCAAAATAAAAAAATTTAAACTCAAAGGTTAAATTATATAAATAAATCAAAATCAAAGGTAAATTGCTTGATTAAAAAAAACACAAATTGAATTATGTGATAAAAATAAAAAAATTAATTGGCTATTACACCTGATTAATTACTAAATAAAATTGCATTACTTTTGATTTTGATGTATATTAGCTTATCTTTAGCAAAAACTCACCATATTATAGGTCCTTTGCAATATTGACAAGTGTAAACTGTAACCAAATTGTTTGTTTATTTTTCTTGCATTTGTTTCCCCATGTTTTAATATTACTCATTTTAATATCTAATTCTGGATAATGTCACCAAACTTAAGCTTTTTAATGAAGAAAATATGAATTTATTTCCGAAAAAAATCAAGATGGCACTAATATCAGTGGCAATTGCGATATTTTTTCAAAGACATTTTTTAATTAATCAAGCTTTTTTGAATTTGGATCAACAGGACATAAAATTTTGTTATTTTACAATTCTGCTGTAAATTATTTTCTTATCTAAGATAAAAATATGATGCAACAGTAGCTTTTGCACAATATCTGTAACTGTAGAAGCCGCATTGTTTATGTTTACTACTTTTCCATCTGTTTCTCCTGTATTCAGTTTGATTTAATCTATAATGATTTTTATTTTTATCCTTTCATGATTTCGTATGTAATTCTTGCTAATATTGCAGTTTCGAACATTTCTAATGAAAAAAAAAAAGAAAACATGTTAGCTTGATAATAATTCAAAACGTAGAGGTAATAGAAAAAGCTTGATTCTAGTTCATCTACTCATTTTTTAGCACAATCATATGAAATAAGCCCTGGAACAGTGTATGACATGAAAAAACAAAAAGAAAAAATTTAAATTTCTGTATAAACATTGATAGCAGTGGTAGTGAACATGGTACTGTTGTGAGAAAAACAATTTATTTTTTCTACTTTAATCTTTTTCTATATTTTTATTCTTTTACATAATTATTTTATGTAATTATTATTTAATTGTTAAATTAAATTATTTTATTACTTAATTATTTTAATATTTCACTTTATTGTAAGCATTCATTGTAATTTTCAATGCTTAATACTATATTCAAGTTACTGTTTAAAAAATGCAAACAAAACAGTGACCAGAAATCCTCACAACCTCTAGTTCCAATCTGTGCGGATTTCAGGTAGTCTACTGTAGTTAATATATTCTTTACCATCTACCTCAACAGCATTTAGGAAATTCTTAAAAATAGACATTAAGAAAAATAGTTAGAATAGCTACCATGAATGAATATGCATTTGAAATTATATGCAATCTAAACTAAAACTTCCGAGTTTTACAAAAGAAAAATAGGAAATGTTTAGTGAAAAAAAGCACATAGATATTTTTATTTTTATT
This sequence comes from Maratus speciosus, assembly GCA_963932465.1. Lineage (NCBI taxonomy): Eukaryota > Metazoa > Arthropoda > Arachnida > Araneae > Salticidae > Maratus > Maratus speciosus. The sequence continues at coordinate 337,245,457 of OZ010787.1, read as the reverse complement.
ACTTATCACATAACAATTTTTACTTTCTGAAATGATTAATTATTTCACGTGATAAAGATGTTAGAGACATGCAAATTAATCTAAAGTAGTTTTAGTGACTTCTTCCCTGTTTCAAATTTTTGTATTGTATTCCTAATATCCTCAGTATTCCTAATTTTACTGTGATATGTCAATATGAGAAGTATGTGTTTTAATTGTATTTAATTTTCTAGCTTTGATATTTCAATATGCACATTTTCCTTTTCAATAATCGTTGTGCTTAATGAGCTTATTGAAAATTTTGTGATGATTCTGTCATGATTGTTGTTTATGGTAAAATTATTGAAATTGCTGAAATAAATGTTTACATTCAAATAATTGTCATTGATAATTTTCTGCCTGTATGAAATATGTGAAAAATTTTCTTAACTTATTTGAAAATTTATTATAGTTATTTAAAAAAAAAAATTGAAATATTAAATTTTAAACAAATATATTGGAAGTTGAATAAGTTCTAACCATTTCTTCATAAAAATTAATGCTTTATTTAAAATAATTTTTAAAAAATGTCACTAAAAGTAATGTTTGTCACTAGCCACTACTTTTTCTGATCCTTCTCGCAGTATTTGAATTCACATCAGAAAAATGACCCGTTTTTTAAAGTTATCCAAGAGTCAACCCATTTTTTAGCATCTCCATAAGAAAGGAAGTGCTGCTGAGCCAGGCTATGTCCCATCGATTGTAGGACTTCCTATTTAAACATTTCCAAGTAAGTTGTGAAGTTGCAAAATCACTTTATCATGTCTGCTCATATTGCAGTCATTTTTCCTTCAATGCTCGGCTCAAATGCCATCAGTTGTAGTCAATAGTGATCTCCTGTGATGGTTTAATTTGGTTTGAGCAGCTCATAATAAACTATACCCAGCTGATCCCACCAAATGTAGAACAGTAGTTTGAGATGCATAGTAGGCTGATCTTACTCTACGATTTTCTATGCTTAAGTTATCTTAGTGTATCCACTTTTTCTCGCCATCATGATACAATACAAAAAATCTTTCCTTTTCTGCCATTGAAACAGCTGTTCACCCATGAAAGGATGCTGCTTGATGTCTCTCGGCTTCAACTTGTGTGGTACTCAATGTCCTTGCTTTAGAGCCATTCCTAATGCTAACATTTCGAAACTCTTGTGTGATCAACTCCTAAGGATTCTGCAAGTTCAGCTAGCATCTAGCATGAGTCTTCATGAAGTAATGCTGCCAATTCTTCGTCTTTAAACTTTTTTGATGTGCCAGAACGTTCTTTATCTTCAACGTCAGTCATAATTTTTGAAGCATCTAAACCAATCCCTGCATGTTGTTTCCAACAAAGCATGGTCATCATAAGTCTCAACAAGAATTCTGTGTGCTTCAGCTGCAGATTCTTTTTCAATAAATTAGTGCAGTAAAATTCCATGCAAATACTCTTTTTTTGGCACGAAATTTGACCTGTTCAACACTATGAAAAAACCGTTGTTTACACTTTGGGGAAATAGCATACAAGCTTGTTTATAGTACTTCTTTATAGATATGTTACCATCTTAAACTACATGCATCCAGTTCTGGTAACGCCGTCTGTTAGAAAATAGTGAGAACTTATTCAATTTCCTAATATCAATATAGCTATTAAAATTAAAATCTTTAATAGCCTTTAATATGCAAAGTTAAATGATAAAACTTTAATGCTTTTTTACTTTCATGATATTATTTTGATATTTTTATTTCATTTGAATGTAGACATGAGAATTCTTCAAAAAATTAAGAGAACATTCAGCATCTAATGATGAATATGTTTGACTTTTCGATATGCTGAAAACTGGAAAAGATTAAGGCCATAGACATAAGCATCTAATCAACAAACACAAAAATCTGGATTATATGAAGATTGTTACATGATACATTACATGATTTAGAATATTCTTGATGAAATCCTGTGAATGTATTTTATTATGCAGTTTTTTGTCACATAAATAAAAATTTAAATGTTGAGTAGGAAGTTTTAATGAAAAATATCAAACAAAATCGATTCTCTGAATGGAGGGTGGGTTAAAGGGAACACTGTCTTTTAAGTATTCTTCTTTTTTGTGTGTGTGCGTGTGTTTTCATAACAGAAAAAAATAAACATTGGAAGCAAGTTTTTAAATTCAATTTAAAAATTACCTTCTATGTTTTAAACCAGAGGTTCCCATCCTGTACTCTGCAGAACCCTAAGGGCTCTGCATGTAATTTCCAGGAGCTCCGCTGTGCTTTATGAAAAAAAAAATTATAACAAAATCAACACATTTCAAGCAGGGTATTTTTTCAAGGGGATATCATTGTTACAAAGATTTCTACACTGAATTTTCTTTTACAATCTCAGCTATTCTAATATTTATTTTCTGTAAAAAGTTTCTGGTCCTAAAATTAATAGCTATTAGCCCTCCATTTTTATGTTTTCCACTCATGAGATGAGATAAATGGAGAAACAAAATATAGATTTGAAGTACGGAACGAAGAAATTGCATTCTGAATGAAATTTGCAAGTGTGAATTTTCAATGCCTTCTCAGTGTGACTTTAGGTTAAGTGTTAATCAACAAAACTATCTGTCATGCTAAACTGCATCCTCATTTCGAAAGAAAGCATCCTGAATTGAAAGAGGAATCACCTGATTTTTTTTTAATATGATGGGCAATGAAACGTATGCTTAGGAAAAGCTATCATACTACTTGTTGAAAGAAAATACTGAAAAGGTCCTGAAAGCTTCTTACCTGATAATTTAACGACTAGCTTGAGTTGGTGAAGCTCATATAATTGCAGAGACTTAATAAAACTTGTACAATCGATATTGTCGAGAAGTTGCTTGTTTAAAAAGTTGCTAATTTAGTGCTCAATATTCCTTTGTCTCAAACATCATCACAGTTTGAAAAAATAATAATATAATTTGTGATATAAAATAAACACTTAACAGCTACATCAGATGCATTAAATCTGCACTACAAATGGATGAAGCTACTGACGTTACTGGATTTACAATTTTATGAGTATTTTTCTGTCGCATTTACTTACAAAACTATAAGGTTGATGTTCTTTGAAGACCGATTTAAACCAACACTATGGGGCAAAATGTTTTTGGATGAATACTTATCATCAAATGAAATACCTTGGGAAAACCAAGCACATATATGCATTGATGATGCAAAATTAGTGATGAGTCATAATGCTGGAACCATTGCAAAAATTAAAGATAAGGCAAAGAGGAAACTGTAGCAGTACCTATTGCACTCTTTATAGACACGTGCTACTTCTGAACTATGGTGTCATTACACTAATAAACTGTTTAAAATCACAATCTCTTAAAAGCAAACTTTCAAACTTCTGCTTGAAGTTATTGGAAACTAGCACCTGTCCCTCCTGTACAGTATACTGGTGTAAGATAGTTATGTCGAGAAATACCATTTACACGTATGATGAAACTGCTTACAGAGGTGATATTAGATGAATAGAGACTTCAAATGGTAAAGATTTTACATAATGAAGGCTAACTGTGCAAATTGCATTTTTGATCGACATGATTAACAAAATGAATTAAATGAATCTTTCATTGTAATGAAACACTGCACAGTTTTTGATACACTTACCAAAGTGTCTTTAATTAAGATGAAAAATATATAAATTAGATTGAGAAGAAAAGTAAGATATCGGCTGCTTTCCTCTTGCTAAAAAGAAGTGCAAACAAGACCCAGCTTCAAAAGAAAATACAGAGAAATATTCGGGAGGCTTTTTGGAATGACATACCTCTATGAAGTGCAATTCTTTACTTACACAGTGGCCAAAAGGAAATACAGAAACCTTTTAAATGCAGAAATCAAGCATTTACTTGCAATTATCAGAATCTGTACTGAAATTCAGAAAATTTTGCAGAACAATCCAATCACATATTTTAAATTAAACATTTATGTGTTTACCACACTAACAATGTCAAATATACAGCCCCTCAAAAAGGTAGCTGAATCAGCTGCCAATTTCAAAATTCTTCCATTTACGAATTTAAAAAGCAAGGTTAAAAAAATCTTGAGTTAAACATTAAGCAACTATTGCAGCTTCGACATTGCACATTTTTTTAGGACTATTTTTGACCTACCTCCGAGGCATTTTTAAAAAATATTGCTATTTTCAGGTTAAATGTAAATTTTAAAAACGACATGTTTAAGAAATTTTGAAAAATGCATTTTTTGAGGTGTCCTGGTATCGGAAAACGGAAATAGCCATTTTATAGCGAGGTCTAGGATATTTTTGGTACCTCATTTGCTTATAATTCTGGCCCTATCGTAATTTATTCAAGTAGGCCTATCTATTTTCCGATTTTTACTAACCATAGGGTGGGGAGCTGCGTTTTTTTTAGTAGTATAGCATGTGAGTACCTCAAATTTCATTTGCTTATAATTCTGGCCCTATCGTAATATATTCAAGTAGACCTTTCCATTTTCCGATTTTTACTAACCATAAGTCAAAGGTGGGGAGCTGCATTTTTTTTTAGTAGTATAGCATGTGAAAGTACTTTTTGAGTACATTTTTACCATTATAAATTGGAAAAACAGTTTTAAGAAAGATCTTGTGCATTGACACTTTTCTACATTTTTTTTAAATATAATTATAGTTAAATGTTTTGTAAAAAAAAAAAAAAAAAAAAAAAAAAAATTTTTTTTTTTTTTTTTTTTTTATTTTTATTTATAACTTCCTTATACGAAACAGGTGTTTAAATATTTTTTATACAAAATTTTTATCCCTTTTTATTATTTAATATTCATAACTTCCTTATACAAAACAGGTATTTTTTTTATGTGAATCACATACAAAAGAGATTTATTAATGTGGAAAACATTTCATAAATCCACGGATAATTAAAGTTATGAATATTTATAACTTCCTTCTACTAAAAAATAGTCAAATCATTTTTTTAGTAGAAGGAAGTTATAAATATTTATAACTTCCTTCTACTAAAAAAAATAGTTCAAATCATTTTCTTCTATCTTTACAAGAAGAAAGTATCATGAAAATTTTCGAATTCCGGTGGGTCCAAAAAACATGTTTTTTCAAAATGTCTGTCACAAATTTTGTGGGCGCTCAAGAACTAATGCACGGAATTTAATAAAAATTGATATTCAGTTAGTGTCAAATTGATGCTGATTAGTTTTTGGTCGCTCAACAGGTGGCGCTGCATTTTTCACGATTTTCGCAATAGCTCTATCTCAAAAACTAATGCACGGATAAAAATTGATATTCAGTTAGTTCTTGATATGAATTGATGACGTTGCCCAAAAGGTTATGATGAATTTTGCAGGTCTTAAGAACTAATGCACGGATTCAGATTAAGTTAGTCCTTGATATGACTGATTAGGTCGCCCAACAGGTTGCGCTTCTCTGCTGCCTTTTCCACCCCAATAGCTCTATCAATAGAACTAATGGACCAATTTTCATCTAACTTCAGATGACAAGTTGTTGTTAATTAGGTTTTGGTCACCCAATAGGTGCTATGCAGAAATTTTCGCTATTGCTCTATCTCAAAAAAACTAATGTACGGACAAACTTCAGACAGACATAAATTGTTGCTGATTAGGAGGCAGCATTTTGCTGAATTTAGACGATTCTCAAGAGCACGGAATTTCATATCGTTAGAATCGTCATGAGATGCATCCATTTAATTTTGTCAGTGCGAATTTTGAAGTATTAACATGTATGAGATAGAAGAAAGTTTTGGTTCCTTATACGAAAAAAAATATAAATTAAAATCCTTTTTCAAAAATGATTTGAATTTATATTTTATTTTCGTATAAGGAAGTTATGAATATTAAATTTAAAAAAAAGAAAAATAATTTTAAATCATAAGTAAAAAAAAAAAAAAAAAAAAAAAAAAAAATTTTTTTTTTTTTTTACTTATGATTTAAAATTATTTTTCATTTTTTTTTAATATAATATTCATAACTTCCTTATACGAAAAAAAATGATTTGAATTTATAATATATTTTTTTATACAAAATTTTTATCCCTTTTTATTATTTAATATTCATAACTTCCTTATACAAAACAGGTATTTAAATATTTTTTGTATGTGATTCACATACAAAAGAGATTTATTAATGCGGAAAACATTTCATAAATCCACGGATAATTAAAGTTATGAATATTCATAACTTCCTTATACGAAAAAAAATATTATAAATTCAAATCATTTTTTTTTCGTATAAGGAAGTTATGAATATTAAAAATAAAAAAAAAAAAAAAAAAAAAAAATTTTTTTTTTTTTTTTTTTTTTTTAATATGACTACGATATTAATCACAAGTTATTCATTATTTCTTCAACTATTGATGCTTCGAAAATGACAGCTATGCTTGTTTGTCATTCTTTGCGGATTTTTTTCAAAGGATTATTATATGCTAAAATCAGTTATCTCTATTGAATTAATGCATTTTTTAGAGGCCACCGTTAAAGTTTTATTTTATTCAAAATAAATATTTTGGTTGGACATAATAGGTTAGCATGATTTTTTATCTCTTAACATCATTTACTATTTATTATCTATCGGTTGACTATATTATGTTATCTATCGGTTGTTCAAATTTAAATTGAATCAAAAATAAATATTTTGAGATTTTTAGTTGCACCCAAGGGTTAACTCTTTTGAATCAGGAAGCTATGAAATCTTATGAGAGATATCAAATCTTACCATTTATAGTATTTTTTTTCATTTAAATTCTTAAAAAGGGTTTAAAAGTAACTGTAAAATTTAGATTTCCAATTTGTGTCCAAAGGGTTAACTGATTTGAAAGAGTATGCTATGAAATGTTTATAGAGGTACCTAATCTCTTTAAATATATTCTTTTTTTTACTTGTGCATATTTAAACTTTTTGAAAATGAATGTATAGTTTTGATATGATTTTTGGTTGCTTTCTGTACATCCAAGGGTTAAGTCTTTTGAATCAAAAGGCTATGGAATATTTTGAGAGATATTAAATCTTGCCATTTATAGTATTTTTTTTCATTTATATTCTTAAAAGGGTTTAAAAGTAACTGTAAAATTTAGATTTCCAATTTGTGTCTGTACGCCAAAGGGTTAACTGATTTGAAACCGGATGCTATGAAATGTTTATAGAGGTGCCTAATCTCTTTAAATATATTCTTTTTTTACTTGTGCATATTTAAACTTTTTGAAAATGAACGTATAGTTTTGATATGATTTTTGGTTGCTTTCTGTACACCCAAGGGTTAACTCTTTTGAATCAGGTGGTTATGAAATCTTATGAGAGATATCTAATTTTGCGATTTATAATATTTATTTTTCATTTAAATTCTTAAAAGGGTTTAAAAGTAACTGTAAATTTTAGATTTCCAATTCGTGTCCAAAGGGTTAACTGATTTGAAACTGGATGCTATGAAATGTTTATAGAGGTACCTAATCTCTTTAAATATATTCTTTTTTTTACTTGTGCATATTTAAACTTTTTGAAAATGAACGTATAGTTTTGATATGATTTTTGGTTGCTTTCTGTACACCCAAGGGTTAACTCTTTTGAATCAGGTGGTTATGAAATATTTTGAGGAATATCTAATTTTGCCATTTATAATATTTTTTAAAAAATTTATATTCTTAAAAGGGTTTAAAAGTAACTGTAAAATTTAGATTTCCAATTTGTGTCCAAAGGGTTAACTGATTTGAAACTGGATGCTATGAGATATTTATAGAGGTGCCTTATCTCTTTAAATATATTCTTTTTTTTTACTAGTAAGTATTTTTTTCCATGAGATCAAAAATAATTTTTTGATTAAAATTATTTTTTGATTAAAAAAAAAAAAAAAAAAAAAATTTTTTTTTTTTTTTTTAATTATGATTAAAAATTATTTTTCTTTTTTTTAAAATTTAATATTCATAACTTCCTTATACGAAAAAGTTGGAAAGTGTTACATAATCGGTTAGCATGATTTTTTATCTCTTAACATCATTTACTATTTATTATCTATCGGTTGACTATATTATGTTATCTATCGGTTGTTCAAATTTAAATTGAATCAAAAATAAATATTTTGATATGATTTTTGGTTGCTTTCTGTACACCCAAGGGTTAACTCTTTTGAATCAGGTGGTTATGAAATATTTTGAGGAATATCTAATCTTACCATTTATAGTATTTTTTTTTTTCATTTAAATTCTTAAAAAGCATTTAAAAGTAACTGTAAAATTTAGATTACTAGTTTGTGTCTGTATGCCAAAGGGTTAACTGATTTGAAAGCGTATGCTATGAAATGTTTATAGAGGTGCCTAATCTCTTTAAATATATTCTTTTTTTTACTAGTAAGTATTTAAACTTTTTGAAAATGAACGTATAGTTTTGATATGATTTTTGGTTGCTTTCTGTACATCCAAGGGTTAACTCTTTTGAATCAAAAGGCTATGGAATATTTTGAGGAATATCTAGTTTTGCCATTTATAGTATTTTTTTTTCATTTATATTCTTAAAAGGGTTTAAAAGTAACTGTAAAATTTAGATTTCCAATTTGTGTTTGTACGCTAAAGGGTTAACTGATTTGAAACTGGATGCTATGAAATGTTTATAGAGGTGCCTAATCTCTTTAAATATATTCTTTTTTTTACTAGTAAGTATTTTTTTCCATGAGATCAAAAATAATTTTCAGCAGAAAATTATTTTTTAATTAAAAAAAAAAAAAAAAAAAAAAAAATTTTTTTTTTTTTTTTAATCAAAAAATAAATTTTCTACTGAAAATTAAAAAAATATTGGAAAGTGTTTCCATCCACAAGTTTTGTTTTTTCCTTCTTAAAACTTTTTCATACCGTATCCAAGTATATAACATCTTATTATCTCAATACAATCAAATTAAAAAAATACTACACTCAATTTCCTTTCAAACGATATCCCACATGCCATTGTTTAAGAAACTTTGAAAAAATTCATTAACATCGGTCCTAGAGTAAAAATCGGAAAATCCATTTTCTTCGCAGAGCCCGGTTCAATAAATTACAAATTATCGTAGGGGCCAGAATTATCGTCCTAGAGTAATGGAAAATGGAAAATTTTAATATTTTCAGTTACTATACTCGATCTTATTATCTCAATACAATCAAATTTTAACAATTTTGAAAAAATTCATTAACAATGGTCCTAGATTAATGGAAAGTGGAAATTTTTAATATTTTCAGTTACTACACTCAATTCCCTTTCAAACGATATCCCACATGCCATTGTTTAAGAAACTTTGAAAAAATTCATTAACTTCGGTCCTAGAATAAAAATCGGAAAATGGAAATAGCCATTTGATTGGGAGGGAAAAGTTAGCCCGGTTCAATAAATTACAAATTATCGTAGGAGCCAGAATTATTAGCAAATACAGTTTCGTCCTAGAGTAATGGAAAGTGGAAAATGGCTATTTCCATTTTCTTCGCAGAGCCCGGTTCAATAAATTACAAATTATCGTAGCTCACCAGAATTATCGTCCTAGAGTAATGGAAAGTGGAAATTTTTAATATTTTCAGTTACTACACTCAATTCCCTTTCAAACGATATCCCACATGCCATTGTTTAAGAAACTTTGAAAAAATTCATTAACTTCGGTCCTAGAGTAAAAATCGGAAAATGGAAATAGCCATTTTCTTCGCAGGGAAAAGTTAGCCCGGTTCAATAAATTACAAATGATCGTAGCTCAATTAGAGCCAGAATTATTAGCAAATACAGTTTCGTCCTAGAGTAATGGAAAGTGGAAATTTTTAATATTTTCAGTTACTACACTCAATTTCCTTTCAAACGATATCCCACATGTCATTTTTTAAGAAACTTTGAAAAAATTCATTAACAATGGTCCTAGAGTAATGGAAAGTGGAAATTTTTAATATTTTCAGTTACTACACTCAATTTCCTTTCAAACGATATCCCACATGTCATTGTTTAAGAAACTTTGAAAAAATTCATTAACAATGGTCCTAGAGTAATGGAAAATGGAAAATATTAATATTTTCAGTTACTATACTCGATATAACATCTTATTATCTCAATACAATCAAATTTTAAGAAACTTTGAAAAAATTCATTAACTTCGGTCCTAGAGTAAAAATCGGAAAATGGAAATAGCCATTTTCTTCGCAGGGAAAAGTTAGCTCGGTTCAATAAATTACAAATGATCGTAGCTCAATTAGAGCCAGAATTATTAGCAAATACAGTTTCGTCCTAGAGTAATGGAAAGTGGAAATTTTTAATATTTTCAGTTACTACACTCAATTTCCTTTCAAACGATATCCCACATGTCATTTTTTAAGAAACCTTGAAAAAATTCATTAACAATGGTCCTAGAGTAATGGAAAGTGGAAAATTTTAATATTTTCAGTTACTACACTCAATTTCCTTTCAAACGATATCCCACATGTCATTGTTTAAGAAACTTTGAAAAAATTCATTAACAATGGTCCTAGAGTAATGGAAAGTGGAAATTTTTAATATTTTCAGTTACTACACTCAATATAACATCTTATTATCTCAATACAATCAAATTTTAAGAAACTTTGAAAAAATTCATTTTTTTAGTACCCCCCCCCCCCCATTGCCCCTATCGAAAAATGGAAATAGCCATTTTGTTCACATGCTATATATATATATATATATATAATATATATATATATATATAATTTAAATAAAAATTTAAAACCGTCCTAGAGTAATGGAAAGTGGAAAATTTTTATATTTTCAGTTACTATACTCAATTTCCTTTCAAACGATATCCCACATGTCATTGTTTAAGAAACTTTGAAAAAATTCATTTTTTTAGCCCCCCCCCCCCCCTATTGCCCCTATCGAAAAATGGAAATAGCCATTTTGTTCACATGCTATATATATATATATATATATATATATATAATATATATATATATATATATATATATATATATATATATATATATATATATATAATTTAAATAAAAATTTAAAACCGTCCTAGAGTAATGGAAAGTGGAAAATTTTAATATTTTCAGTCTCGATCTTATTATCTCAGTACAATCAAATTTTAAAAATTTTATTGGTCGGTTAATGCTTTTGTAATAAAACTTGTTTTCATTTTAGCCAAATTTCATTTTGGTTAACAATTTTTAAAAAGTTTGAGGAATGATATAATTTTTTTTCTTCTAAAGCATCAGAGTGGCCTCCCTGCAAAGGGATTGAAATTTAATAAACAACATAAAAGTAATGTTATTATAAACTTTTAGCTCCCTGGATGAAATTCATTTCAGCCAATTTGCCATACGGTTAACTTTTTTTTTCAACCATTTCAACCAGGTCCGTAGCTAGACGATACTTCCAGGTCGGGCAAATGTTTTTCCAAGAGGGGCAAAATTTTTTCTTCATTTTTTTAGTATTTTACGATTTTTTAAAAATATATATTACGTATTCAGTATAAGTTTATAGCTCTTTCCAATGTAGTTGAAAATTGATAAATTGATATTCTTTCACCTCGCTGTCTATCCATAAACTATTGTTTATAAATATGGATTTCCACAACAATGTTAGATGCTGTTGAGGATCCCCCCCCCCCCCCCCCCGTTGTTCGCAGAAAAATCTGGACAATTGCATGTTTATGTTTTAATAATAATAAGTACTACAATATTCCAAGAAATTTATTTACAGTAAAACCTGTAAAAATGAAATCACAAGGGATAAAAAAAAAAAAAAAAAAAAAAAATCCGTTTCAGGCAAGTTTCCATCTTAGCAGGAATAACTGGAGTGTTGAATTTATGCACTCTTTTTTTCGGGAGGGATTACTGATGCTTCCGGTATGGAGAGGATGGCAACTGCACTGCTACAACTTTAATAAGCACAAAATTACTAAGCTTCCGGGAGTAACATTTCAATGCTCAGGGGAGAACCCTCTTCGTGGGTTAGCCCCTGAATTCGTTACTTATTGTATGATATTCCTTTTCAACGGACCATGAAATGCTCTCATTTAAGACAGGATTTTGTTATAGACAGGTTCCATTTACGGAGGTTTTACAGAATTTATGGAGTTTTAGATGGTTTAAAATTTAATATAAAGGAGGACCTGGTAATTAAGTTAATAATGTTATTTATTTACAAAACAGGTAACCCTCTCATAAGTAAATATCAGTATATTTTCATCAATTTTTTACGCATTCTTCAAAACCATAATATGTGTTGATAACTGATAACAATTTCAAACAGTTTGGACAATAGAAAAAAGTCGTCTTCTTACCAGTGTCATACCAGTAAATATCAATAGTTTTCCACGAATCTTGTGTACAGTGTTTGAAACCATTATATTTATGATTTATAAAAATTTGGACAATAAGAACTATTTTTTAAAAATATTAAATGTCTGATGAGAAAAATCCGTCCCCTTTAAAATTCCTAATCAGCTATTTTTTTTTTTTTTGTTGTTGTTGAAATACGGAAAAATATACACTCTCAAAAATGCTTTCTTCAATTCACAGAAATAATCCTGGCAACACTGCTGTCGATATATATCCGAGAATTGAAGAATTTTTTTTCGTTCTAAGACAGAAAATTTCCGTAATCTCTAAAAAAAATTTTTTTTTTTTTTTAATACGTCTCTCGTTCTTCAGTGGATGGATTCCGCTTGGATTTGAACCCGAGTCTGCGCGTCCCAAATCGAGCACCTTAACTACTAGGCCAGCGAGCATTAGGCAGAAGGAGAGTTTAGAATGAAGATATGGGTTTCTTTCAAATGGGGGCTTGGTAAGGCTTGTTAAATTTCTTGTTCAGAAAGCTTGGGAATTTAAGCTTAATTGTAGGAAGATTTCGTCGTTATGAAATAATGGTTACATAGTAGACATATTTCTAATAAAACATAATTTGATTATTAGATGTAAAATATGAATATTATATTTTTAATTAAATTCGAGAAGAAATGGTTGCTTTTTTGAATAAAATATTTTTTTTTTAACTTGATTGAACTACTTTATATATTTCTCAACGTGTTCTTTTAGAAAATATTTTACATGCGAATATATTTTTTATACTCTAAAAAATAAATTGCGAATAAGTTTAATTGAATGAGAAAATTACTGCTTTATTAAATTCAAAAGCATTATTTTTGTTTGTTTTTAAATAAATTGAATGTTTTAATGTATTGAATTTTCGATATTTCATTTTAAAAATAAATTCGAATGTTGCTATTAATACAGCTAATACGCATGCGTGCAAGGAATAAATGGAATTTTCCCTCTTTTTCAGGCTTCTGGGAAGAATTAATGGAAAAAGCGTGTTTTCTAGGTGTACGGAAATTATTTGTTTAAAAATGACGGATAATTTAGTGTATAAAGACGGGTTTTTTTTACAGTGTATAACACCCTTTAAAGAGCACACATTTCAATTTTACTTTAAAATGTCGTATTCGGTATACATATTGCGGGGGGGCTCCGATCAGGGCCGTAGCGACCGCCCCCATACCCCCCATTTGGGGGGGGGGGCTGAACAAAGTCAGGGGCCCAGTAGTGAGCTATTGTACCTTTCAGCCAAATGTTTTTTTTTGTTTTGTTTTTTTTACTTTTAAAATTATTTTTTATGTATTTTTAATAACATTTTATTTTGTTTTATCGAAATTCCTTTTTTTTTTGTCAAAGATCTTGATCAGATTTAGAAACAGAAAACAGATATGTGCTTTTCTTATATATCCACCATTCTTTATAAAAGTTTTTGAAGGCTGTAAGTTCTACTTAAAAAATAAAATGGCATTTTAGTAATTTTGGGGTGCGCCTATCAATGGGCGAAAAAGGTGAAACCAAATGTTCAAAACTTCTTTAATACTATTACTTCCTCCAACCAAAACAGATATGCGCTTTTTTCTACAGCAACCATTCTTTTTAAAGTGGCCCAGATGAAAGAAATTTTGCAGGCTCTAAATTCTTTTTGAATTGTCTTTTTTAGGTGCCCCTATAAAAGTGTGGAAAAGTTGGAGCCCAAGATTCAAAACTTTTAAGCCCATTTTTTTATTAAAATTTTTAAAAAATATGCTTTTTAATCTCACTGAGGGACCCAATAAGTTTCAAAACTTCGTTATACTATTACTTCCTTCAACCAAATGTCATAGGCGTAACTAGAACTATTTTGTGGGGTGGGCCCAGGCCCCCAAACTCATAAGTTCTTTGTGTGTGTGTGTGCGTGCGAGCGTGCGCGTGTTGTATGCGCGTGCATGTGTGTATGTTGGGAAAGGGAAATGTCTAATAAATCCGCATTGAGACCAAACTCGTTAATGGAAAATTTGAATTAATACTAGTAACAACTCATTATTAAGGTTAATAGGCAAGAATTTTATCGATTCTGACTTTTAATTTTTATTTTAACATATTCATCGCGGAAATGGCTCGCCTTTGTCCCACCCTCTGCGCTAAGAGACTGAGCCGCTCCTCGCAGCGCTGAAATTGAAACAAAACACAAATTCATTTAAGAATTGTTTATTTTACTTTGAAAAATAATAATCAATAACATTTTTCACTCTAATGATTTGTTTGTCCTTACAAACATAAAAAAAAATAATGAAATGTCGTCTCCGTTTGGGGAAATCAATTCTAGCTAATATTCCTGGAAGACGAGTTATCTCGACCCTAGCGATGAAAGTGTTAAGATGACCTGACGTTCCGAGACAGTTTGAGCTTTGCGTTCAATGTCCGGGTGTCCCAACACATTTACTCATATTTAATATCCTTGTTTTCAACAGAAACCCTACACTAATCCGATTTTCCGAAGTTCAACTTTAAAAAAATTACTGTTTTGAATCTTGCGAAACTCCTCTTTTCTATTAACAAAATATTAAAACACTTCCCTCCGTGTAATAAAATACAGTAAAACCGTTCAAAATGAAACCTGTCTAAAAACAGAATCATCTCTTGAGAAAAATTTCATGGTTCCGACCGAGGTAATGCCATACCTTCCGTAATTAAAACTTGTCTAAACTGTAAAAGTTTTTCCAATCCCTTGTGATTTTTTTTACGTGTGCCCATTTTATACAGGTATAGTGAATTAAATCTGTTTATTTTAAGCCTGAATAAGCAAAAAAAATTACAGAAAATGTTTCTAAAAATCCTTAATATAAATTCTAAATCTGTTTTAAAATTCTAAAACTAAGAAAAAGAACATTTTGAGGGGTGGAAAAAAAAGGTTTTATATTGGGGGGGATCGGATGCGTATAAAATGAATAAGTTTTCATAGATCTATTTAACGATACGTCAAATGAGGGGTTGTCCTTAAAATTTAGAAAAGTGTCCCCCGGAAGGAGACAACGAGGGTAGGGCATCGGATGTCTATAATATGAAAAAGTTTTCATAGACCTATCTAACGATATGTCACATGAGTGGTGTACTTGAACTTTCGAAAAGTGTCCCCGGGGTAAAAAAAGGGAGGGGGCATCGGATGTGTATAATATGAATAAGTTTTCATAGACCTATCTGACGATATGTCACATGAGGGGTTTACTCAAAATTTAGAAAATAGCCCCTCCCTGGAGCACCTTCCCCTCTCCCCGGAATTGCCCACTCTTTTAATTTTTAAGGTTAAAAAATAATATTGATATGACGGCTTAGTGAAAAAACGCATTCAAAACTCAATAAACAGCTGATCTAAAGAAAAAAGAGAAAATACCTCCCTCCCCAACACCCAAATTACACGCACCCTCGCTTTATAAATTTTTTAATATGTGTTATAAATTATGTCAAAGTTTAAAAGCGATTGGTTAATTAGTTTTCCTAATTTTAACAATTCCGCGTCAATAGTCTTCCTTATAGGGTCCCTCCCCTCCCCCGGAATTTCCCAATCTTTCAAATATTTAATGTTATAAAATAATATTTATTCGAGTGCTTACTGAAAAAAGAAATAATTAGCTGATCTGAAGAAAAAAGAGAAAATCGCCCCCCTCTCCCTCCATTCAAATTCCACGCACCCTCACTATATAAATTTTGTATTATGTGTTATAAACTATCTCAAAGCCTCTCTCTGTGCTTTTTTAATGGGGAAAAATAAGTTTGAAGAAATTGACATTTTTAATTGTAGAAGAAAGTGGTATGAAATCAGGCATCTCTATCTTTCAAATGGTTAAAAAATAATATTTAAAGGAGCGCTCAGTGAAAAAACGCGGGCTCAGTGAAAAAACCACATTTAAAGCGAAAAAAACAGCTGATAAAAAAAAAATAGAAAAAAAAGCCCCCTTCCCCCTCACCAAAATTCAACGCACGCTAACTTTATAAGATTGTTATTATCTCTTATAAACTATCTCAAAGTTTAAAAATCGATTTTTTGATAAATCCAAAATTTGTGGGCTGATTTCTTTTAAATGGACATATTATTAATTAGCGTACGATTTTACATCCGGTTGCGAAGAACCAAAATTCTAAAAGCAGTTTTTAAAAATTTTTGTAGGTGGTATTAAAAATCGCAGTATAAAAATTATCTATTTTCTGTATGCCACGTGACCTGCAGTTTGAAAGAAGCAAATCTCAGATTAACAATGTAAAAACAATATAAAATCTCCTAGTACGTTGAAAGCCACCTGTTTTGGAATTTCCATCGATGGCACATAATCTAAACAGCAGACGTCTGTCACATTTTCAAAGAACGAAAATAAAAGTTTTTTTACTCGATTTTTGAAGATTTTTCGAGTTTTTATGGTACGATCGAGATAAATTTTTGAATTTCTGAAAGCTTATTTTTTTTTTCACGTCCTGTGGTCCTAATTTCGAACCCGTAGGATGAACAGCAAAAAGTTATCGCGGCTTAAAAGAGTCGCCAGTCCATATTTTCCGTTAAAACCACACCTGCTTGTAATCATTTCTGCGAGAAAATCCTGAGTTTACAAAAAGTAGATGCTTTTGCTGAATTATGAAACCCGTTCCAATTTTTAATTGGAATTTTTTAATTAATAACGTCTGTTAATTACGATTTTTTCAAAATTTTATGATTTGTCGTTTGATCTCTGGTGTTCAGCTATAAGTATGCAAAATTTCAAGTCTCCAACATATATAGTTTCTGAGAACGGGCTCTATGACGGACAGACAGACAGAGGAGTGAGACGAATAGGGTTTCGTGAGATGAACGAAGCCCTAAAAAATAACTAATGCTGTCCCCGCCGCCGCCGTAAATGAATTTTTTGAGACGGGAGGTCTTTCTTTGCTTATATGAAAACAACTACTGCATATAAAAATATAGCAATTTGTAGTATTACAGAGAAATGTTTGATAAACACGCTGAAGCAGGCAGTTTTTAAATCAAAGAATTATTTTAAGAGCTATTTAATGTTAAATTCGATCAAAATCCTTCCATTAAAAAAGTTTTATAAGAGCAAAAACTATACATAGGAATTTAATATTTTTTTCTGAGGATATACATTACAAACTCGCGGTGTGCAGACTGCATTTATTTTTTTAATTTGAGTAATTTAAAAAAAAAAATCGTTTCAGATTTCTATTCGAATTTCCATCATTCCAAGAGATATTTTATTTTATATTTAGAAAATGTAATTTTTTTATACTGCTGCCAATTGGTAAAACAGCGCAAATAATTACACTTTCTATCAAATAAAAAAATATTTACACGCGACTATTATAAAGAGAAGGAAATGTTTAAATAATAATTAAATGAACACCTTTTAAAAGTAGGAAATAGGGAAAATTACGTCATAAAAATTGTATCTCGTGAATTATGAAAAGCAAGAAATTTTTAGAATATTTAATTATTACACGAGAAACGCATTTAACGGAAAAAAATTACATCATATGTAAAATGCCGAAATATTAAATACAGTGAAACCTCTCTGTAAGGGCCATATACCGTCCCATTGAAAATTGGCTCTTATGAGAAGTGGCCTTGAATAGGGGTGACCAAATTTTTCATTTCTCTTTCTTTATATCCCGCGATTTTTAAAATATGCATATTCTTTCATTGAGTTCTCTTTGTTTTTAACAATATTGTTTATTTGATTATTGCTGAAATTAAACTGTGAAACCAATTTTCTTGCAGATGTTCCTTGATCATGACAATTAGGAACTTTTTGTCATTCAAATCCAAATGTACTCTTTGGCTTAATGTAGATGCCATAATTTTAAATTTTACATAAGCCTGAGCATAAAATTTCTAGTGTGAAAATTGTACTTCAATATGCATTCGCAGTTTTAGTAAATGTGGAATCAGTTTTTCTAGATAACCTGTTATCCTCTGTGTGCCAACATCAAAGGGTCAAGTTTCTCCTCCAACCCAACCTCTACAGGTTGAAAGGTCAAACAAAGTGTGAGGAACACCTGTTTGTCTCACTTGTGGAAAAGTTTGTGGTCATTCATTGTGTTATTAAATCCTCTCCATCTCCCCTGTCTTTTTTGTTGCAAGTGCAGTTGTTTATTGAACTCTTATCTTTTGGTTCAGGAATTCAACAAACCTGTTTAGGATTTAAGACAAATGTGAAAAAAATGGCCTCTTTATGAGGGGTAGGTGCGGCCCCTAATAGGAGTAAATTTAACGTTATGTCTATGTGAAAATTTTTCGTTCCTAAAAATATTGGCCCTTAATAGAGGTGGCCCTTGAATAGGGGTGGCCTTTAAAGGAAGTTTCACTGTATCAACATATGTAAAATGCCTAAATTAATTAAATTATTACGACTGAAAAACTTTTAGCGGTTAAAATGTGGTCATTTTAAAATATCTCAAATAATAATATTCCCAAACGTTTTTAAATTGAATAATATATTTGCACGTGAATATTAAAAAAGAAACAAAAACTTTAAATGATTAAAAAAAACGCATGAACGTGAAACGCATTAATGGTAAAAAAATACTTCATATAATAAAACTATGCACTTAAAAGGATTTTCTTTGGACAATATTAATGTGGCGTCACATTGGAGCCACACGGTATAAAAAAAGCGCGGCTAGCAAATTTGTTTTATATTTTATTACTTGATGCAGCATAAATAAAGGTAAATCATGCGCAAAATACTTTCGATTAATTTTATACGAATTACTATTCAATAAATACATATTCGTATTTACTTATTAATTAAAATAAACAATTTACATTTAAAAAATAACATGAAAATATGCATGATGGTGTAATAAAATAGAGACAAAATTTCATGGATAAGCTATACCTGTTCCTGAAAATATCTAAAACTCGATCAAAAGATAAAATTAATATATAAGCGTAAAATTTCAAAACACAATGCTTTTAATTACCGTGGTTCTGAATGTTATTCCTAACCAGATGGAGTTTTCTAACCTCGGACCCAAAGGATGAATGTTTTCTATAGCGTCATTATAAAAATCCGAGAGGCAGCAGGATTTTTAACCTAACCCTTTTGTGGAAGCTGATTTTCAAATGAGTAATTGATCTTAAGTATAAATCCCAAAAACAGCCGTCAGCTGTCGTGACAGCGGTGGATGAGGCCATGGTAAACGAAAATTCAAACGGAATATTCATACGGCCCTATTCAAACGGAAAAGCATGGCAACCCGATTACAGAAGATAATTTCCGTTGGTAATAATATCATTCAATCTTCCATAACCTGATAATATTTGTAAAACAGGGCAGATTACCATGCTTTTAAAAGCTGCGAAGTCTGAACGGGAGGGGACGAGGCGAGGGGCTAGCATAGCTCGCAGGGGGCAGAGCCTCCTAGTATTGTAATTTAAATATTATTAATAATTTTTATATTTGAAAATTAAATGTCGATAAGTTTTTTTGGTCGATAAGTTTTTTGGAGTTTAGTTACACCTGGAGTTTAGTAGAACTGGAAACGCACTTCCAGCAATTATTGTTAATAGACAGCATAGTAGCTGAATTTTTTTTATATATCCTTGTAAATGAATGGTGAATGCTATGCACACCATATTCTATAGTAAACATCTTTTGGTGTACTTCAGTGACATATATCAATTTCGGTATGTTTGAAACAGTGTAACATCATTAAAATACACCGCAAACGATTTTTCCTCATACACCGTAATATAACGGATCTTTTTTTAGTGTCCTTGTAGATGAACTATAAATGGTATACACTTCATTTTCAATACCAAACATGCCATAGTAAACCTCAATAACATATGTCAATTGCATGGCAATCCGAGCATATTTACGCGAGTTAGAGTCGGGAATCGACTTACAGATTTTGGGGGCCCTGGGCACAAATATAATAGCGGCCACCTATAACATTTTAAGTGCAAAACTATAATGCATACAGCATAATAAATTTTGAAATTTTAAATATGTTTATTATTTTTTGGAATAATGTAACTTGAGGATCCTCTAAAATGGGGGGCCCGGGCCCATGCCCCGAATGCCCTCCAGTAAATCACAATCCGGTTAGAGCACGGACACAGACAGATAGACAAACCGAATTCATAAACACTTTATCACTATGTTCAAAAGTGTTAAAAACAACAATAAAATTTGCATCAAAAAGCTTTCATTTCAATTTGGTTACATAGTACCCTTTTCCTGTAAGCACCTCCGTTTATACAGAATATCAAAGAATTTGATGAAAAAATACAGTCTGAAATTCGAAGCGAAGTGCCACATGACAGTAACACTTCCCGTATTTTAAAGTATAGGATTCTTTTGTGCACTGGTAATTAGGCATAGAAACTGAAAGTTACCCCACAGGCAGACACACAGTCACAGAGAAATTGCGAAAAATCTAAAAAGAAACCCCCTGCCAAGATGATCCTTTTTCTGGACAATTAATGAAAAAATAAGTTGACATCTGGTTTGCCTGAAAGGTGTTAGTTATCGCTTCTTAGACTTCCCATGGTCATTTCCGTACCCGAAGTGTAGTGATAAAAATAGGAAAAAAAAATCTTACGTTTGTCGTTAGTTTGTGAGAAAAAAGTTGCATTTAGCTCGGGCTCCTGCGTCCCCGCCCCCCCCCCCCTTTTCGCCGGCTCTGACCACAGCACATGCTTATGCTTTTCCCCATCGCCTCGTGACAAAGAGCCTTCAGATAATATTTCTCTATTAGCTCCGGGCTACATAGATGTTGCACCTTTGACAACCCCTCCCCTCACACACACTTTCACATTTCGCGTGTGCATGATGCGCTTGGATTATATTAGTTCACAAATCAGAAATACATTTGTTTGTGTAACCTTTCAAACATTTAGAAATTAAAATTTTGACTATATCGTAGTCATAAAAGTTTGACTTGAATTTGAAATTCTGGGTGGGCACTGAAACTACCTGGGGTGGGCCAGGCCCACCCACTAGTTACGCCTATGCCAAATGTGCTTCCTTTCTTTAGTCATTATTCTTTTTATAGGTGCCCAGATGAAAGAAATTTTGCACGCTCTTAATACTTTTTAAATTGTCGTTTTTGCGGTCCCCAATAAAAGTGAGGAAAAGTTGCAACTGAAGATTCAAAACTTTTAGGCCCTATTTTTGTTATTCAAGTGTTTTAAAAATATGCTTTTTAATCTCGTTGGGGGCCCCAACAAGATTCAAAGCTTTCTTAATATTATTACTTCTTTTGACCAAAACAGATATGCGCTTTCTTTCTATAGCCAGTATTCTCTTTAAAGGTTCCTAGATGAAAGAAATTTTGCAGGCTCTAAATTCTTTTTGAATTGTCTTTTTAGGGCCCCCTATAAACGGGAGGAAAAGTTGGAGCCCAAGATTAAAAACTTTTAGGCCTCAATTTTTTATTCAAATTAAAAAAAAAAACATTCTTATTAATGTGCTTTCTTTCTATAGCCAGCATTCTCTTTAAAGGTTCCCAGATGAAAGAAATTTTGCAGGCTCTAAATTCTTTTGAATTGTCTTTTTTAGGGCCCCCTATAAGCGTGAGGAAAAGTTGGAGCCTAAGATTCAAAACTTTTAGGCCCCATCTTTTTATTCAAATGTTTCAAAAATATGCTTTTTAATCTCGTTGGGGGCCCCAATAAGGTTCAAAGTTTCCTTAATACTATTACTTCTTTTGACCAAAACAGATATGCGCTTTCTTTCTATAGCCAGTATTCTCTTTAAAGGTTCCAAGATGAAAGAAATTTTGCAGGCTCTAAATTCTTTTTGAATTGTCTTTTTAGGGCCCCCTATAAACGGGCGGAAAAGTTGGAGCCCAATATTCAAAACTTCGTAATACTATTTCTTCCTTCAACCAAACGTGCTTCCTTACTTTAGTCATTATTCTTTATAAAGGTGCCCAGATGAAAGAAATTTTGCAGGCTCTAAATTCTTTTTGAACTGTCTTTTTTAGGGGCCCCTATAAACGGGAGGAAAAGTTGGAGCCCAAGATTCAAAACTTTTAGGCCTCATTTTTTTATTCAAATGTTTCTAAAATATGCTTTTTAACCTCGTTGGGGGCCCTAATAAAAAGCTTTCCTAATACTATTACTTCTTTTGACCAAAACAGATATGCACTTTCTTTCTATAGCCAGCATTCTCTTTAAAGGTTCCAAGATGAAAGAAATTTTGCAGGCTCTAAATTCTTTTTGAATTGTCTTTTTTAAGGCCCCCTATAAACGTGAGGAAAAGTTGGAGCCCAAGATTTAAAACTTTTAGGCCCCATTTTTATGATTCAAATGTTTTAAAAATATGCTTTTTAATCTCGTTGGGGGCCCCAATATGTTTCAAAACTTCCTTAATACTATTACTTCCTTCAACCAAATGTGCTTTCTTTCTACAGTCACGATTCTTTTTAAAGGTGCCCAGATAAAAGAAAATTTGCAGGCTCTAAATACTTTTTTAATTGACTTTTTTGGGGCCCCCTATAAAAGTGAGGAGAAGTTGGAACTCAAGATTCAAAACTTTTAGTCCCAATTTTTATTATTCAAATGTTTTAAAAATATACTTTTTAATCTCGTTGGTGGCCCCAATAAGGTTAAAAACTTTCTTAATACTATTACTTCTTTTAACCAAACCAGACATGCTCTTTTTTTCTATAGCTACCATTCTTTTTAAAGGTGCCCAGTTGAAAAAATTTTGCAGGCTCCAAATACTTTATAAATTTTCCTTTTTGGGGCCGCTCTTAAAAGTGAATTCGAAACTCGAGATTCAAAGCTTTTAAGCCTAATTTTTTTTTTTCAAATGTTCAAAAAATATAAGCTTTTTAATTTCATTGGGGACCCTAATAAGCGGGCGTCTATGTGCATTGCATATGCCCAGGGCCTGTTTACGGAATAGGCCCGTGAAGCCCGTGCTTACCCACTAAAATTCAAAAGGGCCCCCAATTTTACTTTTCAAAACTAAGTTTTAGAAAAAAGAAACACAATCACAGTAAAAAATACATTTCTTTCTTATAAAACTAATTTTTCTTACTATATGGCAATTTGTAAATCACAAAAAATATTTTGAAGTTCACATATTCTCAACTATAGTTCCATATTTGTCATTTACAAAATAAATTAGTTATTTACAATTAAACAGATAATAAAATACTTTTATATAGGTAGTTTTAGTTTAATTAAAAATGTTATTTACTCTAAACTTTGATGGTAAAATTTCAAATTATTCAAGCATACGAAAATGAGATTTAGTAAATAAAAAAGCAATTTGTAGAGTAATAAGGGGGCCCCCTGTGTGACTTCGGGCTTCCCCTATTCCTAAGCGGGCCCTGCATATGCCGCCTATCCTCCTGTGTTCGACCTGTTTCGTTTTTAACATTTCATTTCTCTTGTCTCGATAAATTACTTATGTTAACTATACATAAATTATATTGTGTATTTATTTAATATACTAGCAGAGCTTCGCCCGCTTCGCTGATTGTTTTTTTAAAAAAAGAACCTATTTTTTGGAGTTCTCCATTGGGGGCCTTCACTGCCTTTCGCAGCGTAAATCTGTTCCGGATATTTACGCTCCGATCTTGAATCAAACAATCATTGAATTATTGTATTTTTTTTTTTTTTCGATAAAAGTGATAGTGTCCAGATAAAAATGAAATTTTCCAGCATCGTAGCTCATGTTGCTACAGGAACAAATTTGTTATTTTTCCACTTCAGCTTAATTATGACAGCAGCAAAATCTACAGGATAATTCTTCGGTTTCAGAAAAAAAAATGTAAAAAAAAAACTCCGCAAAACGCGAAAAAAAAGTGTAAAAATCTTATAAAAAATTGGGCAAAAATTCAAAAATCGCTGAGAGAAAATTGATTATATCGAGCCAAAAGATTGAAACTGGAATGTTAAAAAATCGCCGTGAAAGACAAAAATACGCTAAAAATCACATAAAATGTTCGTAAAAAATTCAGAAACTTCTATGGATATATTTTCTATATTGAGCTAAAAGACTGAAACCTGATCTCTTTTAGGGATGTCAAAAATCCGTGCCGCAGATGGCAAAATTTTTACTATATTGGGATAAAAGATTGAAACTGGGTTCCTTTTACACACACTCTCTCTCTCTCAAAAAAAAAAAAAAAAAAAAAAAAAAATCAGTTAATTGAAGGATTTTTTCCGTAACTTTTTCTTTCGTTCAAACACACACACACAAAAAACACTTTGATTTGCTCATTTTCATCGAAAATATAGAAAACTCACCAATCTAACGTAAAAATTACCTAACATCCTTACTAAATATAAAGATGCATTTTTGTCAAATCAAATCACAGGAGTGTTCCGCCAACTTTGCTGCATTGTACTTTTCCCTATTAGGAACTGAACTTTTACGCATGACTTTTTCCCTTCATAACACGAAGAAGTCGCGAATCAAAGATCGAAATTTCTAGAAATTTTACTTTCTAAAGACGAAAATTTCTTCAAATCTGCGATAAAATCTCTTCTAATCACAGAGGTCTTAAAAAATGAAAAAAAAAAAAAAAACGTTCTTGAAAAATTCAAAAATCGCAAAGGACGAAATTTAGTACATCGTGCTAAAAGACTGAAACCTGATTCCTTTTACTAATATAATAAAATCACGTCGGAACGCGAAAGATAGTTAAAAATCACACAAAAAATTCGCGAAATATTTAAAAATCGAAGAAGACTACTTTACTACATTCGGCTAAAATGGACAGATGGATTGAAAATGGATTCCTTTTATGAATGTGGGGAAAAAAGCACGAAACTCGAAAAAATACAAAAAATAGCGTAAAAAATTAAATGAAAAAAATTCGAATAAAAAAATTTAAAACCTCTTTCGAGGTGCATAACTTCAGGCATACAGGTAACCTTTCTGTCAAATTTTGTCCTGAACAGAAAAACATCCGGTCAGACAAAGAAAAACTCTGGACAGATAAACATCTGTCTTTATTATTATCTACTAGGAAACCTATCTTCGTTGCCCACAGAAAGGTTACCTTCTATCCGAAAGTATTTATTTTTCTTCTTAAATTTCAACTTGGGTGACAATTTTAAACTGGAGAAAACCGGAATGTATGAAAACGACATCACAAAAGTAATTTTTTTTTGAATTAGTAAATCTGTACATATATATGCATTTAATAAAAGGCACCAATCCGAGAAGGAAAAAAATTGTTATAAGTGAAAATTTTCTGCTTAAAGAAAATCTGTCTGGGCCACGCGGATGGCATTGTCAAACTGAAGAGAAAATTGAAAATATGAAAACGACTTCCATATTTTTTATTTATTTATTTTGTTTATGAGCAATACTTAGCGGTTTATAACATTTGTAAAAGGAATTCAGTTTCAAACTTTTTTGCCAAATTTTGTCCTCTGCTGTTTTTAAAATTTCCGAGAATTTTTATGTGATTTTTAGCTTTTTTTCACTTTTCTGGTAGTTTTTTTAATATTCGTAAAATAAAAATAAACCCGGTTTCAATCTTTTAGCCCAATATAAGTAAAGTTTGATCTCTATGAACTTCAAAATTTTTTATGCAATTTTTGGCGTTCTTTCGCGTTTTTCGGCGATTTTTTTGACATTTTCCCCCTAAATGGAAGAATTCTCAGTTAAATTTTGCAAGTCCTTTGATTAAATTCACGTTGTAAGAATATCAAACCTGTTCCTGTAGCAACGTGAACGAAATGTTGAAAATTTGAATTTAATCTGGATCGAAATAAAAAATTTACAATAATTCAAAGTTCTTATGATTCGAGATCGGAGCGGACATAACCCCTATGGGTGTACGTTGCCGAAAGCAGTGCAGTCCAACTACAAATTCGTTCAATTTGAAGTTCGTTTTGGAAAATCCGACCATCGAAACTCCCTGGTGTTGTTATAAAATGGAACTCGCGTGGAAAATTAAATATAGATATTTCTCTAAAATCTTAGAGGGGGGGCGAAATATATGTTTGGGGGGGGGGGGGGGCTCTGAAGACCTTGCTACGGCCCTGCCTCCGATACGAGGTTCGTTTGGAAATATTTTTGTTTAAAAGTATAAATATAAAAAAATCAGATTAAAGATATAAACTAATACAAATTTAAGGTTAATATTATCACATCACGGGTGACGCCGGGCTGGTCAGCAAGTATCACACAAATAAAAACCATCATGAAAGGCCTCCAATTCGAACTCTCTATTCTCTAACGCAATCACAAAATCATTTTTATGCTTAAATGCCATAAAGTTGCAATCATTTTTATTCTGACCCCAGGATAGAAAATAGCGTTTTCTGTTTTCTATAAAGACAAATTATGTTTCAGAAAAAAGTGAAAAATATGTGTTAAAATTCAATTTTTGTGGCTAAGAAAGATGATCTGAGATAGACGTCTGCATGGGCCCGGCAAAATGAAGGCGAAATTTCAAAAGGGCCGGGCCGGCAGAATTAGGAAAATTTTTTGAACGGGCCGGGCCGATAAGCGAAATAAACGGCCCTGGCTGGCAAAAAAAATTGAACGGGACTGCCTGCCTGCCTGCCTGCCGGGCCGATAAAAAAATTAAGTGGGCCTAATGGTCCGATATAAAAATTCAGGCGAAGCCGATAAAGTGTAAGCCATTTTCAATTAATATGACTTTCGCGAGAATAAGTATAAATCAGCGTCACGAGTCGATGCTAGTTTGACAAGGTCAATAAAGAAATGTAACATGCTCAGCATAGAGATTGGCATCGGACAGTTACATGGCGTCTGAGCCCGGGCTCAATTTTTTTCAATAGACTCGTGCCGGGCCGTGATCAGGCTTGCATTTTTTTCTTTTCTACATAGTCGAGCCTGGCTGGAACTGGGCTTAATTGTTCTCAGGATGTGTAGGGCACGCAATATGTTTTGTAAAAATATTAACAGCGATAATGAACTTCTGTTAACGAACTCTTTTGCAATATGCCTTAAGGTGGTTCTCAAATTCACTGCTCAACAAGGCAAAAGTTTCTGACACATTTTCTGACTAATTTTTAACTGTAAAGGCATAAAATTGACAGGCATGACTATTGAAGGTATTTGGAATCGAATAGTGTTTTCCATTTTTGCATAAATTACTTATCGATAGATAAGAGATTGTTCTTACGTGACTGCAAGTTTTCTCCTTTCCCGTGCTGTCGCTTCCGGAAATTCGATTCAAAACGCTAACTTTGACAATATTTTCCCAATAACATATTGTAGCTATCAAAAAACGTATAACGCCATTTGATTATATAGTTTCTGAATAAGAACACCTGCTACTCTTATGCGTTTCCGAATAGAAATGAATTCAGAAATGTCTCAGAAAGTAGCTCCTTTGGATTTGAGGAATGCCTTAATAAAGGACACAAATGTTTTCACAAATCTACTTTTTATTATACATTTCAAAAGTTATCAGGTTTTTAATCCTCCTTTTTTCTATTATTCTAAACTACATTAATTTTTTAATGCATCCTTATTTGAATGTTGAAATATCTAAGACACTGAGTAATCATTAATGTCGCTATTGTGTATTTTCTGTCTTGCGAACACATCGTATATTTAAAAATATACTGTAAAATTATCCCATAAATACGTATGCAGTATTCTTTAAAAGAATCTTAACTATATATGTTAAGAAAAAACTGAATTTTTTGTAGAAATTGAGTCGGGCCGGATGAACTTTTAATTTTTACACTGGGCTGGGCCAAGATAGTTTTTGTTCGGGCCGGGACTGGAAATTACGCCCCGTGCAAACCTTTAATCTGAGACACAATTGCTTAAAGCTCAAGATTTGACAGGCGCATTTGTCAAAAGATGAAAAATGATATTTGATTTTAAATTACTTCAATAATTTTGTCTGCAAATGTCATGCTTTTGCATTTAAAAAAAAAGTCTGCAACACATTATAAAGTTTCGCAAAGCCGAGCGAATAAAAATATTTTTTTACAAACAGCCTTAAGTGATTATTTTTTGTAAATTGTAGCTATAAAATGAGGAAATACTAAATAAAAATGAGTATTTCATAATTTAAAAATATTAATGCTCGATTAGTATTTTTGTTAATTTTTCAATTTATATTTACATTCACAATCTTACATTTATTTCCCATTTTCCATACAGAAACTATGTGACTGGTTTGAATATTTGTAGTAAGGAAGTAACAAAACAAGTAAAAAGTAAAATAAATAACGTAGGGGTGGGGAATCACTTCAAGAAACAAATGCTCTTTGTACTTATAAAAAGAATAAAATTAATTTCTGTAATATTCTCACTTCTAAATTTAATTTATATTATTTAACATAAAATATTCAAATAATAAAATATTAAATTCATATAGTCATAGATGATATTAACAATGAAATTATAAAACCCCTTTACTCTGAAAAGCACTTTCTACATGTTGCGATTCTGTGTGACACTGATTTTACAAACTTTTATAATTTACAACAGAGTCAAGGAAGCTTTTAAAGAACATTTTCCACTTTTGTTGAAAAGCCCCAAAAGTAAAATAGTGTAGTTAACAATCACAAAACCACATGATTGTAACATATGATACTTGCATATTTTGTGCAACCTATCCTGTCAAGCCATAAAATAGGTAGCCAACTGCAACTGAAAATCCAAACCTTTGGTTTCCCGTACCTGATTACAATAAATTTCATGTTTGACAGTTGTACAAAGAAAACAATTTTCGCGGACATCAGTTAATCAATTTGAGCATAGGAGTTAAGAGGATAATCTCTAAACATGATTATTCTCCAAAGCCTGTAGTTTGACACTTTGGGGAGGCGGTAAGATAAATTTCTATAAAGCAACAAAACGAAAAATGTCCTACAGCTCTTGGAATGAAAGAAAAAAAACTCTTCACAAATGGATTTTTTGTTTAAATTGTTTTGTTTGAATTGCGAAGTTTTACGGATGCATGTCTGTTTGTTAAATTACGGTCTATTCTAAAAAAAGTTCTTTTTTTTTTGCTGAGGCAAAGAAAAGTTTGGAAATTTAATGTGTCAATTGTGCTAGGTCGGGCAAATATTTTGTTGCCCGACCTGGCCCCCACCTAGCTACGGGCCTGATTTCAACTCTCATTTCCGGGTTGTTGTTTTCATTTTAGCCAAACCACATTAATTGAAAATTTTTTTTTCGAGTGATTCTATAAATCAGAGTGGGCAAAGGGATTGAAATTTAATAAACAACATAAAAGTAATGTTATTATAAACTTCCTGATTTGTTTTGGACCAATAAAAAAAAACTTTCAAAAATTCATTCCCCCCCCCTTTTTTTATGGAATTTATCGAAAAATGGATGATGTTCGATTTGTCACCCTCCTATAGTTCAGAAGATTCATTATTATTTGATACTTTTTCGGAGACTTTTTTTTTGTTAAACCTGAAAAAGAAAAATTTTGAATGACTAAATTAAATTTCTTAAAGTACTAATAAAAAAAAAATAGTACTGACCGATTCAGAATAGATCATTTTTTTTTTAAATTTATATCGGTGGAAAGAAAAAAAGACATAATGAATACAAAGAAATCAAAAATAGTTTAAGTATTTTAAGTCTGGAGTAGCACAGTTGAAGTTTATTCCAACAGAGCGAAAAATGTCCAGACCAGGGATCGAACCTGGATCGTCTGGACATTTTTCGCTCTGTTGGAATAAACTTCAACTGTGCTACTCCAGACTTAAATATGATTTAATCCAGTTGGAAAAAATATTCGTACCCTTCATTATGACATAGTTTAAGTATTTTAAAAATGATCTATTCTGAATTTATATCTGTTGAATCTGAAAGAAAAAAAGAAATGATCTATTCTGAATTTATATCTGAAAGAAAAAAAGAAATGATCTATTCCAAATTTATATCTGAAAGAAAAAAAAGAAATGATCTATTCTGAATTTATATCTTATTATAGTACTTGTAAAAAAGGTACTCTGTACATAAAACTGATAATACATAAAGTATTATCAGTAAAATATTTCACTGAATTGATATTGGTTGAACCTGGAAAAAAAAAATTCTTGATTTAAAAATTTTTTTAAACACTACATAATGAATACAAAGAAATCAAAAATAGTTTAAGTATTTTAATATAACAATCAAAAGGAGTTACAATTTAAATAAACCATTCCCTTTCAAATGGGTCACTTGAAGTTACAATTCAAATACAATAAATGTTAACAATTAAAAGAAGTTGCTATTCAAATTACGTTAATGTTATAACAAACAAAAGAAATTATTATTCAAATTACAATAATGTAATATATAAAAAATATGCACTTTATTCATCAAATTTTACTAAAATCTTTTTAAGTTTATCCAGATTACACTGGAAATCATTTACTGCAAGTAAACAATTGTTTACTATTTCTTTCATTTGTTGATTGTCTATGTATGCCTGCATAGCAGGCAGGTATTCCTATTGATCACTTTCACACAAAGAGGGTACTGAAGTACCCGATGTAGCAGACTGGTCATCTCTAGTACGTAAAGGTTGAGATTTAGCAGGTTGAGCACTTTCATCTAAAGAAGGTGTACACGATTTCTCTTTAACTGGATAGGCATTCAATATGGATTCGTTTGATATACAAACATCTTCATTTTGTAAATGCACAGCGCTTGCTTTCACAGATTCTTTATGTTGGAAAAGAACCAGGCAAATTTCTTTAAATTCTGTCAATATAATCCTTTTTTGTGCATACGGAATTTTGGAATTCCGTATAATACATCTTATTCCTGGTATATCTATGAATAGGGATTGAAACGGTATATTTTTGTTTTTACGTTTAAATTGGTAAAATTTAAAAATTTTAAATGAAAAATATGGTCGTAAGGTATTACTCGCTCGTTTGTATCCAAGATATCGTGCTATAGGCGATAATTGAACATAAAACTTATTTTCAAATAACATAATAAATGTAAAAAAATTTAATAAAGGGATTTTATATAAATCGGTCATTATGAAGACAGTTAGTTAGTTACCTGAACTCAGAATAACAAATGAAATAGGATTTGTGATAAGTTCCCTGCCTATTTATACAAAATTTTAAAAGGAAAGTTAAAACATGAGGTATATAAAAATTGAGCACATTTCCTTCTTAAGAGATAAAATTAAACGAACACTCATATCGAAGAGGAAATCCTTGTAAAGTTCACAACTTAAATAAACTTTTCCCTTTCAGATGTGTTAATCGGAGCGTGACTTTCATGCTCAGATGAACACATCTAAAAGGGAATGACTTATTTAAATTGTAACTCCTTTTAATTGTTATTTTAAAATACTTAAACTATTTTTGATTTCTTTGTATTCATTATGTCTTTTTTTCTTTCCACCGATATAAATTTAAAAAAAAAATGATCTATTCTGAATCGGTCAGTACTATTTTTTTTTTTTATTAGTACTTTAAGAAATTTAATTTAGTCATTCAAAATTTTTCTTTTTCAGGTTTAACAAAAAAAAAAGTCTCCGAAAAAGTATCAAATAATAATGAATCTTCTGAACTATAGGAGGGTGACAAATCGAACATCATCCATTTTTCGATAAATTCCATAAAAAAAAGGGGGGGGAATGAATTTTTGAAAGTTTTTTTTTTTATTGGTCCAAAACAAATCAGGAAGTTTATAATAACATTACTTTTATGTTGTTTATTAAATTTCAATCCCTTTGCCCACTCTGATTTATAGAATCACTCGAAAAAAAAATTTTCAATTAATGTGGTTTGGCTAAAATGAAAACAACAACCCGGAAATGAGAGTTGAAATGGTTGAAAAAAAAAGTTAACCGTATGGCAAATTGGCTGAAATGAATTTCATCCAGGGAGCTAAAAGTTTATAATAACATTACTTTTATGTTGTTTATTAAATTTCAATCCCTTTGCAGGGAGGCCACTCTGATGCTTTAGAAGAAAAAAAATTATATCATTCCTCAAACTTTTTAAAAATTGTTAACCAAAATGAAATTTGGCTAAAATGAAAACAAGTTTTATTACAAAAGCATTAACCGACCAATAAAATTTTTAAAATTTGATTGTACTGAGATAATAAGATCGAGACTGAAAATATTAAAATTTTCCACTTTCCATTACTCTAGGACGGTTTTAAATTTTTATTTAAATTATATATATATATATATATATTATATATATATATTATATATATATATATATATATATATATATATATATATATATATATATATTATATATATATATATATATATATATAATATATATATATATATATAGCATGTGAACAAAATGGCTATTTCCATTTTCCGATAGGGGCAATAGGGGGGGGGGGCTAAAAAAATGAATTTTTTCAAAGTTTCTTAAACAATGACATGTGGGATATCGTTTGAAAGGAAATTGAGTATAGTAACTGAAAATATAAAAATTTTCCACTTTCCATTACTCTAGGACGGTTTTAAATTTTTATTTAAAATATATATATATATAGCATGTGAACAAAATGGCTATTTCCATTTTTCGATAGGGGCAATAGGGGGGGGGGTACTAAAAAAATGAATTTTTTCAAAGTTTCTTAAAATTTGATTGTATTGAGATAATAAGATGTTATATTGAGTGTAGTAACTGAAAATATTAAAAATTTCCACTTTCCATTACTCTAGGACCATTGTTAATGAATTTTTTCAAAGTTTCTTAAACAATGACATGTGGGATATCGTTTGAAAGGAAATTGAGTGTAGTAACTGAAAATATTAAAATTTTCCACTTTCCATTACTCTAGGACCATTGTTAATGAATTTTTTCAAAGTTTCTTAAAAAATGACATGTGGGATATCGTTTGAAAGGAAATTGAGTGTAGTAACTGAAAATATTAAAAATTTCCACTTTCCATTACTCTAGGACGAAACTGTATTTGCTAATAATTCTGGCTCTAATTGAGCTACGATCATTTGTAATTTATTGAACCGAGCTAACTTTTCCCTGCGAAGAAAATGGCTATTTCCATTTTCCGATTTTTACTCTAGGACCGAAGTTAATGAATTTTTTCAAAGTTTCTTAAAATTTGATTGTATTGAGATAATAAGATGTTATATCGAGTATAGTAACTGAAAATATTAATATTTTCCATTTTCCATTACTCTAGGACCATTGTTAATGAATTTTTTCAAAGTTTCTTAAACAATGACATGTGGGATATCGTTTGAAAGGAAATTGAGTGTAGTAACTGAAAATATTAAAAATTTCCACTTTCCATTACTCTAGGACCATTGTTAATGAATTTTTTCAAAGTTTCTTAAAAAATGACATGTGGGATATCGTTTGAAAGGAAATTGAGTGTAGTAACTGAAAATATTAAAAATTTCCACTTTCCATTACTCTAGGACGAAACTGTATTTGCTAATAATTCTGGCTCTAATTGAGCTACGATCATTTGTAATTTATTGAACCGGGCTAACTTTTCCCTGCGAAGAAAATGGCTATTTCCATTTTCCGATTTTTACTCTAGGACCGAAGTTAATGAATTTTTTCAAAGTTTCTTAAACAATGGCATGTGGGATATCGTTTGAAAGGGAATTGAGTGTAGTAACTGAAAATATTAAAAATTTCCACTTTCCATTACTCTAGGACGATAATTCTGGTGAGCTACGATAATTTGTAATTTATTGAACCGGGCTCTGCGAAGAAAATGGAAATAGCCATTTTCCACTTTCCATTACTCTAGGACGAAACTGTATTTGCTAATAATTCTGGCTCCTACGATAATTTGTAATTTATTGAACCGGGCTAACTTTTCCCTCCCAATCAAATGGCTATTTCCATTTTCCGATTTTTATTCTAGGACCGAAGTTAATGAATTTTTTCAAAGTTTCTTAAACAATGGCATGTGGGATATCGTTTGAAAGGGAATTGAGTGTAGTAACTGAAAATATTAAAAATTTCCACTTTCCATTAATCTAGGACCATTGTTAATGAATTTTTTCAAAATTGTTAAAATTTGATTGTATTGAGATAATAAGATCGAGTATAGTAACTGAAAATATTAAAATTTTCCATTTTCCATTACTCTAGGACGATAATTCTGGCCCCTACGATAATTTGTAATTTATTGAACCGGGCTCTGCGAAGAAAATGGATTTTCCGATTTTTACTCTAGGACCGATGTTAATGAATTTTTTCAAAGTTTCTTAAACAATGGCATGTGGGATATCGTTTGAAAGGAAATTGAGTGTAGTATTTTTTTAATTTGATTGTATTGAGATAATAAGATGTTATATACTTGGATACAGTATGAAAAAGTTTTAAGAAGGAAAAAACAAAACTTGTGGATGGAAACACTTTCCAATATTTTTTTAATTTTCAGTAGAAAATTTATTTTTTGATTAAAAAAAAAAAAAAAAAAATTTTTTTTTTTTTTTTTTTTTTTTTAATTAAAAAATAATTTTCTGCTGAAAATTATTTTTGATCTCATGGAAAAAAATACTTACTAGTAAAAAAAAGAATATATTTAAAGAGATTAGGCACCTCTATAAACATTTCATAGCATCCAGTTTCAAATCAGTTAACCCTTTAGCGTACAAACACAAATTGGAAATCTAAATTTTACAGTTACTTTTAAACCCTTTTAAGAATATAAATGAAAAAAAAAATACTATAAATGGCAAAATTAGATATTCCTCAAAATATTCCATAGCCTTTTGATTCAAAAGAGTTAACCCTTGGATGTACAGAAAGCAACCAAAAATCATATCAAAACTATACGTTCATTTTCAAAAAGTTTAAATACTTACTAGTAAAAAAAAGAATATATTTAAAGAGATTACGCACCTCTATAAACATTTCATAGCATACGCTTTCAAATCAGTTAACCCTTTGGCATACAGACACAAACTAGTAATCTAAATTTTACAGTTACTTTTAAATGCTTTTTAAGAATTTAAATGAAAAAAAAATACTATAAATGGTAAGATTAGATATTCCTCAAAATATTTCATAACCACCTGATTCAAAAGAGTTAACCCTTGGGTGTACAGAAAGCAACCAAAAATCATATCAAAATATTTATTTTTGATTCAATTTAAATTTGAACAACCGATAGATAACATAATATAGTCAACCGATAGATAATAAATAGTAAATGATGTTAAGAGATAAAAAATCATGCTAACCGATTATGTAACACTTTCCAACTTTTTCGTATAAGGAAGTTATGAATATTAAATTTAAAAAAAAAGAAAAATAATTTTTAATCATAATTAAAAAAAAAAAAAAAAAAAAAAAAAAATTTTTTTTTTTTTTATTTTTAATCAAAAAATAATTTTAATCAAAAAATTATTTTTGATCTCATGGAAAAAAATACTTACTAGTAAAAAAAAAGAATATATTTAAAGAGATAAGGCACCTCTATAAATATCTCATAGCATCCAGTTTCAAATCAGTTAACCCTTTGGACACAAATTGGAAATCTAAATTTTACAGTTACTTTTAAACCCTTTTAAGAATATAAATTTTTTAAAAAATATTATAAATGGCAAAATTAGATATTCCTCAAAATATTTCATAACCACCTGATTCAAAAGAGTTAACCCTTGGGTGTACAGAAAGCAACCAAAAATCATATCAAAACTATACGTTCATTTTCAAAAAGTTTAAATATGCACAAGTAAAAAAAAGAATATATTTAAAGAGATTAGGTACCTCTATAAACATTTCATAGCATCCAGTTTCAAATCAGTTAACCCTTTGGACACGAATTGGAAATCTAAAATTTACAGTTACTTTTAAACCCTTTTAAGAATTTAAATGAAAAATAAATATTATAAATCGCAAAATTAGATATCTCTCATAAGATTTCATAACCACCTGATTCAAAAGAGTTAACCCTTGGATGTACAGAAAGCAACCAAAAATCATATCAAAACTATACGTTCATTTTCAAAAAGTTTAAATATGCACAAGTAAAAAAAGAATATATTTAAAGAGATTAGGCACCTCTATAAACATTTCATAGCATCCGGTTTCAAATCAGTTAACCCTGTGGCGTACAGACACAAATTGGAAATCTAAATTTTACAGTTACTTTTAAACCCTTTTAAGAATATAAATGAAAAAAAATACTATAAATGGCAAGATTTAATATCTCTCAAAATATTCCATAGCCTTTTGATTCAAAAGACTTAACCCTTGGATGTACAGAAAGCAACCAAAAATCATATCAAAACTATACATTCATTTTCAAAAAGTTTAAATATGCACAAGTAAAAAAAAGAATATATTTAAAGAGATTAGGTACCTCTATAAACCTTTCATAGCATACTCTTTCAAATCAGTTAACCCTTTGGACACAAATTGGAAATCTAAATTTTACAGTTACTTTTAAACCCTTTTTAAGAATTTAAATGAAAAAAAATACTATAAATGGTAAGATTTGATATCTCTCATAAGATTTCATAGCTTCCTGATTCAAAAGAGTTAACCCTTGGGTGCAACTAAAAATCTCAAAATATTTATTTTTGATTCAATTTAAATTTGAACAACCGATAGATAACATAATATAGTCAACCGATAGATAATAAATAGTAAATGATGTTAAGAGATAAAAAATCATGCTAACCTATTATGTCCAACCAAAATATTTATTTTGAATAAAATAAAACTTTAACGGTGGCCTCTAAAAAATGCATTAATTCAATAGAGATAACTGATTTTAGCATATAATAATCCTTTGAAAAAAATCCGCAAAGAATGACAAACAAGCATAGCTGTCATTTTCGAAGCATCAATAGTTGAAGAAATAATGAATAACTTGTGATTAATATCGTAGTCAAATTAAAAAAAAAAAAAAAAAAAAAAAAAAAAAATTTTTTTTTTTTTTAATATTCATAACTTCCTTATACGAAAAAAAATGATTTGAATTTATAATATTTTTTTTCGTATAAGGAAGTTATGAATATTCATAACTTTAATTATCCGTGGATTTATGAAATGTTTTCCGCATTAATAAATCTCTTTTGTATGTGAATCACATACAAAAAATATTTAAATACCTGTTTTGTATAAGGAAGTTATGAATATTAAATAATAAAAAGGGATAAAAATTTTGTATAAAAAAATATATTATAAATTCAAATCATTTTTTTTCGTATAAGGAAGTTATGAATATTATATTAAAAAAAAAATGAAAAATAATTTTAAATCATAAGTAAAAAAAAAAAAAAAAAATTTTTTTTTTTTTTTTACTTATGATTTAAAATTATTTTTCTTTTTTTTAAATTTAATATTCATAACTTCCTTATACGAAAAAAAAATATAAATTCAAATCATTTTTGAAAAAGGATTTGAATTTATATTTTTTTTCGTATAAGGAACCAAAACTTTCTTCTATCTCATACATGTTAATACTTCAAAATTCGCACTGCCAAAATTAAATGGATGCATCTCATGAGGATTCTAACGATATGAAATTCCGTGCTCTTGAGAATCGTCTAAATTCAGCAAAATGCTGCCTCCTAATCAGCAACAATTTATGTCTGTCTGAAGTTTGTCCGTACATTAGTTTTTTTGAGATAGAGCAATAGCGAAAATTT
Organism: Maratus speciosus; assembly: GCA_963932465.1. Lineage (NCBI taxonomy): Eukaryota > Metazoa > Arthropoda > Arachnida > Araneae > Salticidae > Maratus > Maratus speciosus. The sequence goes on along the minus strand of OZ010787.1, from coordinate 337,207,645 downwards.
CTGCATAGCACCTATTGGGTGACCAAAACCTAATTAACAACAACTTGTCATCTGAAGTTAGATGAAAATTGGTCCATTAGTTCTATTGATAGAGCTATTGGGGTGGAAAAGGCAGCAGAGAAGCGCCACCTGTTGGGCGACCTAATCAGTCATATCAAGGACTAACTTAATCTGAATCCGTGCATTAGTTCTTAAGACCTGCAAAATTCATCATAACCTTTTGGGCAACGTCATCAATTCATATCAAGAACTAACTGAATATCAATTTTTATCCGTGCATTAGTTTTTGAGATAGAGCTATTGCGAAAATCGTGAAAAATGCAGCGCCACCTGTTGAGCGACCAAAAGCTAATCAGCATCAATTTGACACTAACTGAATATCAATTTTTATTAAATTCCGTGCATTAGTTCTTGAGCGCCCACAAAATTTGTGACAGACATTTTGAAAAAACATGTTTTTTGGACCCACCGGAATTCGAAAATTTTCATGATACTTTCTTCTTGTAAAGATAGAAGAAAATGATTTGAACTATTTTTTTTAGTAGAAGGAAGTTATAAATATTTATAACTTCCTTCTACTAAAAAAAGGATTTGACTATTTTTTAGTAGAAGGAAGTTATAAATATTCATAACTTTAATTATCCGTGGATTTATGAAATGTTTTCCGCATTAATAAATCTCTTTTGTATGTGATTCACATAAAAAAAATACCTGTTTTGTATAAGGAAGTTATGAATATTAAATAATAAAAAGGGATAAAAATTTTGTATAAAAAATATTTAAACACCTGTTTCGTATAAGGAAGTTATAAATAAAAAAAAAAAAAAAAAAAAAAAAAAATTTTTTTTTTTTTTTTTTTTTTTTTTTACAAAACATTTAACTATAATTATATTTAAAAAAAATGTAGAAAAGTGTCAATGCACAAGATCTTAAAACTGTTTTTCCAATTTATAATGGTAAAAATGTACTCAAAAAGTACTTTCACATGCTATACTACTAACAAAAATGCAGCTCCCCACCTTTGCCCTATGGTTAGTAAAAATCGGAAAATGGAAAGGCCTACTTGAATATATTACGATAGGGCCAGAATTATAAGCAAATGAAATTTGAGGTACTCACATGCTATACTACTAAAAAAAATGCAGCTCCCCACCCTATGGTTAGTAAAAATCGGAAAATAGATAGGCCTACTTGAATATATTACGATAAGGCCAGAATTATAAGCAAATGAGGTACCAAAAATATCCTAGACCTCGCTATAAAATGGCTATTTCCGTTTTCCGATACCAGGACACCTCAAAAAATGCATTTTTCAAAATTTCTTAAACATGTCGTTTTTAAAATTTACATTTAACCTGAAAATAGCAATATTTTTTAAAAATGCCTCGGAGGTAGGTCAAAAATAGTCCTAAAAAAATGTGCAATGTCGAAACTGCAATAGTTGCTTAATGTTTAACTCAAGATTTTTTTAACCTTGCTTTTTAAATTCGTAAATGGAAGAATTTTGAAATTGGCAGCTGATTCAGCTACCTTTTTGAGGGGCTGTACTGTAAGGCAGATGTTACAATTTCTTGAAATATTTTTTAAGTATGGGTAACTTTTGACAATATCATTTGTATTCATGGTCATTAAAAATAAATTGAGTATAATGGTAAAAGTTCCAAAATATAATTTTATTCTTGGGCAATGCACAATTGTTTAGATTACTATTGATTGCCTTTTCCTCTGCTTGGTAGGAATGCACCTAAAAACTGTTACCATGTAACATAGGGTACAGTAGGCTTAAGGAGGGGAAAAAAAGCCCTTTTTAGAAATTTATTCTAAAAAGGGCACCATTAGTCAGAAAGTTTAGGAACCACTGTTTTAAACAATAAACACACTCTTAAATGGTATAATCAGCTCATAATGTAACAGATTTTTTTTTTTTTTAACAAAATACAGGTGAAATAATATTTAATGCTAATACCCAGTGTCCCAAAATGATAGAATCTTAAATAAAATCTTAAGTCAAAATGCAATATTTCACCTTGATTCAATCATAAAATTCACAGTGTTAATAAACAATTGCTGTTCATTTATACAAATACGTCACTTCGTTTTGAAATGGAGGAGCCAATAATTATTAGAGTTGAAAGTAGAAGTAGCAACCCCTTGGTTTGATCTTAAGCAAAGAAAATTATATATTAACTGCAGTTCCATTTATTTTATTACATCACTTTGTTCTCATACATCATTTTCATTTTTAAATGCATAGAGATGGACAGTTGAAGTAGCAGTGTTTCAGATTAAATTTGCATAAAGGAAAATATTTAACTGCCATACCATTAATTTCAATACCTTACTTTGCTCAAGTTTTCAGGATATTTAACCTTATATTGAGAATATCTTATGATAAGGGATCCGATCGTTACATACTTGATTATTTTTACACAGGATTTCTATGGATTACCTGATAATGGATGGGTAGTAATTGGATGTTGGGTATATAATTTTTGCATGATCAAAATCTATTCTGATTACACGTGGGAGAGCTGTAGATTGATGACAAAATTTTATATCTGCTTTATGCTCTTAGAAAGGAAACCGGTCAGATCAAATACAACGATCCTATATAATAGTTCATCACCATTTTTATATAAAATTGCAGCTTACAAATTTTACGTTACATGAGCTTTAAAAGTATGTTCAAATAAATATTTAGAAAAGAGCTTAATACTATTAGAGATATCGCTGAAGAAAACTGTTTTTCAATAATCCTCATTAATAAACTTGTCTATGAATTCCATTTTCATGAAAATATCAAGAAAGTAAACCATAAAGAAATGATATACAAAAATGTTAACTATTTTCCTAGTCTGTACAAGAAGTTAAGATTTCCTCTACTGAAAGACAATATAAATTTAATAGCCTTTCCACCAAGAAAATTAAAAGAGTTAATTTGTACAAAAATAGATCCAACATCGAAAGATGTTTAAGAAATGTTTATAGGGAACTGATCATATCAAATAACGCGATCCCATATAATAGTTCATCACCATTTTTATATAAAATTGCACCTTACAAATTTTACATTAGACGAGCTTTTAAAGTATGTTCAGATAAATATTTAGAAAAAGAACTTAATACCATTAGGGCTATCGCTGAAGAAAATGGCTTTTTAACAATCCTCATTATTAAACTTATCTATGAATTCAGTTTTCATAAAAATATCAAGAAAGTAAACCATAAAAAATTATATACAAAAATTTTAACTATTTTCCTGGTCTGTATGAGAAGTTAAGATATGCTCTACTGAAACACAATATAAATTTAATAGCCTGTCCACCAAGAAATTTAAAAGAGTTCATTTGTACGAAAATAGATTCAGCACCAAATGATGAATTAGCTGGTGTATATGCTATTCCTTTTAGAACTGGTAGCAACAGAATAATGGAATACATAAGAATGACAAAAAGAAAACTCAAAGAAGGAATCAAAGAGCATAAAGCAGATATAAAATTTTGTTGTAATTACACATCTCTCTCATGTTTAAGTTTTAATCAGAATATCACAATAGTTTATGATCAAATAAAAAAAATTATGTACCCAACATCCAATTACTATGCATCCACTATCAGAGAATCCATAGAAATTCTGTATAAAAACAATCAAGTATGTAATGACATCTAATCATACAATATCCCCAATATATGGTTAAATATCCTGAAAATATATCCTGAAAACTTGAGCAAAGTGACATATTAAAATTAATGGTACAGCAGTTAAATATTTTTCTCTATGCAAATTTAATGTGAAACCCTGCTACTTCGACTGTCCAGCTATGCATTTAAAAATGAAAGTGACATGTGGGAACAAAGTGATGTAATAAAATAAATGAAACTGCAATTAATATATATTTTTCTCTACTTAAGTTCAATCCAAGGAACTGCTACTTCTATTTTCAAGTCTAATAATTATTGGCTATCCCATTTCAAAACGAAGTGACTTATTTGTATAAATGAACAGCAATTAGTTATTAAAATATTCTCTGATGATGGCCTCAGGAAATGCAGGCTGAAAGTACTAAGAAGTTTTAAATAAAATTTATATTTTTAACTTGTAACATCTATTTTATTATTTTAGTTGCCATTTAAGTAAAACAGTGAGCTTTTTAAAGTTCATTTTGTGTATTTTATGATAGAAACATATTTAAAATTAACATAACATTGACAAATTACATACAATTCAATGTCCAATAAAATATTCATTCTTCTTAAATACTATTTTTTACATAGAATTTACATGACTGTACAAGATTTTAGTGATAATCAATGCAGTAAAAATTTCGACTTTAAATTAACTTATATTGCTACATTGTTTGTCACCCATGTCCATATACATTCCAAAATATTGTTACTCACACTTTTTCTGTATTATTTAAATCAGCAAAATATATTAACCACTCTTCATTAAAAATGTCATTTTTGTGAAACCACTTCAAATTTGAACATACAAAGTGACAAGTTGCATTATATTGTTTGAACTCAAGATGAATCATCCAGCATTTTGTAAAAGAGGAAATCATCATCAACCATTTTCAATCCACTGCTGGATGTAGGTCTCTCCCAGATTTTTCCAATGTTTCCTGTCTAGTGCTTTAGTCATCCAATTAACACTGGCTATTTCTAGAAAACAAGCAGGATTCCGAAGTGGATTCAGCACAATGGATCATATCCAAATGGTAAGGGAACTCATAGAAAAACATAAGGAATATAATTTACCTCTCTGCCTTGCCTTTATTGATTATGAAAAAGCATTTGATTCAGTTTACACATCAGCAGTAGTAGAATCTCTGGAGGACATTGGTATATACAAACCTTACATCAATATCGTAAAGAAGATTTACAAGAAATCAACAGCAACCATCCACTTGGACAAAGGAAAAGCAAAGATCAAACTTGAAAGAGGGGTAAGACAAGGAGACACCATTTCACCTAAGCGTTTTACTGCTGTCTTAGAAAATATTTTCAAGAAGCTGGATTGGGAAAACAAAGGGATTAGAATAAATGGGGAATATTTAACTCATCTCCGATTCGCTGAAGACATTTTAATTTTCAGTAACAGTCCTGAAGAATTCAAAAGCTAGCATTAATGTGGGATTAAAAATAAACTTGGAAAAGACTAAGGTGATGTTCAATTCATTTGCATCAAAAAAGAAAATCGTCTACAGCACTGAAATTAAAGAAATGCAAAGTTATGAGTACCTTGGGCAGGAAATATCATCGGATAATAGTATCATTAATGAAATCAATAGAAGAATAAGAAACGGATGGAGTGCTTTTGGGAAGAACAATATTATTCTGAAGAATAAAAAGGGAAATATTTCCTTTTAATTTTTAGCATTCAAGCGTTCCCTTACAAAGTCTACTCTTGTCTTACAATGCAAATTTAATCTTGTCCAAAATAGTTATACTCTATCATTTTGTTGATTTTTAGACTAAGCTAATTCCCTCCTATACAGTTGTTTCAATAGTATTTCTATTTATATGGATCCATTTATTTAATTTTTTTTTTCATCTTTTCATTTTCATAATCATAGCATGTAAAAAATGTATTAAACTGTATGCTTGAACAAACAAATTTTTGGACAAGCTGATACAATCATATCACCTATAAGCAGTGGTGGCTCCTCTATTAGCATGCAAGAGTACATGAAACCACAAAGAAAAATGAAAAAAAAATGTAGTAACACATTTCCAAATTATTTAATCATTGCTTCTTTCATACCCGCCCTCCCATCCTCTTAGATATGGCAAAGACAACTTGTTATTGTAATAGTGCAAAATTTTAAAGTTTTCAATGCTTAGTTCCCAGTTCTAGTGTCCAGACTCCGCTTCCAACTTACTTGCATTTTATGCATAAATACCAAGAAATTCATGAAGCTGATTTTGAAATGTGACTTGTAATACAATACAACAGTTGACTCACCATATCCCCCTGCACTCTCTCTCAAAAAGGTGCCGTTGATTGATGTTACTCTTCATTCACCCAAACCCTGTTTTTATTTTTATGAGGATTGGCAAATTATTTCCCATCTCAGGTAAATACCACAGTAAAAATGGTATTTACCGTACTGGAAAATATTCAGTTTGTACCAACTGCAAAAAACTTACTTTAAGAGGCTGAATCAAGTAACTGAGTATTTGAATAGGGCTTTAGGAAGTTACAGCAACAGTTAATAGCATGTTTCAACAAAAATAAATTGAAAACTCTGTAAATTGCTAAAAAAATAAATGAAATTCTATATGTTAACCCTTTCAGGGGCAAGGTACTTGTATTCGTAAAATGTTGAAATAATTGAATGACACCAGTATTAACAAGAAAATTTATTTGTAAACAAGTACAAGTATATTTTCGCATACTTAATAAAAGTGAAATTTTCATAAAAAAAAATCGGGTGCCAATGTGGCACTTAGGGATTAAAATTATGTGATGCCGTAGCGGCATCACCACCTTAAGAGATAATTTTGTAATTGCCATGTTGCAAAACTGTAAGAAGAGGAGCATGGCTGATATATTACGCTAAAATATATTTAAATACAAAGGTAAAATGAAAAAAACTTTGGTAAAGACATTAAACTTAATGTTCAAAATTTCTAACTTCTTTTCTTAATATGAAATCTAATTGTAAAGCTAAGTTTCATCTTTGACAGTGATTGATGTAATGAATACTTAAAATCATAAAAAGTTTCAGTTAAAATAAATATTAAATGATTTAAAAAAAAAACCATAAATAGCAATTATCTTTTCCCAATGTGACAAATATTAGATTAAGTTGATTCCTTCAAGTAAACAGATTATTTTTAGCAATACATTTTAATCAACTTACTCCATATTTGACAGTTATTAGATGTAGATCATATAAATCAGATTACATAATTATAATAAAAGATAATTTCACATTGTCACAGTAAGTATTTGAAAGGACATAAATCTTAAAGTCTCTCTAGCTGACATTTATTAAAATATAAGCCATCATTAATGCCAAGGTTGCTAATTACACTTTAGTGGTGCAATCAAGATGATGCAAGACATGTGTAATCTCAGAAAACCCATCATTAAAAATAGTTTTAACCAATAAAAAAGTTTCTCCCTATTATGACAAATCTGCCCTCTTGTAGAAATAATGTGAATTACCCCTTTTATATACCCAGGAGCAAGTTTTTTCTGTGGCTTCTTACCATCATATCATGCATTGTTAAACTAACATATGTCACTCAACTGAGCATTTTTCAGGAGTATTTGTGACTACTATGCCATCCAGCTGAACCTTGTTTCCCAAAGGAGTCATGTATAAAAAGGATAATAAACCAGGTCCCAACTCTCCTTCGTATTTACTCTGTTTTTAATCGGCCACAAACACTCCTATGTACCTCTAAATTCCACGAAAGGCCATGTGAGGAAGAGAGCAGGATGCAATCCTTACATGTATATTAAGAATAAGAATTTCACTGTCAAGGTTTTATATTTTAACTAACTGAGCTTTCTGACGTTGCCCAGACCCATGATAATAACTCAAAATATATCTCAAATCAGTAAGTCATTGTTGAATCATTTTATATTTTTTAATGAAAATCTTTCCAAACAAATCTAATTGTGGTAGTGGAAGGAGGGGGAGGGGGGGTATTGCCTTCGGTAGTGTACACTAGGGTGAGCCAAAAAAAACTTTTTTCCGATTTTCGATGATGGGTAGTGCAGAAAAGTTACCACTGGTGGCACTAAGTTCATATAGCAAAATTGAGATTTTTTGGACAATTCCTTGATTTGCCGCAAATGGCTTGAAGTTTTGCTCAAATGCTGATTTTTGAAATATTTTAGCAGAAATTTTAATAATGTTAAATTAAATTTATTTTAGCTGAATTTACTTGAGATGTCATGATTAGTGTACTGAATGTTTAAATAATCTCCAATTATGTATTATTTAACATTTTTGTGCATTTTGAATTATGCGATTTTTATAGCCTTTTCGTGTATAAGTGAGCAAAAGTTGTAAGTATTGTTTGGTTCGTTCGGCGGTTTCTCTTTTTCATCTTTATTATGGTCCTCGCTCTTTCTTCTGTTTTTCAATGCGTTCAGAGTCGCATATTTGTATAATGGACCACAGCATGTCTTGGCAGCAATTTTGCAAGGAGAGGAGAGTGTAAAGCAGAAACCAATGAAAATGCAATCAGTCATCACAAGGAAGGAAATAGGAGATGGGAGAAACTGCTAGATGGAATGTTAATTATTTTTCTGCTCTAAAAGACAGATATTCTCAGAAGATTCAAATTCTGGGAACTTTGAAGCAGGCAGTTTGTCTGAATCAGAATTTGAACCAGGGCCTTCAAAAGCAGACACCACCAAATGCATATCCTTTTCTCAAACAGTGTTCGCTGCATTTAGAACTGGTGTATCATACTGTAAATTGCATTAAGAGCTTCATCTGTGCTTCAGGACGCAGAAATTGTGACAACAGGGAATAAGGATCTCGTCATTCCAAAAAGCTAGTCAGGAGACAGAAAAAGAAACTTGGAAAGAAGATACAGCAGGAGAAATAAAAAGTACAAGCATATTTTTTGATAGTAGAAAAAATAAACTGATCTTCATAAAAAAAATAAGGGGGACAAGCGGTACCATCGAGAGAAAGATGAAACAAATATCACCATGTTGTCAAATGTAATTTGGAATACTTCGGTCACTTGACACTCCTTCTGGTCATTGCGAGGAAACAGCAAAATAATTATATACTTTTTTAAGTTAGAATAAAGCCTGCTTTAGAAAAAAATAAGAACTGTAACATTTGATATGTATTATTCATATGAACGAGCTTCCCCTACGACACCAACTGTTTAAAATAGATGGTAGAACCACTGAGATTTTTACAAACCTAAATGGAGCTAGATTAACAGAGTACTGAAATCTTCAGCCTTTTGTATTTCTGATGTCTATGAAACAGGGATAGGCTCATGGAAAGTGACACGTACATATTCGCATGCCATTAGTGATATGTGGTTCGTCTTTCGAGGGTGCCGCTTGTCCCTTTTTTTCTATGAAGACCGTTTTATCTTTTCTACCATCAAAAAATATGTTTGTAATTTTTCTTCCTCAGAGATCTTCCTCCTCCTGTATCTTCTTTCTAAGTTTCTTTTTCTGTCTCCTAACCTCGTCTTTATCGATGACGAAATCCTTATTCCCTGTTTTTATATTTCCTGCATCCTGCAGCACAGATGGAGCTCAACGCAATTTACATAAATGATATACCTGTTCTAAATGCAGCTAATGCCGGTAAGAAAAGGAAATGTGTTTGGGAGTGCCTGCTTTTGAAGGCCCTGGTTCAAATTCTGATTCAGACGAACTGCCTGCTTAAAATTTCCACTACTTGAATTTTCTGAGAATATCTCTATTTTAGAGCAGAAAAAGAATTAGCATTCCATCTTGCAGTTTCCTCCCTCATCTTCATGATGGCCGATTGCATTTTCATTGGTTTCTGCTCCACATTATTCTCTCCTTGTATATTTGCATAGCTGCCAACTTATACGGATTTTTGCTACCACTAAAATTTAATAGAAATTTCTGCCTTATTTAATTATCAACAATGACTTGAAATCGGCGATTCAATTAGGCAAAATTTGCTATTAAATGTTAGTGGTAGCAAAAATCCGTACAAGTTGGCAGCTATGTATTTGCTGTCAAGAGATGCTGTGGTATGTCATTACAAATATGTGACTGAACGCATCAAAAAACAGAAGGAAGAGCATGGAACATAATAAAGACAAAAGAAAGAAACCAATGAGCGAACCAAACAATACTTATAGTTTTTGCTGACTTATACGCAAAAAGGTTATAAAAAGTTGTTTAATTCAAAATACACAGAACTATTGAATAACACATAAGCAGAGCTTATTTAAACATTTCGTACTCTAAACATGACATTTCAAGTAAATTCAGCTAAAATAAATTTAACATTTTTAAAAATTTTGCTAAAAAATTTCAAAAATCAGCATTTGAGCTAAACTTCAAGCCATTTGCGGCAAATCAATGAATTGTCCAAAAAATCTCATTTTTTTTATGAACTTAGTGCCACAAGTGGCAACTTTTCTGAACTACCCATGATCGAAAATCGAAAAAAAAAAAAAAAAAAAAATTCTGCCCACCCTAGTGTACACCCTTAAATTTATATGATTTTATATTTTTAAATGATATTATTAATCATTTTTATTTGCATATTGATAACCAATTTAAAAAAATACAATTGGTCTATGGGACATTTACATTTAACCAGTTTGCTGGCAGTACAGAGTTCCCAGCATCATGGAAGGTCAGAGTATTTCAAAGTAGTCAGGGAAATTTCAAAATATATAGGAAAAGTTGGGGAATTTACACATATTTACTAAAAAGTCTTGGATAAAAAATGAACAATAACGTAAAATTCATCTAATAGTCTCGAGGAAAAAAATCAAGAAATTCATCAAATGATCGCAAAAGGAAAAATTTGAAGAACGGTCGCAGAAAAAAATTGCTAATTTTGGCAAAGGATTGCAAAAAATAAGTAGCAAATTTCGTTATATGGCCATTTGGTCAGGGAATTTTTTGAGATTTGGCCATGGAAAGTCAGGGAATTTGCCAGTCATGTTTTGCTGGGAACCCTGCGGTATGTATAAGGAATTATTGCTTTTACTCCTGACTTATCTTGGGACAAACATTGAAGTGGTTAAAGAATTAAGTGCAAATACAGGACTCATGTAATTCTGCAACAATTCTGTGAATTGTTCATATTTCAAGAATAGTCCAATTTTTGGGAGAGTGTTAAAATAGAAAATGTACTTTATTTTATCCTCCATAGATGTTGCTGTGCCGATGTATTTTTCTCACTGTGTTTGTGTCTCATTAATGTGTAAAATATGCTCATGCTGTAATTTCTCTCTTAAAACGTAATGCAATATATTCTTTCTTTTCTCACATTGTATCATTGTGCAATGTTAGCGTTATGGTGTTTACTTACCTACATCCTAAAAACACCAAAATTGGTCTCTGGGGAATCTGAAAATCCAAGGAAACATCAACATATATACATGCATACATACAGAATCGTTGTAAAATAGAAAAAGTGGATTCTATAGATCTCAAAATGTAAAGATATACTAAAAGTGCATAATCAGTTTTTTATCCTGATTACATTACTTTCCACAACAAATCAAAGAACAAAGCAAACAGCAACAAATACAGGATGGTTAAAATTAAACTGATGGTACTCAGAGCGTCATAACTCCGATTCTGCTGAACAGATCCGAATGAAACTTCAGATGTATGTTATGTAGATCATGCGGCCAAGGTTTTCATAAAAAAAAGTTTCAAATTTCATCACCGGGTGGCGTTTTAACAATGTTAAATGAAAGATAATTCAAAAATCAAAGAATAACGGAATATTTTATTTATTTATACACCTGTGTGCTCTTTGTGCATACCTTGTCAGTCACCAATATGCTGAAAGTATACCACCACGTTATCAATGGCCGCACGCAACATATCAGTAGGAATGAGGGAGACATGGCGTATGATGCTAGCTTTCAAGTCCACTGAATTAATTACATGTCCTTGATAAACATGATCTTTGAGAAAACCTCACAGCCAGAAGTCACAAGGGTTCAGATCTGGTGACCTTGCTGGCCAGGAAATCGGGAAAGTAAGTGAGATGACACGTTCATCAGAGACATTGGCTTGAACTGCATTCTTTACTCATCTCACCGTATGAGCAGAAACTCCATCTTGCATGAATATTGTGGTAGTCAAACAGCCTCTTTGTTTTAATGCTGGGACAACATGATTCTCCAGGAGTCTGCTATATCGGTCACCTGTTATTGTACGCCTAACAAACCCGTTCATTGTGACTTCCTCGATAAAATATGGGCCCAAAATAAAATTCACCATGAATGTGAATCCACACCAAGCCATGACATATGGGGAATGTAGCGGCTGTTGTTGCACGTCATGAGGATTGGTGGAACCCCATATGTGGCAGTTCTGTGTGTTCACAGCACCATCTAAGTGAAAATGAGCCTCGTTTGTCCATAAGATATGCGATGGCCAGTATCCATCCACTTGCATCCTCTCCAGAAAACGCAATGCAAAATCAAGACATGCAGAGTGATCTTGCAGTTTCAACTGTTATGTGATATGCATCTTGTAAGGGTAGGGCTTCAAAATGTTGCTTAAAATCATGCGCACATTTGCCCATGGAATGTCCAATGCTCATGCTATTGAGTGGCCACTTACAGTAGCATTTGAAGAATTTGCAAATGATTCTCCTGTTGCAATTGCAACTTCCTCTACAATCGCCGGCTAAGTTGCATGTCGTCTTTTTCCCTGTGTAACATACAGAGAGCTAGTTTTTTTCAAACGTACGCATCGTGCATTTAACTGCATTTATGGACATGGGCCTTCTCTTTAAGTTTTTCATCTGTCGATAATCACAGAGGGCTGCCGAAGCATTGCTCTCATTTTGATAAAGTTTTACAATCAAGGAGCGTTTCTTCTTGTTCAGCGGCATGTTCACTGCGAGCGAATTATTTCTTTGAACCATAAGTACCACTTTTATAGCAAAATTGCACTAGCTGCTCATTTGCATATGGTTTTAGCAGTACATTTCATAATAATATAGCATAAATTTCAAACTTTTTTTTTTTACGAAAACCTCGGCCGCATGATCTACATCACATATATCTCAAGTTTTATTCGGATGCGTTCAGTAGAACCAGAGCTATGAGCCTCTGAGTGCCATCAGTGTAATTTTAACCGCCCTGTATATATGCATAACATAAACTTTTCAATATATAAATATAGAAGAAAAATTTCAAACACAAATACTACCGACAATACAAGAGCAATAAAAACAATACACAAACATCGGTAGTTCTTCATGATCGTACTCGTCCATAACAAAAGAAAAAGTCAATGAATCTTTGTCGACCATCATTTCAAGTAGAAATAAAGTCTGATCCAAAGTTTTTCAGAAAAAAAATAAAGTCCTTTAAAATAAAGCATAGTATTTATGTAATTTAACCTCGTCCACATGCTCCAGTCAAAAAAAAAAAAAAAAAAAAAAAAAAAAAAAACACAATTTCGCTAGAGCTCATCATTTAAAATGTTATTTTCAATACTTGACTGAATTCACCCCCCTTCCCCCCCCCCCAAAAAAAAGCACATGGAATTCAGTAAAAATAAAATTTTGATAAACACTGGCTCAAGAAAAAAAAAAAAAAAGCACAAACTTAATAGATGAAAAAAAGATTAATACACAGTGTTATTTTAATAATTGTTTTGCCGGCAGAATTCCCCCCAAAGAATAAAACACTTTGGATTCGCCACATAGGAAAAAGAGGTATGCAAAGTAAAAACACACATAAAAAGGAGTAATCTGAGATGCATACTAAACCACTAGAGCTATTAGACAATACTATCTTCTAAGTCTTGAACGTATAACTAAGTTATACCGATAAGGAGAGGAAAATAAAAATTAAATTAAGATCAGTTGTTTATATTAGCTGTGTGTTTTATGAGTTTCGGCTAGGAAATCTCAGTGAGCCAGCTTGTTACATTTTTGTACAGCTTTTCATATGCTCTGTAGCTGTGGACGTGGAGATAGGGTCGTCGTGTTGATCTACATTTTGAACTTGATACCTTTCATTGTGTTGTACGGGATAACATTATATCGGCCGAAAATTTTGGATTGAACTTCTAAAGCAGAACGGAATTGTGTTTCTTGAATCGCAACAAGGTCATCAATGTTATATTTTGTGGAAGATTTTCTTTTGTTTTTTATCATATTGAGTGCGGAAGAGTTCTTGCTGTTTTAAAATGTTGGTTTTTGCTGCATCTTGTAGTTGTTTTTTATGATCCATTACTAACTCAATATGCTCAGCTTCTAACAATTGGATAATAGGGTGGGCCGAAAAAAACTTTTTTTCAATTTTCAATGATGGGTAGTGCGGAAAAGTTGACACTGGCTGCACTAAATTCACACAAAAAATTCGAATTTTTTTGGGCAATTCCTCCATTTGCCGCAAATGGCTTGAAGTTTTGCTCAAATGCTGATTTTTGAACTTTTTTTTTAAAATGTTAAATTAAATTTATTTTAGCTGAATTTACTGGAAATGTCATGTTTAGTGTACGAAATGTTGAAATAAGCTCTGATTATATAATATTTAAAGTTCTGCGTATTTTGAATTAGGCAAGTTTTATAGCCTTTTTGCGTATAAGTGAGTAAAAATTGTAAGTATTGTTCGATTTGTTCGTTGGTTTCTCTCTTTTGTCTTTATAAAGTTCCTCGCTCTTCCTTCTGTTTTTTTATGCGTCTCGAGCCAGATATTTGGATGACGGGACTACAGCATGTTTTGACAGCAATTCTGGAAGGAGAAGAGAATGTGGAGCAGAAACCAATGAAAACGCAATCAGTCATCATGGGGGTGAGAAAGGAAATAGGAGATGGGAGAAACTGCGAGATGAAATGTTAATTATTTTTATGCTCTAAAATATAGATATTGTCAGAAGATTCAAATAGTGGGAACTTTGAAGCAGGTAGTTCATCTGAATCAGAATTCGAACCAGGACTTTCAAAAGCTGACACTCCCAAATGTGTATCCCTTTCTCACACAGTGTTCAACGCATTTAGATCTGGTATATCATTTAGGTAAATTGTGTTAAGAGCTTCATCTGTGCTTCAGGGTGCAGGAATTGGGACAACAGGGAATAAGAATCTCATCATCGATAAAGGCAAGGTCAGGAGACAGAAAAAGAAACTCTGAAATAAGATACGGTAGGAGGAAGATCTTGGAGGAGGAAAAATTACAAACATATTTTTTAATAGTAGCAAAAATAAAACAATATTCATAGAAAAAAAAGGGACAAGCGGCACCGCCGAGAGAAAGACGAAACAAATATCAGCTTATTCTCTCAACGTGGTTCGGAATATATGGGTGTCACTTGACAGCTCCATGTGGTCAATGTGGAGAAATAGCAAAATAATTACATAATTTTCTAAGCCAGAATAAAGCCTGCTTTGGAAAAATTAAGGAGAGAACTGAAACTGGGCGGGGCTCTGCCAAAAAACACATCTAAAATTATATATATTATAGAAATCGCAATGGTTTTAAAATTTTGTTCACGCATCCCCTGTCCTCCTTCTGGAATTTCAACTCCAGGTGTGAGAAAGGTTCATAATATGAAAGAGTGGTCAAAGAGATTTCCTATGATATATCACATGTGGGGTTCGGTAAAAATTTGAATACTGCATACACGTGACTCTACTCTCGCACCCTCTGAATACACCCAGAATTAACCATCCTCTCTTTGAAATTTTCATATTCAATAAATAATATGTATCGGAGGAATCCGTGAAAATATCACATGTAAAATGATAATTTTTCTAGTACTTGCTACAGTTTAAAAAAAATTTCGTGCACCCCCTCCCCCCCCCTCTCTGAAATTCAACTCCAGGTGGGAGAAAGGTTCATAATATGAAAGACTGGTCAAAGGGCTTTCCAATTATATATAACTAGAGGATTCTATAAAACTTTGAAACTTGCACCCCCGTGGGTCTACTCTTGCTCCCCCCTTAATATACCCGAAATTCACCAACCTTTCTCCTTGAAAGTTTTACATATAATAATTAAAATTTATTGGAGGCCTTTGTAAAAAAAAACACACATTTAAAATGATAATTATTGTAGAAATCGCTACAGTTTTAAAAATTTCTTTGTGCACTCCCTCTGCCCCCCCCCCTTCCCCCTCCCCATGAAATTCAACTCCGAGTGAGAGAAAGATTCATAATATGAAAGAGTGGTCAAAGGACTTTCCGGTGATATATCACAAAAGAGGTTCGATAAAAGTTTGAAAATTGTACGCCCGTGGGTCCCCTCTCGCGCCCCCTGAATACACCCGGAATTCACCAACCTCTTTCTTTGATATTTTTATATTTAATAAATAACATTATCGAAGGGCTTTGTCAAAAAACCACATCTAAAATGATAATTATTGTAGAAATTGTTACCGTTCTAAAAATTTGTTCATACATACCCTCCTCCCCCACACCCTGAAATTCAACTCCGGGTGGGAGAAAGGTACATAATATGAAAGATTTGTCAAAGGACTTACCGGTGATATATCACTTGAGGGGTTCGATAAAAGTTTGAAAATAGCATCCCCATGGGTCCGCTCTCATGCCCCCTGAATACTCCCAGAATTTGCCAACCTCTTTTTTTTTATATTTTTATATTTAATAAATAATATTATCGAAGAGCTTCATCAAAACACCACATCTGAAATGATAATTATTGTAGAAATAGCTATGGTTTTTTAAAATTTTTTGCACATACCCTCCTCCGCCTGCACCCTGAAATTCAAGTCCGGGTGGGAGAAAGGTTTATAATATGAAAGAGGGGTCAAAGAGATTTCTGATGATATATCACATGAGAAATTCGATAAAACTTCGAAACTTGCACCCTCGTGGGTCTAATCTCGCTCCCTCTGAATACACCTGGAACTCACCAACCTTTCTCTTTCAAATTTTTATATTTCATAAATAGTATTATCGGAGGCCTTCGTCAAAAAACCACATCCAAAGTGGTAACTATTGTAGAAATCACTACAGTTTAAAAAATTTGTTTGCACACTCCCTCCCCCCTCTGAAACTCAGCTCTGGGTAGGAGAAAGGTTCATAATATGAAAGAGTGGTTCAAGAGCTTTCCAATGATGTATCACTTGAGGGGTTTGGTAAAAATTTCAAAATTGACCCCCTCACACACACACATAGTGGGTTCACTCTCGCACCCCCGGAAATCACCAACCTCTCTCTTTGAAATTTTTATATTTAATAAATAGTATTATCGGAGGGCTTCGTCAAAAAATCACATCTAAAATGATAATTATTGTAGAAATCCTTACCGTTTTAAAAATTTGTTCGCACATACCCACCTTCCTCCGCACCCTAAAATTCCACACCGGGTGGGAGAAAGGTTCATAATATGAAAGAGTGGCCAAAGAGATTTCCGATGATATATCATGGGGGGGGTTCATAAAAGTTTGAAAATTGCACCCCTGTGGGTCTACTCTCATGCCCCTTCAATACTCCCAGAATTCCCCAGCCCTTATTTTTATATTTAATAAATATTATTTTTCTGAGGGCTCCATCCAAAAACCCATTTAAATGATAATTATTCTAGATATCGCTACAGTTTTAAAAATTTGTCTGCGCACCCCCCCCTCCCCCCTGCATCCTGAAATTCAACTGCAGGTGGGAGAAAGACTCATAATTTGAAAGAGTGGTCAAAGAGATTTACGATGATATATCACATGACGTGTTTGGTAAGACTTTGAAAATTGTCCCTCCCCTGTGGGTCCATTCTTGCACCTCCCGAAACTCTCCAATCTCTCTCTGAATTTTTTTGTATTTAATACATAATTTTTATCAGAGGGCTCCATCATTTCACTGCTCATTGTCATGCCTATCTCTCTTTCCAGCTCTCCCCTCGATATCTGTTCTCAGCCCTTCTTGACCGAGAACGCGAAAGCAGTTTTCTTGACAATCGAGAGTAACATATTGAGAATAGTCGAAAATTGATGACTCATTCTAGGCCTAAGTTAGAATCGAGAAGAGGTATCTCGAGGTAACCGAGAAGTTTGCATCGGGAAGAGATATCTCGAAGTAAGAAAGAAGTTAGAGAAATTAATGAGCATATTCCATCTACATCATGATTACGTAGTCTGGGCTGGCTAAGAACTTCTAGCGTAAAGAAGGGAAGTCACTTTAACGAATGTGATGTAAATCCGCGCTAGAAAAACAGTAATAAAGTCCTTTCTTATGAGTTAGATGTTCTTTGGGTATTTATTTAGCTTTCAGTGTCAGATTGACATTTACTGCGTTTTTGGTTTAAGTCATAGTTTCTCAAAGAAGGTTTAGGAGGCATGTGATTTTGTTATATACACTTAAGTTGAAAAGGGGTTTAATTCAATTTGTATGGGGCATTTTTCCATTTTTGCTTTCTTCTATCTTTACAAAATGAAAGTATTGGATTCATGAAAAATTTGTCAGTTTTTAGAATATATCTGTCAGTCTTTTATGTGACAAAAATATTTGTAACGCTCTATCTCAAGCAATAATGCATGGAATTTAATAATACTTCAGATTCAGTTATACCTAGATATAAATTGGTGTTGATTTGTTTCTTGTGCTAATAGCCCAACAGGTAACGCTGCTATATTTCAAAAACTAATGCACGGAATTTAATCAAACTTCATGGG
The DNA here is from genome assembly GCA_963932465.1 of Maratus speciosus. Lineage (NCBI taxonomy): Eukaryota > Metazoa > Arthropoda > Arachnida > Araneae > Salticidae > Maratus > Maratus speciosus. The sequence goes on along the minus strand of OZ010787.1, from coordinate 337,189,333 downwards.
CTATTGCTAGAGATTGGAATCAATTCCTTGTTAGACAGGTTCACTCTTAGCAAATGTATTTGTCTGGTTCCATTTCTTGATAACGCTCTTTTGTTTTCGATCAATGTTGAAATTTTACAGCATTAGACATTTAGGGGAACTTTGATCTGTATTAAATCGTTTGCCTTTACCGAAAAAAGGAAAAATGCCGTTCGATTCTAGTGAGTTCGTGAATGTCACACAAAGTAGCTACTTTGGATTTAGGTATAGATGGGCAACAGTAATGTTAGTTGACCCATTTTGGGAACGGAAATCAATTCCATTTTAGATAGATTCCGTCTTAGCTGGTTTATTTGCCTAGTTATCCTCACTTTTTTCATAAAGCTCTTTTTCTTTTAAACAACCGAAAAATTCCACAGAATTAGCCACGCATTCAACATTTAGGAACTTTTCCTCTATCAAACCTTTTACTTTTATTGAAAATGTGAAAATGCTAATCAATTCTAGCTAATGCACCTAAGAGTAAAAATGAGTTAGAAAGTAGCGACTTTTGGATTTGGGTACAGACAACAAAGAATCATATTTGAATCGCTAGGGACCAAATACCAATTCCGTTTTAGACAGTTTCTTTCTTAGCTGGTATGTTTGTGCGGTTATCCTTCCATTTTTGGATAAAATGCACCTGAGAATAAAATTGAGTTCTTAAATGAGTCAAAAAGTAGCTACTTTGGATTTGAGTACAAATATAAAAAATCATTTTGGAATCATTAGGGAGTGGAAACCGGTTTCCGTTTTAGATAGGTTCCCACTTAGCTGGTATATGTGTCTAGTTATCCTTCTGTTTTCGGAAACGTTTTTTTATTTTCGATTAATGGGGAAATTCCCCAATAATAGGCACGTATTTACGAAAATTTGACCCATTATCAAACATTTGCCTTTAGCGAAAAAGGAAAAATTCTATTCGATTCTAGCTAATACGCTTGAGAATAAAAATAAGTTTGTTAATGAGTCAGAAAGTAACTATTTTGATTTGGAATGCAAACTTAAAGAATCATTTTGGCATTGATAGGGAGTGGTAACTAGTTTCCAGTTTAGACAGGTTCCCTTTTAGCAAGTATATTTGTCTGGTTTTCCTTCCCTTTTTATTCGATAAAGCTCTTTTTTTATATCAACGGGAAATCTCACAGCATTAGATATTTAGGGGAACTTTAACTTGTATCAAATGTTTGCCTTTATCAAAAACATAAAAAAACTATTCGATTCTATCGAATGTGCCATAGCGACATGATTTAGACATTGCACTTTCATAAAAAAGAAAAGGGAACTTATTCCAAAGCAAAATTAGCAAAAACATATTACAATCCTTGAAAACACTTAAATAATGTTTTTAAAGATAGATAAGTGAACTAAAAGTATTTTCTTAAGGTATTTACCCTTCCAAAATAGCGTCGTTCTTATCATTACTTTGAACATATTTCTTGATAACATATTTATCTTTTATTTGAAAAATCGTTTGAAAAGAGCGTTTTGAAAAATTCTGAGGGGTGGTGTTTACCGTGTTTAACTCATTTTACTGGCATCTGGAGTACAATTTACTGGACATGCATACATAATACACATTGCCATACATAAAATATGATTTGATATGAAAATCCATGATACTTATTATTAATATGCTCAAACATTACAAACTTAAAATATTTTGCAGTGTTTTATAGAAACATTAGTATGCACATTTCATTAAAGAAATTTATACGGAACAAAATTTAAAGATATTACTCATTTAGAGTTTACTGACTTGTATTAAAATATAGAATGGCATATTTGAAAGATAAATACTATAACGGAGATGTTGTAACATTAAAGTTGATTTCTTAAATGAATTTCCAACAATTTATTAATCGTTATAAACCATTAGTACAAAAAAGGGGTAGGTTTAGGGTTTAACATTTCTTTCAAAAGGCTTAAAAACTGATAAGATGTGTAATATAACAAGTTGTATTAAGATTATTAACAAATGTTAGAATACAGCTTCTTAAAGGCTTCATATTAGGTGCTCCTCCATCAATTAAAGTTAAATGAAAGAGATAATGAAAATGATAGCAGCAAACTACATTACTGCTTCTGCTTTTTCACAACCTTTCATTTAGGTTCAAATGAAGATTGTAGATGATTATCTTTTTACAAAGTCATCTAGCATCTCAATGTTAAATTTAGATCGATTTCGTGGTATGTTTTTTGATCCTTTGCCACATATTTACCAACTACCGTATAAGCATGTAAAAGCAATGATTTTAATAATCAATTGTAAAACATCTCGATTGTAGATTCCAGGAAGTAATCGATGACTGTATACTGTATCGATTGTATTTTTTACGATGACGATTTTTCTCGATTGGTAAAATCTCGAGAATCGCCGATCACTAAGCGTGCCTTGTTGACGCTCTATCTGGCCGTTTCCACGTGCGATTTCCGTCGAGATGGATGGTGTTCTATATTTTCTTGTTCGCAAACAATTTTAAAATCAGATGTAAACACCGGACCTTTATCTGAGATAATGCGTCTGGGATTTCCAAATGTAGTTTGCTGAAGTTTGAGTTTATCTAGTGCATCTTGCGCTGATGTAGACTTGACTGGATATAACCAGAAAAAATTCAAAAGGCATTTACTACTGTAAATAGATGATTGTAAGTTTTATTTGTAGATGGAAGTGGATCGAGAAAATCGCAGTGATATGTATCGAGAGGTTGGTTGCCTTTAGGGATCAGGTGCAAAAAACCTCCTATCTTTCACGAAGCTAAATTGCACGGGACGAAGTTTGTTACAATCGCACTTGCTACCTCAGATAGGTTAGGAATAAAAAAAATTCTGAAACACAACTTCTGCCTTTTTCGCAGAAAAAATGTCCCTTATTATGTATATCTCGGGCTATGTTAAGCTGCATTGATTCGGGGATCACCAGTCAATCTTGGCCGTGTTGAATGTTATACAGAATTGGCTCCGGGAACTGTTCAACTTCTTTCATTTTCATGGGGGAGGGTGCAATGGTGTTATGCTCAATTACGTGTCCCAAAAATTTGATTTATCGTTGTAGAAAATGACATTTCTTAAAGTTAATCTCCAATCCGTAGTCGGAAGCAGTGTTTAATATCCGTTTCAAATTTAGGAGGCCTTCTTCTGTTTTCAACGGGATAATGAGATAATCCATGTATAAGATTAATACACCTTCCATGCGTAATTCGCGAAAAACACATGCTAGATATCTCGTGAAGTCCGGTGGACACTAGCTGAGTCCGAAAGGGAGCTTTAGGAACTCGAAGTGACCGACGTGTGTGATAAAAGCTGTATATTTAGTACTTTGTGCGTCTACATCGACGTGGAAGTACCCATTTTTGAGATCGAGGGTCGTGAAGCCCTACTTGTTGTAGCTGATCCAGGATATCATCAATGAGAGGCAGGAGAATATGATCTTTAACAATTTTTTAGTTGAATTTAAGAAAGTCAATGCATAAATGTATAGAATTATCCTTCTTCTTCAATAACACTACGGGACTTGCATAGTTGCTACATGACGGTTTTAGGTAGCTTTCATTACTAAAAGCTACCTACTGCAGCCGTTTGGAAGAAAGCGATTTCAAAAAATTTTGGTATATTTTCATCGATCATGACCCCCAGACGCCGAAACCACCCTCCGTTCAAATATATATATGGATATATATATATATATATATATATAAGATTGCTAAATCATTTAGCGACCTGGGAATATATATAAATATATATAAGATACCATAAGGAAAAAATACTTCAAAATGAATTGTTGACATTCAAAATGAAAAGATATATTTAAAAACATCGTAAAAAGCATACATTCATATTTACTTGCGCAAATACATCATAGTAATTTGAATGCTAATATATAACCATTAATTAAACATAACCTATCACCATCAAATATTATGAATTAAAGCTGTAAGTATTAAAAAAAAAAATTATTATAAGAATTATTATGGAAGAAAAAGAAAAAAGTGGACACCGACAAAAAATGGAAAAGCTTATATATTGAATTACGTTGTCAAGGGCACAGAATTCAATGATATAAGCAAAATGGTAGTTTTCTGTGAGAAAAAATAAGCTAAAGCTAAAAATTATTTTCCCCTGTGCCCAAACAACCATTAAAATCAAGTGAATTGATTAAAAATGAAAACAGAATGGAAACAAATAATATAAAATGGAAGAATCAATAAAACCTATTTAAATATTTATAGGATATAAAATATAAATAATAAACACCATACCGATTAATATTTCAGTATTTTACAAATATTCACGTGCACATGGCTACCAGAATATCATAAAGATTAAGGTGAATAAAACAGTTAAGAAATCACAGTAATTGATACCAAAGGATGCAGTTAATACATTTTGAAATACCTTGTTAAATACATTTAATATAATATAAAATAAATAGATAGAATTACATTATTTAAAATGCACTATTAAATTAATTAATAACTGTTTAACAATATCGTCAAAATTTAGCTAAAAATACCCCCTGGTGTAGTAAATTATAACTGAAATGGAGCTAAAAAAATTAAAATTTAGAGCTATCTACAAAAGACAAATTTTGGTGCTGCCACCTAGTATTACTTTTATTATTCAACTGTCACAAGATAAATATTTGTAAGCATTTGAATGTAAATAATTTTTTTAACAGCAAAACCAAACATATCCTTATATATAGATAATTATAAACCTAATATAAACCACACAATGTATTTAAAAAAAAACAACTATTGTTAATAAAATTTAAAAGCATACAAAATATTCTATTAGCTAACTTATTTAAACTAAACTAAGAATTTAAATAATTCTAGAACATTGATAATATATAGCATATAGCTATATGCTATAAAACAAAATAAATTCAGTAATAATTAATATAAATAATTATTAAAAATAATATAAAAATTATTTTTTAAAATCAATTATATATAAGATAATTATAAAATGAACAGGAAATAAAAAACATATGGAAGTATATAGAAGGTTAAATGATACTTAAATTCCCATTACTTAAAAAGCACAAATATATAATATTTGATGGTGGTAGGTTTTGTTTAATTAATGGTTATATATATATATATATATATATATATATATATATGGGGCATTCTCACAATCTTTTAACTTTCATGTCCCTGAATAATAATTTTTATTTTAATACACTTTTTGTGTTTTTTTTTTTTTTTAATTTCATATTCTGGGGAACATCCCATCGCATGATTGCACAACAATATTAACGAGATAAATAAGTTTTGGACGATGTTGGGGGTCCAAGCACCTGGAAAACTCCTATACCGTCCCGTGTCCCTGATGCTGATTTTTAAGTTTGGAGCTGTCTGGGTAAAATTGATTCATTAAACATAATTCGATGTAATTTTTTTCTGAAACTGGAACTATTGTTTTATATAAATATGTAGCTAAAAATTAACCTGCACACATTTTTAGGGTTGTTATTATTTTTTAAACTTTGTCCCTGGGTTTTAAATTCCTTACCATCCCTCTTCTAAAATTATACAGAAAATCATTTCAGATGCAGCCACAGAATTTTTTTCAAGTTTTTTCTCATGCAGAAGTATGCTAGAGAAATAATGTCTAAAATTCTTTGGCAGGGAATTTACTGTAGAATTTAAATCAGCATTTAAATATCAATTTCAAGCATCGAGGCTTTATTGGTAGTCTCGCCGTCCCCAAGGTTTATTCCTGCACGTTTCGAGGTAAATTTAAAAAAAAAAAAAATTATTTAATCCAATGTTAACTACTGCTTCTAAAAATCAATGAACATTGTGGATATTACCTAGTCTTGACATGATTTTCTTAAAAATAAGTGATAATTTTCCTTACCGTTCCATCCTTACCGTCCCTTTTTTTTCCATTTCGTCCCTTTTTAGCTCACAGGCTATCAAAGCCTGAGAGCTAATGTGCCCGCCCGTTCTGTATGTATGTATGTATGTATGTATGTATGTATGTATGTATGTATGTACGTACGTACGTATGTACGTAACGCGATAACTCTTGATAGAAACACCCGATTTGCTTCAAAATTTTTTCCTAGGTTCACTGTGATAAGGCGCTTCCCTGATTAGTTTTTGAGTTCATTGGTTAAGGATAAAGGGGGAAAAACGGGGTTAGTCCACGCCCCACCCCCTTAATTCAGATAAATGGGTTTTTCATGCAGAATGATTCGATCTGCTCCGAATTTGGTATACCGGTTTATTATGTTAAGGAACTTCCCTAATTAGTTTTGGGAGTTCATTGGTTAAGGATAAAGGGGGAAAAACGGGGTTAGTCCACCCCCCTTAATTCAGATAAATGTGTTTTTCATGCAGAATGATTCGATTTGCTCCCAATTTGGTATAGCGGTTTATTATGTTAAGGAACTTTCCTGATTAGTTTTGGGGGTTCATTGGTTAAGGGTAAAGGGGGAAAAACGGGGTTAGTCCACACCCCTTAATTCAGATAAATGGTTTTTTCATGCAGAATCATTCGATTTGCTCCGAATTTGGTATACCGGTTTATTATGTTAAGGAACTTCCCTGATTAGTTTTGGGGGTTCATTGGTTAAGGATAAAGGGGGAAAAACGGGGTTAGTCCACCCCCCCTTAATTCAGATAAATGTGTTTTTCATGCAGAATGATTCGATTTGCACCGAATTTGGTATACCGGTTTATTATGTTAAGGAACTTCCCTGATTAGTTTTGGGGGTTCATTGGTTAAGGATAAAGGGGGAAAAGGGGGGTTAGTCCACCACCCTTAATTCAGATAAATGGGTTTTTCATGCAGAATCATTCGATTTGCTCCGAATTTGGTATACCGGTTTATTATGTTAAGGAACTTCCCTGATTAGTTTTGGGCGTTCATTGGTTAAGGATAAAGGGGGGAAAACAGGGTCAGTCCACCCCCCCTTAATTCAGATAAATGTGTTTTTCATGCAGAATGATTCGATTTGCTCCGAATTTGGTATACCGGTTTATTATGTTAAGGAACTTCCCTGATTAGTTTTGGGGTTCATTGGTTAAGGGTAAAGGGGGAAAAGGGAGGTTAGCCCGCCCCTCTTAATTTAGAAAAATGGGTTTTTCTTGCAGAATGATTCTATTTGCTCCGAAGTTGGTAGACCGGTTTATTATGTTAAGGAGCTTCCCTGATTCGTTTTGGCGATTAATTGGTTAAGGATAAAGGGGGGTTGATACACTGCTCATGATAAATTTTAACATTCAAAGAACCTAAACAAACAAACGATTCTGATGCATTCCCAGCATCATCCAAGGTTTGGCAAATTAAAGATTTATTGAAAAATTTGTGCTTGCGATTGTCTTATTCCTATAATCAACTTATTTTCGATTAGAAGCATGGAAATATTTATGCACCTGGTATGTCATGCTGGATCTTTAGACAAGTGTTTCATTATCCAAAATTACAGTTTCTCAAAGCATTTTTCTACAGACTCATCGTCTCACCAATTTTGCTCGTTTGTTTTGATCCTCCATGTATTTCGGAGCAGTTTTTTTTCCTAATCCTCTAATCCCCATTTTTTCTTTTAATATGCATTATAGTTGATTGCGTTAAGTTCAATTTTTAGCTCACAGGCTATCAAAGCCTGAGAGCTGATGTGCCCGCCCGTTCTGTATGTATGTATGTATGTATGTATGTATGTATGTACGTACGTATGTACGTAACGCGATAACTCTTGACAGAAACATCCGATTTGCTTCAAAATTTTTTCCTAGGTTCACTGTGATAAGGCGCTTCCCTGATTAGTTTTTGGAGTTCATTGGTTAAGGGTAAAGGGGGAAAAACGGGGTTAGTCCACACCCCTTAATTCAGATAAATGGTTTTTTCATGCAGAATCATTCGATTTGCTCCGAATTTGGTATACCGGTTTATTATGTTAAGGAACTTCCCTGATTAGTTTTGGGGGTTCATTGGTTAAGGATAAAGGGGGAAAAACGGGGTTAGTCCACCCCCCTTAATTCAGATAAATGTGTTTTTCATGCAGAATGATTCGATTTGCACCGAATTTGGTATACCGGTTTATTATGTTAAGGAACTTCCCTGATTAGTTTTGGGGGTTCATTGGTTAAGGATAAAGGGGGAAAAACGGGGTTAGTCCACCCCCCTTAATTCAGATAAATGTGTTTTTCATGCAGGATGATTCGATTTGCTCCGAATTTGGTATACCGGTTTATTATGTTAAGGAACTTCCCTGATTAGTTTTGGGGGTTCATTGGTTAAGGATAAAGGGGGAAAAGGAGGGTTAGTCCACCCCCCTTAATTCAGATAAATGTGTTTTTTATGCAGAATCATTCGATTTGCTCCGAATTTGGTATACCGGTTTATTATGTTAAGGAACTTCCCTGATTAGATTTGGGGGTTCATTGGTTAAGATAAAGGGGGAAAAGGGGGGTTAGTCCACCCCCCTTAATTCAGATAAATGGGTTTTTCATGCAGAATCATTCGATTTGCTCCGAATTTGGTATATCGGTTTATTATGTTAAGGAACTTCCCTGTTTAGTTTTGGGGGTTCATTGGTTATGGATAAAGGGGGGAAAACAGGGTCTGTCCACCCCCCCTTAATTCAGATAAATGTGTTTTTCATGCAGAATGATTCGATTTGCTCCGAATTTGGTATACCGGTTTATTATGTTAAGGAACTTCCCTGATTAGTTTTGGGGTTCATTGGTTAAGGGTAAAGGGGGAAAAGGGAGGTTAGCCCGCCCCTCTTAATTTAGAAAAATGGGTTTTTCTTGCAGAATGATTCGATTTGCTCCGAAGTTGGTAGACCGGTTTATTATGTTAAGGAGCTTCCCTGATTCGTTTTGGCGATTAATTGGTTAAGGATAAAGGGGGTTTAGTCCACCCCCTTCATTTAGATAAATGTTTTTTTTTTTTTTTTTGCAAGGTTATTCGATTTGCTCCAAGTTTGGTATACCGGTTTATTATGATAAGGAGCTTCCCTGATTAGATTTGGAGGTTCACTGGTGAAGTATAAAGGGGGAAACGGGGGCTAATTCCCCTTCACTTATTTTTTTTGAGGGGCATTATTCTTTAAAATAAGAGTATAATATACAATTAGTGTGAATAGTCTGTGAGCTCAATGCCATCAGTTTAGCTGGGCACTTTTCTTTTTTATTTCCAATACCATTCCCTTTTTAGGTAGATTTCGTATGAAATACTACCTATTGGCGTCGTTCCTATGTTGGAATTTCTGAAAAATTTTTGCAGATCTGCACCGATCATGATCCCTAGAACCCAAAACCACCATCAGTAAAAAACTTTATATATATATATCTATGTATCTATTTATCTATATATATATATCACTTTCTTCTGGACACGGTAACTTCCACAATTCTGCACAAATCTCTTCCAAACTGATACATAAAATCAAGGGGCATAAAATCTCGGTCAAGTTCGTGAATGGGCAAAATCGGACCAAGGGGATGGAAATAGGGAGGGGTTTTGTGAAAACAGAAAACCCCCCATAACTTCTTAATTTTTGTACATATCAAACCAGTTTAAAGTTTTTATTACCTCTAAAAATAGGACCAAAAATTTATGTATCACAGATTTTGGATAAAATTAAAATTGGGCTCAAGGGGCGCAGAAAATAGGGTTTTGGGGTGAAAAAAATTCATAACTTCGTCAATTCTCAAGATATCAAATCCAATTAATTTTATTATACGTCTCCTTAATATTATCTACAACTTTTGTATTCACAAGTTTTTGATAGGACCAATTCGTACCGCAAAAAAAATTAAAAACGAAAACAAAGAAAGGGGGGTGAAGAGGAAAAATTTATTTCTATAACTCCGTCAATTCACAAGATATAAAATCCCCATGAATTTATCATATATCTTCTTAATATTGTCTACAACATCTATATAGACAAGTTTTGGATAGGACCAATTCTTACAGCAAAAACAAATTAAAAATACATAGCGGTTGAAGAAGAAAAATCATCCTATTAAGAATGTATTCAAATCCAAACTGCTTATTTTCGTACTCATTTTTAAATTAATTTTTGCTGTCAAACACGTCCAATTGATAGATTCTCTTCTTCAGAAACTATATTATGTACCGTAATGATCGATTTTTAGATAGAGGCAGAATATATTTCAAAAAATGATATCAAATTGGGCATTTTGAACAGAATTCCCCGAAGCTGTTTTGTTAGAAACGAAAAATATTGTCCTACTGAGAAAATAATTGTTTATTAATAAAGTTTCAATTAATTGAAAGAAAAATAAAAACACATGTCGCTTATAAATCTTTTCAAAAATCACGTCAGCAAGTTTCGTATTTTTTCTATTAAAAAAAAGTAATCTAAAAATGCGCCAGAAAATTTCGAGTTGTTGAGCATGGAAAAGAATTTTTTTTAATCCCGCCTTAACATGATTCTGACAAAACCAGCTATTATATAAAAATGAAATGAAATAACTCGTCAAAAGCGGTCAGATAAAACTGTTAAAGTGGATTTATATCTAATCATGATTTAGTTTTTGTTGGTGCAATTAATATACTTAACTTCGAAATCTACCTCCGCCTGTAGGCCGGGCCGGCAGGGATTTTTTTAGTTTACTGTCCCTTCTTTAACACCCCTTTAAGACAATGTTATACAAAAATTCTGTATTAAAAGTACTACATTGTTATTATTTCTTATTTGAATGTGCTGTGGGTACTATGCAAATTCATTATAAGTAAAAATTTAGAAGAAAATAAAAAGTTATAGGGGTAAAATGGTAAGGAAAATTAAACTAGCAAGTTTAACTTAAACCTCAGTTAAATAAAAAAAAATTTCGCTGCTGACCATTTTTTCTTTATTTTGAATCATTAAGGCATTCGTCTGTCAGATTAAAATGTTATTTTAGCAAGTTTAATTTTGTCAGATTTTTTCCCCCAAAAGTCAAAAGATTGTGAGAATGTCCCTTATATATATATGATTTTTGTCACACTGTAACTCTCGTATTTATGAACCGATTTGGATGAAATTTCGTGTATATATAGTACATACCAATGTCTCGACCGGGTTCGTTGGCCAGCTTCATCCGCCATCTTGTTTCAAAATGGCGGCCATTTAAATTTAAAAAAAAATTAAAATTCGAAATGTGGTACCATAAAATTGAAAATTAAAAAATATTTTTTTCTTATGTGTTTGATCTTGATACAAAGATTCCGGAGCAATTTTTGTTTCGTTTATATCTTTAAAAATGGCTGAGTTATAGCACTTTGAATTTCTAGCGTGGCTGATATTTTGAAGCGACCTGACTTTTGTCACGTGATAACAGGCGTATTTATGAACCAATTTGGATGTACCTTGGTGTATACATAGTACATACCAATGTCTCCACCGAGTTCGTTGGCCAGCTTCATCCGCAATCTTGTTTCAAAATGGCGGCCATTTAATTTTTTTTTTAATTTTTAAATTTGAAATGTGGTACCAAAAAATTGAAAATTAAAAAATATTTTTTTCGTATGTGTTTGACCTTGATACAAAGATTACAAAGCGGTTTTTGTTTTGTTTATATCTTAAAAAATGGTTGAGTTATAGCACTTTGAATTTCTAGCGTGGCTGACATTTTGAAATGACCTGATTTTTGTCACGCGATAACAGACGTATTTATGAACCAATTTGGATGCACCTTGGTGTATACATAGTACATACCAATGTCTCCACCGAGTTCGTTGGCCAGCTTCATCCGCAATCTTGTTTCAAAATGGCGGTCATTTAATTTTTTTTTTAATTTTTAAATTTGAAATGTGGTACCAAAAAATTGAATATTAAAAAATATTTTTTTCGTATGTGTTTGACCTTGATACAAAGATTACAAAGCGGTTTTTGTTTTGTTTATATCTTAAAAAATGGTTGAGTTATAGCACTTTGAATTTCTAGCGTGGCTGACATTTTGAAATGACCTGATTTTTGTCACGCGATAACAGACGTATTTATGAACCAATTTGGATGCACCTTGGTGTATACATAGTACATATCAATGTCTCGACCGAGTTCGTTCGCCAGCTTCATCCGCCATCTTGTTTCAAAATGGCGGCCATTTAAAAAAATTTTTAATTTAAAATGAGATACCAAGAAATTGGAAAATGAAAAAGATTTTTATCTGTATGTGTTTGACTTTAATACAAAGATTCCGGAACAGTTTTTGTTTCGTCTATATCTAAAGTATGGCTGAGTTATAGCATTTTGAATTTCTATTGTGGCTGACATTTTGAAACGACCTGATATTTTTCACGCAATAACAGGCGTATTTATGAACCGATTTGGATGTAACTTGGTGTGTACATAGTACGTACCAATGACTAGACCGAGTTCGTTGGCCAGCTTCATTCGCCATCATGTATCAAAAGGGCTGCCATTAAAAAAATTTTAAATTTAAAATTTAAAATGAGGTATCAAAAAATTAGAAAATGAATTTTTTTTCTATGTCTTTGACCTTGATACAAAGATTCCGGAGCAGTTTTTGTTTCGTCTATATCTTAAAAAATGGATGAATTATAGCACTTTGAATTTCTAGCATGGCTGACATTTTGAAACGATCTGATATTTGTCACGCGATAACACGTGTATTTATTAACCTATTTCGATGTAAGAAGGCATGTGGATAGTATATAGCAATGTCTTGCCTAAGTTCGCTGGCCAGCTTTATCAGCCATCTTGTTTCAAAATGGCGGCCAGTAAATTAAAAAAAAATTATATTTAAAGTAAGGTGCAAAAAAATTAGAAATTGAAAAATGTTTCTTTTTTAAGTATTTAGCCTTGATATAAGGATTCCGGAGCATTTTTTGTTTTGTCTTTATCTTAAAAAATTGCTCAGATATAGCACTTTGAATTTCTAATGTGGGTGACATTTTGAAAAATCTGATTTTTGCTTGCGACAGCACTCGTATGTATGAACCTATTCTGATGTGAGTGAGCATGTGCAAAGGAATTACTAAGGTCTCGACCAAGTTCACTGAGCCCCATCCACCATGTTGTCTTAAAATGGCAGGCACTTCAAGATATTGCCGAATTTGACAACCAAATATAAGTTACTTTAAATAAAAGCAGCTTGGATAAAGCTGACTTTTCGCGAAATTCTCATTCATAATGATTTAGTATTAATAAAAATTAGTATTGAATCCCCTATAATCGGTTTCCACTAAATTGAGCTGTGTGTGTTTGAATAATATAAGCTGGCTTTTTAAAAATAAGGAATATGAAAGCTACATCTTACTCCCGGCACTGGCCGGAAGGACCTTTATAATACCTTCCTGCAGCCACTGGTCAATTTGGTTGCGTGTCAGTTCTTTCACATTGAGGGACATTCTTCATGGCGTTGATATACTGGTATATAGTCAGTTAGTAATAGTAACATATTTAAATCTGTAGATTTTATTTTAGTGGGTTGTATGGTTGGATTAGGGTGGCAACATTCTTGCGGATATTTCCGTCAGTAATGTGGTCTAAATCCACTTTGTTTACATTCTCACAAATGTTAATACAGTTAGTGAATAGTGCCGCTATCGGTGTTTTTTGGAGTGAGATACCGTTCTCATCACATGTGAGTGAACCCTGCAAAATTATACTTCTTCCAACAATAAGAGAAATACTCATGCGTAAAATTCTGCAACATAAGTAGTAGTAGGAGAGACATATTTTCATCTATTTGGATGTTTGTGCAGCAAGATCCCGTCGGTGTTACATTGCTGCCGCCAAACCCTCCAAGTTGTATGGTTACTTGGGTTAGGGGTGGGGACCCGGGTAATCGGTAAAGACCCTCATGGCCGTGATCGAGTTGCCTGTATCGTTTAACGCTTCTATTGCTAGGTCTGCAATTTTTACTAATTTTTGCATGTTTCGATGCGGTTTATATATTTCTATTATGTGCATTTTATTAACACGTGTTGTCGCGAAATTTTGAGGAGGGCTGGGTTTGAAGGCTTACTTTCGGAGTTTCGTTCCTTACACTCAAACGATTTATGGCTATATCGGGAACACTTAAAACACTTGGTGCCTCTATTTTTATTGGCACAAAAAGCTGATATATGCCTAGCTAATTCACTATTATAAGTTTTGGTTGATTTTTCGGAAGGTGACACTTGTGTAACGCTCAGAGCGTAACTTTGCGTACGTGCTTTCGTTCCACGGCTGAATCGACAAATTTCCTCATTTAATAACATTTTTTGTTTGAATTGGGCCAGCTCCATGCATCCAAATAATGTAACTTTGTTGCGAAGTGAATCGTCAATTCCCTGTATTATGTAATGTATAAAGGACATATCGTCGATGTTTTCGCGATCTGCTATCTCTCTCATATGCAAAATGTATTCCATTAAACCTTCGCCAGATCGACGATAACGGTTAGCCAACATCTGATGGATTTGGGCCGGAGACGAGAAATGTCCGAGTTCTAACAGTAATGCTTGTTTGAGTGAGGCTTATGATGTTAAATTGGTTTCACTTTGTACAAATAATAATGCTAGTCCCTTCAATGCGCGGCTCCACAAAAATAAATTTCTGCTCATTGGAAAAATCGAAAGAGTCTGCTAGGGCCTCGAAACGTGACTAGCCATGCTTTTGTGTTATCGGATTTTAATCCGAAAAAAAGGGAGATTACATTTTCAAAAGAAATAGACGGTTTTAAAGGAAAACTCGTAGCTGCGGGTCTATTCGATATCTCATTTTTATTAACAGGTGACCTATTAGTAGAATCCTTATCTCTTGCAATGTTAGCGGGTCGAATGTGTGTAGGGCATTGTGTTTTTTCATTAGAATCGTAGTCGTGGGGAAAGTATTATGAAAAGTTTCTATATCCGTAAATGCTATTAAAATTCTGCGTGCTATCTCTTGTTCCGTTCTGCCAATATCTATGCGTAAGAGATTCGCAATACTAATGAGATGTATTTGCGAAAAATACTCAAGTATTTTCCCTAATTTTTCCGCAAAAGCATCATCATCTATTTGAAAATTAAACCCTGGGAAACATCGGAGGTTTTTCCGATTTTCGTGTCTTTTATATTCATTAAAGACTAGAGATGAGAAATAGAGTTACTTTGGGCTAACAGGCTGCATCGTTCCACGCTTGCACAAGTAACAGGTTCCAACAACCTGTTATTTTTGTAACATATATAACTAATGGCTGGGTATGCTGTCAACGGGTGTTTTAATTAGAAAACCTTTAAACTAAATGTTTGAAATAGTTTTAGGACGTACAGGCGTATAGACGCTGCTTTTTATTGAGATGAATCCACGCCATTAAAATCAGTTTTTGGTTAAAAACTTAATTTTTACAGGGCATAACTTACCTAGTTATGATACTTTTAATTTCATACATTTTCAGTTTTTCTGGCTCTAAAAACACGTTTTCCGTTTATGGTGACTAAAATGTCGAAAATTCATATATTGTGATATATTGGTGTTCTAATTATCAGTTATAAAATTTAGAAACTTAAATCTCATCACTACTTATTTATCCAATGTGAATGACTAAGAATATCTGTTTAAAATAAACCTAACCAAAAAACCAAAACAAATTACTAGCAGTTAAAAATATTAAAAGAAAATTAAAGTATGCATGGACTGCCAATAATGAAATCTGTTGCTAATTAAAGCAAATAAAACAATTGAAATACTTAAGATTATAAATAATAAAGATTAATACAATGTACAGAGTAATTACTTAATTGACATGAAAAGGGTTAAAATCACAATTTAGATTTTCCTAACCAAAAACAACAGCAACAAATTTCTAAGTCACTTAGCACACTGGTTTTAGAATAGAACACCAAACCAATGTAATTTTCTGATTAAATCTAGGAATCTCATATTGGTATAAAAATTTAATGATGGCAGATGATTTTAACAATGGAAAACAATAAAAGTTTTTTAAGAAATAACAAGCATTAATTTATGAAAAATATGACAAAAATGGAAAAAGAGGGGAATTTAAATTAAAATATATGAGATTACTTAGATAAAATCAGAATGTTTGGCACGTGAAATCATAAAGTGGAAACAATATCAATTCAATATTCATTCAAAATCTTTCCCATTTTTTTTTAATGAAGAAATTTAAATAATGACTTGATAAATTCATTATATCTAAATTTTATTTATTTACTTCTTTTATTAAATCAACTTATTTAACATTATTGTATCAAAATTTAATATTCTTATCCAGAGAGCTATCATTATATTGATTTAAAATTATCTTAATCTTTCTTCTTTAAAGTTTAACTAGCAGGTCAAAATTAGCTTTGTGTTTATCTCTATATATTATTCCCCCTGAATCATTCTTGCTGTTTTAGACGCAATTAGCTTGACCCTGAGACATAGTGACCCAAAATGACCCACTAATCGAATTTTTTCGAACATGCGACCTAACACTGCGACCTATTCTCGAGCCTGAAAACGATGGAATACAAAATTTAGTGAAAATCGTTAGTCGTTTTCTAGATAAAATAAACTTGACCCACGTTGATTCAAAAATCCACTAACCGAAATTTGTCGAACATGTGAGCTATTTCAATGGTCATTTTATACTGTGAAACGGTATAACAAAAAAAATTGTCAAAAATTTTTTAACCTTTTTGAGATGCCGTTAGCTTGACCCCGACCCATTTTCACCTAAATGACCCACTAATAGAATTTTCTTGAGCATGAGACCCAGCCCAATGGTTTTATCTTGTCCAGAAACGGTGTAGTACAAAGTTTTGTCAAAATATTTTGAGCCGTTTTTTAGATACAGTTAGCTTGATCCTGATCCATTAGGATCCAAAATGACCCATTGATTGAATTTTCTTGAACATGCGACCCTGCCCAATGGTCTTATCATGCCCGCAAACGGTATTATACAAAATTTTGTCAAAATGTTTTGAAGCGCTTTTTAAATACAATTAGCTTGACCCTGACCCATTGTGACCCAAAATGACCCACTAATCAAATTTTCTTGAACATGCGACCTAGCCCAATGGTCTTCTCGAGCCCGAAAACGATAGAATACAAAATTTTGTTAAAATCGTTTAAACCGTTTTTTAGATACAATTAGCTGAACCCTGACCCATTGTGACCCAAAATGACACACTCATCGAATTTTCTCGAACATGTGACTTAGCCCAATTCTCTTCTCATGTCCAGAAACGGTATAATATAAAATTAGGTCAAAATGTTTTGAGCATGTTTTTAGGTTCAATTAGCTTGACCCTGGCCCATTGTGTCCCAAAATGACCCACTGATAGAATTTTCTCGAACATGTGACTTAGCCCAGTGGTTATCTCATGACCACAAACGACCGTATATTAAAAAATTTGTAAAATGTCTTGAGTCGTTTTTTAGATATATGTATATGTATACCAGACCTGCCAACCTTTGAAAATGAGAAATCGTAGCACACAAAAATTAAATTAATTTGGAGGTTGGTTGGTTGGTTTTCCGTGTTACACAGCCATCTTTTGACATTCGTAAAAGGAATAAGGTTTCAGTCTTTTAACTCAATATAGTAAATTTTTTCCTTTGAAAATTTTTATACGGTTTTTAGAGTTTCTGTTCGTTTCACAGCGTTTTTTTTTTACATTTGTAAGAGGAGCCTAGTTTCAATTTTTTAGTCCAGCGCAGTAAATTGACGAAATTCGGGATTTTTTCCTGCGATCATTTCAGGATATTCACAATTTTTCCGCAATCGTAATTCACATTTTTCTATCCCGATTCTTTGTTGAAATCCACACTTTTTACCATGAACTTTTGATGAAATTCGCATTTTTTTACCACGATCCTTTGTCGAATTTTGCGTTTTTTTCCGCGATCCTTTTGACGAAGTTAGTGTTTTCTTTCTGCGATCTTTCGGTGAAAATTTGCGTTTTCATACCGATCTTTCGATGAAATTTGTATTTTCTTACTGATCTTTTGACGAAATTCTCGTTTTCTTTCTGCGATATTTTGACAAAATTCACACCATTGAAAACACAAAATCTCAAATCTGGTGGGGGAGCATTCCCCCACCGGGCCACTCCCTGAAATCAACACTGCGTTTTTACCACGATCCTTTGATAAAATTGATTTTTTTTATACGGGTATTTGTCGAAATTCGGGGTAGTTTATCGCAAATCGTGCGATTTTGCACACTATTTTACACTTTGCCCCTCAAAGAACCCCTTTCCAGAAATCCCCTTCCCCGCTCTTTTCCAGAAATTATTAAAATGGCACCTTGTTTCTACGGAAGCGAATTCCTGTATAAATATTTACAGAAACACGATTCACTTGTGATTAATATACATAAAGAGAGTGTTTTATGTTAAGAAGTTTGTTTTGCAGCACAGATTTTTTATTATTTTTTTTTTCTATGAGCATTTTTTAATGTTCGAATTTTCGGACTAATGGCCAACTTTTTATAACTTTCGGAAATGAATACTTAGAAATTTTGAAAATTTCGCAACAGAATCACTCCTGAAAAATATGCTGTGCGGGATAAAAATTTGCAAAAAATCGTAGTTTAAGACCGATTTTCGTAGCATCGTAGTTTATAGGTCCAAAGCGTAGCAACTACGATTTTTTCGTAGCAGTTGGCAGGTCTGATGTATACGTATATTAGAAATGAATGAATTGTCCAGAAAATCTCAAATTTTTTGTGTGAACTTAGAGCCACTATTGGCAACTTTTCCGCTCTACCCCTCATCGAAAATAAAATAAAGTTTTTTTTCGGCCCACCCTATTGTATTATGATTAAGTCTTCTTTATTTTTCATTTTAAAACCTGTGAGCAGTTCAAATGAGTAAAATTTAGTTGTGGCTGACGTCATACTATTTATTATTCTCTGCACCAATGATGCATATTTATACAATTTTGTGGGGTCGTCTAATGATAGTTTCGTTAGAATAGAGATAAACGTGCTAGTGATGGGCAATAATGAGATTTTCTTATCGATTTTCTCGATTGTGTGGACATCTCGATATATTTAGATTGTGTAAAATGTTTCTCGATTACTCCAGTTTGCCAATTGTTTTTATACGATACCCGATTCGATCTTATCATGAATCGTCTGTGGATGAACTGGAATGCGTTAGCGTTAATAAAGATTTTGGGGACTGAGTTCTTGTACTATGACATAGAGTAATATATTTTTTAATGTTGCGTAGGACTGTATGACACCAGTAAACACACTTTTTAGGTATTAGTTAGAGTGCTTAGTAAAAAAAAATCTGACCTAAAATGATATTTATTGTTTAAAAGGCTAAGATTTCAAGTTAGAAATGTATCCTCGGTGGCACAAATTGGAGGAAGAAAGAAAAAAGGTTCATAATATAATATGAAAGAGTAGTAAAAGGGCTTTCTGGCGATATATCACAGGAGAGGTTCAGAAAAAGTTTGAAAATTGTCCTCCTCATGGGAAAATCCTCCAAAATTCAACTCCGGATGTAAAGAAAGGTTCATAATATGAAAGAGTGATCAAAGAGCTTTCCGATGATATATAAAATGACGTGTTTGGTAAGAATTTGAAAATTGTCCCTCCCCTGTGGGTCCATTCTTGCACCTCCCGAAACTCACCAATCTCTCTCTAAATTTTTTTAATTTAATACATAATATTTATCGGACGGCTCCATCATTTCACTGCTCATTGTCATGCCTATCTCTCTTTCCAGCTATCCCCTCGATATCTGTTCTCAGCCCTTCTTGACCGAGAACGCGAAAGCAGTTTTCTTGACAATCGAGAGTAACATATCGAGAATAGACGAAAATAGATGACTCATTCTTGGCCTAAGTTAGAATCGAGAAGAGGTATCTCGAGGTAACCGAGAAGTTTGCATCGGGAAGAGATATCTCGAAGTAAGAAAGAAGTTAGAGAAATTAATGAGCATATTCCATCTACATCATGATTACGTAGTCTGGGCTGGCTAAGAACTTCTAGCGTAAAGAAGGGAAGTCACTTTAACGAATGTGATGTAAATCCGCGCTAGAAAAACAGTAATAAAGTCCTTTCTTATGAGTTAGATGTTCTTTGGGTATTTATTTAGCTTTCAGTGTCAGATTGACATTTACTGCGTTTTTGGTTTAAGTCATAGTTTCTCAAAGAAGGTTTAGGAGGCATGTGATTTTGTTATATATACTTAAGTTGAAAAGGGGTTTAATTCAATTTGTATGGGGCATTTTTCCATTTTTACTTTCTTCTATCTTTACAAAAAGAAAGTATTGGATTCATGAAAAATTTGTCAGTTTTTAGAATATATCTGTCAGTCTTTTATGTGACAAAAATTTTTGTAACGCTATATCTCAAGCAATAATGCACGGAATTTAATAATACTTCAGATTCAGTTATATCTAAGATATAAATTGGTGTTGATTTGTTTCTTGTGCAAATAGCCCGACAGGTAACGCTGCTATATTTCAAAAACTAATGCACGGAATTTAGTCAAACTTCATGGGCTATTGCTAGAGATTGGAATCAATTCCGTGTTAGACAGGTTCACTCTTAGCAAATGTATTTGTCTGGTTCCATTTCTCGATAACGCTCTTTTGTTTTCGATCAATGTTGAAATTTTACAGCATTAGACATTTAGGGGAACTTTGATCTGTATTAAATAGTTTGCCTTTACCGAAAAAAGGAAAAATGCTGTTCGATTCTAGTGAGTTCGTGAATGTCTCACAAAGTAGCTACTTTGGATTTAGGTATAGATGGGCAACAGTAATGTTAGTTGACCCATTTTGGGAACAGAAATCAATTCCATTTTAGACAGATTCCGTCTTAGCTGGTTTATTTGCCTAGTTATCCTCACTTTTTTTATAAAGCTCTTTTTCTTTTGAACAACCGGAAAATTCCACAGAATTAGCCACGCATTCAACATTTAGGAACTTTTCCTCTATCAAACCTTTTACTTTTATTGAAAATGTGAAAATGCTAATCGATTCTAGCTAATGCACCTAAGAATAAAAAGGAGTTAGAAAGTAGCGACTTTGGATTTGGGTACAGACAACAAAGAGTCATATTTGAATCGCTAGGGACCAAATACCAAATCCGTTTTAGACAGTTTCTCTCTTAGCTGGTATGTTTGTGCGGTTATCCTTCCTTTTTTGGATAAAATGCACCTGGGAATAAAATTGAGTTCTTAAATGAGTCAAAAAGTAGCTACTTTGGATTTGAGTACAAATATAAAAAATCATTTTGGAATCATTAGGGAGTGGAAACCGGTTTCCGTTTTATATAGGTTCCCACTTAGCTGGTATATGTGTCTGGTTATCCTTCTGTTTTCGGAAAAGTTTTTTTATTTTCGATTAATGGGGAAATTCCCCAATAATAGGCACGTATTTACGAAAATTTGACCCATTATCAAACATTTGCCTTTAGCGAAAAAGGAAAAATTCTATTCGATTCTAGCTAATACGCTTGAGAATAAAAATAAGTTTGTTAATGAGTCAGAAAGTAACTATTTTGATTTGGAATGCAAAGTTAAAGAATCATTTTGGCATTGATAGAGAGTGGCAACTAGTTTCCAGTTTAGACGGGTTCCCTTTTAGCAAGTATATTTGTCTGGTTTTCCTTCCCTTTTTATTCGATAAAGCTCTTTTTTTATATCAACGGGAAATCTCACAGCGTTAGATATTTAGGGGAACTTTAACTTGTATCAAATGTTTGCCTTTATCGAAAACATAAAAAACTATTCGATTCTATCGAATGTGCCATAGTAACATGATTTAGACATTGCACTTTCATAAAAAAGAAAAGGGAACTTATTCCAAAACAAAATTAGCAAAAACATATTACAATCCTTGAAAACTCTTAAATAATGTTTTTAAAGATAGATAAGTGAACTGAAAGTATTTTCTTAAGGTATTTAGCGTTCCAAAATAGCGTCGTTCTTATCATTACTTTGAACATATTTCTTGATAACATATTTATCTTATATTTGAAAAATCGTTTGAAAAGAGCGTTTTGAAAAATTCTGAGGGGTGGTGTTTACCGTGTTTAACTCATTTTGCTGGCATCTGGAGTACAATTTACTGGACTTGCATACATAATACACATTGCCATACATAAAATATCATTTGATATGAAAATCCATGATACTTATTATTAATATGCTCAAACATTACAAACTTAAAATATTTTGCAGTGTTTTATAGAAACATTAGTATGCACATTTCATTAAAGAAATTTATACGAAACATAATTTAAAGCTATTACTCATTTAGAGTTTACTGACTTGTATTAAAATATAGAATGGTATATTTGAAAGATAAATACTATAGCGGAGATGTTGTAACATTAAAGTTGATTTCTTAAACGAATTTCAACAATTTATTAATCGTTATAAACCATTAGTACAGAAAAGGGGTAGGTTTAGGTTTTAACATTTCTTTCAAAAGGCTTAAAAACTGATAAGATGTATAATATAACAAGTTGTATTAAGATTATTAACAAATGTTAGAATACAGCTTCTTAAAGGCTTCATATTAGGTGCTCCTCCATCAATTAAAGTTAAATGAAAGAGATAATGAAAATGATAGCAGCAAACTACATTACTGCTTCTGTTTTTTCACAACCTTTCATTTAGGTTCAAATGAAGATTGTAGATGATTATCTTTTTACAAAGTCATCTAGCATCTCAATGTGTAATTTACATCGATTTCGTGGTATGTTTTTTTATCCTTTGCCACATATTTACTAACTACCATATAAGCATGTAAAAGCAATGATTTTAATAATCGATTGTAAAACATCTCAATTGTAGATTCCAGGAAGTAATCGATGACTGTATACTATATCGATTGTATTTTTTACGATGACGATTTTTCTCGATTGGTAAAATCTCGAGAATCGCCGATCACTAAGCGTGCCTTGTTGACGCTCTATCTGGCCGTTTCCGTGTGCGATTTCCGTCGAGATGGATGGTGTTCTATATTTTCTTGTTCACAAAAAATTTTAAAATCAGATGTAAACACCGGACCTTTATCTGAGATAATGCGTCTGGGATTTCCAAATGTAGTTTGCTGAAGTTTGAGTTTATCTAGTGCATCTTGCGCTGATGTAGACTTGACTGGATATAACCAGAAAAAATTCAAAAGGCATTTACTACTGTAAATAGGTGATTGTAAGTTTTATTTGTAGACGGAAGTGGATCGAGAAAATCGCAGTGATATGTATCGAGAGGTTAGTTGCCTTTAGGGATCGGGTGCAAAAAACCTCCCTATCTTTCACGAAGCTAAATTGCACGGGACGCAGTTTGTTATAATCGCACTTGCTAGCTCAGATAGGTTAGGAATAAAAAAAAATTCTGAAACACAAGTTCTGCATTTTTGGCAGAAAAAATGTCGCTTATTATGTATATCTCGGGCTATGTTAAGCTGCATTGCTTCGGGGATCACCAGTCAATCTCGGCCGTGTTGAATGTTATACAGAATGCTGTTGCGCAGTATGAAGTCTGTTGCTGGTGTTTTAGATGTTGCTTTTTTAATGCTAGAGATTAATGGATCCTTGTCATGTGCCTGCATAATCTTTAGTGTTATTTCATTGTATGTAATGTGCATAACAGGGTACCATCTTAGTGAGACTACATGTTGCATTTTTGTAGCTGGTGTGTGTATGATTTCGAAATCTTGTAGGAATTGGCCCCAACGTTCTATTTTTGGTGTGAGGTCTTTCTTATCCAGGGTTTTCTGGAATCCTTGGCAATCTGTAATGATACGGAATCTAGTCAGTAGACTTTTCCATGAGTACTGCGCAAAAACCATATTTACTTGTGTCAGTATGCACTCCGAGTTTCGAACCCGGTACAAAAGTATGTAAAACTGGGTTGCTAGTGAGAATGTAGCGCAGTATTTGTTGTGCTTGTCTGTGGTCAGGGCGAATTCAAAAGTCGAAAGTTTTCGTAAGAGATCACTCAAAGGGCGTGCGATAGAGGTGTACCTCGGTATGAATTTTCGGAAATATCCCATTAGTCCGAGGAGAGATTGTAGTTACTTAAAATCTATTGGCTCCGGGAACTGTTCAACTTCTTTAATTTTTATGGGGGAGGGTGCAATGGTGTTATGCTCAATTACGTGTCAGAAAAATTTGATTTATCGTTGTAGAAAATGACATTTCTTAAAGTTAATCTCCAATCCGTAGTCGGAAGCAATGTTTAATACCCGTTTCAAATTTAGGAGGCCTTCTTCTCTTTCCAAGGGGATAATGAGATAATCCATGTATAAGATTAATACACCTTCCATGCGTAATTCGCGGAAAACACATGCTAGATATCTCGTGAAGTCCGGTGGACTTGAGCTGAGTCCGAAAGGGAGCTTTAGGAACTCGAAGTGACCGACGTGTGTGATAAAAGCTGTATATTTAGTACTTTGTGCGTCTACATCGACGTGGAAGAACCCATTTTTGAGATCGAGGGTCGTGAAGCCCTACTTGTTGAAGCTGATCCAGGATATCATCAATGAGAGTCAGGAGAAAACGATCTTTAACAATTTTTTTGTTGAATTTAAGAAAGTCAATTTATAAATGTATAGAATTATCCTTCTTCTTCAATAACACTACGGGACTTGCATAGTTGCTACATGACGGTTTTAGGTAGCTTTCATTACAAAAAGCTACCTACTGCAGCCGTTTGGAAGAAAGCGATTTCAAAAAAACTTGGTATATTTTCATCGATCATGACCCCCAGACCCCGAAACCAACCTCCGTTCATATATACAGGGTGTTCCGTTAAAGGGGTCCAATATTAATAGGGGTAATAGAGGAGATCACATGGAGCATAAATCAGTATATAAAGCCTGGTCGGATCTCAATAGTTTTCAAGTTACAGCAAATAGAATGAAAATTCGGAAAATTGTAAAAGAACCCTCATTGCTAAACTATCGATAATGCTACATAAAAACGAAGCACATATTTAGAAAGAGCAGAAAAAAACCTACAAAATGACATCAATTGTATTAAAATAGCAATATTTATTGACGAGTTACAAGCCCTGAAACAGTGAAAAAAGTACGAAATCCAATATACATCAAAATAGTTAATCGTTAATTCCAAAAAGAGAACTCTAGCTACAACAAGGAAAATGTAGTAAAATTTGGTCCATTCCAAAAACTTTCGAAAAAGCTTACAATGAACCATATCGGTTTAATTGTGTGAGAGAAATTAATCAGTTTCTTAGTTACAACTCCGCTTTCTTTGACACTAGCAAAGGTTAAACTCCGCCCATCACGATTGGAAACACCGCCTTTTTAATTACTCTCAACTATACATTTTCGATCATGCTTCTTCTGAGATGCAACATTTTTAATTATTCAAGAGTTGAATGAACCAAAATAACTTTACAATAATAGTCTACATTTTAAAGTGGTCTTTTATTGATATAAAGCTTAAGTTAAATTCTTTAAAATTAAACTGGTGGTGAAAATTCGGAAATAATTAAAAATATTGCGATTTGTAACTAT
Source organism: Maratus speciosus (assembly GCA_963932465.1). Classification (NCBI taxonomy): domain Eukaryota; kingdom Metazoa; phylum Arthropoda; class Arachnida; order Araneae; family Salticidae; genus Maratus; species Maratus speciosus. Next base: position 337,163,889 of record OZ010787.1, on the reverse strand, counting down.
GCAAGAAGTTTCAGTACATGTTTTACATGGACAATTATTGTATGTATATGTGCATCATAATTTATGATAGGAAATAATAATAACAAATAGCATAATAATTTTATTAATTATAAATTTAAAAAAGACACTAAATTTTAAATTAATTCATACAAACTTTGTAATTTACAATTTGAGTACACCACAGCCTGTGACTTACAAAATACTGTGCCAAAAAGTGTTGAAAATAAAAGAAAAATGACAAATAAAGAATTACATTCCACGTACTTTATGACATATGTGAAGCATAGTCTTCTGGCCTGCGCTGCACAGTTCAATGTCGGAAGGTAGACGAACGGACATTATTATAATAGGTGTTCGAGGTTGCGCCCATTAACAGAATCGCACAGCCGACAGCGACGTCGTAAAGATTGGCGAACACGCCGAAAAACTCCGACGTAGTTGGGAATGTCTCCTGCAGCGACAACGATTCGAGCTAGTAAATCCTCCGGTGTATCCACAGGCGTTTCATACACCAGCGATTTAAGGTGTCCCCAAACAAAAAAGTCTAACGGATTGAGGTTTGGAGAGCGTGCAGGCCAAGCAACAGGTCCACTGCGTCCAATCCATTTCCCAGGATATGTTGAATTGAGGTGATTGCGAACACCTATGAAAAAATGTGCCGGTGCGCCATCGTGCATAAACCACATATTGTGGCGCAATGTTGCTGGCACATTTTTCAGTAACTGAGGTAAGATATCCCGTAGAAAAACCAAGTACGTACTGCCATTGAGTACATCTGGGAGTAAATATGGTCCTATGAGATAATCGCCGAGGACACCTGCCCATATGTTCACACTGAACTTTTGTTGTGCGTTCGACGGGAAAACAGTGTGCGGATTTGTATATGACCAAGTGTGCATATTGTGCGTGTTTACCACGCCCTCTCTCGTAAATGTTGCTTCATCAGTAAATAAAATATTTTCCAGAAATTGTGGATTATTTTCTGTTACATTAAGCAACCAGCGTACGAATTCTGTCCGCTGAGCACAATCTGTTACTGATAACAGTTGCACCCGCTGCACAAGAAAGGGGTGCATGTTTTCTGCACGCAGAACACGCCACACACTTTGGTGAGAAACACCGACTTCAGACGCAGCAGCTCGTGTACTCGTGGAGGGGTTATCTTTAAAAATATTCAGTACATCTTCTTCCATTGCATGTGTTCGTACATGTCGAGGTTTCCCTGCATCAATGCTTGCTGTATTAAACGATCCAGTCTCCCGTAATCGTCTATCGATTTTTATGAAGAGTTTCGAACTTGGGCAACGTCTCCTTGGAAATTGCTCACGGTACATGCGCTGTGCTAGACATGCATTTCCATGAGCTTGCCCGTACATCAGATGCATGTCCGCATATTCTTCGTTAGAGTATTCCGGCATAATTATTATACATCAACTTACTACAATCCCACTTACAACAGCCTCCCTTTAACATAACGCCCACTGATGACTGCTGTTTTATTACACTTTTCTTCCTATACACATAGAAAATTTGCATAAAAAGTACTTCTTCTTCATCATCCTGAAAGTTCATGGAGAAAACGCAGCAGTCACGGAGTTGGCTTTAAGACAAGGCGAGAGCTGCACAATATGTCATTCACTTGACCAGACTGAATAATGAAAGGGTATTGATAGAGGTTGATCAGAAATGTATAATTGAAAGATAATAAAACGGGGTGTTTACAATCGTCATGGGCGGAGTTTCGCCCTTTCCGAGCGTGCAACAGTACAGAGTTGTAACTAGGGAACTGCTTGATTTCTCCCATACAATTAAACTGATATGGTTTATTGTCAGCTTCTTCGAAAGCTTTCGGAATGGACCAAATTTTATAACATTTTCCTTGATGTAGGTAGAGTTGCATTTTTGGAATTAACGATTAACTATTTTGCTAAATATTTGATTTTGTATTTTTTCACTGTTTCAGAGCTTGTAACTCGCCATTAATTCTCAATATTCTAAAACAACTTATGTCATTTCGTAGGATTTTTTCTGCTCTTTCTAAATATGTGCTTCGTTTTTATGTAGCATTATCGATAGTTTAGCAATGAGGGTTTTTTTACAAATTTCCGATTTTTCATTCTATTTGCTGTAACTTGAAAATTATTGAGATCCGGCCAGGCATTATATACTGATTTATGCTCCGTGTGATCTCCTCTATTACCCCTATTAATATTGGACCCCTTTAACGGAACACCCTGTATATATATATATATATATATATATATATGTATATGGGTCAATCCATTTCAAGTGGTCAAGAAAATCATTAATTCGTTGCTCGACCATTTTTAAAAAATCTGAAATTTTTTGTACAACAACCCTAACATGATGGAAGTTTAAAATGACTATTATTTTAATTTTATTAATTTTTGTTTGTGCATGGCGGCCATCTTTGTTTCATCGTCTGCAGCAATTTTCTCAGAAGAAGAATTTACGGAATTGTAAATAATTCATCGTTTATTTATCCAATTCAAGTGCGGATTGAAGCAATTTGTACAGAATACATTGGGCTAAAAATGTGGTAATAGAGTAGCTTCCGGAAATAAATCCTTATTGGTGAAATTTAAGCATAAAGTTTCAGTTTTTTTTCAAAAATATGTCCGTTTACAAAAAGAAATTTCTCTAGCAAGGAAAACTGTAAACATGACATATATTTTTTTTTTTTACAAATAGGCCAAAAGTACTTGTACTCACACGCCAAGTTCCAGACCTGGGACTTCGTTTCTCTTCGCTAAAAAAAATCCCAAATTTTTCAAAAATGTCAAAAATCGCACTTTTTAGGCTTTGATATCTCTGGTGGGGCACGAGATAAAAATCTGAAGTTCTGGTTTCTAACAGTATTGTATGGTAGTGCTATGCACAAGAAATTCAAGATGGAGATTTGACTACAAGCTGAGATATGGCAAGGGCAAAATGTCAAAAGAATACTGCCAAACTATTGTTTTGTTGCAGTCACAGCTAAGTATTTATCTCAGAGTGTCACTTAAATTTATGTTTTTGATTATCTTTAATTAATAGTAACAGAAAATAAAGCCCTTTGCAAAGCTTAACAGTTAATTAAAAAATAATTATGCCTAAGTCAATACATTTTGTATGGTTTCAGTAACTTTTCTTGTAATTTTAGTAACTAAAAGATACCTCAGCACTTTTACATAAAGAAAAAAAATATTTTTATAGAAGACCTGAAACAAAAACAGAACAGGGAAAGAGAAAAGCTTTTAATGTTGTCATACTTGTTGAGACATGATCAAACGTGTAAAAGCACATTCTTACTTGTTGGTTTAAAAACCACAATTTTGATCTTTCTCAAAATTTTATTTGTAGGAACCAAGTCTTGTCATTTCTTGATAACTTGATTGAAGATCTTGGCCCTGCTTGCTCATAGAAGTAAACTTTGAAATCACTATGTGAAACTCTCAGTTCATTAATAATTCCTAGCTTACTTCTTCTGCAAAAATGTCATTTTCTGAAGTATAAATTTTGAAAGGGCTTTGGCTATCTTTACTTTCTAAAATTTACTTGAGGCTGATGCATGGTAACATCGTATGATGTTTCATTTACAGGAATATACTTATGGAAGGTACAAGATTCAGGGACTGACAAGCAGCATTAAAATTGTGGTTTTTAAACCAACAAGCAGGAATGTGTTTTGACACATTTGATCATGTCTCAACAAGTATGCCAGCGTTAACAGCTTTTCTCTTTCCCTATTCTGTTTTTGTCTCAGGTCTTGTATAAAAATATTTTTTTCTTTATATAAAAGTGCTGAGGTTTCTTTTGGTTACTAAAATTACAAAAAAAAAAAATGACTGAAACCATACAAAATGCACATAATAAAAAATAAATAAGTAAAAAATACTAATAAGCCTTAGGCATAATTTTTTTTAATTAATTACTAATCTTTGCAAAAGGCTTTATTTTCTGTTACTATTATTAAAAGATAATCAAAAAAAATAAATTTAAATGACACTCTGAGATAAATACTTAACTGTGACTACAGCAAAACAATAGTTTGGCAGTATTCCTTTGACATCTTGCCCTTGCCATATCTCAGCTTGTTGTCAAATCTCCATCCTGAAATTTCTTGTGCATAGCACTACCATACAATACTCTCAGAAACCAGAACTTCAGATTTTTATCTCGTGCCCCACCAGAGATATCTAAGCCTAAAAAGTGCGATTTTTGACATTTTTGAAAAATTTCGGAATTTTTTTAGCGAAGAGAAACGAAGTCCCAGGTCTGGAACTTGACGTGTGAGTACAAATACTTTTGGCCTATTTGTAAAAAAAATTAAGTCATGTTGACAGTTTTCCTTGCTAGAAAAATGTCGTCTTGTAAACGGACAAATTTTTGAAAAAAACTGAAACTTTATACTTAAATTTCACCAATAAGCAGTTAGTTTCGGAAACTACTCTATTACCAAATTTTCAGCCCAATGTATTCTGTACAAATTGCAACAATCCGCACGTGAATTGGAGAAATAAACGATGAATTATTTACAATTTCGTAAACCCTTCATGTGAGAAAATTGCTGCAGACGATGAAACAAAGATGGCCGCCATACACAAACAAAACATAATAAAATTAAAATAATAGTCATTTTGAACTTCCATCATGTTAGGGTTGTTGTACAAAAAATTTCAGATTTTTTAAAAATGGTCGAGCAACGAGTGCTGGACCACTTGAAATGGATTGACCCATATATATGGATATATATATATATATATATATATATATATATATATATATATATATATATATGGGGCATTCTCACAATCTTTTAACTTTCATGTCCCTGTATAATAATTTTTATTTTAATACACTTTTTGTGTTTTTTATTTTTTAATTTCATATTCTGGGGAACATCCCATTGCATGATTGCACAACAATATTAACGAGATAAATAAGTTTTGGACGATGTTGGGAGTCCAAGCACCTGGAAAACTCCTATACCGTCCCGTGTCCCTGATGCTGATTTTTAAATTTGGAGCTGTCTGTGTAAAATTGATTCATTAAACATAATTCGATGTAATTTTTTTCTGAAACTGGAACTATTGTTTTATATAAATATGTAGCTAAAAATTAACCTGCACACATTTTTACGGTTGTTATTATTTTTTAAACTTTGTCCCTGGGTTTTAAATTCCTTACCATCCCTCTTCTAAAAGTATACAGAAAATCATTTCAGATGCAGCCACAGAATTTTTTTCAAGTTTTATCTCATGCAGAAGTGTGCTAGAGAAATAATGTCTAAAATTCTTTGGCACGGAATTTACTGTAGAATTTAAATCAGCATTTAAATATCAATTTCAAGCATCGTGGCTTTATTGATAGTCTCGCCGTCCCCAAGGTTTATTCCTGCACTTTTCGAGGTAAATTAAAAAAAAAAATTATTTAATCCAATGTTAACTACTGTTTCTAAAAATCAATGAACATTGTGGATATTACCTAGTCTTAACATGATTTTCCTAAAAATAAGTGGTAGTTTTCCTTACCGTTCCATCCTTACCGTCCCTTTTTTTTTTCCATTTCGTCCCTTTTTTCCAATACCATCCCCTTTTTAGGTAGATTTCGTATGAAATACTACCTATTGGCGTCGTTCCTATGTTGGAATTTCTGAAAAATTTTTGCAGATCTACACCGATCATGACCCCTAGAACCCAAAACCACCATCAGTAAAAAACTTTATATATATCTATGTATCTATCTATCTATATACATATATATATCACTTTCTTCTGGACACGATAACTTCCACAATTCTGCACAAATCTCTTCCAAACTGATACATAAAATCAAGGGGCATAAAATCTCGGTCAAGTTCGTGAATGGGCAAAATCGGACCAAGGGGATGGAAATAGGGAGGGGTTTTGTGAAAACAGAAACCCCCCCCCCCCCATAACTTCTTAATTTTTGTACATATCAAATCAGTTTAAAGTTTTTATTACTTCTAAAAATAGGACCAAAAATTTATGTATCACAGATTTTTTGGATAAAATTAAAAATGGGCTCAAGGGGCGCAAAAAATAGGGTTTTTGGGTGAAAAAAATTCATAACTTCGTCAATTCTCAAGATATCAAATCCAATTAATTTTATTATACGTCTCCTTAATATTATCTACAACTTTTGCATTCACAAGTTTTTGATAGGACCAATTCGTACCGCAAAAATTTAAAAACGAAAAAAAAAAACGGGGATGAAGAGGAAAAATTTATTTCTATAACTCCGTTAATTCACAAGATATAAAATCGCCATGAATTTATCATATATCTTCTTAATATTGTCTACAACATCTATATAGACAAGTTTTGGATAGGACCAATTCTTACAGCAAAAACAAATTAAAAATACATAGCTGTTGAAGAAGAAAATCATCTTATTAAGGATGTATTCAAATCCAAACTGCTTACTTTCTTACTCATTTTTAAATTAATTTTTGCTGTCAAACACGTCCAATTGATAGATTCTCTTCTTCAGAAACTATATTATGTACCGTAATGATCGATTTTTAGATAGAGGCAGAATATATTTCAAAAAATGATATCAAAGTGGGCATTTTGAACAGAATTTCCCGAAGCTATTTTGTTAGAAACGAAAAATATTGCCCTACTGAGAAAATAATTGTTTATTAATAAAGTTTCAATTAATTGAAAGAAAAATAAAAACACATGTCGCTTATAAAACTTTTCAAAAATCACGTCAGCAAGTTTCGTATTTTTTCTATTAAAAAAAAAGTAATCTAAAAATGCGCCAGAAAATTTCGAGTTGTTGAGCATGGAAAAGAATTTTTTTGAATACCGCCTTAACATGATTCTGATAAAACCAGCTATTATATAAAAATGAAATAAAAACTCGTCAAAAGCGGTCAGATAAAACTGTTAAAGTGGATTTATATCTAATCATGATTTAGTTTTTGTTCGTGCAATTAATATACTTAACTTCGAAATCTACCTCCGCCTGTAGGCCGGGCCGGCAGGGATTTTTTAGTTTACCTTCCCTTCTTTAACACCCATTTAAGACAATGTTATACAAAAATTCTGTATTAAAAGTAGTACATTGTTATTATTTCTTATTTGAATGTGCTGTGGGTACTATGCAAATTCATTATAAGTAAAAATTTAGAAGAAAATAAAAAGTTATAGGGGTAAAATGGTAAGGAAAATTAAACTCGCAAGTTTAACTTAAACCTCAGTTAAATAAAAAAAATTTCGCTGCTGACCATTTTTTCTTTATTTTGAATCATTAAGGCATTCGTCTGTCAGATTAAAATGTTATTTCAGCAAGTTTAATTTTGTAAGATTTTTTCCCCCAAAAGTCAAAAGATTGTGAGAATGCCGCATATATATATCTGATTTTTGTCATACTGTAACTCTCGTATTTATGAACCGATTTTGATGAAATTTCGTGTATATATAGTACATACCAATGTCTCGACCGAGTTCGTTGGCCAGCTTCATCCGCCATCTTGTTTCAAAATGGCGGCCATTTAAATTTTAAAAAAAATTAAAATTCGAAATGTGGTACCATAAAATTGAAAATTATAAAATATTTTTTTCTTATGTGTTTGACCTTGATACAAAGATTCCGGAGCAATTTTTGTTTTGTTTATATCTTTAAAAATGGCTGAGTTATAGCACTTTGAATTTCTACCGTGGCTGATATTTTGAAGCGACCTGACTTTTGTCACGCGATAACAGGCGTATTTATGAACCAATTTGGATGTACCTTGGTGTATACATAGTACATACCAATGTCTCCACCGAGTTCGTTGGCCAGCTACATCCGCAATCTTGTTTCAAAATGGCGGCCATTTAATTTTTTGTTTTTATTTTAAAATTTGAAATGTGGTACCAAAAAATTGAAAATTATAAAATATATTTTTTTATGTATTTGACCTTGATACAAAGATTACGAAGCAGTTTTTGTTTTATTTATATCTTAAAAAATGGCTGAGTTATAGCACTTTGAATTTCTAGCGTGGCTGACATTTTGAAATGACCTGATTTTTGTCACGCGATAACAGACGTATTTATGAACCAATTTGGATGCACCTTGGTGTATACATAGTACATGTCAATGTCTTGACCAAGTTCGTTCGCCAGCTTCATCCGCCATCTTGTTTCAAAATGGCGGCCATTTAAAATTTTTTTTAATTTAAAATGAGGTACCAAGAAATTGGAAAATGAAAAAGATTTTTATCTGTATGTGTTTGACCTTAATACAAAGATTCCGGAACTGTTTTTGTTTCGTCTATATCTAAAAATATGGCTGAGTTATAGCATTTTGAATTTCTATTGTGGCTGACATTTTGAAACGACCTGATATTTGTCACGCAATAACAGGCGTATTTATGAACCGATTTGGATGTAACTTGGTGTGTACATAGTACATACCAATGACTAGACCGAATTCGTTGGCCAGCTTCATTCGCCATCATGTATCAAAAGGGCTGACATTAAAAAAAAAAATTTAATTTTAAATTTAAAATGAGGTATCAAAAAATTGGAAAATGAAATTTTTTTTTTTATGTCTTTGACCTTGATACAAAGATTCCGGAGCAGTTTTTGTTTCGTCTATATCTTAAAAAATGGATGAATTATAGCACTTTGAATTTCTAGCATGGCTGACATTTTGAAAAGATATGATATTTGTAACGCGATAACACGCGTATTTATTAACCTATTTCGAGGTAAGCAGGCATGTGAATAGTATATAGCAATGTCTTGCCTAAGTTCGCTGACCAGCTTTATCAGCCATCTTGTTTCAAAATGGCGGCCAGTAAATAAAAAAAAAAATTATATTTAAAGTAAGGTGCAAAAAATTAGAAATTGAAAAAGGTTTCTTTTTTAAGTATTTGGCCTTGATATAAGGATTCCGGAGCATTTTTTGTTTTGTCTTTATCTTAAAAAATGGCTCAGATATAGCAGTTTGAATTTCTAATGTGGCTGACATTTTGAAAAATCTGATTTTTGCTTGCGACAGCACTCGTATGTATCAACCTATTCCGATGTGAGTGAGCATGTGCACAGGAATTACTAAGGTCTCGACCAAGTTCACTGGTTAGCCTCATCCACCATGTTGTCTTAAAATGGCAGGCACTTCAAGATATTGCCAAATTTGACAACCAAATATAAGTTACTTTAAATAAAAGCAGCTTGGATAAAGCTGACTAATTTCGCGAAATTCTCATTCATAATGATTTAGTATTAATAAAAATTAGTATTGAATCCCCTATAATCGGTTTCCGCTAAATTGAGCTGTGTGTGTTTGAATAATATAAGCTGGCTGTTTAAAAATAAGGAATATGAAAGCTACCTCTTACTCCCGGCACTGGCCGGAAGGACTTTTATAATACCTTCCTGCAGCCACTGGTCAATTTGGTTGCGTGTCAGTTCTTTCATATTGAGGGACATTCTTCATGGCGTTGATATACTGGTATATAGTCAGTTAGTAATAGTTACATATTTAAATCTGTAGATTTTATTTTAGTGGGTTGTATGGTTGGATTAGGGGGGCGACATTCTTGCGGATATTTCCGTCATTAATGTGGTCTAAATCCACTTTGTTTACATTCTCACAAATGTTAATACAGTTAGTAAATAGTGCCGCTATCGGTGTTTTTTGGAGTGAGATACCGTTCTCATCACATGTGAGTGAACCCTGCAAAATTATACTTCTTCCAACAATAAGAGAAATACTCATGCGTAAAAATTCTGCAACATAAGTAGTAGTAGGAGAAACGTATTTTCATCTATTTGGATGTTTGTGCAGCAAGATCCCGTCGGTGTTACATTGCTGCCGCCAAACCCTCCAAGTTGTATGGTTACTTGGGTTAGGGGTGGGGACCCGGGTAATCGGTAAAGACCCTCATGGCCGTGAATGAGCTGCCTGTATCGTTTAACGCTTCAATTGCTAGGTCTGCAATTTTTACTAATTTTTGCATGTTTCGATGCGGTTTATATAATTCTATTATGTGCATTTTATTAACACGTGTTGTCGCGAAATTTTGAGGAGGGCTGGGTTTGAAGGCTTACTTTCGGAGTTTCGTTCCTTACACTCAAACGATTTATGGCTATATCGGGAACACTTAAAACACTTGGTGCCTCTATTTTTATTGGCACAAAAAGCCTAGCTAATCCACTATTATAAGTTTTGGTTGATTTTTCGGAAGGTGACACTTGTGTAACGCTCAGAGCGTAACTTTGCGTACGTGCTTTCGTTCCACGGCTGAATCGACAAATTTCCTCATTTAATAACATTTTTTGTTTGAATTGGGCCAACTCCATGCATCGAAATAATGTAACTTTGTTGCGAAGTGAATCGTCAATTCCCTGTATTATGTAATGTATAAAGGACATATCGTCGATGTTTACGCGATTTGCTATCTCTCTCATATGCAAAAAGTATTCCATTAAACCTTCGCCAGATCGACGATAACGGTTAGCCAACATCTGATGGATTTGGGCCGGAGACGAGAAATGTCCGAGTTCTAACAGTAATGCTTGTTTGAGTGAGCCTTATGATGTTAAATTGGTTTCACTTTGTACAAATAATAATGCTAGTCCCTTCAATGCGCGGCTCCACAAAAATAAATTTCTGCTCATTGGAAAAATCGAAAGAGTCCACTAATGCCTCGAAACGTGACTAGCCATGCTTTTGTGTTATCGGATTTTAATCCGAAAAAAGGGGAGATTACATTTTCAAAAGAAATAGACGGTTTTAAAGGAAAACTCGTAGCTGCGGGTCTATTCGATATCTCATTTTTATTAACAGGTGACCTATTAGTAGAATCCTTATCTCTTGCAATGTTAGCGGGTCGAATGTGTGTAGGGCATTGTGTTTTTTCATTAGAATCGTAGTCGCGGGGAAAGTATTATGAAAAGTTTCTATATCCGTAAATGCTATTAAAATTCTGCGTGCTATCTCTGGTTCCGTTCTGCCAATATCTATGCGTAAGAGATTCGCAATACTAATGAGATCTATTTGCGAAAAATACTCAAGTATTTTCCCTAAATTTTCCGCAAAAGCATCATCATCTATTTGAAAATTAAACCCTGGGAAACATCGGAGATTTTTCCAATTTTCGTGTCTTTTATATTCATTAAAGACTAGAGATGAGAAATAGAGTTACTTTGGGCTAACAGGCTGCATCGTTCCACGCTTGCACAAGTAATAGGTTCCAACAACCTGTTATTTTTGTAACATATATAACTAATGGCTGGGTATGCTGTCAACGGGTGTTTTAATTAGAAAACCTTTAAACTAAATGTTTGAAATAGTTTTAGGGCGTACAGGCGTATAGACGCTGCTTTTTATTGAGATGAATCCACGCCATTAAGATCAGTTTTTGGTTAAAAACTTAATTTTTACAGGGCATAACTTAGCTAGTTATGATACTTTTAATTTCATACATTTTCAGTTTTTCTGGCGCTAAAAACACGTTTTCCGTTTATGGTGACTAAAATGTCGAAAATTCATATATTGTGATATATTGGTGTTCTAATTATCAGTTATAAAATTTAGAAACTTAAATCTCATCACTACTTATTTATCCAATGTGAATGACTAAGAATATCTTTTTAAAATAAACCTAACCAAAAAACCAAAACAAATTACTAGCAGTTAAAAATATTAAAAGAAAATTTAAGTATGCATGGACTGCCAATAATGAAATCTGTTGCTAATTAAAGTAAATAAAACAATTGAAATACTTAAGATTATAAATAATAAAGATTAATACAATGTACAGAGTAATTACTTAATTGACATGAAAAGGGTTAAAATCACAATTTAGATTTTCCTACCCAAAAGCAACAGCAACAAATTTCTAAGTCACTTAGCATACTGGTTTTAGAATAGAACACCAAACCAATGTAATTTTCTGATTAAATCTAGGAATCTCATATTGGTATAAAAATTTAATGATGGCAGATGATTTTAACAATGGAAAACAATAAAAGTTTTTAAAGAAATAATAAGCATTAATTTATGAAATATATGACAAAAATGGAAAACGATGGGAATTTAAATTAAAAGATATGAGATTTACTTAGATAAAATCAGGATGTTTGGCACGTGGAATCATAAAGTGGAAACAATATCAATTCAATATTCATTCAAAATCGTACCCATTTTTTTTAATGAAGAAATTTAAATAAGGACTTGATAAATTCATTACATCTAAATTTTATTTATTTACTTCTTTTTTTAAATCAACTTATTTAACATTATTGTATCAAAATTTAATATTCTTAACCAGAGAGCTATCATTATATTGATTTAAAATTATCTTAATCTTTCTTCTTTAAAGTTTAACTAACAGGAATGACCGAGCTAAGCTCGGTCAAAATTAGCTTTGTGTTTATCTCTATATATTATTCCCCCTGAATCATTCTTGCTGTTTTAGACGCAATTAGCTTGACCCTGAGACATAGTGACCCAAAATGACCCACTAATCGAATTTTTTCGAACATGCGACCTAACACTGCGACCTATTCTCGTGCCTGAAAACGATGGAATACAAAATTTAGTGAAAATCGTTAGTTGTTTTCTAGATAAAATAAACTTGACCCACGTTGATTCAAAAATCCACTAACCGAAATTTGTCGAACATGTGAGCTATTTCAATGGTCATTTTATACTGTAAAACGGTATAACAAAAAAAATTGTCAAAAATTTTTGAACCTTTTTGAGATGCCGTTAGCTTGACCCCGACCCATTTTCACCTAAATGACCCACTAATAGAATTTTCTTGAGCATGCGACCCAGCCCAATGGTTTTATCTTCACAAAGTTTTGTCAAAATATTTTGAGCCGTTTTTTAGATACAGTTAGCTTGATCCTGATCCATTAGGATCCAAAATGACCCATTGATTGAATTTTCTTGAACATGTGACCCTGCCCAATGGTCTTATCATGCCCGCAAACGGTATTATACAAAATTTTGTCAAAATATTTTGAAGCGCTTTTTAAATACAATTAGCTTGACCCTGACCCATTGTGACCCAAAATGACACACTCATCGAATTTTCTCGAACATGTGACTTAGTCCAATCCTCTTCTCATGTCCAGAAACGGTATAATATAAAATTAGGTCAAAATGTTTTGAGCATGTTTTTAGGTTCAATTAGCTTGACCCTGGCCCATTGTGACCCAAAATGACCCACTGATAGAATTTTCTCGAACATGTGACTTAGCCCAGTGGTTATCTCATGACCACAAACGACCGTATATTAAAAAAAATTGTAAAATGTCTTGAGTCGTTTTTTAGATATAAGCTTGACCCTGACCCATAATGACCCATATTGACCCACTAATGGAATTTTCTCGAACACGTGATCCATCCCAATGGTCTTTTCGTGCCCGAAAACGATAGATTACAGAATTTCGTCAAAATCGTAGAGCCGTTATCTAGATAAACTTAGCTGGACACACGGTGACCCAAAAAATGACCCACTAATCGAATTTTCTTGAACACGTTACCCATCCCAATGGTCTTTTCATGCCCGAAAATGGTTAGATATAAAATTTAGTCAAAATCGATTGAGCCGTTCTCTAGCTATAATTAGTTTGACCCTGACCCATTATGACCCACTAATCGAATTTTCGCAAACACAAAACCCATCCCAATGGTCTTTTCGTGCCCGAAAACAGTAGGGTGCAAAATATCATCAAAATCGTTAGAGACGGTATCTAGATAAACTTAGCTTGACCCACGGTGACCCAAAAATGACCCACTAATCGAATTTTCTCGAACATGTGACTTAGCCCAATAGTCTTCTCGTAATCCAAAGCTGTTGAATATAGAGCTTAGTGAAAATCGTTACAGCCGTTTTTTAGATAAAAATAGCTTGACCCGCAGTGACCCAAAAATGACCCACTAATCGAATTTTCTCGAACACGTGACCATCCCAATGGTTTTTTCGTGCCCGAAAATGGTTAGATACAAAATTTAGTCAAAATCGATTGAGCCGTTCTTTAGCTATAATTAGCTTGACCCTGACCCATTATGAGCCAAAATGACCCACTAATCGAATTTTCTCGAACACGAGGTCCATCCCAATAGTCTTTTCGTGCCCGAAAATGGTTAGATACAAAATTTAGTCAAAATCGATTGAGCCGTTCTCTAGATATAATTAGCTTGACCCTGACTCATTATGACCCAAAATGACCCACTAATCGAATTTTCTCGAACACGAGACCCATTCCAATGGTATTTTCGTCCCCTATAACAGTAGGGTGCAAAATTTCGTCAAAATCGTTAGACCCGTTATCTAGATAAAGTTAGCTTGACCCACGGTGACCCCAAAATGACCCACTAATCAAATTTTCTCGAACATGTGACTTAGCCCAATTGTCTTCTCGTAATCCAAAGCTGTAGAATATAGAGTTTAGTGAAAAACGTTATAGCCGTTTTTCAGATATAAATAGCTTGACCCACAGTGACCCAAAAATGACCCACTAATCAAATTTTCTCGAACATGTGACTTAGCCCAATAGTTTTCTCGTGCCGAGAAACGGTTGGATATAAAATTTGGTCAAAATCGATTGAGCCGTTTTTTAGATATAATTAGCTTGACCTTGACCCATTATGACCAATATGACCCACTAATCGAATTTTCTCGAACACGTGACCTATCCCAATGGTCTTATCATACCCGAAAATGGTAAAATACAAAATTTCGTCAAAATTGTTAGAGCCGTTTTTAAGATAAAATTTACACAGACACACACATACATACACACACAATTTTTGCTCGCATTATAGTATAAGATTTTATAAAAGAAAATTGTAAAAACAAATACAACCAGGACTAAATGAGTGAGAAAGATTCATTGTAACATTAGAAATTTTAATACTGCTAAAAAAATATTTTCTATAATTTACATTGCTTTAAATTACGACCCAGTATTTGTATATGACAGCTTATAAAATTATTTTATTGGATTCAAGAATAGAATTATAAAATCTTATTGTTAGATTGGATGTCAATTACAATTTAATATACAAAAAAGAAATATAACTACTAGTATAAACACATCATATCATGTATAAACAACAAGAGTTAATATTAATTAGACTACTTACAAGGTTTGCAGAAACACAAAACGGTTTATGGCTCATCCAGTGGGGGGATATTCTGACACTTTAAATTTAGCAATTACCATTTAATTAATATATTTGAAGTTTGGTTCCTTTTTTTTTTTTTTACATAGACATATCTATTCGATGAAATTCTGCTTCTACAAGAATGGTAATTCCACTAATCCCATGCACACAATACGATTTTCCAAATCTTCTCTTGCACTGTTTGCCCTATTAGATTCTCGCCTTTCTTCCTTTTCGGAAGGATTTCCCAGTTCTATGAATTTTTTAATTCATCAGATGTTAGCGTCACTCTGGATTCTATTAAATTGAAACGATGCACTTTGCTTTCTAGGGTTAATTCCCAGACATCAGTGATTTTCTTCCTCCCTCTAAGTGTATCTCGTACGAAGGAGAGATTCCCAGAATCTCCTACTCTGACGCCCGGTTAGGTTTCTATCATACTTAGTTTAGTTGATCACTTTCACAATAGTTTGCTTACACCTCTGCAGAGTTTCCGTGTCAGGAAAATCGTATTTGTTTAGTAGTGAAATCCCAGAGGGATTATGCGTCGTAGACGACCTATAGTCTAGGCCAACATTTCAGCACTCCTTCCAATCCTGGGGTAGATCTCAGCAAAATAGGCAATCTGTAGTCTGGACCAACATTTCAGCACTGCTTCCAATCCTGGGGTAGATCTCAGCAAAATCGGCAATCTGTAGTCTGGACCAACATTTTAGAACTGTTTCTAATCCTGGTGTAGATCTCAGCAAAATAGGCAATATGTAGTCTGGACCAACATTTTAGAACTGTTTCTAATCCTGGTGTAGATCCCAGAAAAAATTATACAACCTGTTGTCTGGACGAACTTGCTAGAACTGTCTCCATTCCTGGAATAGATCCTAGAAAATTTCCCGGATCCACCCCTCACTAGCTCGCCAGAATTTTTTTACCTCCACACCTCTAAACAAAATCTAGGATTCACACTCATTAACACGGGCAACAGGCAAGGCCAGGACAAGTCCACTCGCTAACCTAAGCTTACTTTCAGAGCCCCAATTCCTTCCTTTTCTCTAATTGGTTAAAAGTTCCCGTGTCTATTTTTAGCCCAAAAACGTCTAATTGTATAATAGGTAATTTATCATTACTCGCTAAATTTACGCTGGCTATCGTAAAATTCTTATCCCTTTGCTGTCTATCACCACCGCGTGCTTGTCCCCTGTTAGTCCTGCCACGCGAACCCCTTTTTCTATCATCCCTTTTCTGGGAATCCCAGTTCCTATCATAATTTGTTTCCTGCGTCCCATTGCGCCTCCTGCTAACATCCCTATTTCTATTTCTCTGCGAAAAATCTCTATCTCGTGACGCATTAGCATAAAACCTGTCATAAGAACGGCCCTCGGGACTGTAGTCATTAAAATTACTCTCTCTCTGAAAATTCATATAATTATTGTAATTATGGTTCCTCTATTGTTGATACATGGGTATAAAAGGGGGTTGACCCTCGGGTAATGGAGTCAGATAGCCATAACCTTCATGTGGTCTATTAAAACCACTACCAAAATTATAATTCTCAAAATTATGCTGTCTCTTATAATTAGATTTTCTGTTTTATTTTTTGTATTATAACAGCAATTTTGGATATCATGCTTATCTGTTTTACATATGGCCCAAAATTTTTCCTCCACTCTTTCATCTTTATTTTTACTCGCTTTATTGACTTTTAATTGATTAATCTTCTCTGATAAATCGGCGATAGTAGTTGCTTGATCCTTATTTTGTTTTAAAATATTTACATGAAATTCATCTTTTTCTAAATTTGTTGACACATTATTAATTTGATCCATTACTGTGTATTTAAAAACGCTCTCTATTATTAGAGCTTTCTCGAATAATTTTGAATAATCCTTGATATCTAACTTTCTTAATTCTAGAGCAATATTCGAAGAAATCGAATCGAGGAATTTGTTAACCTTAATTAATTCAAAAAAATTATTTGCCCCATTTTCGTTTGAGTACCCCGTCGTACTGAAGTATTTATTAGCCGCGATTTTGAATTCTTCAATAAATTCCTTCATACTTTGGTTAGGTTTTTGTTTAGTAGCATTAAATTCTGCCTGGTTATCATTAAACGTTTCCCTTTTTTGAAAACTATCCGAAATTTTCTTTTTAATTTCCAAATAATCCTTCATCTAACACTAATTTTTCTCGTGCTGATCCCACAAATTTAGCTTTTAATATCTGAAGTCTAAAATCATCTTCGATTTTAGCTTTGTCCAAAAAAGCGTCAAATTCCTCTAGATAATGTTTAACATTTGAAAATTTTTTAACATCAAATGGATCTAATAAGATCAAAACTTGCGATAAAATAGTTTTATTTTCTTCGTCCGACATTTATGTACTTTCTAACTTTTTGGCAGCGATTTTTAATTGACTTCTAGTCTGCGCTTCAGACGTATTATTATTTGTACTACTCTTTCGCTTTTTATTACGCGACATAAAATTAGCCTCATAAATTCCTCTAATACACTTTTTCTAAAAATAAAATACACTTTTCTAGAAATAAATACAATTTCCTACCAAAAAATATAATATTCCCCCAAAATGCACAAAAAATACAATATATAAATATACCATAAAATAAAATCCTTCTACCAGAAATGGAATTTAAAAATTCCTCAAAAATTCTCAAATACAAATATACACAAAACTATTTTTTTCAAAATTATTCATATACTTTTACTTTCAAAAATACAGTTCTAATAATATTTTTTTTTGTATCATACTTCAAGATACCTCAATACCATAAGAGCTTTCAAAAAAAGAAAATTTCCTTCGTTTTTTTGAGTAAAACTGCTTCAATAATAATTTTTATAATATATCTTATAATGTGTAAATACGACGAATTCAGCACTAGATTGTGACAAATCAATAGTTTGAAATGACCTATACACATATATTATTTTTGTTATAAGAATTTTTCACTATAACATATTCATTCCAATTTTTTGTTGAAGCCATGCTTGTAAAATAAGTGAGATTTATTGTAGTAAACCCAATTGGTACCACGGTCATAAACTTAATTTCCAAATTTATTTTAATATTAATCACAATGAGTAACGCGTAAAATTTAAGGTAAAATTAACACTATGAACTAATATTATCCTCCTATAACGAAGAAATATTAACTGACCCACGGAACATCTGAAAGGGCACCGACACCACCTTAGCTAATGAAATCTGTATGTTGGGCAGATTTGGAATCCTAAAACGTTACCACCGAGAAACTACCCAAACATGCAGTGATGGGGGAATATTGGGGGAAATATTAACGGGTAAAACAGCGTGCATACAAGATAAACATGAGGGGGAGACTCAACACCCAATTACCCAATAACTCCAGAGTAAAATAGGCTAGCTAATTCCTAATTACTCAACCTGTAGTATTCATAGTGTTAACCTACAAACACATAATTAATAAGATTGTGATTAATACTGTGATCGGGAAATTTGGTCCTGGCTAACCTCTGAGATAATATATATATACAATTATCCCGAAAGGTGGCGGGAGACATGTATCTCAAAACCTACCCAAATTGCGTTGTGATTGTTTTTGAAATAGAAGTAGCTTTTAGACCACGCAAATGGCATGTATTACAAATATAAAAATTAATCATTAACAATTCGTAAGAGATTCGTCCTTGACCTGAAATAAAAATCTAATACTAAAATAATTAACACGGACTCACGGTTGAAAGATAACATATTCAAATTTAGCAAATAACAAAATTTTATTTACATTAAAATATACAATTAAGAAAGATGTATCACAAGACACGCTTGCTCTAAGCAACCAATCAAACTCGTCATTATTATTCTAACATTGATCCTAAATTACTTATTATAAAATTACTAAGACACATGGGTACCAAATTGGAGAATACAATCCCTAATTAAAATTACATAAATACACTTAAAAACCGCTTACAGGGAACAAAAATAGATATGAAATGACACTACCTTCTTTATCCTTTGAGCAGTAAAAGATCACTCCTTGTGGGATCCGGTAGAAGTACATAATCTTAAAAGTCCCAAATGATAACGGTGCACATGCACTAACTACATTAGAGGCCATCGACATCAGCTCTTCAATCGAGCTATTCGATGCGTTTACACTAATACAACTAGTGAAACGATAATCAATAAACTTCTACATTTTGGTCGAGGCTGAAGATAATTAACACCTCAGACGAAAATCTTGAGAAGACCACTTCTCATCACTAGGAGTACTTATAGAGCCCCTTAAAAACTATCTCATATAAAGAGCATCTTTTTTTTTATGATGATATCTTGCTATATACCTTACTTCATACTCTTAAGCAAAAACTTTCTTCTAGACAATAGTGGATGTGGCTTGAACGCCCTCCGTTCAATCAGCGAAGGCTTATACGCCCTCTGTTCAATCAGCGCACAGCATATCCGACCCCCTTTAGAACAAACTCTCTTCAAAGCGTCTCATTCGGTAACTTGGGGCCATGCGGTTCCACAGAGCACCGCCCTCCTGAGGGGCTCTGAAAAAATGAACACGTGGCTAGCTGAACATGTGTGGTCTACTTTTACGAGCAGTCGTAAATTCTCCAATAAATTTATTCTTAACATTATTGTCAAGACATTGTTAGTTGCTCGTCTCCATGGCGTCGACCCAAAGATGCGTCGTAGACATAAACGCCATCTGTTTTGCATTCACTCGTAAACAACTTGAATCCATTAAAAATATATCATAACCATAATAAAATTAATAGTCATACATTTAATACACAAGTTTATAAAATAAAAAATATAATAATAATAATAATTCTTAACTTCCCTACATATAAATACAGGTATATTTTATAAAAAAAAAAAAAAAAAAAAAAAGTCTTTAATCTGCAAGACACGTAAGTGGCCAGCAGAAAGAAAAATATTCGCATAAGAGCGCGATAAAAGAAATTATCTTGACATCCAGGTTTAATATTTAAAAAATGTATAAAATTGCAAATGAAATTACGTGAAATGAAATTCAAGTAATATAAAATATATATTATAAATCTTTAGCTGCATCAAGTTTCAAATTTAGGTTTTTAGAGAATGAAACAGATAAAAATAAAATAAACAGATAAAATAAACATGGCAGCTTTTAATGGTCGTGTAGTTTTAAGAAATAAATAAATAAATGAAAATAAATATTGTTATTTTAAAAAAATGAGGCCGTAGTAAGTAAAAATAAATTCTCTACCCGGTATTTTTAGGTAAATTTCCGATAGAAAGCAAGCATTGGTATAATTGGTTGTAAATTATAAACTTAAAATTCTTTCACTTCATTGAGCAGGTTAGACTGACAGCACCATTTATCGCCTTAAAGGAATAGGAATCGCTTATGCAGTGTAGAAATTCGTCACTGAATAATTAATTTAAAAGCAACTAATTAAAAATTCAAGAATTTTTCTAATGAAACATTCAAGTTATTTACCGTCAAATCTTGGCGGGCAATGTCTAGTAAATAATAAAAATACATGCCGCCCTTTCTAAAAAAAAATCTAGTGTCAAATAATAAAAGAAAAACTTCATGAGCCTCCATCTCTTTTAAACATTAATTAAGAAAAAAAAAAAAAACTACCCGTTAAAAAAGAAATTGGCTACCGCATAGCTGTGTCAAAAATGCAACGAAATCAAAGTTATTCCCCTCCTCTGATCCCTTTTAAACATTCAAATTCAAAGAAACCACCACCAGGTCAAAAATAGCTATAACTAACTCTGTCAATGCAGTGAAGCCAAAATTATTCCCAACCTCTGATATCCTTTATTAAAAAACACTTTTTACTTTTCATTCCAATAAATCCCATCTGTTAAAATGATTTTTTGCAACACTATTTATCTGCACAATAAATTACAAGAGTTTAACTTATATCAGTGTGATGTGTTAAAAAATATTTTGCCGTCGTATGGAATTCAAAGCAGTTACAGTATTAAAATAAACAATAATGAATATTTGTAATAAAATAACTGTCAAGCTCTATACGGTTTCTCAGAACATTTTAACTGTGGTAGCGTTCTTTTCTAGTGAATGGCCAGGTGTTCTGCTAGTGAATTGGATTCTGGTTGTTTGCGAGTTGCTTCATAGCTACTAAGTTTTACTCATTTTTCTGCAGTAAATGATACATTCTAGCCGTTGAAGGCTACTAAAGACATGAAAGGAAGATTTTTTACTATCTGCGGTTGTTAATGATTTCTTTCTATTAGCTTTGGCGCGTCATGATAAGCGTTTAAAATGGGCCTTTTTTATTTTAAAGTACATTTTTAAAGATTTATTTTATTAATATCGAAAACAAATTTTGGAAATTTTATTTTAACCCCTAACTGGAGACATGAATTTCCTTACGCGATCAGAGACATAGAGTCAAAAGGACTCCAATATTATTTTTCTTTTTTCTCTTTTGTAAACAGCATTGGAATTTATTTTGGAAACGCAATGCATTCTGGAAATCATGTAATAATAAAAGAACTACTTGACGGTACTGAAGAAATGATTTTATTCAAGGAGAAAAACCAAGTGATAATCAGAGCCAAAGAACAACGCGGAGTCATTTTGACTCCCGTCTCCAGTTACGGGTTTATTATAACTGTAATATATATTTCTAAAAAACTATTCTTTAATGTTTTTTTTGTTTGTTTTTAATATATATTGCAGGTAATGCGTTCCTAATTTAACAGGGACTTTCCGTTAATCTGTTACTAAATAATGCACTTTAAAATAGTGCTCCCGATGGGATGCATATTTCAGCTATACGTTTAAACGATATACATATATACGTATAATACGTTTCTTTGAAATACGAATACCTTAAAATATACGTTTAAACGTATCCGGATACGTATAAGGATACATCGGTTAAACGTATATTTAAGCATACGTACATCTAAAAGATATTAAATGTCTAAAGGTTAGACTAATTCTCATGTCCTTGTTAGCAGGTTCGGGTGCAATTCCATGGTTAAACAGTTCATTTGAAGGTTTCGACATGCTATAGAACGAGCGGTGGTCTAATTCGATGAAAGTGGATGACACGTTCGGACTTTTAAATTCGATAGTTCGTTTTCCACCGAAACTGAGAACCGCAATAGGAAAGTTCGCATTCAAACAGGTTTCGTCATCTTTATAGTGACTAATGTAGTCGTTTCCACCTTTGTATAACTTTAACAACACATAGTTGTTGGTGCAGGCCGTCTCCTTTTCAACTTTATCTCGTAACTCGATCATCAGAGGAGTCCAAGGGTTAGCTGGTATACTGGTTCCACTGAAGGCATAGCTGGTATTTATATCACCATAAGCCAACATCAAACGTTTAGGCTTAGCATCTTTTCCTCGAATTCGAAAGGTGGGTCTGTAAAACGGCAAAGTACGAAGCTCTGCCATATAGCGATCAGCATGGCTTTTCTCAATAAAGTCGTTGATATATAGTACGTGCAGTCCATTTTTAGTATACATAACAGAAGACATGATGAGAATCAACGAGCAGGAACGAGTAAGTAGCAACAAGCAGGCAAGAACAAGCAAGCAGGAGCGAGCTTGCAGGAACAAGCAGGCAGGAACGAGCAAGCAGGAACAAGCAGGTAGATAAGCAGCAGCAGGAACAAGCAAGCAGATAAGCAGGAGCAGGCAAGCAGGAACAGACGGCTATACAAGATAATGAGATTTTCTCCTCGTGCAGGTGAATTTATACTAATCCTTATCAATATAAAATTTTCTTTATTGGTCGAGACTTCTTATCTGCGATCGAATCACCGTGAAATCGCATATCACGGGCGTGATTGGGGAACGATAACCCATTCGTGATTAGCGAAATCACTCTCCGTGACGTCACCTAGTCGATGTCTTATCAGTTATTCAGTTCAAGATCGTCGTTGGAAGCGAACGTGTTTGGGTAAGTATCGTCTATTTTCAACATTATTTTAAATGTTTGTCTATTTTATATATAAATATTCTATTCCGTTTACTAAATGGTTAAAAATCGAATTTTTATTAAGTTCACGCAGACACATTTTAAAGAATAAAGACACATAAGTAAAATAAAAAACATTTTAATGAAATGATTTAAACAAAACACTTTTAAAAGTTTCTACATTCAGGTTACATAAAAACTGGTCGTTCACAGAACTTACATTCTTAAAAAACATAGATAGGACATCGTCGAAATTCACAAGCATTAAAATCATGTCTCCCAATTTATGAAATTATCGCTGTTGTTTAACATAAAAACAGGAATGAAGACTAACACTTGGATGTCTTAAAACACAACCATCCGTAAATTTCATTAAAAATGGTCAATATATTATCCTCAATACAAAAGATTAGTTTAGACCATAACACAAATTCATTTTCTTGATTATCTCGTTTACATTTTTGCTTTAATAAGTAGGGTAAATGTTCTTCATACATATGATGAATCAATTTCTTATTCAATTTATATGCTTTTTCTTTCAAATGTTCTAGTTGACAATTGTTTAATTTGATAGAAGACTCATTCATTAAAAATTTTAAACACATGACAGAATTATTCTCATTCAAAACTAAAAGATTGTTATTGGCGATAAACGATGAGCTCCTATATCTCAAATTAAATGCAAAAATTTTATACTGGAACTCATACCAGGTACGAGTGTCCATATAGATTCCATTCTCGGTTGGAATTCCATCACTCGTAAATTCAGTTATAAAAATAGAATATTGGGTATTCTGTAACTCAAGACTTAAAAAGATAGAGTTTCCGAGTTTTTTCCGATAAACACAGGAACATTTTTCATCCTTCATATCATTCGCGGGATGGCTTATGCTCGGCAATTCGTCACTTGAATTAGTAGGCGTTTCTTTTTCGTCGGGTGAAATTAAGTCAGTAGCAGAAGATTTCTGAAAGTTAAAGTCAATGAAAAATTCATTCATAATGTCTTTGGTGGAACAGGTATTAATGTCATCGCAGGTAATAGGTTTCGCAGCATTCATTTCGTCGGTATACGGCAAAAGTGTTACATTCTCCATGTTAATCGGTTCGAATCTTAACATCTTTAACTCATTTGCAAAGGAATTTTCCTCAGGTGCTTCTAAACGTTGGTACTTGATAGGTGAAAACACTTCTTCTTGCGATCTTTTCTGCATATTCATTTCTCAAGCTTCGTAATTTAACTAGAAAATAGTGACAGAAAACTGAAGGGGCTGCGTACAACATTGACTTATATAGGTCGGAAAACAGTGTCGGGTACAGTTTAACAGATGACGTCAAAAGGATGATTAGTCATATGAAGCGCACACACGTTGTAATAATGTACACAGTCGGTGAATGAGTACACTACGCTTATCGACTTTTGATTGTTTCTGGATCTTTCTCTGTCGAGTCGACTTTTTTCGTTGAGTAGGCATATGAATCTTCTTGTGTTTTAAAAAGTCCGCTTTTCGGGAAAACACCACGCTACACACATCACACGTCTTTGAATGGGTCTTGATATGTCTTTGTAAATCATTTTTCTGAAGGAAAGTTTTTTCACACTTCTCACACTCCAAAACTTTTTCTAGATGAAACTTGGCATGCCTTATATACATAAACTTTCGAAGAAAAGATTTGTTACAGATTTCACAAACGTAAGAGATTTCCCTATTCAAAATAGGTTTTTCTTTAGGAATCTAAGAATCCTGATGAAGAGGGTTTCATTTCAAAATCTGAAACAGGTTCCTCTTTCACCATCTCTTGACCAGGTGCTAAAGGATTAGCATCTAAGACAGTAGTACTAGCCATTTGAACTTAAATAATTAAATTTCCAACCTCACACAATGACTGCAATTAACTGAATAATGTAATGAACTTGCTTCATACAAATTTATAGCATTATATGTGGCGCTGATGGTTAAAAAATGAAAATAAACAAACGTGATTGGTTAAAAAAAAGGGAGTTCGTTAGTGTTGATTGGTTAATTATACATTTCATATGATCACGTGGCGTAGTGTAAGTAGAAGTTTTTAAATAGCTAGTCGTAAAATAGAATTTCTATTTGAACTTAGCATACATTTGATGTTTAATCTAAAATAGAATTAAAAGTTGACATATATGTTAAAAAGTATTAAACAGTGATTTCATTTAAAACACGACTAACCACTATCATTATCTTTTCATGAATACTTAGATTTTCAGAATGGTATATTCGAGAAAACAATCTAAATGATTTTACTAAACATTTAGACAATAAAACTTTCTATTAAAACAAAAATGCATGAAAATTCGTTAATTAATAGATGTTGTAATTGAGATAGACTCCAGAGAATTGTTAATAGAAAAATATCTGGTTATGTCTGTTATCTGACGGCTCAATGCGGGACTTTCGATCTAACCGCCTAATCGAAATTGACATCTTAGATAAGCATGTTCGCACAGATAGCAATGAGATAAGCATATTTGGAGCGCGATTTCTAACATGTCAGTCAAATGAGAAAACATTATAGAATATTAACAGATGGTTCCGTTTAGTTTATATATTAAAAAAGAACTAATATTCGAAAATAAAGGTGTCTAATTAATCACGAATGCATTCTTCGATATGTATTTTATTTCTATTAAATTTTCCATTTAGTATACGTGAAAATGCGTATACCAACTAAAAACGTATATGAAAAGTATACAAAATCATTAGAAATAAATACTATTTAAAAATTCACAAAAATAAACGTAAAATCAATGTCACCAAAAATTCTATCTCCAAAAATCGACAATTCACAAATAAATTCATGTGATAAAACAACGTACCCGCATGGTACAGTGGTTAGCGTGATGAGCTAAAAATGAGAAGTCTGCTCATATGTTCGTGGGTTCGAAACCTGTAAATAATTCTAAAGCCATTTCTAACATTATTAAATTAAATAAGTTTACCACGCAATTGAAGAGTTGAGAAAAAAATTGAAAGGAATCTAAATAGACCAGTTGTATAGGACTTGCTGGCTTTCTTAACTTAAAGATTATGTAATTTTCCATAGACGAGGCAATCAGATCAATTTGATGATCTTTAAATTTTCCTAAGTGTATCATTAAAAGATGCCCATCGTAGTTCTTCAAGTTGTGAAATATAACAGGAATTGTTTTACATTGCTTATAATTCGAGTTGCACTCTACGTGTGCAGCTCCTCAAAAGGCACCCAATAGGTAATCATGATCACATGTGCGTTTATAACCTAAGGGTTGTTAACAAATATTAAGCCGAAAATTCTAGCGCATACATCACTAAAATAAATTTAATCGCGAAAAGTCCTCTCATTAAATTCATGTTAAGAATTCCATTGCCATCTAAAAATTCGCGTTAAAAATATTTAAAAGTCTCCCAATTAAAAATTAACGCCATAAAATATTACCTCTAACACAAAATTGCACCCCTAAAAAATTAAAGTCTCCTCATTAAAATTTCTAAATTATTCTTTTCCTATTCATTTATTTTTTACAAGTAAAAATAACACCGAAAACTGAAGTGCGCTAAAAAAATTAATGTCCGCGAAAAAAAATCTATCTCCTAACATTACCTTCCTAAAAATTGTAAGTCTCGCAATTAAAATTTCTTAATTACGCATTAATTAATTTTTCACAAGTAAAAATAACACGTCGTACTGTAGTACGATGAAAAAGAAATCAATGTTCGCGAAAAAAATTCTATCTCCTAAAATTACCCCACTAACCACCCTTTCCTAAAATACTCTTTCCAAGACATGCCCGGATGGCTTAGTGGTTAAGATAACAGCTAAAATCACTAAGCCATCCTTACATTTTTCGAGGGTTCAAACCTCATCGCAACTTAAAATTATTTTTAAATATTTTTTTAATTATTTCAATATTTCGCCATTAGAGGGCACCACCAAACATCACTTCTCAAAATTCATTCTAGAAAAATTAAAATGTATATTTGAACCTCGTACTATAGTTCACTAAAAAAATTTCAATCTACAAAATTAACCCTCGTACAACAAAATTTCAATCTCCAAAAAAAAAAAAAAATCTAATTTTTTTAAAACTCCACCCTCTTCTTAGAGATCAAAATTCCTTTTTGACCCCTCCTCTTAGAGCACACATTCTCCGCAGGAGGAGGAGTTGCTCCTCCACTCCTCAGATCATGGCTCCTGCTAGAGCCGGAGCGGCCTTTTTCTACTACTGACAACCTCTACCGCCGTACCGCATAACCTTTACCTTTCTCTTAGAGGTCGTGCTGCACGACCTTCACCCGCGCAGCCCGTGCAGCTGACGTTGAACTGTCAATTTATATCTACTCTGGAAGAAGTTATGAGCTTTGAATAATCATTATTAATAATAAGAGCAAAAACGAAAAAAAGATTGTTCATTATGTGTAAAACTATTTTATAATGAATAAGTCAAATTTAAAAACCAACGTAAAGAAAAGCACAAATGCTTAGGATTAATTTAGCATCCAGTCTAAACATTTATTATTTATTTAAAATAAGCTAAATGTATAACATAAAATAAAAAAAATACATCAACATTTTATAATTATTAATATCTAATAATAACACTTGTCTGCATGATATCAGATGATTAAAAACCAATGACTGCCCTTAATTCGTTTTTTTATGCTGATTACAGAACTGTTCTTAGTTTTCTTCTACCACGTATAGTTTATTTGCAATCGACCGGAGTTGATTTCCAAAAATTCAACGCTGAGAACGAGCATTACGTGGTAGTCACACATAACTTAAATGTACTTCTGGATACTTGCCAACTTATCTAACGACTTTTAGAATACAGTCTGGTTGACATGAACGACTCGTAAACCCTCCAAAAATTTGCTTCCACCATTACACACCAAATTATGATTAATGAAGCAATTTGTAAAGGCTCTATCACAATATGGGTATTCCTTCATGTATACCTTACTATGAAATTTCCCTTCATCACATACGAAAAATTGAAATCTGTAATTTTCGTTGGTCCTCAAATCAAACAACTGATGAAGGTCAAAGATTTTGAAAAAACGATGAATGAGACAGAAAAAGACGCATGGACCGCCTTCAAATATGTTACCGAAAACTTTCTGGGGAATAAGAAAGATCCAAATTACAGAATATTGTTGAAATAATGGTGGGAAATTTAAAGAAGTTGGGTTGTAATTTAAGTGTAAAAATGCACTTTCTGCATTCCCATATCGACTACTTTCCAGAAAATCTGGGACATTACAGTGCAGAGCACGTGAGCTCTTTCACCAGGATATCAAATAGTCCAAGAGCCGACAACACAAAAACCTATGTTATCAAGTACAAGAAAAAACCCTTTATTTTATGGAAGAGTAGAAGTAAGGTAATCTAATGATCTATGTCTGCCGGAAGGGAAGTGGTGCATAAGCCAAAAAATAATACCACTAGTGGTTGACTCGTAGCTTTATCATGGTGTTTGTCTTACAAACAAAGATATGAAAACATGGAGCAGGAAAACACAATGAAAAACCTAACAGACAACCACTGGTGGTATTAATTTTGGCTTATGCACCACTTCACTTCCGGCAGACATGGATCATTAGATTAGCCTACTTCTACTCTTCCATAAAATAAAGTTTTTTTCTTGTGCTTGATAACATAGGTTTTTGTGCTGCCGGCTCTTGGATTAAAAGAGATGGAGAATTTTGTACTGGGGAAGATGGAATGTAAATGGGATGGCAGACTACTGTCAGATGTTGAAGAGGGACATAAATGATGAAGGAGGATCTGCAAGAAAGACAAAAAGAAGAAAGTTTGTTTAATTTAATTGAACACTGTTTGCTTTTCGTTTTATTAAAGAAATAACATGAACTTATAAGAACATTCTTACAGTATTTTTAACGTGTTTAATGAAGTAATTTGTATGAAATTGTGATAAGTTTTTTAATGTATTAATTAAAATATTGAAAACACAACTTCTTATTTTTTGTAAAATTCTGACGTGATAGACAAAAATTGAAGTCATTTCCGGAATCAACATCAAAAATTGATTCAGGAAAACTTCATCATCAGAAATCATCTGTCAAAAAGTTTAAAAATGCAGACTGATGTACTATTTATTAAATCAATATAATAAATATATTGTAATAATTTTCTCTCTATTCTAAAAAAAAGTAACTAACGCTGTCACCGCCGCCGCCGGTTTTTAATTTTTTGTGACCGGAGGTCTTTCTTTGTTATTATTAAGAAAAATATTGCATACAAAAATATGACAATCGGTGGTATTATAGAGAAATGTTTGATAAACACGCTGATGCAGACAGTTTTCAAATCGAAGAATTATTACCCGACTGAAAAGAAGGGTTATGTGTTTCACGCGTATCTGTGTATGTGGATTTCTTTATACCCTCGAAACATCCCAACGGCCGGATGGATTTTAATGAATGAAGCCTCTATCAATTTGTCTTAACGGCCCGATGGTTATAGGCTAGGTTTTGTTTTTATAAACTCAAAATGGCCGCCGTAAAATACAAAATGACGGTAGAGACAAAAAAAAATTTAACGCACACTATTGAGTGGCATATCATTGGATAGGTCTTTCAAAAGGAAGACGATGTTTCTTTGACTATTTTACAGTCAGACGCTCCGTTAAAATATTAGGGGAGGGTAGTACACAGTGAGACGAAAATTATTATTACTTAACAAATGGCGACGATTTTTATTATTTTGAAAAAATTTTTGCTACATCTTTAAGCTACACAAATGCGCTACACATTAATGTGTAAATGTTTTTTAAAAAGTTATTTATAAAAGCACAGAAGCAGCATAACGGAGTGTTGAAAATTGTCTCACTCTGTACCACAAGTAGTACACAGTGAGACAATGTATATATTTTTATAAATCATACATTTTTACACTCTATCAATAATTTTCTGCAGTTTATGATTTCTTATTAATATTTCTAGATTTTCAAAATATTAAAAATATGAGCCTCGGGTGGACAATGGCAGACCTTGGGTTACCTTCATGCAAATTTTCAGCCTCTTGCGTTTAGTAAATTTCTCAAGCCATCGCACGCCCACACGCACACAGAGAAAGAGAGAGAGAGAAGAAAAACCTTCCTTTATTAATAAATAACTTTTTAAATATTGAAACTGCATAGTGGGTACACAATAAGACATGTCTCACTGTGAACCACAACTGTGTGTCTCACTGTGTACTTTTGTTACGTTGTAACAAAATGGATGCCACATCTGTTACGTCGATTTCATCGCTTTAAAAATTTTATGTCGTTTTGCCGAAATAGTCTATTATTAGATATAGCTAGGTTTGGTTAAGTAAATATATCTCATATTGAAGTAAATAAACTCTAAAATAGACGTTTACGTAATTTTAACCACTATAAAATAAGATATTATTTACTATTTTGTCGGACGAGTAACTGAAGTGCCGAAACTACATCCACGTATTGTATAAGATGAGGTCGTTATGTGTGTGTGCCAGCTTGAAGAAAAAGTTACAACTATATGTCAAAGTGGCTTCTGTCTCACTGTGTACCATGTCTCACTGTGTACTCCCCTATTCTATACAACCTGGAAGTTGTGTATGTAGGATCTCTAGCTTTACTGCAACTCTAATCATCATAGACATCTATAGACCTCATCAAAACAGTGTGAATAGATAAGAACTAACACTGATCAACTTAAAAAATGAACTTAAAAGCCATCAATACAAGTAAATAAAAAAAAAAATAGGTAAATAATATAAACAAGTACTATAAAAGTCAATTCCTACTTAGGTCAATAAGGGAATTTATTTTTTCCCATTCTTCTTTCCTCTTGAGCGGCACTTAAAATGCCTTGATCAAGAAGAGGGCTCTCTCGATTATTGAAAGTTAATTAATTTAATTTAATTAATGAATTAATATTTGAAAAAAACTGGATTAACATCAAGTGTCATCCACTACAAGTTAAAAAAAAATTTATTTGAGTTTGATTGGATGAATAATAAGTATTTTATTAACGATGGAAAATTTGAATAAGATATATATAGCGAGAGTGTGAACTAATAGTAGGAATTGAAAAAATAGTTTCACACTGAAGAGAAATAATTAATTAGTTCGCTTTTTACGCAGTCGGGTTTTTTGATTTTTTAAATTTAATTGTTTATTTTAAGAGATATTTAATGTTAAAGTTGGTCTAAATCGTTCCAATAACAAAGTTTTGTAGGAGGAAGAACTATACATAGGAATTTAATCATTTTTAGATCATTTTATACATTAGAAGTTTCCGGTGTGCAGACTGCATTTATTTTTTTTTACTCATTTTTTGAGGTTTTATTTCTATTTTAAATTCAAATTTTCAGCATTTCGAGAGATATTTTTACAGCTTTTATAAAAGGGTATTATTTTAAATTGTTGCCACATTTAAAAACAGCGCAAAGAATAATATTTCCTTCAAATTAAAAATTTACATGTGACTATTATAAAGAGAAAAAAAACTTTCAAATGAGAAATAAATGATTACGCATGAAAAGCAGGAAAATATTGATAATTACGTCATAAAAACTATATTTACACGTGAATTTTAAAAGAGAAAGAAAATTGTAAAATAATAAATTCATTAATATGCGTTAAAAGACGTAAATGGAGGAAATTACGTCATATTTAAAATTGCCACCAATAATATTGCCAAACACTTTTAAAATATATATACCTGAGACATTTATTTCATATTTTGAGATAATCTTTTAAAACTAATCTATATATATTACCATAGGGGGGAGCATGTTCTGTCACCAAATGCCGCCAAGTTTATCACCATCTTGGCGATATCTCTAATATTTCGCCAAATTCCCATAGACTTCCATTGTAAACCAATAGGGTATACTTGCTTACAGAAAATCAACATATTGAGATATTTTGAACCAATGCAGATGTTATTGAAGTGCCTACAAGAGTCGTGTTGCTCTTGTGTTGAGAATTCTAAGACAGCGCAAATACTATTTCCTTTCTAACAACAAAAGTATTTTCACGTGAATATTAAAAAGAGAAAGAAAACTTTGGTGAAAATTACGGCAGATTTAAAACGATACGTTTAAAATGTCTCATTAAAAAAAAAAAATCTTATAGCGGTGTTTAAAAAACCGGGAGACAAAGACTCTGTTTACTTAAATCATTTAATATTAGCTTATTTTCACATGTTTCACTGGCCTGATTTAATCAAAGACGAAAACAACCCGTTAACAGGGAATTTTTTTTCAGAATTTTTTTAAAAGCTGATCAAATTAGCGTGCTTTTAGAGTTTGAGGTGTCTGAACGGGGGTTGGCTAGTGTAGCTCGATGAAATTATTAATAATTAAGGTTGATGATTTGATGGTTGATTTTTATGACGGCCGATTATCTACTCTAGGGATATAGGCCCGAGGAGGGAGTGCCCTTTGTGGGGGTCTTTCTAAGGGAATCTAACCCGTATTTACCCATGGAAATCCATGGCTCGAAGAAAACCGCGAAAACTCCGAACGATTAGGCCGACGGTCGCGATTGGGTTCGAACCCAGCACCTCCCGTCTACCAGTTTCGAGAGCAGAACCTCTCAGTCACTGGTGAGGCCAATAATTAAGGTATAATAAATAATATAAAAATAATAATATGAAAGCAGAAACAAATATTTAGTGCAATTAGTTATAAAAAGCTGCATTTAAAAATATAGTCGTATAATATAAGTTTGTATTAGAAGAAAATATTTAATAAATAAAAACAAAATTTAAGTATATTTAGTTACCAAATATATAACGTTTAAAAAAATTAATTAAAAAAATAACTGACGGCAAATGTTACTAAATTTGTATTTATAAACATACAAAATACATTAAATAGCATCCTTCTAAAAGCAAATGAATCCAATATTGCCTAAATACACTCATTAAAAAGAAATTAATTTTATTACAAAGAGCGAAAAAAAATCAATCTTTCATTCGTCTTATTTAATAAATAAAAATTAATATTAAGTATACTTGGATATGAAAATATAACGTTCAAAAAATTAATTAAAAAAGTATTGAAGAGACATATTACTATATATCATTATTTATAGTTATGCAAAATGCATTTAATAACATTCAACAGATTACTTAGTATGCTGTAAAAAACGCATTTTTGCTTTAATTTGTTTGTTACGCAATTTTATTAATTCGTGTGTAATAATATTTTCCGAATTTTGAAAAAATATAAATGAATGATTTCTGATAAAACATGGAGCTATTATAAACAAACAAATGAAGGCATATGAATCATTAGATACCCGGTTTGTTTTGCCGAGCTTCTTGAATGCCGACATAGCTCTTTACTAAGTCTGTGTATTAGTCCGCGATAATTACGTCATATGCATACTTTACTATAGACGGCTTGCACTTGACGTCACATGTCTGGTATCGCTTCATATGGCGCTTCATATCGCTTCATAATGTCAAATATCGCTACGGAACGCAATAATAATAATAATAATAAAATACTAAAAATAAAAAAACGAGCAAGACAAAATTTACTATTGTAGAACCTTGAATAAAGACGTGTCAGCGTGGGTGGTGTTTTCAAAGACGTTGACAAAATTAATAAAGAAAAATATTTTATTAAATACATAACAAAGGATTAATTCTCGATTAAATTCTGCCTGTTTACAACAATTTAAGAATAATTGAAGATAGGGTCGATATACGACTTTCGACAACTGCCGTGATTTGAAGTCCAAACAAATTAAATAAATCCGCAGATAACTAATGTCTCTGCCTTTTGTCAATACTGGCTAATAATGTTCCTTTCTCCTGTGCCTGGAGAAACGCACAACTTGGACAGCCGGCCTGGCCTCGTTTTAGTCTTCTCTCATGTGGTCCGGAGGAAGATAAAGCTGTTCTCGGAACACCTCCGAGATAATTGTTTCGTAGCACCGAGAGATAACCTCTCTCAAGCAGGTTAAACTACCTGTCCTTCCCAGGATGAGAACTCAAACTTAACTAACATTTTTTTTTCTGATCAACGATCTCATTTCTCGATCCCTTGATTCAAAACAGTAGCACTTTCTTAGCCACTAGGAGCCTTTGGCTAGTGATGTCATCTTTAAGTTTTTATTTAATAGGCTGCTTTTGATTCGCCTTTCTTCGGGGACCTTAGTTTCACTTTCAATCTGGTGCGTGAGAACTTTTCCTCTGCTTTCGTTTTGCGATGTATAAAAGGAATACCAGTCCAGCTTTCTATTCAACTCCCTATCGGCGAAATGTCACTGGCGATGATGAATTTGGATTGATCGCCTTTATTTGTTCTTCCCGGCAGAAAGAAGGACTTAGTAAAAATCGCTGACCGTTTTCAGAAATACATGGGGTTTCCTATCCAGTCAATTTCTGCATATTTTAAAGGGTTTCTCTGGTAAATCAGCAAATCAGTTCGATTTGTTACACTATATTAGGCTAAAAGCTTAAAACAGAATTCCTTTAACGAACTTTAGAGAATCGCTGCGCCATGCGAAAAAATGCAAAAAATCGCATTTAAAATTGCACTGAAAATTAGTAAAAAGTCAAAAATCGTCGAGGATAAAGCATACTTTATAAGGTTAAACGTTTGAAACTAAATTATTTTTCAAATGTTAAAAAAATTGCCGTGGAACGGGACCAAATGCTAACAATAGCTAAAACTCTCATTGAAAACAGCATTAAAGATCACGCTGAATAATATTTATTATATTCGGATGCAAGTTTAAAACAGAATTCCTTTTCGAATATTAAACAATCGCCACGGAACGCGAACTAATGTTAATATTCGCATTGAAAATCATTAAAAATAAATAATAATAATAATAAAAGTGGAAGACAAAACATCCATTAAAAGACTAAACGTTTAAAACCAAATTCCTTTCCGTAAGTAAACTAGTCGGATGTGCCAATCCCAAAACTTTCTTCTATCTCATGCATGTTAATACTTCAAATTTCGCCTCACGGTGGCAAAATTAACTGGCAATTTATGCCCATCATGAGGATTCTAAAGATATAAAATTCTGTACATTAGTTCTTGAGATATGACTATCGCTAAAATCTTATAAATCATGCAAAATGTAGCATAGCAGCGCCACATATTAGGTGATTTACACCAAAACATAATCAGCACCAATATTAATCAAGGTATACCAGAATCTGAAGTTTGATGAAAATTCGTGCATTAGTTCTTGAGATAGAGCTGTTGCGGAAATCGTTAAAAATGCAGCACAGCAGCGCCACCTGTTGGACGGTTGACACCAAAACGTAATCAGCACCAATTCATATCAAGGACTAGAACCACACTACCAGGGAGCCAACCAAATAAAGGCAAAGGCATGAACCCCTGGGCATATCAAGGACTAACTGAATCTGAAGCTTGATGAAAATCCGTACATTTATTCTTGAGATAGAGCTATTGCGAAATCGTGAAAAGGCAGCATAGAAGCGCCACCTGTTGGGACATATACACCAAAAAATAATCAGCACCAGTTTATATCAAGGTCTAACTGAATCTAAAGTTCTGTGAGATTCCGTGCATTAGTTCTTGAGGTACAGCGAGGGCCGGCTTAAGACTTATAAGTACTGGAAGCCCGATGCCACACAGGGAGGACCCCTTATTACTCTACCAATTGTTTTTTTATTTACTAAATCCATTTTTCGTATGCTTAAATAATTTGAAATTTTACCATCAAATTTTCGAGTAAATAATGCATTTAATATTAATTTACTA
Organism: Maratus speciosus; assembly: GCA_963932465.1. NCBI lineage: Eukaryota > Metazoa > Arthropoda > Arachnida > Araneae > Salticidae > Maratus > Maratus speciosus. The sequence continues at coordinate 337,128,025 of OZ010787.1, read as the reverse complement.
AAACTAACTACCTATACACACATGAAGAAGTATTTTATTTATACAATTATATATAATCAATTAATTTTGTAAATGACAAATATGGAACTACAGTTCAGAATATTTGAACTTCAAAATATCTTTTGAGACTTATACAAATTGCAGCATAATAAGAAAAAAAATGCCTTTATTTTACCCTAGTATAAATTTTTCCAAAAAATAGTTTTGAAAAGTAATTTTGGGGGGGCCCTTTGTATTTCAGTGGGTAAGCACGGGCTTCAGGGCCTATTCGGTAAACAGGACCTGGATACAGCGCCCACAAAGTTTTTGTCACATGCAGACAGACAGACAGACTCACAGGCAGACATTTTCTAAAAACCATCAAATAGGTTTCAGGACCTTCTAAAACGTATAAATCCATCGAAAACTGGAATTCGACATTTTTCACGAATCCAATACTTTCTTCTTGTAAAGATAGAAGAAAGTAACTAGTCGGATGTGGCAATCCCATACATGTTAATACTTCAAAATTCGCTATCACAATGCCAAAAATAAATGACAATCTATGCCCATCATGAGGATTCTAAAGCTATGATATTCCGTGCATTAGATCTTGAGATATGACTATCGCTAATACCGTGTAAATCCTGCAAAATACAGCAAAGCAGCGTCACCTGTTGGGCGATTAACACAAAAACCTTATCAGAAACAATTTGTGTCAACGTCTAAATGAACCCGAATTTAGATGGAAATACGTGCATTAGTTCTTGAGATACAGCTATTGCGGAAATTGTGAAAAATGCAGCATAGCAGCGCCACCTGTTTGGCGATTTACACCAAAACATAATCGACGCCAATATTTATCAAGGTATACCTGAATCTGAAGTTTGAGGAAAATCCGTGCATTAGTTCTTGAGATAGAGCTATTACGGTAATCGTGAAAAATACAGCATGGCAGCGCCACCTGTCTGGCGATTTACACCAAAAACTAATCAGCACCATTTTATAACAAGGACTAACTGAACATACATTTTTATTAAATTCCATGCATTACTTCTTGAGATAGAGAGCCCACAAAATTTGTGTCACATACAGGCCCTCACAGCCAAACATTTTGTAAAGACCTATTTTTCGGGATTTCTGTGACCTAAAACGTTAAAAATTTTCACGAATCCAATACTTTCTTCTTGTAAAGATAGAAGAAAGTAAAAAATTCCCGCTCAGAACGCGAACAACTGCAAAAAATCGCATTGAAAATTACTAAAAATTAAAAAATGGGGCCAAAAAGGGTTCACAGGGAACAAAAATTACTATAGTGGGCCAGAATTCGCTTATGAATGTTAGAAAATGACAGCTGAACACAAAAAATTGCTAAAATTCAAAAATCGCTGAGAACAAAATTTACTATATTATGCTAAACATTTGAAATCGCATTCCTTTTGCCAATGTCAAAAAATCCCCCCAGAAATGCGAAAAAAAAATCTAAAAATCGATTAAAGAATTCATAAACAATTGAAAAATTGTTGTACGAATTCAGAATTAACTTTATTGAACAAAGGACAAACTTTAGTGTATTTGGATAAAAGATTAAAACCGTATTCCATTTATAAATGTAGAAAAATTGCCTCAGAACGGGAAAAGACTCGAAAAATCGCATTAAAAAACACCAAAATTCAAGAATCGCAGAGGACAAAAATTACTATATTATGCTAAAAGTTTGAAACCGAATTCCTTTTGCCAATGTGAAACACTCGCCGGGAAATGTGCAAAAAAGTCTGCAAATCACTAAAAAATTAGCGAAAAATTTAACAATCACTGTACGAATTGTAATTTTTCTGCCCAATACACAAAAACGAATTACCCAGATAGCATGAACATTAGCAGCAAGTTTGATTTTTTAGGTAGCTTTCTTTACAAAAAGCTACCTATTGCAGCCGTTCGGAGGAAAGCGATTTCAAAAAATGTTGGTATATTTTCATCGATCATGACCCCCAGACCCCGAAACCACCCTCCGTTCAAAATTGATATATATATATATATATATATATATATATATCTGACCTATGTCACACTGTAACTCTCGTATTTATGAACCGATTTGGATTTAATTCGGTGTGTACATAGTACATACCAATGTCTCGACCGAGTTCGTTGGCCAGCTTCATCCGCCATTTTGTTTCAAAATGGCGGCCATTTAAAAATTTAAAAAAAATTTAAAATTTGAAATGTGGTACCAAAAAATTGAAAATGGAAAAATATTTTTTTTTTATGTATTTGACATTTATACAAAGACTCCGTAGCAGTTTTTGTTTCGTCTATATCTTAAAAAATGGCTGAGTTATAGCATTTTGAATTTCTAGCGAAGCTGACATTTTGAAACGTCCTGAATTTTGTCCCGCGATCAAAGGCGTATTTATGAACCGATTTGGATGTAACTTCGTTTATACATAGTACAGACCAATGTCTCGACCGAGTTCGTTGGCCAGCTTCATCCGCCATTTTGTTTAAAAATGGCGGCCATTTAAAATTTTAAGAAAAATTTAAATTTGAAATGTGGTACCAAAAAATTGAAAATTGAAAAAATATTTTTTTCTTATGTGTTTGACCTTGATAAAAAGATTCGGGAGCAGTTTTTGTTTCGTCTATATCTTAAAAAATGGCTGAGTTATAGCATTTTGAATTTCTAGTGTGGCTGAGATTTTGAGACGCCCTGATTTTTGCCACGTGGTAACAGACGTATTTATGAACCGATTTGGATGTACCTTTGTGTGTACATAGTACATACAAATAACTCAACCGAGTTCGTTGGCCAGCTTCATCCGCCATCTTGTTTCAAAATGGCGGCCATTTAAAAAAATTAAAAAAAATTAAATTTAAAATGAGATACCAAAAAATTGGAAAATGAAAAAGAGTTTTTTCGTATGTGTTTGACCTTAATACAAAGATTCCGGAACAGGTTTTGTTTCGTCTATATCTAAAAAAATGGCTGAGTTATAACATTTTGAATTTCTATTGTGGCTGACATTTTAAAACGACCTGATTTTTGTCACGCGATAACAGGCGTATTTATGAACCGATTTGAATGTAACTTGGTCTGTACATAGTACATACTAATGTCTCGACCGAGTTCGTTGGCCAGCTTCATTCGCCATCTTGTTTCAAAAGGGTTGCCATTTTAAAAGAAAAATGTAATTTAAAATTTAAAATGAGGTATTAAAATATTGGAAAATGAAAAAGATTTTTTTTATGTGTTTGGCCTTGATACAAAGATTCTGGAGCAGTTTTTGTTTCTGAAAATTTGTTCGTTTGTTTATATCTTAAAAAGTGGTTGAATTATAGCACTTTGAATTTCTATCATGGCTAACACTTTGAAACGATCTTGTATTTGTCTCGGGATACCACACGTATTCGCCTATTTCGATGGAAGAAGGCATGTGGATAGTATACATCAATATCTCGACCAAGTTCGCTGGCCAGCTTCATCAGCCATCTTGTTTCAAAATGGCGGCCATTAAATTAAAAAATATATATATTTAAAGTGAGGTGCAAAAAAATTAGAAATTGAAAAAGGTTTCTTTCTTAAGTATTTGACCTTGATATAAGGATTCAGGAGCATTTTTTGTTTCTCTTTATCTTAAAAAATGGCTCAGATATAGCAGTTTCAATTTCTAACGTGGGTGACATTTTGAAAAATCTGATTTTTTGCCTGCGACAGCACTCGTATATATCAACCGATTCCGATGTGAGTGAGCATGTGCACAGCAATTACTAAGGTCTCGACCAAGTTCACTGGTTAGCCTCATCCACCATGTTGTCTTAAAATGGCAGGCACTTTAAGAAATTGCCTAATTTGGCAGCCAAATATAAGTTACTTTAAAGAAAAGCAGCTTGGATAAAGCTGACTAATTTCGCGAAATTCTCATTCATAATGATTTATTATTGATAAAAATTAGCATTGAATCTCCTACATTCGGTTTCCACTTAATTGAGCTTCGTGTGTTTGAATAATATAAGTTGGCTTTTTTAAAATAAGGAATATGAAAGCTACCTCTTCCTCCCGGCACTGGCCGGAAGGACTTTTCTGATATCATCTTGCCGTGACAAATTTCAATTGGGAAATCCGAAGCAAATCTCCCGCAAGGTATACCATCACCCACTTGCATGAGTAGTTTGTTGTGAAACTGATGGCAAGAGTGTCTTTAATTCACGAAAGTGGCGAAAGCAAAAAATCCCTCTGTTGAGAGAACAGGCAATCAGCAAATACGCAGAAATTTTATTTGGTTGGCACGGCTTTTTTTTAGACGCTATACTTCTCAAATACCAAAAAAGGCTCGTATTGAAAAGCACAAATATTACCCTAACTTATTTATGGTGGTAAAAACGATGCATGCACCTTAACGGTGCATATGCATCAATAGACCTGATAAGGTCTATGGACCCCTTCGAAGGGGTTAAACTTGTAGTAACAGTTGTAAACAGTTAATGTGATATGGAAAGATTACTACTTTGCAGTATTTTTGATTAATTGTTTGCCGTTAATTTGCAATAAATGTGATACAGCATGAATTTAACTTGCACGACAAGCTAGCTGCAAGATCAAAGTGTGGTGACTTTGGTGTCATGTTATGAACTTTCAGTCTTGTCATGCTGAGCTTGCTACAACTTTGCAGGTTTTCAAAGCAAGACTTCTTTCTGCAAATTTTCTGCAAACTAAAAATGCTATGTGAGTAAACAAGGATTTCTTCTATAAGCGGAACGTATGATTTATATTACTGTTTTCGATGAATTCCCACTCTGAAACTTAGTGAATTTTAGGCACCGTCTATAATGTATGACTGGTACCTGGTACCATGAAATTAGGGGTCGATGCAACAGGGAGGATTAGGAAGTTTGTATTCATGTTATCCCAAGGTTACTTTGTGCTACATAAAGATAGTGACAATGGTCGTCGAAGTCATAAGACAGTTCATCAAGAGATTTATTCCACACGTGCATATGAACGGCTCTATAATGGGAAAGAAAAAATAGCTTCTGCTTTTCTGAAAAAAAAAAGGCAGGGACATATATTTGAACCATTGAAGACGTAAGACAGAAATTACTGCTATAAACGTGATGACTGCGTAATTTTCAATTATTCAATAGTTCGCACTAGAGGTCTGCACGGGCCGAAATTTCCAGGCCCGGACTCGACCCGACACATAGAGGAAAAAGTTCAGCCCGGCCCGATACAAAAATTAAAAGTTCGGCCCGAGCGCGGGCCGGCCCGGAAAAAAGTTAAAATCTCGGCCCGAGCCCGGCCCGGCCTGAGTGAATTTCTACGAAACATTGATTTTTATGTCGATTTGGTTAAAAATTTGTCTCGTACGAGGAGTTCTGACTAGGAATATTTATCTTAACTTTTTTCATGTTTATAATCTTCATTTTTATAGAAGCGCCGCAGGTTGCAATATTTATTTTTTTAATGAATCTCTACTTCTTGTATGTAAATGTTTCAGTTATCATTAATATTGTTAATCCATATTCCATGTATGTTAAAAATCTGAAAAATGCTATGCAGTAAAATCTTCTAAGATGGAATTGCAAAGGGAAAAAAATGCGTTATAGACAAAGTTACCTTCTTAGCAAGTGTAAATGCATTATATATTCTTTTCTTACGGATTAGCATATCAATTTTGCATGGATCAACACGTTTTTCAGTTTACACTGTTAAAAATATCGTGAAAAATTACCTCTGTTTTTAAAGGCTCTCTATTTTCTGGCCAATGAAAATGCTACATTAATACCTATGAAGAGTTCTCATTGGTCAAAAAATAGATAGCCTTAAAAAACAGAGGTAATTTTTCACGATATTTTTAACAGTATAAAACAGAGTTCCGACATATGCAGGTTCTTTTTCACAAGTTTTACTAGCTTTTAATTTAACTATATTTTAATAAGCGTAGAAATCTACTACTCTTTAAAAAGAATAAATTTTAATATTTAAAAGTGTAGAATAACGGCCATTTAAAAATGCATGAATTTTTTTAAAAAATTTTTGGCCCAGGCCTAATTTTACTGACCTTTGAATGGACCAGGCCACGCTGAGGCAATGGTTTTCATACGGGCTGGGTCAAAACTAGGACTGAAAATTTTGGGCCGTGAAGACTAGGAATGAAACCAGTCCCGGCTCTGTACAGAAAAAATGAGTTAGGCCCGGCCCGAGCCTTCAGAAAAAAGTATGTCCCGGGCCCGAAAAGAGTGGAGACCAGGTCCGGCCCGAGTGCCGTGAATGAAAATCGGCCCGAGCCCGGCCCGTGCGCGAGATTCTAAAAGATAGTCACGTTTTAGCATTATTGGCTTTTACTGCGTTCTCATTCGCTGTTATCAGTCACGTGTCATGTATGTTATTGGCGCCTGGCGCTTTTAGATTTGGCGCATTCTTATATGTGTTGGGAGGTCTGTTTTGAGTTACCAGTTAGTACAACATACGCGTTATCGGACGTATGGATGCGAGCTTTGTAAAAAGAAGATAAAGCTTTTTAAAATAGAAGTTTTAAAATGATTTTTAACGTGTGTTTGTTTAATCCAGAAAAAAAAAATGTGGGAGGAGGTTAATTTTTCATTATTTTATGTTTGATCAAGATACATCATAAATTAAGAGATGTCATTCATTTGTTATGAAATTGCGAGAATTAAATGAATGGCGTATTAAAAATCGGACTTTCTGTTTAAAATGCTGTTTAAAGTGACAATAATACACAGTAATACAAACAGATTTTTTCCCTGATTATTGCATTTTAATTCCATTCTTCGAAAATTGTTTCTATATATACTAAATATTATTTTAATTCATTTATTCTAAAATTGTTGCTATATATGTATCGTAAGCTAATTGAAAAACCCGGCTCTTTGCAAACAGCCTAGGCTGTTAATAACTTTGTTTCTTACCAGAAATTTTATTTAATGAAATGTATCTTATTTCCAATTGGTATTTATTTGCCATTATTTATTAAGTAAAGTTTCTGGTTTAGAACAGATTTATTTTAGCCGCGGTTTATACGCAAGTAATTAAAGTACATTTTTATTTTTAGGGTACAATTTTCGCAAACACCACATGTAGACAATCAACAAAATTTTGAGATGGGGCTCATTTTTAATGTTTTCTGAGCAATACATAAAGTAGATATGATGCAGCATGGTAATATTTATAAAAGTTATGTAAGAAAAATTGATGTTTCAATTGAACCTGCAGATAACGCAGATTTTTGTATTTAAAAGAATAATTAGAAATTATATAAGAAAATTTCTGCAATGATTAAATCTGCAGATGAATCAGATGTTTAATGTTTCCGAAGGATCGCGTATAGAAGAGGAATCGTCAAATCAAACTTATTATAAAAAATACATATGAAAATTTCTTTATTAATGAAATCTGCAGATGAGGCAGATTTTTTTGTGTTTGTCCAGTGTTAAGTAGAGAAAACGAATTTCTGAATGAAAATAATTATAAAACATATATAAGAAAATTTCTGTATCGATAAAATCTGCAGATGAGGCAGATTTTTAATGTTTTGCAATGTTACATGGAGATTACGGGTTGCTAATGAAAATAATTATAAAATAATAATTTATAACATATAAGATTTATATTAATAATAATTTATAATATATAAGAAAATTTCTGCAATGGTGAAATCTGCAGATAAGACAGATTTTTAATTTTTCCCCAGCATTACGTAGAGAAAAGATGGTTCAATAAATGAAATCAATTGTAAAAAATAAATCAGAAAAATTTAGTAATAATTTAATCTGAAATGAGGCACATTATTAATATTTTCCTAGCATTATGTAAAGAAAATTTGTTGCCGAATGAAATGGATTACAGAAAAAAGGAAGAAAATTGCTTTATTGACAGATTTCCTTTTTGCACCTGGTTGATAATTAAGGCCCCTTATCACTCAGATTTCAGGTTTCCCTCTCCAATGTTAAACCAATGGCCATTTAATGCCTCTTTATTTGTCTAATATCTCATCAGTAAATTAATATTTTTAACTCATTTTTTCTGTGTGCACTTCTTAAAAGATGTCGCTTTCTGTTTTAGTTGACAAAATAATTTTAAAATGTATACTTATTTTTTAATTTAATGCCAAAGTCTTAAGAAGTATGCGAAATGTAAATAACATTAAATAACTTCAATTCTATTTGGAGTTTTAAAATTTTGAAAACAACACAAGAAAGCCTGTATTTTCATCCATTCATACAAATTAAAATTTTTCGTTTAAGTTTATTTAAATTTCAGATATTCGACAAATATTGGAAAATTTCCTCTCCCCCCTCAGAACATCCATCAAACGAGGAGAGAGGGTGGGAGTTGACCTTTGACATCAAAGAAGTCGAATGTCGCGGCGGGGTATTTTCGGAAGAGACTCAAGGGTGAAAGGTTCCATTCTCCCATTGGTTGAGAAGAAATAAGAATTCCGCGATTTACTTCTCAAGGTTACAAGACCTGATTATTGAGCAGTGGTAGACATTTCTTCCCAACAAATCAGAGGGCACATCTCATTTCACCACCAAAACAAATAGCCAAGTGTCACTTGAGATTATTTCAAGTATTATGTTGCAATCATATTAAATTTTGTTTGCGACATGTAAGGAATTTAAATTTATTTTTCATATAAAGTGATTCACGGAAAACAATGATATGGTATTTTTAAAAATATCTTTTTCTCCCTGCAAAAAATTGATAAAACTGACTTTCTTTTAAAAAAGTAATCAATTTAAATATTTTAGACTTATTATTTTTAAATTACACATTACACATTATTCCTTTTGTATATACAGGTGTATGTAAATTTAGACTTAAAAAAAAACATATCCCATATTTTAAAAGTATAAAATTGATATTTATACGAAAAGTAAAATTAATAGTTTTTAATTTATAGCTTTGCATCAGGAGGAGATAGGCTTAGGGGATTAGACGCCCCCCCCCCCCCCGAAATAATATCCTGGCTACGCAACTGCATTTAATTACCTATTTGTTTTGACTGTAGTTATCTGTGCAAAGAACAGTAAACTCAAGCACCCCCCCTCCCCTAACTTGATAGCTGATGTGTTTTTAAAAAATAATTAATAAAAATACTCAGTCAAATTTTATGCATTTTTTTTTCATGGCACTTTGTATGCGTAAATATAAATAATTAAATGGCCAAACTAGTACTCAAATAATCAAAATTGTCAGAAAGGGATTTAGATCATCTAAATTCTACCTTGCCCTTATAGTAATTTGCAATATTAATATCTATTTATTATTGCTGCAAATAACAAATAGGGCAAAAAAAAAAAATCTAAAAATAAAGTGTTTCATAGATAGTGAATGAAAAAGGTCAAGCTAAAACAAATTGTAGCTCACACTTGTAGTGAAATATAATGAAAAAATAAATTAAATAATAATGACAGATTTTTTTTTTTTTTTTTTTTTTTTTCACACACCCAAAAGAAGAAAAAAAAGTTGGAACCCAAAACAATAATATCTGAGCAATAACTACTAAAAACTATAAGAAGTTTTTATAATGTATTTTGTCGCATTAAATATTTCTAGTTAATGATTACTTGGACTTATGTCTTTAATTTAGTTTTCAAATATTTAGGGTGGTAATAGTGAAGGGGGAATTTATAATAATTTTTTAATAAAAATAATTTATGTTTTTGGCTGAGTTTTCAAATAATATATATAAAATATATATATTGTTCTGAAAAGTAGTTTATTAGAATTTTTTAATAATAACAATTAAAATTTTTTAGGAAATTTTAATAAAAAGTATTTAACAATTAACTATTACAAATTGGTTTAAATAATTAATTACTTGCTAAGTTAATAATATTATTAATATTAATTCATAAATTAATAAAATTTTACTTTCAAATAAAATAAACTGAATATAGTTATGTATTCAGATATATTGTTAAATAATATAAGATAAAAATAAAAATATTTATATAAGTGTAAGAAATAACATTATATTTCCAAAAATATTCATTTTAAGAAATTGAAATAAATAGCTTATAAGTAATATGAGTTTTAAAAATTAATTTCATTAACATTATTTTATACGTAATAAAAAATTACAAAGCATTTGATAATAAATGAATAAAGTTTTTCTGTATGAAAAATACTAATTAATTTTAAAAGAAAACTTTGAAAAATTAATTTTGCTAATTTAATATTTATCTGATACTAAAGTTATAAGGGAAAAAAATAATGTATGTAAGTTTAGGAGATATTATTATTTAATTACAATAAATGTTCACTTTAATTCATAAAAAATAGCTTATATGAATTTTGAAATTTATTTAAAACTAAATTTTATTTTATTTTATAAAAATTAAATTTCAATTTTATTTAAAACTAAATTTCATTTAATTTAATAACAATTAAAACTTAATTTAATCAAAATTTTATTTAATTATCTAATTGACAATTTAAAAAATTGGAAATGAACGGATAATAAAAGTCGATAAATCTTTATTAACCAACTTAATAAAAATCGAAACAAAACACAAATAAAAAAGTAACAGGGAGGATAGAACCTGCGTACTTGAGCATGCTAGACAAGCGCGTTAACCACTAGACAAGTTCGTCCACAGAAATCTCTCACCAAAATAGCATCAATTAACTAGGTACGATATTTCTCAAAGTGCTCGCCAAATCATACATGAGAAGCAAGCCAAGACCGGTTTCTGATCAACCAATGAGAGAATGGAACCTTTCACTCTTGAGTCGCTTCCGGTATTTTCTAGCTTTATCGTATAAGTGGAAAAAGTCCGAACTTGTATAGAGTTGTAAAATTTTTTGCTTTGCAAATTATTTTTAAGAGAATACTAGCATTTTGAAAACTGATAAAACGAAATCTGTTATAAAATAAATAAATAAAAAACATAAATATCATTTGCAAGGACAACTGCATATTTAAAAAAAGGGATGCCTGTGCTTTTGTCTTTTGGACACCAAAATGAAGTTTGAATAAATACTCGCTTTCCGTGAGACAGAAATAAAAAAGAAGTTAAAAGATTTTTATTTTGACTGTCTTCTACCGAAAATAATTGATCCATTCCGTACAATTTCCAAGCCCATAAGAGATAAACCCTATATTTTAAAAGCACCTGAAGTTCACAGTTTAAAAAAAAAAGAGGGGGGGGGGTGAACGGCAAAATGAATAAATTAAAAGAAGAAAGGCAATTAAAATATTTGTGATTAACTTTTATTTATTTAAAATAAATTTTAGTCACCCCTCATTTGTAGCATAATGTAGAATTTAATTTCGCGTATTTTGTAATTTATAGTTTTCTTTTCTCATAAATGTAAATTAAAATGTTCGTAAAAAATAATAGAGCTAACTTAAATACTATAAATTGTGTTATTTATCCAACACATCCCCAATCTCTTTCAAATTCTAAGTGTAGAAGATAATAGCTGTTTCCTTATTATTGTTCTGCCAATCACAAATGCAGAATTTGTCCTTATTTTTTGCTATTTTTGTGTTTGATGTCAGAGAAAAAATTGAAAAGTTTGGAAAACTTCGACTAATATATTGTACAAAATTAAGTATACAGAGTGTCCCAATACAAAGATAGAAATACACTTTAATCATTAACATGTTAGAGATACATATGTAAATTGCAACAGTGTTCAAAATAAGGTACAAATTAAAGTTATGTTGACGAAATAGTCCTGCCATTAATTTTCAAAATATTATTAAAATTTTTCAAATTCAAAGTCTCTTAATTCGGCACTGTTGTACTTGCTAGAGTTTGATTTTATATATATATATATTATTTATAGGTTCTAGGTACCGTATAAAAGTTAAAAATATGTACCCTTTTGAAAATGAATGGCAGGGCTATTTCATCAATACAATCTTAATCCCTGCCTTATTTGGCACACTTTTGCTAACAATGTTTATATATCTCCAGCAGCTGAAAAATTAAAATGCGTTTCAATCATTTTGAGACACTATTTATTACTTATAGGTTTTACTTCTTACATGTATATCGACTAGTACGTCAGCAAAATTTTATAAAAGTGCTAAAATAATAAAATTTAGCACATGCGAAAAGTAAATATGTGAATAATTTTTAGGAAAAAAAAATTCCTTATTGATGAAAATACTTAAAATTTAATCATATGTTTAACCTCTTCTTTATTTCTTTTATATAATTATATGGTATTACATAGCTGCCAACTCTTCCAATTTTTTCAGAATTCTTCCGAAAAATCGGCATGTTTTCCGATTTTACGCGCGTAATGGGTTTTCTTCCGCTTTTCGTCATTTTCTTCCGATTTTCGGCCTTTTCTTACGCTTTTTACGCGAGTTTCGTCAAAGGATCGCGGGAAAACACGAAACTTCTCCAAATGTTCGCGGGAAAGACGCAAATTTTGTCGGAAGATCGCGTAAAAAACGAGAATCCTCCCAAAAGAGCGCGTAAAAACACGAATTCCGTGAACAGATCGTGTAAAAAAGCGCCGTCAAAAGATCGCGTAAAAACACTATTTCCGTAAAAAGATCACGTAAAAACGCGAATTCCGTTAAAGGATCGCGGAAAAAACCCAAATTTCGCCGAACGATCGCGGGAAAGACGCTGATTTCGTCAAAAGATCGCGAAAAAAACGACAAATTTCGTCAAAAGATCGCGAAAAAACGGCAAATTTCGTCAAAAGATCGCGAAAAAACGGCAAATTTCTTCAAAAGATCGCGAACGAACGGCAAATTTCGTCAAAAAATCGCAAAAAAATAAATTCCGTCAAAAAATTGCGAAAAACCTCCACAAATTTTGTCAAAAGATCGCGAAAAAAACAAAAATTTCGTCTAAAGATCGCGAATTTCGTCAAAGGGCCGCTGAAAAAAACGCATAGCTAGTGTCGGAAGTGGATCCCCCCCCCCCCCCTTCCTGCTGTAACTTTTCAGAAAATTTGCTGTGAATTTCAGAATTTTTTTTCTTTTTTTAGTCAGAATCACCCTAAAAAAAAAAAATTAGGAATCAGAAGTTTTAAGTGTCTTTTAAAGTGAAAGGTGGGATATCTATGAATATTAAAAGAGAAAAAAATATATATAGTATTTTTTAATATATTCAAGTTATTCTTTTTTGTCATAATATATATTGTGTAATTGCAAATTAGTGAATATTTTATTCGAGTTTCTCTTTGAAATTTGTTTATTTATAAGGATTCAGCTGTTTTTAATCCTCGCTGAAAGTGTTATAAAACTTAAAAAATCTTCTGATTTTTCGCCAAAATTTTCTGATTTCTTCTGATTTTTTGCCCAAAATCTTTTGAGTTTTGCCGAAATTTAGTTGGCAAGTATGGTATTATTATTATTGTTATTGTTATTATTGAAGATACATATAAAGAGCTTTAGATTTCAAATAATATACAGAAGTCTCTTACTGTGCATTAGATTATAATTGCCTTTTATATAAATGTTACATGATTAATTTATAATTCTCTGCTTTGTCGATGTGAAAGGCTAAATTATACTTCTATATTTCGTTTCAGTTGCTTCGTTTACTAAAACGTAGCAAAACATTTTTTCCCCTCTAAATACTGCTTTTTTTCCCCGAACGTCTTTTCTCTGAATAACATATTATAATTTCTAGAAAATAAAACTACGTAAAACACTATACGCATATATTTTTAAATATATACGCTTTTCTTCAATTTTCAACAAGTAGTTTTGATACACCTACGAAAACATTTCCATCCTTGCATGCATCGGAATTTCAGATCTTATTAGGTTTCAAGGAAACAAGTAGTTTTTACCCGCCCCCCCCCCCCCTCCCCGACGCACACATACCCTTTAAATATGTGACACCCTTTTAAAATAAAAATAACTATATCTATCTATATATATATTTTTTGGTCCCCTAAAATAAATTTTAGATGGTTCTCAAATTTATGGTTCAACAAACGAGATACTTTTTGATACATTTTCTGACTCATTTTTCAATTCCTACTATTAGCTCACACTCTCCCTATATTTATTTATATATTTATATATTTATCTTGTACAAATTTTCAATCGTTAATAAAATACTCATTATTCATCCTATCAGGTTGAAATAAATTTTTTTAAACTTGTACTGGATGACAATTGATGTTAATAAAGTTTTTTCAAATATTAATTAATTAATTAAATTTTAATTAATTAATTTTAGTTTTGCATGGGAAACAAAATGGCCGCCACTGGTTATTGAATTTCAATGAAAGAATTTTCAATAAGCGTTACCATAGGAAGGGGGGGGGGGGACCCTGTTCTGTCGCCAAATACCGCCAAGTTTGTCGCCAACTTGGCGATATATCGCCAAATTTGGCGGCCAAAAAGGGACGCCAACTTGGCGATATCTCTCATATTTCGCCAAATTCCCATAGAGTTCCATTGTAAACCTACGTGCTTATAGAAAATCAACAAATTGAGATATTTTAATGCAACAAAAACTAATATTAGCTTAAGGGATTATATTCAATTTTTCTTTGATGACCTAAGTAGGAATTGACTTTAAAAACAAAATTTTTATATTACTTGTTAAATGTAAAGACACAAAATTGGCAAGCCTGGCTGTTCATTGCTTATTAATAGTAATCATTTTCAAAATACTATACACGTATTTTAAGTTATTTAAGCTTACTTTTGGTGTAGGATCCATTTAAATATTTCAATTCAAAATTTGAAAGATTATAAACCTTCCTGAATAATAAAAGGAAAATTCATAATGAAACTGGTGTGAATGAGTATCAATTCAATATGCAATGTAATAGTATCTAGGATAATTTTTAGAGAGAAAGGGGTAAATAAGAGATTAAAAATTTAAAAAGACCAATGTAATCCAAACAATTGTGAGCTATGAAGTAATATAACCTTGTGTAAATCACCATAAAATTTAAAGGACGCGTTTCGATATCGAAATTATAACGTCAGCCAATATAAACACACGTCCGTAAGAGGACAAGGTCACTTTTTTTTGTGTTTTCTTTCTCTAAAATAAATTTAAAATATCCGTTTTCAGAAAAATACATTATTTGCATTTGCAAGAAGAAAAAGAAACGAAAACTGTTATGCTATTTATAACTTATTTAGAATGTCTGAAAAAAAAAAAAAAAACATTTAACAGCAAAAGAAATTAAAATATCGTCCATGTTAATTTGCAATTTAAGTGAAGGTTTGATTGCTTATTTATAGTAATCATTTTCATTATTTCATTAATTCATCATGTTATTTAAAATTGTTATTAAATTATGTTATTATTAATTTATTATTAAATTTATAATTAAATTTATTATTAAATTATTAAAAATATTTAAAAACCTACTTTCGGTCTAGAATCCATTTAAATATTTCAATACCATATTTAGAAGATTATAAATCTTACTGAATAATAAAATAAGAAAATTCAAACTTGTTTGAATGAGTATCAATTCAATATGCTATTTAATTGTAACTAGGATAATTTTTAACCCTTTATGTACTGAATTATGAATATTTCATCTTCTAAAGCATTTTTCGTGAATTGTTTAAACTACATTAAAAGATTTAAATAATCATTTAATAAATTTTAGAAGGATTGTAAGATTTAGAAGGATTAATTAAATTTGAATTTATAGGGATTTTGTGCAATATTTATAACATTACTCACACTTTTATTAGTATTTTGTAGAATTAGGAAATGTACAAACATAATATTCTTACAATAGAAATATAAAAAGTATTTCCGAATTGAAAAATTCCCCCTCTCGACTCCCTATGCCAAGAAATCTGAAAAGATGCAAAGGAAAAATAAATCATCCTTTTAAAAATATTTTTGTTTTGTGTAACACATAATTAAGATAAAGTAATGTATCTATAACTCATTCTAAACTGTATCACAACTAATCGATGTATTAAATAAATTTTATAACAAGTTATTTTAATGGTACTTATAAGTACTGTCGGTAGACAAAGGGTTAACAAGAAAAGAAAAAAAATACGTAAAAGATTTAAAATTTACAAGACCAGCGAAATTAGAACAAATATGGATCACAGGCTAGAATCTAACGCACGCCAGGTTATGCCCGACTCGAATCCAATAATTCTTTTTAAAATTAATCCGAACTCAACATTCATAGTTATGTGCAGTTTTCTTGTTCTTTATATTGCTTCAATTTTCTCATTTTATAGTCATAGTAAAAAAGTATTAATAAATAGAGAAATAAATAAAAGAGACCTTTCGAATGTACAAATCCAATGCTCCAACAAAATCTATCCAAAGTATTAGCAGTTAAATTAGTTTTCGGATAATCTTCCATGAGTAACTAACATCCAGCTGAGGGGGAAAAAAAAATACTGTAATTCAGGATATTTTCTAATATGAAACTAGTATGTTGTGGCCATCACAAAACTTTCTTCTATATAAATCACGTCAATTAAATCATTTAAATAGTACAAGAAATTACATCAATTAAGCACCAACTCATACCAAAGTAAATCTGAATTTGAAGTTTAATGAAAATTCGTGCATTAGTTATTGAGATAGAGCTATAGGGGAAATTTTGAAAAATGCAGCATAGCAGCACCACCTGTTGAACGATTTGCACCAAAACATAAACACCACTAATTATGTTCTGGTATACCTGCATCTAAAGTTTGTGGAAAATCCAAGCAATAGTTCTTGAGATAGAGCTATTGCGGAAATCACACAAAATACAGCATAGCAGCGCCACCTGTTGAGCGATTTACACCAAACTGTATAAAATGTCAATTCATGTCAAGGACTAACTGATTCTAAAGTTTGAGGAAAAATCGTGCATTAGTTCTTGAGATACACCTATAGTAGAAGTACTGAAAAATACAGCATAGCAGCGCCACCTATTGAGCGATTTACACCAAAATGTACAAAATGTCAATTCCAGTCAAGGATTAACTGATTCTGAAGTTTGGTGAAAATTATTGCATTAGTTCTTGAGATACAGCTATAATGGAAATTCTGAAAAGTGCAGCATAGCAGCGCTACCTGTTGAGCGATTTGCACCAAAACACAAACAGCCCTAATTCATGTCAAAGTATACTCGAATCTGCAGTTTAATGAAAATCCAAGCATTAGTTGTTGAGAGAGAGCTATTGCGGAAATCGTAAAAATGCAGTATAGCAGCGCCACCTGTTGAACGATTTACACCAAAATTTACAAAACTTCAATTCATGTCAAGGACTAACTGAATCTGAAGTTTGATGAAAATCCGTGCATTAGTTCTGAAGATTGAGCCATTGCGGAAATCGTGAAAAAGGTTGCATAGCAGCGCCACCTGTTGAGCGATTTACACCAAAAACTAATCAACAGCTAGTTATATCAGAGACTAACTGAATATAAATTTTTATTAAATTCCGTGCATTAGTTCTTGAGATAGAGCGCCCACAAAATTTTTGTCACATACAGACAGACAGACATTTTGTAAAATCATGTTTTTCGGAATATCTGACCCCTAAAATGTGTAAATCCGTCGAAAACCGAAAGTCGAAATTTTTCACGAATCCAGTACTTTCTTCTTGTAAAGATAGAAGAAAGTAAAAACAAAAAAAAAAAAAACAAAGATCTAAATTACTTACAGTGGCATTAATTTTGGGATAAAAATTCAGGCTCACCTATGGATTGATTAAACAATAGGCAAATTGGGTACTGACACTCCTGATTTTAGTGGCTGCCGAATTTTGGTTTAGGAAATTTTTATATAGCTGAAATTTCAAGATTAGGATTTCTAGATAGTGCCCGCCAAGATTTGACGGTAAATAACATGAATGTTTCATCAGAATAATTCTTGAATTTTTAATTAGTTCCTTTTAAATTAATTATTGAATGACGAATTTCTATATTGCATAAGTGATTCCTATTTCTTTAAGGTGATAGAGGATGCTGTCAATCTAACCTATTCACTGAAGTGAAAGAATTTTAAGTTTATAATTTACAACCAATTATGCTTGCTTTTTATCAGAAATTTACCTAAAAATGCCGGGTAGAGAATTTATTTTTACTTACTACGGCCTCTTTTTTTTTTTTTTTTTTTTTTTTTTTTTTTTTTTTTTTTTTTAAATAACAATATTTATTTCCATTTATTTATTTATTTATTTATTTATTTAAACACGACGATTAAAAGCTGCCATGAATTTTATTTTTATCTGTCTCTAAAAACCTAAATTTGAAACTTGATGCAGTTAACTATTTATAATATACATTTTTTATTACTTGAATTTTATTATACATTTTTTAAATATTAAACCTGGATATCAAGGTAATTTCTTTTATAGCTCTTATACGAATATTTTTCTTTCTTTCCATTTTATTTTTTAAAGAATGACAAGCTTTTCTTTCTAACACACACACATATATATTCTTGATAATGGTCAAAAAATATAACGAAAATTGTAGATCAGCTCAATTTATTTAATTGATAATTACATGCAAAATATCTTAGCTTATATATTTTAAATATAAAATCATTAATGTTTCAAAATGTTTTATAAGGCATCGAAAATGTTTAGTTTTTTTAAATAACGGTACATGAAGAGGCGGGGAGAGTGGGGGCAATACCAAGCCCCTGGACGCTCTTTGTCCGATCTGTGGAATTATCTGAATATTGGAAAGCTCGCTCCTATTTTTTTTTCCGTAGAACTCTTGTCCATTTCTTTCTGTGTACAAGACTGCCCTAAAGGAGTTTTCTTCCCTTACTTGGCCCCCAACCGCTTCCCCTCTGACCCCCTGCTTGACCCCAACTCGTTGACAGCTTCATAAAGGCATAGGCGTGTTTAGAAAGGGGGGGAAGAAAGGACACAAGCAGAACTCAGATCCGGAAAAAGAAATGAGTGATACAAGGCCTTAAGGCTAATAAACACTATTTTTTAGAAGTAAATTTTGTCCTCCACCCATAAAGATGAACAAAAAAAGAAAATCTGCAGACAAGACAGAATGTTATATTTGCCATTACGTAGAAATAATATACTGCTCAATGACTAATATCAGATATTCAGGTGCATTGCGAGTTTATTTTTATTTTAAGTGTTCTACAGATGTAAATTAAATTAAAGTATCACTAATCTCAGGTAATCAGAAGATTAAATCATATATGTCAATACGACACATTTCATACATACTTGCTGTGACTAATTTCATTCAGAAGTCATTTTTCTCTATGTAATATTGAAAACACATTAAAAATTTGCCTCATCTGCAAAATTTATTGATACAGCTATTTTATATTATATATTTATCTTATAATTACTTTCATTAAGCAACACATTAGGGACACCAGGAAAAAATTGAAAAATTTACCTCAAGTGCACCTGCTCCCTAGTAATACAGAAATTTTCTTGTATAGGTTTTATAGTAATCTTAATTAAGCGAAGCTGTTTTCTATACGTAATGCTAGGAAAATATCAAAATAGGTCTCATTTGCAGATTTTATTGATAAAAATTTTTGCTTATATATGTTTTATAATTATTTTCATTCAGAAGTCCATATTCTCTATGTAAAGCTAGGAAAACATTAAACATCTATCTACCATTTTCCACATTTATATAAATATATAAAATAATTTTAGCGAGAATTATAGCTTACTTTTAGCTAATCTATTTAACATG
Source organism: Maratus speciosus (assembly GCA_963932465.1). Taxonomy (NCBI): domain Eukaryota; kingdom Metazoa; phylum Arthropoda; class Arachnida; order Araneae; family Salticidae; genus Maratus; species Maratus speciosus. Next base: position 337,108,414 of record OZ010787.1, on the reverse strand, counting down.
TGTATACAGTGAGACATACACAGATTTATAAATTTATATACTGTAGAAGGATGGATCTAGACAAATGGTCTAATAAAGATGGAGGGCTACAATTCCGAAAAATGTTAGATTATGTATACATATAATCATACAATACATACAGTTTAATGCATATATGGATACAATACACTAAAAGAAAATGTTTAAAAAAATTATATATTTAATGGTATGGGTTCAGTCGTGGAAAAAAAGTAAACATCCCCTACTAACTCTGCAGCTAATTATAATAGAAGGAGGTTACTGGTGCCAAAGAATTGGAAATAAAGTCTACTTTTAAATGATTTACATAAAATTTGCTTAGGAGACCACCTACAAATCAAAACCAAACCAAGATTTGTTTTTTTCAATGGCAACACCCAGTTTAGATATATATATATTTTAAATATTTTAAATCCTCGGTTCAAACTATGCCTATAAACGAAGTTTCAAGTCACTTGTATGATAAGTTTTTGCATTATAAACACTGAAAATTTAGAGTTTCTAATGTTAAGTTACATTTTCATACTTTATTAATAACTCCTGAAATTATAATCATAATGTAATAATATTTTGTATGTTTATAATACTAAAAACCCAAACATAAATGCATTGAATTTATAATTAAAAAAAATTATAATATGATTTATGAAATTAATATTAGAAAAAAATATTAATTGTAGTCTACAATTTTGATAAATTTATATTTATTAGGTCCTGCTTTATGCGAATTCTCAATTTAAAATTTTTCTCTCAACTAGTTTTCAAATTATGCTTAAAAAACATCAAAATGATTGTTTATGGGGGCCGTCTATGATGTGCAGAAAAGCATAATTTGAAAAAATATATTTTACTCATTTTATTAAAACATTTGAGCTTGGGCTGGCGATAGAACATATTAAACGAGTGAATTGGTTATATTGGCAAGAAATAATACATTAATAGAAGTGACATACTCATTCTGTAGCATTTCAACAATGTAGTACCGAACTTCAATTTGGATACAGTCCCTAAAATATGGTCATTTTAAAATAATTAATTTCTCTGAAAGTAATCGCCTGAATTTCTTGAAATTTTTTATTTAGGTTTATTAAAAGGTGTAGAATTTATTTATGGTGTCAGACTTGGGTATTGTTATTGAAAAAAAAAAGAAGTTTGGGTTCGTTTTGATATGTAGATGGCCCCCTAAGCAAATTTTGTATGCATCATTTAAAAGTAGACTTTATATCCAATCATTAGGTACAAGTCACTTTCTTCTACAATAATTTGCTGCAAAGTTAGTAGGGCATGATTACTTTTTTTTTCCACGACTGTACATACATATAAATATAAATAAATAAACCTGCATATCCCTATGTAAACATTTAAACAGACTGGAACATGTGATGAAAACTTCATTGTACAGTTAAAATACAGTTTTATACACTTACAAAACTAGTATGTTGTGGCCATCACAAAACTTTCTTCTATATAAATCTCATAAACAACACTAATTGATATCAAGGTATACCTGAATCTGAAGTTTGATGAAAATTCGTGCATTAGTTCTTGAGATGGAGCTAAAGTGGAAATTCTGAAAAATGCTGCATAGGAACGCCTCCTGTTGAGCAATTTGCTCCAAAACATAAACAACACTAATTCATATCATACCTGATACAGATATATACCTGAATCTGAAGTTTGTTGAAAATCCAAGCATAAGTTCTTGAGATAGAGCTACTGCGGAAATCGCAAAAAAGGCAGCATAACAGTGTCACCTCTTGAGTGATTTACACCAAAATATATAAAACGTCAATTCATGTCAAAGACTCACTGAATCTGAAGTTTGATGAAAATCCGTGCATTAGTTCTGGAGATTGAGCTGTTGCGGAAATCGTGAAAAATGCTGCATAGCAGCGCCACCTGTTGAGCGATTTACACGAAAAATCAATCAGCACCAATTTCTATCAGGCACTAACATAATATAAATATTTACTAAATTCCGTGCATTAGTTCTTGAGATAGAGCGGCCCCAAAATTTGTATCACATACCGACTGACAAACGGACAGGCAGACACAGTCGCAGACCCACAGACAGACATTTTGTAAAAACATGTTTTTCGGAATCTCTGACCCCTAAAGCGTATAAATCCGTCGGTGAAAATTCGTGCATTAGCTCTTGTGAAAGAGCTTTAATGGAAATTCTGAAAAATGCAGCATAGCAGCGCCACCTGTTGAGCGATTTACACCAAAACATAAACAGCACTAACACATATCAAGGTATACCAGAATCTGAAGTTTGTTGAAAATCCAAGCATTAGTTCTTCAGATAGAGCTATTGCGAGAATCGCAAAAAAGGCAGCACAGCAGCGCCACCTGTTGAACGATTTACACCTAAGTGCATAAAACTTTAATTCATGTCAAGGACTAACTAAATCTGAAGTTTGAAGAAAATCCGTGCATTAGTTCTGGAGATTGAGCTATTGTGGAAATCGTGAAAAATGCTGCATAGCAGCGCCACCTATTGAGCGATTTACACCAAAAACTAATCAGCACCAATTTATATCAGGGTCTAACTTATTATAAATTTGTGTTAAATTCCGTGCATTAGTTCTTGATATAGAGCACCCACAAAATTTGTGTCACAAACAGGCAAACAGACGGACAGACAGAATTTTTGTAAAAAATGTTTTTTAGAATCTCTGACTCCTAAAACGTATAAATCCACCGAAAACCGAAAATTTTCACGAATCCAATACTTTCTTCTTGTAAAGATAGAAGAAAGTAAAAAGCGTCTTTGGCTTGTGACCAATTTTAGCTCTAGATTTGAACTCTATCAACAGCTGTCACACTCGCAGGTTAAAAAATACTGACAAAAACTCATGTACTATGTATTTCCTTTCCAAGACATATAGAAGAGCGAAAAAGCTAAAATCGCCAAACGACAACTACATCTACGACACGTGACTGAGAACAGCTAATGAGAATGCAGTAAAAGTCAATAATGCTAAAACGTGACTATCTTTTAGAATCTCGCGACCCGTGCAGATCTCTAGTTAGCACTTAAGATAGCACATAAAAAAATAAAGAAATAAAAGAATAGAAATAGAATCGGAGAAAAGTAAAATGCAAAACTGGGCCTCACTGAGTGCCTCTGCCTTAGCCATTAAAGAATAAAAAAAAAACTGGAAGGGCAAAAGGTAAGTCTTGCCCTGCTACTGGAAAACTGCGGGGGCATGTGCTTCCCCGCCAGATTATGCCCATGAACATGATTATATCGATTACATGTGATTACATTTAGATTTCCTTGATTACCACCGATTACATGATTTTACGCATGATTAAGACTTGATTACAATATGATTTCACTTATTACAGGAACGGGTACGAGATTACACTCCATTGAGAGACCTCTTGATCAAGGAGCTTAGTTAAAGCTCCTTGATCGGAACACTGGGGGAACACTCATGGATAATAAGGAAAGCGCACGTGACGTCACACGTAAACAAACGCTACGAACCGGGAGCTTCTCAGGGCAAAACATTGAGAAATTGTATTGCTCATAATACTAAGTTTATTTTCATTTAATAAAGGAGATTTGTATTAGAATTTATTTTTTTTTACATTCTCGTGCTCAGGAAGCATTTATTTTTCATTTGATTTACTATAATTAGTGTGGTAAGTCCGGAATAATAATTATTATTCGGATTTAAAATAATGTATGGATTGTTTCGGAGACACATGAGCCCGAAGTTGTTTAACATTACATTGTATTGTAATGTTGTGAATTATTTTTTTACAGGTTTTTTTCTTAATATTTTAGTAAAATAATGTAGATTTTCTTTTAACTAACAAAGCTTAATGGTTGTTTAGTGTGTTTAAAAATATTTCGTGCCCGATGAAGGTGTAATTTTGAAGCTGGTGAAGAAGGTGGTGAAAGAAAAAAAGTCAAGAGAACTTCTTTGCTGCACAGTCTTTATAATTAATTGCCTATGCAGTAAGGAATTTCCCTTAGACAAACTCCTCATGCTTAAGTTTCCCTGCTTAAATTAGCATCAGAATGTTTTGGCTGAAGTTGTGACAGCATACCATTGCATTGGGCATTTGCTTTGAAAAGATTATGAACAGAATACTCCAGGTAAATAATTTTTGTATCATGATGGATCATTTTTTCGTTATTTATCATTAGTTTTGATATGTGTAAATTTTTACTGTATCTAGCAATTTTTATTTATACAAACATAACTATCTAAAAGTTGTATGCAGTGATTAATAATGAAATATTTAGAATAAAACTCTAACAAGTCATGTAAAGTAGGGATGCAACGGATATCCAAAATGAAGGCAATCAGATTTCGCAGAGTTTCCTTAAAAACTTATTACAAACATGAAAACATAGCCATGCATTTCTCTGATTTACTATTATTTTCTATATTCCATTGCAAGTTAGTTTGTTAGGAATTCCTCTTTTTTTTCATAAAAAAATACTATTTTAGGAATTGCTGATTAGAAAATTAGCAGTATAGACATTATTACTGAGTAAGTGTAGGAATACAGTACTCCCTGAAATCTGCACATCATCACAGATGTAAACAATGAAAATTTTGGTTCAGATGTAGGAGCAAAATTACAGAATTTTTTTTTTTGTTTTATATCATTTCTTTTGTATTTTAATATGTAATTAATTCTCTATAATATGACTGAACTCATGGTTTTCCATGAAGGAAGTACAATTTATTTCTGAAAAAAGAAATATATTGCTAATATCTTTGGTAAATCAGAATCTTTTTATGTATTAATCGAGATTGTTTGGTTATTAAGACTGGCTAAACCTGAAATAAAACTTCCTTACTTTATGATTTTGATGTGGTACTTTTCCATTAGCCGGGCACCAGTGTTATATATGCATATATATCTATAAATTTACATATGTGTGTAGTGTAATATATAAACACTGGCGCCCAGCTAACAGAAAAGTACTGACATTTTTTTTTATACATACAACTAATTGAGCAATTTTTTTGTTAAAGGAAACAGAAAAAATATTTTCTAACAAACTAACTGCCAATGAAACATAGAAATTAATAAATCAGAAAACTGCACTAAGGTTGTCTTTATACATACACAATAACATTTTTGCACTTTACATGATTTGTTAAAGTTTTATTCTAAATATCTCATTGTTAATCATTGCATATAACTTTTAGATCTAGTTATGTTTTTATAAATAAATAATGCTAGGTACATTGAAAACTTTACACATATCAAAACTAATGATAGATAACAACAACAACAAAAAAAAAATGATCCACCGTGATACAAAAATAATTTACCTGGAGAATTCCGTTCATAATCTTTACAAAGTAAACGCCCAATGCAATGGTATGGTGTCACAACTTCAGCCAAAACATTCTGATGCTAGTTTAAGCATGATGAGTTTATCTAAGGGAAATTCCTTACTGCATAGGCAATTAATTATAAAGACTGTGCAGCAAGGAAGTTCTCTTGACATTTTTTCTTTTCACAACCTTCAAAATTAAACCTTCATGAGGCTGGAAAAGTCTATTCAATCAATAGTTCTGCAAAATAAATTATGCACATGCGCCCATAAATGTAAATATCTCTCTATTCACATTTTTAGATAGTTTACGGGTATGTAAATTGATATGCATGGGTATTCATCCCATTTAATTTATCCATACCTTATTTTGACTGGAAAGCTCAAATTTTAAGCATAGGTGAGTAAATTAAAATAAGATACGTCAAAAAATACACAGTTTGCCCTATGAAACTGGGTAATGTTTTGCCCTGAGTTACTGCGCATCACAACTGCGCAAGCGGTTGTTTACAGTTGTGTGCTTTCCTTATACATCCATGGGAACACTGCGCGCGAGAAAATCGGCTATTGCAGATTTATCCGAAATAGTTACCTCCGATATTTATTCTTACCTTTTGAACGCACTGTTATGTTTTTGTTTTGCTCTTAGCATTTTATTATTCTAGTTTTGTTATAGTTTCTACATTGTATTGATTTTGCCCGCAGAATTACTCCGAATTTCATTTATTAGGTAAGTCATTATTTCTTTTTTTGTGCGTATTTTAATGTTTGTTGATGAAATTAAAATTTGTCATTTTAACAACTGTCATTCGAAATATACAGTTCTATTCCAAATATACAGTAGATTCCGCTTATTTGGTACAAAATGTCAAGAACAAAATAGAAATATATAATTAAATTTACTTCTGATGATTGAGGCAGCCTCTGTTTTCGGACAAATAGTGCAGAATTGATGTGTCCCGATTAACCGGAATCTACTATTTGTATTCCAGAAATTGCTTTGAGCTGCACAAGTGTTTAAATACCTAGGTTTGTGATGTAAAAATGTTATGTGAAAAAAGTTCACCTTCAAATAAAGTGAAAAAAAAGTCTCTATTGTTATTATTCTCCGTATTTTTACGCCTGCAAAGAATTTAAGATATTTTGAAATAATGCACAGCATAGAAATTTTAAAGAATATGTTTACGCTGTAAAACATAAGTTAACGATAAAGCTAACAATACCAAAAGGCATTATTATTATCAGGAGTGTAATTTCAGCTTTTGCTTGAAGGAGACAAATTTCTTTTGTTGGACTGAACTCCACAGTAAATCCAGATTTTCTGTCTACTTGAAAGGAACAAATTTTTTATATTCCTTTTTTACGCTTGTTACGAAAGGAATATTTTTACTGTTATAATTTATTTCAATTACAATTATTAATATATTGTGATACGGAAATATTGAAATAATGAGGAAACTATAATGAAAATTTTAAACTCTGAAGTGGGATACCCTACCTTAGGTACAGTCCACTCCCTCTAATCTGTGACTCTATAATTCACACTATATTTCAGATGTAAACAAGCAAATATTTTTTTAAGCAAGATAATGTTCACTTTGACCATAATAAAAGTTGTCTGATCAGAAGAATTTATTATGAAATTTTTAATGCACTTCCGCATTCATTAGAAAGAAACGTTTTGTGTATCTTGTAAATAAGTATTAGACTGCTATAATCTGAACGTATTCATTGTCTTGCATGGTCATAAATAACGACCTTCAGAGTAGTTTGCCATCCAACGAAATTCCTTCATTTTCATGCTGAAACTACGGGAGTTAAAATGTGTGGATATTTGGACATACTCAACGCACCTTCACTTACTCCATTGTTATTGAGGAACAGATGCTGTATATTCTCGCGGCCGCCATCTTGGATTTTTTCTTGACGTGAAAACTCCTTTTCCGCCAAGTAGTAAATGCCAAGCAGTGATTTATGCGCATGTTAGGTATAAAGAAAATAAAATGTAAATAATACAATATAAATGGGGTTGCCTTATCGATAAAGATTGCCAAGAAATCCAAGATGGTGCCCTCTGCAATATACAGCATCTAAGCCGTTATGGATATTATTAGTGTTATCTCTATAGTCTCCATCTATCTATCTAGTGTTATCTTATAGTTTAAATAGACTAAGGCAGTTATGAAACTATGGAATCAACCCAATGGCGGATCCAAGGGGGAGGTCAGGGGAGTCATGACCCCCTCTGAACACCAACAAAAACATTCTAAAGATCATTTTTAACATGAAATATACAGTAGAGTCCCGCTTAACTGCGTTTCTGCTTTAACAGAGTTATTTTCTTCTGATGGACTGATGGGCTTCCATTATGAAAGAGCAGTGATGACTGCTCTTTCATCTTCACCTAACACTTCATTTATAATGGCTGTTTCAGAATTAATAGAAGCCCATCAGAAGAAAATGATCCATTCCAAAGGTATAAGTTTGATTGAAAAAACTATTTAATACTTTGAGCAGAAAGAAGAGGTTACACCATTAATTTTCATGACACTAATAGAATCACATAGCTGCCAATTTGTATGGTTTTGTTACCTCTAAAATTTAATACATATTTTTGCCATATTTAATCTTTGACAATTGTTTGACTTTTTAAACTGAATTTCTGGAAGTAACAGTCAATTGTTCCCTTCTGACAACATTTCTGTGGCTGTCAAGTCGTAAAACTTGGATAAAAATGCTAACTTTGACAACATTTTCTGAATGAATCTTTGCCTTAATAAGAAACTCTTGAATTCCTTTGTATCTGAACAAAATCGATTAAAAATATATTTTTACGAATATTAATGCTAATTTTTTGTATTTACGAAGGAAAATGACTTTGCGAGAGTATCAGAAATATAGTTAGTTTGGATTTGGGAATAGCTTTCAATATAAAAAATTCTCATAAAGAGATGTGATCTCCTCTCACAGACGAAAAAAGAAAATCCATGACCCCCTCTAAATGGTGAGCTGGATCTGTCCTTGAATCCACCATTATTAAAGGGCAATTAAAAACATCCTTTGAATTTCAAGAATTTTTGTTTTCACCATTGTTTCATTATTTTATTTTTTTATATGTCTGGAGAGAGGAGTTTTTAGTTGTGTGACTATTTCCAAAAGAATAATTCACTAAAATAAAAATTACATAATTTTACTTTTTTGATATGAAAAACTTTTCTGTTTTTTGATGACTTCAAAATTTTTGATGTGCACACTTAAATAAAAATTTAGATTGATCATTCTAATAGACCTTTATTCAGAAAAAAATGGTGAATCTTTTTAGCCTTTAAATTTATTTTTATTTTACATAGCCTGATTTACAACAATCAAATTCAGGGGGCAAATGCAAAACATTGTATGGGATGGGGCTAATTAGAGACAGTGTTTGGGGCAGGGCCGAAACTAAGAGGAGGCACGGCGCCAGGGATGTAGTGGAGGGTATATGCCGTATACCTTCTGGATTTTTTTAAGGAACACAGTATACCCTTTGTTTCTCAAGAAAGCTACAGTATATACATTCTAGGGTATACCCTCTGCTTAGAGCGTTTACCCTCTGTTTTTTTTTTTTTTTACGACTACACCACTGCCGGGGCCAGAGCCAAGGGGCACCAAATGAAAGATTATACCTTTGAAACCGATCATTTTCTTCTGATGGACTGATGGCTTTCATTATTATGAAACAGCCATTATAAATGAAGTGTTAGGTGAAGATGAAAGAACAGTCGTAAAAAGTTTGAACTCTGATTTTCTGGTCAGAATGGAAAAAAAGGCCATAATTTTTTTTTTTTTTTTTTTTTTTTTTTTTGCATAATAATGAAAGCCATCAGTCCATCAGAAGAAAATAACTCAGTTAAAGCGGAAACTCGGTTAGCGGGACTCGGATCTCTATTTGTATAAGCAAACACTGTAAATAGCCGGTAATACATGCAAATTCTTTTATGTGAACTAACTATAATTGCAACAAACGTCGCATTCAATTTACGTAGTTCGGTATTACATATTTTAAATTTTAAAATAAGTCGGCCATTAGAAAATTAGTAAAATTCTCTTTGTAAATATACTTTGAGGAAGAAGTGTGTGTGTGTGTGGGGGGGGGGGGGAGGCGTCTACCTTCACATATTAATATTAATGGTTTCCTCTTTCCCCTCTTTAAAATTATTCCTTTTAAATTTAATTATCTGTCTACATTTGGATTCAATTCATTTTCTAGCATTCTTTTCCCTTCATAAATTAAGCAATTATTTTTCTGTATCTGTAATATTTTAACTGCAGCGCACTGCAGTTAAAAGAAAAGAAATAATTTCCTTTTCCCGCCTAACAACTGGATTCTAATTTTCATCCTTCTGCCTTAGTTTGATGATATGCAGAAATTTGTCAGACATATTACTTCTACATTTTTAACTGTTGGTCCAGATGTAAGATATATTAGTTAGTTCAGTTATTAACCCTGCCTTTATTTTGTTTTGTTTATTAATGGGCGTTTCGGCTGCTTCAATCCCTTGAGAACTTTGGCAAACCCTATCGAATGTTCTTTTGCGGTTTATGAGCTATAATTCCTATGTAATCATTTGGCGTTAAGTATTTCTTATTACTCTTGTACATTCCCCATTCAAATACAATTAACAACCTTTGACCGCATGTCTTCCTCTCTGTAATCTCGCCATATAGCATATGTATTTGGCAAAATTGTGTATATGTACTCCTGCCAATACTCGAGCATTTCGAGAAAATGTAATTGTATCTCTGCCTTCTAAGATCTCATGCTGTGAACATAAAAAAAATGTAGCACTTTGCTCCCTTCTCAAACACCGGCTTTCGCCGGATAATCCAGGCATGGTTGAAAGAATCCCAGGGCATAATAAAGGGATCAGATGTCATAAGTTCCCCCCGGCCGTCATCTTGGAATTCTTCTTGGCGTGAAAACCCCTTTTCCGCCAAGTAGTAAATGTCGCCAAGCACCGGTTTATACGCATGTTTTGGGTTAACGAAAATAAAATGTAAATAATAAACAAAATTCGCTAAACTGGCAATCAGTAATCCTTGTATGAGTGCTTCATGCAAATTTACTGAAAAAAACACCGCCGAATTCAGCATTTCTCGCGGGATAGCATTCTCAAAATTCAGCAGTTCTCGTTTTGTAGCAATCTCAAAATGTAAAAAACTCTTAAAGCAGCAAAATATTCATAAAAAACGAAACTCCCTAAAGTGGCAATCAGCAATAGTTGTATGAGCGCTTCGCGTTCATTTACCGAAAAAAACCATCGCCGAATTCAGCATTTTTCGCGGTATAGCATTCTCAAAATTCAGCAGTTCTCGTTTTGTAGCAATCTCAAAATGTAAAAAACTCTTAAAGCAACAAAATATACATAAAATTATCAACATACCTTAACAGACATCTGCTTTCTTGAAGCCTCCAGCACAAAATATCTCTCATAACACCACCATAATTTTCCAAAATAGGCTTAATACGCATTGAGACGCTATAAACAAACCTCCCCTTCTTGTCAAAATTTCCTCATATTTCTTAATTACTTCAGCAAGAGCGTTTAAACGGACTACAGAAACTATAGTCAGTGAAATACATCCAATAAATTTAACATAAAAATAAAAAGACAACGATAGAACACGATAAACAATATCAAAATACATGCACAAAATTCTAAGCTTCTCAGGGGTTGCCAGAACACGACACCTCACACGAGGTTTCCATATCGAGTTTGTGATATCCGTAAACACCGCCAACACGCCAACAAAAAATCGCCAAACAATTCAAAACAACAACGGCTGAGGGAAGATACAGCATCTATGCCTAATAAAGACCTTCAGTCATCATACCACTGAATCCACTTATTTTTAATGCTTCTTGTCTGATTACTCAAAGTAATTAAAATTGATTTCCAGCCTCTTGATGTGTTTGACGTATCAACAAAAGGAAACATCCTACCACAAGAAAGCTTCGTCATAGGGGGGGTAGGCACCAAAATTCATGTTTGCCCCGGGTTCAAAAAAGGCTGGTTTCAGCCCTGGTTTGGGGATGGGGGGGGGGGGGTTAATAATACTATTTTATCATACAGCTTGAAACATTCACCACAAACAAAGTCAGAAATTTTTCTCTTTTCAGGTGTTATGTCATTACAACTTACTTATAAAACTCATAAAAATATAGTTTGTGTTACAGATAATTTCTTCTTAGTTTTATACCCTAAATAATCTTTTTAATTTTTTTATGGTTCCATACTTAAAAAGTAAAAACAGAACCATTATAAGATCACTCCTGTGTCCGTCTGTCACAGCCATATTACTCGTAAACTGTGGAAGATGGAAAGTTCAAATTGGGGGAAGTAATAAAGATTATTGACTCTCATATTTACAGATTATCAAACATTCAGAAATATATTTAGGGAAAAATGTAGAGGGGCTTATTAAATTACTTGAAAAAAAATCTTTTCTTTGTACAGTCGTGGAAAAAAAAAAGTAAACACCCCCTACTAACTTCTCAACAAATTACCGCAGAAGAAAGTTACCGGTACCGAACGATTGGAAATAATGTCTACTTTTAAATGATGTATACAAAATTTGTTTAAGGGGCCATCTACATATTAAAACGAACCATAACTTTGTTTTTTTCAATAGCAGTACACAATTCTGACAGCATAAATGAACTCTACACCTTTCAATTAGCCTAAAAACAAATTTTTATGCAATTCATACCATAAGTTTCTGAGAAATTATTTTAAAACGAGCGTATTTTAAGGGCTGTATCCAAATTCAAGTTGGGTTCTCGATTGCTAACCGAGAGAGCCGCCTTTTTGATCAAGGCACGTTTAACCGTCAATGAAACCTGTTTGATTACAGGATAGCAGAATAAATTTCAAAAATTTACTCACTTCGATCATAGACGGCCCCTTAAGCCATCATTTTGCCATTTTTTAAGCATAATTTGAAAACTACTTGGAAGAAAAATATGAAATTTTAGATTTCCATTAAGTAGGACTTAATAAATCTAAATCCATCAAAAAAATTGTAGGTTGCAATTCATAATTTTTTCGAATATTAATTTCATATCATAAAATTATAAAAACTGCAAATTCAACGTATTTATGTTTGGGTATATTAGTGTTATTGCTACACAAAAAATTAGCTCATTAGGAGCATAATTTCAGGAGATATAAATAAAAATATGAAAATGTAATTTAACATTAGAAGTACTAAATTTTGAATGTCTATAATTCAAAAACTTATCATTTGAATGGCTTGAAATTTGGTTTCTAGGCATATTTTGAACTGGAGATTTGAAATATCTCGTAAAATTTGGGTACTGCCATTGAAAAAAATGAAGTTTGGATTCGTTTTAATATGTATATGGCCCCCTAAGCAAATTTTATACACACCATTTAAAAGTACACTTTATTTCCAATCGTCCAGTACCAGTAACTTTCGTCTACGATAATTTGTTGAGGAGTTAGTAGGGGGTGTTTACTTTTTTTTTCCACGACTGTACATCGTGTGAAAGCTTTCGTAACGCTGAACTCAAAAATACATTTCTTTTAATTTTAGGTAGGGGAGACCAGGGTACAGTGGACCTAAGTACACAGTGGACCACCCCTTATATTTAACTTATTTTTAAAGTTTTTCTTTTAGGCTAATTGATAAGAGCACTGGATTGATTACTTATAGCCTTCAGAACACATCGTTAGCTCAGAATGAACCCTTTTATCCTGACTGGTTGTTTTGAGCTCCTAAAAGTAAAATTTTTCATCATCATACTTTTCTTTATTGAGTAATTAAAGGTTATGGATAAATAAGATAAAACAACATTTTTGGAAAGGTAAAACACTGGTCTTTATTAAATTTAAAAGTTTATATGCTTAAAAGAAAACTTTAAATAATATTTTTATCAGTATGTATTGAACTTTAACACGGGGCACAGTGGACCGGCCACTGCTGGGGTACAGTGGTCCAGAATGAATACTGCTCCTGTAATGAAGAATTTTCATAAATATTTAATAATTACTTATTACTTATTCTCTATAAAGAAATATTGTTTTAAAATAGTTATTTTACTATAAAATAAAGTAAACAAAGAAAAATTACAATTTTTTTAACCCTACAATGCATCGATTAGCCATTTGGCACACTTGTAGCCATTTGACATTTTAGTTTTCTCCTAAATTATGGATAACAGTTCACATGTGATTTTAAAAATAAGTTTTCATGTTCAATATAGCAGTTTTTTTTTTGGGTGGGGGGGGGGGGGGGAGAAGGGGAGAAATGAAAATCATGCATTGTAGAGTTAACATATTAAGAAATATTTTGTTTTGTATTTACTGCCTTTGAAAAATATAACTGTAGCCTAATAAGTAATAGATGACCTCACTGGATTGGTTATTTATAACTTCAAAGCACATGGTTAGCTCATAATAAACTATTTTATCCTGACTATTTTAAGCTTCTAATAAATTTTTCATCATCATATTTGTCTTAATGTTTGCTGATTTTTTTGTACTTAATTAATAACTTGTTTGCCATCACTCCTATATCTTATATTGTTATTTTCGAAATATAATAAATTTTTTCATAATTCTTTAGTTTTATATGTTTTTTGTTTCAAAACGCTACTTGCAAATTTGCATTATTACATTATTTTGGAGGTAAGGGAGAAATAAAAAAGAATTTAGATTAATTATAAATAGACTTATATTGTATTTTAGACAATAACTAATAGTGGACCACTGTGTCCCAGTGGGTGGACCAGCGTACCCCGCTTCCGGGGTACATTGGTCCACTTCACGAGTGTATGTAAAATTTTTTTTTTTGAAAAATGTATTGGAAATTATGTTCTGTGAAAATTATGAGGCATGTAGAAAGGTTTAAAGAATATTCAAAAATATTTTCAGGTAGATTGGTCTCTCCGTTAAAGAGAAAAAAAATGTTAACTGCAAAAGTGGACCACTGTACCCTGGTCTCCCCTATAATTTTTCCAGAGATATCATCAAAAATATATCCCCCCCCCCATCTTTTTCTGAATCTACTGAAACTAAAATTATGAAAAAATTAGGGGTAGTAGTATAGATTAAGGCTCTCCTTCACTGATATATTTTTTTTTTACTTGAGTTCTCCGTGCGATTGTTCTTTCCCCCCTTTCTAAACACGCCTATGCCTTTATGCAGCTGTTAATGCAGTTAGGGTCCAACAAGGGGAAAAAACAGCTTGAGAGTAGTCTTGGATACAGAAAGAAATGGGCAAGAGAGATTCTTTTACAGAAAAAATTAGGAGCAAGCTTTCTTTTGAGTTTGTTGCAAAAGGACAAAATTCAGAAAGAATAGTTTCACAGGTCGGACCATGCCAAAAAGAGGTCCAGGGCTTGATATCCCCCCCCCCTCCCCCCCACAGCCCCGCCTCTTCCTATACCGTTATTAAAAAAACTAAACATTTTCGAAGCCTTATAAAACATATGATTGATTATATAAATACACACTCACACATATAGAGATAATATTATCCTATTTTAAAAGTACAAAATATTGATTATAATGATTAGAAGGTTAAAATAGGCTTGAAGTTTCAGCCATATGAAAATTCCCTAAAACAAAATTTGGGGGTGACTAAAATCAGGAGTGTCAGTACCCAATTGGCTCATCGCATATCAGTCCGTAGATGAGCCTGAATTCTTATGCCAAAATTAATTCCACTGTAAGCAATTTAGATCTTTGTTGTTTTCTTATATTGGTTTTATAAATTCTCAACAAATCTTTTAGTTTAGGTATTATATTAAGGATCAACCGAAATAGGTATTTAAAACCGAAACAGAATTTTGGTAATCTTCCTATTTTCGGCCAAAACGGAAATGTCCTAAATTTTTTTAAAGTAATTAATACAGACATAAGTATACATAATTATTAATTAATTATACATGTGGCCCAAGTTGGCTCTCTGTGAATCTGACCAAAACTTTTTATTTTCTTATAAAATAAAATGTAATTAATTCGTCAACAACACAGAATTATTTTGTAATTATACGAATTACATATAATTAGAAAATGGTTTAGGTATGCATACCTCGATTTATCTTTTGTAAGGATTTTTTTAATGATCATCTGTTATACTAGAACTTTCTCAAAGAGTATTCAAACACTTCTGTACTTTCAAACTAAAAGTTTTCTATTACTGTTAAGTCTGCATCTTTTAATGAGAACATGAAAGGCGTCTTCAAAGTTTAATTATATAGGCATTACTTGCATTGTAATTTGTACTCACGTCTTGAGTCAGTCATGAGTGACAATTAAAATCAGCGAAGTTCATAGAAATAAACAAAGCTTGTCTCATTTGAATCAATGTAACTCAAATCAGTGAGTAATGTCGAGTTTCGGTCCGGCTGAATTTTTGGCAGCATTTTCGGTGAAACTCTGATTTTGTAACAAAAACGAAACCGAATTTTTGGTCGATCTCTAATTATTATTATTATCATAAATAAATATAAAAATACTAGCAATGTAAGCATATACTAAGCATATAAAGTATACTATCATACAAAGGTACATAATACTAGCATATAAAGATTAATATTAATATAAGATTATGTAAAATTTCGCAGGAAATTTTCTTTATTGTATAAATTTATGTACAAAGGCTGAAATATGTAGGGGAAGACGGGGTACAATGAAACATTACTTGTAAAATCAGTCAAATTTGTCATAGAGAGTTGCAGTTTATATATATATGTTATACAACTATATGTTCCAATTACTGATGTGATTTGGATACATTCACACTTCTACAACAGTAGCAATAGAAGATTATTGCTTTTACGTCATTGAAAGTAACTTTCTTTACTAAAAGTAATTTAGTTTATTTTTCCTTGTTGTTATATGTAATAATTATTTTTTCTATACATTGTTATCTTTGGGTTGTTGTCTTCATACCTCCAAAACCAAACTAAAAAAAAAATAAATATTAGAAGTTTGAAAATAAATTTTTATTTAGTAACCTCAGTGCGGGGTACAATGAAACACTTGCAGACGGGGTACAATGAAACATGTTTTATTATAGTAATAAAAGTAGTAAATAGAATATATTAGAAGTAAGAGTAGGAAAACAGAAAAAAAAAGAGTTTTGTTCTAACCAGGTCAGTAAAAAATGCTCTTGTTAAGCGATTAAAAAATAGAGAGAGAAAAAAAGCTGAGAAGGGATTGTTTTGTAAACAAACTCTGCCTGCTACAGACTCTGATGATGATCCAGATTTTTTTCCAGGCCCAGCTGGTCATCGAGGTACTAAGAATGAGATATTCACAGTTCACACACAACATGTATGGCACAAGCAGTATCCGTATAAATGAAAACATAAGGAAATATATACTGTTGGAGAAATCATACATTTAAATGGAGTCAAATGTGAAATACAGTCAAGGATCTATAATCCGCACTCCCATAATCCGCAATTTTCTATAATTCGCATTGCTTAATGAATGTAAACAATTAAACAAATTTACAGATTCTTGATCCAAAAATGATTTTTTTAAAGAAATATCTGAAAATTTTAAATATAAAAGTAAATATAATCAATTTTTTAATAAAAGAATTTGAAAAATGCATTTTTTGAGATAGCATATTAAATTATTATATTTGATATTTTTCTTTTCATGTTATACTGAATATGTAGGGATCTGTTTAGGAAGAAATTAGGTCCTTTAAAGGACCCTTCACAAAATTTTTCATCTCAAAACAGGACCCTTCACAAAACTTCTCACCTTAAAAATGGGCCTTTTACAAAATTTTTCCAGCTCTAAACTATACCTTTCACAAATTTAATCATTTAAAAGTAAAATGTTTACATATATGAAGAAAACATATGTATTTTACATAGATATATCTTTTAAAACATATATAAAAAAGAACCTGAACATAATGATCATTTCAAATTCACAAAATTAGGACTAGATTTCTCGCAAATGTAAAAAAGCTGTTCACAATTTCACAAAAATAGGAAAATCCAAAAGTCTGGACAGACCCCTGATATGGAATTAAAATAGTGTCCAGAAATAAGAAAATAACATATAATCCATAATACTCCATAATCCGCAATATTCCATAATCTGCACAACCTTTGGTCCCAACTTGTGCGGATTAAAGAACTTTACCTGTACTTGATATAAAGACTCCAACCTAGGTTTTTTTTTTTTTAGAAACTTGCATTTAAAAAAAACTCATTCTGTTGAAACTACCACCCTATATTCCTTCAGGATCAACTGAAATATAAACAGAAATGCTAATTTTTGAAACTGACTTGCGCCAATTTAATGTAAAATGAAAGGTATTTCTTAAACTAATAGAATTTTCTTATTTTTCATCTTAGACTATAATATTTTTATCAAGTTCCTTATTAATCAAGTTTTGTTTTTGTATTTATCTCATTTTTCATAAAATAAACTATACTGGGTGAAAATTGCTTCTATCATTTGGAGTGTTTCATTGTACCCCAGTATGTGTTTCATTGTACCCCGGCATACGGGGTACAATGAAACACTGTAAGACATTTATTTTTTGTTATTTTTCAAGCATAAAGATATTGTTTAGAACCTAATAAAAATTTATTTAGATGGGGAAAATACAAGATTAAAAATATGCATTAATTATATTTTTGTGCATGCAAAATTGTGGATAGGAAAAAAAAATTAGTAAATTTTGCTTCATTGTACCCCGTCTTCCCCTATTATTTAATTATATAACATATCGGCTGATAAGTTCCCGGTCTAATGAAGAAAACACAACTTTTTGGGTCAAATTCGATTTTATTCATCAACATAGTCTCCTTTAAGAGCGATACAATCATTTCAGCGCATCCCTAACATTTCAATACCTTTCTTGAAGAACGAATTAACTTTGGCCTCAAAATAGGCGATCACCTCCTCATTTGAGCCAAATCTCTTGCCGACGAGCATTTTTTCTGGTCTGCGAACAGGTAAAAGTCACTGGGAGCAAAATCTGGAGAATAGAGTGGGTGTGGAAGCAATTCGAAGTGTAATTCGTGCAATTTTGCCATTGTAGCCAAAGATCTGTGACAGGGTGCAGGGGTAGGAGACGTGGCACCCACTTCGAAAACAGCTTTCTCATAGACAAATGTTCATGCAAAATAAAGCCTATACATTCTTTTGATATGTTTAGAGTATTAGCTATTTCCTGCAAATTCACTTTAGGGTTTTCTAAAACGATTTTGTGGACTTTTTTTATGTTCCGGTATAACTACCTCTTTTGGGCAACCAGAGAATTGCGCATCATCGATGTTTGTATGACCACGTTTAAATTCAGCAAACCAGTCAATGATGATCGCTTTTCCTGGTGCAGAGTCCGGATAACATTTATCAAGCCGAGCTTTTGTTTCCACGGTGTTTTTTCCCATGAAATATCAATGTTTTATGAAAACACGAAATTCTTTTTTTTCCATTGTTTTGAAAATACAAAAAGTTGTTTCACTAAAACCACTGTAACTTTTGAAGCAACCGTCAGATTGTCATAAAATGTTTACAGCTACCTTTTTTAAGGTTAGTACTTACAAAACAAACTTAATTCTGTATTTGTTGTGCCATCTGTGTCCGACTGGGAACTTATCAGCCGATGTGTTACACCAGATTCCCTTTATTAAAAATTTCAAAGACGCTTAGCGACCAAAAGCTTTAAAGATCGGTAATATTTTTATTATTGGCCTAGCAATTCAAAATAAATTTTTTTTTATAAATCCATTAAATCAATGTTGTGATCGTTCCCAATTTTACTACCTTGCAACATTAGATATAAAATTTTAATATTTTCATTGAAATTAAAGCTTCTTTCTCTTTTAATATTCACGTGTAAATATATCATTCAATTGAAAGGATTTGGCAATATTATTATTTGGATTTTTTAAAATAAGACATAATTTCCACCACTCAATGCTTTTCTCACGTAATAATTTAATTAAAGTTTTCTTGTATTGGATACATTTTTAAAGAGACAAAAATATTTATAAATAATAATTGGAAATAAGTAAATATGGATACGTTAAAAACTTTTACTTATACGTAAAATTCTAGTACTTATCGCATTCATATATAATTAACAAATCAAATGAGAAAATATTCTAATAAATTATCAACAGAATACTGCTAATTGGTTGTAGGGCAATAATTAAGAATGTCTCATGGAATTATGTTGAATAAGAAAAATGTAATAAAGCAAAACTATACAATGATCATTTAAATATTTTTAAGACAGAAAAACAAAATTTAAGAATATTAATTATTTTAATTTTTCAAAATTTACGTTCAAATCGTTCATAAAATGTCTTTAATCCTTTGTCTACTGACAGTACTTATAAGTATCATTAAAATAACTTGTTATAAAATTCATTTAATGCATCAATTAGTAGTAATACAATTTAGAATGAGTTATAGATGCATTACTTTACCTTGTTCGAAAAGCATTATGGGGTACACATAACAAAAATATTTTTAAAAGGATGATTTCTTTTGCCTTTGCATCTTTTCAGCTTTCTTGGCATTGGAAGTGGGGGGGGGGGGGGATTTTTCAATTTGGAAATATTTCTATTGTAAGAACATTTTATTTGTACATTTCCTAATTCTACAAAATATTAAAGAAAAATATTTAAAATAACAGATTTGAGTGGGAGTTACAAATATTGTACAAAATCCCTATAAATTCAAATTTAATTAATCCTTCTAAAATTTATTAAATGATTATGTAAATCTTCTAATGTAGTTTTAAAAATGCTTTAGGTGATAAAATTTTCATAATTCAGTACATAAAGTGTTAAAAGCTCTAAAAACAAACTAATTTTCTCTGTTTTAAAATAATTACCCAATAACAAAAGATTTTATTATATTATCATAAATATGATATTATATTATCATATAATATCATATCATAAACAGTTCTTCTGTAATCGGGTTGTCATTCATTTCCTTTTAACTGGAAGATTTTTTGGCTTCGAAGACCGCATCCACATCTGTCGTGACAGCTGACGTCTTCTTTCTTCAAGATTGAATAAGTAAGATATATATCACATATTTGGAAATCAGTAAAGTTGAAATTTAAAAATATCGCTGTCTCCTAGACATTTATAATGCCTAAAAATACATATTTCTTTTAACATGCTAAAAAAATAGTTTTAAATATGACGTTTCTAATATATTGTTTTCAATATAACGTAATTTTATACAGTTAATGATTTTCTCATGTAATAATTGAATTACTTACGATTTTTCTTGTTCTGCATACATTTTTAAACATACAGAAATATCTATAAGTAATAAAACATGTAACCATTGTCCTCTTTAATTTTATAAATCAGTAAAAATTAAAAAATTCAGGGGGAGGGGGGTGTTAAAGGTCAGTGTAAACCAGATAAAGCAGTTGGTATGGTCCTTTTAAAATTTAGCCGACATATTTGCAATTCTGAATCTGACTAGAAATCACTAGCAAGACCATCTAAGTTTTATTCCAGTATTAATGGTTTCATTATTGAGAAATTGGGTTACTTATTAAACTCTAAAAAATCAATTAAATGTCATTAAAAACACTTTAAAATGTGTAGTTTATAATTACAATGCCTCATTGTATAAAAGCCAATTATGGCCAAAAAAGGTCAATTTTGGCCAAAAAAAGCCAGTTAAAACTAATAAAAGCCACCGGCATGGCTTTTTTTAATTTTAGTTGGCTTTTTTGCAACCCTGATCAACTCACCTGCCACCCCCGAGCCCCATCCCTTCCTGCATTTTGATGTCTTTCAATTAATAAATCTATTTTTTAAATTTGTTTGGTGACATCTTTTTCAATTTTTTCCCCCAAGTGTCAGAAAGTGGTGAGTGTTGAAAAAAAAGCAAAAGGACCTCGGACAGGCATGCTGAATGCCATTCTCCGCGAATTCTGATGTGGTTTTTGTAGTGGCTTTTCACCAGTACTCTAGTGGACACATGAAAGATGTCCCAAAATTTAGGTAAAATGAAAGGTACAAAATTTGAATAATATAGCTGAATCATTATATCTAGAGTAACTATGTTACAGGTCACTCATTTTTTTAGTCCTTACAACCACTTGAAAATAATGGTGTCTCACTGTATAGCCCCATTTTTTGCGGCCAATATGAGACAGGGTTAAAATTTTTATTTCCTTTTTTTTTTAATTACAAGCAGTATTTAATATCTATAAACATATAAAGGAAACAAAAAGAAATTACAATATTTTTCATTTGTGACTAGAGTCAACAGATCGAAAGTAAATAGTACATAAAGTTCAGAATTTTGTCTCATAATAACCCTAATTGTTCCTATACTAATTTCATATAGGACTATATTTTCCATTTTTGTAACAAGATATGACATTAAATTTTCCCAAATTGAATGTCTTAATTGATCTTCTCTTTAAACTATAAAAAGTGACAAGCTGTTTTCATTATAAAGAGAGGGCATTCATTGAATGTTTTGGGTTCAAACTTCATTTGAACATCAGAAATTTATTACAACCTATGGGCGATTTTTTTAAACTGTGATTTTAATAGTTTTTTAACATTTTTTGTATAATTGCTTCATTTCCATTCAATTTCATTTAGTAAGCTAAATTTAAAATTTCCCTGCAAATTACTTTTCTTGCCAAAATAGTGAACTTAGAAGAAGTTAGAGCAATTTGTTTAATTTGTATTAAATCTGATCATTATACCTTAAAATTGAAATCAATCTTCTCTTCTGACTGACCTGAAAGAGTCGTTTTATACTTTTTAAATAATTCTGGAGAGATCTATTTTTAGAACAAGTCATATTGTACAGTTTTTTTTTTCTCTCTGGAATCTTGCTCCTTCAAAAAGCAATAATTTTATCCAGTAGCAAAACTTTTCTCCTGAATTGCCTATGAATAGATGACATCCTACACCAATGCCCTACTTATTCTACAACTTTTAGAATTTGTTATAATTCTTGTTTATGTAGATATTTTTTATGTGGGGGTGGGATCTTCTGTAGCTTGTAATTTCTTGATAATCTTCCTCTGTTTTTAAAATGATATGTAATAAAACTTAGAAATAGATTCATTGGTTTGATTTTAGTTCTTTTTTGTCTTTTTCACCTGAGCCCTTTTACCCTTTGTAGTAATTTCATATCTAGAATATTCATGTTATAATTGTTGATTTTTTAACTGTTTTCTATTTCTTATTTTATTGACTATGCATTAAGAATTAATAAGTCTGATTTATTTTTTTTATGCCTGTAGACAATGGAGACACAACTTTCAGTAGAACATGATGAAAGTAGATCTGAGTCAACTTGTAGCACAACTCAGTCCCGAAGATATTATAGAGCTACTCAACATAGGTATATTATATCTTTACATCTACATGTATAAAAGATTTGTTTTATATTTTTATTTGAAAAAAGAATATTGCTGCCATATTGTATGATTTTTATGTACAAAATTGTTTTAAACAATTGACAAGTCCCTTGTTTTCCATGAATATTCTTTGTTCTTTCTTTACTGTTAGTCATTAAACTTAAATGTCTATCTCTTGTAAACTATAAAATACTTCAATTTACATGCTTATGTCTGTAAACTGAAAAAGGTTATTTTTTTAAAGCAGTGTTTGTGATTTATTTTAGCCAAAAAAAAAAAATTACAATTGAAGAACAAACACACTTTGGGAGGAGGTATAGTGGTGGTTATTAATAGGGGAGGTTGTAACATAGTGCCTAGCTACTCTATTACAAAGTTACTCTGTGGCTGAGTGAGTTTTGAGGTTTTGCATGCTATTATGGTGACTTGAATTCTAACATTCGTGTGTGAAAAAAACATCTGTCATTTCTTTAAAGTTTTGCAAAGTATGTCTGAATCTCTAGGAATATGATTGTCACAGTTATTTTTTGCAGTGATATGATAATTAGGTATCTGTGGTTATGTAGTTGCTGCATATAGTGCTGGAGGAGTTTGATTCGATGGATTTAGAATGCATCCTACCACAAGATACCAGAGTTCTGGATTTGAACGTTGAGTTCTCCATGTGTCATCTACGAGTAAATTCTTCCCTTTAGTGGTCTCAGATAGAATCTACAGTTTTGCCAGCATCGTAAGAAGTTAGCTTTTGTTTTTACGAATAAAGGATGAATGGAATCTATGGGAGTTTTCTTTTATAGTGATATTATAGTGTTCATAGAGACATTTTATAGTGAATTAAAGGAACTTTTCTTGCAAAAACAAATAGTGAAGCCATTATGCTTTGAGCTAAGTGATTTGTATTTAGTGAATCGTTTGGAAAAATATTTCCCCTCTCAGTTTTTAGTAAAGGTGATAGAGGTATCTTTTTGTTTTTATAGCAGTTTTAAATTTTGATTAAAAAAAATTTAAAGTATACTTTTATCCAGTAGTTGATTTCTAAAAAAATATAGATGGCCAAAAGGTTTTTAATTCAAAAGTTCATTCATATTTCTGCTAACATTTACAAGTAAGTATTTAGGGTAGACATAAAGTATATTATGATTCTTTTTTAAATATTAGGGGGCTCTGCCCTGCATAAGTTGCACTTGCCAACCCCTGACCAGACTCTGCAGTGTCTAAAAACATGCCTATTTTCTCTGTTGTAAAAAGAAGAAAAATGGCTGTAAATGTAGAAACTCAATAATAGTGAACAAATGAACAAAGTTTTTCAGGTTGAAGAAAAAAATTGTCTGAGTTTTGGCAGAAAGCAAAAACAAAATTTTCTCATATGAAAATTTTAAGCTATTAATGTATGCATACATGCAATCATATTAATTATTCACTATTGCAGATACTTATTGTGATGTCAAATCGCATATATTTGGCTTATTTACCTTAATAACATCGATTATTAAATTATTTAGCAACAATTATGTTCTCAAATTCTCTAAAATACTGTTTCATTTTTAATATATCATCCTTTCTTCAGTCTCAAAATAATGGGCATAATAAATTATTGTATATGTCATACCATTCTAATGATTTACTTCGTCTTTCTTAAGTTAAGCCTTTCTTTTCCAATGAAATAGGGGAATCTGGAGCAGAACGGGGTACCAAGTTTTAAAAATTACTTGTAAAAAATATGTTTTAAAAATACAAAAAGGTTAATTAAGAGAGCTTCAAAATTTTCTATGAACACATTATAATGTAATAATCACAAAATCTTAATAATATTGTAAGGGAAAAAAAGAACAATTTTTTTTTCAGAAACAGAGCATTATGTCATCTGTCCTGGGAGTGGGGCAGAACGGTGTGGTAAAGACAAGTAATTATAAAAACATAATACTAGTGGAAATGCAAAAAAAAAAAAGTTTGCTCCATATTTATTTAGTTTTAAGTGACTATAAATGTTTAACTACAGTTTTCATTGATTGTGTGCTTTACTTAAGCACATTGACAAAATTCATACACTAGGACAGTTTCATCATTTTCGCTATCTATTGATGCACAGGAAATGTGTGCCCATTTTTTGCCCATGGAACAAGTGACCCAACATTCAACTGAATTTAGGGGAATTGAAAAAATTTAGTTGTGTACTAAAAACAATCCCTTAGTAAAAAACATTTTTGGGCAGAATGGTGTACTTCCCCATTCACACATTCTGCTCCAGGGACACGAGTTAGGTTAAGGAGGTAAGGTCATTTGAGAAAGATATGTAAACAAACGTTTAACTACACAAAACTAAAGACAATTAATAAAAAAAGCAAATAAAGCCTTTGTGCAACAATATTAAAAAGCGGAAAAAAATGCACAAAAAATACACGAAAAGCTGCAAACAGCTGTTTCGAATCTACTAGCGAGATTCTTCTTCAGTGCAAGATAGGGAAAAAGGAACAGCGTGCTAGAAAAAGCAAGGCTGAGCAAAATGATAGACAGAGATGCACTGGGTTATATACCCGATGCAGGTAACGAAGGTGCTATAAACAACCAATGAGAGAGAAGCAGTGGAAACAACTGGGTGGGCAAGTAGCGACATCTACCAGAGAAGGAGAGAAAAAGAAACTGAAAAAGGGGAAATTAAATTAATGTTTTCCAAATACTTGGAAAATCAGGAGTACTAGATAAGTCATTGACTAAAGAGTGAGAATTTTTAATGATGTGGTAAGCTTCCCAAAAATAAAGATCAAGGTTAGAAGAACATTTTTGGATAATGATGGCTGAGGAAAAATCGAACCTATGTTGGGAAGACCAAGAATGTTGAGAAATAGAAGAATGTTTAAGCTCCTGATTTTTGACATAACCTTCATGCTCTTTTAAACGAAATCTGACCAATATAAGAAAGGCCATACTGGCAAGAGATTTGGTAAATACCCCAGTTATCTAGGCAATCAACGGGGTGTTTGAGATTTGAAAACGTGATTTTATTAACAGGAGAAAAAATAACATTAAAATCAAACCTTCTTAAGATTTTAGCAACTTGCTGGCTGATTTTAGGAAAAAATGGTAACACAACTGAAGTATTAGAGTTTGAATTTGAATGCTTTTCAGAATGGACGGAATTTGTCAATTTCATATAAATAGAATCAATAATATTAGAGGAATAACCATGATCAACAGCAATAGCTTTGAGGTAATTGAGTTCAGCACTAAGTAATTGAGGAGCAGAACAAATATTGGTAGCCCGAAAAACAAAAGTATTGAAAGCAGCGAATTTCTGGTTAGGGGGATGAGAAAAATACCTGTGAAGTGGGAGACTGACAGAAAAGGTTTATGAAAGATGGTAGTCTGAAAGCCATTTTCACAGCGAATAACAAGGACATCCAGGAAAGAAAGACAGTTATTGGTCTCAATTCAGAGGTAAATTAAATGAAGGGATCAATGGAATTCATAATAGAGAAAATATGATTAATATCTGAATTCATTTCAACTAGAACATAAACATCATCAACATAACGAACATAGAATGGAAATTTTAAAATTTCAAAAAGTTTGACCTCAAAATAGTGCATATAAATATCGCATAAAATTGGACTAAGAGGATTACCTATAGCCAAACCATCAACCATACGGAAGAAATTACCATTGAAAACAAAAGTATTTTACGACAAGCAAGCGCGTTTGAGAAGGATAAGCTCCTTGATTTCAAAATAAGAGAAATGAAATTCACAAAGCCTTTTCTTGAGGCAATTTAAAGCCCCCTTAACCCGAAAGTTTGTAAATAATGATTTAACATCAAAAGAAACCATCATGTGACCCTGCGGCTTAAAATTATGAAGTTTTTTAACAAAATCAAAAGAATTCTTAACAGTGAAACAGTTAGGGTCACCCGGGGTAATTCCTGGTTACAGTCCTTTTTATGTTTTAAGAACGCTTCACCGAAATGAAAAAAATCATAGAGTTACTCTGAACAATCCTCATTGGAATTTATTACTTAATTATTAGTTTATTGTTTATTTATTTTGGAAAAAAAGTCTTTTTGAAATGGCTTGTTAAATTTCTGTAAAACAACATTGGCCTTAGTTGTGACACATTTTTACAAAGATCTTTGTCACAATTCAAATTTTAAATATTTTCTTTTTTTTCATTTTGGTTCAATTACCAACTACTTTAGCTATTAAAAAATAGTCTTGAATTTTTTAATACTATTTTAAATAATTTACAGAAGTTGGTCCAATATTGTCCCATGTACCTGGGGTAAATCTTGGTCGCTGGGGTAATTCCTGGTCAATGTTTTTGTCATCATTTAATTCCTTTTTATTGTCATATTTAGTGATTTTAAATGTCGCAAACGCTTTGAGAATTAACTGCAACCACACTGTTCATAACATTTTAGATAATTGTAGTTCTTAATAAAGTAGTCACCCGTGGTAATTACTGGCCACTGAGTTTCTGAGATAATGCTTGATCATTTTCGCTTTTCTTATAAAAATAACAATTTATGAACCTGTAAAAAATCTCAAAGATACTTTGAATCCTTTGCTTTGAAATATATGCCTTAATTATTCATTTAGTTGAAATTAAATATTAAAAGAAAATTATATTCAAAACTGCTACTCAAATTCCTGCAAAACATCAGTCTTGATTTTTACACATTTTACAAGAGATCATTGTCATTCTTGAAGTTTTAATTATTTTATTTCAACTAATGACATATCACAGTCTTTAAAAAATATTATAAAATCTTCCTCTACTATATTAAACACTTTTAAAAGAAAAAAAAAATCAGTAAGTGCTCAGAGATAAGACACACTCTATGACTGAACAATTTAAGTAGAAATACTATCTCATTGCAAAATGCCAAAATGGTGCATAAAAATATACATAATGCAATAGAGGAACCTAATTATTATGCTGTGTATTATGTTAAAGGCCTGTATTGAAAATTTCTTGAAAATGGAGACGAAAACTTCAGTTGTCCTAAGCAAAATAAAATTGATAACAAACATTCAGTTACATTTTTTATGGACCAATAAATTTGCAAGTTATTAATAAATCCATTCACAATGGATACTGCTTATAAATGTTGTAAAAATGCATAAAAACTCTTTGGCTAATTAATGTTTTGTAAAATGTACACAGGAGTCTTTTGCACATCAAGCAACTTTGTATTTATGCCCAAAACAAAGTCTGTGCTTTATTATTCCACAATTATGAGATGAACAAAACTTTTAGAAGATTGATTGTACTTATTTTACTACTCAGTCAGAAAAAAATTAACTGTACTATTTTATTTACATGAATAAGGATGCTGACCAATAATTATCCCAGAAGTGACCAAGAACTATCCCATTTCCGGGGTAATTCTTGGTCATTTAAAAATTCTACTTATTTTAATTATAAGTTCATATATATTTAAGTAAGCACTTTATAATATAGCCATCAGAGGGGACTTATTCCACAAAAAAATTGGGAACAATGCCTTTAATAGTTTTTATAATAATTAGATGTTGATGCTTTTTGACCAGGAATTACCCCGGGTGACCCTACTGCTCAAAAGTGGGAAAAAAACAAACTAAAGAATTGGCAAGCTTATAAGAAGCTGTACCGATACTAGAGACAATAGGTCTAAAAGGAATGTCAGGTTTATGGACCTTTGGTAAACCATAAAACCTGGCACAATGCACAATAGACGGAATAAGGGACTTCTTAAAGTTAGCAGGAATAATAGAAGACGACTTGATGGCAGACTTAATAGAGTTAATTTCACTAGTGGAAGGGTCTTTGCAGATATCCACATATGGACCATCATTAATTAATTTATGAGATTTTTCCAAATACGTAGATTTGTCAAGAAGAATAATCTGACCACCTTTGTCGGCCTTAGTAATAATTAAGTTTGGATCAGAACGCAAATTTTTCAGACATTGTTTAACAGGATTTTTAAAATTAGGCTTATAAACATTAGAATTGAAATCAACAGTATTGACAATGAGATTTCTCTATCTTCTCAAAAAGAGTCCATTAGGCATCTCATTGCCAATACTGTTGATTTCAATTCTAATGTTTATAAGCCTAATCTTAAAAATCCTGTTAAACAATGTCTGAAAATTTTGCGTTCTGATCCAAACTTAATTATTACCAAGGCCGACAAAGGTGGTCAGATTGTTCTTCTCGACCCATATGGAAAAAATCCCATAAATTTAATTAATGATGGTCCATATGTGGATATCCGCAAAGACCCTTCCACTAGTGAAATTAACTCTATTAAGTCTGCTATCAAGTCTTCTTCCATTATTCCTGCTAACTTTAAAAAGTCTCTTATTCCATCTACTGCGCATTGTGCCAGGTTTTATGCTGTACCTAAGGTCCATAAACCTGACATTCCTTTCAGACCTATTGTCTCTAGTATTGGTACAGCTTCTTATAAGCTTGCCAATTCTTTAGTTTTTGTTTTTTCACCACTTTTGAGCAGTAACTGTTTCACTATTAAGAATTCTTTTGATTTTGTTAAAAAACTTCATAATTTTAAGCCGCAGGGTCACATGATTTTTTCTTTTGATGTTAAATCATTATTTACAAACTTTCCAGTTGAGGGGGGTTTTAGATTGCCTCAAGAAAAGGCTTTGTGAATTCCATTTCTCTTATTTTGAAATCGAGGAGCTTATCCTTCTCAGTCGCTCTTGCTTGTCGCAAAATACTTTTGTTTTCAATGGTAATTTCTTCCATATGATTGACGGTTTGGCAGTGGGTAATCTTCTTAGTCCAGTTTTAGACTACCTCAGAATACCTTCTTTCATAAACCTTT
Source organism: Maratus speciosus (assembly GCA_963932465.1). Classification (NCBI taxonomy): domain Eukaryota; kingdom Metazoa; phylum Arthropoda; class Arachnida; order Araneae; family Salticidae; genus Maratus; species Maratus speciosus. Next base: position 337,078,850 of record OZ010787.1, on the reverse strand, counting down.
TGCTGTCAGTCTTCCACCTCACAGGTATTCTTTTCATCCCCCTAACCAGAAAGTCGCTGCTTTCAATACTTTTGTTTTTCAGGCTACCAAAATTTATTCCACTCCTCAGTTACTTAGTGCTGAACTCAATTACCTCAAAGCTTTTGCTGTTGATCGTGGTTATTCCTCTAATATTATTGATTCTATTTATATGAAATTGACGAATTCCATCCATTCTGAAAAGCATTCAAATTCCAACTCTAATACTTCAGTTGTGTTACCATTTTTTCCTAAAATCAGCCAGCAAGTTGCTAAAATCTTAAGAAGGTTTGATTTTAATGTTATTTTTTCTCCTGTTAATAAAATCACGTTTTCAAATCTCAAACACCCCGTTGATTGCCTAGATAACTGGGGTATTTACCAAATCTCTTGCCAGTGTGACCTTTCTTATATTGGTCAGATTTTATTTAAAAGAGCATGAAGGTTATGTTAAAAATCAGGAGCTTAAACATTCTTCTATTTCTCAACATTCTTGGTCTTCCCAACATAGGTTCGATTTTTCCTCAGCCATCATTATCCAAAAATGTTCTTCTAACCTTGATCTTTATTTTTGGGAAGCTTACCACATCATTAAAAATTCTCACTCTTTAGTCAATGACTTATCTAGTACTCCTGATTTTCCAAGTATTTGGAAAACATTAATTTAATTTCCCCTTTTTTGGTTTCTTTTTCTCTCCTTCTCTGGTAGATGTCACTACTTGCCGCCCAGTCATTTCCACTGCTTCTCTCTCATTGGTTGTTTTTGGTGCCTTCACTACCCGCATCGGGTATATAAGCCAGCATGTCTCTATCATTTTGCCCAGCCTTGCTTTTTCTAGCACACTGTTCCTTTTTCCCTATCTTGCACTGAAGAAGAATCCTGCTAGTAGATTCGAAACAGCTGTTTGCTGCTTTTCATGTATTTTTTGTGCATTTTTAAAGGTTGGTTTTTTTCTGCTTTTTAATAAAGACAATTAAACGTACTTTAAGCAAAAACTAACTATAGCTGTAGTGTGAACAAGTATGTATGCCTTACCTTGGTTACAAAATCATCAGAAATTATAATACAGGAGCAAAAAATCACACAACGAAAAATTTGCTCACCAACGCTCGAGAAAACTAGACTAACAGGCTGCCGAAGTTGAACGGCTACAGGTTTTCTTACTTCTGCTAGTTGCTGCTCACTGGCAGCACCTCCTTGACACTGAAAAACATCAAACTTCATTCTGTCCTGGTATCTCGTTGTGCCCTGGGTTCTCCTATTTGATCATTATGGTATAATTAATTACATATTTCATAAATAGCACATTTAATTTATCTCGTTATGTTCTAAGATACCATCTCATATTATAAATAAGATTGCATAATTTCCATGTGTAATTCGAAATTTGTATGTTAAATAATAATGTTGTAATTTTCTTTTCACTCATAAAATATGTTTTTTATATGTCATTTACCCAGCAAATCTATTTGCTTAATAAATGTTATATAAATAACATCTTCAAACTTCATGCATGTGAAGGCGGTTCAGTGGTTTTGGGTTCATACATGCTATGAAAAAAACTCCAACACAAAATACGGGAACAAAACTTTATTTTAACTATTAAAATTACTAGAAAGCAATTTAGAATTGCAATGAGGGGACATGGATTTCCTAGCAATAATGGAGAGAGAGAGGCCCCCATTTAAACAAATACACCGAAGTGCCGATACAGAAAGTTAGTACTTTCTCAGTACATAGTCAGCATAGGAGTGACTCATTTTACTAACAGCTTCGATAACTTGGCGTTACAAATACATCGCCAATTTTACTATTATAATCGTGAACAAAGGTTTATTGGTGCGCAAAATGATTATACCACGCAATCTGGTGTTCCTCAAGGCATCAATCAAATGGTTGTTAAATAACTGTCACAAAGCGTAATCAAAACGGCGTCAAAGTTCTGAATTGAATAAATTTGTTTATGCTTAATAATGTATTATATGATAAAATGACCGTTACTTGAAAATGTGCAATGCTTATAAAAGGCATCTGTATTAGACAAAGAGGAAGTTAAAATTAACTGCAATCATTTTCCGAGACATAAGCTATAAACTTCATTTTATTTATGTTTTATTATTACCTCGTAACCGCGAAAGAAAAGGAGAAAATAAGAGTGAAAGAATTCAGCGTGGGCATATACGAATCAAAGTTACTAACAGCTGCGTTTCTCTTTTTGTGATTTATTTAATGACCCACAAGTTATCTGAAAGTAAATTGCTTTTCTGGGAATGACAGATTCCAACCGTCTAAAATGAATATTACTACTTTAAATAAACCGAGGACATTGAAAGAAAGAAAAACCTAAAAGATAAATTTCGATACGGAAAATAAGCCCCTAATTAAATTATAAAATTTTAATTCAACGAGGGGGAATAAAAACATGTTTTAAAAGAGAAAACAAAATGATTTTAAATTAATTTAGAAGAGATCGTGATATGTGATAGGATCTCTATCACATATCTGATATGTGATACATTATTACATACATTATTAAGCATAAACAAATTTATTCAATTCAGAACTTTGACGCCGTTTTGATTACGCTTTGTGACAGTTATTTAACAACCATTTGATTGATGCCTTGAGGAACACCAGATTGCGTGGTATAATCATTTTGTGCACCAATAAACCTTTGTTCACTCTTCGTTCACGATTATAATAGTAAAATTGGCGATGTATTTGTAACGCCAAGTTATCAAAGCTGTTTGTAAAATGAGTCACCCCTATGCTGACTATGTACTGAGAAAGTACTAACTTTCTGTATCGGCACTTCGGTGCATTTGTTTAAATGGGGCCTCTCTCTCTCCATTATTGCTAGGAAATCCATGTCCCCTCATTGCAATTCTAATTTGCTTTCTAGTAATTTTAACAGTTAAAATAAAGTTTTTATTCCCGTATTTTGTGTTGGAGTTTTTTTCATAGCATGTATGAACCCAAAACCACTGAACCGCCTTCACAATGCATGCTTTATAATAATAAAAAAAAATTCAATTTCCCTTGGAAAAATCAGATCATTAATCAAAAGGATGACTTAACTTGTCACTTTGATTACAGAATCAAAACTTCTTTTCCTTGTTCTTATTCTGTATGATGAAATGACTTATTAAAATATTATTCATTTTACTCTTTTGGGATGATGAAATAATGTTCAATCTCATTACAATAATTTTTATTCGTTGTTCCTTCCAATCGCCAAATTGGTTCTGCTTTTTATTATTTTGTTAAAATGTTGGCGATTTTTTCTAATTTGTTGCCAATGCATTAAAACTGCAATACATTGATTGCTGTTTTGTGGTAGATTATCTCTACAAATTTCACTGTGTAGCGTGGGCATCTCCCTGCACCTTGTATGTCCACCTAGCATTTGGCTGTATTTGGAACCCGTACTATGTCGATGCGTCTTTACATCATTAAAGAAAGTTGCTTTATTATTTTGAACCCGCATCATCTATATCTTTTATAATTTTGCAAAATTTCTCTTCCAGAAAATTAAGTACTTTTTATCAAAGTCTATTTTATCTTTTAGCTAAAAAACTCCTTCACACACTTGTGTATTTAAACATCCTGTATGTACTTATGTTTTTATTTTTAAGCAAATATCACTATTAAATATTCATTTTTTAATTTCAATAATCATGAGCATTTATTAATTATTAACTGTGCAGTTATTCACAGAGTCAAAATGTTTCACAGTTTCAAAATGTTTAACATTTAGATTTTAATTTGATTAAAAAAGTGCTTAAAAAATAATACTTTAAAACAAGGTTACTATATTTACAGGTTGCGCTATTTCACTATATATCCAATAGGGAACTGTTCTCTGTTTGTCATCACTGTGCATACTGTGTTCTGTTTTCAATTCATTTTGTATTAGAAACATGCTATTTTTAATTGAAAAATATCAGTAGAAATTTTCATGTGAAAAGAAATTTAACAATTAAAAAATATTCTTTATATTTTGGACAAACATCACTTTTAAAATTTAAACTGTTATCTCTTTTCAATTTTCTAAAATTTAATTATTAAATTTGTTGTCTTGTTCATTAAATTTTGTTTACACCTCAATATAAAAAGTTCATTTACATTAAAAACAAATGTAAAGTAGTAATTTTCATAAATAAAATGTTAACGACCTAGAAAAACAGCAAATTTAATCTTTACATGACTGCAAATATTTTGCTAATAATTTTTAATACATATAAGGGAATATACATTTAAAACATATAATTATACAGGGTGTGCTGATTTAAATCAGCTTGATTTTAATTATGATTAAAATCACACAATTATATATTTGTATTTTTTTCATTAATAATGTTTATAACTGTACTCTAAATCAAAATAATTTTGAAAAGAGTACATTTTATTTAAATCAAACAAAACAAAAAATATAATTTTGAAAAGAGTACATTTTATTTAAATCAAACAAAGCAAAAAATAAAGGTGTATGTTCTCAATACACTCTAAGAATGTTCTTTCATTTTCAACGAGTTAAAAGAATTTATTGAATGGGATAACAGTGGTCTCCCAGAGTAAACATATAGCAAAGAATTTCCTTCTTTTGACAACTGACCAATAAATATTAGTTACAGACCTGTTTTTGAAGCTTACTTGAAGCAAAGTACTTGAATCAACTTTTGATTGCAGTTACTATTTCATAATGAACTGTGGATTAGATAGCAATATTTAGTGTAGTACAGGACAAATATAATGCAAAGATGGCAGGTAGGAAAAAGCATCCCACATGGCTCAATTTTACAGAAATAGCAACAGTTTCTGGTAAAGCAGAAAAATTAGTTTTTCTCTATAAAGCATTAAATTTTCCTTAGCTAAAAATTTCATGATTACATTTTACATTTCCCGGTTTAACGTAAATAAGTAATTCGTTAACTTGATACTTTGTTCATTTTTTTTTCTCTGAAAATATCTGAATTCTCTGAATTTCTATTGTAAAAGAGTTTAAAAGAACTTAGGTTTATTATATGGCCTGGCCAGTTATAAAATTAGTATTTTTATTGTTATTTTGATCTTGATTTGCAAAAAAAATATATTAGTTACACTGAACAAAGGAAAATATCCATTAGTACTTTTCTGGTTGCTTATACTGGATTTAGTCTTGCATTTGTTTACTGGTGAATTATCCTTTTATATGTTGTAGAACTAATAACATATTTAAAATAATATGTAATAATAGGGGTTGTTTTGCTGAATTGGTGCAGTAAGGCCACAGATGGTACTTTTAATAATGTTAACACAACATCTTATTGAGGGTTCTTAAAGTAGGTGATGTAATCATCATTACGCAACTTTATTTAATTAAACTTTATATGCAATTAAAAAAAATTAAATACTACTTACAAGCTTTTATCTTAATTGCATTTGTAAAACTATTAAAAATGGCATGCTATAGCCTTCAAAGTTTAAAATAACGTCGTTAGTTAATTTTAATAAAAAAATCCGATTTAAATCAAATTAATCTGATTTAAAAAAAAAAAAAAAATTTAAACTCGTGATTTTTTCATACCCTGCAATTATATACAAAATGTTTTTCAAATGCCACCAAGGCCATCTATAAAATAACCATTTTGGTATGTTTGCATTATTTTGATTCACTAAAGAAATAATATTATTTATAATAAATCTCTGTTCTTCATTGGGATCGTGCAGTATAGGAGTAAAGTTTTATCAGTACAAGAATGAATATTTGTATTAATAGACAAATCATCAATAATTGGTAAATTAAATGTTAATGTAGAAAATGCATGGAACTTGAAAATGATGTCCATATCTGTAAAAGCTAATTGGTAGCTAATGCTTATTATCATAAAAAAAAGTAATCTCCAGAAAACAGCCCTTAAAAGTTTCCCATTATTGTCTCACATTGTGTGGTATGCAAATAGTTACTGCAACTAGAAATGCATTCCTAGAAAACTGAAGACTCCTGTAAACATCAAAATCATTCTGAATCCTCTAAAAGTAAACCTCAATGCTTTTCTGAAATGTAGAATAAACAGTCCCTTGATATGTTCTCATATCTTCAAAGCTGGTGGTGCCTATAATATTAAGCAGCAGTAAACTCGGATGATACCGCTCTGTTTCAGACGATGAAACGTTATATAGCCGTCATCCACTCTTACTTGCATATTTACACAATCGTGTCCTTTATAAACATATTTATGTAAGTATTTTACACTATGGACACTTGCATAAATTTCCACATTAATATGTGCTTGAAAATATCATAACAGAAAAGTATTGTAAGGGACTATAAAATGATTGTCAATATCAAGTTTAACTCCATGAATCAAATTTAAAAAAATCGTCACTAAAAGAACAATAAGACTTTGTAAAAAACTATACAACGTAGGGGTGATTATAGTTGTATATTACTTATTGCTATTCTGTATAACTCTTTTTTAAATCTTATCCTGATCTGTTTGTGATGAACTTAATTCGGTACTGACAATAAAAGTAATGTATATTTAACCTTCATTTGTCATTTTATAAAACTAAATTCAGCATAGTAATAATCTTTTCTTTTTACAATGTAGCTAAAACAAAACCCTTGTTCAAAGTTTAAATTTGACATTGTGCTAAGCGCGCTTCAAAAGGAGGTCGCAAATTTGCAACACCGCCCTGGTCCATGCGCGTTTTTTCCAGATAGGTTTTTAATTAACTTTTAAAGACACGGGAGGCCTATTGAGAGGTCCACTTAATGCAAACTAGTTGAAAATCCCATGATATTTATGTGATTAATTCTAATTAAAATTAGTCTGTTTTTAACAATTTGATGTTTATTGCTTTTATACTACTATTGGGCATTGCATTACACAAATATATCATTAAAAGTTATCTAGGCTTTAAAAGCCAATGGTGCATAGAGTACACTGCCCTTATCATTATGTATGTCCAAACCGTCCGTGTCTTTAAGGGTTAATATCTCGGCTAATTACCAACGATTTTTTTCGAAAATCATTATCAACAATGCTTTTATATTTCAGCTATGATAGGTACCTTCAGTGCTTCTCAACACCTCTGCTGAAGGCCTGCAAAATGAAATTTGTGTGTAACAGAAAAATACGCTTTTCTCAAAAACTATGGGACCAAGGGTAATTGCTATTATTTTCCTGCAAGGTTTAAATTAACGTCTACTACCGTTAATTTTTTCATAATTTTAGTTTCAGTAGATTCGGAAATAGAGGTGTGTGTGTGTGTGTGTGTGTGGGGGGGAGACGTATTTTTGCGCTATATTTTTGATGATATCTCTGAAAATATAATACCTTTTGAAATATATTTTTGAGTTCAGTGTCACGAAGGCTTTCACACAATGCCCCACATGATATAGAAAGAAAAGATTGTTTTTTCCAAGTAACCTAATTAGCCCCTCTACATTTATCCTAAATATATTTCTGAATGTTTAAAAATCTGTAAATATGTGGATCAATAGTCTTTATTACCTCTCCCAATTTCAACTTTCCACATTCCATAGATTACAAGTAAAATGACTGTGACAGACACAGGAGTGATCTTATAATGGTTCCGTTTTTACTTTTTAAGTATGGAATGCTAAAAAGTACCAAAGATATCTTCAAAAATTTTTCATAGATTTATTTTGGTAGATTTTGTATTTTGAACTTTTGAATTAGAACTTTTTGAAAATTGAATGAAAAAACTATTTATTTTATTTTTGAAATTTGAATGTATAACTTTTATTTTTTGTCTACAACATTACTTAAAAAACTGACATGTGTTTACAACAAACCTAGAATTGGTTCCTGTGTTGCATACAGCACACATTGGAAACTACTTATCTCTTCTAGACACTATAATGTTTTAAATATCACTTAATTTTCACTAGCAAATGGTTATTTTATATATTTTTAATAATTAATTTTCTTATTGTTATTAAAAATTAGTTATCATTGTTAATATAATTATGAAATGTTGAGCCACTCTCTCAAATCTACATACTATTAATATTTTACTCTGGTATTATGAATCAGTGAAATGACCCCTGTATATAGCAATACTTATTTTTACCATCATCAGTATTGTCAAGCTTAAACTTATTTAGAAATAAAAATTATGTTGATTATCTTTTTTTTTCTTTTCTTACAATTTAGAATATTTGTTAATCGAAGCCTTCACTTAGAAAAGATTAGGTTCTTTGGATTTGATATGGATTATACACTAGCCCGTAAGTATCTTTATAATTATAGTTTTATAGTCTATAAAATTATTATAAAACAGATTGTATTTTTTAAAATTTGCTTAATTTTTATTGATTAGTTTTAGCATTCTCTGGTGTAATTGGTAATAGAAATGCTTTTTAAAAGCATTTTTATAGTTTGCAATTTTTTTTAATGTTCTTTTTTTCTCTAGAAAATGCAATGGCAGATCTAAGGGAGGGGGGGGGGGGGTGGCAAAGAGGCAATAGCTCCCCCCCCCCTTGGGCTAATAAAGGGTTTGCAAAACAACATTAGAAATCTTTACATGGAAAGACTTGGGCCAAAGCTTGAGTCTGGTGCATCCTGTCCCGGGCTGTGTCAGTTTTAATTCACGAGACTCAGGCTGGGTTAGGTCTTCTCTCTTTCAGAGCCTTTTTTGATTCAGGCTGGGCCAAACTTTTTTCTCCATGTCAAATCTGGCCTGGACTATATTCTTCCTACAGGCCTGCATGAGCCAAAATTTCAAGGTTGGGGTTTGACACAGTATAAAAGTTAAACATTCAGTCCATGTCCAATTCAGCCCGAATGGAAAGCATTATTGTCTCGATGAGAGCAGGCCTCTAAATTTCTGCTCCTCCCCCCACCGAGCACATGTTGTGCTGGCATCTTACTTATTTTGTTTTCGTAAAACATATTGATATTTTATATTTGTTTAGCGAAATCTTTAGAAATTTAATTTGGTTTAATAAATTACAGAGATGCATTTTTAAAAATCTATATTTTTATTTTTAGAGCTTATTTGATTATTAAAATTCTGATTTTCTTTTATCACCCACTTCTTTCATTCTAAACTGATTTTCTTACTGAATTTTCATTTGAATGTAATTGTCCAAGTCAATTTTTTACGTATTGTTTTTGTAATAATTGCTTAAGTATTCATTAATATTGTTATTTTTTTTTATATTTGTGAATTTTGAACATAATCTGAAAATAAAATATGTGCATAAGTAAGTATGTTTTATGAATAATTTTAATTGTAGTATCCAGGCCGGGCTTGGGCCAAACTTTTTGCATTAATACCATGGCTGGGGCAATAAATATTTTGGCTCCAACCGAACTTTTAGCTTTTATACCAGGACTGGGCAATACTTTTTTGTGTTGGTTAGACCTGGGTTTGGACCTTGAAATTCCAGCCTGTGTAAACCTGTAACCGATATATGTAAGCCAGCTTTAAATTTTTTAAAATACTTATTTCAGTGAGCATCCCATAGCTACAGAATATATGTTTCTTTAATAAGTTTCAAAACTTTCTTTACTGAATTTATAAGCAGTAAAGAAGCAGGTATAAGACAAGCAGTCTTATACCAAGTTAGTATTTTTGCATAATACTGAAATCAGGTGTGACATCAAAGCTTAAATTTGTCTATATGAGAGGTAGTTGGCCTTAAAAAAATTGAACCTGTATGCAACTCCAGGAATGTAACTTCTCAAGTGCTTTTAATTTGATCTATATGCTCTAAATCTCATAACTGTCAAATATGAGGAATCTTAATTAAATTTATAGCTTACATAATGTTTATTTTAACTGAAGTTTACTATGAGTTATGATTTTAATTTCTTATTTCAAAATAAGCATATCAATCAACTTCTAATTTAGTACATTGCTTTTGGAATCTTTAAAATAATTTACATGTTAATTGTGTTCAAAGTCAAGGTTCAGCAGAAAATTTCGTAAAGTAGAAAACTTCGTTAAACAGGGACTTCGTTAAAGGGAAGTTCCAGTGTATTTGTATTTCTTTTATAATTAAACATGACTATATTTGCATTATTGTACGGGGAAAATAGCAAAATTTGAGAGCACCAAACTAATGCTAATCAAGCCAAAGCTGTAACATACTCCAATTCTAATCCATCTCTCACAGTTAGTATGTTCTGTGAAAGCAGTCCTCCTAATGGTTGGTCAATGGAAACATTACACTGCAATTTTATTATGAATATATTAAATATTTGATGAAATATGATCATTTGTATGAAATAATTTGTCTGCACATGTGTTAGTGGTAAACAATTTTTTTTTTTTCATAATTTGCTAATAAACTGTATAAGGGAAATCCATATAAAAAGGCAGTCGAATATTGTGAAAATTCAAATGCATATCAGTGATATAGTGAGCTGAATATCAGTTGCTTTCTAAAAGTAACTTGATAAGTGATTTTCCAGAAACTGTCATTTTCTTACTTTTTGTATTGTCATTTTTTGTTTTAGCTCTTAAAAGAACCATCAAAACGAGCCTATTCCAATAACGACAACAACAAAAAAGGAGTTATCAAAATATCTGTTCAAATTTTACCGTAGACATACATTAAGTACATACTTTTTGTTGAAAGTTAGTTAATTTCTTATCATCCAACTGCTTTTAGAAAACTGAAATTCTAGTCACTATATCAGCAATATCTGTTTCAGTTTTAATCATATTCAACTATCTTTTTTATATATGTTGCCTTAAATTGTTGACTACCAAATTATGAAGAAAAAATTCTGTTATCATTCACGCATGCACAGTTAAAAATTATTTCATACAAACTCTCATATTTCACTAAATATTTAATATATTCATATTCAAAATGCAATATATTATTTCAAGTGAATATTGTCAAGTTTTTTGAAAGTAGCATTACATTTGGTTGAAAATTTTCTATGCTATAAGCAAGAAACACATTGAAATTTTTAAAAATATTTTAAGAAATTTCTATATTTTTATGAATATACATGTTATTCTTTCACCAATTTTGTAGAGAATCCACATTGTCATCTGCTGCATCTACATATGATTTCCAACATTATATTTTAGAGGATGATTGTAAATATTATTTTCAATTCAATTTGTTGTTGGTCCCCTAACTGATCTGTAACTAAAACTTTGCTGAAAAATATGTGATCAAACATGTTCTTTACACTTCTGAAGTTCCAAAAAAATTCATTACGTATTTCATTAAATATTCTAGATATTCTTCAATTATTGAAATTGGCTCTAACAATATGGTTAAACACTGTATGATTTATTATTTCTAAATATTATGAAAAAATAATTTAGTAGCATGGTTATCATGTTTGAGATTTTCATTGAATTGCAAAAATCAGTTTATTAATCACCATCATGGCTTGGTATAGTTCAAATAAATCCAAAAAATATTTCCACTTCTCGCCATGCCCTCCCCACAAAGACTGAATATATGCAATCATTAGCTAACACTATATTATTCTAATTAAAAAAAAATTATAATACAGTGGAAGGCACAAAATCTTCACAGCTCAGGACCAGACCTTGTGCAGATTTTAGAATTTTGCAGATTTCAGTTCATAAAAAGAAAATTATTCCATCTCCCAGATAAAAGAAATATAATTAAAAAACATATGAAAGTAATGTAAACATGGTTAAACTTTCTTTTCATGGTTATACTTATGAAAACACATGAAAGAAACCATATATCATTTAATTTTTAACTCGTAAAGAAACAGAGGAATTGTATATGCACTAATATGAGCAAACTATGAAATTGAAGAACATACAAATTATTTTTTTAATTTTGCAAGCGTTTGTTGTACAGTGTTGGAAAAAAGTTTGAGACCACATGCTAATTTTGTTGTTTAGAATAAAATTCTGAAAAGAGTTATACAGTAGACTCCCTTAAATCCGCACATCATCACAGATGTAAACAATGAAATTTTCAGTTCAGGTATATGGACAAAAATAGGCTTTTTTATTTTTATATCAATTCCATATGTATTTTAATGTGTAATTCTCATTAATATGACTGTACTCGTTATTTTTCATGAAGGAAGAATAAACTTATTTCTGAAAAAATTCAAGATATTGTTGATATCACTGGTAACAACAATCTTTTTACCAAATATATGTATAAATCAAGATTTTTTGATTATTAAGTCTAGCTAAACCTGAAATAAAACTTCCTTATTTTATGATTTTGATGTGAATTAGTAGAGTACTTTCATGAGGCAAGTTTCATTGAATAATTTAGGAAAAAATGTATCTCATATTTATTATGTATATTTTATTGTACATTATTAATTATTTGCTTGACCTTTACATTTAATATTTTAATCATTTTAAAAATATCTTAATTTTTATTATTTTAGTTTATTACTTTACTTAATTATTTTAATATTTTGTTATATTGTAAGCATTCATTATAATTTTGATTGAATTGTTGCATTCAAATTACTGTTTAAAAAATGTAAACAAAGCAATGACCAGAAATCTGCAAAATTCTAAAATCTGCACAACCTCTGGTCCCAAGCTGTGTGGATTTGAGGGAGTCTACTGTATATCTTGAATTTAAACATACAGTAAAACCCTGATAATTTGGATTAATTGGGACCAGACCCAATCTGAATTATCGAAAATCCGGATTATCTGGAGAATGAGAAAAAATGAAATAAAATAAAACATACTTACACAAAATCACCTTTATTCCTTTATATTAAACATATTGAATATTTACAGACAGTAAAAATGTTTACTTTGTAATTATAAAGTTTGTAATGTTCTGCTGTGCCAGTTTTCTATACCTTTTGTGGGCCGCACGGTCATGCATCCGCTTGAGCATAAGTAGTTCGTTGGGTGTAGTCTCCACCTGACGTTCAAGATAAACCATTAATTGTTCTAAATGAGACGCAGCTTCATTACGGCTAATAACCTTTGGTTGATCATTATTGATAATGGTGTTTTCATCTGTATCATCTTCATTTTTGTTTTCTTCAGTTGTGCACAAAACGATTATTTCGTCATCTATAAGTGTGGCGTAACTTTCATTATTTTCTTCTTCTGACCAATTGCTAATGTCGCTGATATCAACATCTGAGCAACCATAAATTTTTTTAACATGCTCACAAAATCTTCAGGTGTAATTTCTCTTTCATTCTCGCTTATTCCTCCTTCTGTTTCAAGCTTATTAGTCGAGAAATCACAATTTGCAGGCCATAAATTCTTCCATGACTTTCGGAGAGTACTTTCAGCACCCTGATCCCAAGATTCAGCAATCATATAGATTACTTTCTTGATATTGATTGATTTGAGAATCTCTAACACTCCATGCTCTCCATCATCTTCTAAAAGTTCATTCAGCATTTGTCATTTATAAACTTTCTTAATGTTCTGAAGAACCCCTTGATCCATTGGCTGTACCAGCGCTGTCACATTAGGTGGTAAAAACTTTACCATTATGTTTCCTTTTGCCAGTTGACTTTCTTCGGGGTGTGTCGGGGCATTATCAATTAGGAGGACAGCTTTGATGGTTAAGTTGCACGATTTTAAATATTTTGTAACACCTGGAACCATAAAATTGCCAAACTTAAAGTGATACATTGTTGTTTCTTTGAAGGATAACATCAAAGAGTTTAAATAAGAATGCTTAAGGTATTCTTCTAAAGATTTCAGAAAAGACATTTTTATTCAGAATACGTGGATGAAATAAATGAATGTTAAGCAAATTTGCCGACCGCGTCTCAAACTAAAAAAAAAAAAAAAAAAAAAAAAAATTCACTAGACCGATCCGGATTATCCAGAGATTCGAATTAGCGGGGTTCCACTGTATATGTCTGATATAATATGAGAATTTAATTCAATTGTAAAAGTTAAAAAGTTATTTTTTTCTACAAATGTAAAAATCATCTAATATTAACAAATGGAAGGATTAGGATAAATAGCTTCTTTTAAATTTAGCATAATGAGATGTCATCATGACTGTAATATTTTATGCGGGATTCATCTGTGATGATGTTTATAGGTTAGTAGTCGCTAGATTTGAAGATTTGGGATATGCAACTATTGCTTTGAGCATGGTTCGCAAAAAGTCATTGACTGAAGAATAAAAGGGTATAATAAGGGTTTTTCCGGATTACAAGTTGACTGAAAGGCAAATTGCCCTAAAAATAAATAAATTTAAAACTGTTGTGCACAATTTTCTTTATGATCTAGTGAAGTATGTTAGAAATTAAATAAGCAGATATCTATCAAAAATCTCAGCCTTGTGTAAGCGGAAGGTTGTTAGAATGGTGGTTCTAGATTGTGCTTATTCTTCTACTATAAAATATTCTCTGGAACTCTCAGCAACATCCAGAAATGTTAGGAATGTGCTAAAAAATGTGAAATGCTTGAATTACGCTAAATTAAAAACCAAGCCAAAACTTCAAAAGATTGATGCAAAACTAAAGTCCACAACTTCCAATGTCTTAAAATTCAATCTATGGCACATATTTGTTTTTACTAATGAAAAAATATTCACCCTTGATCGTACAGATAATTTGAGATATACTGGCATGATTTACCAAATTATCCATATCTGCTTTCAAAACATGTACAAGGTGGTGGCTCAGTCTTGATTTGGGCAGGCTTTAAATGTAAAAGGTAAAATAAGTTTGGTTTTCACCAAGACAAAGATGAACTCTTTTGATTATTAAAGTAATCTTGATAATGATTTTGTTCCACTTAAAGATGAACTTATGGATCCGAATTTGTTATTGCTTCAAGTTAACGCTTTTATTTGCAAGTCTGTGGCAACTTCAGATTGGCTATCTGCAAACATCATCAAAACCTTAGACATTCCAGCTCAAAGTCCTGACATAAATCCTGTAGAAAACATGGTGGGAATCTTGGTTCGACAAATTTATGCGTACAGAAAGCAGTTTTATTCGATTGTTGAAATGAAAGCAGCCATTTTAGAAACATGGAAAAAATATCCATTTCCACATGTAAAAACCTAGCCAGATCCTTCCCAAAGCATCTTTTGGAAGTCATCAGCATTAAGAGGAAATAAACAAAGTACTAAAAATTAATGTACAAATCATTTACATGTGTCATTTCAATTTTACGAGGGGGAGTCGGAAAATAAGTTTCCCCAGTCGATTGTGGTCGGAGTTGTGTATGAAAGTCAAAAAATAGAATGAGACATTAAAGAAAAGATTTATCTTTATTTTTCTACATAATTACCAAGTACATTGAGACATTTGTCATAACGCTTGATAAGCTTAAAAAATCCCTCCAGGAAAAACTCAGAGCTTTGCATATGGAAGAAGCATTGAATGGTTTGTTTGACTTCAGCATTGTTTCCAAAGTGCCTTCTGCTGAGATTCTTCTTTAAAGCTGGAAACAGATGGAAGTCACTTGGTGCAAGATAAGTACTGTATGGCGGATGGTGTAGGCACTCCCAACCAAGAGTTACAATATGGTTTTGTGTTGCCATCACCGAGTGTGGTCTCACATTGTCATCCACAGCAGAACACCAGATCTAAGAAGGCCAGGTTGCTTTTTCCGTATCACCTCTTTCAATTTTGACAGTGTGTCACAGTACTGCGCAGCATTGATGGCTCCATCCTCCAAAAACTCCAGAAACAAAACTCCTTGGGCATCCCAGAAAATGGTGAGGAGCCCTTTACCTGCAGACGGAGTTCTCTTGAACTTCTTTCGGACAGGTGATGATGAATGTTTCCACTCCATGGATGCAGCCTTCGGTTTGGGCATGAAGTGGTGGACACACGTTTCATCCCCCATCAAAATCTGAAGCAGAAAGTCATTGCCATATTCATGGTAATGCACGAGCTGTTCCATGCTGACCGCGTTGTGTTGTTCCATGTGTGTCGGGGCACCCATCATGCTGACACCTTCCTATATCAAAGAATGTCATGGATGATCTTGTGAGATTGCTCATGTCTGATACACCAGTTCACTTTAATCATGTCATCTAGTGATGGGTGATTCTCGAAAATTTACCAATTAAAAAAAATCATCGCAAAAAACACAATCAATACAGTCATCGATTACTTTCAAGAATCTACAATCGATTATTAAAATCATTGTTTTTACATATTTATAAGGCAGATTTTATTAAATATATGGTAACTGAAAACAGATGGAATAAAAAAACAACAAACCAAAAGGAGGCTATAATGGAGCCACAAGATTGGAAAAGTCATATGAGGGCGTCCCCTGGCTGAAAAAAGTAAAAAAAAAAAAAAAAACACGAGTAGGTATGAAGCAGTAAGGGGAGTTTAAGTATCAAAAATTTGAATTTTTCGGCAATTAGCACCAAAATGGCCAAAGAAATAAGAATCAAAAGCACCCCTAGTGTCAAAGACATGAACTAAATTGATGGTAAATGGGATCAATATTGTTTATTGATTTTTCTACGTCATTTGAGATCAGATCTTTAATTTCTCCATTTTTAGAGAACCTTCTACTGGAATACATTAAATGAACCCCGGGGGGGGGGGGCAAGGAAAGTGTATAATATGAATAAGTGGTCACAGGACTTTCCAATGAAATATCACATGAGGGGTATCGGCTAAATTTAGAAAAGTGCCCCCTCGCAGGGGCAAAGAAGGGGGAGGGACGCAGGTGGTATATAAAATGAAATAGTAGTCACAGAGCTTTCCAATGATATATCACATGTTGGCAAAAGATAGAAAAGAGTCCCAACCCCCAGGATTCCAAATATCGTGCCCCCCGTAATACACCCTGCCCATCCCTTTCTTTGAAATTTTCCTATATTATAAATTATTTATCGGAGGGCTCTGTAAAAAAAATCCGATGTAAAATGTAAAAAATGCTACGATTTCAAAAAAGTTTGAAACGTGCCTCTCCTGGGCCGCCAAACTAGGGAGGGGAGAAGAAAGGTTCATAATATGAAAGAGTGGTCCGAAAACTTTCCAATGATATATCACATGACGGGTTCAAAAAAAGTTTGAAATCTACCCCTCCCACGTGGATTCACTCTTTCTTCCGAGAATATACCCGGAAATCATGCAGCCCCCACTTTAAAATTTTTATATTTAATAAATATTATTTAACAGAGGGCTCCATCAAAAAACCACATCTAGAATGACATTTATTGTAGAAATCGCTACAATTTAAAAAAATTCACCCCCACACCGCTCCCTCTCCCGGAATTCAACTCCGGGAGGAGAAAGGTTCATAATATGAAAGAGTGGTCAAAGGGCTTTCAAATGATATGTCACAGGAGAGGTTTGGTAAAAGTTTGAAAATTAATCCCCCTCCTTTCGGTCCACTCTCGCATCCCCTGGAATCTACTCACCTTCCTCTTTGAAATTTTTATATTTAATAAATAATATTTATCTGAGGGCTCCAGGTATGGGAAGCTTGGCAGAGCTAAAATAAGAGAAACATTGAAAATTTGGGGCGAAATGACACTAAATTCAACAGTAAACATTGAAACTAAGACTATACAGAACTGAATACATAAACCACTTGCCTCATAACCCATATCGGTTAATAACAAAAAGAGATTGGATAAGCAGATGGACTCCTTTGAGAAATTGACTTAAACCAGAAACACTGTAAGTTTGACTCTGAAGGCTTCATTTCTGTCTCACATTTTAGCAAATCTCATCTCGATGATTTTTCTGGAATCTCGACACTTCCCGATGAGAAGCTTCTCGATGGTTTCTCTCGCGCTTTTCAACATTTCCTGATGAGAAGCTTCTTGATGATTTCTTTTGCGCTTTTCAACATTTCCCTATGAGAAGCTTCTCGGTGATTTCTCTTGCACTTTTCAACATTTCATATGTTGGCCGAGAATGAGAAATCAATTTCTCGTCCTCCACAGAGAAGAGAGGTTAGAAGATTTATCGAGAAGTACCAAGAGACAAGATAGAGAAAGAGGCATGCCAATGAACTGTGAAATTAAGCTCTAATTTTCAAAGTTTCTCTTATTTTAGTGCTACCTAGATGCCACATACCTTGGAGTCCTCCAATAAAAATTATTTGTTAAATATAAACATTTAAAAAAGGAAGGTGGGTTGGGTGAATTTGGGGGGGTGTGAGAGTGGAGCCATGCGGGGTGCAATTTAAAATTTTTTATCAAACCTTTCCTGTGGCATGTAACCACAAAGCCCTTTAACCTCTCTTTCATATTATGAACATTTCTTCCCCCAAAATTGAAAATTTTGGGTGTGGGGAGGGGGCGAACAAATTTTTAAAATCGTAGCGATTTCTATAATAAATATCATTTTAGATGTGGATTTTTTTTTATGGAGTCTGCCGGTAAATATTATTTATTAAACATAAACATTTTGAAAGTGGGGGCTGCATGAAAAAGGGGGCACAGGGGGCAGAGCAATTTTCAAACTTTTTTTGAACCCGTCATATGATATATCACCAAAAAGCTCTCTGATAATTTTTTCACATTATGAGGCTTTCGTCCCCCTCCTCAATTTTGTCCCTACTGTGGGGGATAGTTTTCAAACTTTTTTGCATTTTCATCATTTTAGATAGGATTTTTTTATGGAGCCATCTGGTAAATATTATTTATAATATATGAAATTTCAAAAAGTGGAGCTGTATTCTGGGGAGTGCGGTAGTTGGCCCCCTTGGGGAGCACTTTCCTAACTTTTACCAACACTCCTCATGTGATATATCATTAGAAAATCCTGTGACCACTTATTCATATTAAGCACCTACCATGCCCCTTTCCCTGCTTCGCCACTGGGGCATTTTTCTAAATTTTGCTGACACCCCTCATGTTACATATTGTTGGAAAGGCCTGTGACCACTTATTCATGTTATGCACCACCCCCCCCCCCACACACACACTTTGCCCCCACGGGTGTACTTCTCTAAATTTAGCCAAGACCCCTCATGTGACATATCGTTGGAAAGGTCTATGACTACTTATTGATATTATGCACCTCCGGTGTCTGCCCCCCTCCACTTTGCCCCCATGGGCCTGTGACCACTTACTCATGTTATGCACCTCCCACGGGCCTCCCTCCCAACTTTGCCTCCACCGGAGGTTTTTTTATAAATTTAGCCGAGATCTTTCATGTGACATATCAGCATTTATATAAATTTAGCTGAGACCTTTCATGTGACATATCGTTGGAAAGGTCTGTGACCACTTGTTCATATTATAAACATCTGATACCCCTCTCCCGCTTTACCCCCATGGGGCACTTTTCTAAATTTACCTGAAACCCTTCATGTGACATGTTGTCGGAAAGGCCTGTGACCGCTTACTCACGTTATGCACCTCCCACGCCCCTCCCCCCAATTTGCCTGCACAGGAAGGGCATTTTTATAAATTATGATCAAGACCCCTCATGTGACATATGGTTGGAAAGGCCTAAAGCCCTGTGATGACTTATTCATATTATGCAGCTGCTGTGCTCCTCCCCTCTCTTTGACCCCTCCCCCCAGGGATCTGGTCCGAGGTTCGAGATTTTTTTTTTTTGTTACAAGATTTTGTAGTGCATGCGCACCACGCCTGCTATGCCTTATATAATGGGAAGCCATTTTGAGATTTCATATTACAATATCATGTATAAATTAGAGGCCCCGATTAAAGGAAGGGCCCCACTAGTGGACAAAGCCACTTACCCCTTATTAATCCCAACTCATTCCAGTTCACCTGCAGACGATTCTTGATAAATGTATGACCAGGAGTGGGGAAATACATAATTTTACTCGCCACTGACGAGTGGATTTTCTGACAGGGCGACTGAATTTGTAGGCAGTATTTAAAAAACTCCATGCCAAAAGATATGCCAAAAACTTTGTTTTTTACTAGTTAGCTATGTTTTACAACTTTGCAAATTACTGCGATGTAAGCTCGGTACTAAGTTCTATTCTTTATTAAACTTTTCTCTCTTGCGTATATTTTTCTTAATTTTACAGGGGGAAAAAATATATATGTGAAAATGTATTGTAGCAATAGTAATCAACATTTTTTGCAATCGCCTAAGTTTTATTATAACAATTTCCAACTGTGCATTGCATTTTGCTGGTGGGTAAAATAAATCTTTGGCTGGTAAGATTTTCTGAAAATTCCCCACCCCTGTGTATGATGTATAAAAGCAATTGGCATACTGGAATCATCGAGAAAAATTTTACACAATCGAAAAATATCGATGTCCATACAATCAATAAAAATATCTCGTTATCACCCATCACTAATGTCATCCATTTTCCTGACATTTGCATCTGTAGTGGCCGTGTGTGTCCATCCAAGTCTCGTGTGTCCTGCACTTGCTGATGTCCATCACTGAATTTGCGGCACCATCTCCACACCATTTGCCTCAACATCACACCTGGCTCATAGACCTCCACAAGGCAATTATGAATTTCTGCTCCTGATACTCCATTTGCCCATTTTTGATTTGTACAGTTTTGAACATAAATTTTTTTAAATATTTAATTTCAACTAAATGAATAATTCAGGCATATATTTCAAAAGCAAAGGATTCAAAGTATCTTTGAGATTTTTTACAGTTTCATAAATTGTTATTTTTATAACAAAAGCAAAAATGATCAAGAATTACCTCAGAAACTCAGTGACCAGGAATTACCACAGGTGACTCTACTTTATTAAGAACTACAATTAACTAAAATGTGGTGAACAGTGTGGTTGCAGTTAATTTTCAAAGGGTTTGTGAAAATTAAAATCACTAAATATGACAATAAAAAGGAATTAAATGATGATAAAAACATTGACCAGGAATTACCCCAGTGACCAAGATTTACCCCAGATACATGGGGCAATATTTTACCAACTTCTGTAAATTATTTAAAATAGTATGAAAAATTTCAAGACTATTTTCTAATAGCTAAAGTAGTTGGTAATTGAACCAAAAATAAGGAAAAGAAAAATATTTAAAATTTGAGTTGTGACAAAGATCTTTGTAAAAATGTATCATGACTAAGGCCAATGTTGTTTTACAGAAATTTAACAAGCCATTAAAAAAAGATTTTTTTTTTCAAAATAAATAAACAATAAACTCATAATTAAGTAATAAATTCTAATGAGGATAGTTCAGAGTAACTCTATGATTTTTTCATTTTGGTGAAGCGTTCTTAAAACATAAAAAGGACTGTGACCAGGAATTATCCCAGAAACTTGCTGACCAGGAATTACCCCGGGTGACCCTAGCTATTGGACAACAATAAGAGGGAACACTCTATGTGTGTGTGTGTATGGTGTGTCTGTGTATGAAATGATAATAAAATAAATTGCTCATCATAAACATGTTTGTGAAATAATGTGTGTGAATAAAAATAAATGTTTGTGAAATCAATTTAATAAAATAAAAGTTGATTGACATGTTTATGTTAGATGAGTACTTTAAACCATAAATCACATTAAACTATCATTATGACAATTATTGGGCTCATAAAACCAAACTAGAGTAAAATACAGTCAACTCTGCGAAATCTGCTGATGTATAATTCACAAACGTCTATTATCTGCATTACGCGTTGGAATATAAACAGTGTAAATTGTTATTAACAGTTAAAGTTATAAAGTTAAACTTGGTATATATATTGTTTCAGTTATCAATTTTCCAATGAATAAATATTGAAATTTCCTTGAGTAACAAAATTTTATCTTGGAGCAAGAAGTAATGAGTGTTCATAGGCTAGAGAAAAAAAAAAATTGACAAAAAATCAAAACTGAAGCTACCATTTTGTTGTGTCAATGTTTAAAATAATGAATAATCAGTAAAAAAGTATTGTAATATAATTTAATTTTCTTTAAATTAACTTGGTTATTAAATATATTAAACCAATGTTGCATTGTTTTTCTTTCCCATCGTAATTACAATTTTCGTGCAGTTCTTCCTAATTTATAGTCGGATTAAAAAAATTAAATGTAAAGAAAAGGATCTATAATTCGCAAAAATGTATAATCCACAAAACCATCTGTCCCTAAGTATGCAGATTTCACAGAGTTGACTGTAAACATTAAATGAATCATAAAACCCATAAATTGGGATTTTCTTTTCCAAGTATGACAGTTGATTATATTATTCTATAAATTCTAATGACTTTCCCTCTAATTTGACAGTTAGATTCATGGTTACATTTAAGTTATAAATTATAATCAATGTCAAAATAAGATTATATTTAACCCGTAAATCTTAAGTAGATTTCCTCCAGCTGACATTTATTAAAACATAAATAATCATTTTATTAGAACATAATGTTCATTAATGTCAAGGGTGGAAATTGCCATTGGTGGTGAAATCAGGCTTGAGTCAAGCCTGTTGCCTCAACAAGACCACGCCTATTAAAGAACATTGAGCCAATTAAATTAGTTTCCTCCCAAATTGACACGTTCGCCCTCTGCTGGAAATATTCTAAATTCATGGCAGGGCTCATGTGCTCAGCAAAAGCGCTCAATTAGAGTTCTGAGCTTGCTCTTATACCTGCATTCCTGCATGATGTGACACAACAAAAAGTATGGTATCTTGGGGCCTCCAGCAGACCCACGAGTCTCTTGTACTGTGAATGTGCTAAATAAACCAAGATTACTGAAAATGCGAGGTCCTGAGTTGGTTATTTTATCTACCAGCTATGTCTTTTAAATATAACCAACGGCCAAGTCCTAAAATAACATTTTAATTTGATAGACGAATACCTTAATGACTCAAAATAAAGAAAAAATGGTCAGCAGCGAGATCTTTTTTTTTATTTAACCGAGTTTTAAGTTAAACTTGAGAGTTTAATTTTCCTTACCATTGTACCACTATAACTTTCTATTTTCTTTCTAAATTTTTACTTATAATAAATTTGCATAGTACTCACAGGACATTCAAATAAAAAATAATAACAATGTAGTATTTTTAGTACAAAATTTTGGTATAACATTGTCTTAAAGGAGTGTTAAAGAAGGGACAGAATTTTAAAAAAAAGGGGGATGGCATAGGAAAAAAGGGAGGTAAGGATGGGACGGTAAGGAAAATTATCACTATTTTTAGGCAAATCATGTTAAGACTAAGTGATAGCAACAATGCTCATTGATTTTTAGAAACAGTTATTTACATTGGATTAAATTAAAAAAAAAAAAATAATTACCTTGAAAAGTGCAGGAATAAACCTTGGGGACGGTAAGACTACTAATAAAGCCACGATGCTTGAAATTGATATTTAAATGCTGATTTAAATTCTGCAGTAAATTTCCTGTCAAAGAATTTTAAACATTCTTTCTCTAGCATACTTCTGCATGAGAAAAAACTTGAAAAAAATTGTGTGGCTGCATCTGAAGTGATTTTCTATATAAGTTTAGCAAGAGGGATGGTAAGGATCTAAAACCCGGGGACAGAGTTCAAAAAATGTCAACTGTAAAAATATGTGCAGGTTAATTTTTTGCTACATATTTATATAAAACATTTGTCCCAGTTTTGGAAAAAAATTACATCGAATTACTTTTATTAAAACAATTTTATACAGACAGCTCCAAACTTAAAAATCACCATCAGGGACATGGACGGTATACACTATGACGCAAAAGTTTAGACAATGAAGAAATTCTTACATACTTTGAAAAATATTTATTCAATTTTCAAATCACTGCTTGAAATTAATGTGCTGTACATATAAACAATATTTATAACAAAGAAAAGTGGAATTGTGCATATTGCAATAAATTAAATGGTAACAAAAATAAACTGCTGTCTCAAAAGTTTAGACACAAATTAAATAAAATCGAAATAAACAATTTTTAAAACCTGGTTGCGCATCCATGCTTATGTATTACGTCATATACACGAGATTGCATGGAAGAAACTAAATCTTGCATAGTTTGTGGATCGATATCGTACCATGCATTCTCAATAGATGTCTTAAGTTCCTTTTCAGAAGAGTATTGTCTAGCGTTGCTATAAACTTTGCGACACATGATGCTCCAAAGGTTTTCTATAGGGTTAAGATCTGGGCTACATGCTGGCCAGTCGAGAACTCTTATATTATGGGAATTAAACCAAGATTTTGAATGTTTTGCAGTGTGAATTGAAGCATTGTCTTGCTGAAATTCCCACTGAGGACCCCCTAGAAGCTCAGCAAATGGCAGTAGGTTTTCTTCTAATGTCTGTGTATAATGCTGTGAAGTTTGACGACCACTGGTGAAGCGATAGCACTCAGCGATACTTGTCCATTATAGCAAAAGGCTTCCCAAACCATCACCGAGCCCCCTCCTTGTCTGCGACTAAAAAAACGTCGAGGTTCCTTCCGCAAGTCATGCCAATACGATAAACAACCATCTGGACCATCCAGATTCCACTTTTTTTCATCGCTAAATATGACTGACTGCCATTTCTCTCCATATGACATATGCTTTCGAGCCCACATAAGTCTTTGTAACTTATGATGTGGTTTCAGAGCTGGTTTCTTCTGCATTTTGCTATAAACGATTGTTCCTTTTTCCAAAATTCGTCTACGAATCGTATCCTTTGATACAGAGAGTCCCGATGAGCTTTGAACTCCACGTACGCTCATTTGTTGAGTACTCGCTAGTCTTTGTATCAGGCGATCCTCTCGTACATTTGTCACACGTGGCCTCCCAGACCGACATTTTGCTTTATATTCGGAAACACTCGATAAAACTCGATAAATAGATTTTTTTGACCTATTAATAATAGCAGAAATTTCAGAAACGCTCTTCCCTTCACCTTTCAACTGCCAAATCCTTGAAACCTCATTCACTTGAATTTCTTTAGCTCTCGGCATGTCGACTATGAAGCGCAATCGTTTGCAGAACTTAAGTACTCCAAATTTGTGACATCATCGATTCTAAATTTGCATATGCCAGCGAATATTCAAAGAAATTTAGAATAGTGTCTAAACTTTTGCGACAAGCACATTTGAATTTTTATGAAAAAAATTAGTATTATAGCAAATAAAACGACTGTCTTTTGTACATAGCATTTTAAATCAGTTTTTGAATATATTTACAGGTTTTTGTAATTCTGACGTCATAATTCTACATTTTAAAGCTGAATGACGTCATTGTCTAAACTTTTGCGTCATAGTGTAGGAGTTTTCCTGGTATTTGGACCCCCAACATCGTCCAAAACTTATTTATCTCCTTAATATTGTTATGCAATCATGCAATGGGATGTTCCCAGTACAGTATGGAACCATTTATCCGGAAACCAGTTAACCGGAAAACCAGTTATCTGGAATGATATTTCTGATAGACTGATTTCAGAATCTTTGCAGAAAAAGGTGTCATACACTGCTAGTTTGGCATAGGCTTTGCTTGAAACAACTGTATAATTTGATGCCAACATCTAGTACTTGAAATGAAAACATATTTAGTTGTGTTTTAGATCTTTTAATTTTTATGCAGAGCAAACAGAAGAATTTTTGTTCCTAAGATTACCTTCTTTTAAACTCTGTTTAACTTTTGATCTTACTTGCATTGATTTTTAATCCAAGTAATCTAATAATTTAAAGTCAGAAATAATGCCACAACCACACATTCCACAAAACTTATCAAATGGATGCTGCTTTAATGCACAACCAGTTAACCGGAAAAACCAGTTATCCGGAATACATCTGACCCCAAGCATTCTGGATGAATGGTTCTGTACTGTATATGAAATAAAAAAAAACACATGAATATGTACTAAAATAAAAGTTATTATTCAGGGACATAAAAGTCAAAAGATTGTGAGAATGCCCCATATATATGCACACATACACACACATATAATGTGTTAAGAATTTAATTTTTATTAGACCACTGCTAATTGTATTACTTGCATAAAGAAAATCATTTGTTAAAGTTCATCATGTATATTCAAAATTATATGTAAAATAATTATTATACTAACAAAGCGAGGAAAATTTTATTTAAGTGATTATAAATCTGAAAGAAAAATTGCTACATTAAGAGAACATTCTAAACCTCTGATACACGATATAATATATATATTTTTTAATCGTGCCAAAAGAAGGTAATTTGAAAGAGGCATTTCACAGCATATCACATTCAACAGATTTTCTCCATATCAGTGAAAATATGGATCAGGGCGATTCCATGTGGAGAGTCACACACGTAACGCAGGCTTTAATTTGCATTTATTCAATTATTTATTATATTTTAATGTTAATTCTGATTTTAAGTGGTATGGTAAATAAGTTATTAACATATTTTTTAGTTTAAATGTGTGTAAGTAAAACTCACAGAAATATATCATTTAATTTCATACTCAAAATGTGCTTTTTTTCTGAAGTAGAAAAAAAGCACATTTTGAGTAATGAAATTAAATGATATACTTCTGTGAGTTTTATTGCCACACATTTAAATTTAAAAATATGTTAATAACTTATTTACCATACCACTTAAAATCAGAATTAACATTAAAATTTAATAAATAATTGAATAAATGCAAATTAAAGTCTGCGTTACGTGTGTGTATGAAATTTCAAGTATTTATTGATGAAAAATTCTAAAATGTGATTGATGAAACTTTGAAATAGTTTTTTTTTTTTTTTTTTTTTTCAGGAGAGGAGGGGAGGGGTTGTGTGACAAAAGGAAGTATTTTAATAATTATCGACCCAAACCTATGCTTATAAAATGAAAATAGTTGGAACAATTTGTACTTTAGACAGTTTATACCATATATAGTAGAGTACTGCTAATCTGCAAACATTTAATTCGCACATGCTGGTAATCCATACTACACCGAAGAACCAAAACATTATGACCACCTCCACGTTTTGCAATGAACTCGCTTGTTTGACGTAGAGGACACGTAATCAGATGGGAATGGTATTTAATTTCTTCTAGGGAGTATGAGGAATCATTTTTGTACTTACTTCTGTGATGGGAAATGTTGCTGTTCTAAACGACTTTAATAGAGGGCAAAATTTAATGGCCTAATCGCTCAGAATGATTATCTCCTAAACGGTGCGACTATTGTTTTTTTTGCGACATATCGTTGTTAGTACTTATGCAAAGTTCATTAATGATGATGAAACCACCCGCAGAAGCGATGGCATTGGATGTCCACACGTTATCAAAGAAAAAGGACGTCGGAGACTCCCCTGCTTGGTAAAACAAAATCTGTGGACTGGCAGACACTGGCTCAGCTGACAGCCCAATACGATACAGGTCCAAGTCAAATTATTTTAGAGCACATGGTTCAGCCAACACTGTTGGATATAAGGCTATGCAGCAAATGCCTCACTCATGTGCCTCTGTTGACCAAGCATCAACGCCAACTACTCCGACACTAGGGCAGTGAACATCGTGACTGGACCATGGATCATTGGGAGAGAATTGCCTGGTCCGATGAATCACAATTCATTCTTCAACCTTCATTGGCAGTGTCAAGTTACACCTTTATCCAGGCAAACTGTTGCTTCCCCTTATACATTAGGCCATGCAGACGTTGGTGGTAGCACTATTAAGCTTTTGGGAAACGTTCTCATTGGCATCTCTAGGACCTGTCATTGTGTTAGAACGGATCACGAAGGCCGTAGACTATCGGAACATCAGTGTGGAGCTGTTGCACCCTTACATGTTATCTGTCCTCCCAACTAAAAATGGAGTCTTTGAGCAAGACAATGTTCCATGACATGTGGATCGAATTGTGCTGGGATAGTTCCAGGAACATAATATTGAATTCCAGTTAAGGTCCTGGCAGCCTAACTCAATGGATCTTAATACAATAGAGCAGATTTGGAGTGTCATGGAATGGCAGCTCAGAACTAAAAACAACCAAGTTGTAATATCATGGATTTGCGTGACCGCTACTTGAACATCTGGTACAATCTGTCTTTGGGCATGTACCAAGGACTTGTGGTATCCATGCCAAGGCGGGTACAACTTTTTTGCAGGCTGAAACCGAGACAATGCATTATTAGGTAGTTGGTCATAATGTTTTGGCTCTTCAGTGTATATGAATGAATGTAAATAAAGAATTTTAATTCTTAAAAAATAATTTCGCAGTGGTGACAGTTTTTTAATGTTTTATCAGCTTTAATCTTATACAGTGAAGCCTTGATTTAACGTAACCTGTATTTAATGATTTCCCACATATAACGTCATTATTCATTAGTCCCAATGAATTTCCTATACTCGTAATGTTAAAAAATCCCAGACTTAACGTTATCACTTTCCAAAATTTCCTGCATTTAACATATTTTCAATGAAAAAAAAACTCACATGAAAATTTCCTATAATAGAACTTCTGTTAAAAAAAAAAAAGCATTCAAAATCAATACATACTTGCCAAACTCAGAATCCTCCCTCTCTTTAGTTTTGTATTATTATATTTTTTTACCAACTGCAGGTGCAAGTTTCAGCACTTCTCTACCTCATCCATTCGCACCCTTTTTATCTGATTGTATTTTGCTTACTAGAGTTTAGAAGCAGGGAAACTTCGTTCACGAACAGCTAATGAGTTTGCAAATGTTAAAGTATCGCCAATTTGTGACATAAAGGGATAAAATGGTTCTGCAGTAAAATAATTTAGAAAAATTTATAATTTTTTTGTAAATTTGTTTTTTTAAATTAATTTAACCGGTTAAAATTTTTAATTAACTTTTCTTGTACTGTGATGAGATGGAAAGTAAAATTTATTCTTCACAAGTGACTTAAAATAATAATCGCAGTATGAGAAACAGGAACTGAGAAATTTTCATCATGAGGGTTGTGGGGAGGAAGGAAGAGCCCCATGATTTCTCCATGATAATCAATTTTAGTTGACTTTTACTTTTTACATTCATGTGTTTAAAAACTATCTTAAACAGAGGGCAGAGCACACCACCACGACAAAAACTGTTGACAAAAAGATTACTGTTTTAAATAACTATTTTAAAAAAGGTCTGTAGAAAATGTTTTTAGAGTTTCATCTTTTTTACTTGTTAAATTTCTTTGTTGCTTTTTGTGCTGGTCTGTTTAAAAGAAATGTCTTGTATGGGAAATTCTGGTTAAAAAAAATTAATGCACGCTTAGAAACAGACAGTTCGAAATCATAGCACGGAACTGGAGTTTTTCTTTCTGACGTGTTGGCATACCCTCTCCGTTTGATCAGTATGATTGGTTGCTCATGAGTAGAGCTTTGCAGTTACTAACGTCTAGTTATAGAAAGAAGCTGATCGCATTCATAAAGAGTTTATGTTTTTAGCTTGACAGTAGAAATATGACGTAAAAAAAAAGTGATTTTCTTTATTGGAACAAATGGAAATCATAAAAAAAGCCAAAGATTACAATGGAAGTAAAGCTGATTTTGCTAATTTAATTGGAATTCCATATTAAACTTTGCAAACAATTTTAAAACAAGCAGATTTAATGGAGAAAAACTTGAAAAAGATGGGTAAAATGTAAAATGGCTAAAAAAAGAAAAAATGTGAAATCATCACCTTTTGAGGAATTAGAAAATTTACATTTTCAATGGTTAAACAAAGTTCATGCAACAAACATTTCTATAAATGGCCCTGTTTTAAAAGAGAAAGCAATAGAATTGCTTCTAAATTAGGTATTCAAGAATTTACAGCTTCAAATGGGTGAATTGATCAATCGCTTCAAAAAGAGGCACAATTTATCCTATAAGTAAGTCCATTTGGCGAGTCTGCTGACATTGATCCTGAGACTGTCTAATAGTGGATCGAGAACACATTGCCGTCTTTGATACAAGAATATTCTAGAAAAAACATTTTAAATGCTGATGAGACAGTATTGTTTTACAATCTTCTTCCTGATAAGACTTTTGCATTAAAAGACGAAAACTGCCATGGTGGAAAACTATCCAAACTATGATTGACTGTACTTATTATAACTTCAATGAATACACCAGAGCTCACAAACACAACATTTATTAAGAAGCTACTAAAAAAGAATAATTACTTAAATCATAGAACAACATTTCGAGCCGAGTTGAGTTGTCGTGAGTCATTGCAATTCAGTTATGGTTAGATATGTGACATCTTCTTTTTTTTTTTATCAAAAAGCAAAAACCTGAAAATAATACAAATACAAGCAAAATTAATAAAATTATAGTCGGGTAATATAGTCACTTAAGTAGGATGGTTTTCTAATAAGTCGTCCAGATTTAGAATATGTGTCTGTTTGTGAGTGAGTGCTATTGGTGTGGGATTTAGTTATTGTAGAAGGTAAAGGGGTGTTCAAATCTGATATAGATTTCAGATCATTCCCAGGAAGGTTCAAATCTGGTGTAGGTTTCTCACAACCTAAAAAGTTAGATTTCTTTTTAACTTCAAACTTCATATTGGGCGGACCTTTGTGGAGATGTCTTCTATTTCTTTCTAATATCTGTCCATCTTCCTTTAATATATGATAGGATCGTGGTCTGTCAGCATTTCCTAGAACCTTGGCGAGTTGATTTGCATCTTTCTGAGTACCATCTTTTAAAAATACCACATCATCTTCCTGCAAAGGTTTAAGTAATTTAGAGCCTCTGTCATAATAAGATTTTTGAGTTTCTTGTTGAGTAATGAACTTCTGTAGAATCTCATCATATTGGTTAGTAGGAAAAAAATCTTTACATGGCATAATTCCATTAATTTTATGACCAAATAACAATTCTGATGGCAAAGAAATATTATTGGATATTGGTGTATTTCTGTACTCTAAAAGTACAAAATATGGGTCTTTGCTATCAAAATCAGCTTTCTTAAGCATGTACTTAACAGTCTGTAAGTGTCCTTCAACCATTCCGTTTGATTGAGGGAACCTGGGACTTGATGTTTTGATCTGGAAATTCAAAGATTTTGCAAAGTTTTTGAACCTTGAACTGTCATACTGCAGTCCATTATCAGAATAAAGAAGTTTGGGAATGCCAAATCGTGCAAATATACCCTTTAGTGCTTTGATGGTAGCAAGACTTGAGACCTCTGTTAATAAAGCTGTTTCCACATATTTACTAAAATCTATAACAAGCAAATGTTCTCGACCTTGGAAGTAAAACAAATCAGTTCCTAAAACTTCCCATGGGCCATATGGAACTTCTTTTGGCATCAATGGTTCTTTTTGGTTTGATTTTCTATATGATAAACATGTTTTACAATTTAAAACAAGATCTTCTACTTCTTTTGACATGCCAGGCCAAAACAAAATTTCTCGTGCTCTGTTCTTGCACTCTTCAACACCCATGTGCCCATAATGTATTTGATTAAGCATATCAAATCTAAGATTTTTTGGAACAACAACACGAGAGTTTTTAAAAACTAATCCATTTGCAACTGTCAATTCTTCACAAAAACTAAAATAAGGCATTGCAACTTCCGGAACTTTAAATTTATTTTCTGGCCATCCTTCCAAAATTAAGTTAGATACAACTTGTAATTCTGGATCATTTTGTGTTTCTTTTTGAAAAATTTTAAACTTTTCCCTTGACATAGGAACACTCTCAGTAATCATACCAACTTATGCCTCGATAGCACCTTGAAAACAGTCACATGTTTCTTCTAAAAATGATCTAGATAAAGCATCTGCCAAAAACAATTCTTTACCCGGTTTGTAAAAAAGTTTAAAATCATGTGGTTGTAAACGAATTCTCATTCTCTGTAATCTTGCAGGGCACTTATCAAAAGATTTATTAAATATTGCTTCAAGAGGTTTATGATCACTCTCGATTTTAAAAGATCTTCCAAAAAGATACTGGTGAAATTTCTCACAAACGAAAATAACAGCTAATGTCTCTTTTTCTATCTGTGCATAGTTTTTTTTTAGCATCATTTAAAGCTTTAGATGCATATGCAACTAGTAAATTATTCTGTAGAAGCACTGCCCCTAACCCATCTTTACTGGCATCAACTGATAAAGTTATTGATTTTGACACATCAAAATATTGCAGAACCAGATTTTTTGCTAAAATATTTTTTAATTCCAAAAACACTTATCATGAATAGAATTCCAATTCCATATATTACCTTTTTTAATTAAATCTCTCAAGATTGCGTTTTTTTTGTGAAACATTTGGAATGAATTTTGAAACATATGTAATCATACCTAAAAAAGTTTCTAGTTTTTTACCATTATTAGGAGGTTTCATAGCTATAATTGCTTTAATTTTATCTTCATCTGGCTTAAGATCATCCTTAGAAAATTTGTGTCCTAAATATTTGACTTCTGTTACTCCAATTTTACACTTACTCAAATTAAATTTAATATTTCTTTCACAAGCTTTCTCAAGAACTTTTTTAAGCCTCATATCATGTTCTTTTTTATCTTTTCCCCAAATTAATAAATCATCTATATATATTTCAACTCCTTCTTCTCCTCCAAAAACTTCACTAAAACTTCTATGAAACACTTCTGGAGCTGAGCAAATGCCATATGGTAACCTTAAAAAACAAAATCTTCCAAATGGAGTGTTAAATGTTGTTAATTTTGAACTCTCTTCTGATAACTTAATTTGCCAAAAAGCCTTATTAGCATCCAAAATGCTAAAAAATTGAGCACCAGCCATTTTAGAAGCAATATCTTCAAATGTTGGTAAATAAAAGTGCTCTCTCAAAATATTAGAATTTAAATACTGTGGATCTAAGCATATTCTTAAACTTCCATTAGGTTTACGTACAATAACTAAAGAGTTAACAAATTCGGTGGGTTCATCAATCTTTTTAATTATCTTAGCATTTATCATTTCATTTAATTCTTTTCTCAATGGTTCCATTAAACTAATTGGTACCTTTCTACAAGCTTCAACTTTACATACAGCATCATGTTTGAGCTTAATGTCATAAGTAAAACCCTTTAAATCACCAATTCCCTTAAAAAGATCAGGATATTCCTTCAAAATTTCAGGCATTTTTTCTTTATTAGAAGTAATTGAATTTTACCCTCTTAACTAAATTTAATTCAACTAAGGTAGGTAATCCTAACACAGCAGGAGCCCTATGATCACAATCAACTATTTGAAAATCTACTACTGCTTTTGCACTTTTAGACGTTTCACATATTAAAGAACATTTACCAACAACATTAATTTCTGTACCATTATAATTAGTTAGCTTCATGTTTGAATTTTTAATTACACTTTCTTTTAAATTCAATTGCTTAAATTTATGTAATGGCAACACATTACATTGAGCACCCGTATCTAATTTTGCAAATAAATATTTAGAAACATTTACTTTAAGTATCTCAAACCAATCTTGTTTATTTTTACTTTCATTATTTTTTATAGCTCCTAACACATATTCATTTGAATCATCATTTTGTGATTGTGGAACACTCACTGATTCGTTAGTATCATAACTTCTCAAAACATTAACTTTTTTTTTAAATCTACACATATTGGCAAAATGATTTAATTTTTGACAAATATAACATTTTTTATTATAAGCAGGACAAGAATTTTTAAAGTGAAACTTACCTCATTTTCCACATTTCTGAGCTTCAAATTCTGTACGGTATTTGTGAATTTTTCATTTCCAAGAACACGATTTTTACTTACTGCATTTTCATTTTTATTCACAATGTTTCTTGAATATGAATGCTGTGGATTTTTTGCTGCTTTTGATTTTATTTTGACTTCTTCCACGACTTTCTCTTCATTCAGCGTTTATATTTGCATTTCAGCAATTTCTTGCGTTTTACACATCTTAATACATTTTTCCAAATTAAGATAAGATTCACGTAGCAATCTATCCTTCAGTTGTTGGTTCTTTATTCCGCTTATAATTCGATCACGAATTAAACTATCTCTTAGTTCACCAAAATTACATGTACTACCAAGTTTCTTTAATGAAGTTAAGAACTCATCAAACGTTTCATCAGAATGTGTGCACGACTAAAAAATAAATGGTGATCAATAGATTCATTGGACTTTGGGATACAAAAATCTTCAAACTTCTGCATTATTTTAACAACATCTTTCTTATTGTCTGCCGTAATTTCCATAGTATTATAAACTTCTAAAGCATCTGTTCCAATGGCATGCAGTAAGATTGCAACTTGAACTTCCGGCGTTTTTTTATTATTTTCACTAGCCAACGTGTATGACTCGAACTTTTGCTTTCATTTTTTGAAATTTTCTGCTACATTAACATCCATAGAAAGTGGATTCGGAGGTATTAATCCCGATGTAGCCATTTTCTTGTTCTAATAACAGGATAACATGAAACAAAAGTGAACTCAAACAGTTAGCATTTTAAATTAAATAATTAGCACAGTATATTCGTTATTTTTCTCTTCTTTTTCACAAATATCAATGTTCTTTTGAACCGGTAGCGCCATATTATAACTTCAATGAATACACCGGAGCTCACAAACACAACATTTATTAAAAAGCTACTAAAAAAAGAATAATTACTTAAATCGTAGAACAACATTTCGAGCCGAGTTGAGTTGTCGTGAGTCATTACAATTCAGTTACGGTTGGATATGTGACAGTACTATTATGCACGAATTCAGATGGGAATGGAAAGATAACACCATTAGTTGTTGGAAAATCCAAAAAACCGAGGTGCTTCAACAATGTAAAGAGCTTTCTTGTTGAATATGACTCAAACATAAAATCTTGGATGATAAGAACAATTTTTGAAAACTTTCTTCACAAATTACACAGACATGCGCTTACAGAAACGTAAGATTCTTTTATTTGTTGATTAACGTTCAGCCCATGTTTTACATTTAAAGTTACAAAATGTGTGAATAGAATTTTCCCCTGCCAATTGCACTATTTAAGTTCAACCTTCAGACTTAAGGATCATACGATCGTTCAAAGTATACTACAAAAACCAACTTTTGAAAAAATCTCTTTTTAGTGTAGAATCTGGAGGCAGGAAAAAATATATAAACATGCTAGAAGCTCTTCAGCATGGGAGAGAGTCAGGAGAAAATGTATCTTAAGT
Organism: Maratus speciosus; assembly: GCA_963932465.1. Lineage (NCBI taxonomy): Eukaryota > Metazoa > Arthropoda > Arachnida > Araneae > Salticidae > Maratus > Maratus speciosus. The sequence goes on along the minus strand of OZ010787.1, from coordinate 337,043,983 downwards.
TCTTTTGAAAAAAGTGGTTTTCTGGAGAACAGAGATGATGAAGAGTATGAGGAGAGAGAAAATGAAGATTCTCATGAAATGGATGAGTTTATTTCTTACACATGTACAGATCAAGAGGAATATCTCGCGATTCAAACATCGTGACGTCATAGATCCCGATTCTATGTGATATGATAAACTCAGAATCGGATAATGATGAAGATGATGATCAGGAACATAAAATTCCTTCTGCTACCGAAGTCATTCAAGCTTTGAAAACAGTGAAAGCGTTCCTTTCAAATAGTGAAGGCCAAAAGAAAAGCTTGCAAAAACTCGTATATGTTGAGAATGCGATTTCTGATGTAGCTGCTTAAAAGATGACACAGTGTAAAATAACCAATTTCTTTAAAACATAATTTAGAAAAATGATGTCTAAATGACTATGTAAATGAAGAAATAAAAAGTATGTCATGTTTTTTATGCTCAGGGTTTTGTTTTGTCTTACTCCGTTTTAATGTTTTCCCGTGTATAACGTCATTGCTTTTGTGGTCCCTTGACAAACCTTAATCGGGGTTTCACTGTATATGATACATATGTATATTATTTCAAATGATAGTACCGTTAATTTTTGGCCTATAATCTGTGGATTATCTGTTAAAAAACCTCAGAAATTTTAAGTGCGGATTATCTGCTGAAATTTTTTTTTAGAAGTTCACGCCAGACATCTAGTTTCTACTGGCAGTCATAAAATAAAAATGTAAAAAGGTATTATATCATTGTCTGCTATTGACCGTTCGTGGAGTTGGTCGTGATTGGTTAACATATGGGATGATCCATAAATGATGTCACACTTTTTTTCAGTATTTTTTACCCCCCTCCTCCCCTTTGTCACAAAATGTCACACTTCACCATACTCCCCCCCCCCCTTCCCCTTGTCACATGTCATGCCATATTACGTAAACATATACTTGCAGTTCATAAACAAAGCACTACATTATAGGTCATATTTCACATTTTAATTTTGAACTTTAACTATGTGTTTTAATGACATTTGTGAGCATAACAATAAAAATGACTCATGTACTTATTCTGTATGAAATAAGATTAAGGTTTAACATAATTAATATACAATAGTAATAAAATATTAATATGAAATAGCAATTGAAAACAGTAGTATTTTAGAATTTGAAATGGAATTTAATATATTTGGTTTTTAAATCTTATTATTTACTTTATGAACACAAAATACTTTAAAACAGATTGATTTTGAAGAAGAAGCCTCAATATTAGTTTTACTTAAATGGAATTACCATCACATTCTATTTGTCACATTAATATGAACATTTATAAAATTATATATTAAATCATAAAATAGAAATCACTCTGAATCATTTACTATTATGACTCTTCCACCTTTGGAAAAGATATATGCTCGTCCATAGAGTACACAGGCATTTTGACATTACTCTCATCCTCGGGGGATAGTAAGCCCTCTAATGTAAATACAATGATAGTAAACCCTCTAATGTTTAACCAAAATATGTGATGTCACACTTCTTCTTACCCCCTCCCACCCCCTTGTCACAAATTGTCACAATTTCATGAACACTCCTCTCCCCCCTCCAAGCGTGACATCATTTCTGGATGGTCCCTATGACCTGTACTTGCTAGTGGGAGTGGCTTCTGATTTTTGTATGTTTCTTTTTTTAGCCTTTTGGCAACATGTTTCTATGAAGAGCAAAGCGTTTCTCAACTCATCTCTTTCAAAAATTGCTATCTCGATCATGTATGAAATAGTGTATCGTTATCACGTTGAAAGTTATAATAATGTCTAAGGTAAATATGTTACTTAAAACTGCAGAATTTAAACTGAACATTATTAAAAAAGCGGAAGATGATTTAAAAACAGCAATTATTAAAGGTATAACAAACACATCAGGGTCATTCCATGTCAAATCAACCAATGGTCTGAACCTTGACATCTCAGAATTTTATAATTTTTGGTGCAGTGGTAGAGTCAGTCAAGTTAACAAGAAAGACCAAAATTTCTGATTTTTTGCGCTTTTAATTTTTGAGTTATTGATTTTTGAAAAATGAAAAATTGTCGAAATTTGACTCCACTTTGACACCTTTAAACAGCTGTAGATAAAAAACTATTTGACTTAGAGAGCTCTAATTGGTGTCATTCTCTTTTGTTTTTAATGATCTTTAAATTGATATACAACATGATTAAAGTATTTAAAATTTAAATTTTTTATTAAAAAATTAAAAATTTAAATTTTAAAATTTCAAAAACACCCCTTTTGATTTTTTTGAAAAAAATATATGTTTTAAAGACATCAATTGACTATGTGTATGCCAACTTTCATAATGGGATGGCAATGGGTTCCTATGGAAATTAATATTTTTGTATTATTACGTACGAAATTTGTTTGTTTTCCATGTTTAAAGCGTAACTGTAAAGTGTAAACTCATTGGTTAATGTTTGAATGAATATGACAACTGATCTATTAAGTAGTTTTTGTAATACAAATAAATATGAAAATTTAATCTATTAAATATAATATCAAGTTATAATTTGTAAAATGCTTGTTTATTTAATGACAGTAGAGCAGGCATTCTAATACATGGTTAACTTTTAAACAATAAAAATATACAACAAAAAAAAAAACTTACAGGCTTTGTGTCTAATTAATTCTCTAGTCTTTATAATCAATTTAAAATTATCTTAATGGAGATCAGGTACTTGTAACACACAGCCCACTAAAATTGCTTGACATATTATATATAAACATATTAGCTAGCTTCAATGGAATTTGATATTTGAAGCTTTAGGTGTAGTTATCAAGAGGTAGGACTATTTTAACACCTGCTATCCAATTGTGCTTAATTCATGAAGCAGCTGTTTGAAACATTCAGTGCACATATGACTTTATTAATTCATAATATTTGCTACACAATTAATATTTTATAAAATGTTATTAAAAATTGAAATTTCTTTGTAATTAAAAACATAAATATGCAAAATAATTTCATTTCAAGGACTTTTACGATAGGAATTTTACAAACGAAGTCAACTTCATTACTCAGAATATAAACTTTAATAGTTGCAGTAACAGCTCAACTTTTTGCAAAAAGATGTCCCCTGATACATTTAATATATCATTCGATTGTGTATTAAAAAAATGAAATTGTTGGTCCCTTTGAATCTAGGAAGCTTATTTTATATTCACTTGCAATTGATTATACAGGGTTAATTTTACACTGAGCCTGTAAGTTAATTTCCTTTTAAATATCTATATATAATTTATATTTAAATATATATTGTTTAATTTAAAAGTAAACCATATATTAGTATGTCTACTCTATTGCCATTAAATAAATAAACATTTCGCAAATTGTTATTACCTGATATATTTAATAGATTAAATTTTCATATTTACTTGTAATACAAAAACTACTTCATAGATTAGTAGTAGTATTCAAACTAGAGGTATGGGCTATTTTTATTCACGACACTCGGGCCGGGCTAGGCTTGGGCCTTACTTTTTTCTGAAGGATCGGGCCTAACTTATTTTTTCAGAACCCAGCCAGGGGGCTGGCTTCATTCTTCCTAGGTCTGCACAGGTCAAAATTTTTAGTTCTTGTCTCGATCCAACCTGTATGAAAATCATTGTCTCAGCGTGGTCTGGGCCGTGCTATCAGTAAAATTTAGCCCAACTTAAAAATTTTAGCAAAAAATGCATATATTTTTAAATCGTCATTCTACGATTAAACTTTAAAATTTATTCCTTTTAAAGAATAGTAAATTTCTAGGCAATAAAATTAAAATACAGCAAAACCTGTTAAAAAGAACCTGCCTATGACAGAATCTTGTCTTAAAAGGAAAAATGTGAAAGTCCATGCAAAATTAATACAGTAGACTCCCTCAAATCCGCACAGCTTGGGACCAGAAGGTGTGTGGATTTTAGAATTTTGAAGATTTCTGGTCATTGCCTTGTTTACATTTTTTAAACAATAATTTGAATGTAATAATGCAATCAAAATTATAATGAATGCTTGCAATATAGTAAAATATTAAAATAATTAAGTAATAAACTAAAATGATAAAAAGTAAGATATTTTTAAAAATGATTAAATTATTAAAAGGTCAAAAAGATAATTAATAATGTATAATTAAATATGCATAATAAAGATGAGATACATCCCTTGAATTTTTCAGCAAAACTTCCCTTTTAAAGGTACTTTATAATTTCACGTCAAAATCATAAAGTAAGGAAGTTTTATTTCCGGTTTAGCCAGTCTTAATAACCAAAAAAGCTTGATTACTGCATAAATATATTTGGTAAAAAGATTGTGATTACCAGTGATATCAGCAATATCTTGGATTTTTTTCAGAAAAAAAATTTATACTTGCTTCATGAAAAACCACGAGTTTAGTCATATTATCGAGAATTACATATTAAAATGCATACAGAATGTTATAAAACTAAAAAATTCTGTAATTTTGTCCTTACATCTGAACTGAAAGTTTCATCGTTTACATCTGTGATGATGTACGGATTTTAGGGAGTCTACTGTATAATAATACTCGTATGTGAGAAAAGAATATAATACATTCACACCTGCTAAGAAGGGAACCTGTCTATAATGTTTTTGTTTTTTTCTTTGCTATGCGATTCTGTCTTAGAAGATTTTACTGTATAGCATTTTTCAGATTTTTAAGTCTCCAATACTTGGAGTATGGATTAACAATATATTAATGATAACTGAAACATTTAGAAGCAAATAGAGATTCATAAAAAAAAAAATCACACCCTAGGGCCCTTCTTTAAAAATAAAGATTATAAACCCGAATAATAATAAAAGACTAAAATAAATATCAGAACTTCTCGTACGAGACAATTTTTAATCACATCGACGTAAAAATCCATGTTTTGTAGAAATTCAGTTGGGTTGGGCAAAAATTTTAACTTTTTTCTCAGCTGGGCTGGCCAAACTTTTAGCTTTTATGCTGGGCCGGGCCATTATTTTTGTTGTACAGGCCGGGGCTGTGCCCAAACTGTTAACTTTTATACCGTGCCGGGCTCAGGCCAAACTTTTATACTAGGCTGTGCCATTAATTTTTTTTCTATGGGCCAGGCTCAGGCCAAACTTAATTTTTATACCAGGTCCGGGCTTGTAAATTTCAACCTGTGCAGACCTCTAATTCATACATTAACCAATGAGTTTACAGTTATGCTTTTGACATGAAAATACAAGTATAGCAAATTTCGTATATGATAATACAAAAATATTAATTTCCATAGGAACCCATTGTCATCCCATTATGAAAGTTGGCATACACATAGTCAATTGATGTCTTTAAAACATATATTTTTTTCAAAAAAATTAAAAGGGGTGTTTTTGAAATTTTAAAATTTAAATTTTTAATTTTTTAATAAAAAATTAAATTTTAAATACTTTAATCATGTTGTATATCAAATTAAAGATCGTAAAAAGCAGACGAGAATGATACCAATTTGAGCTTTCTAAGTAAAATAGTTTTTTGCCAACAGCTGTTTAAAGGTGTCAAAGTGGAGTCAAATTTCGGCAATTTTTCATTTTTTGAAAGTCGATAACTCAAAAATTAAAAACTCAAAAAATCGGAAATTTTGGTTTTTCTTGTCCACTTGACAGGTACAACAAATAAACAAAAACTTATAAAAATCTGAATCCTGAAGGTTCAAAAATAATTTTTTTTGGTTGATTTGATATGGAATGACCCATCACAAGATATTCTGCATATTAGATATAAGATTCAATGAAAAAAAATATTTGTATTTTTTAACTTGTAATTATTTTTTTTTTCAGTTGTTTTATTACAATTAATTAAATAGAGAAACTAAATAAAAAGGGAGGTGGTTTATTAGTAGTACTTTGGAATGTTGAAAACAGTAAGTAATCCTCATATAGTACGGCGTATAATCCGCGGATTTTACGCCGATGCGGATTATCTGCTGAATTTTTTTTATAAGGGCTGAAAATTGCAGCTGCGGACTATACGCCGATGTGGATTATAGGCCGGAAATTACAGTATGTATAAAAATATTTCATATATTTAATCATTTATATCGCAAATAAATAAGAAAAATCTGTAGAATTAATTTCGATTTATGAAATTGAAGATAAAACAGTTTAACAGAAACCAAGCAATTAATTCCTTAATCAAAGTTAATAAATAAAGTCTGAGACCCGTTATCCAAAAACCCCGTATCCAGAATGCTCCGAAAACCAGAATGCAAAATCGTAACCAAAAAATAATTTGTTTCATTTCAAAAACATAAAAACTAAAGATATATTTTCGTCAAGCATGGAATACAGCAGACAGATATACACTCATCCATGGGTGATATAAGTTGTGGTCATCTGCAATATTTTTTTATGGTATGAATTGGCATGAAGTTGAAGACTTTAAAATTTCTGAGAAGAAAATTTTTACAGATCTACTGGACTAAGCTAAAGAACTTTCATGTTCAGAAACTAAATTGTTGGATCAAGAGTCAATGGAAGATTGTCTATTTGCTGATGATAATACTCCTGAAAGTGATCAGATGACTGTCAGTGAGATTTGTGACATAATGACAAATGATATATCTAACGGAAGTGATGATGATGACCAGCAGAATGAGGTGGGTAAAAATTTTTCAAATGATCTACTGATATTTTTCAACTGAACAACTGACTTGTGGAATACAATAAAGAAGCTACCTCCATGAACAGCAAATCATGTTAATATACAGGAGCAATTAATACAAGAGACACATTATAAGCAACGAATCTTGATTCTGCTCTCAAGTCTTATATGTTAATGTAATTTTTTCAAAATTTGAATTTAGGATTTTTTTTTTTACTTTGTGTAAATAAGTTATTAAATTAACAAATCTGTAATTATGTATTTACCTATATTATTAATATTTTATACATTTTATATCATTATGTTGTACTGTTATTGATACTTATAGTAAAGTGTTCCGAATTATGGAAAAACCCCTTATCCAGAATATCTCAGGTCCCAAGTATTCTGGATAACAGATCCTATAAGGTTAATACTTGTACATGTTCTTACAATATTTGATAAAGGATATTTAAATTTCTAAAAGCAAAATTTTATGGTTCAGCCAGGTGAGTATGGATACTTATAGAAGACTGCAAGATACAATACAGAAACATAAACCACACATTTTAATACAAATATCTATTGATGATATGTTTAAAAAATATATAAAACAATAAATTATTTTTTAAATAATTCTTAATTTATGAGTTTCAGAGTGTAATTACTTTGTTTTAAACATTAACAATCAAAATTTGCCCAAAATATAAATAAAATAAGCATAAACAACCATTAAATACACATGACCTGTAATCTGCAAAAAGTCTCTAATCCGCAAAACACTTAGAACCAAGCTGTGCAGATTAGTGATCTTCTACTGTACTTAGTATCAGATTATGTGAATTGTGTGATATTTTCCATTTCTTGTTACCATGTACTTTAAAAAAGCCATGGTTTTCAAACCCCTTCCTATTTTTGGAATTCAGACATTGACAACTTTCTCTTGCATACTGAATGCATGTTAACACCACTAAAATATGTTAGATTCCATCATAGATATAATTGCTCCTGCTAGCTTGCTCCTGAATAATAATAATAATAATAAAAAAGCTTCTACTTATATTTAGATAATTATTATTAATAATAAAATAATTCCATTAGTAAGAAAGCAATTGCTGAATAGAGTTCTGATGTATTAACAGAAGTAATTTTACTTTATTGATGTTGCTTCATCGTTATTCCAATTCTTATTTATTTTTATTTCAGAGTACAACAGTCCTGAATATGAGGCCTTGCAGTTTAGATTGATTGTCGATAGATTAGTCTTCATCGGGTATCCTTCTCAAATAAAAGATTTTGAATATGATCCTGCATTTCCAATCAGGCAAGAACATAACTTTCCATTGAACTTTATGTTTATTTTATTAAAATTAATTTACCATGAGAAATTCTTTGCAACCCATGTTTTTAGCTGAATTTATTAATTTTCTTTGCTTAAGGGGATTCTGTGCTTGAAAGAAAAAAAAAATCAAATGTGATTTCGTTTATTATTAAACATTAAAAGCAATAACTTTGTGTAAAAAAGGGTCAATTTTATTTCTTAGCTTTAAAATACTACTATTTTTAATTTTATTTATTTTTGCATTTTTCTAATAATAATATAGTTAACAAATTTAAGAAGCAAACAGTTGACAAGTGTTTGTAAAAATAAGCTGTAGCCTGGCATTCTAATAATAGTATGACTGAAATTTTGCTGCAGTATTCTTTAGAGTGTATGGATTGTTTTAGTATAAAAAATCTTAATCTATATTTTCGTTAAAGAACAAGATTTTTGCTCTATAAACAACAGCTGTTCGTTTTAGCATGTTATACTACTGACTTTTTTATCCTTTACAGTAAGAGTGGAAGATTTATAACTGTTATAATCTATATTTGAAACATTTTGCATTAAAATTCTAACAACACAGGAAAAGAAAATTTTTGTGTGTGCACAGATTACAGCATGTTATATTTTTAATTATTAAAATTTGATTCTACTATATCGTACTAATTTATGTTAAATAATCAGAACAGCTGTAAATCATAATTAAGGATGTTAATTTTAGCAACTGAAATATTTGTGATTCAACATTATTAATTGGTAATTTACATGCAATTTTAGAAACCTCAATTTAGCTAATATTTTACAGAACTATTTGTATATTTTAGCATGAAAATATATTATTGATTTTTATAAAATAAATTTTCTTTCTCTTGTAAAGTATGATATGGCTAACTTTTTCTAATTTATGTATGGAATTTTATTATTTTATTCAATTTCATGATTTGCTATGTTTCATAATCTCAAACAACTCTTGCATTGAAAAATTGTTACAAATGTTTCTGTCATAATCTTTTTCTTATCTTGTGTCAAGAGTTGCTTCTGGATGACAAGAAACATGTTGAGTGGTTAAATTTTATTTTTTTCTGAACAGATGCAGTGATCTATCATGTATACACATTGATAGTCTGAAGTTGAAAACTCATTGTGCACACATACATTAAAAGAAACAAAAAAATATTTTAAGAGCACACTATATACTTAGAAAAAATGATAAACTTTTTTACCCCCTCCCTTTCTTTTTAAACTAACTGCTGATTGTAAGAGTTGGAGTTCTATTTGTCTAAACTCTCAAATCAAAATGCACCCACCAAATGGTAATATTTGAATCTTCTATTGCCCTTGTGTAAGCATTGAATAGTCACTACACATTTTGTTTGATAATTTTCTTAAAAGCAAGTTATTGCTAACTAATTCCATGAAAGACTTGTTTTTGAGTCATTTTTTACTGCTTGAATAACTTCTGTTTTGGATGATATCCTACCTTCCTCAAATCCTTGATCTCCTTACAAGAAAAATGTAACTTATCTATCTACAATTACAATAAACTCTGTAATGGCATAAGTGTGTCTTGATTTAAAAAAAAAATAATAGCACATTTTGAGAATTAACCCTTTTAAGGGACGGTGGTCACATGGTGCTGCCACCTAATTTTAATTCCAAATAGGCAAACGGCACCAAGAATATTTTAATAAAATTTTGCTTTTACAGACCTGCCAACTGCTACGAAAAAATCGTAGTTGCTACGATTTGGACCTATAAACTACGATGCTACGAAAATCGGTCTCAAACTACAATTTTTACATCGAAAGTGTGGATCATAGAAAGAAAACACGAATTTCGCCAAAGGATCGTGGTAAAAAATGTGAATTTCGTCAAAAGTTTGAGGTAAAAATTCATTCATTTGAGGATTTCAACCAAGAATCGTAATAAAAAAAAGTAAATTATGATTGTGGTAAAAAATTGTGAATATCGTGAAATGATCGCAGAAAAAAAATTGCGAATTTCGTCAAAATTTATACTGCACTGGGCTAAAAAATTCGAAACTGGGCTCCTTTTACAAATGTAAAAAGCCACAAAACGAGAAGCTGTACAAATCATATAAAAATTTACTGAGAAAAAAATTTACTATATTGAGTTGAAAGTTGAAAGACTGAAACCTTATTCCTTTTACGAATGTAAAAAAAATAACTGCGAAACACGAAAAACCAACCAACCAACCAACCAACATCCAGATTAATTTGAATTTTGTGTGCTACGATTTCTCATTTTCAAAGGTTGGCAGGTCTGCTTTTATAATGACAGTTTAGGAAAACCAGTTTTCACTTTCTAAGAAATTTGTTTGTAAATTCTGATTTCAGTCAATCATTTCCTCATTTTATGAACAGAATTTTTCTGTGCCTGAAAGGGTTAAAAAAGAGAGGAAAGAAGTGTTACAACAATTGCAGAGTTTGTGGCTTCACTGATGCATATAAAACAAAACCAAATATATTTTATCTATTACTGTCAGAAGTAATTCAAAGTATTACTGATATACTGATAAGTGAAACACCTAAAGAATTATTTTTCCTCCCATTCTTCTTGTCAGAACATAGTAAAAACCATGCATAGTTGAGAAGTCACTGTGTTTCAATGAGAATTTTGATATGTCTTGAATCAGTGTTGTATTATCTGTAAATAAACCGTTTTATTTCCAGAGGACTTTGGTTTGATAAATTGTATGGGAATCTCTTAAAGGTTGATGCGTATGGCAATATTTTGGTTTGTGTCCATGGATTCAAATTCTTGAAAACGTGAGTTGTTTCATAACTTTTATTATCCTTATTTTTAGTTTATTTAGTGTTAATTATTATTTAAGGAATAATTTTATACATTATGTTCTTATATCTGGCTGTAATTTTTATCATCTAAAGGTCTGAAATTTATAGTCTGTATCCAAACAAATTTATCCAACCAGATGATTCCAGAGTTTATATACTAAGCACTTTGTTCAATTTGCCTGGTAAGTATATTACGAAATAATGCTTATAATTTCATCAATAAATATGTCATTTTTAACTTCTTTTTCTTTTGTAATTTAGAAGCCTATTTATTGGCTTGCCTAATTGACTACTTTACCAACTCAGAAGAATACATTCCGTAAGTTGTTCTAAACTTTTCATTATTTTAACTTCTTTAATTTTGATCAAATATTTTTTTATTAAAAGTACAGTGTTCCCCCTTCCCTCAAAAAAGCCAATCAAATAAACCTAGCATGATTTTTCAGGATGCTAGTTATATAAGACTTATCCCCAAAATAAGACCACCTTCATCAAAAAAGTGTTTCACTTTCATAAACAGTCATGCCGCATTTCCACCGAAAAGTTATTTCCACTTTTTAAATTTTTTTTTTTTATGATTTCCATAATTCCAAGATATTTACAGGGATGTGCTATTTCCACAGATATGTGGATTTCTACTTTCTTGTTTTTAAAAAAATCAATCTGTCATGTCTGCAGAATTATAATAATAATAAAATCACAATGTGTGCCGTGAATGAAGTCAAGTAGTGGCAGTATGATTGAGTTAGTTGGCAGCACAGAAAAATTGGTGCCGATAATAGAACAATTTTGGGACCATCCATTAAATTTGTAGCTACAAGATTATTCAGATATTTTCTTACAGGCAGATACTAGATATGAGCATCTGATTCTTCTTCGAATTATTATTTTTTGCCAAATTCCACAAAATCAATTTGTCAATCGGTCATGAAAAAAAATTGTGAATTTTGTGAAATGGTCATGGGAAAATCTGTGAATTTTGTTGGCTGCTCTCAAAATAAAACTATTAATTGCATCAATTTCTTGCAAAATAAATCTGCCAATTTTGGGAATGCTTGCTGAATAAAACCACGAACTTTGTCATTCACTTGTAGAATAAAGCTGAGAATTTCATCAATAAGTCATGAAAAAACCTGCATATTTCATCAATCGATTTCAGAAAAAATTGTGAATTTCATTAAAGGTCATGGTGAAAACAATCAATTTAGTCAATGATCACAAAAAAATCATTTATTTCATCAAGAAGTCATTGGAAAAACATTGTAAATTTTGGCAGTTGGTCACAAAATTTGCAATTTTTTTTTTCTACATTGGGGGAAAAAAAAAAAAAAAAATTAATGGTTTTCTGGCAACATAAGTTGCAGCAACTGTTATATTGTTCAATCTTTCTCCATCCACTATATGGATTAAGACATGTTTTTTGTCATGCTACTAAACAGTACAATTCATCACTGAGCTAATTGAATCTGTTTGCTGGGTCACCTCAATTAATTTAAATGCTGTGATGTAAAATTTTCGCTGAGCTCATTGAATCTGTTGTGGGGTTGCACCTCAATTTTAAAATACTGTGGGCTAAAGAAAAGGAGAAAACTAAAGAATTTTAATAAAATATTATGTTTATTTACTAAATAGTATAAGGTTTTATGCATTATGGTTTAACAGCATTAAAAATATAGAGAATAACAAGTTTGAGGGAAAGTGTTTAAGAATTATAAAAAAAGTTTTTTTGTTTTCTTTCATTTTTTTAAAACTAGTTGAAAAATGTCAGTGATTTTAATTTGTCTTGATATTCAATATCTGTCCTGTTTTTTTTTTATAAAACTGAAAAATACTTTATGAATTTCTATTTTTTGAGGTGGGTTTCTTTTAAAAATAATTAGTATAATTATAAATGTATGTATTTTGAAATAACTTAAAATTGATTACATTTTCCTGGAACTATTTTGTAAATACGAAGTTTTAATGATATGTTTTTTTTTTTCAAATTCATTGGGTCTTATTTAAGTGGTTTTATGTATATAATATACAGAAAAAAATTTGTTTGATTTAGATTCAGGGCTGACATAAAATCTAAATCATAAGTTGTGTATTGTTTTTATATATTAGCCTCTGTGTTTAAAGTTTTATCTATCTATAAATGGATTTATATCAGACTATAATAAATACTTTTTTTAACTATTATGTATTGAAATAAAATGTTGTATTTTAATTATGGAAAAAATGTATTGAAATATTAGATGTACAAAAACAGTAGGTGCCAAAAACCATTAACACTTTTTTGTTATGTACTTATGTGAACACTACTATATTGTTAGTCAAACAATAAAAAAAACTTACTGTTGAAGTTGATCCAAGTTATGGTTTACTGTACATATAAAAATAATAGTTAACTATTTAATATTATTACATTGTTTTCTTCTAATTCGAATACATGGAAACCAAACTCTACTTTTTGAAGAACGAATTTTAATCTAGAAAAGAACCATATCATGTAATACAAAATTTGCAATTTTTTTCACATATGTATTTACATATATCAAGTTCAAACAGTACTAGTTGACAGGTAGTAGTTTCACTCAGAACTCAACTATGAAAATGCAATATATTTATTGCAGAAAATATTTTAACATTATAAATTTGTCAATGTATTTATTTGATATTCAATACAATATAGTTTACAAAATTCATATGTAAATTTTGTGAAAAATGTTTTAAATTTTATTTCACATGTAATTTCTTCTTTTTTGTTATTTTTTGAGTGGCATCCCGTGCTTGAAACAGTTATTCTCTAAGATATTACTTTGACTTTTAAAATGCATACAATTATGAGGAAAATGTCAAACAATCTATATTTAGTTTAAAGTAATTAATTACTGTTAGGAAATGTGTTTACAAATGAAAATCACTTCATGATTTTTGTCACAAAGATGCTAAGTTAGATTTAAAAGCAGGCATAAATAAAACACAAAAAATTCCTTTTTTCCCTTTTTGATTCACTTCTTTTGTGTGTTTTCTTGCATATCATTTTCTCAGGTCTTTCACTTTTCCAAAATTTAGGCCAAAATCTCTATCATTAGAATAAAAATACTGTAAATTACATCATTTTACACAATCATATTAAAATGTGAATAATCAATAAAAGCGTTTTTTTTTTAACATGACATCATTTTCACCAACAGAAGCATTCTGCTTTTCTTTATTTAAGTTTTTTTGTTTTACCTTGATTATAAAATACGGAAAATAAAAGATCTTTTTGGTATTAATCTTGATGCAGGAGGAATGAAAATCGGTGTAAATCCATCATTTTGAGGAAATCGTAGTGAAACACTGCAGTTTTCTGATTGAAAATGTAAGATTTTATTTGAATATCTATATAAAATTACACCATTTTGGCTAGTGAAAACATTTTATTGTTTGAAAGTTTTGAGACCCTAAACTTAGAATGTCAGATCGTTTCTATCAGTAAAAAGTTATGTGAACTTTCATTTTAGCATAAAATAGAAAAATTATTATAACTCCATTGAAATGACATAACTTTTCACGGGCTTTTCATTCTGTGATATTGAAACTATAGCTCCTTATCTCTAATTTGGGAGCTGGTAGTTAATGAAAAAGACATAATTTTGATGGAGTTGTGGAAAAAATATATCAATGTTGATTGTTTTGAATAATTACAGGAATAATTATACATTGATGTAAAAAAGATATCCTCTGAAAATAAGATCTAGTGCATCTTTTGGAACAAAAATTAATACAAGACCCAGTCGTATTTTAAGGAGAAACATGGTATTCAGCATATGCAGTAATAGAACATTGCTAAAACTAATATTTATTATAGTTCATACCAGTGGAAATGACCATGTGCACATAAGTAATGACTTAAATTCCGAATTTTTATGATTGTCTACTGTTTGTCCTTACTTCAGATTTTTATTTTCCCTGTCTTTTCCCTCTATTCTAACTTCCTTTTGTATTTTTTGTCACCTTATCATCATCTCCTGCCCTTCACACATTTTTTTATAATTTTTTACATTTGATTTTTTTTTTTTTTTTTTCATTTCTGTAAGTGAGTATGAGTGAGTAAAAATAATCTTTATCTTGAAATACATTAAAAACCAATCAAGAATAAATTATGACAATTGAATGCAACTGGGGGAAAAAACATCACTACCTCAAAAATTTTTAAGGTAGATTAAGAAATTATAAGGTTTTTTTGTTTTTTTTAATTTGTATGCATATCTTATTTAAAATGAAATTGGTAAGTTTACACATAGTCAGATGTTGTTAATTATGCCTCTAAAAAGATCTCTAAGATGATGGTGAAAATTCAGATATATGTTCTATATTGATGGACAGTTGTCAAGTTGCTCATTTGCAGGTTTTGAATATTTCCAAAAAGAATCTGAAACAACAATAAAAGAACTCCCAAGAATTTGAAACACATTTTTCATTGTAAGAATAAATAATCTTTTTGTTAGTCGTGGTTGTTTGAGGAGATGAACCACACGTGAAAATTAATTTATTTCCAGATTAAAAGAAACTAATACAATGAACCTCACAATAAAAAAAAAAACTTTCAATGAACTAAGTTTTGTGTTATTTATATCCAAGTGTTCATTATGTCCAATTTATAGAACATATGTAAGAAACTGAAAGGGTCAAACATTTCATTTCTTATATCCAAGAAGTTTTTATAACCTAGGTTTTGTTATAGTGAGTCTTGGTTATATATAGCCCACAGTTGCTGACCTGTCAGCAGTCAAAGGTACTTAAATGCTTATTAAATGACTGATTATTAATGACTTTGGAAATTCCTGTGTTTTTGAAAAAGTCTGTTTGTATAATTTTCTTCCTGTCAAAGTATATATCACTAATCTTTATATTCAGTGTCTTATCAGCCGATGGATAAGACAGTACCTCATTCAATTATTGTCATAGCTACTGAATATCTCCACACTTGGGATATTGTTTAAATGATTGACTAGTTTATTTGTTGGTGCTTTGTTCCATTCACAATGTCTGGACATCTTAAGTTAGTGATTTAGGACATCCAAAATGTCTGTCATTTACCATCTGAGGCACATGAATCATTCCTTCCTTCATGGATCATCCCATCAATCCATTCTATCCTTCAGGTATTAATTGATTTAACATTAGTATTACAACATGATTGTGAAATCTGCATTTCTATTAAAAGTCATAGAAGTGCCTTTTTAAATAATTATATTTTATAAAATAAAAATCGTACAGTTTTCTGTTTTTAAAATTTTATGCTTAAGCTATAAACTAAACTCCGCTGCACTTTAATTCATGAAAGGATTTCGGTCTGCAGTACCAAACTCCACTTTGTTGGTTGCAGGTCCTGAGGTGCTGTATATAGCATGTGTGTCCAGTCAACTGGTCAGCCTGATGCAGAATCCCTGGTGTTTAGTTCCCAAGCACACTAGATGGCTCATTTTATTGATCCCCAAAGGGATGAAAGGTTTCGTAAAAATTGCCCAAGTCCAGAAGTGAACCCCAGGCATGTAGTGTGGCAGCGTAATGTGCTGACCATTGCGCTACCAGGAGTAAACATTTTGTGTAAAGTTTATTCAACCTGTGAGCTAGATAAATATGTATGTTTATGCATAATTTCTGAATATCTTTTTTTACATTTAATAAAAGACACTGAAAGGTAAATTTGATTTGGTGACTTTACTTTGTTTTTGAAGATAACTCCCTGTGTATGTATTCTTGAGTAATTTGATATATTTTTCCTAGAGGAAAAAATGGAATTAAAAATGGAAATATTTTCATGTCCTACAAGTCTATTTTTCAAGACACTAGAGATGCTATTGACTGGGTGCATATGAGAGTATGTTTTCTTTGAATTTGATTTATTTTAAGATATGTTATGCTGTGTTCAAATGTTTTAAAGTTAATTTACAGCAAAAGTTGCACTTAAAAAAATAAGTCTAAACTGCTTATTTTAATAGTCTCATGAAAAAAATATTCATGGTGCTGTTGCACTTTATTATCCTGAAAAATATTTTTTAATCAATGGCGGAAAATATTTTGTCAAAACCAAGCTCTTTTAAATATAACATTTCTGTTATTGCTTCTAGAAATTGGATGACTGCCAAAAAAAATTAACCGCAACTTTGATTATAAAATATGAAATATTGATGGAGAATTTTTTTAAATGCAATTCTCAGTACAATAATATGTTTCTCCCCTTATTAGAAAAATACCTTTCATTTTGATGTTTGATATTTTTAAATGTTCTGTATTTACTGGTACTCTCTACCCAAAACAATTAAAATATAGGTATTTTTCAGATTGATCTTAACAAACTTACCAGCAGTAACTTTTTTAAGTCTCTAACCTAGATCTGATTTTTATAAAAACAAATTTATTAAAACTTTTATTTTATTAATTTGCAAAACATTTGATACTCTTTTTCATTAACAGAGGCACATGACCTTCACACTCACCTTTGCCAATTGACATGAAAATCACATATGGTACCATCTCTTCTACCTTGCGTTATTACAGAAACACAGTCTCAACTCGTAAAGGTCAATGAAAGGCATGCACCTCTGTTAGTGAAAAGGAGTATAGTTGATGCTGTGTTGTATCCTAATACTGGAAAATTTCAGTATTGAAAGTAATTAAATGTATACAGGGTGATTCAGCTCGTCGGTGACAAACTTTAAGGATCGATAGAGCACACCTAGACGAACATTTTTGAATAGGGAATGTAGGGTCCCTGACGCGATGGTAAGGCGCTAGGCGCTTTCGAAAATTTGGGTGCCGAAATTCGAAACGTCATAAAAACTAGGGAAATGGTTAGATTTTCTTGCTTGTTGCGTCGAAATGATTCTGTTTGTTTAGACTTTCTTCAGTACCAATTTGATAAGCGTATCTCTTAAAACATGGATAGGGGGCGCTGCAGACTTTGGAGAGCTAGACAACAACTTTAAGCCCGTTATTTTGATAATTTAACACATGCTCGCCAAAGTTTATACTCTAACTTAAAGTTTGAACCCAAAAGTAGAGCCCTGCAAAAAGCGTAAGAGCCGGAATAAAATGTCAAAGTACAGGGTGGTCGAAACTCGAAGGCTCCTAGGAGATAAACAAACAGATTTCTTGACTTATGGCATGCATTTTCATGATTCTGTTTGCTGGGGCTCTCTGAAACTCAGTTGAACGGTACAAAAAGAAACATCGATAGGGGGCGCTTTGGGCAAAAAACATAATTCGTTGACATTTCGGACGCTAACTGGAAACGGGGCGCTACGATCAGTTAGAAACAAAACAAGAGAGTAATTTACTTATCATAAGAAGCTATTAAAACTGCAGTTTGTTTGTTTTTTTTAACAAACATAGCTGGTTTCAATCATGCACAATGCGCGCAATAAAATTTACATAAGGTGCTTTTTGCTGATTTATGCAAAAGATATCGTACCATATCGATATGCAAAAGATACGTAATGCGTAGACGACAACGCGAGATGACGTAGTTGTATGCGCAGACACGTCTTTTGAACGTGCGGTACCTACTTAAGCTTCGGGTTACTTGTCTGCAGATCGGTAGTAGGATGGAACGGTACACAAACTCTGAATTGGCTGACATGCATTTGGCGTATGGCGCTGCTGGTTGTAATGGACGAGCCGCTCAGCGGTTGTACGCCGAGTGTTACCCCAACAGGCAAATCCCCTGCCATGCCTTCTTCGCTCGAGTACACCAGAGGTTGTCCACAACGGGATCTTTCGACGGAGGCAGGCCTGAACGGGAGCGATCAGTGAGCACCCCCGACAACGAAGAGGCTGTGCTTAACCTGGTTGAGGACAACCCAGGTCTTAGCACGAGAGATATCGCCAGACATGTTGGCATTTCGCAAGCAACTGCGTGGCGCATCTTACGTTCCCGGAATCTGCACCCCTACCACATCCAGCGGGTGCAGTTGCTCAGAGAGCAGGATTTTGGCCCTCGAGTGGAATTCTCAAGATGGTACTTGGCGATGAGATCCAGGGATCCCCGTTTTGTAAACAGCATTTTGTTTACGGACGAGTCCACCTTCAGCCGGGAGGGAATGTGGAACGCCCACAACAGTCATGTGTGGTGTGATGAAAATCCACATGAAACCAGAAGCCGAGCAGCCCAGGAGCGTTTCTCAGTAAATGTGTGGGCCGGCATTCTGGGGGATTGCCTCATTGGCCCTTATTTGTTACCTGAACGGCTGACAGGTGGAAATTACCTGATTTTCCTGGATCAAGTGCTGCCGCAGCTTCTGGATGAGGCGCACGTACCCGAAGGTTCGCGTCGCCAGATGTGGTTCCAGCACGATGGAGCTCCGGCCCATTACACGAACGACGTGCGTCTTCATCTAAACGCAAGGTATGGCCAGCGGTGGATCGGGCGTGGGGGTCCAGTTCACTGGCCTGCCCGATCACCAGACCTCACCTGCTTGGATTTCTTCCTTTGGGGTTACCTGAAGGCCGAGGTATACCATACACCTGTCAGCAGTGCTGAAGAACTTGTGGCGCGCATTGTGGCAGCTGCAGGGCAGATCAGAGATACTCCTGGCATTGTTGGAAACACACACTCCTCAATGCGACGGAGGTGCGAAGCCTGCATCATGGCCCAAGGTCGAAATTTCGAGCATCTTCTGTAGTGTTATTTTTTGTAAATAAATTTCCAGTATCATTGATGTTTTTGGTCTAAATTTATTCAGAAGTGTTGAGCAGAGGTAGAAAATGTGTTTTCATTATTACTAACTGATCGTAGCGCCCCGTTTCCAGTTAGCGTCCGAAATGTCAACGAATTATGTTTTTTGCCCAAAGCGCCCCCTATCGATGTTTCTTTTTGTACCGTTCAACTGAGTTTCAGAGAGCCCCAGCAAACAGAATCATGAAAATGCATGCCATAAGTCAAGAAATCTGTTTGTTTATCTCTTAGGAGCCTTCGAGTTTCGACCACCCTGTACTTTGACATTTTATTCCGGCTCTTACGCTTTTTGCAGGGCTCTACTTTTGGGTTCAAACTTTAAGTTAGAGTATAAACTTTGGCGAGCATGTGTTAAATTATCAAAATAACGGGCTTAAAGTTGTTGTCTAGCTCTCCAAAGTCTGCAGCGCCCCCTATCCATGTTTTAAGAGATACGCTTATCAAATTGGTACTGAAGAAAGTCTAAACAAACAGAATCATTTCGATGCAACAAGCAAGAAAATCTAACCATTTCCCTAGTTTTTATGACGTTTCGAATTTCGGCACCCAAATTTTCGAAAGCGCCTAGCGCCTTACCATCGCGTCAGGGACCCTACATTCCCTATTCAAAAATGTTCGTCTAGGTGTGCTCTATCGATCCTTAAAGTTTGTCACCGACGAGCTGAATCACCCTGTAGAAAATAGATAGCAAACATGTGTTTTAGATAATGCAATTCCATAGTTATCA
This sequence comes from Maratus speciosus, assembly GCA_963932465.1. Lineage (NCBI taxonomy): Eukaryota > Metazoa > Arthropoda > Arachnida > Araneae > Salticidae > Maratus > Maratus speciosus. The sequence continues at coordinate 337,023,772 of OZ010787.1, read as the reverse complement.
AGCATTTGAGGATATACTCTTCAGTGCTATTGCCAGTTTTTAGTTATTTAAATTTTATCTCCAATTTAATTAAAGAGAAGAAAAGGGTTGATACATGGCATCAGCAAGTTTTAACACTATTACTTTGAGAATGGATATAAGGAAATTCTAATGAATTCTCTTACAGAGAACTGGCTTGAATTTGTTTTACATGAATTGAAATAGCTATTTATGAATTAAATAGAATCAGTTAACCCTCTAAGTGGTTTGCCAGTATTTTTCCATTTCCCTAAAACAACTTAAATCGGTTGTAGATAAAAATAATTTTAGCAGAATTGTATTTTAAGATGCATGTCAAATAAAAGGGCATAAAGTGTATATTAGAAACAAACAGGGAAAGAAAATTTAAATTAACGTTAGTTTTATAAGTATTTTTATGAAAATGCAGAAAAGCCTCCAAAACGCTCAGAGGGTTAAAAGCGCATCAACTTATATTAATATTTGTGCATAATAACATTTAAGCATATAGTTGAACTTGGAAATTTTATAATTTGAAATCTCAGTTGAAGATATCAGAATTTTGCATGGATAAATGCCAGATATTTTAAACAATATTTGTTATTCTATTAATGGGCATATTTTATTATTAGTTAGCTACACCAAATGAATTTTTCTAGGGTGAAATCATGAAATTTCATTAGTATTATTCATTTCTATTTTTATCTTTCATGAATCTGGTCTAATGAAAAGATATTGTAAACTGAAGAGAGTTTATCTTATTGTAAATTAAAGCATGCATATATAATACCCTGAAACAAACACACACACAAGGAAAAAGAAAACCAAAAATTAACAATGGGGAAGGGGGGGAGGGGGTATGAAAATTATAAATGTAAAAAATATTTTTTCCTTAAATTTCATTGTAAAAACTGCCCCTTTAAAATCTTATAATATAAAGGATTTAGTCATTTAACCATGTTAACACATTGATTGCCATAATATTCATATGTATATTGAATCACATCTAGTGTGAATCATATTTGATTCATATGGTGGTCAACATGTTAAAACAGCACAACCATCCAATTAAGGGTTCTTGCCTTTTATTGATCTTCATCTAAAACATCTTTACACCTGATCTCAGAATTCTTTTCCATATAGTCAGGAAAAAGTAGGATTGACAATTTTTAATGTTAAAATAAAATTTTTCCAAAACAATTTGTGATAATTAACTGATATTAAAACTATTTATAAATGTCTATAAATTATATGTTATATTTATTCAGATTTTTGTCTTATCAAAAATGGTGAAAAATGAGAAGTATAATTTTTCACTCTTTTTTTTTTCTTAATATCAACCCCCAAAGTGGCACCTGCCAAAAAATTATATTTTATTCATTCATTCATTAATTACCTATTACATATCAAAAACACATAAGGGTAAAATTGATGGAAGGTACACTTCCAGTTTTTTTCTAAGCAAAATAAATATATTTCAAACCGAAACATTTATTTAATAAAATGTGTCTTGTTTCTAGGTGGTATATGATTCCACTTATTAAGTAAGTTTTCAGGTTCAAAACATATTTGTTTAAAAAAAAAAAAACCCTGGAAGGTTGGTGGTTAAAAAAATAAAAAGGAAAAATCCTTGTTAAGTACCCATATAAAATAATATATTTTGGAAAAATCAATCCTACAAAAGTATAGCTTCAACAACAAATAATAACAATTTATAATTGAAGCTCAATCACCATAATCACTATATTTTTCAATAGATGTAGTTACATTCGCTTCATCAATATTTCAGCTAGTTTTATAATTTTTTATAATGACTGTGATAAATAGTAAATAGTAGATGTAGTTACATTAGCTTCATCAAATATGAAGGTCAATATCACAGCTAGCTTTATAATTTTTTATAATGACTGTGTGATAAATAGTAAATAACTATCATGACATGGGTGCAACAACAATATTCCATTTATGAATATTGTTGTTTAATCCTGTTTAATATCACAATCACACACATTTTTTAATATCTCTAGAGCAGTTAAGCTTGTCCCATATTCAATATAGTAACTAAATGTTTTGCTTTTTGTATGCTTCAATCACTTCCTCTCTTTTATAATACTTTTACATTCTTTTATGTATTTAAGGTTTAGACTTTCACCAGCCATTATTTCTGTTATATAACATACTGCTTATGATAATTGGTAAATATTGGTAAATAATATTTTGAGATCATTTTCAGTGAGTTATTGAAAATCCATAAGACTCGTTGAATATATTGTCGCAAAAGTTTTCCTTTGCTGATTAAGTTCTAATTTTTAACAAAGACTTGTTCTGTATTCTGATGAGTTTTTTTCTCTGTTGAAGATTGTTGTAGCTTTGCTGATAAGCTTGTGAAAGGTTTATTAAACTCTGATGTGGATCTATTTACATTCTTTTATGGATATATATATGTATGTATTTATGTATATATATTATGTGTATATACATATATGTATCCAATATCATAATTATCTATATGAAGGAGCATTGAACTATTTACCACATCTCTGTTATAAATCAAAAGTTATATAATCTGCTGAGATATTGACTTCCATATTTTTGATGAAACCAATGAAACTACAACCATTAAAAAAATAGAGACAATAATTGAGTTTTCATTCTAAATTATTCATAGTCATTGTTAAAGCTATAATTTGTAAGACTGATTTTGCCAAAATACACTATTTTATATGGACACCTAATATGGATTTTGTAAAACTACAGAGACAATGAAGGATACAGTGACAAAAGGAAAGCACAAAAAAGCAAGAAAAATAAAAGATAAAAGTATTGCTGTTTATATCATCTCAGTGTATTATAAAAAATATTAAATATTTGATAATACTTTAAGTAGGATTTTTATAAATATTGCACAAAACATGCAATCCCGTGCTCTAGTCTTGTCTTTACCTTTGTAGGAAAAATTAGTTTTTAATTAAATCTTATAACCTTGAACATTCTTTATCTTTGATTTTTCTCTTTCAGTCAGATGAGGATTTGATGTTATTTTTTTATTATTATTATTGGTTTGATAGCCGTTTATATATTTTTCTACTAATTTTTTAGGGCACACTTAAACAAGAGACAGTGAACAATTTGTCTAAATATGTTAATCGAGATGAACGGCTGCCTATGCTTTTTAACCGGTAAGTTTTATATTTGGGAAAGTAAATTATGGACTTTAAGAAAAATCTTCTAACTTTAAAAAAAAAAATACAAATGGTGGAATGTTAATATTTTAGAAAAATATATTTGTGCATGTTTATGAATTATGCAGCTCTATGTTCTTTCTTTTTCCTTTTTGTTAGTGATGATGATAAAGTTAACTATTAAATATTTTGGTTTTAAAAAGTCCTCTGATAAAGTATAAGTGTGGCATTATCCTGAACTATGAACGATAGTGTTAAGTCCGAACTCTGTATTTAACCTTAAGAACTATTTAACCGGTTGTTAACTGTAACTGTAGTTGTGAAGTATGTTTACCGTTTGTATTTGTCTGTGTGCTTATTAAATGTGTCGTTCGATATTATGTTGTATTCAATAGTGTTTAAATACCACAAACACGCCAAAATGCTCGGTATAATAACTAGTAAAGTTAATTAAACATGTGTAACAACACATGGTGGCAGCGGTTAAAAAGTAAAGAAGTAACTTAGCATATTCTACTTTGTTCGAAGTTCAGAATCAACTTCTAGTTTTGTTCTGCGAACAGTTATGGCAACTGCGTCGGCATATCATATAACACTGCCGGATTTATTTCAATTTTCGACTCCAATGGAGTGGCCCAAATGGAAACAGAGGTTTCTTCGATTCCGAACTGCTTCTGGTTTGAATACGAAGACACAAGAGGAACAAGTTGATGCTCTGATCTATTTCATGGGCGAAAAGGCCGAAGATATTTTTCTCGCTTTCACTTTAACAGAAGATGAGAAGGAAAACTTCCAGGTTGTAATAAGTAAATTCGATGATCATTTTATTGTAAAAAGAAACATAATTTTCGAACGTGCACAGTTCAACAGACGGCTACAGAGAGAAGGTGAGTGCGTTAATGATTTCATTACTGATTTATATGCACTTGCAGATAAATGTAGTTATGGTGCATTACATGATGAATTATTGAGGGATCGAATAGTTGTTGGTATTACTGATCTGGCTTTAAGTGAAAAGTTACAACTAGATCCTAATCTTACTTTGCAAACAGCGATAGACAAAGTTCGTTTATCCGAATCGATTAAAAAGCAACAGTCTGTTTTAGTAAATAATTCATCAGTTAATGCAGTAATTCATAAAAAGAAATCTGTACAATTTTCAAATAGAAAGAATTTTCTTGATAATAAAGTTAATCTAAGCATTTCAAAGTGTAAATGGTATGGATTTTCACCGCACGATAAAAAGAAATGTCCCGCCAAGGACTCTTTTTGCAGAAAATGTAAGAAGAAAGGGCACTGGGATAAAGTTTGTTTATCCTCCACTAAAAGAATTAACGAAGTTAAATTTGAAGCAGGTTTTATAAGCTTAGTGGGAAATGTCGAAAATGAAGATGATTGGATTATACCAATTAAGATATTAGGAAAATCTATCAAATTTAAAATTGATAGTGGTGCTGACCACACTGTTATTCCTTCTCATGTTGCACAAACAGTGTTGAAAAATGTTCAAATTAAAAGAACAAATAAAGTAATTTTGGGTCCTGATAGATCACCTTTAAAACTTAAGGGGAAGATTGTTGAAAATATAGAGTATAATGGAAAAAATTGTTTGGAAGAAATATATGTTATAGAAGGTCTCCAGACGTGTTTGTTGGGGAAACCAGCCATAAAAATGTTTGGGCTAGGTCCTAATATACTAGGCCATTGTGTGCGTAGTATTAGTAGTTTCGATCTTGTTAATGAATTTCCTTCTCTATTTCAAGGACTTGGTTTACTGAAAGGTGACTACCACATAGAACTTATCGATGACGTTAAGCCTTATGCTCTTACTTCTCCATGGTGAATACCTGTGCCATTATTAGAAAAAACAAAGTTAGAAATTAAAAGAATGCAGGAATTTAATGTAATTCAGCCAGTGGAAAAACCAACTGATTGGTGTTCTCCTGCCGTTGTTGCAAGAAAAAAGGATGGAAATGTCAGGATTGGCATAGATTTGACAATACTGAATAGAAGCATTCGTAGGGAACGGCACCCACTGCCAACCACCGAATACAATTTATCTCTCTTGGCAGGGGCAAAAATATTTTCGAAATTGGATGCGAATTCCGGGTTCTGGCAAATACCTCTTGACGAAGAATCATCCTACCTGACAATGTTCATAACACCCTTTGGCAGATTTCATTTTTTGCGTCTGCCATTCGGAATTTCGTCGGCTCCAGAGCATTTCCAGCGGAGAATGTCGCAGGCCTTAGAAGGACTTAATGGGATTATCTGCAACATGGACGATATCCTTGTTTGGGGGTCTAGTCAGGCAGAACACGATGAACGGTTAAAAATGACCCTAAAACGGCTTCAACAAACGGGAATTACCCTAAATAAACAAAAATGTGTTTTTAATGTCAAGACCATAAAGTTTCTGGGTCATGTCATCGACGAGTTAGGAATACATCCTGACGAAGGAAAGATTGCAGCTATACGCAACTTCAAAATTCCATCAAATAAGAATGATCTTAAACAACTTCTTGGTATGGCTAATTACCTCGCACGATTCATCCCAAGATTTTCCGAAACTTTAGCACCTCTGAATTCTTTATTATCCACGAAGAACGAATTCATTTGGGATTCACCGCAAGATGAAGCACTGAAAAAACTTAGAGATTTTGTCGTCCGAACCGGTGCTGGCAATTTTTGATCCTGGAAAATAATCTATTGTGACAGCTGATGCCTCGTCCTATGGTCTGGAGGCGATGTTGTGTCAAAGACAGAGTGACTCTACATTGATGGTAATTGCATACGCATCTCGCACACTGACGCCAATTGAGCGATGTTACACACAAATAGAAAAGGAAGCACTTGCGCTAACATGGGCATGTGAAAAATTTTGTAATTACTTGATAGGCACCAGGTTTCTTCTAGAGACAGATCACAAACCTCTTGTCCCTATATTGACAAGAAAATCCTTAGATGATTTAACTCGTCTTCAAAGATTAAAAATGCGATTGATGAGATATTCTTTCGATGTTTTCCACACCCCAGGAAAAAATTTATGTGCAGCAGATGCATTATCTAGATCACCTATCCAGGAGGAAGTTCCAGATTTCGAATTAGAAGACGAAGTTGAAGCTTATGTCAATCTTTTAACAGAATCCATTCCTGTAGCTCCGCAAAGACTCACATAGGTAAAATTGGAACAAGAGCAAGATTCAACATGTAAAATGTTAACAGCATATGCTTTACAAGGATGGCCAGAAAAAAATAAATTAGAACCAGAATGTCTACCTTATTGGCCTTTGAGATACAAAATATCCTTGTAGAATGGATTACTTATGCGAGGAACTTGAATAATCATTCCATGCAATCTAAGACATGAAATTTTAGAGAAAATACATGAAGGCCATGTGGGAATAGGTAAATGTAGAGACCTAGCGAGATCTGCAGTATATTGGCCAGGTATCAGTAAAGACATAGAGAAGTTGGTGCAAGAGTGTACTTCATGTATACAAGAAGCTAAAAATCCTTCAGAACCGTTGAAACCCACAGGATTTCCTCAAAGACCTTGGGAAATAGTAGCTATGGATCTATTGAAACTTCATTCAGACTGGTATTTGTTAGTGACTGATTACTATTCACGTTATCCAGAAATTGCTAAATTAGACAGGCTTACATCTCGAGAAGTGATTCTACATTGCAAGTCAATTTTCGCCAGACATGGAATACCTGATATTGTTATGTCTGACAATGGGAAACGATTTGAAGTAATGAGAACAGCTGAATTCTATCAATTTGCAAAAACATATGGGTTTAAACATATCACGTCTAGTCCAAGATACCCACAGAGCAATGGATTTGTAGAAGCTGCTGTTAAAATTATCAAGCTCAGATTGAAAAAATCCAAAGATCCTTATTTAGCACTACTCAGTTACAGAGCTTCGCCTTTAAAGAATGGATACAGTCCAGCTGAATTATTGATGGGTAGGAGATTACAAACAACGTTACCCATACCACTAACAGCACTTCAAGCAAAGCTCATACAGAAGGAGAAATTAGAAGAAATAGAGGAAAATCGAATAAAAATGCAAGAAAGATACTATAATCAAAGACACAACTCCCATGAACTCAAGTCAATAAATCCAGGGGAGAAAGTGTGGATAACCGATAGAAAGGCTGTTGGTACAGTACAGAAACATGCAGATACACCAAGATCATATTTCGTAAAAGAAGGACATCATATCCTGAGACGAAACAGAAAACATCTAATTCCGAGTGCGAAACTGCAACCACGTCCGACAGATGATGACATCGAGGAAGCTCTCTCTACAGAAATTTCTAAAAGTGAAGTGCCTGAAAATGGAACGCCAAACCCTTCAGACTCAACTACGAAAAATGATCAGCTTAACCCTTTAATCAACCAACCTGTTGTAACTCGAAGTGGAAGAACTGTTAAACCTCCAAATCGACTAAATTTCTAAAAGGGGGAGATGTGGCATTATCCTGAACTATGAACGATAGTGTTAAGTCCGAACTCTGTATTTAACCTTAAGAACTATTTAACCGGTTGTTAACTGTAACTGTAGTTGTGAAGTATGTTTACCGTTTGTATTTGTCTGTGTGCTTATTAAATGTGTCGTTTGATATTATGTTGTATTCAATAGTGTTTAAATACACAAACACGCCAAAATGCTCGGTATAATAACTAGTAAAGTTAATTAAACACGCGTGACAACACAATAAGATTTGGTAAAAATAATGTAAAATAAACATTTTCAATGCTGTGATGTGTGTGATTTTGTTATTAAAAATGTAACTACTGCACTCTCTTTAAAATAGTGGATAAAAAGTACTTAGTAAGAACTTACAGAATTTTTTTTTTTTTAGATTTTTTTTTCTTTTGTTATTTCTAGTACCTGAAATTCTATTTAATATTAAAAAGCTATAGTTCTGAAAGGTATCATTGACTATATAAAACACATTTAATTTTTCAAAATGCACACCATATCAACAGCAATGGATAATTCTACTGCAATGTCAATTACTTCATCTTATACTTCTTATATCTTATATGACTGTTATTACACCGATCGGTTAATATCTTTTACCGCCACAAGGGGGCCAAAGTTTCCAAAAATCGCAAAAAACATATTTTTTTGAATATTTTTTTTAATTATCCAAATGTACGAATACAATTTCTAATAGGATGTAATAGCTACATGAAGATATAAGAAATGTCCCAGTAAATATTCATTATGAATAAAGTCATATCTTTTACTGCAGCAAAAAGACCATATTAAAAAAAAAAATTGTAAAAATTTCAATTTTTAATTTTTTTTTAACATTTTTATAATTTCTATAATACGTCTAGAAGTAAATAAATTTACTTCATATCTATTAATATGTCATAAATTTTGTTAACTATTTGTTATAAACTGGGAAATAAAACCGTAATCATTCATTTTTCTTGACAATCGCTTTATCTACTGCTGTTTTCCTGCATATCAGCAGTTCATATACCAGAAATCACAAAAATGATATAAAATGAACAAAATATTTTAGTGTTTTAATAATTAAAATACAGAGATGTTTAACCGAAATGGATTAAATAAACTTAAAATGAAGAAGTATTTAAAGTAATTGAATTTTATTATATGACTTGCTTCCGAATAAAGCCATTGTTCCTCGAGAAGCCGAAATTGATCATATGTGATCCTCCCTCTGTTCTAGTCCACAAACTTTACCAGAACTTCAGAGACTAATTCCACGCATCTTTCTACTCATTGAGTTTGACAAGTAAAATTATAATAGTTGGTATCTTTAATCGAACATTCTAAATTCACCGCATCGTTAGATCGTCATTCGATAGACAAATAATTATTTAATAACAGTAGTAATATTTAATAACAGTAATTATTTAAAAACAGTATTTTTAAAATAATTACTGTTCTCGGTCCGGAAACAGGACCAGTCTAGAAGTACTAAAATTATAGCAGAGTATGGAATATATTTTAACTTTAAGTGCTGTAGATAACCATGGCAGGATAGTGATTGAGAAAATGTAAAAGTGTGAAACAAGTAAGGATGCATTTAGGTTTGAAATAAAACTAACGTTTATTTAACGAAAAACATGACTTAAATAATTATCAAACAATATAATAAAAAAATTATGAAATAAGTTAGTGACAAATGGCAGTAAACAGTATGAATTAAATGGTTGAACAGTTCTCAATATTCACATACAATAAAAAGTAAAAGGAGGAACTCACGGTTTAACTTTATGCTGAATACAGCACACTGGTATACATTCCAAGTAGATAACACAATAATTTTCCAATGCCAATAACGATGTTTTCAAATATATGCAAGAATAATGAAGATCCAAGTCTACTTGAAACATTTTAAAAAAGAATAAGTTTCCAGAGATTCTACAAATATCAGGCTTCCAACATTAGCAAAGTTTTCAATTCCTTCAGTTGTTTAAAAACGAACATCATTTATGAACATGCTACGAAATAAAGCTATTTAAAATTACACAAGCTTTTTCAAACTAACACAGGCTTCCTTTAAAATTAACATGACAAGCTGTTTAAAAATAACATGACCAGCTTTCTTCAAAACGCTACAACAAGAAGCACCCACACAACTTCAAACTAAAAATACGACAAGCTCCATACAACTTCAAAAACATCGCATATATCGTCTGCTTGCAACACGCCCTCTTACGATCAAGACATTCCCTCCCGTCCCGGCGGAGTTGAGAAAAACGCATCCTGCCTTACGGCAAAACCAAAGGATGAAAAATCATATCTTCCGACACTGTGCAAAGATCAGCGATTGGGAAAAGGCATGACGTCACATCGGTACGTACGAAGATCGGAGCCGTTGGAGAAATAAACAGACGAGCTTTGAAAAACGATCGTAACGAAATAAATGATGAACGATGCGTGAATGAAAACTTGGAAAATAAATAAATGAAAAAATTAACCAAAAGAAAACTTGGTTATTGTGACGTAGCTGTATTAGAATGGAAATAAGGAAAACCAATGGAATAAAGGTAAGTACCATTTCAGGGTGTATAAGTATCAAGGAAAACAGGCTGTCAGATTCTGACAATCGCCCCCCTCCTTGACACTTATACTGAAAGACTGGAAATGGATAAATAAAAGATTCCTTTACCTATTAATTCAAAACTAACTATCAACCTTTGATAGTAAGATATACACATTATGCAAATACAATTAGCAAAAAAATAGATATACTTATATCCATAACAATACATTTAAAAAATACACATTATATAAATTTAATACACATTTTATACAAATTTAATACATATTATACCAAAAATAACTACAGAATCCTCATTACTTTGAGGAACGCTTTAACACATGAGTTATTCAACGATAACCCTCTTGGTAACCTTAAAGTTAAAAGTTCAAAAGTTCTTTTCAACGCAAAAGTTCATTTTGAAGAAAAAGCTCTTTTTCGATTTTGTTACACAATACCTTATCACGTCAAAATGTGACTACTTTACCGCTATTTTAGTTGATGACAAAATTCAGGTAATTTACATTTTTATGTAGACAATTGTAAAGATTTTCACTTAGTACAATTTCATTTTCAAGATTTGAAATATTCAAATGCACTTTGATTTTTCAAGAAAAACACATTTTACTTGACACATAGTCAGAATACATATTCATATACATAGTGAACAAAAACTAATATATATATATATATATATACTAATTCTTTTTATATATAGTGAGCTCACTTAACAAGTATTGTATTAACTACTAGATAACTTATAAAAATTACTTATATTGAATATTTATGTAATACACAACCAGAAGTGTATTTTTCATTAAAAAAAAATATGCTGCATAATGAAAAATTGCAATTATGCATAAAACAAAGTTTACGGCTCGATTTTCAATAGCACGGACGGGACAAAAGTGGCAGTTCCAGTAATCATAACGAGGGACTTACTGAAATAAAATAAAAATGCCCGCGAGAGGCCTTCCTGTGGCCAGAACATTCACGAAGGCCGCTACCCCTTGCAGACCACTCTGGCTATTTACAAGGGCACCTCGCGAGTCACTTCCTGAGGCTTCTCGGGTCCCGGAGGATGAACCAACGTGAGGTCCGACCACATTCCAACGGGAATTAAATTGTCTGCGCCATTGGAAATGAGGGTAATGAAACATCACTTTACTTTATACTGAAAAACAAGAAAATCATCAAGTGTATAAGTACGGTGCAATAGTGATGAAAAACAAGTGTATATACATAAGATTCAAACAATATAAAAAGACATGTTTCTGAAACTTGGAAGTTTCAGTATTCAAAAATGTTAAACAACTTTAACAGTTTAACCATCAAAAACATTTATACAAGCATTTAAAAAAAATACTTAGTTTAAATTCAAAGGAGGAGGTTTTTTTTTTTTTTTTTTTTTGAAATAGAAAATATCATATAGAGTTATTTAGACTTTAAATTAAAAATAACCTCAATGAACTTGTTTAAATCATACTTAGTCAATGGTTTTAGTGATAATTGTCAAGATTTATCCTGGGTTCGTACATATAATCATCTTCTATTTCAAAGATGGTAGACGTGGTTGTATAACTACTACAGTATAGGATCTATTATCCGGCGTCCCGATATCCGGAACGCTCTAAAAACCGGAACGGTAAACGATCCAAAACCGAAACTTAGTAAAAACTTTCATTTCATAAAAATTTGCAGTTTTTTTTTTCATATTTTATTGAAGAGTTAACATGCTTTATAAATCGATATTTTAAACTTTTTCTCATACACCTCAAGGTACCGTAATATCCCCTTAATTTCCTCCCCCCCCCCCCCCCCCCTCTAAATACGGCAAAAAATCGTAAAGTAATCGGCCTACGGATTAAAAGTGGCTATCGAAATCTACCGCCTGTTGAAATCCGAAAATGTTTATAAGAATAGTCCAAAGCCTGCCCTGATATTCAGATTTTTCTTTTTTTGTTAACCGAGATAATTAAAAAAGAGAACTTAAAAAGCGCGAACTTAAAAGCATGGTCTCTCCCTACGATCCCACTTATGACGCTCCCGTGAAAAATAAGAATTGAATGTATGCAATCATCGGACATAAGTTCTCTTTTTGATCATTTTTATGACTTCGCATCGGCGTAATCTTTAAAAATATGGGAAAACTAACTACATATTCTTAAATTTCGTATTTTTCTGATTCAAACGCTAAAATCCATTATAAAAAATTTTAATTTTAACCTTTTGAAAAAAAATATTTTCGAAACATCACTTAGAATTTGAATGCGTTTTCCGCGATCGAAAACTGTTGGCAAGCTCCGACCTTTGACGTCATCTAAAGGCGCACCTACAATTCGGCCAATTAGGAGAATGAGAGAAACGTTCGTTTTACCGTTTTCAGCTGCGTCCATCGAACAGTAGAAAAGCAGCGATTCAGAATCGGATAACACAGAAAGGTGGTACGGCACTTGCGCCATATCTTTTTTTTTTTCTTTGGAAAGGGAGGGGGGGGGGGGGGCTTTCGTGGGATTTTTTTTAAATATCAAATTTGTTTACAAAATAGGGGAGGGTGGGTTAATGGAATATTACAGTAATTATGTATTTCTTTATCTCCGCGAATTTGCAGAAATCTGCATTTTAAGTGTTGATAATTTTGCCTCTTATATTTTTCTGTCCGCTTTCCATGCGATAAATTTGTAAACAAAACAAAAATAAATAAAAAGTCAACTTTCAATATATTCCCCTCCCTCCCTCCCCAATTATTGGATGAAGATGCAGTTCAAGTTTGTTTCAATATAGACAATAATGATCCACTTAGTCATCAGATGACATACAGTGAAATTTGTGAAATGATGACTAAAGATGCATCTGATGATCGTAGTGATGATGATGACAAGAAGGAGGAGGTAGAAAAAATATCTAATGAACAAATGATATTTTACATTCAACAATTAATTCAAGGCACGGAACAAAATAAGTTATTTCCATGAACAACAAATAATGTCCTTATATAAAATTCAAGACCAGCTTGTAAAAGAGAAACGTTACAAGCAGCCAATTTTAAAAGGATTTTTCCAAAAAACTAATTCCCAAGCATCTGCATCTGAACCCCAAAACTAAATTTTATTTTTGATCTTGTTCATTTGTAAGTTTTATTATAATTTAAAATTATTACTTAACTTTTTTTTTTGTAAATAAAAATTAATTAAACTTTTCCTTAATTGTGTTTTATTGAATTAATTCAACAAATGTGTAATACAGTATTTTTAATATTATTTATGTTAACCAGTATTTCATATTTATGTACATTAGAAAATATTTGTGGTAGTGTTCCGAATTACAGAAAAACCCCTTATCCGGAATGCCTCAGGTCCCAAGGATTCCGGATAATGGATCCTATACTGTACTAGGTTTAGATGAAGATGCAGTGTAGGGATCAAATATAGAGGATATGGAAGCATATGGAGGTGTTTGGCTAGGACTAGAATTATAGCTTACGTTAGTAGTGTCAACTAACCCCTCATACGTATTCTTTCCTTTAAAACTAAGCCATCTTGCATCAAATCTAATACCATGTTTTTGACAATAATCTCTAACCTCTCTGAGTGATCTCAACCTTTCTGTTTCACCTACCTCATAATAATATATGTCCCTGTGTTTATCGCCACAACGTCGTACTGCCTTTCTAAACCATGCCGCATCTCTTAAACTTCGTGAACACCTCTTGCTCTCCTCATCACTTTCATCCAGAGATGTGCGATTGGAGGCAGGATCATCAGAGTGAGACTGATCTGGCTTAGAAATGGCAGGAGGTGGTTTATCAGGCTGTAATTCTCTAAAAGGATTGATTTCAGGATGTTGTGTACCTATAATGTAAGTTTGACCCAGACCGCTTCCGTTGCACTCTTCTGCAACATCGAAAGGGTCTGTTCCTATGGAATAAGTAGGACCTGGTTCACTGTGGGTTTGCCAATCCTTGGGCAGAGTTGCTTCATTACTAAATCTGACATTGATGGTTTCAATTATTTTATTCCCATCAGGAAGCCACACTCTGTATCCCTTTGTGGACATTGCATACCCCACCAGTATTCCCTTTTTGGCTTTTGCCTCAAACTTGGATCCCCTGAGTTGTCTAGGTACCCCTACATATACAATTGATCCAAATGGACGCAAGTGACGAATAGAAGGTTTATTTCCACAGTAATATTCAAAAGGAGTTTTGGTTTGGGACTCGTGGCAAACATGATTGAGTGTGTAAGCATAGTAGAGAATGGCCTCAGGCCAGAACTTCAGGTTCATCTTACTCTCATTCAGAATTTATCTAGCTCCATCTACTAGCGTTTGATTAAGATGTTCCGAAACTCCATCTTGTTCCGGAGAGTAGATATTTGTGAATTCGTGTTTTATCCCATTTGTTTCAAAGTAATTCCTAAAGGCTTCATTTGAGAATTCCCTCCCATTGTCACTGCGAACACTTTTAAGTTTGGCATTCAAAAACCGCTCGGCTCTTTTGACGTGGTTTGTGAAAACTTTGAAGACCTGTGTCTTATTACACAATGGGTAAACTGCAACTTTTCTGGAGAAGTCGTCAGTAATAGTTAAAAAGTATTTCTCCCCATTTCTGCCAGTGATTTTAGTTGGTCCCCATAAATCTGTGTGCAAGAGCTTGAGTGGCTTTTTGGATCTTATTTGTTTTAAAGGTTTGAATGAGGTGCGTCTATGTTTATGTAACTTGCATACTTCACACTCAAAATCCCTGTTTTTGATGTGTGGAAGACCCCTCACCGCATTACACTTGTCAGTATGTTTGATTAAGGACGGACTGATGTGCCCTAGTCTTCTGTGCCAAAGCTTTAGGTCATCCTTTTGGATGGTTGATGCCTCAAATCGAACATGTTTAGTTTCAAGATTACTTTTAAGTTTAGAATTAGTTATGGTTCTAGAACTAGGTTCAGGGTGGATATAATATATGCCATTTTTAAGAAATGCATGGAAAAGGGTTCTATCTTCGCGATAAGCCTTTACTCTCCCCTCACCTCCTTTGAACTTTGCACCTTTTGTATCGAGGCGAGACCCTGATATAAGATTACGTCTCAGGCTAGGACAAAACATAGCGTCCCCGAAACGTACCTTTTCCCCATTCAATTTTAAATCTACAGTGCCTGTCCCTTTGATTGGGAAGGTGGCGTCATCAACGGCTACAGCAAGTTCTTGATTTCTCAAAGGTTTGAAATCACTGTACAGATCTTTATTTTTACAGAAATGGTGTGACGCACCCATGTCAAAGACCCAGGCGTCGTCATCATCCTTTACTTTACTGAGATTGGATTGTATTAAATAATGTACCTGGCTGCTATGGTGACGTTGAGGCTTAAAAGTGGACTTAGGCTTTGAAGTGGCACTTCTGTTCCTTGGGCGAACAGGATTGGATCTAGGGACGGTCTCTCTGAAAGTGGATGAGTCACGGGAGCTATTTCCGGCAGACGAGTCGGGACCAGAAGTTTCAGGATTAGAATAGGCACAGTTTCTTTTCACGTGGCCCGTTCGTCCACACTTATGGCACTTTCCTTGGAACTTCCGTCTGTAACTAGAGTTCCTAGGTGGTCTAGTTCTAGAAAAGTTGCTGTGGATAGATTCAGCTCTGTCTTCTGATCGTAGTTTTAGGTGGGATTCCTCTGCGATCAGCTCGGTCAGTATATTGTTGAACTTGAATTTATCCTCAGACCATCGAAGAATGCTCTGGACTAAACCGTCGTACCTTTTTGGGAGCCATCGTAGGAGCTGGAATGAAAGATATGTCTCCTTGATGGGTTCATTCATAGCTGTTAATTGGTTTGAAATTCTGTGCAGGTGGGCTGCATACACGTCAATTGCTTCATCAGCTTCAATTCGGCAAGCCAATACCTCAGAGAATAACTGCATGTGACGGGAACGGTTGTCCGGTTGGAAATGTGTTTTGAGCTTCTTCCATGCTTCCTTTGGGTCATCAATGTTTTCTATCATTCGTCTGAACTCTGGTTCTACGTTCAGGTATATTATGGAAAGGGCTGACCTGACTCTGGACTGGTAGTCCTTATCTGCTGCTGCATCTGTTTTCTCGGGAGCTTCCTCCGTTCCATTTACAATGCCTCAGGTATTCTTGTCAAGCAGTAGATACTTTACATCAGCGGCCCAGTTTCCATAGTTGTTAGAATTCAATTTACTGATACTAACCTGAATACTAGCCATTGTCAGAAAAAAATAGAAAATTTAAGACAAGAAGTTTTTATTTATTTTTTTTCAAAGTAAAAAATGTACCGGGAGCCAGATATAAACAGTACAGTACAAAAAAAAACTTATAAAAAAACTTTGAAACCACTTTGAAAACTTTGGCTTCCAACATTAGCAAAGTTTTCAATTCCTTCAGTTGTTTAAAAACGAACATCATTTATGAACATGCTACGAAATAAAGCTATTTAAAATTAAACACAAGCTTTTTCAAACTAACACAGGCTTCCTTTAAAATTAACATGACAAGCTGTTTAAAAATAACATGACCAGCTTTCTTTAAAACGCTACAGCAAGAAGCACCCACACAACTTCAAACTAAAAATACGACAAGTTCCATACAACTTCAAAAACATCGCACATATCATCTGCTTGCAACACGCCCTCTTACGATCAAAACATTCCCTCCCGTTCCGGCAGAGTTGAGAAAAACGCATCCTGCCTTACGGCAAAACCAAAAGATGAAAAATCGTATCTTCCGACACGGTGCAAAGATCAGCGATTGGGAAAAGGCGTGACGTTACATCGGTACGTACGAAGATCGGAGCCGTTGGAGAAATAAACAGACGAGCTTTGAAAAACGATCGTAACGAAATAAATGATGAACGATGCGTGAATGAAAACTTGGAAAATAAATAAATGAAAAAATTAACCAAAAGAAAACTTGGTTATTGTGACGTAGCTGTATTAGAATGGAAATAAGGAAAACCAATGGAATAAAGGTAAGTACCATTTCAGGGTGTATAAGTATCAAGGAAAACAGGCTGTCAGATTCTGACAATTACCATTTAAATTAAAAATTAATTAATATTAATTACAGAATAATTATGTTGGCTAAAAAATCAATAAAGCTAAAAATCCATTATAAATAGGGGTGATTCTGTTCCGAATTTACCTAAAAATTAAGGAAGTCATTTCCGAAAATTAAAAAAAAAATCTATCATAAATACGAAAATTTAACATCGGACATAAAATACATCGCGAATTTCGAAAAATGGTCGCCGGAAAAAATCAATTTCGTCAATTTTTTGAAGAGAAATTGCCAATTTCGTTAGAAGATTGCAAAAAAAACACAACTTTCGTTAAAAGATCGCGAAAAAACGCAGATTTCGTCTATGGATTACGAAAAAAACGTGAATCTCGTCAAAGAATCGCGGAAAAAACGTAAATTTCATCAAAGGATCGAGAAAAAACGGCAAATTTCGTCAAAAGATCGCGAAAAACCGGCAAATTTTGTGAAAAGATCGCGAAAAAATCGGCAAATTTCGTGAAAAGATTGCGAAAAAACGACAAAATTCATCAAAAGATCGCGGAAAAACTGCAATTTTCATCATGCCGGGAGTGGACCCCCCCTGCCTCTGTTGTAATCTTTCAGAAAATTTGCTGTGAATTTGAGAAAATTCTTTTTACTCAGAATCACCCCAGATGATAAGAAGGGGTGAATTCTTATCAGTTATTTTGTCAATGCATTTAGAAACAGCCCAATCCTTAATATTGTGACCTCTTCTCACAAAATGCTAGTCACTCTGTTCACAGAAATAATGGACATTGCTTCTGAAACATCTGAATCACATTTTGTAAGGAGAGGTCCAAGCACAGGTATCATCATTAAAGAGACCGATGAGTTTTTATTGCGGCCCTTTGAGGAAATTCTCATTTTTTTCCAAGGTCATTTGGCGAAATTTGTGCTTTTTTTGCTATTCTTTGACGAAATGAGCTTTTTTTCTCCTATCCTTTGACGAAATTCACGCTTTTTTGCGGCGTTTTGGCGAAATTTGCGTATTTTTCATGATTCTTTGATGAAATTAGTTTTTTTTTCGCGGTTCTTTGACGAAATTTGCATTCTTTTTGTGATTTTTTGTCAAAATTCGTGCTTTTTCCACTATGCTTTTACGAAATTCGTTTTTTTTCCTGCACTCTTTGGACGAAATTTGCTTTCTTCTACGATTCTTTGACGAAATTTGCTTTCTTCTACGATTCTTTGACGAAATTTGCTTTTTTCTACGATTCTTTGACGAAATTTGCTTTTTCCGCGATCCTTTTACGAAATGCGCACTTTTTTTCGCAGCCCTTTTACGAAATTCGTGTTTCTTTCGCGATCCTTTGACGAAATTAGTTTTTTTTCGCGATTCTTTTATGAAATTTGCGTTTTTTTTTTTCGTGATCCTTTGACAAAATTCGCGCTTTTTCAGCTATGCTTTTACGAATTTCGTTTTTTACCTGCACTTCTTTCTGGCGTAATTTGCATTTTTTCTGTGATTCTTTGATAACATTATTTTTTTCTCATGATTCTTTAAAGAAATTCGCATTTCTTCTGCGGTCCTTTGACAAAATTTGCGTTTTCCCTTGATGCTTTGATAAAATTGGTTATTTTTTCTGTGAACGATTGACGGAATTGGTTTATTTTCGGCGACCATTTGTTGAAATCCGCAATATATTTCTGTGATATTTTTTATGTCTGAATTTTCAGACTGATGGCCGATTTTTTTTAATTTTTAGAACCCGATTTTTTAAAATTTCCGGAAAATTTGGAACAGAATAACCGCTGGCAAACAATAAATAAATCGTACATAAAATTGGCGAACATTTTTAATTTTTCGGTATTAAAAAAAAATACAAGAACAAAAATTGCGTTTTTTTCTAAGAAAATTTCCACAAAATTCCGAATTTGCAGAAAATTTTCTGTGCACAGCATGCGCGAGTGCATCTATATTATACAACTCTGCTGATATCCTCTCCTTCATATGCTATCATTCTAATGGGGCTATTTTCATGATTTGATAAACAGGCATTTCGTGAAAATGCAGGAACTATAATCTTTCATAGATGATATGGCTAGTAACGAGAGTTACTAATTATAGCCCACAGAATCTGAAAAACATGATGGATTCATTTTAATTGTGAACCAACTGATGCAGTACACTTTCGGATGTTCTTATTGAGTACATCCTGAAAGTGTACTGCATCAGCCGATTGCCAAAATTGCCAAAGTACGAAGTTCTGTGGACATGAAAACTGCCATCCGTCATTTCATCATTCCAGACTTGAACTTTGAAGTTTAAAATTGTATTGCTTTAGTCGAAAGGCAAAATTGTAAACTAGCGAAACCACCTGTTATGGTTTGTCTATCGACTGAAGATCTAACAACGCTGGTGAGTTTAGAATGTTCGATTAAAGATACCAGCTATTATAACTTTCCTTGTCCCACGCAGAAAGATGCGTGAAATTAGTCACTGAATTGCTGGTAAAATTTGTGGACCAGAACAGAGTGAGGATAACATATGATCAATTTCGGTTTCTCGAGGAACAATGGCTTTATTTGAAAGCAAGTCAAATTATAAAATTCATTTAATTTAAATACTTCTTCATTTTAAGTTTAATTAATCAGTTTAGGTTAAACTTCTCTGTATTTTAATTAATAAAATGCTAAAATATTTTGTTTATTTTATATCATTTTTGTGATTTGTGGTATGCTAATATGCAGTAAAACAGCTGTAGATGAAACGATCGTCAAGAACAATGAATGATTACAGTTTTTATTTTCCAGTCTATGACAAATAGTTAACAAAATTTATGACATATTAATAGATATAAAGTAAATTTATTTACTTCTAGACATATTATAAAAATTTTAAAAATTTAGAAAAACTGAAAATTTGAAATTTTTACAATTTTTTTTCTAATATGGTCCCTTTGCGGCAGTAAAAGATATGATTTTATCATAATGAACGTTTACCGGGACATTTCTTATATCTTCATGTATCTATTGCGTCCTATTAGAAATTGTATTCGTATGTTTGGATAATTAAAAAAAAATATCGAAAAAACATGTTATTTGCGATTTCTTGAAATTTTGGCCCCCTTGCAACAGTAAAAGATATTAACCGATCGGTATAATATTTTAAGTATTTATTCTTTATTACAAAAGGCAACTTTTCCACTCTATTACATTTCGATTGTAAATATTTCGATTTTTTTCGACCCACCCTAATGAATATATTTGTGTCATGTGTATATACTAGTATATGACAATAATTCATGTGTGGGTTTTTTATGAGCTTTTTTTTCTTACTTTCATTAATTGAAGATTTTATTTCCTTCCCAAAGTGAAATACTTATTCAAGAATTTCAGATGTTTCTGAACTTTTAAAAATACAATTACTTAAAGATAGCAATGAAATAATCAGTAGCCTATTCTTTACAATAGCGATAGTAGGAGTAAGGTAACAAACAGCACCTTTATCCTAATCATTTAAAATATAAAACTGCTGCTAGGTTTGAAATGATGCTGTAGTGTTTTTTTTTGGTAGAGAAAAAAAAAATTCTGAAGATATTCTGAGATTAGGCTGCATTGCAAAAATCATGTTTAGCATGCTGACCTTTGTTAATGCTGTCACAACTTTAAAAAATTTCTGATTTTAAAATTACCATGCACACTTAAAAAAAAATTTTTTTAACTTTTTTTTCTGAAATAAGTTTCTAGAAAAATATTTTCAATCATATTACCTAGCAAATATATGTATTATTTATTTATTGCATGTATGTGTAGATGTTCAACCTTCCTCTCTCTCTTTCCTGTATTTACACATATATACATATATATATATATATATATATATATATACATATATATATATATATATATACATACATATATATATATACATACATATATATATATATATATATATATATATATATATATATATATATATATATATATATATATATTGGTATTGTTAATATTATTTCTGTGTACTTCAATGCTGTACTACTATAATTAAAGTTTCATGCAATCTAATTTCCTTTTTGTACTGGAAGATAGTATCAACATTTCCAGGTTTCACTTTCACAAAGTTTTTTACTGAATTTTTTATAGGATTATTGTAATTGTACTCTATGTCCATAAGGTTGAAGTAGAATAATTGTAACAATTTCAAAATTACATGATATCGGTATTCATCTTATATTACTTTAATCTATAATTATTTAGTAATATATGCAAGTATGATCCACAAAGTAATGACCATTTGTCTGTAAAAACTTTTAAAACAAACATTTCTTCAAAAAAAAAATTATTTCCTTACATAAATGAAGCTTACTTTACTTCTCCACATACTCACCCCCTACATTTGAACATTTGTCATATCTGTTCAGGAGTTTACTATACTTGGCTGCCAGCAGTCCTGTATTAAGCCATTTGTTCACTGCAGTCTCCAACTCATCACACTTCCCATGTCGTGCACACATTTTGTTCTAGTCAAGATGTTCTGACTCAATTTCACTGATCAAAGAGAGTGAAATGCGTGGGAAAGCCATGTGCTACTTGTTGAGGATTATGCAACCTTGACATCACTTTCCCACACATTTCACGTTCGCCCTCGACAAGTTGCAAATTGCTTTTTCACACATTTCACGTTTTTTGCTTGGTTGAATTGCCTCAGAACATCTTTCTTGGCTACAGTAAAATTTGTGCTTTATAGGAAGTGATGATGAATTGAAAACTGCAGTGAAGAACTGGCTTAATACAGGATTGGCAGCAGCTGGGTATAACATGGATATTTTAAAGCTCCTGAACAGATATGACAAGTGCCCATATGTATGGGTGATTATGTGGAGAAGTAAAATAAGTTTCACTTCTGTAGGGAAATAGTTTTTTTGAAGAAACGTTTGTTTTTAACGTTTTTACAGCCGTTACTTTGTAGATCAACCTCGTATAAATATAAAACTGTGAACATGAATTACCTATATCTAAAGTAGTAAATGATTTGTTTTATGTGTAGTATTTTTATTTTATTTTTGCTGAAAATATCTTTCAATAATTATTCATAATTTATTCTGTTTATGTTAATTTTATGCAGCTGTTTACTCAAGTAAGTTATTAAAAAATCTTATTTTAAATTACTCTTACAGCATGCATGAGACAGGAAAGAAGGCATTTCTGCTAACAAATAGTGATTATGGATATACAGCTGTAAGTAGAATAGTCTTTGTAACATGTTCCAATGTAGTTGAATTTATTCTGTGATGCTGGCAAAATGAAGGCAAACTTTCAAACGGGCCATTAGAATTAGCTAAAAAATTTTAACGTTCCAGGCTGGGCCGATAAACAAAATAAATGTGCCGGGCCAGTAAAAGAATTAAATGGGCCTGCCACGCCAATAAAAAAATTAAGTGAGCTGACCAGCCCAATATAAAAATTTAGACGAAGCCGATAAAATATGAATAATTTTGAATGAAAATTACTTTTTCAAGAATGAGCATAAATGTGCTGCTGAGCCAATGATAGTTTGGCAACATCAATGCAGAAAAGAAACATGTCCTGCATAGAGATCGGCATCTGACAGTTACATTGTGTCTGAGCCAGAGCTTACTTTTTTCACCAGACTTGGGCTGGTCTGGGATCAGGCATGCATTTTTTTCTGCATAGTCAAGCTGGGCCAGAACTGGACTTAATTTCTCCCAGGATCTGTCGGGCAGGCAATATGTATTGTAAAAATAGTAATATCGATAATGAACATCTGTTAGTAGAATCACTGGAAATATACCTTAATATTGTTCTCAAATTCCCTGCTCAACAATGCGGAAATTTCTGACACATTTTCTGATTAATTTTTATCTGTAAGGGCATAAAATTTAGGCCTGACTATTGAATAGTGTTTTTAATTTTTTGATAAAGTAATTAAGCATCAAGTTATGAGTGATTCTTGTCATGTGACAACATGTTATTCTCCTTTCCCACACTGTCGCGTCTGGAAATTCAATTAAAAATGCTAACTTTGACAGTAGTTTCTCAAAGATCTTTTGCCTTTTTCAAAAAACGGAAAACACCATTCAATTACATAGTTTCTGAATAAGAGTACCTGCCAATTTTATGTGTTTCTGAACAGAAATGTATCAAAAAGTATATCTTTTGGATTAGAACAGTCTTAATAAATTACAGAGAAATGTTTTTCCGAATTTTCTTTTTATTATACAACTTCAAAAGTTATAATGTTTTTAACCCTCTTTTTTATTTATTCTAAACTACATAAAGAATCTTAATTTCTTGTTAAGGAAAATCAAAATTTTTTGTAGAAATTGGGTTTGACTGAACCAGGCCTGATTTGATTTTTGCATGCCTGGGCTGGGCCTGTTTTCACTGATTTTTTGTATGGGCTGGGCCAAGGCCAGGCTAAACTTTTAATTTTTACACTGGGCTGGATCAGCCCAAGATAGCTTTCGTTCGGGCCAGACCTGGAAATTCCGGCCTGTGTAGACCTCTAGGCTACTCAAACTTACATAAATGTACTTGAATTGACATGTAATTAATATGTTATTGATGGAGATAAATAATTCTTACAAAATATATATATATTAATTTCATCTAAATTAGCTAATTGGAACATTACTTCATAATTTATTTTTATTTGACCCCAATTTTCTCTTATTGAGTGTTGACCCCCCAGTTTTACAAAGTAAAATGTAAATACAGTTGCCTCTTGACTTTTCAAAATAAAATATAAATAACACTCTACATACAAATGGTTTTTATTAACATTTCCCACCTTTGATTTTTATAAGAAAAATGAGAATCAAACGTAAAATTATTTAAAGCCATTAAAATATTTGCAAATGGCATAAAACTTGACAGTAATGTTTACAATATTCTTATGGATAATATTATATTACATACTACATAAATGAAAGCTTACACTTGAAAGAGGTTCAAAGAAAACTAACATTAAACTGAAGGAAAATAATACATGCAATTAACTACTACAAAGTTACACTGACATTATTTGTGGAAAATTAAAGTAAATTTGATAAATGCATATAACCCTAATAACATAACATAATAAATTTGTCATTAATTATATCAGAATGGTTAAGCAGCCTTTCTCTTGCATTTCACTTTAACAATGACATCAGAGTTTGCATCACTTTTAAAATCCTAACTTCTTTCATTATTAAATGTGGATTTAACGGAAATGTTTTTTTTTAGGATAACATCTTATTGCGCTCGATTTCACATATCTAGATGTGAACAATTCACTATTGTTCATCATCTCTCAGATCACACTAGATGAATAATCTCTCCAGTAGAGGTTTTCACCTTCACTACTCTAACAGAATAGTCTTTTCGGAAAATATTCTTATAACTCATGCCATAGGTCACTCCGGTCTCTTCTTATCACAACCAACTGATATGATATCTCCTAAGTTCACAGGCTTTGAAATTTTGTTATTGTGTCACTGTTGAATGAGAAGGCTCAAATACTCATCCGAAATCTTTTCCTCAAGTCTTCTCATAGCTTCTATTGGTATTTGTAATGTTTATTAATGTTCAGATGGTCTAAATGATCTATATCTGGTATTTCTGCCATAAGGATGACCTGAACAGACATAGATGGAGTTAAAGGATTAAAAAATAAACAGAAAGGAGTCATTTTAGTTAATACCAATTCTTTTGAAGAAAAGTGATATTTGCACCATTTTAAAATATCAATTTGTTTGGGATGAGCTGTTAATAGAATTTTATGTTAGACAGATTCCAAAACTTAACTTGTGTTTCAAAATGCTACTGAAACTAGAAATAAGATGAACACCAGTGGTTTATATGATAAATTAGAATATTGTTTACAAGCACTGGAATCTATAGAGCTTACATCCGATAAATTTTCTGCCATGCTTTTTCTACTTGTCTCTTCCTGTATCCTGGGAGAAATTTTTAGAATATGCCTAATTAATCTGGTTAGTCATTTGGATGGTTCTCTGTTTGTACCCAACCCAAACCTGACAAAATAAGTTTCTCGACCCAAACCCAAAATAAAACATGTTTTAATGCAATTATGAAAAGTAATCTGCAGTTATATCTCTTAATACCAATTTTCTCTTTTTATAGAAAATTGACAAATCTATATTCTTTAATATTCAAATATTGTAAAACCTCTGAATAGTGGACACCTCGGGATCGTTGAATTGTGTCCACATCAGGTCAGGTTGTCCCAATTTTTTTTTAGGGGGGGGGGGGGGTCAGAGTGACTATTTCCCTTTCTGGGGGTCGTTCCTTAAGACTTGCAGGTCATATTTAGAATTTTTGCAAGTCAGGTTATTAGGATTTTCACAAAAAGTTTGTACGGAAGTATGTGTCATTTGAAAATAAATATGTATTTGGATACAAATGTGTATATATTCAATTTATTGCATGAGAAATAAAATGTATATTAGAAATGTGATAGATTATTCTTTCTTTACAGCACAGTTAAGAACTGTTTTTTCTTCTCTCAGTATATGAAAAATATTACCAACATTTCGTTTTTGATATGCCCAAAAACACATGTATCATATTCGTGATAGTATACGCACACACACCGACATTATGTGTATGTAGATTGGGAGGTGCCCACTATTCAGCGGTCGGTAGAAGTGTACAAATATGTATGTTAGTAATATAATATATGTATGTTAGTAATATAATATATGTATGTTAGTAATATAATATATGTATGTTATATGTAGTATATGTATGTTAGAAAGTGAAAAATTGTTCACTAAATAGAGGTATCTGCTTTTCAAGAGTGCTCATTATGGAGGTGTTATTGTATATAGATTTTTAACCTAAATTTTTTTTTTTATATTCTTTTGAAAAATCGGGTCAATCCGAACCCAACCTGCAAGAGTCAAAATCCAACATCAAACAATGAAAGTCAACTAGAACCAGGGGTGTAGTGGAGGCTATACGGAGTTATACGCCGTATACCCTCTGGATTTTTTAAAGAAGCTCCGTATACCCTCTAATTCTAAAATAAAGCTATAGCGTATACCCTAGACATGGATGTTCATGACTCTAGCGTATACCTTCCTGTTATAGCGTATACCCTCTGCTTTTTTTACGACTGCAACTCTGACTAGAACCCAACAAAAAAATATAGTGCCAACCTGACCTGCTGGTCGTGTTGGGTGCAGGTAAGATTGCAGGTCTCTGTATGGAGTCCAGAATTTTTGTGGAAGAAAATAACTTTTCCTGATCAAAAATCTTATTTTTTGCTGATACACAAGTTACCTTGTTAAGTAGCTGACTGAAGAAAGCTGCATTGACAGTACGACTTTTGTGAATAAAGTCAATAAGCAAAATGCCTTTAAAATCCCAGAATATTTTAGAAGGATCTGCTGGCAGACAGCAGAAGTTTAGCTTGATTGTAAGCCTCATTTTCAACAGTTTCTTGTGTTATGTGAAAACTTTTATGTCAGTCAGCCTGAGTTCTTGAAATATGTGTTTTGGAACTGTGCTTCATGTCTATGTAAAATTTCAGAGGGTTTTAAATCTTGCCTTCAAGAAATTTTATAAATATCTCTTGTGCAAAAGAAGAATGTAGTATTTATTACCCAGTCATCATAACACTGGCTGAAAAACTGGCTTGAGTTGGTCAATTGTTGTAGAGCTGCTTGTGACATCCTAAACAATGCCATCTAATGAGACTTGCTACCGCAATTCTACTATTTATAAGAACAGACTTCCGGTTTAAATCTGATTAACCCTTGTAATTTCATTGGTAAAATTTTTTCATGTTTGATATGGCAGAGTGAATAGCAACATAAGGATCATCAATAAACAGAAAAAAATTGTCTAATGTTACAAAATATGGTTTCAACCAGAAAAGTTATATAAGATAATTGAATATAAAAGTTGAGTTTAATATATACATATGTCTTCCATTTATAGTTGTATTTTTGGCTTTTGCATAAAGACTATGTGAAAATTCAAGAAAAAACTTTTTAAATTCATTTATTTTATTTTTTGGGGAAAAACTTTTTTTAGAGTACATTTTTTTTCCAGACAAAATAGTTGGAAAAGTATGAATTGGTGATTATTTTTGGATTCCTCCTCTCCTTTAAAATCAAATTACCCTTCCCCCATAAGGCATACATCCCACATTGGGAACCACTGCTGCAGAAATATATTAATAAAGCATCAAAATTGAATTATTCTCAAATGAAAAAAGTCTAGAACTTGCTGTATTAGCCAAATATTACATCATTTAATAAAATGTAATACTCTGAGCATTCAAAAGCTATGATTTTAATATTTACGCTTAAGTATTCATATTTTTATTCACTTTTTTTTAAGTGCATTTTCAAAGTGCCTCATTTATGCAAAGTCATGTTTAATTTTGTGATAATTTATCTTGGTAAAAAGTGAAATTGATTGTATTAAAATTCATTATAAAAAGTTTATTGCTTTTTTAAATCTTGATATATGTTTAATTATTGATAAAGTGTATTTTCTTTATTTCAGAAAATCATGTCTTACCTATTTGATTTTCCATCTGAAGAAAAAGTTAGTTTTTTTCTTCTATTTTTTAGTATAATGGTTACTAATTTAATGAAAGTACTTTTGCAATAAAATGCTTATCACTAGCCAACTATGTGTTTTTAAGAAATTAAAAGTTAATGCATCATTTATAAGATATTTTGAATGCTTAATTTTTACCTAAAAAGCTTTTCAGAGATTAAAATAAACTTTGGGATATTTGAAAATGTAGGCTCTAAAATGACTCTGGTCACTACCCCTTCTCTCTCTCTGGCTGTCTGCTATATGTGCACAGATATGGGGCATTCTCATAATCTTCTGACTTTTATGTCCCTGGATAATAATTTTTATTTTAGTAAATATTCTTGAGTTTTTTTTTATTTCATATACTGGGGAACATCCCATTGCATGATTGCATAACAATATTAACGAGATAAATAAGTTTTGGTCAATGTTGGGGATCCAAATACCAGGAAAACTCCTATACCATCCCATGTCCCTAATGCTGATTTTTAAGTTTGGAGCTGTCTGTATAAAATAGTTTAAAAAAAAATAATTCGATGTAATTTTTTTCCGAAACTGGAACTATTGTTTTATATAAATATGTAGCAAAAAATTAACCTGCACACATTTTTAGGGTTGTTATTGTTTTTTAAACTCTGTCCCTGGGTTTTAGATTTCCTACCGTCCTTCTTCTAAAATTATACAGAAAATCACTTCAGATGCAGCCACAGAATTTTTTTCAAGTTTTTTCTCATGCTCTATGCTAGAGAAATGTCTAAAATTCTTTGACAGGAAATTTACTGTAGAATTTAAATTAGCATTTAAATATCAATTTCAAGCATCGTGGCTTTATTGGTAGTCTTACCATCCCCAATGTTTATTCCTGCACTTTTTGAAGTAAATTAAATATTTTTATTTAATCCAATTTAAATAACTTTCTAAAAATCAATGGTCATTGTGGCTACTACTTAGTCTTAACATGATTTGCCTAAAATAGGTGGTAATTTTCCTTACTGTTCCATCCTTAATGTCCCTTTTTTTCCCATTTCGTCCATTTTTTGCTATACCATCCCCTTTTTTTACCTGACCGTCCCTTCTTTAACACCCCTTTAAGACAATGTTATGCCAAAATTTTGTACTACAAATACTACATTGTTATTATTTCTTATTTGAATGTCCTGTGGGTACTATGCAAATTCATTATAAGTAAAAATTTAGAAGAAAATAGAAAGTTATAGTGGTAAAATGGTAAGGAAAATTAAACTTGCGAGTTTAACTTAAACCTCAGTCAAATAAAAAAATTTTCGCTGCTGAGCATTTTTTCTTTATTTTGAATCATTAAGGCATTAATTTCACCAGATTTTTATTCCCGAAAGTCAAAAGATTGTGAGAATGCCCCATATATACAGGGTGATTCATAAATATCGAAACAATAGGCTATTTCCTTAAATATTACCCCTAGACCCATACTTCCAATTGCAAAGTTTCATAAAAAAAGGTTCAAAATTTAATGACATAAGTTGCAAGTCCATGGGAGGTTGAAAAAATACGAAAATTAAATTTTTATATGGCCCCCGTAGTGTAAAAATTCTAATCAGTAAAACTTTCCTTATCCATTCCTGAATTAAACACAAAAAACTGCATCTTCATATCTGAAAAACTCGCAGAGTTATGGCCGTTTAAATAATTCATCAGGTTTTAAGGGATTAGACACAAATTGAAATGCGTACAATCCAAGAAACAGTGTTACTTTAAGAGTTCTAGGAAACATGTAAAAAATATATTTGTTGAGTTAGAATTTTGATTTTTCTTTCTTTTTTCTGATGGTTAACCATATAATTTGCAAACAAAATCACATCCTAATATTTCTCATAAAGTTTTTTAAAAAATTAAATGATTAGCATTTTTTTAAGCGGATTTAATTTAAAATCTTTAACTCGAAAAATTATTCATCGGATTTCAAAATTTTTTTCATTTAATTAAAGAGGAAAGTATAATTTGAATTTTGTTTCAGGATTTTTTTAAATATTAATTTTTAAAATATTAAAAGTATTTATTTAAAAAATTATGTAATTTATTTTTTTTAATTATAATTTCAAAAGTAATTTTTTTTTCAAATTTGCCGAAACAAAATTAATGTAATATAATCAAAAAAGACATGTTCCAAGTTTGCACCTTTTTTATTTACAATTCTTGACTTTATTATTTTAACAATTTAATGACGATTTTAATAATTTAATGACGAAAAATGGTAAAAAGAGAAAATAAAACTTCATGCAAAAAAAACACATTTAAAGTTTTAAACATTGATTGGATTCTAATAAAATGTTTAAATGCTTTTTTAAAAATTGCACGTGGAAAAGTGACTTCTTTCTGTAGCTTAAACTTCTGATTCAGTTTAACTTTTGCCGTCTCCACCTCCTTTTTGTACTATTAAATGTCCATAAATAAATGTTCAATGTGTAATTTGAAACAATGCATTTTCTAACATGCCGATTAAGAGTTTTTCATAATTTTAGTTCTCACAAATTCAAGCTTTTTATTGTCCCGGCGAGGCTGTTAAAAAAGTCTATATTCGGAGCCGGGCCAGGATAGGCGACTTTTTTCTGAAGACTCAGTCAGGCTGGGCCTAACATATTTTTTTCATACCGAACCAGGTGTTGGTGCAATTTATGACGACCAATTATCTATACGAGGGATATGGACCCGAAGGGGGGGGGGGTATCTTCAGTGGAAGTCTTTCTAAGAGAACCTAACCCGTATTTATGAAGGATATCGAAGGTTCGAAGAAAACCACTGAAAACTCCGAATGATTGGGCCGAAGGGCGCGATTGGGTTCGAACCTAGCACCTCCTGTCTTCCAGCTTTGAGAGCAGAACCTCTCGGCCACTGGTTATACTGAACCGGGACTGGCTTCCTTATTCCTAGGTCTCCTCTGGACGAAATTTTCAGTCCCGGGCTCGAGACAACCCGTATTAAAATCATTATCTCTGATTGACCTAATAAGTGAAAAAATAACTAACATTTGGCTAAGCCCAAAAACTTTTGCAACAAATGCATATTTTTAAATGGCCATATTTTACAATAAAACTTTAAAATTCACATTTTTAAAGGATAGTAGATTTTAAGGCAAAAAAATTAAAATACAGTAAAACTAGTGAAAAAAGCCTGCCTATCACGGAATCCTTTCTTAAATGGAAAAATCTATTGATCCATGGAAATTGAATATAATAATACCTGAGAAAAAAATAGACTAGTACATTTACATCTCCTAAGAAGGGAACTTGTCTGTAATGCTTTTTTTCCCTTTCCTATGTTATTCCATCTTATAAGATTTTACTTTATAGCATTTTTCATCGTCTCCAACACATGGAATATGGATTAACGATATTAAAGGAGAAGTGAATCGTTTACATATAAATAGCGATTCATTAATAAAGCAAATAATCACAGCTTTTGACGCTTCTTTAAAATTAATAATTATAAACATGAAAAAACAAATAATATAGTAAGTATTTTTGGTTAAAACTCCTTCATACGAAACAACTTTTAACCATATTGATGTAAAAAACTATGTAGAAATTCAGTCAGGCCGGGCCAGGGTATGATTTGAACTTTTTCCAGGCAGGGCCGAACTTTTTTCCCTATGGGTCGTTTTGGGACCGGACCTAGATATTTCGAACCGTTCAGACCTCTAGTGCAGACCACCATCATACTTTGAAAGCAGGTTTAAAGTAAAATCAATACGCTGCCTATTTTATGTCCAAAGGAGAGGCACTGTCTTATATCGACTTTTAATAATGTACAATTTGTGGATGATCCCTATCTTGCATTCAAAATGAGTCAAAAACTCATCGCTCAGAGGCATGGATAAATGGTGTAAGTCACGAATTTCGGATTTTGATATCTCTGCGAATTTTGAAGATATCGAGATGAATTTTTTGGTGTTTAATTCAGGAATGGATGAGGAAAAATTTCCTGATTGGGAATTTTACTCTATGGGGGCCGTATAAAAATTTATTTTTTGTATTTTCTCATATAGACCCCACATGGAGTTTAAACTTATCTCATCAAATTTTGCACCTTTTTTTGTGAAATTTTGCAATTGGAAGTATGTACCTAAGGGCAATATTTAAGGAGATAGCCTATTGTTTCGATAATTATGAATCACCCTGTATATATATATATATATATATATATATATAATATATATATATATATATATGTTACCGGCCAAACTAGATTGGCCTAGGCCAAACTAGTTTATCCTAATGCGCATCGGTAAACTAGTTTTTCCTAGGCCAAACTAGTTTATCCTAACGGCCATAGGATAAACTAGTTTAACCTGCTATTCATTGGTCTGAACTAGTTTATCCTAGGCCGATCTAGTTCTTCCTAGGCCAATTCAATTTGGCGTGCTTTTATTGATCCCAAAAACTGCATCCGCACCAACCTTCTAGTTTATCCTATGCCAATTCAATTTGACATTCTTATATTGATGCTACAAAATGAAAAAAAAAAAAAAAGAACCGAACCTAACCAATTGAAACTCAAATTCAATTTCTCAAAAATGAGTCAGGTTCAAGCTCAAATTCAAAACAAGTAAAAAAAATCATGCGTTAAGCATAGATTATGAAACACTTTCCAACACTTCCTGAATGATTTAACAAAACTTCGTTATTTAGGGAAATAAGGTATATAAGAGAACTAAGTAAACATTTTAGAAAACACATAAAACATTTGAAAAATGATTTCAGCAGTTACCGTCCATAGCAAATATGTATTCCAATTATTCTTTGGAACAGCCCTGTATTTGATCTGTAGATTGATATATATACTATATAATAGGGAAATTTAGTTTAGCAAGAAAATACATCACAGGTTGAAATTTCTCTTTCAGCAATTTATATTAATAGATGGAAACATACTTGTACACTTTTGTACAACCCTGTAGTTAACCTAGTACCTTTATTACACGCCACGATTTAGCTAAAGTTTATGTTACTTCTAACTTAATCAATCAATAAAAATGCTCCTACCTGTAATACTGGAATTCTAAATCCAAATTTCCGGGGAGCGGTCGTCTGTTTTCTGGTTCTGTTCTAGTGGTAATCAGGACTAACACTCAAATTAAATCCACAAGTATCCTTCTTGTATAAATAAATGATATTCTTGATTATATAAATGACACACAAATTAAAATATGATACATTAAAATTACTATTTACATTAAATGATTCACTAATTCTTAGTCTTAAAATTTGAGTTCTAGTAATTCTTAGTCTTAAAATTTAATTTCTAATGTCCCATCTGGACAACAGAGGCGCTCCTAAAAAGCACCTTCTTCTTCTGTTTCTAATTCAGTTCTGCCGCGCATAGGTGTTGCGCTGGCATGTAATAAAAAAAGGTTTCTCAATTGTGCAATCAGAATAATTGTTATGGGGAGGGAAAGGAATGCTGCGTATTTCGCAACATCCTCCCACCTTGAGTTTCTCGATCCTGGAGAGGAACTCAAAAGTCTAAAAGTCCTAGTTGGAGTCTCGCAGGAGGTTTCACTAGTTGCCCACTTCTGGTAACCACGGGAGACATATCGTTGTCACTGGGTTGGCTCTTATCTACACTGGTTCTAGTCTGATCGATTTCTGGAGTAGTCTTTCATTGTTCATTATGGACATTAAAGTTCATTTTCTGTTGGATTATCTTATCTGATGGGGAATCGCTAGCTCCATCAATTTCTAAAGGAAACAGGCGTTGGAAAGGACGGAGAAAAATTCCATTTTCTGTTTGGACTTTAGCCAATCTTGCTATTTTGTCTTTTCTGGGAATGATATCTATTATTTTGGCTAAAGGCCAGTGAAGACGTCTTTTGTTGGTATCTTCCAGAAGAATGATGTCTCCTATTTGCAAAGGTTTGGAATTCTCCTTCTTCATAAGCTGTTGCCGCAGCTGTCCTAAGTATTCCGTTCTAAATCGGTTTCACAGATCATTTCTTATTCTTTGATGATATCTTGCGCATTGGTTAAGATCTTGGGAGTCTAATGTATCGATATCCGGGATGCCTTGAAGGAACATCAGGGATGTTAAGGGTTCAGGATCTCGATTATCTTCAGAGATATATGTGATCGGTCGTGAATTGATAACATGTTCAATATCACAGAGTATTGTGCTCAGTTCTTCATAATTTAATGAGGCGTGACCCAAAACTTTTCTTAAAATTTCCTTTACCATTCTCACAAGGCGCTCCCACCATCCTCCCCACCATGGTGCTGCAGGGGGGTTAAACTTCCATCTTATCTTCTGTATAGAGGCTAAGGCTTTTATGGCTTCCCAATCTACACTGGAAAGTGCTCTGCTAGTGCCGACAAAATTTCTCCCATTGTCCGAGTAAATTATGTAAGGTCTGCCTCTTCGTGCAATAAACCTTCTTAAAGACTACATGAAACATTCGGAAGACAATGAGGTAACTACTTCTAGGTGTACCGCTCGATAGACAGTACAGGTATATAAAGCCATACCTTTGAACCATCGGCAAGATAAAGAGGACCGGCTAAATCGACTCCCACCACTTCAAATATAGCTGCATCTCTGATTCTGTCTTCAGGTGGGGTTCCTTGTTCGATCTCCATTCTAGGTGTCTGGAACCTTTGGCATTTGACACATTTTCTAAGGACATTTCTGATACATTTTCTTGATTTTAATATCCAAAAATTTTCTCTAAGTTGAGCCATTAGATTGCTAACTCCAGCATGATGTCTTTCTATATGTTTTTCATAAATTAATCTTAAAACAACTGGATGTTTAGAGGGAAGGATTATAGGATAATGAAAATTTTCTTTATCGTTTCTAAGAATTATGCTCTTGAGTTTTGGCTCTTAGGAGACCGTATTTATTTTCCAGTGGTCTTAAAGATTTCAATTTTGGGCTGATTCTGCCCGAAAAGGATTCTCTTTGTATTAAGCGTAGCAATATGGTTTCAGCCTTTTCAAACTCATCTACAGAAATATCAGGAACTGAAACTTTTTCTTTCATTTTCGAGTTGTTGAAGAATCGATATATCCAAGCAATCATTCTGACATTTTTTCGATAAGAGGAAAAATATCGGTAATAGCGATTAAAATCAGTTTCTTCTTTATCTAAAAGAGTAAGAATTTTCTTCTTTTTCTCTTGATTTATGACTTTTTCATCAGGATATTCTTCTGGTTGTGGCCACTGGTCTTCTGATAAATATAACCAATCAGGACCCTCCCACCATCTTGATTTTTTCAATTGTTCAAAAGAACACCTTCTGGATGGGAGGTCAGCCGGATTCAAGTGTCCAGGGATATGTCTCCAATCTTCTATTTTGGTAAGATTTCTTATTTCTAAAACTCTGTTATGTACAAAGGGTACCCCAGGTTTGATCCATTCGTATCCACCCTAAAGCTGTTGATGAATCGCTCCAAAATGTAGTCTTTTCTGGTTTTAATTTTAAGTCATCTGTTACAGATTTGGCGAGCCTAGCCCCAATAAGGCATGCAAGTAATTCTAACCTTGGAATTGTGAATTCTTTGATGGGTGATACTCTGCTTCTAGCATTTACTAACTGAACTCTAATTTTTCCTTGCGTTTGACACCTAAGATAAACACAGGTGGCATAGGCATGTTTGCTAGCATCACAAAAAATGTGTAACAAAATTTCGCTTTCATTAGCGGGAATTATGTTTAGCCATCGAGGGACATAAATTTCTTTCAAAAAGCCTATTTTGTTCATCCAATTAGTGAATTGTTTCTTTAAATTTTCAGGTAGTTCTTCATCCCATTTTAATCTCTGTTTCCAGGTCTCTTGAAGAATTAATTTTGGTACAAGAATTGCTGGAGCGGTGAATCCGATGGGATCAAAAATTTGCTGCACAATAGACAATATTTTTCTTTTGGTGATTGGTTCATCTATTTCAATTGGTTCTTCTAATTTGCACATTAAATTGTCTTGCTCTAAGTTCCATATCAATCCCAAAATGGGTGCAACTTTGGGTTTATCTTCGGATTCATCGATCATAGCCTGAGGCAAATTTGATCGCCAACACCTCAAATTAAAGTGAGCTGAAGCTAATATGATTTGACATTCTGTAATAAATTTTTCAGTATCAGGAATTGAATCTAAACTAGTGAGAGAATTGTCTATATAAAATGAATTTCTCAAAATTTGAACTGTATCTTGCCAAAGTTCGGGGACTTCACTCAAAAGGTGATTTAATGTAGCCATTAGTAAAAAAAGGGCTTGAAGTGAGTCCAAAGACTACGCGACAATGTCTATAAATTTTCAAATTTCGATCTGAATCAAACCAAAAAAACCTAAAAAAATCTCAGTCCTTTTTCTTTTATTTTAATTTGCAAAAAAGCCTTTTCGATATCGGCTGAAATTCCTATTCGGTATTTCCAAAATCTGGTTAAAATACGAGGGATTATTTCAATTAAATTAGGACCTTTGGTGAGACATTCATTCAAAGAAGGACAGTCTCTAGTGTGTGCCGAAGCATTAAAAACGAGACGTATTTTCGTCGTTTCACTGTGTTCTTTAATTACTGGTCGATGCGGTAAATAATGAATCTTATCTTCCTTTTCATCGGCTACTTCTTCTATAATCTGGCTATCTTCCCATAAATTAAAGACTTCTTCATATTCCTTTCTTTTATTCGTTTTGATAAGTTTATTTTCGGTCTTGTAAAGATGTTTTTCCGCTAATGACCAATTATCTGTTAAGACGGAATTGTCCACAGTCCACGGTAAGGCGACTTCGTAACGACCACTTTCATCGTGTTTGACATTTTCTAAAAAATGCTTTCTTGTTTCTTCACTCAAATCTTCTTTTGTTTTGTCATCTTCATTACTTATACCCAAGGCGTCTAATCGCCATAAATTAGACAAATTTGCATTTGACGTGAGCAAAGACAGCGATAGAACTGATAACGAACTTTCGAAACCAATTTGATTACCCTCTATTTTCCCCATAATTGTCCATCCTAACTTCGTTTCAAAAGCTGCTAAACCCAGATCAGTGAAATATCTTATGTTATCGGTAAATAGTTTCGCGGCTGTATCAGCGCCAAGTAAAATGTGTATTTCTTCGGGGTTATTTTGATACAAACATAATCTATTGTTTCTATGTACATCTGACAAAAACACCCCTTCCTTTTCTAAGATTCTCAACAATTTATTATCGCGACATAAATTCACTCCTGTACAGATTTTTTCTTCATCCAAAGCTTGTATCTTGCATTGAAAATTTTTATCTAAACTACCAATCGTAAATTTGTAACGATTATGTTTACTTTTTCTTTCCGTGCCTCCGAAAAGTCTGTGATTAATTATCTCTGTTTTTATCTTTCTTAATTTTAATTTATTGGCAGCATAACGAGTTATATAACTATGATGGCTCCCACTATCTATAATTACTCTAATAAATTCAGTTGATTGATTATTATTAGGGACTGCAACTATCAATGTCTGCAAATAAACATTGGAAATGATATTATGATTTGAGAGCATCTGCTTCGTAACATCAACATCATTATTCTCTTTATTTAGAGGTTTCCATTTTAAATTTATTGATTTATTACAAAGTATTTCTGAATGCTTTTCGTGGCAATTAGTACAGAATTCCTTAGATAAACAATTTTTTCGTATGTGACCGAATTTTAAATAAAGACCGCACATACCTCTTTTCCGCAATAAATCAAGTCTTTTCTCAAACGGTAAATTACGAGTGCTAAAACATTTATTTGTCTGGTGCCTACTAAAACAAAATCCACAAGTAGTCTCATTTTCGCTCTGAACTAATAAATCACTCGTTGTTGGTAATTTTCTATTCTGATAATCAAATTTATTGACGCGAGGGGGGGGGGGGAAGTATTTATCTTAAGTGGTTGCGTAATATAATTACTTTGCGTGGGTCGATCATTCATTTAATTTGATGCTGACTCAAACATTTTTTCTCGGGATGTTAATTGTTTATTTAAAAATGAAATCATATCTTGTACTTTAAAAACATCGTCATGGGTTTTATTAAATTCTAACACAAGATCTATGTGTAATAGTTTAAATATCGGTTTTAACAAACTTTCATAAGATTCGAATGAAACATTAAGGGACTCTAAACTTCTAATATTTGTTTGAATTTCATTGTAAATTCTTCTAAGGATCTGATATCGTTTGAATTTCTTAGAGGAGAAATATTTAGAAGTTTATTCGTGTGTACAGATATAAGCAAATCCGTATTTCCATACCATCCCTTCAGAATCTCTATCGCTTTTAAATAGTTATCTGATGTTACGGAAAATCCGTCAATACTTTTTAACGGGTTGGGAGTCAAAAAGGATCTTAAATAGTTTAATGTATCATTGTTATGAATGGCTGTTTCGTATGCCGACCAAAATGTCAGCCATTCTGATACGTCTCCAGAAAACTTCGCGATATTTAATTTCGGTAATTTAATATTTATGCTTTCCTTTAAAAAAGAGTCTTGTTTAGAAATTAAATCGCTACGCGTTTCCTTTTTATTTAACTCTTTTACCTTTCGATTGGCTCTAAAACACCAAGAGTTAATTTTTTCACGATATTCCTGAGCATTTTGTAATTCATTGTCTAATTAAACTTCTTGAATTAATTTTTTAATATCTGTATCTGCTCGCTTCAGTTCTATCTCTGCCATATTTAATTGCTCTAAAGTTTCCTCCAAATCTAGAAGATTAGGATTGGCATCCTTCAAAATTGATTCTATTTTATTTATAAATTTATCAATACTCTCGCGAAGGACTGCCCTCTCTTTCTTCGCAATCACTAAACTTTCAGTCATGATTCTTGACAACAAATACAGTTCTTTAAATTATGTCAAAAAATATTATAACTCTAATACTTTAAGCAGAATGTCTTGATAAATAAACTTATATTGATTCTAATTAATCATCAATTCTGACAGACAGACCGCATCACGGCGAGGGATGCCACTAAATGTTACTTCTAACTTAATCAATCAATAAAAATGCTCCTACCTGTAATACTGAAATTCTAAATCCAAATTTCCGGGGAGCTGTCGTCTGTTTTCTGGTTCTGTTCTAGTGGTAATCAGGACTAACACTCAAATTAAATCCACAAGTATCCTTCTTGTATAAATAAATGATATTCTTGATTATATAAATGACACACAAATTAAAATACGATACATTAAAATTACTATTTACATTAAATGATTCACTAATTCTTAGTCTTAAAATTTGAGTTCTAGTAATTCTTAGTCTTAAAATTTAATTTCTAATGTCCCATCTGGACAACAGAGGCGCTCCTAAAAAGCACCACCTTCTTCTATTTTTAATTCAGTTCTGCCATGCGTGGGTGTTGCGCAGGCATGTAATAAAAAAAGGTTTCTCAATAGCGCAGTCAGAATAATTGTTTAGGGGGGGGGGGGGGAAAGGAATGCTGCGTATTTCGCAGCAGTTTAATTCAAAGTAAAACACTCTTAAAACTACTGGAATCACATTTCTGGAAATTATCATTTATAGACGGCCTGTATCCAATTCTTTGCGTGACCCTGTATACAATTTTATCTATGTTATACAAACATTTCTTAGTAAACAAAATGCAGTTCAGTGTAAAAATGCATAACTCATTTAAAAACCACCTTTAAGCAATTTGCAATCATACCCAGTAACCATTACGAATTCTTTTGTGTAGCCCCGTATATGAATTACAGCATTTATACACATCATATACGATGCATAAATATAGTGAAACATAAAAGCACATAACATAATTAAAAATGCATTTTCAGCAATCATCACTGCCGTACAGTACTTTGGATACAATATAGTATCTGAAATCTTTTGTGTGTCCCTGTAAATGCTATGCACTTCGTATTACACATGAAATAAGTTATACTAAACCTGAGCGACGTATATTAATTTCATTATACATGAAATAATATAATTAAAATACGCCGGAAAAAATTCCCTCCACCCGTATATCATTATGTAACAGAATTCTTTTGCGTGGCCCTGTAAATGAATGATATTTATTCTTTGCACCGCATATTCTACAGAATGCATATTTTAGTGCACTTGATAAATGCATATCAATTTTATTATGTTTGAAAGCATGTAACATCATTAAAAATCATTTTAAACGATTTTTTCCTATAGGCAGTAATGTAACGGAAAACTTTTGACTGTCCCTGTAAATGAACTAAACATGCTACAAACATCATTTGCTATAGGGTTTGTGCTATGGTAGAGGTCACTAACATCCAAAAATTTCAGAACGATCCGAGTATATTTATGGGAGTTAGAGCGTGTACAGACAGATGGACAGACAAACCGAATGCATGAACAATTTTCAACTTTGTTGGAAAGTCTTAATTATTCAAACGAATCCGCTCACCTCGAACACATCTATGAAAGTCCACTAAAAACTCGTATTTTTAATTATTATTATTTTTAAATATAATAGAAGTTTAGCGACCAAATTTACAAAATTTTGTAAGCTAGTCTTTGGTTATTCGATATAAAGGTCTGTACTGGCCTGCCAAATTTTCCTTCCCGACACTCGATCCGGGCTTGGTTTGGGATTATTTTTTTGAGAAGTTCGGACTGAGATGGACCGTGACTCAATTTCTTTCTGGGTTAAGTCGGGACTGGACTGCATTCTTCTTGAGGTCTGCACAGGCAGAAATGTTAAATCCAATTTCCAACCCAGCTCATATGAAAATCATTTGGACAGATCTCTGGTCTGTTCAGTAAAAATATCAGTAACATTTGACACATCCAAACTTTTTTTTTTTATGCACGTTTTTTTAAATCGCTATTATTCCACAGTTAAAATTTATATATATATATATTTTTTTTCTTTCTTCTATCTTTACAAGATTAAAATATTAGCTTCGTGAAAATTTTCGACAGATTTACACGTTTTAGGGGTCAGAAATTCCCAAAAACATGTTTTTACAAAATGTCTGTCTGTCTGTATGTACGTGACACAAATTTTGTGGGTGCTTCTATCGCAAGAACTAATCCACGTAATTTAATAAAAATTTATATTCAGGTAGTCCCTGATATAAATTGGTGCTGATTACTTTTTGATGTAAATTGCCCAACAGGTGGCACTGCTATGCTGCATTTTTGACGATTTACACAATAGCTCTATCTTAAGAGCTAAAGCATGGATTTTCATGAAACTTCAGATTCAGTTAGTCCTTGATATGAATTGATGATGCTTGCGTTTTGGTGCATATCGCCCAACAGGTGATGCTGCTATGCTGCATTTTGCAGTATTTACACGATTTCTGCAATAGCTCTATCTCAAGAACTAATGCACAGATTTTCTACGAAGTTCATATTCAGTTAGTCCTTGATATGAATTGATGCTGATTAGGTGTTGGTGTAAATGGCCTAATAGGTGGTGCTGCTGTTCTGTACTTTTCACGATTTCCTCAATAGCTCTATCTCAAGAACTAATGCACGGATTTTCATAAAACTTCAGATTCAAGTATACCTTGATTAATATTGTGGCTTGTTATGTTTTGGTGTAAATCGCTCAATATGTGATGCTGCTGTGCTGGATTTTTCACAATTTTTGCAGTATTTGTATCTTAAAAACTAATACACAGATTTTCACCAAACTTCAGATTCAATTAGACGTTAACATA
The DNA here is from genome assembly GCA_963932465.1 of Maratus speciosus. Classification (NCBI taxonomy): domain Eukaryota; kingdom Metazoa; phylum Arthropoda; class Arachnida; order Araneae; family Salticidae; genus Maratus; species Maratus speciosus. The sequence continues at coordinate 336,982,335 of OZ010787.1, read as the reverse complement.
AGTTGTTTCTGGTTATGTATTGGTGTAAATTACTCCACAGACTGCTATGTTGCACTTTGCTGGATTTACACGATTTCAGCGATAGTCATATCTCAAGAACTAATGAACGAAATTTCATATCTTTAGAATCCTCATGATGAGCATAGATTGCCATTTAATTTTTCACTGTGATAGCGAATTTTGAAGTATTAACATGTTTGAGATAGAAAAAAGTTTTGGAATTGGTACATCCGACTAGTTTTAACATGAGTAGATACATTTTTAGGTAATACAATTAAAGTTCGGTAAAACCTGAGAAAAAATAACCAGCGTATGACAGAATCCCATGTTTAACAAAAAAAAAATATGTTGATCTCTGTAAAATGAGGATATTAGTTACTTGTAAAAAGAATATAATGCATTTACACCAGACGATGAACCTTCTAATAAGGGAACCTGCTTAGAACGCATTTTCTTCTTCCCAGTGCAATTCTGTTTTAGATGATTTTATCGGATAGGATTTAAAAAATTTTTAAATATCCAAGCCACAGAATGTGTATTAACGATATTAATGATTCTATTGTAAACTATATTGATTTATTAATGAATATCTATTTGTATGTAAATATCTGAATACTTACCACTAATTTTTTTACACAGCTTGCAGACTTGAAATTCTGAAAAAAATTATATAGAAAAACCTTCAAAGTCGGAGTCACATAGGAGAGAAAAAAACTTCATTATAGTTAAGTTCCTTTTTTAGCAGGTTCATCGTCTCTAGCAAATGTATTATGTTTTTTTCAAATGGATTATTGTATCCAATTTGCGCCGATTAAAAAAACATTGCGTTTAGTACAGAATTTCGTCATACACAGATTCTTCTAACAGTTTGACAGTACTGTATCACCATCTGTATAAATGTATATGTACAAATGTATATGTACTAAACTATTCTTTAAAGAGAATTTTAATTGTGAAATAATGGTAGCTTAAAAATATATGTATTTTAGGCCAAACTGGTGCCGGGACTTCACCAGATTTTTGAAAATTCCAGATTTCTGAAAGAATATCAAATGCACTTCTGATATTCTTAATGATGCATTTATTCATAAATAATTCAAAGCCAATTGATATTTATGTGAAAAAAAAATCTGTACATACTTCCTCTCCTAAATTTTATGATAACCTCTCATCCCATTCTTTGGTACTCCAGCACACAATTTTTCATATGGAACATATTTTGTAACTACCGGCGGCAGTGAAATGGGAAAGACAGAGGGACAGTATCCCACTCCTCATCTAATAAAATATATTATACGGGGGTGACGGCAATACTACTTTGCACAAGGTTGGCGCCGGAGCGATAGTTGGGATCAATAAAAGCACGTCAAATTGCATTGGCCTACGATAAACTAGATCGGCTCAGGATAAACTAGAAAGTTAGCGCCGTTGCGGTCTTTGGGATGAATAAAATCACGCCAAATTGAATTGGCCTGGGATAAACTAGTTTGGACCAATGAGTAGCAGGCTAAACTAGTTTATCCTATGAGCGTTAGGCCAAACTAGTTTGGCCTAGGAAAAACTAGTTTATCCTATGGGTGTTAGGATAAACTTGTTTGGCCTAGGAAACACTAGTTTATCCGATGCATGTTAGGATAAACTAGTTTGGCTTAGGCCAATCTAGTTTAGCCTAAAATCGGGTTTGACCGGTAACATATATATACCTACCCACCTTTTTAAAAAAATGTTCAAAGTTTCTTCTGAAATTAAGCCTATTTAAGCAGACCAGACACACTAAAATTAATTTCTTGTGTTATGCTGTTTTTGCACGGAAACCTGTTAGATATCACTATTTTGTTTTCTTGGTGGGGGGCCGTTCAAATATTACGTAAGCACCTAAGGGGGGTTAGGGGGGTAGCGATTTGCTTATTTTTGCTGACAAGGGGGGAGGGGGAGTTTGAATGATGCTTACGTAAGACATTTTCAAAATCTCTTAACTTGTAAAAAAAAAAAACTATTAAAAATTTCAAATTGAAAAAAAGAAATAGCAAAAGAATACTTAACTTGAAGTTCTGATGTCAACTATTTTGACCGCACAAGGAAAACATAAACAATCTCTTTTATCTAGAGGTGACTGTTCATGTTTGATGCATGTGCAGGGCTTAATTTCTAACAAAAAAAGTACCGGAGCCGAGCCCTACTATTCTGCGGCACCGGTACTAACAGCCATACCGTCTCCCTCCCCTCCTGCCACTGCAATCTGCATATTTATATTTCATACATTATTTGCCAAAATGTAAAGTATTTTTTTCTATAGAAAAATAAAATATTTAAATGTATCTATCAGCATATACTTAGTTGCGAACTATTCCACTTTTTAGCTATCACTCCTTCCGAATAGAATTCTTTGCCTAATTTTAATGTTGTTAATTGCAGAATTCTGCGATTAAATGTGGTAAGGATTATGATTCGGAAATAGTGTTAACACCAAAAAGGAATAGTTCGCAGCTATGCATTTTTATGAAAAAATGAATCAAATTTACAAAGATTTATATTTATATGCTGAAGAATGGAATAACGTTTTTCAATTTCCTATAAAAGGTGCATATCTTAACCCTTAAATGCCTGATTTTTCAAAAATCATTGTAATGATGTTTTTCGGCTTTCATTTTTTAAATTAATCATGGGAAAAATACTTCAAAAAATCCTATTTTGTTTTAAGTATGGTTTACGGCTAAAAAACAGTTTGTTACTAATCGGCAATACTGGTCTTTAATTGAAAAAATAATTTTCCTTGATAAAATTCTATAACATTAAACACACAAGAATTTTAGGAACTATAATAAGAAATAAATTTTACTTGCTCACTGCAGAACAAAATAAGGTATTTTGCAAGCTTCCAAACAAAACAAAAAGAACAAGTAGAAACAATTGAAAAAATAAATCTATCTTTATTCTTAAACAGCACAAATGTTGCCATCTATATGTTGAAAATCGATTTAATAATATTTTCAGAATCTATTTTATTGGCAGCATTAGGCATTATAGCTTGAATATTATTCTAATAGTATTTTAGAGCCTAAATTGGGTATGTTGCCGAAAAGCAACACCAGGCATTTAAGGGTTAAACTACAGTCGATTCCTTCCGTATAACGATCTTTTGTGGTGAGCCCCTGAAAATCAGATTAAATTAAAAATTTAACACCATTATTCGAAAGATTCGATGCTTTTATAGAAAAAGGGGAAACCCTGCTCGACTGCTTTCTAGCCAAGACCACAAACTGATGTAAAAATTGAATCCGTTTCATCTCCATCTCCTACGTGTGCGACACATTACGTCACATATAATTGTTTTGGTAAAAAAGAATGCAAAACTTGGAGATGGGAAGGAATGAAAGGGTAATTTAGGCTTCGTTTTTTCAGAAGCGTTGCTACACTGGGCTCCAGAGCCCTGTATTTATGAGCTCCGCTGAATTCTGACCAATATTTAAATATTTACTAAGAACGGAGAAGTACCGGAGCTGAGCTCTGGTCGGCTCTGGTGCAAATTAAGCCCTGTGCATGAGGGCTTATTATCTCTGAGAACTTACTACTATTTCCAATTGTGAGAATAGAATAGAACAGAATTTAATAGATGGATGCGATATGTTGTATTGTGACAATATGAGTCTTCCGGGAAAGCTTCCAAAACGTAAGTAAAATTCCATCTTTTTTGTTTCCACCCCTCCTCTGTCAAGTGGTTGAACCCCATAACCATAATGACCGATTGCTCTACTGTCTGGTGTCTCTTGAGTTTTGAAAACCTCTCAGTACTGTAGTGTAGTGGTGTTTAAAATAAATAAAATCAGAAATATGTCTTCATTTCGAGAAATCTTGTGTAAAAAACTTTTTGAAAGTTTCAAAAAGTCTGCATCAGATAAACCTTTGAAGGATATCCAATGTAAAACTAATGATGTGTGGCGGCAGTACAAAAAGTCTTCTAAAACTGACAAAGAGTTAGAGATATTGGTGCTAAAAATAATTGAGGACGAACTGCGTAAGGCAACCAAAAAGAAATCAGTCTTTCTTGATTATTTTATAAAGGTAATTATAATCAATTTATTCTTAAAATTTTAAATATATTTTATCATAACTTTTAGTTTACATGATTACTTGTAAAAATTGGAAAAAAGATAGATAAGATAAAATGACCGTGTAGCCTTGGCGAAACATGGTCAGAATGGGAATAAATAAAGACCAAAGAAATGTCAAAAAATGAGTTATTACTTTTTAAATATGGTGTAGCCAAGCTAAATCTCATTTTTTCTTTTCAAATAACTCGAAAATTAATGTATCCAGGGGGGAAAAAATTAAAAAATACGTAAGTTTTGTAGCAGATAATCTTCTAACTGTTTTCAAATTTTGTACCTTACTAAAAATGAAATGTAATCCATTTGAATTGAAACCAGTGTATCTCAAATTCAAAAACAGATAAATAAGGTTTCCAGTGACCTAAAAAAAGAAAAACAATCCTTAAAAAGGAAACGACAAAATGATGAATACCAAAGAAAACATCGAACCACCAAACGGACAAAGCTTGAAGAAATCTGCCATGATAATCCAGACATTAAAAAAAATTAGCTTTGAGGGATTCATTAGGAAGACCAAGTTTAAATGTAGATCAACCATTATTGCTTAAGACAATAGCAGACATAGCTATTGGAAGCGCTGCAGATGCAAAAAGAAGAAGCGAGTCAATACGAAGTGTCAAAACTCTCGATAACTTGACTGTAGAACTAAAAAAGGTTGGTTTTGCAATAAGCATGAGTGGAACATATCTTCGTTTGCTTCCAAAAAATTCCTCAACCATCGAGGGTCGAAGACATGTCACTACTGTGCCGATAAAACTTTCTTGGGTTCAGACTAATTATTACCGATCTCACATTGATAACCAATTTGCAGTAACATCCATCCGCTATTTAGAAACTTTAGCTTCAATTCTTGGACCCATGCAAGTGTTTCTTCTTTCACAGGATGACATAGTGCGTGTACCTTTGGGAATTACAGCAACCAATAAACAGTCCCCGATACTGATGCATATGAAGTATCATGTATCCTTACCCGACCACGAGTGGGTCATCGCTGAACGTCACAAACTTATCCCATCTATTTACTCTGGTATTGTGATTGCTCCTGGCATGGCAGGTCAAAGTAAAGCCATAGGTTTTTCTGGTCCAACGTAAGAAGTGGGAAACGCAGTTCTTCCACAGCAAATACTCTTGTTCAGGATTTTGAAACTCTATTAATACTCAAAGACTTTGGAAAATTAGTGAAAACAGAAGAGGGTTTCATCAAACCTGTAATCATAGTTACGGTTGATGGAGCTCCAGACGAGAATCCCCGCTACCAGAAAGTTATATCGTTTGCTATTAACCATTTCAAAAAGCATGATTTGGATGGAAATTTCATTACGTGCAATGCTCCTGGAAGAAGTGCATAAAACTGAGTAGAAAGGCGAATGGCACCACTCAGTCGAGAACTGTCTGGTCTTATACACCCTTATGACCATTATGGTTCCCATCTCGATGAGAACGGTAGTGCTATTGATGAAAAAATAGAGCAAAATAACTTTGCATATGCTGGTAAAACTCTCACAGATATCTGGAACTCATTAAACATTGACAGTTATCCTGTTACTGCCACATATGTTGATTCAGGCGAGCCAGACTCTCTTGGTTATGACTTGGATTGGTATTCGAAGCACTTACAAGAAAATCAATACTTGCTGCAAATTATAAAATGCGAAGAAAAGAATTTTTGCTCTCCTGCATGTAGTGGATTATTTCGTATATTAAAAGGATGATTCATTTCTCCTCCAATTAAAATGATACAATCGTCAAATGACATCATTACAAGTGAGGAGGGGGAATTTATAGATTTAAGTCTCCGTCTGGCCTTAAATCTCAATATTACAGCAAAGGGATTTTTAAAGATGCTGTATGATTATTTTTGCCCTTCCATAAAATTGCAATTATCCCCAAGAACTTATGAAAGTTATGGCCAATATCATGCATCTCAGAAGTCAGCAAACAGACACAAAAAAATTCAGCACAGTGAAAAAAGCGAGAAGGCATGCCTTATACGACCATTGAAAATTGCTGCTTGTCGAGCAAATGAACTTATGTGCTTCGTAAAATTCGTGAAAGATACAGAAGATGTCGATTGTAACAAGGAAGATGAAGTTGATCCAGATTGCATCCAAAAAGAAAGCGATGAAGATAATCAAGTAAAACTGGAAACCAATGTCATAACAGATATGGAAAAATGGCTTGAGCAGCCTTGGTCAGCATCAGAATAGATATGGGCATGTTCAAATTTAAATTTTTCAAATGGCTAAGTTCTTCTAAAAATGTGATCTAAGAAATTTTCTTAAATAGAATTGTAAGGAAATAAAACAAGCATTTATTATTATTTTTTTAAGTCGAGTAGTTTTTTTTTTTTTTAATTTGTATTGTGTCCTAATTTTTTTTTTTTAAGTGGAGGGGGGGGGGTTGCAATTTTCTTACATAATTATTAAGGGGGGATTTGTGATTTGCTTATTTTTGCTGACAAGGGAGGAGGGGGGGTCAAAAATTGTCAAAAACATGCTTATGTAATATTTGAACAGCCCCTGGGAAAAGATCTAATGAAAGACAAATTAAAACTTTTGATACTGCAATTGTGAAATTATCACTTTTCAAAAAAGTTTCACCAGAAAGTGAAAGAAAATGACATGGAAAAGTTTGAGTGCTGGTCATCCTGTTAACATGTGACTTCCTCATACTTGTCCTCTAGTTTATATGTATGTCCCACTTGTCCCACCCATGAGGGAAGAATAAGAGAAAAATTTCAAATGGTCTGGAGATAAAAATTTTCAAATATTTTGACCTATCTTACATATTTTTTAGTATCAGAAAACACTAATCATAGCATGGTTGTATCCAAAACTGAGAAGAATGTGTTGAGTAAGAAACATTTTTTGATGAAAATTGTCCTAATCTTGCCCTCTTTTTCTTATGCATGTGCATTTGGGACATTTGTAGCTTTTATATGATTTATTATAACTATTCTGCAATTTATGATATAAATGATAATTTGTGGGGAATCTCTTATTATCCAGTTACTTTTAGGAAGCAGCTGAAATGCAACTCACTGCATCACTGATATCTTTCTAAATTTTTACGATATTTGACGGCAGTTTTTATATGGTTATAAAATTATAAAAGTAAAAAAATACTATTAATTGAGCATGCAGAGTTAAAAAATACTTTCTATAAGTGGTTCTGTTTAGTGTATCTCTCAGAATATTCACTCTATGTATCTTAACTTTGAGTATGTTTCTCCCATTTATTGCCAAGTTTTCTGTAATTTGCATGAAATTTGGTTAAAAACTGCAAGATATAAGCAAAAAAACATGCGAAAAAAATTGAATTTAAAAAAGGAATCTTTATATCTCTGGAACTGTAAGTTCTATTTCTACAAAAATGTATACAATCATTTCATATAGCAAGTAAAATAATTTGTAAATGTTACAGATTATTTTGAGCCTTTTATTTATATACAAGCTGATAGAAAAGTTTTTTTTTTTCATATTCAATTTGATTTTGGTTCCCTAAATATACTCTTAACTGAATTTTTAATGAAAAATGTGAGTTCAAACATATTCTATATATAGTTGAAGAGCAATTAGTCTAATATTTCATACGAAATTGAAAAAAATAAAGTGTAAAACCAAGTGTGTCCAGTGACTTTTGTCTATATAGTGTATATAAAGAATAAATTTATCTCTAGTAATCATAAAACACAATCATTTTATTTAGGAGGAAATAATTTAGATTTTTTAAATATTTGATTATCATTTTATTTACTTGTATACTTGATGGGTTTAAATGTGAAAATTATTTGCTTGAAAACTATTCATGGATGTCCACGTCCATACATGGACGTGGACAACATCAACACTTAAAGGTTTTATTACTGATTTTCATGCTTTCTCTGAAATTTATTTTAAATAGTTTATGGATGAATTGTAAAGTTTTTTTTCCTTTCTTTGCATATATAGAGAGACTGGAAGGAATATTTTGATTATATATTAGTTGATGCTCGAAAACCTGTATTTTTCAGTGGAGGTACCACACTACGTCAAGTTGACACGGTATACCAATTTCAATTATATATTTTGTTTTTACTTTGCCTTACATTTTTTTTTCATGAATTTATCCATTTTAATTTATTCTTTCATTGTACAAGTCGATTTATTAAACTGCTAAAATGGAAAAAAAATTCAAGGTCGACATTATACACCAGATATAAAATCAGACATCAAATGATTGTTTATAGTTTTAGTAATAGTTATGAGATAACTGTTGATATTTTCATCATAATTATGATCCACAAAATATATCCTTTCTGACATATTTTGTGCAAGAATTAAAATGTATTATTGTTCTTTTCTATAATTATAAAAACATTAATTTCTTTTTAATGAAATCAATGCAGTATTTATTTTTCTTTTGATAATTTTTTACACTTGACTTTTCTCCCTCCATTTTTTTCCCCTCTACAGACAAAAAATACGATCTCTTTTGTGAGTTAATTAGAGGGTTGACTTATCCACCAAATACAAGCAAAATATGCTATTTCAGAGTTTAAAATATAGGATGAACTTATACAATAGAAAAATATAGTAATTAATTTAAGTGTGCAAGTTGTAATTAACACTTTAGCAAATGTTCCAATTATTACTTGCCCATAATTATTCCAGGTACGTGGTGAAAGTTATGTTCTTTTTTATGCTAAACAGGTGAAAATTATTAGTTATTCTTTGTTAAATAGACTTGCTTTTTATTAAAACTTTTCTTTTTCCTGACTGAGATAATAAAAACCAAAACTGCTGCAACATTTGGTGATGGGAGCGTGTTAACCACCATTCATTCATGGCTGGATATTAATGATCTAAATTTAAATATTCACATTGTTGCTTCTTACTTCTTCCAGTGATGATGATATTTATTGATCAAAAGAAGGTTATCATATCTAATGATGTAAATAGCATTTATAAAACTTCTTTAAAAATTTTAAATGTTGCAGTTCGGAGAAAGCAGATTTTTTTTCTCCATTGTAGCTTCTGGAACATATAGAAACAGCTGTGCTGAACAATTAGCTGATATCTGCAGCAGATATAAAATGCTTTTTGTAATAACTTCCATTTAACAACTGTAATGTCAGTATCTTAAAGCAAAATATCATTGTTATCACAGAGTTCAATATTGAGATGGTAATCTGAAAACATTTGGCAGTTAAAGGGAATAATAAAGTTGCTAGATAAGTTGGTTTGATGTTAGACATATAAACAGATATGCTGTTTTTGATTTTTTTTTTTTTAAACTTTATAAGAGAAGACTGCATTTAATATCTAGAAATTCTATGTTTAAATAAAAGTTCTCCAGTCTAGTAATAAAAATACTGTAATTGATACTTTTTCTTAATCAATGAAAGCATTTTCACATACAATGGAAAAATCATTGAACTGCTATATACAGACGATCTGAAAACGCTCTTAGTTTCTTTTGGAGAGAGTCTAAAACTTACTGTCATAAAAGATTATTCAATATTCTAAATAAATATCTCAAATTGGCTTATAAAATGGCGCTAAAGTGTGTAGAGAAATCATAAAGTATTCGCCATCATTAGGTGTTACTGTTAGAAATGAAAATGAAAAATGACAATTCTGAATAATGTTGATAAATTAATTTTGTAAATTGCTTAATGATAATGTAGTTAGCTCGCAAAATTTAATATTTTAACATTTTAAGCTGGGTATCAATGCAAAAATTGAATTAATTTATTTTAAACTAATGTCGCATTATGTAATTACATAATGAAAAAAAAAATTCCATATGTGGTATTCCTTCATATTATTGTTCAATAGCTAATCCCTAAGCTATGCTTCCAGTTGGAAAAATATTTCAAATGTTCTCCATCACCATAAAAGTCATTTACATTAATAAAGTTATTTCTTTCCTTGGGTCCTATAAGTTATATTTAGAAAACATCCCAAAGTGTGGTTTCCCAAAGTGTGGTACACATATCCCCTGGGTGTACATTGAGAGGTTTTAGTGCGTTATGCAGCAAGTCTGTATTCATAAGCAGCATATAATGCAGGGCAGCTAAATGTGTCAGTAAAAAAGGTTTTTCATTCATTGACTGTTTTGAAAATAAAATTCTAAAATACACTAAAAGTTGAAGATGACTTATTTCTCTACTTCAGCAAAATAACACAAAATATGCAAGGATGAGAAGGCATATCTGTCACATTAAAAGAACTTGCTACGTATAAAGCTTGCATTAAATGTAGACTTAAAGTTATGTTTATTGGCATCCGTTCATTGTGTTCTTTTTTCCTATTTTCTGTTCATGATTCTTACAACTTCTTTAAATAATAGAACAACAAGTTAAACAATTGGCTATGCCAAGCAATCATATTTCTTTAAGGGCTACGTGAGGCATAATAGTTTGAGAATTGATGCCCCATGTTCCAACAAGTGTTTTAAAATGTATATCATATTTGTCTGATTAAATTTTTTTAGGTTATAGCTAATCAAGGTTAAAGCACTTTCTTTAGTGGCCATTCATTAATTATGCATTTCACTCTAGAAAGTCAAAGAGTTAGTGTTATGGATGGTTGGGTGTAGTTCATCTTGTTATCTAACTTTATCTTTTATGTTTCATTATGAAAAAAAATAAAATTTGCTATGTAAATCGCAATTTTTAGAAAATATATTATCCATATTTTTAAGGTAAAGTTTTTGACTTTCTAATGAGCTCCAAAAAATGAAAAAAATTTATAAAGCATATAATTTTTGGATAGTATTGTATTTTCTGTCGCCCAAACTTAATTTTCATTGTAGAGGAGGGAAAGTGAGAAAAATAAAACTTTTGTCTCAGTACTATTAAGGGGAATTCAAAATTTGTTTCAGGTTTTTCTTTTCATGTGCATTTATCACAGTTTTAAATGAATTATAACAAATTTATCAATTGTTAACTGTTTAACAAATTAACTGTTTACAGCACCATATCACTGAAATTTAAAATATAATTATATTTATTGCAAAATCTAGGTTTTTATATGGTCTCAAGAAGATGATTTAGATAAAAATATATTGAAAATTCTTAAAATTCAAAGTATCGTAACGGAAATTTTTATCATAAAATAATGTAATATTTTATTATTTTACTTATTATGCAGTATGTTTTTCTAAATTTAACTTATAGGACCAAGGAAAAGTCTAAAAATTTTAATTTTGTAACTTTTTCAAAAACAACTGGTTTGATTTAAATGGCTTCTAAAATCGTGGCAACCCTTGAAACATTTTGCATTTTGAAGTATACTTCTAAAATTAATGGTTTAAAAATTGGTTATTGAACAGAAAAGTTACCTTGTATACAATGAAGTAGTGTTTAAATTAAATTATTTTATCACTCATAAGTTAAGAGAATTTTTTTTATTAGCTTTATTTCTAAAAATTTTACTATGTTTGTGTTCATTGTATAATCTTTGATAACTTGCATTCTAACAATTAATTTTCATTTTAGGAAACTGGAGCTTTGAAGATCGGTATTCATGTTGGACCTCTTACTCCTGGCCATGTATATTCTGGAGGTATGAAAATTGTTATATGCTTATTCATAATAATTCACTCAGATAACTGGAGTTGAAACATAAAATTTCACCTACCAAATTATTTATAGTAAAAAATAAAGGAGAAAAAAAGAGTTGACAGACTCTTGCTAATTTATTTGTACCTTCTCAAATTCTCTCTTGCTAATTTATGCCAAAGTCTGATTTGATTATTTCAGAAGTTTTGTTCTGACTCAAAAGTTAGTCTGACTAAAGTTAAGTTTAGTTTTGATATTTATTTTGTAAAGATAAATACATATATAATGTGTAGAAATTGAGATTAGGTTATTAACTATAATTGATATTTGGGAAAAAAAGGTAATCATTAGGATGATTAAGTACTTTTAGTAATTCTTTTGATAATTAGATCTCAGTAAAATAAGAAATCAGTTTTATGCTTTGAAATCTTGAAAAAAGGGATTAACTGTTACTCAAGGGTGTACATAAAACATTTTACTGCCCATGATTACTTATTCAGATATGTCGTCAACAATACATTTTTGAAATTATGGAAATAATTTTTAAACATGTATATGACAATAAATATAAAGTTAATGATGATACATTGAATGGAGATGAAAAAAATATGTAAATAGATTTCCCTTTTTCTTCATATAATATGTAAAGAAAACAACTACTCTTTTGAGAACAATTATGTGCCCTATCAAATTATCTTACTAAACAAAATATGGAAATTTTTTATACAAATAAACTCTCTTGGCAAATCTCCTGAATTTAATGGGAGACACCAGTTTAAATAAACATATTTGAACCAGAAATTTCATTTAATGAATGAAATCAAATAGATTTCAAATGACTACTACATAGAAGAAAAATGCATTTAGCTACATGAATTTTCTAGTTCAAAGAGAAACTTCTTTGTTTGACCTTTGAAAAAAGGCTTGATAACTTTTAAAAGTTTAAGGTCTTTGTAATTTTCTGTTTTATATTGATAGTGTATTGGCCTAAATACTAATAATAATAATAAAGTCATAATGAATTTTGATAACCATAATAAAGTGAAGATGGAGGATTTTACAATGTGCATCATAGCAAGAATGTCATCAATATCTCAACTCTTTGATAAAGTATATAGTAAAATTACCATAATTTACTAGTATTATACTACAGTAGAACCCCACAAATTCAAACTAATTGGGACCAGTGCCTGTTCGGATTACAAAAAAATTAGATTACTCAAAATTCTGATACAAATAAAAAAGAAAAAGGTGTTTGCAAAAAGAAGATGTAAGTTATAAGTACTCAGTAGTACAGAACATCCTCTAAACCAGCATCCTAAGGTTTGGCATGCTGAATAATCTGGTGTGACTTTCAGAAAGAAAAGTATTGCTTGTTTAATCATTCTTTATGTTTATAATAATCTAATGGAACTTCAGAATAAGAAATTACGTAACAATTCATTGCAAACGATACAAAATCGTGAATCTATAAATAGCTCAGTCACTACATCAATGAAGGGGGGGGGGGGGGAGAAAGCATTTCTGTAGATGATTTACGAAATCAACCTGTTGAAAAGAAAAATAAATTTTTATCATCTGAATTAAATGTTTTTTGCATTAAAAAAATAATTTTATAGTGACTGGCAAATAAATTGATATTCAAGATTTTTTTAAGGTGGCTTCTATGAGTAGGCCTACAGTGCATGTTTTCTTTTTATATTTGTGTACTTATGTTGTACTTTTACATTATTGAATATATTTTTTTTTATTCAAGCTGTTTAAAGAATAAACATGCTTTACTGCCATTTTTTGTTTAATTCTAACTTCTACAAGTTTTTCCCAACATTCATCCTGTAATCTGGAAAATATTGTAGTAAAAAGTGTAAAAAGTACTTTTTTGTTTTTAGTACAATAATTCAATATCTTCAGTTAATCTCTTAAGTATAATTTTCGAAAATAAAATCGGTTCAGATTAAATGGAATTTCGAATTAGCGGGGTTCTACTGTATAAGGCATAGATACCAACATATCTCGAAATTCCGGAGTTTCTCTGAAAATGTAGGATAAAATAAGGTAGTACGGTAATAAAGTAGAAAATACAGAAATCTGCAGCAACAAAGAAATCAAGAATTTTGTCAATTACTTGCTGCAAGAAATGCGAAATCGTCAGTCATCCATCCACAGTATAAAAAAATGTAAATTTCATCAGCCATCCACGAAAAAATGCAAAATTCATCATCCAACCACAGCAAAAATTGCAAATTTCATCAGCCATTCTCTGCAAAAATTTGTGAATTTTATCAGTCATCTACACCAAAAATTCAAGAATTTTGTCAGTCATCCGCAGCAAAAAAATTCGAGAATTTTGTCAGTCATCTGCGGCAAAAAAATTCGAGAATATTGTCAGTCATCCACGGCAAAAAAATTCGAGAATTTTGTCAGTCATCTGCGGCAAAAAAATTCGAGAATATTGTCAGTCATCTGCGACAAAAAAATTCTAGAATTTTGTCAGTCATCTGCAGCAAAAAAATTCGAGAATATTGTCAGTCATCTGCGGCAAAAAAATTGAGATTTTGTCAATCATCCAAGGCAAAAAAAATCAAGAATTTTGTCAGTCATCTGCAGCAAAAATTCTTAATTGTCTTATACATGCTCTATTTTAAATAATATCTCATTTTCCCATTTCAAGTGCTTTTCCACTTTTTTTAAAAAAATCTTTTTACAATCTCATGTTTGCAAATAAACAGATTTTTTTTTTTTTTCTGCTGCTAATTTTTCATTATTATTCCAATTGTCATTTAGAATGTTTAGAGTTAGCAAAAAGTGGGGAGAAATTTTATCCAAGTAATTATTCTTGAAAATGTCAAAATTTCACAATAGCAATCATTTTAAGAGTTTATTAGCATTAGAATTTCAATCTGCTCCAAAAATAGCTTTTATTGCTACAAAATTAGATTTTTGCTGCTACAAAAATAGATTTTGCTGCTCCAAAAATGGATTTTACTGCTCCAAAGTCAGATTTTTGCTGCTCCAAAATGGCGTGAGTCCATTTTCTCATATCATTTTGTATAATGTTGAAATTTGCCCAATCTGGAAAAACAGTTTGGTACCTTACGATTCTGCTTTGAACAAGTTTTACTGTATTTAAATCTATCAATAAATTTCTTTTCTACTTAATCTGTTATCCCAATGGCCATAAATCTGGGGTTTATAGTATTCCTTGTAATAATTATAATTTATCTTCCATTTGTCAAGCTAAGTATCCCTTAACTGCAAGAATACCTGGGCACATAAATTATCTTAAACAAAAAATACATAAATCTGTTGTTGCAAGAGAGAAATGACTAAATAACCATATCTTTAATTTCTTTAGTATTAACACTATCCACAATGCATGTAATATAAATGAATTGGATTTTCTTAGAAAATCTGTCTTTAATAAATTCTGATAAAATTGTTAACAAAAATGATAAAATTGTTAACAAAAACATGGAGCAAATTCTCTTTCAATTTTCAACTGCTGGAAAAAAATTGTTCAAAAATTATCTCCTTTTTATTAAATTTTGTATTTCTCTAAGCTTTATTTGTACATTTTAAACATTGGTTTACTGCTTTTTAATGATAAAATTTTATTTTAACAAGAATTAAGCATGCATTATTATGTTGGATAATATTTTTATTTCATTTCATTCTCTTGCACAGAAAGTTTTTTTTTTTCAAAATTAGTAAATAAATGTGGTTTTAGGACTTATTACTAGTTATAAGGTCCTAAATCTTTAAGGGAAGTGGAAATATTAGCTACTAACCCCTATTTGGACAAATGTTAGCTAAAATCATGTGATCAGTTCATGTGTTATTTGATCTAAATGAAATGAATTTATGTTGATTAAATATATTGTAGAAAGGTTATTCGTAGATCTTATTTTATGATTAATATTTCCAGTGTTTTAAATTTGGTATCTTGCTGTTTTGAAAATTACTGTCATATTAAAGTATTTAGCTGTAAAATGCATGTACTTTTTAATACATCATGCTGAATGAACCTAAATATCATTTATTATCTTTCTCATTATAGTTTTTGTTCTTTTTCCTTTATAGGTAATTCTGATGTCTTCACCGGCCTCATTGGAGCTAGTGGGAAAGATGTATTGTATATAGGTGATCATATTTATGGAGATATTTTGAAGTCTAAAAAAACTAGAGGATGGCGTACATTTTTAATTGTTCCAGAATTACAAAGAGAAGTTCATGTTTGGACTAGTAAATGTCAACTTTTTAACCGGTTACAGGACTTAGATGTCCAATTAGGAGATACATATCGGTAATTTTTTTTAAACTAAAATTTTGCAAATTTTGATTACTTATAAAAAGTTAATTGTATTGTAATAGTTTAGTTGGTCACTTCCTGAAAATTATGAAGAGATGTGACAAGAGTTTCTTCAAAAGCAACTGCAGACTTTACAATCTTTTAAATTAAGAAAAAAAATTGTTTTTTTGTAATTAGCACTAAAAATATGCTTTTTGGCAAATCTGTATAATAATTTTTTAATTTATTTTCTTTAACCTGACCAAACTTGTGAAATTATATGATTTTTGCAAAAATTTGTGTGATATTTCGTTTTTTAAGCATTTATATAAATATTTTTCTTAATGTTTTCAGACCTGCCAACTGCTATGAAAAAATCGTAGTTGCTACGATTTGGACCTATAAACTATGATGCTACGAAAGTTGTTCTTAAACTACGATTTTTTTTTTTTTTTGGAAAAAACACAAACACATTTTTTGTTTCTAGTTGCGATTTTTATCTTGCACTACATATTTTTCAGGGGTGATTCTGTTTCGAAATTTCTAAAATTTCAAAGTATTCATTTCCGAAAGTTTTAAAAAATTGGTCATTAGTCCGAAAATTCGGACATTAAAAAAGGCTCATGGGGGGAAAAAATTCTGGGCTGCAAAACAAGCTTCTTAGCATAAAACCCTCTTTATGTATATGAACCATGAGTGAATTGTTTCTGTAAATATTTATACAAGAATTCCCTTCCTTAGAAACAGGGGTGCCATTTTAATATTTTTTATTGCCATTCTGGAGGGGAGGGGGAGGTGGTTCTATGAGGGGCAAAATTTGAAATCATATACAAAATTGCATGATTTGCATACGAAAAGGAAAGTCCTGCATAATGGAAAATGCTGTGCAGTATTTCCCTCTCCAAATTCTTCCACAGACCTGTGATTTTTTTTGCAGGTATATTTTGAAACTTCTTGGAAGCCTGCAAATTTTTTTTTCTTTTATGGAATTTCCCCAAATTAATTTGTGAATTGATCATGGAAAAAATTGAGAATTTCTTTAAATGATCGTGGAAAAATATCGGGAATTTTGTGAAAAGATCTCATAAACAAATAGTGGTTACTAAATAAAATCGCTAATTTCATTAAGAATTCAGAAAGAAATTGCGAATTTCGTCAAAAGATTGTACAAAAAATCACGAATTTCAATAAACTATCGAGGGGAAAATATTGCAAATTTCGTCCAAAGGTCACGGAAACGAGTGGTGAATTTTGTTAATTGGTCGCGAAAAGATATCGAAAATTTTGCTGATCGGTTGTGATAAACTATTGCAAATTTCGACAAATGACCGCATAAAAAAAAAATCAGTTTCGTTAATTAGACACAGAAGAAAATAAATTTCGTCAAAGGATCGTGGTAAAAACTTGAATTTTGTTAAAATATCGCAGAAAGAAAATGCTAATTTCATCAAAAGATCAGTAAAAAAACACAAATTTCACCAAAAGATTGCATAAAGAAAACACTAATTTCGTCAAAGGATCGTGGTAAAAAAATGAAAAATTCATCAAAGGATCGTGGTAAAACATGCGAATTTCGTCAAAAGTTTGTGGTAAAAAGTGCGGATTTCAACAAAGAATCGTGATACAAAAATGTGAATTATGATTGTGAGAAAAAAACTGTGAATATCCTGAAATGATCATGGGAAAAAAAATCGCTACTTTTGTCAAAATTTACTGCACTGGTCTGAAAAATTGGAATAAGGATCCTTTTACAAATGTAAAAAAAAAAAGCTTCAAAATGTGAAGAAACTCTAAAAATTGTAAAAAAAATTTCAGAGGAAAAAATTTACTAGTATATTGAGTTGACTGAAACCTTATTTCTTTTACAAATGTCAAAAGATGGCTGCGAAATGCAGAAAACTGACCAACCAACCTCCAGATTAATTTAAATTTTGTGTGCTACGATTTCTCATTTTCAAAGGTTAGCAGGTCTGTGTTTTTATGGTAACTAAAGTTTATTAACCCCTTCATGACAATTGTCTTTTACAAAATTTTTGTCTTTTATCACCAATTTTTCAAAACAAAAATTGTTGCCTAATTAAATCTGGAAAATGCACTGATTAATTACATCAGTATTTACAATAAAAAATAACTGGTGGGAATAATCAAGATTCTGAGCACCTTGTGCATTACGTATATGTGATGCTCATCCCCATGGGGTTAATAGAAGTCAGATGTTTTCGTACTTTAATCTGTAACAATATGAATATAAATAAAATTGAACTTTTAATGTTATGAAAGTGGTACCTCCCTGAAGTATATTCTAGAGAAGGTTAAGAACTGAAATACAAAAGAATTAGTTATTTTCTAAAAGAAAACCAATTGTGCTCAACTGATAATTATTTGGGCAATTTAGCAAAGAAATCAAATCACAGGTGTATGTCATGCATTGATGTCTAAGTGTTAAAAAGAGATAAAAATACCTAAATAAAATAATTTGATTTCGATTTTTTTAGCAGTAAATTAATTAAATAAAAAGACGAACTTTGATTATAGAAATATATACTCAATTCTGTCTTTTTGAAAGAATGCTAATTCTTTTTGGTAGGAACTGCATCAACATCATCTTATAGCTGAAATCTGGACATTCTTCTTCATGCAGTAAACACACTTTATTTGGCTAGTTTTTTTTTTTTTTTTTTTTTTTTTTTTTCTGCAAGAAGAAAATATCTGAATGCATCTCGCACCTCATTTTAAATCTTGTATGCTTTGAATCTGAGTTGTGTTTATTCTATGTGACTTGAAATCTAATTTGACTGACAGAGTATTTAGTGTTTTAGTTTCAAACTTATGTAACACCATTCTTTTTTTATGAAAAATAAGTTTAAGTAAATTGTCTCTTATGTAAAGAGTAATCAATACAAAATAACTCTGGAGCTTGAAAATATCTAATGTTCTGCAGCAGTTGCAATTCTCCTCGTGGTGGGGTTACCATTAACCCTCTCATTGCGCATTCCATGATTTCCGCAAGCAACATAAAAGTAGCAAATTTTGTGCAACCCGTGGTTTTCACAGGGATGCATTTTTTCCCATCTATTTAAAAGCACAACCAGCTCTTTCCCTATTTAATGGTTCATTTCAGATTTTCTGCGATGTTTAATTGTTGATTCAGGTCTGGGTTAGCAACTAGCGTTTCTTGTCCATATTTCTGTGAAGTTCACAATCTTGTTTTGGCAGCATTCCGCATACTCTTTTGAAAGCTCTAAGGTGTCAGCATCCCATGAGACTAACCTCTCAACATTTTGCTAGCCGTATACCCCTCTATCCCATCAAGAAAGAGCCTCATAGACAGTGTGCTGTTTGTTGTTTAAAAAAAACAAACTAGCAAAGAAATTTCTCTAAAGATTGTGAAGTAGGACTTAGTACCTTGTTTCGAAATTTATCATGCTAAACATCATTTCTAGTACAATTTCTGTAAGTATTTTGCGTATTTTCTTTAGTATATATGTTCCACCTTTGTATTTCATAAAATGAATCATAATTTAACCAAGATTAACTTCAGGATTTCACTTTTATATGATTATTCCTCGAATTTAGTTTTCTGAAAACTTTTTTTTATGATCTAATTCTATATTTAAAAAAAACTCTTTTACAAAACATTTTAACAAATTTTAACTCTAAAATATATGTAGATTTGAAATATGTAATAAAACAAATGCACAATTTTTGAACATATTTTGTAAAAAAAAAAATTACACAGCAAGAGAGTTAATAAATTACTTTTTTAGTCGATTCATGATTGAAATTGAAAAAGTAATTGCTATTTAAATTTTTTTATGACCAATTCCATCTGTATTAATTCAGTCATGATTAATTTAATCATTAATCTAATTCAGGTGTAAATTAAATATGGCTGCCATTTAACTTTCTTAAATTCACTTTCATTGCTACAAAATTGTTATTATGAGTCACTATACAATTTTCTGTATTGAATATTATACAAAATCACATAAAATCATTCAGATAATCCAAGGTCAAAATATTTAAACTATTTAGGGAGAATTAGAGACAGTTGAAAAACTTTTTACCAAACTGATATGCTCTCTTGTAATTATTTCAGGCAAATAGGAACAATATTATCAATCAATTTAATTTATACTAATATTATAAAGAAGTAACGCTTGTTTGTTTATAGGAATAATCTCTGGAACTACCGAATTAATTTCAAAATTAATGGTGGCAGCCCCTGCTCCAACATATGCTATACTGTATACCACTACATCCAGAGGGGTGCAGAGCACAAAAACATTCTGAAATTGCAATTTTTGTGATACTGATGAGGACAGAAACTTAAAATGTGTCATGTTGGTAGTTACTTATAAGATTTAAATAGTCTGTAAGGAAAGTTTCTAAAAAATTGGAAAATTAAACGAGTGAAATGAGCAAAAAGTGTTCTAAAAACATCATAAATTGTGATTTCTATGGAATTGTTAAAAGTAGAACCTGAAATTTGATAGGCTGTTACTTTTTAGACTCAAACGCACAGGACACTTTTTTTAAAATCAAAATTTAAAAGTGTGAAATGAGCGAAAAGCATTCTAAAAACATTCTAAATTATGATTTCTAATCAAATTGTTTGAGATGGAAACTTGAAATTTTACATGGCAGTTTTAATATTAAAATAGTCACACAGAATAGTTAAAATGTATAGAAATTTAAAAGGTTGAATTTAAAAGAATGAGTGAAAAGCATTCTAAATGATGATTTGGCTCCCTGTTTTGCTCATATTTTACCAAGATATCATCAGGTTCACAAATTATTAGTTAACCGTGGAACGTAAACACAATGTTTTATAAAACTCTTTAAGGAAAAAATCACATGGCTGTAACGGCTTTTAAATCTCCTCCCAGCAATAATGCTTTACATTCAGGGCTCGCCATTTTGCGTATGCAGCACTGCAAGTGAGTACATAACAAAGCAGTACTCGCACGTACGTTTATTTAAAACTGTTTGAGTTACTCGTTATTTGTGACCTTGAACCAACACTGTACAATGCTTACAGTTGATACTATTAAAATTTATAACTGGGACATTCTTTTGGGACAAACGAGCAGAGCTTCCTGTTTAAAAGATTAATACTAGCTACTAAAGATGTGATAATATTTGTATTCTTTTAAACAGCCCTGAAAGAAAAAAAAGCAGCAAATTCTATATACACAGTTACACACTCTTCTAGAAAAAATATGCTGTAAGTAACTGTAACAACATACTAAAATTACATTATGGTAGCATTCCACAAACCCTGCATTTAAAGAGTATTTATTCGTTTAATCAGTCACTTCATAGAATCATTTCATAAAATGTTTCATTAGGATTATGTATATGGTAAATATCAGTTTTATCAGTTAGGATGATGGTGAAATATGGGTTAACAATTTCATGAGTTTTTGTAAATACTTCTAAAATCAATAATACGGTGACCCCGCCAGTAGTTGATCAAATAATGTCAGTGCTACGGGGTTTTTATTATCTTTCCTAAGTTTTAGAAGTAAACTAACATGATTGCTATAACCTTTAATGAATGCCTTATAATGGACAAAAATGAAATTCACTGAAATTAAATAGTGAGAAAATTATAAATAGTTTTTCAATTGACATTTTCACGGTGGTTGATCAGGTGAAAAAATTCAATCAGAAATCTAAAAATTAATCTTTAAAATGTCATCCATTAACAATAATTCTTATGAAAATATTAGTTGAAATAAGCAAGATGGAAGTGGATTATTTTAACTTACCATAATTGTCTCCAACTTATCAAAAACTAAATGTTTATACATTCTAATAAAAAAAAATTCATAAAATGGCTTCTCTTATAGCTGACAACAATGTGACAACAGGTGCTCTAGCATTCAAACAAAAGTATTATGTGTAGTGCCATGGATAAAACTTATTTCCGTGTGAAATGGCACAATATTTCAAAAATTTGATCAACTACTTAAAGGGTATCAACAACTGGCTTGATGCACACTTTACCTTGTTGAAGATAATTTGTTGCTATGAATTTTGCAGTTTCAAAAATATGTATTGAATGTAAATTCTAATTTTGTTTTTTCTTTTCTCTCTCTTTTTTAGAGAAATGGATAGTAGTTGCAAGGATGCACCTGATATTAGTCAACTTAAAATTGCAATACGGGTATGTTAAAAATTTCATAGAATTTAATAAAAATAATAATTTTGTAGTTTATATTGTAATACAGGTATGTTAAAATTTACATAAAATTAAGAAAAAGAAAAAATATTTTTGTAGTTTATATTTGCATAATCTAGGATTTTTCCCTCTCAAAAACTTATTTCTTAATTGAACATTTGAATTTAATATCATCGGAGGAAAAAGAAAATAAAATTAATATATTAACATGTTGCTCATTTTTAACATTTTCCAATATAATTAAAAAAGTTTGACACATCCGTACATCTGTCTTTCCATTTGTCTGCCCTCTAACTTTTGTGAATATACAAGGTGGCCATAATTAAACTGACAGTACTCAGAGTGTTCTGTAGTGCGATCTAATTGAGAGAATGATGCCAAATTTTGTAAAAGGATTAAACAAGATGGGGGACGAAGGATTCAGCAGAAAAAAATTTACTTCCAAATGTTACCGATAGGGGAAATATGTGGCGCTGTGTAACAGAAAAGAGAGTTTTAAAAAATGCAGAATTAATACTAAAATCGATAAATGTGTTAAATAAAAGGTAATTTTATTTCAGTATTGATTCTGCTTTTTTTAAAACTCTCTTTTCTGTTACACAGTGCCACATATTCCCCTAGCAGTCACTTTTGGAACTTTTTTTTTGCAGAATCTTTCGTCCCCCATCTTGTTTAATCTTCTTACAAAATTTGGTGTCATTCTGTCACTTAGATCGCGCTACAGAACACTCTGAGTACTGTCAGTTTAATTATGGCCACCTTGTACTTGGACTTTTGTGAATATACTGACTGGGATTGCGGGCGATAAATGTTTAAAGTACATTTTAATGATATTAGACTGTTTCAAACATTATGAAATTGATATACATTGTTGACATGCAATATAATATGTTTTCTAAAGAAAACAGTTGTTTGTAACATTTATTGTTTATTTACAAGGATACACAGAAATTTCTATTGCATTGCTGTAGTTGTTTGAAGTGTGCTTTCACTATGCATACCATTTCTTCATTATTTATAGTATTTCTTCACTATTTATTCAGTATTATTTTAATAATAAAGACCATGATTTCTAATTATCACTTTCAGATTTTTCTGTAATTTTGTCAGTAATCTAAGGTGATCTGATTATGCATAACGGTGAAGAATTACAATTTTACAATAAAGAAATTTTGATGATTGCAGTGAATCTATAATTGTTGGCATCTTTTAATGTTCTTGAAGACTATTGCTATTACTCATAAAATATTTTTAAATGAAAATTTAAACAGAAGGTAGAATGCAAACAAGAGTAGGTTTTTGTGTAGAGTTTTAATATATTTCAGTTTTAAATTATTCAGCTCTAAACAATTTTACACCTCTTACTTAGGTGTTTGGAAGAAACATTTTCCCTTAGTTTTCTCAAGCTCCAAAGATGTTCATAATTTTCTTATAGTTCCATTTTATCTAAAAAAAAGAACACAAGATGAAAAATCTGTCTAAAAAAGATGGTGATATCCAATTTCCAAGCTTGCATTCTGTTACTTATTTAACATTTTCTAATAACTAAGTTTACATATGATATATTGATAGAAATCCTTCTCTCTTGGGCTAAATACATCATAACATCTCTGAAAATTGAAAAAATAATTATGCATGATGGGTTTTGGCAGCCATCTTTCCATATTTTACTTAATTTGCTAAGCACCTAAGTGCATACTTAAAATCCAAAGCTTGAAATTGTTACTCAAGCTAACTTTTTGTGCTTTTTGTATAAATATTTTTTATTTTTAAGATAGTTGTCAAGCCCATTATGCATATTTTTTGTTTTAATTTCTGAAACATGTTATAATGTACTTGGTAGAGAAGAGAAGGAATTCTCTCAGAATGGCTAGATTAGTTTTATATCATGGGCAGGCTCTTGACTTACATATGAAAACTTAGTTAATAAAAATATTAAATAAGTACCAGAATATAAGCTTGGAAATGTGATATCACTATCTTTGTTTAACACACAGCTTTCAAACTTTCTATATATATACATATTTATTTATTTAAGCATGGCATTCTTTGTACTTTGTAAACATTATTTTTTGTAGATATCATTTATTTTTTTAAACAGTTTATATAATTGAAATAATTTGCTCACTGAAATTAACAATTGCACCCTTTTTAGACACAGCTTTCAACCTATTTTTAAGCATGACTTTCTTTATACTTTATAAAAGCTAGTTTTTGTAGATATCATTTATTTTTTGAAACACTTTATATAATTGAATTTTTTTTTTACTCACTAAAATTAACACGAGCTTTTGTAGAACTTTTTTCAGACAGTCAGAATATGTATTCATTTTGTTTATATATAATTCATTTTTTAGAGTAATTATTCACTTAAAAAAGCATTGAAAATCAGTTTCTTTTCTCAAAATATAAATATTTCACAATTTATATGTTGAGTCTTGTTTTTGACACAATAGTGGACAGGCATTGTTTCTCCTGTCCGTCTCTTGTCACTTTTTGCTTCTTGGATGGCAAGTACTATGAATAACCTCAACAGTCCGAATCAGGGCTTATGTTGCATCCTAGATAATGGTGATTTGGGAAATAAGCCATCTGTTGTTCTTAGAGAAACAGATACTGTGCTTTTGTCATGTCCTGGTTATGATAATCAAAGTTAGCACCTCTGGAAATAGAGGAGTTGAGCTCCAAGCTCATTGCTGATTTCTACAGTGCCAATAATCGATGTAAAAAGCTTCAGAAATTGAAGGAGCCATCCTTGGATGATTCTGTACAACTACAAGCTATAATGAATGTGATGGATGTCCTGTGAAGGATATAGAAATGGTAAAAAAGGTTAGTAAAACAAATCTATTCTCATACTCACCACCGTCTGCCAAAGTGCAAGTAAAAATCCCCTCAGTTTGAAAATTTCCCAGTCGGAAGAACAGAAGGGCCAACTCGAGCTCTGCGGTGGAAGTGGTGCCACCTGCAGATGCAGGGGACAACTAAATTCCTTTAATGAGCAAGAGGAGGCTTGAAGAATATGCCGGCTGCCTAAACACAAATCCCATTGATGAGGCTTGCTAGTAACCAGGGCTGCGGAGTCAGAGTCTGGCCCATTTTTGAGCGAAAGAGTCTGAGTCGAATCTGTTAAAATTCCCGGAGTTGGAGTCATCCATTTTTCCCACCAACTCCGCAGCCCTGCTAGTTACAAAAATGATCAAAATCACCACTAGAAACAACAACAAATTAAAAGAGTCATCCATTCTCACAATCCAACTACTTTGCAATTCACACTTTTGTCATCCAATTCTCTGAAATGGCTGATTTGATTTTTTTTCCGTAATTATCCCTATTTTGCATATCCTTTTTTTATTATGTGTGTGAATTTTCAATGTTTTCCAACAACAAACTTTTTGAGAAAACAATGATTTATTGAAATATGCAATTGTTTTGGTCAGTGAGACCCATTTTTCCCAGAGAAATGTCGCAGAGATTGCAAACTACAAGTTATTTAATGTTGACAGCACTCATAGTGGCAATTGTACATTTGGCGGCACGGCTATTTATATAATGCAAACTCCATTTAACTTTCCAGTCTAAATTTCATTAAAGCTACCCCTATTATTTTGAACAGCTCCTTTATGCTAAAACTTTTATTGCAACCATTTACATCCTTCCTAATGGTAATGTAAATCTGCTGAAACAAGATCTTACCCAGCTCACTAACTTGTTTCCAAATTTTATTATTGCAGGTGATTTTAATGTGACTCATTCCTCTTGGCATTGTCATTTGGCTAGCAGATATGTTATTTAACTCAGGAGGTTGATGAACCAAAATTTTGTACAAATTATAGTGTCCCCGCCTCCACCTCCATTAGTTCTATTAACTACATTTAACTACCTTGATTTAGCAATCACTTGCATCTTTCTCTAACCTTACAAGCATCCAAATGCTGAACAATCTCAGATCTGCCTGTGATTCTTTGGTACCGAATTGATTCCTCTACCAGATGGCAGAACTTCCCCTTTCTACTAAAGCAGAGAGAAACCCTATCCAAAATACCTGAATTCAAGCAGCAGGGTGAAGAAGCCATCTATCAACTTGGAGAAATCCTTAAAGATACATTTGGGAAGTGCTCACAGCCCAGACATAACACAGTCAGCACTTTTTGGTTGCTGCAGTAGATAAACCAGATGATTACAGAGGAGAATTGTGCTTCCAATTTGTAGCAGGTTCATATGACTCCATGTTTTACAACCTAGTTAAATCAGTTACATTGGAGGGTAAGAGCTGCCACTGATGAGTTTAGAAATGAATGCTGGAACAATTTTGTCAAATCAATTTTGATGGAAGATAATACAATTATGAAAGTTGCTTCCCAAACTTGCAGGACATGCACATACATTCCAACCATCTTGAAAAGGCTGAACCATTGCAGAAAGTCTTAGAAGTGAGTTCACACATAATGCTGATTTGAAAAACCAGAGTGTTAATACTGTACTGGAGAGTTTTATTATCAGGGTCGATGCAGGTTTTTATTCTTGGGGTCCATTTTGTGAAAGGTAAAAGTTATTTTTGTGAATTTTATTATATTTTTGTAAAAAATAACATTTTGTAATGAAAGTTGAAATCCAGTTACTGAAATTCAAACCAAGAATTTATTAACAGAAACTTCTTCAAACCCCCTTGCTAAAGTTTTTGTTTTTCGTGACCTAGTTTTATTTACAAATTACACATTTTAAAACAGTTTTTAAGAAAAAGAAATTTACGAAGGGGCCTATTTTATTAAAAGGAATTTTGTGAAGGGGTCCATTTTATTGAATTTATTTTTGTGAAGGGGCCTATTTTATTGAATAGATTTTTGTGAAAGGGCCCTAAACAGGCCCCAAATTTTGTCTGGATCGATCTCTGATTATTATATAAATCCATGTTTTGGCTGATCATAACTTATTGTTTGGTTGTTTATGGAAATACCTCTAAAATTCATCTTGAAAGAATTCAAATCTTACAAAGTAAGCAATTATGTAAATTCACATGACACATTATGTCCACGTGATGTCATATGCTGTAACCTAAAAATTAGACCCATTTTTGGTGAAATGAAAAAACTTGCCATGAAGTGTCACAGGTCAATCTTCTCTGTGAGGAATCCTGCATTAAATGCTCTATGTCACTATGATGCAAGAGCTGGTGGAGGGTTGAAATGTCCTTTGGCCATTATTTCATGGAATGAAAACCTTGTCCCATGTTCGAAAACTTCAAGAAGAAATCCTTTTAGGGTCTCATCTAAACTCAGAATTCCCCTGCTAAAATATATTTCTCTTGGAATAAAAGAAATTTTCATCTACATTTGACTTTCAACTCCCAATATCATGCAACCTGCTGTTTATTTAAATCAGCCACCAATTGCAACCTTCCTAATTTTAGTATTTTATGGCTATTTTATAAATAATTTCTATTTTTTTTTCATGTTTTTGAGGTCATTTTCATAATTTTCCATTTATATTTAGCTTATTTTGTTAGCTTGCTTTTCTCAGTTTAGTTTTGTGGTCAGACTTTGCATACCTCAAATTTCATTGGCTACTGGGAAACGTGCTCACAGGATCTTCAGTCAAACTGATTTATAGGGCCTGTTTATCCCCTTCAGTCTCTTTTCTCTCAAGACCACCAAAGTGTATGCTTGTTCTGTTGTAGGCTGTAAAGGGCTCTTTTCATGGCTGTGCAATATGAGCAGCCCCTGGGAAACATCGACTGGTGGTGTGCAGCAGGCAATTGTCACAGATTTTCATTCAGATAGTATTTTACATACTGGTCACTAAAATGTTTGTTCATTCAGTTGTATATGGACAAGAAGTGGGTAGTAAAGTGCTTTTTCAAAAGCTGTATGATCCTAGCTGTCCCTGGAAAACCTCGGCTGGTGGCATGCATTAGGCAATGACCATCAATATTTTAACATTAAATTAGTGAGCTGTGTGGGCCCCCTCCAAAAGGGACTTTATTTTTTTAGTATTCTAAAGATTGTTGGGCCTCTGGTTTTGCCTTTCTGATGCAGCTTTGCTGTGCCTCTTTGCAGCGTTCTCCCTTCACATTTTCCACCATTGCCTAGTCTCAAATTAGTCTTGCCAGCAAAGTGTAGTGCATCCAAAATAAAACTGGATCCTTTAATGTGCTCATTTTCTGAAATTATATTTAGACTCTCATGCTCCAAACTCTGGAATGGTCATGCTTGTGGGGTTCTTTACCAGAGTTTTCTAAATTATATATTTGTTGATCATTTATTTGCTTATAAATTTAATTTTTATGTTTTACTTCACTTTTGATTGAGCTTTTGCATGGTGACTTACATTTCTCATTTGCACTTCTTAAGCACCCGCTGCTTTATCTTGGATAGGGAAAACACAGTGTGTGTTACATGCCAAAATATAGTAAATATTTACATAATGTGTTTTCATTATAACAATTTCTGTTACAGGTAAATTTAAATATTCACTATTGAGCATTTTTGGACAGTTTTTGAGACTATTTTAAATTTTAGAATTTTTCTGTACACCTTTATTACAATATAGGTTCATTATAAAAAATTTATCTGTTTAAAATTACTTTAATTGAAAGAAGATAACACAAGCTTAAACTAAATTAAAAATTAATTTTTCATTTTATGTAATATTTATATATATATATGTATGCTCATTAAAGCAACATACACTTTTTAAAAATACTTTTAAGATTGGGAATTCCAATGATTTTTTTTTTTAATTTCATTCAAATTTTTGCCTTTTATAATTATTCCTACATCCTCTTTAAATTCTTCTGTAATCTAGGTAAGAAATCTTATTACTAAATTATTTATATTTTTAAATATAAATGTATGTAATTCCATAGTAAATTTTGCAACGAAAATTGCCAAGATCAATGTTTTAGTTCCTACCTCTATAATAACTGAGATTAAAAAAGTCAAATATGAATGTGTATTTTATAAAAGGATTAAAAAGGGGGGGGGGGGCTAAAAGAAATGTTCAAATCTTATTCTATAAATGGCCTCCAAACCCTAATCCATAACACTATTTAATAGTAAATAGTCCCAATCGATTCATACTACTATCAGCTTTATATAAAAATTTTCAGTAGATTGAATGAAGGGGGAGGGATTATTTCCTGTTTTAGTACTGTACATAACCCTTTATGGAATATCTTTATTTTGAAGTATTTCATCTTTTGATTAATTAAACATATGTTATATATTGAACTTCAAAATGATTTTTACTAAATTTCTTATTTACAAAATTGCTATAAAAATGTATCTTAATCATTTCTTAGATTAACATGGATTTATTTCAAACTTTATGCTTTTCTATTAAACATAAATGCATAATAATAGCATATAAATACACAAATTATAAGACCTATTTTAATTGAAATATTGTGTTTTATTTGTTTATATGAAATAGTTAAAGGAAATGATGGAGAAAAATTTTCTTACCATATTATTTGTGCTATTTTTAATTGAATAACATAAAAAGCAAATATTTAAGTAACATCTAATCATAGTCATCTGTTTTTTGATTGATTCATTTTATTTGAATTATCTTTTGGCATTTTATAGTAATGACTGTATGCTTTTGTTACATTGCAATAAACTTAAAAAGAACAAAAATACATATTATTTCATTTAAATAATATCTATTCCCATTTGACTGTTTTCTAATCCCATTTACTTAGATTATGTATTGGTATTCTGCAGTATACTATACTAGTACACTATATATTACATTAAAATAAATTTAAATGCATGGTTCGTACGCTTTGGAAAAAATAGAAAAAGTGCTGGAAATAAAAGTATTCATTTTCAAGGAATGAAAAGTGCTGGAAAATATCGTGAACTTCGACAAATTGTTGCCGAAAAACATCAATTTCAACAATCGTTCGCATTAAAAAATAAGTAATTTCGCTTAAGGATCGCTTTAAAAATGCGAATTTCGTCTAAAGATCTCGGAAAAAACGCGAATTTCGTCGGAAGGTCATGGGAAAAAACGCGTATTTCATCAAAGACTAGAGAAATAACCCGAATTTCGACAAAAGATCTCGAATAAAGTCAAATTTCGTCAGAGGATCGCGGAAAACATGCGAATTGCATTAAAAGATCGCGAAAATACATGCGTTTTCATCAAAGGATCGCGCAAAAACGCAAATTTCGACAAAGGATCGTGAAAAAAAAAACCCACAAATTTCGGCAAAAGATCGCAAAAAATTGCGAATTTCTTCAAAGGATCGTGTAGTGGTGATTCTGTTCCAAATTTTCTGAAAATTTAAGGCATTCATTTTCAAAAAAAAAAAAAAAAAAATCGGTCACCAATCTGAAAATTCGGCCATAAAAAATCGCGAATTTCGATAAACGGTCGTCAAAAAAAAAAAAAAATTTTTTTGCCAATCGTTTTCAGAAAAAATGCAGATTTCGCCAAAGGATCGCGGAATAAACGCAAATTTCGTGAAAGGATCATGAAAAAAACGCAAATTTCGTCCAAGAAACGCGGGAAAAACTGTAAATTTCGTGGAAAGATCGCAAAAAAAATCCGAAGATTTCGTCAGAAGATCGCGAAAACCCCCAAAAATTTCTCCAAAGTATCATGAAAACCCCCGAAAGTTTCACCAAAAGATCGCAAAAAACCGAAAATTTCTCCAAAAGATCACGAAAAACCCTGAAAATTTTGCCGAAAGATCGCGAAAAACCGAAAATTTCGTCAAAAAATCTCGAACAACCGAAAATTTCGTCAAAATGTCGCAAAAAAACGGCATGTTTCATCAAAATATTGCGAGAAAACAGCATGCTTCGTCGAAAGATCGCAAGAAAACGGCAAATTTCTTCGAAAGATCGCGAGAAAACGGCGTTTTCATCAGAAGATCGTGAGAAAACGGCATATTTCGTCGAAGGATCACGAGGAAATGGCTTATTTCGTTGAATGATCGCTATAAAACAGCAAATTTCGTTGAAAGGTCATGAAAAAACGCGAATTTCATCAGAGGGCTGCAGAAAAAACGCATAGTTAGTGTCGAGAGTGGATTTCCCCCTCTCCTCCTCTGCTGTAACTTTTCAGAAAATTTGAGATTTTTTTTTTTTTTTTACTCAGAATCACCCCTAGGATCGCAGAAACAACGCAAATTTCTTCAAAGGATCGCAGAAAAAGTGCGAATTGCATTTAAAGATCGCAGAAAAAACTCTAATTTCATCAAAGGATCGCGGAAAAAAGGGAAATTTCATCGAAAGGTTACGAAAAGACTAAATTTGCCAAAGGGCCTCAAAAAAAAAAAAAACGCATAGCCAGTGCCGGGAGGGTATTTACCCCTTCTGCTATCTGCTGTAGTCTTTCAGAAAATTTGCTGTGAATTTTAGAATTTTTTAAACTCAGAATCACCCTTGAAACTAAACCCTTGTCAACTATACGTTGAAAAAAAAATCACGAATTTCTTCAATCTGTCATTGAAAAAAATTGCAAATTTTAAAAATCCACTGGGGGGAAAATACCACAAAATTCGTCCATTGGTCATTGATAAAAAATGCAAATTTCGTCAATTTGTCAAAAAAATCACAAAATTCATCAGTTTGATGCAGATTTCATATATTGCCTCCCCCCCCCCCCAAAAAAAAAAAAAAAAAAAAAAAAAAACTTGCTCCTTCCTAACATAGTCAGTCAGTCATTTAAAAAAAAAAAAAAAAAAAATGGTCATTTATAAAAATCGCAGATGTTGCCAATCAGTTTAAACTTCACCGAATTATATTAATTCAAAATTTTTCACTTTGTAACTGATAAAAAAAATTTATTTCCTTTTCATAAATTCATTTAAAAAAAAAAAAAAACTTTTGTATTTAAAAAGTAAAAGTAAATTATCTAATCTTTATTTCAATTATTTTTGTATGGATAAGTGTGCAAATGCTTTAAGGTTTGAGAATTCGGAGAATATTTATTAAAAAGTATATTGTTCACAACTTCAGAAATGCTAATATATGACTCCTGATTAGTGTTCAGAATTCCTAAAATTTAACTGGTTTACTCCTGTTTTCTGCTCTTGTAGTGATACCATCCCTTTTTATTTATCTATTTTTAATTTTTTTTTTCAGTTAAAGAAAATCAAGCTCTATTGTCTTAACTTTTTATTATATGTGAAATTTCTTCCCATGGTATCTTAATAAGTTAAAACACATTATTCTTTAAAAAATCTCTAATAATGTCTTGAAAATGCCTGTTATAAAAATTAAAAGATTTGATAAGATTTCTTTGAAATGGATAATCAATGGAGTGGCTATTTTCCCTATGTGTTATTCTACGCCATTTTTATGCATGTATCTAAACAGTCCTTGAATAGTGCTGGAATAGTGCTTGAAAAGTGCTTGAATTTTATTTGTTCTCAAGTGTATGAACCATGAAATGGAACTAAAACATTATCTGTTTTTAAGTAACATCTAGTTGCAGTTCACTATTTTTAATCCATTTCTTTAATTTGAACTGCTTGTTGCAATTCTGTAGAAATTAGTATCGAAATTAGTAACGAAATGCATTCGTTTGGTGATTTTATCACTCTTATTGTATTTTGTTAATTTTAGAGTTAAGTTTTTTGCCAATTAATGATAGAAACTTTTCAATTTTCTGAAACCAGACTTTTATAAAAGCACATAGCTTAAGTAATTACCTATCTAAAAATTCAATCCAACTCTGCATGGTGTTTTAAAAATTGAACTGATGAAGAGGGCAAAATTCTAAAAAAAAAAAATGTACAAAACATGTATTTAGAAATGACTTTGAAATCTTTTAACTCTGTTTATAATACACTTAGAAATAGCTCCTTGATCTCAAATTAAAGTAGTTGCTCATAAGAGTCTTCTACATTTAGTTTTATTTTAGTATGATGTTTGGTTCCTTTGATATTTCATATTTTATGCTTGCATGTTTGACCGAATTAACATGGAGAAGCTTTCATTTGGCAGGCTTAGTTTTTGTTTTTTGTTTGTGTTTCAGCTTGACTTTAGCATACAACCATTCTATTGATTACTTTTAAAAAAATATTAAATTTATCATTTTCAGGAAGTATCTCATGAACTAGATATGTCCTATGGCATTTTGGGCAGTACATTCAGAAGTGGTAAGTTTTCATTTTATAGTATCTAACTTATCTTTAAACTAACAAACTATTTTGTATGACGTGATTATTTTAGATTTTTAAGTCAAATTATTTTCATTCATTTTTGGTAGGTTCCAGGCAGACATTTTTTGCAAATCAAATATGTCACTATGCCGATTTATATGCCTGTACATTTCTGAATCTGATGTATTATCCTTTCAGTTATATGTTCAGGGCGCCTCCTATGTTGGTAAGAATAGTATTAGTAGTATTAATATTGCCAGTTTTGTGTCATTATGTAACAATCATCTATGATAATAAATTTTCTCATTTGATGTTGGAGGATTCATCCAAAGTATTTCATTCTAATAATAATCTTAAAATTATATAACTTGAATAAAATTTTAATAATTATTTCTATTCTTAATTGATTTATTCATAAAGAGAGTACAGTTATCTGTCTCATAAGAAATATAAGTATTATTTCATGAAAATCATATATAAATTTTTAACAAAGTTACACCTCAACTTTTAAATAATTTTCAATACCTGAAAATGTTCTGTTTATAAAATCTTGTTTTATTCTGAACCACGAAAACCGAAATTAATAGAAAACCTGGGCCTTCTTAGAATGCTTATTGTGGGTTTATTGTTATTACTGATTTTATTTATGATTAGCTTCTTAAACAGTTTTTTGTAAAATCTTTTTTTTTTATATTAAGGATTTTAATTAATTACTTTAATCTTTTTAAAAATGTTCTTTTACTTCCTAATAGGAATTTTATAAAATGACATATTCGAAAATTAAACTTTAATTAATGCTAATAAAAATATTTAATGTTTTCATCATCATGTTCATTCATGTGTTTTCATTTCATGAAATTTATATATGATTTTCATTAAATAATACTTATATTTCTTATGAGACAGATAACTGTACTCTCTTTATGAATAAATCAATTAAGAATAGAAATTATCATCATCATAATGTTTTTCAGTATCACACAATGTGTTGTGGTTTTTTGCTAAAACTCATATTTTTTATAAATTTAGATATATATATTTTTAATTTGTGGAATTTTATGTAAAGGAAGTAGGTTAAAACTGGTTAGTGGCTAGTAAAATCAAGAATCCATGACATAAGGTGTCAAAAGGTTTTTATTCTATTGAGGGATTTTGGTTCTTCAAAATAAAATAAAGAAATTTGCCTGTAACCATGAATATACTTAATTGTTAGGGAAAATCATAAAGAAGTCTGAAGGAATTTCATAGAAAGCTCCTCTTAAAAACTGATTTCCATTGTGTAAGAAATTATGCAAAGCCGTTAGGTGCCAAAATAACCCCAGTATTATATGTTAGAGGGATTATTTCACTGTGATAATGCATGTGATAGTCTTTACAAAAAGTACTCACTAAGCTATAGAAAACTCATAATATACTTCTTATAGGTTCTTAAAGCATCTTACAAGTACTGATTCCTGAAAGTATAGATATTTTCCTATCCACAACAACCAGCCAACAGCCCCCCTAGGTGGTCTGGAATCGGCTCATTGAAGATGACTCGGCAGAGTACACAGTAGTGTTTAATGTGACAGGGGGTCAGGTATGCACGAATCTTAGCCTCTTAAATGGTGGCTGGCAGAGAGTAATGAGTTGTGGACACAACCCCACTACCTGGTTCTTGGGCAAGGTGGATAGCAATGTACCGTAAGTCGATTTCAGTGCCGACCATAATCAGATCGCGATTCTAAGCCAAGAATAGCTAATGAGATAAGAGAATGCTAGTGTCTGATAGAAGGAATACCAAAGGTAATTCCAATAAGAAAATTTATATAGCAGACTATATCCTAACACAAGCATGTGCAAACGTAAAGGCTGAATCCTAGTTCATAAATCGGCATTTGGATATAAAGCTTATTCAAAAAATAGATGTGAACAAATTGCATACCTGCCAACTGCTACGAAAAAATCGTAGTTACTACGATGCTATGAAAATCGGTCTTAAACTACGATTTTTTGCAAAATATACACAAACGCATTTTTTATTTCTAGTTCCAATTTTTATCCCGCGCAGCATATTTTTCAGGAGTGATTCTGTTCCGAAATTTCCAAAATTTCAAAGTATTCATTTCCGAAAGTTTTAAAAAAATTGGTCATTAGTCCGAAAATTCGGACATTTAAAAATGCTCATGGGAAAAAAAAAAAAAAAAAATCTGGGCTGCAAAACAAACTTCTGAACATAAAAACCCTCTTTATGTATATTAACCATGAGTGAATCGTGTTTCTGTAAATATTTATACAGGAATTCCCTTCCTTGGAAACAGGGGTGCCATTTTATGAATTTCAGGAGTGGGGAGGTGGTTCTTTGAGGGGCAAGGTTTGAAATAGTGTGCAAAATCACACGATTTGCACACGGAAAAGTCCTGCATAAAGAAAAATGCTGTGCAGTATTCCCCCCTGTAAATTCTTCCACAGACCTACAATCCTTTTGCGAGTATATTTTGAAATTTCTTGGAAGTCCGCGAATTTTTTCTTCTTTTATGGAATTTCCCCAAATGAATTCATGAATCGATCACGGAAAAAATTGAGAATTTTTTCAAATGATCGCATAAAAATATCGAGTATTTCGTCAAAGGTCTCAGAAACAAATAGTGATTATCTTCAATTGGTCGCTGAATAAAATCGCTAAATTCATTAAGAGTTCAGAAAGAAATTGCGAATTTCGTCAAAGTGCGCAAAATATCACGAATTTCGATAAACTATCGAGGGGAAAATATTGCAAATTTCGTCAAAAAGTCGCAGAAACGAGTAGTGAATTTTGTTAATTGGTCGCGAAAAGATATTGAAAATTTTGCCAATCGGTTGCGATAAACTATCGCTAATTTCGACAAATGACTGTGTAAAAATATTAATTTCGTCAACTGGTTGCAGAAGAAAATAAATTTCGTCAAAGGTTCGTGGTAAAAACGTGAATTTTGTCAAAATATCGCAGAAACAAAACATAAATTTCACCGAAAGATCGTGGAAAGAAAACATTTCGTCAAAGGATCGTAGTAAAAAACGAAAAATTCGTTAAAGGATTGCGGTAAAAAATGCGAATTTCGTCAAAAGTTCGTGGTAAATAGTTCGGATTTCTAGTAAGAATCGTGATAGAAAAATGTGAATTACGATTTTTGAAGAAAAAAAAAAAGTGAATATCCTGAAATGATCGCGGGAAAAAAATCGCGAATTTCGTCAAAATTTACTGCACTGGGCTAAAAAATTGGAACCAGGCTCCTTTTACAAATCTAAAAAAAAACCCTGCTTTGAAATGAGAAGAAACTCTCAAAATCGTATAACAATTTTCAGAGGAAAAAAATATATTGAGTTGTTGAAGGACTGAAACCTTATTCCTTTTATGGATGTCAGAAGATGGCTGCGAAACACGAAAAACCAACCAACCAACTTCCAGATTAATTTTAACTTTGTGTGCTACGATTTCTCATTTTCAAAGGTTGGCAGGTCTGAAATTGCAGCACTGCTTCAAGCTATCAAGAAAAAGTGTGGAATGTATTTAGAATGATTAACCCAGTATTTAAAACAAACAACTTTTATTAACAGAAGATAAAATAAATTAAAAGAAGTAAAAAGTTAAAACAAAATGAATCGATACATGGATATGACCTGACACATGTCACAGGTTTACCAGAAAGACTATCCCTAATACATAAGATATATAGCTCTCAAAAACTCATATCAATATACTAATAAACTGTATTGCTTTATAATATAAACATAAGAAAAATAAACTAGAACATCAAAGGTAGTTTAAGGAAAACTTTATAATGTAATTACCTTTTATAATATATCAAAGCATTAACTTTATAATTAAAACATATAGACTTTAAGTATATTAAACAATTTCTGTTACTTTACTTCTATTACCTTGATCTATTACTTTATTAAACTTCATTAAACTTTAAGCAAGGTTCAAAGATATTTTGTTAAATTTAATATTTTAACTTAAGATTGACATATAATTATTACTTTAAACATTAATTTACTTAAAAAATTGATTAAGTAATTCTTCTCAAAATCAGCACTGCAAGAAGCCATATATAGAAACCAGGAAACTTAAACCAAAATGTAGATAAATCCAAACAATGTATAGTAATCAATGTTATTAAAAGTTTAACCCTTATTAAATGCTTTTCTCACTTGCAGATAAACTAACCTTTCTTCTTGAAAAAGGTAATTAACACTATCCGATTTATTACCTACATAACAAATCTCAAAAATAGTTTCTGATTACTTCAAAATTATTATTTATATTAAAAGTCTTCTAAAACTAAATCCCATAACACCATTTGATTACATCAAATTCAAACAGTGATGATGCAAGCAATTGAAAAAGGGAAAAGCATGCTACTGATTAAATTGGAACAATTGAAAGTAAAAACTGAGTAAGTATATCTGGAGAAAATGAGCTATCACAATAAAAAGGGAAAAAGTCATAATTAAATTAAAAGCTGTTTATATGAAACATGCTCTAAGTTACTATAAAACTCCTTAAAGAAGCAAAACATCAATAGCATCTTTATTAGTCATGGCCTTCTTTATCAACAGTTCTTTGTATAACTGCCAAGACATCTTGACCAAGATGAAAAATGAACTGACACAACTATGATAACATCATTTCTTGCAGACTAAGTATCAGCAACTAACACTTTCATGATAAAAGAGGTTATTGTTATATGACTACATTTCCAAAACAACAAAGATAAAAAACTTGATTAACTAAATAACATTTAATTAAAAGACTTCTTTTACGATGATAAATTTATCACATTTTTTCGCCAACATGACTGGCATTCCGAGTTAAAACTAACAAAAAAATGGTGTATGAAATCAAAGCTAAAGAGCTCATGAAAATGCAGAATGTATACTCTGCATATCATTCTCTGTGTACTCTGGTGAAATGTATATCATTACACCACCTTCATATCCAACCCATAAATGTCACTTACAAATTCAAAGATTTGGGAAAGAGTCATCAGATGATGCCCTGTAACATGAGAGAAACACTGATGGAGACAGACAGACAGGCCACGCCATGTGTCATCAGTTGTTGGAGTCCCTCAGTATGCCATGTGATTTGAAAGCCGTATGCATGGAGATGAATACTGCAATCGAAAGAAATTATTTCAGCCAGAAGTTAAAGAAATATGACAAGAAAAATGGGGAAAAGGAAAGATGAATTCATAGTATTTAATGGAATTGCCTTTTCAATAACTCTAAGTAAAAATAAAATATTTTTTTTCTTTCTTTAAAGTAAAAGTAAATTACTGTAAACAAAGTTGATAATTGAGAAGATATATAAAATTAAACTAGGCAAAATAAAGATAGAAATATAACAATAAGTCAGTGTTCAGAATAGAGTTATCATAGAGTGATGAGACAATAGGAACACCAGTCAGGATATCTCCTAACAATGTCTCCCTAATGCCAACATGGTACGCAGGATCTCCCAGTGCCAGTGTCGGGAGAGGTTTAGACAACAGCATGGTGGTGGTCCATCATGTGATGCTCGTCCTCTAGACCAGGGATGGTGAACCTTTTTGAGTATGCATGCCACAAATTTTGAAATTATTATGTACCAACATTCTAATGTACCAGAAACATTTTAACAAAAAAAATCTAATAATAATTTGTATCGAATTTTTTAAAAATATTTGTACACTTATACTAAATTCAATTCCTAACTTATTTATGCTGTATTTACTCAATAATATAGCTATGTCACATCGAATTCCATGTTAATAATCTATAAATGAGTTTTTTTTTTATATATACTTCAGAATCAGATCATTTTTAGTTCTTCAGGTCAAAGCATATTCAATTGATACAGAATTATTTACACAAACAGTTAAAATTCTATTTTCAAAATTAAAACCTAAAATAACTTAAAACCCTAAACCTAAATAAAATAGAGCCTAATTTGAAGTCGAAGCATGTCAATTAGGTATATTACTATGCAAACTCTCTCTTGAAATTCAATTTTCAAAAATAAAACCTTTGAAATTTGATAGAGAAGCAAAATGATTTGGAAAACCCTAAATGTTGAATGGTTTGGCGAGGAAATGATGCTACAGAATGCTTTCATTGAAATTTATAATACCTTAATTCATTCAAATGTAACAGATTATTTTAAAGTAAATTACCTACCTGTTTCACAAAACTATACTTTTTGTAAAAAAACATAAAATGGATTGTTCTCCATAAACTGAATATAATCTATAAGTTTTTTTTTGTGTGTGCCAGAGCAGTTTTCTTAAGTGCCAAGTTTGGCACGCGTGCCATAGGTTCACCATCCCTGCTCTAGACCCTCTGTAGCTGGAGTAGCTGTGAGCCATCCCCTAGGTCCTTCCACAAAAGGGAGATGCCCTCCGTTGAACGAACATGATGCACTAGTCTCTGTATGAGCAGGCCCATAGCCAGGATTTCCCTTCAGAGGGGGCTTAACCTTGGAATTTTTCTGATCTAACATCAATAATTTGCATAATTTAAAGCGTAAAAAAAATAAACAAGGCATAACCTAAGTTATATTTCTGCATAGGGTACTTGAGGTCCATGTCAAAAAATTTTATTTCATTTTTTTTTTATTCTGTTACAATTTTTAGTTTTACACAGGACTTCCTGTTTACAAATTGGTTTGGAACATGTTTTTAAGGAAAAATTGCAATGGAAATAAAAAAGCAAAAACTAACACTACTTGAGATGATCCTCTCGCATATCCTATGAGAAAAACATTAAAAAATATTGAAGTGCAAACAAGTAATTTAAGTAGATTTAAAGCACAGGATTAATATTAGCAAGAGAGCATCTTGCATTACAAGTGCAGGTCTTAAAATGATTAACCCATAGATTAAAAGAAAAATTGTTATAGATATATGTAATGATAAAAATTATATTCGTATTTCACATTCTCTTAGGATTATAATAATTATAAATGCAGTACTCTTGGTAAATAAGTTTAGTAGTGCTACAGAAGCAACCGTCATGACTTACCTTATCAGGATCTGCTGTAATGTCCCATTGAATGGATTTCATTGCAAAGCTACCCAATCTCTCATCGGCCATAATGCTTTGAGGCAAAGATTTAGTTCTTTTCTTTGTCGAAAAAGATCTTTCAGCACTGGCTGTTGTTACCGGGATTGTAGCCAAGGCTGTCGGCAACTGTTTGTTCATATTGTAATACGCTGCATTACAGTATGCTAAAAATTTTGGGACCTCTGTATTTGTCATTAGCAATATAACATTAGCAATTCTCTCACACCATTAGTCATATTTAGATTTCACTTGTGACATTGTCACTTTATCGATATTGAGAGAGATTCTCTAATATGCTTGCTTTTCCAAAGAGGCAAATCCTGGAATAAGGGCTTGGAAATCTGTCCGAATGTCTTCATTCGAAATGAATCTGTCATTCAAATTTTGAATAAGACATTTTACACGGCAAACAAAGACCGTGACCCTGTAATATTCTTCAGCAGATGTAATTTGAGGGTCTGCACATGTTGTCTGCCTCTAAATGTTAGTCTTAGGATCTTTATTTCAGTTTAGAAAATGACATCAGCAGTTCCAAGACAGTCTCGGATGGCAATGAGCATACTGTTGGACATAGCAAAGTTTAACAGGTGGTTTGCACAATGGACGTATCTAATTTTTGGATACTTCCCATGAATTCTACACTGGATACCACTAACATAACCAGTCATATTGGCTGCTCCCTCACACACCTGTGTGACGTATTTAGACATGTAAAAGACATAGTTCATCACAACTTTGTAATTATTATTTCTGTTTAATTTTTGGCAGACAAGTCATTTACTAGTATGAAACCTAAAAAAATCTTTAAAAAATATGAGTTTTGTACATTTTATAAATAGTCCACATATCTAATACAAAGGGCAAGCTGTTCTGTGTTTGAAATGCCCATAGTTTCATCAGCAATCAAGCTAAAACAGGTTGCGTTATTTATATTGGTAATTACTTCTTCGGTAACTATATCCGAACATATTTGAATGATTTCCTTCTAAATGTCTAGGCTGAAGTAAGTATAATTTCTACGGCTGTTTATAATATGCTATCTTATATTTATAATATCAGTTCATCATCTCCAGACTTTGTTCTAAATCTTAAAAATGCTCTTAGCTTACAGTCTTTTTTTATTGGTTTCTCTAATGTTAGAGGACCACTAAGATGATCATCTGTATGATGATGACCTGGAATTACCCTTATCGAGTATTTCTCTGTACATAAAAACAGTTAAAAGTGCGTTTTAAGAATAACTTACATTTTTAGTGGTAGATATGAGTAAGGAACATTGTATCTCAATGACGGATATAACTAGGGATTGCTATAACTGTAATTGAATAAATTTATATTTTTACAACTAAAAATGTATGTAGGTTTAATGTAATGGAAGATTAAAAAAAAGAAAAAACATTGTCAATTTTTATTATTATTAGAGATAACTTTGCAAAGTCTTTTTTAACTTTCGGGGGGGGGTTTCAGCTCCCTCCCTGGCTATGTACCTATGTAGGAGAGGTGGCCCGTCTCCCCTCTTGGTCAGCCAAAAGGAACTGGGCCGAAGGCTCACCATTTAAAATGGTGTTATTCCAACCAAAGTCCAACCTCCAGGTTGAAAACCAGCCCGGCATGTCTATGCGTAGTTGGAGCTTTCTGTGGCCGATGGTTCGATAAGCAGGCTTTCTAAATACATAACTTTCAAACTACTAATCCTTATGCTGGAATCCCCCTATGGAACTTGGGAAGAAGGTTTTCATGGTCTTCCGAGAGCCACCAGTGACCAGTGGTGTAGTCGTAAAAAAAGCAGAGTGTAAATGCTCTAAGCAGAGGGTATACACTCAAGGCAGAGGGTATATCCTAGAGTGTATATACTATAGCTTTCTTGAGAAACAGAGGGTATATGGTGTTCCTTAAAAAAATCCAGAAGGTATATGGCGGGGATGAAAGATGTTGGACCTCTAGGGATGAAAGAGTTCCTCCTAAAGGAGGAATGCCACCTTTTTGAATACAATTTTGGGCATTCTCTGGATTGATGCAAAAATGCAAAGAAAATTTTGAAAGCATAGAGGGGATCTGGTAAATTTATTCTTCAGACATTTTTTTCTATTTAAACTCGTAGAAGTTCTGAACTGCTGTGTGGAAGAGCTATTATATCAAAGGTTAGCTTATGCTATAACTGTCTGAAAATTTATGTAAATGAAGTTGTTGATTGAGGCGTCATTCCCGAGTGAAGTTTTCTTAGACTTTAAAAGAGAATGGAAGTTTACATAAGGTTCTTTTTTAAATAGAATATTTTATCCCATTTATACATCTTTTGGGGGCGATTTTGGTGATGTATTTCTGGAGCAACGTTTGTTTTGATGTGAATATATTTAGCATGGAGAATTTCTTTTCCCTTAGAAAAAAGAGAGAAAATCTTAAGCAACCAAACAACCTGGAATATATGTTTTAAAAAAAATTAATCACTGCACTTCACATAAATTCATGAGGTATATATTTGGATTTACACTTTTAGCAATCTGCCTTCCATTCTCTTTTTTTTGATTCAATGAACCTATATATATATTTTTTGTTAGAAAATTCTTTAAAAAATAATAAACTAAGTTACAAAAATAAAATAACAATCATACATACAATTAAATTTCATTTTATTATATAAATTCCTGTTAAAATATATTTAAATTACAAAAATGTGCTTCTGCTGAATAAATGGAAAAAAATTCCACCTTTTTTTCTATTTCCTGCTTTCATACCTGATACTCCCGTATACCCTCCACTACATCCTTGCTAGTGACGTCTATGGTTTCCACATATGGAAAACATTGCATGGCAAGTGCGGAATAGAAATCTATACGCACAGCTTGTTATACAATTAAAATATTTATAATCAACAATCTATTATTATTCAAGAGCAAATAATAAATGGTATTTTGACAAATATTTCTTTATAAAATAAAGTAAATTAATTTGAAAAAAATCTTAAGAGCATTTAGATAAAGAAAAATCATAATTTATAATAAGTATATGGATGAATATATATGTTTTTGGTATCATTTCATTTGTAAAAGTTTAAGGTTTGTAAATATTGAATGTATTTCGTAATATGGCAATTAATTAAGAATTTTGTAATATTTTATATGCAAATTAAC
Source organism: Maratus speciosus (assembly GCA_963932465.1). Lineage (NCBI taxonomy): Eukaryota > Metazoa > Arthropoda > Arachnida > Araneae > Salticidae > Maratus > Maratus speciosus. The sequence continues at coordinate 336,938,890 of OZ010787.1, read as the reverse complement.
AGTGTGATAAAAACTCACATATACTTCAGATGAAAATAAGGCAATAAAACTTAAAGAAGGGCACATGGATGCCATAAAAGACATGTGAATAATAAAGCCAGTCACAAATATTTATGATGCTCTTAGCACTGACTTAGCACAATGTATACTATTGGTATCATCGTGTGTGGCAAAAAGGGTCCGAAGCTCACACGTGACGTCAGATCCCTGTAAACGAAGAGAAAAAATTAGCTATGCGTTGGAAAACTATGGAGACGCCCAGAAGAGGGGATGAAAAGCGAACCACGGCCAAGCGATCAGGCACACCAGTAAGAGAGAAGCACCAATCGACGAATAAAAAAAAATCATATTGTACTAATGAAATACGCCCATTTTTTGTGGAGGAAGATTTTGAAAAAAAAAAAGAGACACTTGGATTTTGTCTCTCTCCTGAAGGAAGCTCTGGGATGAGTCTTGCGACCAAAAAGGCTAGGTTGATAAGCAGACGTTTGCGTAATCCTGCATCACCCTGTATCGGATATGGAAAGAAGTCTAATCTCGGAGGGCGCCAACATTTCTAATGGCCATTGATGGATGGAACTCTGCAAAAACTCTTCATCACCCTGAATTGATTATGGACAGAAGTCTGACCTAGGAGTGTGACACCATTTTCTGATTACCATTAGCGGATGAGATGGGATGCCACACCAAAAAGTTCCAGTTATCAATGTGATTGTGTAACGAGCTCAGCCAAAAGAGACTATATGAACTTTAATGTGCTCGGTTAAAAGTGACATTCAAAATTTGAAAGGTGCGGACCAAATCTACCTAGTGATAAGAACTATGTGCTCTACAGGAAGTGCTTTCGTCCCTTTCGTCTGAGGTATATGGTGAGAAAAAAAATTTTCATTACTTTAATATATGGCCATTATTTTATTGTATATTTATATTGTGTGCGTAGGAATTTCTGTGTTTAATATTTTACAGGCAAAATTTTAATGCAGATGTGAGTATTTATCATTATTATGGACTAATCATGATATTAAAATGTTATTGTTGGAAATTCATCAATAACTTGGCTAAGAAGCCCATCTATTTGTGCTGTGAGAACTTCAACCAAGGTTTTGAATCCAAAATTTCACAAAGATATGACTCATAATTATAATTTTACAAAGATATGACTCATAATTATCTTGTTATGAGATCTCATGAAACTGAGTATGCTGTCAAATTAATATGCAGTTAAGAATAATTATGTTTGATATATGAAATTTGTGTGCTTGAAAATAATAAAAATTGATTATATATGTGCATTTCCTATCTTTTCTTTGAATCATTATTCTTATTCTTTCTTTTCAGATGTTTATTAAATTTATGAGTTTTAAGAGTTTAATTTTAGAAAATATTAAATTGAATAATTATCTATGCAACCCACTGAATCCTGAATATAAATTTTAACGTTAAATAAGTCGATTCCGATTATTGACGTATATTTTTATTCAAAATTTAATCTGCTCCTATTTTATTAATTAATATTACCCTCTTTTGATCTTTCACAATGCGGATCGGTAATATTTCTATTAATTGTACTAACCACTTTATTGTCACATGACCAAGTGTGTTGGTAATGGATCGTCACAACAGCAAGGGAATGCCTTGGTGTCTGGAACCCAGTGTCCCAAAGTTAGTAAGTTCCAAGGTCGGGGGTTGAGTAGTCCAGCTGTACAATTTCAAAATACCAATGCAGAGGGTCGTCTGGAGGCCCGAACGCAATGTCTTCATTAAGCCTGCTGTCTAAGCAAGGGACTGTCTATGGTCTTATGGAGAAAGTTACCATGACTCTTCAGGGCTCACAAGTGTTGCCTACATAATCATATGTGTTGCTGACGTAAAATGTCTTCCCTGTCATAGGGTTTGATCTTGTTGTGGCTCCGGTAAATTAAAAGTCTCCCACGGTCATGGACTCAAGCCCAGCTTCCCTGTGGACGTCTGCTTTACTCAGGGCTCTTGAGGTGAACCCTGATCTGTGCAGTAAGACCTTTTTAGAGCTTTGAGTTTTATTGTTCATAGCAGCCAAACCTCACATGATGCATTGGGGCTCAGGCTGAGTGATGTGCGCTGGGCATTGCTCATGACTTGGTCGACAGCGGTCATCATGGTGGCATCACGTGGGCTTTGGACTGACCTGTCTGGCATTCTGTCACTTATAGGCCCCTCAGGTCATTTGTCGACGGATGAAGACTGGCCAAAAGGCTAGATTAGTTATACCTAAATGTCAAATTTGACACTTTTTCTAGAATTGCTCATGTATCGGTATCTTCCTTTGCATTCAGAATGTTAATTAAATCTTAATAAAGCCAAAATTAATTTATTTTCAGGAGATTTAGAACTCCTATGCATTCTATAAATTTATTGAAGATTAGTTTTGTTTTTTTCTCTTGACTATTCATCATTTTTTATAAAATAGGATATGCTACTGGGCTATTCCATGTGACTCGCATTACCATTTGACACATTTTCCCAAAAGTAAATTCTATATACATGAAAGAAATATCACACTTGGTTTTTAAAAAGTTCTTCATAGATATCTGGCGCTCAGTAAGAAACTAAGGATATCAATCTAATAAATTTTTAAATGAACAGGTGGTATGCAGACCCTAATTTGGTACTGTGACTCACATTACAAAAAAAAAAAAAAATGGAAGTCAAGTTTTATGGTTTAATGAAGACCTAGAATCTCTCCTCATTTATCACAGCACAGTAAAAAAGAAGTATTTCATAGAGTAAAACCCACTTTCAACTTATGATGTACACAAAAATAACGTTGTTTTAATAGTAATTAATTATATCAATCAATATTTTGAGTGTGACTCATATTACATGGTATTGTGACTCACATTACATTTTCCTCTTTAGCCATTAATGTAAATGACATATGAAATTAAAAACATGTAATTTTGTAGAATTTAATGAAACATTACTCAATTTAATGCACAGGTAAGTCTGATTACATATTTTAATAAATTAAAATATTTAATTAAAATTAATAATTAAAAATGCATAAATAAAAAGAATAAAAATTACACATCACACATTTTAGAATAAACAGTTTTCGTTTTATTGTTAGAATTATGATACAAATAAAAAAAAAAAACCTTGAATTTACAGGAATTAGAGGCTTTAATTTTCGAATCAACTTTGATCGAGGATAAAATATTTTATCTTCATTTTCAGGCCATTTCCAGTGTTTCCCTTTAGGTAAAACTTAGTATAAACTTCTTTTATGAAGTAGACAAGATGTTGAGCTTGCTCTTGAAGTTTTTTTCTGTTTTCCCATATTATAACGGCATCTTTCCTACCAAGAGCTTGTCTGCTAATATCATCTCTTGCATAAAATTGAAGAATTTTATTTAAAGTATCTTGGCGTAAGGGATTTCCTTGTGATGAATTCTGTAGACACTGAAAACTTCTATCCAAATTCATATTGCATTCACTGCTAAATAACTTACTCACAACTACTTCCCTATGATGAGAAGAATTGGACAAATATATCTTTGCTTTGGTCACTGCCTTTCCTAGTATACTCTATTTTTGTATATTTGTTGAAGTGATTCCATATTTTTTTACCTTGATTGCTTTTCTCTTTTAAGAAGTCGAAATCTAGCCACCCTTTTTCTTGAGAGTTTCCTTTCTTCATTTTTCAGCTCATTCCAACTGCTTGCAGCAACTTTTTTGCTTTTTCTGCTTTCTTCTTACTATATTCCTTCATTTGCAGACAGTGTTTCTGTTTATCTTCATTGTACTTCCCATCTTTCTTCAATTTTTCCTTACACTTTTTCTGCCGTTCTGCTGCTGTTGTTGGTGTCATAATTAAAAATTTTCCTATAAAAAAATGCAAAAAACAGAATTACAAGTGGAATTACAACTATCTATAAGAATTTACAATAAAATTACACTATTTAATTAATTCAATTATAGTAATTAGCAATATATGAGTGTATATATATAGAAAAAAACACAGTTAGCCCACAAAATAATATTATAATACATGTAAATACTATTAAGAAATCTTATCATGCAACAGTAGCCTGTGACTCACATTACAAAATAAAATGTCTATTTCAAAATAAAATATTTTAGAAATATAAAATTACTCTATCAATTCTTTTTAGTAATATAAATAAATAGGAGAAACTGTATTTTTTTTTTTTTTTTTTTTTTTAAGCAATAAAATGTTATAAATATGTAAAAAAATGAACTTTTTGTGACCCATATTACATATAATTTATTGATTATATTAAAGTTGACCTCTCGCATTTATTTTAATTTCAAATTTTAAAATAATACTTTTACATTTGTCTTATAGGATAAATCTTTCACAAAAATATAGTTATCTAACAGAAATGTGCTAAATCCCAGAAAAATACATACCTTTAATATTGATTTAAAGCTGAGAACAATTTGCCATGACATGTGCTCTTAGAACAAGGCTTCACATGGAAAGAAAATAATTAATCAGATGTTGGCAGATTCTAATTTATAAACATCAATCAATATACAACGTTTACAAAATAAAGTTCAGTTGTTTTGTTTATTTTTATTTTTTACACTATAGTTTCCATGTTATGTGGAATTGCCCTACTGTTAATTTTCACTGGTGTTCATCATTTGCATAGCAGCTTAGATCTATTGAAAACTTTTTAATTTTTGCTTATTGCAGATTTTTTTGAAAATGCCTTCTAAAAATATTCATGAAATTCTGTTTAAGATTTTCTTTTAAATATACAATATTGAATAAAATATACATATTTTTAGTTCAATTGTAATACACAATGATGAAAAAACATAAAACCCTGGCAATATCTTCATAATCTTTTAAAAAATTTGGAGGGTTTGCCATTCTTTAGCAAAATTTCACTCCAGACAGTGTGCACTAATTCAGCTAAATATATTTCAATTTCCTTTGTAAAAAATACTACTATTACATTTACCTTGCACTGAACTAAGAATTTTACAGTATCTTCAAAATTAACTGAAATATTTCAAAATATGTAAAAAAAAATAAATCTTTTATTATAAAGTACCATTTTTTTTATATTTGAGTACTTATAAAATAATTACATTATCACATAGAGCTTAGATTCTAGTTTAGAACATAGTGAGTAATATGGAGCATTCTGACAAAATTTCAGTGAAATAGGTTTAACGTTTTGAACGTAATGAAGTTTTTCAAACATGGAAATAATAGAGAAATTGCTTTTCAAGGAATTGCATGTAAAGATTTCATTTATATATTTCAGATACATCTATCTAGAAGTGCCAATTAAGATTTATTAGTGGGGGGGGGGGGGGGGGGTTGTAAAAAAGTATAAGAAAATCATGCATAGAAACATTGTTTACATTTATCCTGTACTTCCTACACCCACTTCCAATATTTGACTCATTATTTCCTGTTTATTAAATTGGCCATAACTCATCTTCTAGTGATCGTAGGAATAAAATTAAAACAGATTTGGAATTGTAAAAGATTGCTCTTTCAAATAAAATAAGAATTTAGAAAAATAAAAATCTGTCATGAAAACAGCTGTTTTTAATATAGGCCTTAAGAGATTCCTCTTTTTATTTTAATGGATATATTAGTCTTGCATTATTTCTACATTATTTGCACACTGCATAAATAACATGCTTGCTTGTATTTATTTTATAAAAATCCTTTTTCAAAAATCATTGATGCAAAAAATGCCTTTTGAACTTCTTGAAAATTACTGAAAAAAAAAATTTAGAGTTGTCATCAGTTTTAACCGAGTAAAATTTTCACTGAGAATATAGAAAAAAGGACATTATTTCCAGTCAAATAGCTATGATGGTGAGTCAAATATAAACCAGACATTCTTTATATACATTGATCATGGAAAAATACAAGTAAAACCTTTAACTTTTCTCAACATAACTTCCTGCACACTCTATATATCTTCAAAGAAACTTTGAGATTGAGTCTTAAACCAATTGTGCATATGTTCCTCAACTTCTGTGTTGTTTTCAAATCACTCCCCTCCCAGTACTTCTTTCAAGGATGCAAACAAAATATAATCACAGGGTGAATGTTCATGGTTTCCCAATGCATTTCCTCCAGTTTATCCCATGTCAAAACTGCACAAACCCCTCTGAAGCCTGGATGTTCTGTGATGGTGGCATAAGCACTCTCATGATTGAACTTGCTGGCCAAATCAAACTCTTGAGTCTGAGACAGTATAGCGTTACCAAACTGTGCCAACTAAGTCAACATTTCTTTTGTTTTAAAGTCTTTCTTCTTTAAAAACTGTATTATAATCTGTTGCACAGTGGACAAAGTAACCTCTTGCTCACTCATGTCTGTACTGAGGAAGGAGCAGAAAGAAACAACATCAATTTTCACATCATTAACCCATCAATTTTCCATGCTCTACTCTGTCACACTGCTAGGGATTCTCTGAGAAGGCAAGGAGCAAATGTCCTATTTATATCTGACTCGCCCTTATATTTTTGTGTTTTATGCAACAATTTGGTGATTAAAATGCTTGGTGTGTTCTCTTTTTTGGAGGGGTGGGGGGTGGGGGGCAGGGGGCACTCACCGACTGTACTTTAATTTTTAGTCACAAAACCTGTTTTATGCTTATCACAGTTGTATAATTTTTATCATCTGCCATTATCCTAGATGCCACATGAATCCACAGTTGAACATGAAAAGTCTTTGTCTAATGGAGAGGTAGAAGAAGTAGAAGAAGATCCAATACTTGAACCATTGAGGAGGCGTTCTAGACTAGAAAACAGTGAAAGTTCTGTCCCTCACTTATTTGCTGTTACTCCAAATGTAGTTACTCATCATCATGATACAGATGATGATGAAGAAGATAGTGATAAATCTGCAGAAAATTAAGAATTTGAAAACATTTTAGGGTTGCATTTAAAGTAAATTAAGTTTGTTACTATAATAGTTATGGTGTTAAAATATTTTAAACTCAAAACTTTTCAGATATGATTGTCAGTCTTGAAAATCCAAAAATTGAATTCTATAAACAAAATCTTAAGGCTCTGCTGCACTGAAACTCTCTGATCGTGAAATCCCATGTTAGCCTATGGGAAAACTTTCAAGCGCAATGACTCATTACATAATATAATTATTAAAATTCTGTCTTCAGCATCAGAAAGTAGACGTCAGATGCCGATGATATGCATTTTAAAAAATTATTTCCGTAAATTTTAAGTGCATAAAAAATCACTCTAAACTTTGAAATTTCCATTTGGTTAGAATTTATCATCTTCTTAAAAATACTTAAAAATTACGTAGACAATTTTTAAAAACGCACTTCATTGGCATATGACATCTACTTTCTGATGGTGAAGACGGAATTTTAGGTAATGAGTCATTGCGCTTGAAATTTTTTCCATAGGCTAACATGGGATTTCGCAATCGGGGAGTTTCAGTGCAGTTGAGCCTTAACAAGCAAGAATTCAAATGAACAAGACTGAGTTTTGATGCTGTCACAGGTTCAGCTTTTATTTTTATGAATAACATTCAAAAAGTAATTGATCAGAATTTTGAATTTCTTGTTTCTTTTAGGGACAGGTTAAATAATTTCCTATTTAGTGCATTACATATCCTGTAAATACAACATTTTGCATTTAGCAGCTTATAAGATATAATTTGTGCAGTTTTGTCTTTTTGTGTTATCTGGTTTTAAACTTTTTGACCTCTTTGTTTGTGATTTATGAAGTTATTTGCTTGTAGAATTGATAAATAAAATGCTGAATCTCGATGATTGATTTTATTGGCTACAGTGGAACTTCAATTAGCAATAGAATAAGTATATTTCAATTTTCTAAAATTGTGAATTAATTTCAAAATTATTGCCTAAAATTATAATTTTAATAACAATAATTATCATATTTACAAACATTCATCTCACACTGTTCTTTAAAAGGTTTTGTAAAAGAATCTTAAAAATAATTTTATCTTGCCCTAATAGTTAAATTTTCTATATATTTAAGCATTCATTCAATTTAAATTAATCTAAATAATGTAATAGGGAGAATTCTCAATGAAATCAAGTGCACCATGTGAATTGAGATCTTTTAGCCACATTGATTATCATGTACCTGGTACCATGGAGGATTTCACATAGGAATTTCATAAAGGAATTTTTGTTTTACCATGTCATTCATAATCCATTAATTGAGGTTCCTCTGTATATTCCTGCTTATTAAATGAGTTTTTTTTTTACTCATTTATATATTGTTCATTTTTATTATTTTTAATTTAATTATCTTTATTTTTTAAGTATATGTCATTGTTTGCTATAGTTACCACTTTAATGTAACTGGTTATTAAGTGAGAATAATTTCGTGTTTTATTATTTTCTGTTACTTTTGATAAAATTTTAAATACCCTAATTTCCTGCCTATAATCCGCAGATTATACGTTAAAAAACTTTATTTTTCTTGTAATGCAGATTATACGCCACCATGGATTATCTGCAAGTTTTTTTCTTATGCGATACCTTCCTAAATGTCAATAAATATAATTTCTTAAGCAAATTTACAAATATCTTTCTTAAGAATCAACAGATGGCACTACCTGGTTCATATTCACCAGGTGATGAGAATAATCCCGTTCGGATTTTGATTCTTCTGATTTTGATGGATTTAATTAAGTTATTTTATTATTAAGAGTATCCGATTTCTTATGTCTATATAATAATTATTAAGTATTGTTTATATTTTTGCCGTACAAGTTTGTGATGAAACGTAATGGGTAAGTTTCTATTTTCATTATTATAATTTTTGAATAAATATTAAAAACAGTGCAGCTTATTAAATCTGCATTAATTTTCAAATGAAGTCCTTTGATTAAATTAAAACATCTTTTCATTTCACATGTTTACTTATTTTTTATCAGGAAATATAATGATAGTGTATTCTGGGATAATGCTTGCTTGATTTTCAATATTTTTCTCATAGTTCGGTAGATGGTGCCATCATTGAAGTTGTTAAAAGCATATAGACTCATTAAGACCGAATCATATTAAAATAAAAATAAGACAAAAAAAAACTAGTTTAAGGAATTTATATTTCATTTAAATAAATTATTAAGTATTGTTTATATTTTTGCCATACAAGTTTGTGATGTAACGTAATGGGTAAATTTCTATTTTCATTATTATAATTTTTGAATAAACATTAAAAACAATGCAACTTGTTAAATCAGTGTTAATTTTTAAATGAAGACATTTGATTAAATTAAAACATCTTCTCCTTTCATATGTTTTTATTTATTTTTTATCAGGAAATATAATATTAGTGTATTCTGGAATAATGCTTGCTTCATTTTCAATATTTTTCTCGTTGTTCGGTAGATCGCGCCACCACTGCAGATGTTAAATAGTTTAAGGAATTTAGATTTCATTTAAACATATGTAATTAATTTTATGTAATTAACTTATTTAATTATAATTTTTATACTAAGAAGTAATGTAATCCTTCCAAATTTATTCTTACTTGTGTGTACTTAATAGAATTGCAAATATCATTGTACTGAGTTTTCTATTATTTATTTTTTATCAAGTGATATATTGAATACAAACGTTAAAAGTGAAAATATTTTACACTAGATTCAATATTATTTCCCTTGTGACTCAATGTTAGTCCTGCGGATCTTCTGAATTTTTTTTAAGTGAAAATTTCACCTGCGGATTATATGATGTTTTTTCTTCAAAATATCATGGAATTGACACCTGCGGATTATATGCTGCCGCGGATTATAGGCAGGAAATTAGGGTATTTTTCCTCTTTCAAAAGTAAGGAGTTTTCTGAAAAGAAAAGAAGAAAGGTGATTTGTTAAAAGAAAAGTAAAATTAAAGTATAATGTTATTTTAAAACTTTGCTTTTTGATAACTTAGTAAAAAATTGTTTATTATATTTTATTTTTAAAACTCAAGTCAAAATAATTTTAAAAAATATTTATTTTGAAACATCAGAAAAGGATCTTTCATTCATAAATAAATATTGCAATAGCATGTAAAGCTTTACATGATAAAGTGTGTAAATGTGAAAGATTTATTGTAGTTAATTTTTATTTTCTTGCCTAAACTGTAAATTTAAGAAACTGATATTATAGGGTCTTTTATAAATTTTCAAAATTTCGCCCATACTTAATTTTTCTATATATTTAAAGTTTTCATGCACTTTAGATTATATTTTTTTCTTCTATTTCTTTTCTTTATTTATTTTTTGCTATTAATAAACTAAATACATTTCTCTGATGCAGTCTTAAGATATATATTTTTTAATTTTTTTAATATTTTATATATATATATATCAGCTTCTCATACTGTATTTTTGTTTAAACTTGTTTAGTAAATATATGTAGCTCTTACCTAGTCATTCCATTTTAATACCCACACTGTCCTCTCCAGGTTAATTATATAAAAAACAAAAAATCCTTAAAGGATTCTTTTCCCTTTTACATTAGATTGGCAGTGTTTTATATATACTTTTATTTCTGTTAAAATAAATTGAATAGAACTTACTAGTATAAATGTTATTGCTTTAATTTCTAGTCTTGAAACATTTTATGAACTGTTTTTATATTTGAATTTTAACTTATAGTATGGCAGGTGAAAATGTTAAACATAATAGGGGACATGCAGTATCAGAGATCACATTTATTTATGAATCAAATGAAGCTGCCTTATTTAAATATTAGTATAAAATGCATACTTTGACCATTCAACTTATAACAGAAAATAAAATGCTTCAGTTTGAGAAATTTTTGCACACAAAACATTTCTAGGTATGGCATTTTCGTAATAAAAACATGCAATTAAACACTCTTCAAAATAAGCCAAAAAACAGGTGTTTCTTTTCAAATAATAATCATTTTCCATTAAATTAAAGTAAAATGAAAGTTTTTAAATGCAATAATGCATAAATTACACAAACAGAATAATAATCATTTTCCATTAAATTAAAGTAAAATGAAAGTTTTTAAATGCAATAATGCATAAATTACACAAACAGAAAAAATGACAGTACTTCACTAGTGAGAAAAATCATGCACTTTCTTCAAAGAAGCCAATTTACCATGTTCTTGTACACAATTTGTACATAATTTCTGCATAGAGTGCAATCATACTGGGGTTTTACAGTATATTCAGTAGCTTTCCAGATTATTAGGCCTAAGGAAGAAAAGCCAAATTTCACTGATTTAAAGCTAAAAATGTAGGAGGTATACATTCAAAAACACTTTCCATTTTCTGGAGCAATTATTCCACAGTTTCACATTAAAAGAAACACACTGCATTATTATTAACTTATTTTTTATTAAATGTACAGATGCGAAACATTGTTAGAGAGGTGGGGGGGGGAGATCTTAATATTTTGTATTGCCTCCTTTGGTGGTAGTGATGGATTATAAGAAATTTAGTATTTTGCAGAAATTTCTAAATTTTTATCAATGGGCTTAATAATTTGGTAAAGTACTGTACATAAATATGCCATTTTTCTGTGAAGGGCACAAACAGCAAATTTCCCGCGTTCATTTTCTTTCTTGGCTTTTTACTGTCATCTGTGGTTTCAGCTTCATTTCCTAAAATCTACTTCATTGTCATTCGCAATTCACAAATTATTCTTGGATTTCTAACCTCTCCTTCTAAAATCAATTAACATTTCATTTATACCAACACAGGTGCCTAAAGTATCAGGTTTCTGACAATTCAAATTAAATGTTGTATCATTTCTGATATAAGGACAGCAGGATCAGAATATTTACAAACCTCTCTGTCACAGGTTAATTTAAATCATAAATTTAAAAGTAAAGATTAAAATCTTACCACTTCCATCCGTATCATAAAAGCATCCTCTTAGTTAGACTTAAACTGGTATATATGCATATATAAACAGAGATCTTATTTCTGAAATGTTTGTGTTTGTATCAGTGAAATTGTATCTTTTTTATTTCTATTTTAATGATTTCTAATACTTCATCTGTAAAGAGAAGTTTCCAAACACTTTTAAATTTACAGTTTTATCTACTTTTTCATAAATTTGTAATTGTGAAAGATGAACTATATTATGCACAGGAATTCTGACATTTCATTGAAGCTCAATAAATGGTCATTTGAAATTATTTTTACCATAATAATACTTTGTAGATGAAGTGACTTCAGATTCTGAATCTGAAATTCTGCTTAACTTCAGAAAGTTCTGAGTTAGTAAAATGTGATCTCCCATATGTAAAATTCTCCTGATCATCATCGTTGTTAAAATCACTTTCAACTACATCCAAAACTCTTAGAACTCTTCTGCATAATGAGGATTAGAATGCTGTATTTTTCATGGACCGAGTTTGTATCATATCTACATTAGCCCAAAATATTATACAATGAGGTGCAGTCTTTCAAATTGTACTCAAGAAATCACATCATATATTTCAAACTGAAGCAGATAAAAAATCTTTCGGCCATTCAGAGAGAATTATCGAGGTCACAACAGCAGAACCTAGCAAGAGAATCCATTTAATTGAGCTAAAAATGGGATAGCAGTGACAGTGGAAACATCTTCTTTGGTCTGCACCTCCCCTGTTATGTATTAATTTAACTCAAATATCATTTTCAAGATAAATTCAATTTGAATTTAACACATTGTTACATGACTTTTTCATAATTGTCATCATATATTTTTACTTATTCAAACATATTTTTTTTTTACTATTATAATAATATCTGATTTACTGAAAAGTAAAAAATTGTTTTTGTTACTTTCTGAAGCAATTGTGTTATCATTTTGAACATTTTGTTACTTAATATTAAATTCTCAGAAAAGTAATATATAGTATTAAACATATATTAATATGCAATACCATGTAAAGCTTTACTCTCTGAAGCTTTTAAATGTATGCCTAATTTCCTGCACTTAAAATTGGTGTAGGAAACCAATTATTATTTAAAGCCATGATAATGAAAATATCCTAAAATATTACTCATAATTTATTTTATTTAGAAACTGGAAGATAATGCAGTATTGTTTATTCTGTTCAGGTTTTTTAAATATATATATATTAGTAAACATGTATATGTATGGGAAAATTTTTTTCTTAAAAAGTATTCATATTGTAAGATTTTCATATACAGGGCGATTCCTTAATTCAGTCTGCCTTAAAAGACTGGTGAAACAAATTAGGTATAGTAAAGCAGATATGCACTTAACAGTGAAATACCTCGCTGTGCCCTTTAGTAGAAAATTCTGGAGTTAATGTTCCTATCTCAAAAACGATAAGTGATATGGGGGGGGGGGGATATATTACATATTTATAGAGCATCCACAATTTAGTATGAAATGATGTCTTACATGTAAAATAACTTTATAGAAGACCTGAAATATAAGATCTTTACATTCAATCATCAGCTTAAATACTTTGCTAATTGCATGCAGTAGTGTGGCCTTACAAGTCAGATGCTCATTTACTAATAAAACTAAGACATGTAAGCATGATACAATTTATTTTAATAAGAAAACCAAATTTAGCATGTTCAATGTTTCTACCATTGGGATGCATGCAGAATATATGGGGCATTCTCACAATCTTTTGACTTTATGTCCCTGAATAATAATTTTTATTTTAGTACATTTTTTTGTATTTTTTTATTTCATATACTGGAAAACATCCCATTGCAGGATTGCATAACAATATTAATGAGATAAGTAAGTTTTGGATGATGTCGGGTGTCCAAATACCAGGAAAACTCCTGTACTGTCCTGTGTCCCTGATGCTGATTTTTAAGTTTGGAGCTGTTTGTATAAAATTGTTTCAATAAAAGTAATTTGATGTACTTTTTTCCCGAAACTGGGACAATTGTTTTATATAAATATGTTGCAAAAAATTAACCTGCACACATTTTTATGGTTATTTTTTTTTTTTAACTCTGTCCCTGGGTTTTTCATCCTTACCATCCCTCTTGCTAAACTTATACAGAAAATCACTTCAGATGTTGCCACAGAATTTTTTTTAAGTTTTTTCTCATGAAGAAGTATGCTAGAGAAAGAATGTCTAAAATTCTTTGACAGGAAATTTACTGCAGAATTTAAATCAGCATTTAAATATCAATTTCAAGATCATGGCTTTATTGGTGGTCTTACCGTCCCCAAGGTTTATTCCTGTACTTTTCGAGGTAAATTAAATTTTTTTAAAAATTTAATCCAATGTTAACAACTGTTTCTAAAAATCAATGAACATTGTGGCTATCACTTAGTCTTAACATGATTTTCTTAAAAATAGGTGGTAATTTTCCTTACCGTTCCATCCTTACCGTCTCCGTTTTTTCCTATACCATCCCTTCTTTAACACTCCTTTAAGACAATGTTATACAAAAATTCTGTATTAAAAGTACTACATTTTTATTTCTTATTTTAATGTCCTGTGGGTACTATGCAAATTCATTATAAGTAAAAATTTAGAAGAAAATAAAAAGTTATAGTGGTAAAATGGTAAGGAAAATTAAACTCGCAAGTTTAACTTAAACCTCAGTTAAATAAAAAAAATTTCGCTGCTGACCATTTTTTCCTTATTTTGAATCATTAAGGCATTCGTCTATCAGATTAAAATGTTATTTTGGCAAGTTTAATTTCACCAAATTTTTATTCCCGAAAGTCAAAAGATTGTGAGAATGCCCCATATGCTGGCGAGGGTGGACACAGTGACCATACTAAATTTGATTTTCTTATTGAAATAAACTGTGCCTTGCTTATGCTTGTTAGTTTTATTAGTAAATGTTCATGCACCTTATAATAACATACTTCTGGAGCAATTTGTGATTTATTAAAGCTGGTGTTTGGATATAAAAAAAATTACATTTCAGGGCTTCTAATAAAGTTATTTTTATATGTAAGACATCATTTCATACTGAATTAAGGAGACCCTACAACTTTGTAATTGACTGTTTTCCTGTATCTCCTACAGTTTTCAAAATAGGAACACTAACTCCACAATTTGCCCCCAGGGGAGCATTGCAGGGTACTTCATAGTGAAGCGCATGCATATTTTACTATACCTTCAAATACCACATATGTAGCTATAGTTAACTCAGTTCACCAGTTATTTGAGACACAATTAAGGAATCATTCTGTATTTTCAACTTTTCATTCATAATTCATTAATAAACAAGTTTTCATGCACTTTGGATCTCTGTCTCTTTCTTTCCTCCCCCCCCCCCCTTTTAGATTGATTTTTGTTTTGTTAAAATAATTATTATATTCTTTAACCCTTTATCCACTGATGATACTTTTAAAGAAAATTTAATATAAAATTTATTTAATACGTCTAATATTAAAAGTTGATTTTACTTTTCATGCAAAATACTTTGCCTGGTCACATTTAGAAAGCACAGTGAAACAGTCAACGCTAAATATTTTGTAAAGTGGAGATTTTCTCAACCATTTACATAAGTGTGGCTTTTCTCTTATTAAGAAATGTTATATGAAAAATTTGTAACTACAAAAACCTTTCCATTTAGGATCAGAATACATTTATTTGCATTGTTTATATAAAGAATTATGAGATGTCCTCAACAGCATATTTTGTTAATTAATATCATTATTCTTGTAATTATAATTTGCGTAAAGTCCTGACATGATGGTTAAAAATGCGGGGCATTTTCGGATTCAGTGTTAAAAAATACATAAAAATCAATTATCAAATGTTAAAAAACACAAACAGCTTATCTATTTTATAGTATCAGATTTTCGCTATTTTTTTGCTTTTTATCTTTGAAACGTACAATTTTCAAAAATTCCTGACGTGATGGTTAAAAATGAAGATCATTTTAAGCTTTAACACTAAAAAATACATAAAAATCAACTATCAAACGTTAAACACAACCACTGCAGGCTTGTGTTATCTGTCAACACTATAAAGATTCGAAAATAAACTACAGTCAAGATATAAAAAAAAATCATGTCTTTAATATTTTATTTCATTAGTATGTTGAAAAAATAAGTGCAATTTTTAATAAATCTCTAAAGTTCATTCGAGTTTTTTCAAATGGGACTCTTTTAAAGCCGAATGTTAACACAGTCGAAATAAAATAACTACAATAGCCTGATAATCAGACTTGTTTAGTCCAATTTTTTAAAAAAGGCAATGAAAGTTATTTAAAGTGTCAACAAACTTATCTGTTCCGACATAAGCTATTCAGAAGAATTTTTTGGTGATAAAACATTCGAAAACATATGTAAAAAATGCCAAACATTAGTTTGGTTGACACTAAATTCGTCACTGAAGAATTATCTAAATAAGATTATCATTTTATTTTGAATGAAAAATACTTTAATTATATTAAATTGAATTACTTGAATTCACAATAAATCTTAATAAGACTGTTAACATTCTTGTCTATTCAATTAGTAATAATAATTTTTTTTAATCTAAACTGAGAACAATAAAAATCATGATCCAAATCCCCTTCTGAAATAGTTTCTGGCTAAAGCCTTGGATGACCAGGATAATAATAAAACTGGTGTAATTAGAAGCTGGCTCATTCTGTCTAAAATTTTGAAAGTTAATGTATATGTTTTTAAAAATATAACTTTATTCTGTATTCTCATATAAACAATTTTCTACTTGCCTAGTTTTTTCTGTAGATGCCAGGAAGATGATTCAAATTAAACGTAACCCTGAAAGCAAAAAACTTTGAAATTCTGCAAAAAAAAAAAAAAAGCTCTGAGAATAATTACAATGTGTGCTTACTAAAGAAATGAAAGTTCTTATAATAGGAACAAAAAATAAGGCCCTGCTATCATCTGTAGGGAAAGTATTGAGTGTAATGTAATCTGCCCAGACATTATTTTTTTCAGTTGCACACAACAATTTTTTTCCCCAAATTTGTTATATACCTGTAGGTTAGCCCAGAAAATGAAAAAGTTATTAAAATAATTTAAAATATTTTTGTATTTTTCCTGTTTTGGGAGAATGACTCATATATATATAAATAAATTTCTGACCCAATGGAATCTGTTAGTTTCGATTGCTAGACCTCCCATTTCGAAACTGAGATGTTACCCCTGCACTACTAATTCTTCATTACTCACAGCAATATTCATCATACTCTGCCACATTTTTTGTGATTTTCCCTATAGAATCCAGTATTGCCAGTTGGACTACTTTTTTTAATTCAAATTGCTTTATTTCTACCACTTTTTATAAATAAAAAAATTGCTTATTTAATGACAGATTAAGTATGGTGAATATTACTTTCAAAAAGAGGTAGCAATCAAGCAATCTGAATTTTTTTTTAAAGTAGCCCAACTTGCAATGCATAAAATTGGTTGCAAAGTGGATTAAATCAGTGGTGTAGTCCTAGGGATAAAAGTTAGGGGAAGGTGCACTCAAAGTTGTGAACATAGGGATCTTTCATCTGAGGTAAATTTGATTTTGAAGCTTCCTTTTCATTTTGCATTTTTCTTATAAAGTGATTTAAAAATTAACAGAAATTAAAACTTCGAGCAAAAGTTAAAAAATTTAATCTTTTATTTATGACTGAATTTTTTTAGAATAGAGTTTTAGATTGCTGTACTACTAATTCACTGAAAAAGGATTTGGTTAAAAACTTGTTTTATAATTCTGCAAATCTATCTCCAAATCTCAAAAATCTGCAAATCTTCTAATAAAACAAAAAAAAACAAAATAAAATTCCAATGCTTGCAGCTTTCCTAATTCCGAATTGGTATAACTACACTTTGAAGGGATAAAACTTTCCCAGTTTGACTATATTTGAGCTACTTATGTCAGATTCCTGATGAGTAAAATATATTTGTTCGATTTAAAACTAATTGGATTCTTGTAATTTATTTTCTGTCAAATGTGAACTACTTAGGTAATCTGTTTCAATGTGTGAGTGATAAGTGAAGATGGTAATGGGGAAATGATGGTTTTGGGCTTAAGGGAAATTCTTTGATGGGCAATCCCATAGTAGTTGTTGGTTTAGATTGAAATGAACTCATTTTAATGACCAATATCCACCTTCAGTTAATTGCCATTCAAGCAAAACATATTGAGGCTTCAAGAATAGAAAACCCTGCAACATCTCTAATTCTTAGAAATACGTTTTAGCAGAGAATGCTACATATAATTAACTTTTGCTTGTGACTGAGTAAAATGAGTCTGTCTGTAAAGAATTCCAATTCATAATGCAATTATCTAGAGAAACTGTTGGAGCTGTATCCAACTAACTGGTAATTGATGTGAAACTGAAAGTAAGTATCCTTTCTTTTCAGTTATTTTAAATTTGTTTTCTTACTGTCAATTTAAGAAAACTAAAATAGTATAAAAAAAGTCAATGCATAATTTATAAAATTGCTAATGTATTATGTTTCTTCCAGGAGTGATTCTGTTCTGAAAAACTGAGGAAGTCATTTACGAAAATTTTAAAAAATCGGTCATAAATCCGAAAATTTGGACATAAAATATATCGCAAATTTCGACAAATGACTGCCGGAAAAAATCAATTTCGTCAATTGTTCGAAAAAAAATTGCCAGTTTCGTTAAAAGCCCACGGGAAAAACACGAATTTCGCCAGGGGATCACGAAAAAAATGCGAATTTCATCAAAGAATCTAGGAAAAATCGCAAATTGCATAAAGAATCGCGAAAAAACGGCAAATTTCGTTAAAATAAACACAAATTTCGCCAAAAGATCGCGAAAAAAATGCAAATTTCATCAAAAGATCGCAAATTTCGTCGAAAGGGCGCGAAGAAAAGCACATAGCTTGTGCCGGTAGTGGGTTCCCCCTCCCCCCCTCTGTTGTAACCTTTCAAAAAATTTGCTGTGAATTTCAGAACTTTTTCTTTTACATAGAATCGCCCCTGGTTTCTTCTTTTAAACATTTAATTAGTTTGGAATGTTTGCATTAGAGATTAGTTTGGGCTCTTTTTAGGAGCCTGATACAGAAAGTACGCAGTAGAAAATGAACATTTTTTATTTGTTCCAAGACTTATTTCTTCATTTAATAAAAGCTCTTCTTGCATAGAAATATTAATCCTAAATACGAGGGTGTATCAACAAGTTTTTGCCTCCACATAGAAATAATTGAGTGAAATTTATGAAATTGCTACATTGTATTAGTCCTTTTCTATATAGTCACCATGCACAGTAACACATTTGTGCCACCGGTATTTCAAAGAGGAGGGTGGAGGATATGTTCCAGGAGGCGCAATAGTAGAGCCAAAGGGTGTCATTTTTCTAACTTTTGCCAACTCCCACATGCAACATATTGTTGGAAAGGCCTGTAACCACTTATTCATGCTATGCACATCCCGAGCCCCTCCCCCTAAATTTGCACCCCGGGGGCATAAATGATGTCTGCAAAATTTAGAAAAGTGCCGCCCGTAGGGCAAATTTTTTGGGGGAGAGGGGCTCAGGAGATACATAGCATGAATAAGTGGTCACAGGAGTAGTATAGAAAAGGGTGTTCGAAAATGAGGGAGGTGGAGGTGGGAACCATACTATTGTAGGACAGGGTTAGAGAGAGTTAGCTTCTTATCAATCGGAAATGAGGTAAGAAATGATAATCTGATAAGATGCTATAGTATGATAGTGTTCTTTTAGGAAAGCAATTATGGAAAGTAGTATTATGATAAGGAAAAACATTATGGAAAGTAGTTTTTTTTAAGTAGTGCTTTAGTCCCTTGCCATTTCGGTCCCTTCTCCAGCAAGCTGAAATTTTGTGCACTTGAAATAGGTGACATAATTTTTTAGGGGACATTGTAGAGTTTTTTAAATAAAGGCCTTAACATCTCGCACAAATTTCGTATGGTAATCATTTTAAAAAGCAGGTTGGGGGGGGGGGGGGATTGACATTTTCTATATTTTAGTGTATTATAAGTATAAGGTCCTGATAAATTAAAACATTTATAACTCGATCTATAATTATCGCAAAACACTCATAGTTTGTATGGTAAACTAATCTTTATAAAAGGAGGGACATTATTGGATTTTTTAACTGAACTCCCTAAATTTTAGTATAACCCAAATATAAGGACTCGAAAACGCTAACACAGATATAACTTGTCGCAGCTCACACAAATTTCGTATGATAATCGTAATCGTTTTAAAAAACCGGGGGGGGGGGGGGGGCTCTGTTGACTTTTTCTATGTTTTAGTGTATCATAAGTATAAGGTCCTGATAAATTAAAACATTTATAACTCGATCTATAATTATCACAAAACACTGATATTTTGTACAGTAAACTTTATAAAAGGAGGGACATTATCGGATTTTTTAACTTAACCCTCAAAATTTTAGTATAACCTGAATATAAGGGCCCGAAAACCACAAACACTTATAACTCTGATACAAATTGTAGCACCCCATGCAAATTTCATATGGTAGAAGGAATCGTTTTTAGGAGTGGGTGGTTCTGTGGATTCTTTATAGAAGCTTGTCATATTTTAGCCTATAATAAATATAAAGTCCAGACAATTTAAAAATATTTATAAGTCGAGCTTTAATTTTCATATGCAAATGCCCATGCACTGCACATACTCAATTGCATACAATTTGGACACTATGTGATTAATAAAGAAAAAAATCTACAAATATTTTTACAAATCTTTATTTTGATTCTATTATTTAACGGCCCATGAATTTTAGATGTATTGTATTTTACATATTTTTTAAAAGGGGCTTCTTAACATGGAATTGTGATAAAGACACATTATTTTTTAAATTCTGCATCGGAACAGACTACAACTTTTTATTTCATTTTAATAATTATTTTAATTTACTATTTAAAAAAAAACTATTTAAATTTTGCATTAATCTTTTTACATGTAATATCAATGCTATTTCTACCGGTGTCGAATGACACCTGTAAAAAGATTTCGATTTAAGGTTTTTCATTCGTAATTTTTAAATTGCAACAATTACAGATACTTTAATACATTTAAGACTTTTTTTATACTTATTACATTAATATGTTGTTTATTTATTTATTAGTTAAATTTTAAATATTTTTTCCATTTCTTATCAGATGAATCATGATTTAACTCTATTTTACATTTAATTCCAGAAGTTATCCATTAAATAAGTTAATTTTCAATATTTTAATATATTAGAATTATTTAGAAAGTTTAATATATCACCCACCATTTATATAAACAACAGTTATTAGCTTATTAATAATGAATATTATCATATGTTACCATGTAATTCTTCAAAAAAGATTAAAACCACTAACATAATATATATATCATTCACCCTGTATATAAAAGCTGTTATCTCGAGTTTCCACACAATTCTTCAAAAAAAAGGATAAAACCACCATCCAAAATGAATTGTTTAAACAATAAAATAAAATATATTGCTATCCTCTCAAATCTATGTGTTTATTTTTTCAAAGTGTTCGAGTATGGTACCCCAATTACAACTTTTAATGGAATGTTATAATTTGTACGTGTTTAACTAAAGAAATAAACAATCCTACAATAATTAAAAATATATAACATCTATGAAATATCAAACTAAAAATCTTAATACTATAATTCATACTTTTCAAAAATTAAAAAGTTAATACTATTTTCCAAACAAGGATAAAACCATTAACATAATATATATCATTCATCATGTATATAAAAACTGTTACCTTATGTTCCGACACAATTCTTCAAAAAAGGATAAAACCACCATCCAAAATGAATTGTTTAAAATAATAAAATGTATTGCTATCCTCTCAAATCTATGTGTTTATTTTTTTCAAATTGTTCGAGTATGGTACCACTATTACAACTTTTAATGGAATGTTATAATTTGTACGTGTATAACTAAAGATATAAACGATCCTATAGTAATTAAAAAGATATAACGTATCTATAAATTATCAAACTAAAAATCTTAATACTATAATTTATACTTTTAAAAATAAGAAACTTAAAAAAAAAGTTTAAAAAAAAAATTACAAAATTAAAACTTAAAAAAAAATCATTATCAAAAAAAATTTATCAAAAAATTATCAAAATTTAAAAAAAAAACTAAGTTTTTTTAAGTATTTTTTTTAATTTGATAATCTAATTTTTTTAAACGTTTTCAAAGTTTTAATTTTTTAATTTTGTAAACATTTAAAAAAAAATTAAGTTTTTTAAAATTTTGATAACTTAATTATTTTTTTGAATTTTTTTTTTCAAAGTTTTAATTTTTTAATTTTGTAAAGTTTTTTTTATTTTGAAAACTTGTTTTTTTAATTTTCTTATTTTTAAAAGTATAAATTATAGTATTAAGATTTTCAGTTTGATAATTTATAGATATATTATATTTTTTTTAATTACTGTAGTATTGTTTATTTCTTTAGTTATACACGTACAAATTATAACATTCCATTAAAAGTTGTAATAGTGGTACCATACTCGAACAATTTGAAAAAAATAAACACATAGATTTGAGAGGATAGCAATACATTTTATTATTTTAAACAATTCATTTTGGATGGTGGTTTTATCCTTTTTTGAAGAATTGTGTGGGAACACAAGGTAACAGTTTTTATATACATGATGAATGATATAGTATATTGTGTTAATGGTTTTATCCTTTTTTGAAAAATAGTATTAACTTTTTAATTTTTGAAAAGTAGGAATTATAGTATTAAGATTTTTAGTTTGATGTTTTATAGATATGTTACATATTTTTATTATTGTAGGATTGTTTATTTCTTTAGTTATGCACGTACAAATTATAACATTCCATTAAAAGTTGTAATAGGGGTACCATACTCGAACACTTTGAAAAAATAAATACATAGATTTGAGAGGATAGGAATATATTTTATTTTATTGTTTAAACAATTCACTTTGGATGGTGGTTTTATCCTTTTTTGAAGAATTGTGTGGAAACATGAGATAACAGTTTTTATATACAGGGTGAATGATATATATATTATGTTAGTGGTTTTAACCTTTTTTGAAGAATTACATGGTAACATATGATAATATTCATTATTAATAAGCGAATAACTGTTGTTTATATAAGCGGTGGGTGATATTAAACTTTCTGAATAATTCTAATGTATTAAAATATTGAAAATTAACTTATTTAATGGATAACTTCAGTAATTTAATGTAAAATAAAGTTAAATCATGATTCATTTGATAAGAAATGGAAAAAATATTTAAAATTTAAGTAAAATAGATTTATGAGTCGTGTAATTAAACTGTGTGTTTAATTCCTGATATCTCCACTATTGTATGATACTAAGAATGTATATCTACCTTAGAAGAAAAAGAAAATAGTAGTAAATGTCTTATATAAGAAATAAAATATGAATTATACTTGAAAGGAACAGAATATGATTGGTTATAATAATTCGAAATTCAATGATATAACATATGTTTATAATATTTTTAAAGTAGAAATCAAGTTATATCTATATTTAAATGTATCTAAAATTTAATTTTCAAAGTTTACTAGTTCATGAATACAATTTGAAATCACTATTCTTCATTAAATTTAAAAATTATGATAATTTTATTCTCAAATTAAGAGTAAGTATATAGTGATATAGTATTCAGAATTTGCCGACATATTGAAATTATTTTTATAATGTAGATGATTAGTTAGTTCATTTTAATTTTATTTTCAAATTAAGAGTAAGTACAGTGAAACCTCTCTGTAAGGGCCACCTGCCGTTCCGTTGAAAATTGGCCCTTATGAGTGGTGGCCCTTGAATAGGGGTGACCAAATTTTTCCAATTCTTTCTTTTTATCCCGCGATTTTTAAAGCCTGCATATTCTTTCAGTAAGTTCACTTTGTTTTTAACCATATTGTTTATTTGATTCTTGCTGCTATTAAACTGTGAAACCAATTTTCTTGCAGATGTTCCTTGATCATGAAAATTAAGAACTTTGATTTTGTCATTCAAATCCAAATGTATTCTTTTGCTTGATTTAGGTGCAGTAATTTTAAATTTTACATAAGCCTGAGCATAAAATTTCTAGTATAAAAATTGTGCTTCAATATGCATTCACAGTTTTAGTAAATGTGGAATCAGTTTTTCTAGATAACCTGTTATCCTTTGTGTGCGCACAACAAAGGATAACAGGTTTCCCAACCAACCTAACCCCTACAGGTTGAAAGGTCAAACAAAGTGTGAAGAACACCTGTTTGTCTCACTTGTGAAAAAGTTTGTGACCCTTCATTGTGTTACTAAATCCTCTGCATCTCCCCCTACCTTCTTTGTTGCAAGTGCAGTTGTTTGCTGAACTCGTATCTTTTGGTTCAGGAATTCAATACACCTGTTTATGATTTAAAGCACATGTGAAAAAAATGGCCTTATGAGGGGTAGGTGTGGCCCCTAATGGGAGTAAATTTAACATTATATCTATGGAAAAAAATTTCGTTCCTAAAAATATTGGCCCTTAATGGAGGTGACCCTTGAATAGGGGTGGCCTTTAAAAGAAGTTTCACTGTATATAATAGTATAGTTTTCAGAATTTACTGACATACTGAAATTATTTTATGTAATTTTAAAATGTAGATGATTAATTAGTTCATTTTAATTAATTTTCATGACTTAGTAGTTCAAGTATTTAATTTAAAATTACTATTTATCGTCAAATTTAATGCAGGATAGTAATATAGCACTTAGAATTTACTGACTTGTTGAAATTATTATATATATTTTCAAAATTTAGATGTGTTAGTTGAATTTTATATTATTTGATATATTTTTTCTGTAAGCATAATATTTTTCGAAACTTTCATTGATATTTTTAAGTTAAATTTATATTAAAATTCAAATTAACTTAATCGGATAGTACCTTTTAGTTAATTTTCATGTCTTACTAGTTCATCTATTTCATTTAAAAATCATTTTTTATTGATAAATTAATATTTATATATATACATATATACCGAATGTCCCAAAAATGACTGATGGATTTTAAAATTCAATAACTTTCAAACGGTGACATACGAGGGTCGGCTGAAAAGTGTCGGGCCCAACAAAGAAAACAACATTTTTTATGATTTTTTTTTTTGTTTATTTCCCAACATAATCTCCAGAAAGGCTAATACAATTATCATATTGGTATTCTAATTTAATTAAACCATCTCTATAATACGATTAGTCGAGCTCCTCAAAATAGCTGTTTACGGCATCATTAACCTCATCATTGCTCTGAAATCTTCGTCCACCAAGTATTTTTTTTTTTAGGTTAGGGAATAGGTGATAGTCACTGGGTGCTAAATCTGGCGAATAAGGTGGATGTCAAGCGATTCAAACCTTAATTCGTTAATTTTACCCATTACGATGACTGGCTGATGTGCTGGAGCATTATGGTGAAACAAGATTTTTTTTTTTTTTGCCAAATTATGTCATTTTTTTTCTTTACCTCGTTGCTCAAACATTGCAGTAAACTTGGGTAGTACTCACCGGTGATACTTTTACCCATTTCCAAGTAATCAATAAAAATATACAGAAAACACTCGCCATAACCTTGTTAGCTGATAAAGTTGGCTTTTCCTTTTTCTGAGCTGGTTCATCTGGCGAAATCCACTGTTTTGGTTGTAATTTATTTTCAGAAGTGTAGTGGTGAATCCAAGTTTCATCCATAGTTATAAGCCATCTCAAAAATTCCTTGGAATTTTTACGGTAGAGCTCCAAATTCTTACTTGAAACGGTTTTCCGCTGCAACATTTGGTCAGGTGTCAGCAGATGCGGCACCCACCTTGCACAGACCTTGTGGAAGCCCAAAATATTAGTTAAAATATTACCTACATGTTCTTTTGATACGTTTACAGCCTCTGCTATCTCGAACAACTTTAATTTGCGGTCTTCCAGGACTGTTCGATAATTTTTTTTTTAACAATTTCAGGAGTTGTCACTACCACAGGGCGTCCAGAGAGAAGCTCATCACTCATGCCCGTCCGTCCCATTTTAAATTCTGCAAACCACCTTTTAACCATTGAATATGATGAGTCAGAGTCCTTCAGTGTGCTGCCCATTTCCTCTTTGATTTCTTTATGCGTTAAACCCTTCAAATGGAAGTATTTCATAACCACTTTTTTTTTCGAAATCTTCCATTTTCGTAAAAACTCTAAAATAGTCTTGATTTAACTGCTGTCAATCAAACAATAACCAAGCTACTGGTCTGAAACCGTGGATATAAGGTAGTCAGGGATAGTACTATGCAATGCTAGCGTATAACTGCCCTAGTGGTGCTATCCCTGTGTCGGGCCTGGGACTTTTCAGCCGACCCTTGTATATTAAAAAAATTCTTGCACGAGTGTTATGTAGCATGTCAGGAGTTTTTATGCTGCTATTCTGAGATTTAGTTACAAATATCATTGATAGATTTCACTGCAAGCAATAACCGCTAAATCCAGGCTCGATTTTTCGGCCTTTTTCTTCTGTCATGCGATTAAAGGAGATTAAAATGCATTGAATGTATCCCGAAGTACCAAAAATTGGGTCTGGACTGAGCACTTAACGCTCTCAGCGCCATCTATTGTCTGAAATTCAAACTAAAATCAAGAATCACAGTAAAAAAACTTCCGATGCAAAACCCTCCTGCAAGAATGTCTTTAATATCTGTCACCATTTGCAAGTTATTGAATTTTAAAATCCATCAGTCATTTTTGGGACACCCGGTATATATATATATATATATATATATATATATATATATATGGGGCAATCTTTTGACTTTTGGGGAGGAAAATCTGACAAAATTAAACTTGCTAAAATAACATTTTAATCTGATAGACGAATGCCTTAATGATTCAAAATAAAGAAAAAATGGTCAGCATCGAAATTTTTTTTATTCAATTGAGGTTTAAGTTAAACTTGTGAGTTTAATTTTACTTACTATTTTACCACTATAACTTTCTATTTTCTTCTAAATTTTTACTTATAATGAATTTGCATAGTACCCACAGGACATTCAAATAAGAAATAATAACAATGTAGTACTTTTAATACAGAATTTTTGTATAACATTGTCTTAAAAGGGTGTTAAAGAAGGAACGGTAAGGTAAAAAAGGGGATGGTATAGGAAAAAAAGGGATGGTAAGGAAAATTACCACCTATTTTTGGAAAATCCTGTTAAGACTAAGTGATAGCCACAATGTTCATTGATTTTTAGAAGCAATTGTTAACATTGGATTAAATTATTATTTTTTTTTAAATTTACCTCGAAAAGTGCAGGAATAAAACTTGGGGACGCTGAGATTACCAATAAAGCCATGATGCTTGAAATTGTTATTTAAATGCTGATTTAAATTCTACAGTAAATTTCCTGCCAAAGAATTTTAGACATTATTTCTCTAGCATACTTCTGCATGAGAAAAAACTTGAAAAAAATTCTGTGGATGCATCTGAAGTGATTTTCTGTATAATTTTAGAACAGGGATGGTAAGGAATTTAAAACCCAGGGACAAAGTTTAAAAACAATAACAACCCTAAAAATGTGTGCAGGTTAATTTTTAGCTACATATTTATATAAAACAATAGTTCCAGTTTCGGAAAAAAAATTACATCGAATTATTTTTATTGAAACAATTTTATACAGACAGCTCCAAACTTAAAAATCAGCATCAGGGACACGAGACGGTATAGGAGTTTTCCTGGTATTTGGACCCCCAACATCGTCCAAAACTTATTTATCTCGTTAATATTGTGCAATCATGCAATGGGATGTTCCCCAGTATATGAAATAAAAAAAACACAAAAAAGTGTATTAAAATAAAAATAATTATTCAGGGACATGAAAATCAAAAGATTGTGAGAATGCCCCATATATATATATATATATATATATATATATATATATATATATATATATATATATATATACAGTAAAACCTCCATAACAGACACTCCCAAATAGCGGACACCTCTATTTAACGGACAGTTTTTCAAACCCCACTCCCAAAACCTAAATTTTTGTATGTTTAACCTCTGAATAACGGACATTCCGAATAGCGGACAGTAATTTTGGCGTCAAAGGATGGAAAATTATTTTTTAACGAGAAAAAAACTGGAAAAAAGTAAAAAGCCTTTATTTTTCGGATTCAAATAATGTTTCTAATAATCTTATACATATCAAGAAACAAAGAAAAAAAATTCGTTTTTGTAGGGCTCGCTCGTAAAATTCAAAAAGTAATTAACTGGATTGCATCATTGCATAACTTAGAAGAGAGAAATCAGAAATGTCATGTGACGTCATATAATCTGAGCAAAAGAAAAATAATCGCTGAAAACCTAACACACTATTTTATTTATTTTTACTCTTTTATAAAACAATAAGAAAAGAGTTACTCTGTTTTTTTATTTTGGGAAATTGCGTACTGATTTTTTGGGAGCTAGAATTAAAGGCGCCATGAATGCCGTAAGAGCAGGGAAAATAACTATTTTGCAATATCGATTACTGTTTGATTCTTGTTTGTGATTATTTCGAGAATGGCCTCAAAGAGAAAAGGATTAACTTTAAAAGAAAAAAATGAAATTGTAAGTGTATCTGAGAAAAGTAAATTGGGTTTACGGATACTTGCTGAACGTTTTAAAATAGGCGAAACACGGGGTGGGAAATATTTTACAAAATAAAGAAAAAATAATTTGTGGATTGCTAACTCTAACGAGAACACCAAAAATGTGAAATTGAGGAAGACTAATTCCATTGAAATTGATTCTATAATTCTGAATTGGTTTACTTCAGTTCGTTCAAAAAACATGCCTGTCAATGGACCTTTGATTCAGGAAAAGGCTTTAGAAGTCGCTAAAGAACTCGGATTACTCGATTTTAAGGCTTCAAGTGGGTGGCTGCAAAAGTTCCGATCTCGGAACAACATTTCTTTCAAAACAATATGTGGAGAAGCAAAATCTGTAGATCTTAAAGAAGTGGAGGATTGGCATGAATGACTGCAATCAATTTGTGAAGGTTATGAGGAGAGAGGCATTTTTAGTGCCGATGCAACCGGACTCTTTTTCAGAATTTTTCCGAATAAGACTTTGTGTTTTAAAAAGGATGACTGTATCGGCAAAAAAGTGTCAAAAGAGCGACTCACTATTTTATTATGTTGTGTTAGGAGAATTTGAAATCCCTCTTATTATTGGAAAATCTCTGAAACCAAGGTGTTTTCCAAAGAACATTCAATTTAATAAATTTGGTATTGTGTGGAGAGCGAATAAGGAAGCGTGGATGACCAGTCCTTTAATGATTGAATGGTTAACTTCCTTTGATAATAGGATGAAAAAACAACGAAGAAAAGTTCTCTTGTTTTTGGACAATGCAACAAGTTCTCATCCAAAACATTTGAAACTCGACAATGTTAAAATTGTGTTTTTTCCCCCAAAACACAACTTCTGTATGCCAGCCACTTGATGAAGGCCAGGGGTGTCAAACTGTGGCCCGCCGGATACCACTAAAATTTTATAGAAATCATTGCCTTATCTAATCATCGAATCTCTGCGATCCAAGAAGTCGACTTTTTCTGTAACATTTTAGTGGTATCCGGTGGGCCACAGTTTGACACCCCTGATCAAGGCGTAAGACACAATTTTAAAGCCTGGTACAGAAAGCTTTTATAACGCCATATTCTTTCAAACTTAGATTCTATGAATACACTTGAGAACTGCCTAAAATTAGTTAATGCTCTCGATGCTATAATTTGGATTTCCTCAGCTGTAAAAAACATAAAACCGGAAAGCGTACGACAATGTTTCAGGAAAGCAAGCTTTATATTAAAAGAAAATAAACACACATTTCCGAAACAAGTGTGCGATTATATTATTCCTTCAGAATTTTTGACAAAAGTTGACTTTAATAGTGATGATGAAACACATTCTGAAACTGGACATGCTTCCTGCAATATCGAGAATTTCCAAAAAGCGGCAAATTACAGTGAGCAGTTACACAAATTTTTAATAACAAAAGATGATTCAGAAGAATTAAAACTACTGACTGAGTTAAAACTTCACATCAAAAAACAAATTACATGTAATCCCAAGCAAAAGCAAACTTTTATAACAGATTTTTTTTCATAAGAATGTAATAAACAGTGGACTATGCACTATTTTATTTCAGTTTTATTGCTTAAAAAAATAATTTTAATTTCTGATTAATCATATAATAGAGGTTTTAGGATATATAAAAGTCAATTGATGAAACATTAAGCATTTCTTAGCAATTTTTGAATCTACAAGGTTTTCCCAATAGCGGACACCTCCGAATAGCGGACAATATCTGTGCTCCCGAGGTGTCCGTTATTTAGAGGTTTTACTGTAATAATTTTATTTTAAAAATTTTAATGATTTGCTAGTTGTATTTTATATTATTAGTCAGTTGTATTTTCAAATTTTTCTATTTAGCATACTTGTATATATACAATTTTTAGGAATTTTCATTTGAATTGGAAGTATATAATTCAATGTATAAAACATTTGTTATTGATATACAAGGAAATCGTGACTCTATGCATGAAAGTTTTGAAAAACAGTCCTAAAATAAAATTATTTCTGTATAAAGCATTTTTTAACAGTTAATTTATAAAAGTCATTAGTATTAGACTTTGGTAAAGTCCTTTCAATAATATCAATTGTATACGTTAAACATTTATTATAGAAATTTAATTAAATCAAGAATAAATTGGAAGGCTTTGGGTTTAATGATCTTTAAAATAAACTGTTGTATACTTCATAAAGGACTTATCAAGCAGGACGGTCGTTCTGCCAAGCCAAGCTGAAAAAAAAAAAAATGCTAACCTCGCCAAACAAACGCCAAGAATAAAACGCAAGACACCGTAACTGCTTATTATACTGAAGACAGCTTCTCCATGTTAAATCGACCAAACATGCCAGCGTAAAATTTCCCATATCAAAAGAACCAATCATCGCAGAAAAATAAAACCAAAACCAGAAGGACCTAATGGAAAAGATCTTCAATTTGAGACCAAATGCATCCTCATAAATTAATTATAAACAGAGATATAGATTTTTTAAAATAACGTCGAGATACTGAAAATGACAAATTTATTTTCTTCGTCACACCTTATGCTTCAATCGAGGTAGAGACTTAAATAATGGACATAAAAAAGTAAGGATTGCATTTTTGGACAGATATTTACTCAATCTACGTGCTTTTATAAAATTCAGCTTTAAAAACACAAATTTTCTATTCTTAATTAGCGAAAAACTGTTAATTAATTCTAAAGTTTATAAATTATGCCAAACAGCGATAAACCTGCCAAACCATTTTAGAAGTCTTTTACTATTCTTTTACATTATCCTTTTTCATTGATTTCATCAAAAAAAACTATGGCTGAGATCCAGATAGATTTTTCGCTGTTAGCGAAATGCGTTTGACCAATCAGAAGCCAAAATGTTTGAGAATTTTTGCTGTTTCTGGATCCCGGCCTATGTCATAAAAGTTTTGAGTCATTTTCTTAGTGCCATGGATGAAGTGCAATGTTTACAGAAATCTAGGCAGGGATCCAAATAGATTTTTCGCTGTTAGCGAAACGAGATTCACCAATCAATAGCCTGCATTGCTGCAAACAGCGAAAAGTTTGCAAAAGTGCAAGCTTCTGATTGATGAATCTCGTTTCGCTAACAGCGAAAAATCTATCTAGATTGCGGCCAATTATGTTGAACACAATTTTGCATTTCCACATCCAGGAAGGGTATTGATGTCATAACAACAGTGCATTTTCGAAACTATTTAAGGCATTGATTCTGAACTCCTTTGCTACAGCGCCTAGAAGATACAGTGTGGAAAACGGCTACAAAATGGTGCTAAAAAATTGAATCCCATAAATGTACAATGATGCTGAATAACAAGATGTCGACCGTAACGCCATCGTAGTGATTTAAAAACGATAGTCATTCTAAAAGAGACTCTTTAACCTATTTCACGTCATTCCTTAACTAAATTAGCGTATAACAGACTAAAATATCTTATATTTATAGTTTCCGATATTTAACATTCTATAATTTTTGAAAACACAGGGTTTATATTGAAAAGAGTTACGAGATGGCGCTCGTATCAGCATATTGCCGCTGAGCATTGTTGGAGATTTACGGGATACAAGTTTTTAGCCCTTTTTAAAGCATTATAGGAATAGCCGTTTTCCACACTGTATCTTCTAGGCGCTGTACCTTTGCTATACATTTCAATATTAAAGAAGTTGTTTCAATAGTTTTAGTACTTTTCTCTATTGCTTATTCTAAAACACAAATATCGAAATTTAACCAACAGCACTCAGAAACTATAACGCCTAGAATATATAGTGTTGAAAATGGCTAACCCTGTAATTACAGCCAGGGGAGGATTTATTAAGTGAGGGGCCCCTCTCACTGGAACTTTTTGGGGGCCCTTCCATCTTGAAAAATTGGGTATATTTATAATATATACTAATAAAAGAAAATTTCGCTCTGTGTTCGCGATGGCTAGCAAAATCTACCCCACATAAAAAAGCGGAAAATATTTGTGACGGTAGTCCAAGGCCTCTTCTGATACATCTGAGACTCAGAATTCTAAAATATCTTCTTATAAGCTGAGTTATTCATTAACAATCACAACGCACTCTCATTAAAAACTCATCTCGTTCAACGAGAAAAAAGCAAGCCTTATTTACGCATCATGAGAAAATGAACATCGAAAAGAAGGAATTCCAGGGGGGGGGGGGGAGGGGGAGGGTGTATTTTGTCATATTAACTTACATCGGCCAAACCGCTTACTAAAATTAAAAACGGAAGACATATTCTAAAAGATCGTACCCTTATGTCTTAAATCCCGTTAAAATCAATTTTAAAAAATATCGCGGTTAACCCTTTGAAAAAGAAAATTCAAAGACGGTCGTTTTTTACAAAAAAAAAAAAAAAAAAAAAAAAAAGCTTTTCTCCTTTATGGCAACGCTCCTCAAGGGTGCAATTTTAGAGGTACCAACAAACCAAAAACATGTTCTTAAAGATTATATCTTCTTCTAATCGACGGTACAATCGGTTTTCAAAAATACGAATTTTAACCCTTTAAAATAACCGCCGAACTCGGGTCACTTCGCGCCCCACGGAGACGATATTTTTTGTATGCTAAAAGTAACTAAGCATCCGTACGTATTTTAACACAGTCTTTTTAGAGAATCTCAATAGACTAGATTTAGATCACCTACAAAAATTATGAAACGTTCGGATGGGTAGAAATATTTTTTACAAAATAAAATTGTGTGAAAATTTTGGCGAAATCTGTAGAACTTTAGTGTTTCGTCGCGGTTGCAATTTTAGAGGTACCGACAAAGCAAAAATATATTCTTAAAGCTGAAACATTCTTCTAATCGGTAATGTAATCAGTAAAAATAAAATGTGTGAAAAGTGCGACAAAATCAGTAAATACCTGAGTGCTTCGTCGCGGTTTCGCTAGCTTTTGTTGAGCATAGACTCTAAAAAATCTAATTATGCAGAAAATAAAATACCAAATAGCATGTACTTTTAGTTCAATATTTTCTCATTTAAAAATATAAATTCAGACAAAATGGAGTTCAAGATATAAAGTCATACAAATTTGAGGTTCATTTAAGAGCCCTTCATCACAGGTACGGGCAATACCAGGCGGGTCAGCTAGTTTTAAAATTATGCTGTTCATAACTTAATTGCAATAATTACTAACAAATAAATTAAAATGTATTCAAATCGTTAATGATTAATTATACGAAATTCATTTCATATTCAAATTACATCAGATTATTTTACACGAACTTAGATACTGTGACGGATAAATGTGCTAAAATGTGCTTATGTATTATCATAAATGTGCTTATTTTCCTTTCAATTTTTTAAGAACATAAAATGATAATTCCAACAAAACTTAATCAGAAAGTAAGGAGACAATATTTTAGCATTTGCTGAGCCTCTTTTCGCTGCTTTTCGTTTTGGCTCATTTATTTCACGAAATAAGATATAATTGTATGGGGTTTTATGCATGGGGCTGCAGCGGTCTGCACTGCATGGCATTATCTTGCTTGCAGTTTTAATTTCATGTTTTAATAAAACAATTTCAGAAATCAAATAAATTCATCAACTATAACCAAATTAAATTATATTTTTCTCCTCTTCGTTACACAGCTGGGCTCAAAAAATGGCAAATGCTTTATGGATATAAAAAGGATTCGAAGCACTACGAATTGTTTTATAACCATCTGCACTGCATTTTTATATAAATACTAGGGGGCTCTGCCCCTGCAAACGTATAATAGTCACGTGTAAATAATTTTTTAATTGAAATGAAATATTGTGCTTTGCGCTGTTTTTAAAATTGGCAACAATATAAAATAGTAACCTTTTCTAAAATATGAAAAAAATATATCTTGAAATGAGAAAAATTTGATTAAAATAAATAAAAAAATATTATTTATTTAATCGTATTATTATTATTATTTAAGGATTTTTTTTTTCAAATTTTCCTGAAAAATATTGCACACATATTAAAAATATTATCACAATATTGTCTTCACTTTCGATTGAAATGAAAGATAATTTCAATTTGAATTTGAAAATGACGAAAAAGAAAATAAATCTATTAATCCTTATATTTTTCTCTTTCCTGCCTTTTTTTCCACAAAAATGGAGTCATTTAGTTGCCATCATTAAAAAAATATTGTAACAATTAGAAAAAAAAAATTAACACCTCGAAAACTAAATCGAATTTAAAAATTTTAATACCATTTTTGACATACAGACAATCAATATGGACAATTTGTACTAATTTCACCGCCAAGGATTTCATATTTTAGAAATAATAGCTGGGAAATACAATCAGTCGTTTCATAAAATCGTTTCATTAGGATTTTACATATAGATAGATATTTTTTAAACACCAATTTAATTAACTAATCTGCATATAAGTTTGTAATTGTGTGTGTTTTAATATCGAATGCTATAAAAAATAGTCCCAAAAATGTAAAAGTGTAACTTTCACAACTGCGATTAGCAAAACATCTGCTAGAATGGAAAAAAATTCATATTAGGGAAAACTATGCGGGACATTGTCTTTGGCAGTCATGATATATTTGATTGTCGTGTGTCATTTTTGATCTGGATGTGGAGAATTTTATGAGAGGGAAAAAGTATGAACACTTACGATGCAACAATAAACTTCTGCAATAATAAAATATTGATTACTAGTTGACCCGTCCGGCATTGACCGGGTCCGTTATAATAACCTTAAACAAAATTCAAGTTTGTATGATTTTATATCTTCGGAAAATCGGTGCCCCAATGCCTTCGGCATCATAGAGATTTTCAAATGAACTTAATTTTTCTGGGGCCCCAATGGCTTTGGCAGCGTCGAGTGTGTTCCCAACAAACCTCTTTCCAGTGGCGTAGCCAGGGTGGGGGTCCAAATGCTCAAGATAGCAGGGATTTTGTAAAGTTCAGTTTGCCTTATCTAATTGGAGAATTTTCTGTTATTAATTAAGTCGAAGTAAACTTCAAAATATTACTGGTATCCAGAACATTTGGACCCCCTCCCTGGTTATGCCACTGCATCTTTCTGAACGAACCTGTGACCTGGGTTACCGCTGTCTGAGGCAGCGTATACCCGAAGTGCTCCGTACCGCCAAAGACAATCGAAAATCAAGTTGAATGACCCAAACCCCATAGTTATCGGACCCATGGAAGAATATTATATATCAATAATATATATATTAATATCGGGCCCATGGAATGTAGAAATGGGGGAATAACTAAATGGAAAAGTTCCTTTTGACAAAGTTCGGATTAAAAGGGAGCAATTATTAACATTTGAGGGCACAAAAGCTTCAAGGGACCCTGTACCACGTTACAGGGGACCACAATCTTAACTGTAATGTAGTTGGGTATAAGGGAATTTTTTTGTAGTTTATAAAGTAGCCGGAGAAGCCAAGAACTATGCAAAAGAGAATTGTAAGAGAATTGGATTATTTTTAAAGAAGGGCCCCAAGAAAGCCATTAATATTCAAAATTGGTAATAGCTGAAGTCTGAGAAAATTTTTTCTAGTTCATGTAGTAGTTGGAGGATTTAAGAAGTTGTTAGAAAAGAAAGCTAGTGAATAGGACCATTTTTAAGGAAGCTATAATAGGAGATGCAAAAGAGGCCAACTGCGATAGTTCAGGGCAGGGATCTTAAATGAAAACTGTTAAAAGGCTACTTTGCGCTTTAGATCTTCAATTAGACGAATTTAAGCATAGGGTATGAATTATCAGAATAAAATTTTAAAGAAATACGCAAAAATGGGGGCAGATGCTTTAAAAAGAGCCTTAGGGCACCAATAAAAATATGAGAGTGTTGGCCCGGGTACAGGAATACAAGGATCAACTTTAAAGTTATGCATTGAGAGGGCTACACAATTAGGGAGTGAAAAATGCATGGCAGACAAAAAGTTCAAGGGCCCCTGGACCGGGTCCTAGGGGGCCATGTCTTAACTGGAATGTAGAATCTGGGGAATAACTAAATTGAAAAAGGGCACCAAAAACGAATATTGAATTAAAAAGGGAGAGTTTTTAACAATTTAAGGCAGAGAAACTTCCAGGACTCTGTTTCGGTTCCCAGGAAGCCAGGATCTTAACTGAAACGTAGAAAGGGGATAACTAAATGGCGAAAGCCCCCCCCAAAACGAAGAAAATCGGATAAAAAAGTGGCAAGTTATTAAAAATTTAGGGCATAAAACTTGAAGGGCTCAGGTGGCCCGGGTCTTAAAATATTAAAAATCTGACCCTCAGGTACATCAGGAGCTGGCTTAGACTATCCTCACCGAAATGTTCAGACTTCTATGTGAAGTAGATTTTGAAAGCCATCGCACACAGACACACAGAGCGAAACTTTCTTTTATTAGTATAGACTAGCAGACCCACCCGGTGTTGCCTGGGTCCGTAAATAATAACCTTAAACAAAACTCAAGTATGTATGATTTTATATCTTTTGAAATTCTTTTAAATGAACCTAATTTCGGAGGCTCCCATTGCCTTCCGCAGCATCTAGAGTGTTCCCAATAAACTTCTTTCCGTACGAACCTATAACCTGGGTCCCCGTTATCTAAGGCAACATGTACCGGAAGTGCTCCGCATGTGCCGGAGACAATCAAAAACCAGGTTGATTGAGCGAAACCTCGTAGTAATCCAGCCCAAAGAATCTAAAAACAGAATGCATTATTAATGTTAAAAAATGTTGGTGACTGAAGTCTAAGGTAAAATTTCATAATACAGTTGGGTCCTTAGAATCCGAGGAAAGAATGCGCCCCCAAGCAGTGGAAAATGCCCCCTCCCCTTGTAAATTTCACGAATTACTTTTAACATTAACACGATGCTTAATAAACGGATCAAATCCCTTATCCAAAGTTACCTTTAAAGTAACGCAATTTTTAATTTACGGCTGTAGTTTGTAAATGTAAGTTGATGCTGAAAAAGGAGATTAATGTTTGAAAAAAGTGGTAGCTGAGGTACAAAGAAAGACCGGGCCCTGGGACCAGTGTCTTAACTGTTTTAGTAGCTTTAAAGTAGCTGGAGGACGCTAAAACTATGTTAAAGAAAATTGTAATAGAATCAGATAGTTTTTAAATAAGCTACAACAAAGGCCCCAAGAAGCAGATTAATATTCAAAATTGGTGGTAGTTGAAGTTGGCGAAATGTTTTTGTCATTCATGTAGTAGCGGGAGGACTTAAGAAGTTGTTTAAAAAAAGAAGCTTGTGAATCGGACCGTTTTTAAGGGGGACAAAGGACCCCGTAACAAAGGACCCAAAAAAGGCCAACTGATAGTAAAGAGCAGGGCCCTAACATGAAAACTTGTTAAAAGATCTAAGTTTTTAGCACTTTAGATCTTCAATTAGTCACAATTAAGCATAGAATAATATTTTAAAGAAATGCACAAAAAATTGGGTAAATGTTTAAAAAAAAAAGGCCCTAGGGCCCCAATAAAAATATGAGGGTGTTGATCCAGGAAGAAGAGTCCAAGACTCAACTTTAAAATTATGTACTGAGAAGGTGAAAAAATCAGGGGGTGAAAAAATCAGGGGGTGAAAAATTCTTGGCGCACAAAAAGTTCAAGGGGCCCTGGACCGGATCCTACGGCACCCTAGGGGCCCCATGATCTGTGGGGGGCCTAGATGGGGCCCCATGGAATGTACAAATGTGAGACTAACTAAATGGAAAAAGGATATCAAAAATGAAGATCGGATTAAAAGGAAGCAATTTATTAACCTTTTATTTGCACAAAAACTGGAAGGGGCCTTGTATCGAGCCACAAGATGTCAGGGTCTTATCTGAAAAGTAGAAAGGCGAGAATAACTAAATGGAGAAAGGTCCCCCAAAACGATATGATAAAAAGGGGACAAGTTATTAACAATTTAGTGCATATAAATATTTAAAAGGGCCCAGGGGCCTCGACCCTTAAAAAATTAAAAATCTTAGCCACAGGGGCTATCAATCTGAGCCAGCATTAGGACCTGTCTTGGACTATCCTCACCTAAATTTTCAGACTCCTATGTGTGGTAGATTTTGCTAGCCATTCGCACACAGACAGACAGAGCGAAACTTTGCTTTATTAGTATAGATAATCAGTAACAAAGTAAAAATTCACTTAAAATATCAGCTTTATGAAAACTGCATACCAAATGTGGGGCCCCCAAAATCAGGTGCCTCAGGTTGCCGGCCCTTGATTTAATTAGTCCCTCAATCTGTATAATTAAATCGTCATAGAATGTCTCTAACAGTGCTCCTTTCGGCTCAGACACAAGTTTCCTTTGAATCTCACCCTATCCGTCCACAAATGATCATAGTCATAATTCTGATAATTCATAAAGCAAAAAAAAGATGAGGGAAAACTAAAACATTTCTTGTAGTAGCAATTGATAGAAAAAATTATATTTATTACATGAAAATGATATTGTAATAATAACTGAAAAATAAAAAAAAGAACACTTAGAAAATCTTTTTATCAAAACGTCACATTTCTCTTTGAACTCAAAAGAAGATTTGGGGGCCCCTCGCGATTGCGACCATCGCGACCCCTTAAATCCGCCACTGATTACAGCGCCTAGAAGATACAGTGTGGAAAACGGCTATTCCTATAATGCTTTAAAAAGTGCTAAAAACTTATATCCCATAAATCTCCAACAATGCTCAGCGGCAATATGCTGATACGAGCGCCATCTCGTAACTCTTTCAATATAAACCCTGTGTTTTCAAAAATTATAGAATGTTAAATATCGGAAACTATAAATATAAGATATTTTAGTCTGTTATAAGCTAATTTAGTTAAGGAATGACGTGAAATAGGTTAAAGAGTCACTTTTAGAATGACTATCGTTTTTAAATCACTACGATGGCGTTACGGTCGACATCTTGTTATTCAGCATCGTTGTACATTTATGGGATTCAATTTTGTAGCCGTTTTCCACACTGTATCTTCTAGGCGCTGTACTGTAATACTTAAAAAAACGCTAAAATATTGCATCCCTTAAATGTGCAATGATACTGCTGCAATATGCAGATCGCAGCGACATCTGCAGGATATTTTCTACAACTGCAAGAAATTGCTAGGCTATACAATGCAATAATAGTAATACGAAAATCCCGCAGATGTCGCTGCGATAGACACTTGAAATTTTAGCAGTATCGTCGCACATTTAAGGGATACAAATTTTTAGAACTGTTTGGATAGCATATTTCCGGAAGCAGGACGTTTCGGTCCCGCCATTTCGGTCTCGCCGTTTCGGTCCCAAGACATTTCGGTCCCGAGACATTTCGGTCCCAAGACATTTCGGTCCCGAGACAATTCGGTCCCAAGACATTTCGGTCCCGAGACATTTTGGTCCCAAGACATTTCGGTCCCGAGAAATTTCGGTCCCGAGACAATTCGGTCCCGAGACACTTCGGTCCCGAGACATTTCGGTCCCAAGACATTTCGGTCCCGAGACAATTCGGTCCCGAGACATTTCGATCCCAAGACATTTCGGTCCCGAGACATTTCGGTCCCAAGACATTTCGGTCCCGAGACAATTCAGTCCCAAGACATTTCGATCCCGAGACAATTCAGTCCCAAGGCATTTCGGTCCCGAGATATTTCGGTCCCTTCTCCAGCAAGCTGAAATTTTGTGCACTTGAAATAGGTGACAATTTTATAGGGGACATTGTAGAGTTTTTTAAATAAAGGCCTTAAAATTTTAGTAAGCACACACAAATTTTGTATGGTAATCATTTTAAAAAACAAGAGGGGGGGATTGACATTTTCTATATTTTAGTGTATCATAAGTATAAGGGTCTGATAAATTAAGACATTTATAACTCGATCTATAATTATCGCAAAACACTCATATTTTGTATGGTAAACGTAATCTTTATAAAAGGAGGGACATTATCAAATTTTTTAACTGAACTCCCTAAATTTTAGTATAACTCGAATATAAGGACTCGAAAACTCAAACACTTATAACACAGATCAAAATTGTCGCAGCCCACACAAATTTCCTATGATAATCATAATCCTTTTATAAGGCAGGGGGGGGGGGGGGCTCTGTTGACTTTTTATATATTTTAGTGTATCTTAAGTATAAGGTCCTGATAAATTAAAACATTTATAACTCTCTCTGTAATTATCGTAATCACACTCATATTTTGTACGGTAAACGTAATCTTTAAAAAAGGAGGTACATTATAAGATTTTTTAACTGAACCCTTGAAATTTTAGTATAACCGAATATAAGGGCCCGAAAACCGCAAACACTTATAACTCGCAATCAAATTGTAGCACCCCATGCAAATTTTATATGGTAGAAGTAATCGTTTTCAGGAGTGGGGAAGAGAGAGTTCTGTGGATTCTTTATAGAAGCTCCTCATATTTTAGTCTATCATAAATATAAAGTCCAGACAATTTAAAAATATTTATAAGTCGAGCTTTAATTTTCATATGCAAATGCCCATGTCAAAATGCACATATTCAATTGTATATAATTTGCACTCTATGTGA
The DNA here is from genome assembly GCA_963932465.1 of Maratus speciosus. Lineage (NCBI taxonomy): Eukaryota > Metazoa > Arthropoda > Arachnida > Araneae > Salticidae > Maratus > Maratus speciosus. The sequence continues at coordinate 336,897,908 of OZ010787.1, read as the reverse complement.
TTAATAATGAAAAAATCTGCAAATATTTTTACAAATCTTTATTTTATCCTATTATTTAACGGCGCATCAATTTTAAATGTATTGCATTTTACATATTTTTTAAAAAGGGGATTCTTAACATGGAATTGTGATAAAGACACATTATTGTTTAAATTCTGCACCGGAACAGACTAGAACTTTCTATTTTATTTTAATAATTATTTTAATTTACTATTTTTTGAAAAACTATTTAAAAGTTTGCATTAATCTTTTTACATGTCACAATAATATTACCGCTATTTCTACCGGTGTCAAATGACAAGTTTAAAAATATTTTTAATTTTGAACCACTTCACCGTTTGCCCCGAGATAACTCGGGCATAAAAGCACTTTTTCCCCATACCTGTCGACGGTGAAGTGGTTTGCAACAATTACAAATCCTTTTAAATATATTTAAGACTTTTATATGCTTATTACATTCAAAAACTACAAGTACAATAAACATAAATCAAAATTTTAAAATTTCTATTGTCATAAAATATTCTTTTCGTATTTAAAATTAATTCTGTATTTCAAATATTTCTTTGTTATTTCTTTGACTTATATACTTAGAATTAAAGCAGCCTACATGTTTTAATATGACAAATAAAGAATAAAAATGAAAATACAAAAAAATAACATAAAATCTCAAAATAGTAATGTATAGTGAATCACTTTTACGTAAAATTTCATTTTAAATTAAGAAATTTTATAAATATATCACAATGAAGAAATTTGGAAATTTAGAAAACATATTTGGCTTTTCTTGATATCTATATGTTATTCATTCAAAAGAATATTATACATGTATATATATATGTCAAGTGTAGATGTCCTGGCTTCCCCCATTTGATTATGCTAAATAAAGATCCAGATAGAAGAATTATTCTATTCGCGCTTTCTTTGTTCTAGTCAGCTGGCGCTTTTTTGTGGCCACACGGCATTTTTCAACTTTAATGGCTTAAAAAAACCGGGACGACATGCAGTGGCGTAGCCAGGATTTCGTTTCGGGGGGGGGGGGGGGGAGTGTCCAGAATTTTCCCTTCATGTTATATATATAGTAAAACCTGTCAAGATGAAATTGTAAATATTGGTGAAAAATTCCGTTTTACACAGGTTTCCGTGTTGTGTATTTGTATAGTATTCTTTTCCGTAGCACTATGGAACATTTATGTTTAAGACAGAACTCCGTTATAGGCAGGTTCCATTTTTAAAAGTTTTGTGTATTTATATAAATATACTTATTTATATCATATGAATAGAATAAAACTTGTCAAAATAGTAATTGTCTATAACAGAATCCTGTCTTTAACGTAAGCGTTACATGGTCTTAATATGAATTGCGATACAATTAAATTTGCTGAAAACCTGTCTGAAAAGGGGATTTTCACCCTTCTTTAGTGAAGCATAGTGAAACCTGTGAAAGCGGAATCTTTCTATAACGGAATCCTGTCTCAAACGGAAGAGTTTCAGAATCAACTGCGAAACGAACAATAGATCTTATTGAGGCAGTGTATCTTAGAAGTATAATTAATTACACTTCTTTACATGGAAGCCTGTCTAAAATGGAGCTTTTTACCAGTGCTTGGAATCTTGTCTTGACTGTGTATATATGATAGAAGTATTTCGAGTAACTTTAAGAATTTAGGTATATCCTTATTTAATTTCTTAATTTAAAAAAAAAGCATGGATAAAAAATATAAGGCCAATCTCTATAACTGCAACTGATAATACATTCAAGTTACATTAATATTTACCAGTGAAAAAGATTCACTTATGATGTAAAAAGCTGAGCGCATACTGAAGAGTTAAATTTAATTAACCCATTCGCTGTCATTCACGAGTATACTCGTGGCTTTAATTTATTGATTACTTTGTCACCACTATTTTAGAATTAAAAAAAAAAAAAGCCTCATTTATTGGCAGAAATTTCGCTGTATTAGTAAAGCGAAATTTATCTTTCTGAATTTGTGCTGGCAAACGACCTTCAACAAAAAAATTGAAAATTCTTAGCTTTGGCAGCGAATGGGTTAAATCAAGTTTCATATTACATAACATTTGCCTATAATAAAGTTAGGGCCAAGTGGTTAAGTATAAAACAGCAATTTTCATGTTCAATTTCTTGCCATTGAATTAAGAATTTGTGCTGTAATACATATTGGATAATGATTTCACATAAGTGTCAATCGCATGAGCCGTTCATGCGATCCGCCGCGCTCCCCATGGAAATTTTTGAGGTAACCCAGATAGCATGAACATTAGCAGAAATTTTGGATTTTTTCTGATATTATCTTGCCGTGACAAATTTGAATTGAGAGATTCGCAGCAAATCTCCCGCAAGGTATATTATCACCCACTTGCATGAGTAGTTTGTTGTGAAACTGATGGCAAGACTGTCTTTAATTCACGAAAGTGACGAAAGCAAAAAATCTCTCTGTTGAGAGACTCAACAACAATGAGAATCAGCACATACGCAGAAATTGCAGAAATTTTATTCGGTAGGCACCGTTTTTTCTAAACGCTATACTTATTAAATACCAAAAAATGCACGAAATGAAAAGTACAAATATTACCTAAACTTGTTTATGGTGATAAAACCTATGCATGCGCCTTCTGACGGCGCTTTCGCATCAATAGACCTGATCAGGTCTATTGACCCCTTCGAAGGGTTAACCCCTTATAGTGTGATATGGAAAGATTACTACTTTGCAGTAAGTTTGCAGTATTTTTGATTACTTGTTTGCCGTTAGTTTGCAATAAATTTGATACAGCATGAATTTAACTTGCACGACAAGTTGAAAACACTCATATTGTTAAGTAAAAAAAAAATTCAAAAATTAAATTGTTTTTATTAAACATATTTATCAATTCAAAATTATTTTAATTATTAATTGTTTAGATAACTAATTTATCAATTGCTTGTTTAAAAACTATTACATGAACTATATAATAGTTTTTATAGGGTAAATGCAAATATATATATTTTTAATTTTCGGTTATTATAACGTTATAAACTTCATTAGGATGTATAAAAGTGATAAGGGTTCTGAAGATAAACATGTTGTTTATTCATTTATTAGTTAGCTTATAATATTATTTTTTCTCTTTAATTATAATTAATTAATAATTTCTTACTTTTTGCGAATTGTAAATTATAACTGTACTTAAAAAATTAAAATCTGCATAATATCACCTAACACTGTTAAGAGGTATTTTTACGTATTTGTACAATGTTGCATTATTATTATTATTATTATTATTATTATGTTTAATTAATTAATTAATTAATACTTAGACTTTATGTTTTTGGCTGATTTTTCAAAAAATTCCTATATTATTTTTTGGAAATTATAAATTAAAACTTTTGAATAAAAACTTTAAGTGCTGTTAATAATTACTACTAATAATTGCTATTAATTAATTCTCAAAAAAGTTAGGAATTTTAGTATAAAAATTAAATTAATATTTTATTAAATATATTTTTTATTTAATGTATCCTTAATTTATTAAATTAATAACATTATTAATATACATTACATTTTTACTTTAAAATAAACTCAATACATAATACATTTTATATTCAATTTATTATATAGTAGTTATAAACTGAAATTTATCTTTTACATGTTTATTTATTTTATATTTAAAGTCACCGAAATTTAAAACTATTAATATAATTAATAATAAAACTAAAATAAAAAATTATTAATATTTTTTCTGGGAAAGTGGGAGGAAAAGGGTAATATTAAAAATCAATAAATAAACAACAAATACAAACAAGTTGGAAATTGCTCGTCAAACGTAGCAAATGAGGTGCGTTCGTACTATAACTAGTTTTATAATTATTTTTTGCACCCCATATTGTACTGAATGTATATTTTTTTTTGCACTTCATGAGTGCATAGCCTGTGACATCATTAAAATGCACTTGCAATAATTTTTTCCCATTCCCCGTAATGTAACGCAAAACTTTTGACTGTCTCTGTAATTAAACTATAGACCGATTTTCATAAAATTTCAAATGGCTCGACAAAATTTTGTAACAATTATATATTTAAAATTTCAGACCACTCGGAAGGCTGTAACATCATTAAAATGCACTTGCAATAATTTTTTCCCATTGGCCGTAATGTAACGGAATTTTTTTTACTGTCCCTGTAATTAAATTATACATCCGATTTTCATAAAATTTGAAATGGCTCGACAAAATTTTGCAACAATTATACATTTAAAATTTCAGACCATTCGGAAGGCTGTAACATCATTAAAATGCACTTGCAATAATTTTTCACATTGGCCGCAATGTAAAGAAAAACTTTTGACAGTCCCTGTAATTAAACTATGCATCCGATATCCATAAAATTTGAAATGGCTCGACAAAATTATGCAGCAATCATATATTTAAAATTTCAGACCATTCGGTTGGGTTGTTTTTGCTCTGTTATCTGCGGACAGACAGACGGGCAGACGGACGGACTGAACGACGACTGTTGGCGCCACTGTATGTTGTTATGACGTCACAGTATTTACCCTCCCACAGATGTTTCATAATTCCTTCAGTAGTAGTTTGTACGCCGCCAAGGCAGTCGCAGCTCAAAGAGCACGCATTTATAATCAAAATAAACAGTCCATTATATTAAAGTTAAAGCTATCGACTTTTAATTTATGTTTAAGCTCGCAGTTCGCAACATTGGTTAAGTCGAGCCTCAGGTATTTATTTTAAAAAAGAATTTAGTCTGAAATAGTGAAAAAACATTGCAGTTGAAAGGAAAAGTTCCCCTTCTTTCGATTGCGCAAGCTTCCGTAATGGATTAAAGCGAAAACGAAATCGTCTGCGTGAAACAAGGTAGGAAATATTTGATTATTCTTTTTTGATTATTGCATAAGTTTTTTATAAAATGGAACCGCTTGAGAAATTAAAAAAGAAACGTGCAGCTTTAAGAACATCCGTTACCAAATTGATCACTAAATTTGAAACGTTAATAAATGATGACAATAAAGAAACCGATGACTATTTAGAAATTCTGGAACAATTAAATGGTAAGGAAGAGTTGCTAAAAAACTTAAATAGCGAAATAGAAGCTGCCATAAGCATTCCTAAGGATTATGAAAATGATATTAACACTAGTGAAGAATACAGTGAAAATATTATAAAAACTAAATTCAAAATAAAGAAACAAATTAAGCATTTAGAAGTGGGTAAGGTTCTCAATGAAAATCAATTAAAACCTACTCTTACAAACAATGCGCTAAACATTAAGTTACCGGAAATACCACTTCCTAAATTTTCCGGAAAACCTGAAGAATGGAGCACATTTAAACTACAGTTTGATAATATTATAACATCAAACGAGCAGTTGTCAGAAGCGCAAAAACTGCATTATCTATCAGCTGCATTAGTAAGTGACGCAAGAGCTTTGCAAACAACCGAAGATACTTTTTCTTCTTTATTTCAAGCGTTAAAGGACAGGTACGAAAATGAAAGAGTTATAGTACAAATACACATAAACTCACTTTTAGATGCAGATAAAATTACACAGCCTTCCGCAAAAGATCTAAGAAATCTAGTAGACAGCGTTAAAAAAAGCATTCGCGCATTAAAGGTTTTAGATTACAACAGAAACAATCTCTCCGACGTTTTAATGTTAAATATCATTCTTGAAAAGTTGGATAAAGATACACGGAAAAATTATGAAATGACAATAAGTTCAAATGAAGTTCCAAAGTTAGATGATTTAATTTTATTTTTAGAAAAACGTTCTCAAATTTTGGAAAACATAAGTAAAACCATTGCAGTAAAACCCAAATCAATTCAAGATCGTAATTTTAAGCAAAAATCTCTCTTTGTTAAGTCAACAAATTCCATTAATTTCTGTGTAATGTGTAAGCAAAATCATGCAATATATAAATGTGACGCATTTTTGAAATTAAATGCTTTTCAGAGAAAAGATGTAGCAATGAAAAATAAGCTTTGTTTCAACTGCTTAAGTAGTCAACACGCGATTGCTAATTGCAAGTCTAAAAGTTCCTGCAACATTTGTCAGGCAAGACACAACACATTACTCCATAGAAATATAAACAATTCTTTTCCGAGCAAAGTTGATGAAGTTAACCCCACCGCGCAAGGTCATAAATTGAATCCGAACGCAGATGAGTTTTACGGACAAACAGAAACTAAATTACCTGTATCATCTTCTTTATCTTGCGTTAATAACAGAAATAAATCTGTCATTCTCTCCACTGCTTTAGTTTGGGTCTTTAACCCTTGTTCTGGAATTTATTTACAAGCACGTGTAATAATGGACTCTGGAAGTATGTCCAATATTGTGACTTCAGAATTCGCTAATCGATTGGGAATTCCACTAAAGCGATTGAACATCGCCATCTCAGGCTTAGGTGGAAAGGAAATACACGTTAAACACAAAATTCGTGCTAAAATTTTAAACGGAAATGGATCTTTTGAAACGTCTTTGGATTTTCTTGTTGTCTCAAAAATAACGGATTCCCTCCCAGTTACAAACTTAAACATTGATAACTTAAAAATTCCTCATCAGTTAGCAGATCCGAAATTTAGCATTCCTGGCAAAATTGATATGCTGCTCGGCGCTGAATCCTTCTTTCATATAATAAAAGATGGAGAAATTCGCATTCCAAACAGTAATTTAGTGTTTCGCAATTCAGTATTCGGATACATCGCAACAGGAAGCCTAGAATCTGTCAGCCAAATGCAATATTGTGGTTTGTTTCGCAGTCACAAAGCATTGATGAATGTTTAGAAAAGTTTTGGAAGTTAGAAACCATTGATGAAACTTCGAAAAACCTTAGTAAAGAAGAAGAATTCTGTGAAGAGCATTACAAAACTACGCATAAACGAAATGACGCAGGTAGATACATCGTACAGATGCCAACCAAGGACTTGGAAAATTTAGGTGATTCTAAAGAGCTTGCGAAAAAACGTCTGAATCAGTTATGGAAAAGATTAGCTAAGGATAAAACTATGAAAGCATTGTATCAGCAGTTTATGCAAGAATACTTAGAATTAGGTCACATGGAGAAGGTTGCAGACCCTCATTCCGAACATCCAGAAAATCACTCATGTTACTACTTGCCGCATCATGGTGTTCTCAGGCCAGACAAAACCACAACTAAATTACGTGTGGTGTTCAATGCATCAGCTGCCACTACATCTGGCTTCAGTCTCAATGATTGTCTGCTGAAAGGAGAAGTAAAAGAAGACATATTTGAAATTATGACAAGATTTCGTGTTTATAGGTATGCCTTTACGACGGATGTTCAAAAAATGTTCAGACAAATTTTAATAGATCCATCTCAACGCGACCTTCTGAGAATTTTGTGGAAGACCGACGAGAATGAAGAAACTGTTATTTACAGATTGAATACTGTCACATATGGTACATCTAGCGCACCATTTCTCGCAATAAGGACTCTGAAACAGTTAGCCATAGATGAAGCATCGCAATTCCCTTTAGCTGCGGAAGTAATAAAGGAAAATGTGTATATGGATGATATAGTGACAGGCGCACATGATCTAGATACAGCTATAGAACTCCAACATCAGTTATGCAACATGTTAGAAACATGCGGTATGTCCCTCCATAAATGGAATTCCAATTCAAGGGAATTAATGAACAGTAAGCCATTGGAAGTTCAAGATTATAACTTTTCCATAAATGAAGAATCAACAAGTAAAACTCTAGGGGTTATCTGGAAACCCGTTGAAGATCAGTTTATGTTCAAGATTTCAATAACGGAGAAATCATCATACACGAAACGAGATGTGCTAAGCACCATTGCAAGGCTGTATGACCCTTTAGGTCTTCTAGGACCAATTATTACACGAGCAAAGATATTTCTTCAGAAATTGTGGCTCATGAAATTAGGTTGGGAAGATGAAATCCCAAATCCAGTTGCAAGTGAATGGATAAATTTTGTGTCGTCCCTGAAACAAATAGAAGAGATCAGAATCGACAGATACATTCTAACCGATTCTTTTCAGGAATTAGTGTTGCTAGGATTTGCAGACGCTTCGGAATTAGCTTATGGAGCTGTAGTTTATATGCATTGCACAAGTGAAACTAGTACTGTATCAACTAAACTGATCGCTAGTAAATCGCGTGTAGCTCCTTTAAAGACAATTTCCATTCCCCGCCTTGAACTGTCAGCTTGCCTTCTTCTCTCTCAACTTATAGAAAAAGTTCGCCTATCTCTAAAAATGATAGTGAGTGATATATATTTGCACACCGATTCAAAAATAGCAATTGCTTGGATCAATACATCGCCAAACAAACTAAAAACATTCATTGCCAACAGAGTATCCAAGATACAAACCTTGACTGAGAACTATCATTGGAAGCATGTCCCATCGAATTTAAATCCAGCAGATATTATATCACGTGGATTAGGTCCTCAAGAACTTTCCAAAATGAATCTTTGGTGGGATGGCCCCCTGAACTTTCATAAACTGTCTGATGAATCTAGTGACAATACTGACATTTTATCGCACGAACTTTATGCGCAAGAACTTAAAAAAATGGACAATATCAATTTAATTTCCACTTCTGAAAATTCCTTTGTGGATGATTTTCTTAATTTAAGTAACAATTATTTAAAATTAATACGTATTCTAAGTTTTATTTTCAGATTCCTATTTAATGCCAAAAATGCCATTCGACGTCGCGGCCCAATCACAACAGAGGAACTTCGAACCGCAAAGACTTTATTAGTCAAAATGATACAGGTAAAAGCATTCGATTATGAGATAAAAACCCTTGAACAGGGAGAAATTACCAAAAAGGGACAGGTGAGTTGTTTACACCCCTTTCTTGATAAACAGAATTTGTTAAGGGTAGGCGGTAGATTAAATAACGCTGATTTATCTTTTGATAAGAAATTTCCAATATTGCTCCCTAAAGATCACAAATTGACTTTATTGATAATGACATATTTTCATCTTAAATACTTGCACGTTAGAGCCCAAACTTTACTTTATCTTGTAAGGCAAGAATTTTGGCCATTGGGTGGTAGAAATACTGCTAGAAAAATTGTTCATGATTGCATAGTTTGTTTCAAAAACAAGCCTAAATGTACTGAGCAGATTATGGGAAATCTTCCTTCTGCGAGAATTACTCCTAGTTCGCCATTCACTAATGTAGGGATTGATTTTTGTGGCCCGTTTTATATAAAATATAAGGGTCAAAGGAAGGGTATTTATCATAAATGTTATGTTGCCATTTTTATTTGTTTCGTAACAAAAGCGATTCATTTAGAAGTCGTCACCGACTTAACTTCAGAAGCAATGATAGCAACCTTAAAAAGATTTTTCAGTAGGAGAGGTAAAAGTTTTTCTATTTGTACTGACAATGCCAAAAATTTTGTTGGAGCCAGTGCAGAGTTAAAACGTTTGGCGAACATGATTAGAAACCCCCCAGATGTTTTGGCTCATTATTTAACAAGTGAGGAAATCGCCTGGAATTTCATTCCACCCAGGTCACCCAATTTCGGTGGTTTGTGGGAAGCTGGGGTGAAGTCGTTTAAGTACCACCTAAAAAGAACTGTAGGAAATTCGCGATTAACTCTTGAGCAATTTTTAACAGTTACCACGCAAATTGAAGGCATCTTAAACAGTCGGCCTCTCACACCCATGTCTTCTGACCCCAATGATTTTGAAATTCTAACTCCAGGCCATTTTCTCATAGGCAGACCTCTGAACAGTGTGTCTGAACCGGACCTGACTGGCGAACGTGATAATCATTTGTCCCAATGGCAAAGATTAAATAAAATGGTCCAATTTATTTGGCGAAAGTGGAAATTGGACTATCTTAACAACTTACAAGCCAGACATAAATGGCAATTTGAGAAGGATAATATTATTCCAAATTCAATGGTCCTTTTAAAGGAGGATAATCTTCCACCCTGCAGATGGACAATGGGTAGAGTTCAGGAAGTAGTTAAAGGACCAGATGGTAAGGTTAGAGTGGTTCTTGGGAAAACGCCTCATGGTATTTTCAAGAGAGGCATATCGAAATTATGCTTGCTGCCTTGTCAGTAAACTGACATATTATCATTAAATTTGACACTGTATAACCATTCAATTGTAAACTTTATGTAAACAAATGTTTGAAGCATATTTAATTATTCATTGTTATATTCATTATTATTCTATTCTGCATTTCATTGTATTGTATGTTATTCATTGTAAATTTAGATATTATATATTGAATATTGAAATGTTATTTCAACGTGGGGCGGTATGTTGGCGCCACTGTATGTTGTTATGACGTCACAGTATTTACCCTCCCACAGATGTTTCATAATTCCTTCAGTAGTAGTTTGTACGCCGCCAAGGCAGTCGCAGCTCAAAGAGCACGCATTTATAATCAAAATAAACAGTCCATTATATTAAAGTTAAAGCTATCGACTTTTAATTTATGTTTAAGCTCGCAGTTCGCAACAACGACTATAGGTGCTACGTATTTATATAATTACGAACGCACCTAAAAACCTTAGTTTTGTCAGTTAAAAATTGAAAATAAAATTAATTAAAATAATACTTACACTATTACATAAAATAAAAATAATCATCTTATTACAAAGAAATAGGCCCAGTTTCAATAAAATTAGTTCACAAAAATCGTCTGCAATGGGTGAGAAGACTGTTAAAAATGCAACCAATAATTATTTTTAAAAAAATGAAGCGGTGGGTGGAGTTTTCTGACAACAAAATATTTTTCCTGGCATACCTAATTACCAAATCACTATTGTTTTTCCAATGTTTATAATGGTAAAGTAACTTATGAAAACAAAATTAAAACTTTGTATTATAAAAGTAATAAGAAAAATTAAATATTTTTGCTTCAATAAATATATCTCATTTCTGAATTATTAAAGGAGAGGATGTAGAAGAATGATTTGAGGAAATATTTACCTACAATAGCTTATAAGTGTCCAATTGAATTATTGAAGACATTTATTATTAATCTAATTGTAAGAAGGAGAAAAAATAAGAACAGTTTTTTAAATTATTTAATTAATGATGATAATTTAAAGGTTCTGAAAAACGTATGAAAACAACCAAAAAATCATCTATGGCAGTTTATAGTATATATAAAATACCTAATATTAATAACAAATAATAAAGCTTAAAAAATCCATTTTGTTAAATAATAATAATAATAAAAAGACAATGTCCCCTGTAAAATTATATCACATTGTTCAATCAAATTTTCAGCTCGCTGTGATTTCATTATCACGAGTTATAAAAGTTTAAATTTATCGGACTGCTATATTCAGCTTTTTTTTTTAATTTGGGGGGTGGGGGGGTGTTAAAAAAATTTAAAAAGGTCCCAAATAATGTTTAAATTACAGCGTTTGGCGGCCCACAACAATTAGAATACGAGTTATAAGATGGTGGGCACCGAAATGACAAGGGACCGAAATGGCTAAGGACCGAAATGGCCAGGGACCGAAATGGCCAGGGACCGAAATGTCTCGGGACCGAATTGGCCAGGGACCGAAATGTCTCGGGACCGAAATGGCCAGGGACCGAAATGTCTCGGGACCGAAATGGCCAGGGACCGAAATGTCTCGGGACCGAAATGGCCAGGGACCGAAATGTCTCGGGAAAGAAATGGCCAGGGACCGAAATGTCTCGGGACCGAAACGGCGGGACCGAAGTGTCGGGACCGAAATGTCGTGTACCCCATATTTCCACACTAGGTATTCTAGGCGCTGTATCAGAAACACCATAACAGAGAGCCTTTATACATAAGAGTGGTGATATATGCACAGGAGGCATGCTTATTTCAAGTTTCTGTCGAAAGTACGGCAATCCGCTTTCTTGAATAGAGGATATTCAATCTATGTTATGATCGGTCAAGGCAAGAACATCTAGCATAAAGAAGGGAAGGCTCCGTCTACGTAATGTAAATCCCCGCTAGCCAATGAAACAGTTCATGGGAGAAAGCAGTAGTACACTGTTAAAAATATCGTGAAAAATTACCTCTGTTTTTAAAGGCTATCTGTATTATGACCAATGAGAACGCTTCATAAACGTTTATATAGCGTTCTCATTGGTCAGAAAATAGAGAACCTTTAAGAACAGAGGTAATTTTTCACGATATTTTTAACAGTGTAGTTTCCTGATTCCCTTCTTATCTGTTAGAAATTCTTTGGGTAAATTACCAGTACCACGTGACTTTTTCAGCCTCGAACCCATATTTGGAATATCCTCCATTAGAAGATACTCGCATGGACGATCTCTATTAGACTAGGGAAGTAATTCAACATGCATTAGCCTGACGATAATGGCATGCTCACAAAGAACTTTAACGATTTGTTTTTATCACTTTTACCAATAAACATTTATTGGCCGTATGTCACTACTTCGTTATAGAGACACACTTGTTCCTAATTAGATCCCGGCCTTAATGTATCAAAATACGGAGTTTGCTTCAAAGACTTTTAAGATACATAGACCGGCAAACTGTCAGTTTAACTGAGGATTTTTGATTACAGCTGTTGTACGGCAGTATATATGTTTTGTATTTTAATTTATCTAAGAAAATACTTTTATCAGCGTATTTTTTCATTACGGATCATTAAGTATTAGTCTACCCTATTTCATTTACGACTTTTTTTAAAAAAATACCTTATTATTCTTAATTTTTTTTTTGTTTTTTCCGTGTAGCAAGTGAGTATTTCAATAAGCATCCTACAAGGATAAAAATATAGTGTTACTTTCGTTAATATGCATTTTTTAAATTACTTTTTTGCCTAAAAATTAGTTTAAAAAACGTAGATTTCTTTAAAAGTAATTTAAAATTTTGTAAATTACTATATTATGTTATAGTTACTACTTTTAATCTAAACTTCCCTACCAGTTACTTTTGTAAGTCAAACTTAAAAAAAAGTAGAATTATAATCTTTAACAATATGTTTCCATATAAATTTCGACTTTATTTAGGTTTATAAAGCATGTTAAAATTAGATGCTCTTTTTCAAACATACCATCCATAAAATTATTAATAAATTGCTTTATTTGACTTTATTACTGAAAATTCGATATTTATAACGGATATTTAGATATAAAAAATAGCTTCATATAACAAAATATGCCATACACTTCATATATATTGATAAAAATTAATTTTTAAGCTCGTTCTAGCCATAGCACTTAATGGTAAATAACCACAGCTGACGTACAAACCTCGCGGTTCAGGTGTTTCAATTTACTTCAGATGGCTGCCATGATTCCGCATGCTTTTGAATGGGAACTGCCGGTCTATGTATCTTAAAGGTCTTTGGTTTGCTTTCTGTACTATTCCTGAGTTCAGTTATAGCGGCTAGAAATATAGGCCGGGATCCAGGTACATTTTTCCAAACAGTGAAAAGTTAGCAAAAATTCTGGCTTCTGATTGGTCAATCTCATTACGATAACAGAGAAAAATCTACCTAGATCACGGTCATAGTGTGGAAACAGGCTATTCCAGTAATGCTTTAAAAAGTGCTAAAAATTGAATCCCATAAATATTGAAAAATACTGAATGACAAATGTCGATAGGAGCAACATTTTCTAGATCTTCTCTGAGCGAAACGTTTTCTTTTGAAATAGTTACGTTGGAATTACCATATGTCGCTGTAATCGACATTCGCCGTGCAGCCTCGTTCAACATTTATGGGATACAATTTTTTAGCACCTTTTTAATAAGCCGATTTTTAAACTATATCTTCTAGAAACTATAGCTCCGTTGTAGCGTCTAGATTATATGTTGTAGAAATCGACTATTCCAGCAATACTTAAAAAAGCGCGGAAGTATTGAATCCCTTAAATGTACAACGATGTCGAACTCCAAACAGTCATTTGCATCGACATCTGCAGGATATTTTTTAAAGAAGAAAGAGACATGTGTAATGCACCGCTACAGTACAGCGCCTAGAAGATACAGTGTGGAAAACGGCTATTCCTATAATGCTTTAAAAAGTGCTAAAAGCTTGTATCCCATAAATCTCGAACAATGCTCAGCGGCAATATGCTGATATGAGCGCCATCTCGTAACTCTTTTCAGTATAAACCCTGTGTTTTCAAAAATTATAGAATGTTAAATATTGGAAACTATAAATATAAGATATTTTAGTCTGTTATAAGCTAATTTAGTTAAGGAATGACGTGAAATAGGTTAAAGAGTCTCTTTTAGAATGACTATCGTTTTTAAATCACTACGATGGCGTTACGGTCGACATCTTGTTATTCAGGATCGTTGTACATTTATGGGATTGAATTTTTTAGCACTATTTTGTAGCCGTTTTCCACACTGTATCTTCTAGGCGCTGTCGCTACAGCGTCTAGAATACATAATGTGGAAATTTGCTATTCAAGAACCGCTAAGAAGTGAATCCCTTAAATGTGCACTGACGCTGAAATCCAGGGAGATGATTGCAGCGACATCTGCAATATATTTTCAAATTTCAAAGTAAACATGGTATTATTACAGCAGGTTTGATGCCAAGCACACAGGTCAGATGTATGTTAATAAAACGTAAAAAAAAAAAAAAAAATGTTACTGCGTCTAGACCAAATTGTCTTGGAGTTTTGGGAAATATCCTGCAGATATCGCTGTGATCGACTGATTGGTTTTCCACACTATATATTCTAGACGCTGTAGCACCGCGGTACACTGTTAAAAATATCCTGAAAAATTACCTCTGTTTTTAAAGGCTATCTATTTTCTGACCAATGAGAACGCTCCATAGGCGTTTATGCAGCGTTCTCATTGGTCAGAAAATAGATTGCCTTTAAACACAGAGGTAATTTTTCACGATATTTTTAACAGTGTAGTCTGTCTTTTTCGTTTGCCTCGAAGTAGATATAGATGATGTCATTTGAAGCTGTTCCTAAAGTGTGGCCAGCTCATCACGTCACATGGAGTTGATTATCTGTACATGGCAATGGACACAAAAAAATTGGCGCACTGCTTTGTACTAATCATCGTGTAAAGATGATCCAACTCCGTGTGACTTTTAAACGTCATGAACTGGCCTATTATGTCATTGGTTACGCTAACACACTACCCCTTGCGTCCACCATATATAGCGGCATCTTGCAGTAGAGACTGCTAAATGGGCTGCTGTCGGCCAAGATCAAGAGAGAAAAGGGCAGAAGAGGGGGAAAGAACTCTTTTTTTATGTAGTTTTTCACACGGGAAGATTGACTTGTCTGCTCCTCTCCTTTCATATCTTCATGATGGTGAAATAAACCAACGCCCCCTAGATATTTGAGAAAGTCTTGACACGCGTCACGAAAACATCACACAAAGCAGACAAAGCAAAGGAACAGAATCATTCATTGGCTCATGGATATGAACGAGCCAATGAATGATTTTTCTTCTTTGTTTTGCCTGCTTTGTGTGATATTTTCCTGACGCGTGTCAAGGCTTTCTCGAATATTTAAAGGGCGTTGAATAGGCCGGGATCAAGATAGATTTTATGCTATTAGCGAGATGAGATTGATCAATCAGAAGCCTGCATTTTTGAAAACTTTTTTATGTTTGCAGTAAACACCGAAAAGCCTGCAAGGATAGAGTCTACTGATTGGTCAATCTAATTTTACTAACAAAGAAAAATTTATCTGGATCCCGGACATTAACTTTGGTTCGTTGAGACGATTTTGAATAAAATCAAACCAGAAAGCCAATGTTTTTTAACTTTTCTGGTTAGTTTAATCGAAATCTTCCACGTCTATTACTGAAAACTGAGTTACTGTACTTTGGACAAAAACTTGAATATGAGTACACGACTTGTGCATATGTCACCACTCTTACATATAAATGTACTCTGTTATGAGCATAATTATAAGCGCAGCTTGTTAAATTTGAGTATCTGGGTATTAGAGAAAGCAATGCAGGATATTCCAAATATTGGTTCGAGGCTGAAAAAAGTCACGTGATACCGGTAATTTACCCAAAGAATTTCTAACTGATAAGAAGGGAAGATACTACTGATTTGCCTCAAGAACTGTTTCATTGGCTAGCGGGGATTTACATTACACGTCTACGCAGCCTTCCCTTCTTTACACTAGAAGTTTTTACCTTGACCACGTGATCAAAACGAAAATGGAATATCCTCCATTGTGGCCCACCGTGGCTGAGTGGATAAGACACCACGCTGCTAATCGCTTGAGAGCGTAGGTGGGGGAGGGTTCAAATCCCGCCGTGATTCCCACGTGATCTGATATATATGTGTTCAATAAAACAAACAAGCAATAGTGAAAGGTACAGTTGCCATGGAAATAACAACTTCTTTAATTCGTATAGAAAATGAATGAATAGTTGTAAATGACTTAAGTTTAAAATGTAGGCAAATGCTCTGAACATATCAATGGCTCCCATCTAGTATTTTACAAAAGTAATTTAATATATTCACATGATGTATAAGTTGATGCAACTCTTAGCTAATGAAAATTCTGCAACAAGACTTATGTAGGTAGATCTTTTCAATGATTAATTCAGAATTCTAAGAACAAAACGAAGTTCTTAAGTGCTCTTCCTCACCCCTCCCCACCCCCCTCAAAAAAGAAATACGATAGAAAGATATAAGTATTTGGATGACTTCATTATTTCTGTGATCTTTTGTCAGAGTTTAGAAAAGGTGTCTGGGTATTAAAAAAAACATAAAACAAATTTGACGAACGATAAGACTATAGATTTCAGGCAATTTTTAACTGGAAAAAATTTAATTCTAATGTTTATGCGGCTTTAATAATAGACTATTAAAGATAATCAATTTATGGGAATTTTTATACGAAATTATATTCTCACATTTATGCAAATAGGTATGGATAAACAGACTTGAGTAAAATTACATATTTATTCTTTCTTCTCTATAACACGATCTAAATGAAGATGTACAGTTTATATCTTTAAATTTTTAGATTTTTTTTTATCAAAAATGTTTCCTCATCATGTCTTGAATTGCTAGATTTACTTCTTTAGACAGATCTTCGATTCTTTAGATGCCTGCAGGGCTTCATTCTCGGATTATCCGTAGGTATTTGTAAAGGTAAATTTATTTTGAAAAACCGTCAGCAAAAAAAAGTTAGAACAAACAATTAACTGACAGACTAACTGTAAATATATATTTTATTTTGACTCTATTTGATTTTTACTAAATTTTCATCCTTCATAGAAAATTTTAAGGAGATATAAATTGAGAAAGACTGATACTTTGAAAGAAGAAATTGACTTTTCTTACTTTTAAATTATTAATTACTCTAAAAAATGAATGATAGGTAAACAAAATGTATACTATTGTGTTTGTTCTCTGCTGATAAAGGCTATACAAGGACTAATTTTTGCGAGTAGAATTATTTCAATTATATATAATCTGTTTAAAAAAAAAAGGACTGATATCTACTAAAAAACAACTTTTCAAAAGTAAAAAAAAAGCCAAGCAAAAAAAAAGAAAAGAAAAAAGGGGAACGTTGTGGCTAAAAAATAGTGTGATATCAAATTTCCAAGCTTATATTATGGTACTTATTTAACATTTTTTATTAAAAATTTACCATACGTAAGTCGAGTACCTAAGTATGCATTGATAGAAAGCCTTTTCTCCTTTACTAAATACATCATAACGTGTTTCTGAAAAATAATTTTTTTAAATTATGCATGATGGGCTTGGCGGCCATCTTTCCATATTTTACACAAATTTCTAAGCAGACAAGCTCGTAATATGTTTGCATAATTAAGAATTTTGAACTTCTAGTTTTGGCTACAGACAGATAAATTAAGATTGTCTTTTATTTTGAAAAAAAAAATTTGATTTTTACTGCTTTAACTAATTAATTAACCCCCTCCGAAAAAAAAGAATCATAAGATGAAACCTGAAGTTACTTCAACCTTATTTTAAGACACAAATTTCTAGGCACTCATTTCCATAAATTTAAAAGCATAAAATGCTTGCTTTAGCAACAATTTCGAATTTCCGATCTTAACAATGTACTTGTGTGCTTAGAAATTTGTGTAAAATATGGAAAGATGGCCGCCAAGCCCATCATGCATAATTTAAAAAAAAATTAATTTTCAGAAACACGTTATGATGTATTTAGTAAAGGAGAAAAGGCTTTCTATCAACGCATACTTAGGTACTCGACTTACGTATGGTAAATTTTTAATAAAAAATGTTAAATAAGTACCATAATATAAGCTTGGAAATTTGATATCACACTATTTTTTAGCCACAACGTTCCCCTTTTTTCTTTTCTTTTTTTTTTTTTTTTTTTTTGCTTGGCTCTTTTTTTACTTTTGAAAAGTTGTTTTTTAGTAGATTTACAATAACACGCAAAATGGTTTGCAATCAAAAATTAAGTTCATTAAAATAAGAAATATTTCTTCGATGTTTATAAAACTTTTACTTTGAAAAAATATGTGGGATGGTGACGAAATAATATACTTAATAACAGTGGTATGTTAAAAAATAATGTACATAATTAATTTAGTTTTAATGTTAAAGAATCTTCTTCTTTCTTAAAATTTAAATTTGTGTACTTGCGAAATAATCTCCCCTAAAGTCAATGGCTATCATTATTTACGTTCTAGTTAGTTTCTGTTGAAAAAGCTGATTACTTATCAAATGTTTGGGAAAGATAGTGTTTAAAAGTATGCAAGTAAACGTTGGGTACGCGGTTTGGACATTGGATAGTATATCAGTTATTAAAAAAAAGTGACTTTTGAACCCTTAAAAATTTAGCCCCTACATACTTCCTTACGAAAAGGGGTACACGACATTTCGGTCCCGAGACATTTAGGCCCCTGGCCATTTCGGTCCCGAGACATTTCGGTCCTTAGCCATTTCGGCCCCTTGTCATTTCGGTGCCCACCACCTTATAACTCGGATTCTAATTGTCGTGGACCGCCAAACGCTGTAATTTCAACATTATTTGGGCCATTTTTTAATTTTTTATGATCCCCCCCCCCCCCCCAAAAAAAAAAAAAAAAAAAAAAAATTAAAAAAAAACTGAATATAACAGTCCGATAAATTTAAACTTTTATAACTCGTGATAATGAAATCATAGCGAGCTGAAAATTTGTTTGATTGAACAATGTGATATAATTTTACAGGGGACATTGTCTTTTTTTAGGGTTTCGTTTATCTGACGAAACCCTATTCGTCTCGCTCCTCTGTCTGTCCGTCTGTCACAGAGCCCGTTCTCAGAAACTATACATGTTGGAGTCTTGAAATTTTGCATACTTATAGCTGACCACCACACATCATACGACAAATCATAAAATTTTCAAAAAGTTTTACATTTAACCCTTTGGGCCCCCACATGTGTATTTTAAACAATTCTTTCTAAGTGAGCCCTAATTAGGTCAGAGGCGTGAAATTTTGCATACTTATAGCTGAACACCTCACATCAAATGACAAACCATAAAAGTTTGAAAAAGTCGTATATTTAACCCTTTGGGCTCCCACATGTGTATTTTAAACAATTCTTTCTAAGTGTGTCCCTAATTAGGTTGGAGGCGTGTAACTTTGCATACTTATAGCTGAATACCTCGCATCAAATGACAAACCATAAAATTTTGAAAAAGCCGTACATTTAACCCTTTGAGCTCCCACATGTGTATTTTAAACAATTCTTTCTAAGTGAGCCCTTATTTAGGTTGGAGGCATGAAATTTTGCGTACTTATCGCTGAACACAACGTATCATACGGCAAATCATAAAATTTTGAAAAAAATCGTACATTTAACCCTTTGGGCTCCCACATGCGTATTTTAAGCAATTCTTTCTAATTGAGCCGCTTATTAAATTGGAGATTTGAAATTTTGCATACTTATAGCAGAACACCTGAGGCCAGGCGACAAATCATAAAGTCTTACGTTTAAGCCTTTGAGCTACCACATATGTATTTTAAGCAATTCTTTCTAAGAAAGCCCCTAATTAAGTTGGAGACATGAATTTTTGCATACGTATAGCTGAATACGTCAGACCACACAGCAAATCATAAAAATTTCAAAAAGTCTTATATTATTTACTCCTCCGGGCTCTAACTTGTGTATTTTAAGCAATTTTTCTAACCTCCACCCTTTTCACCCGGGGAGCACTTTTCCAACTTTTGCCGACACCCCTTTGACCATTCTTTCATATTATGCACCATAGCCTTACATATATTAGTTCCCCTTTTTACCGCCAGGGGAGGCCTACTTATCTCGGGTGCTATCGGCCCAATCCCCTCGACTAATATATCTACGGATAGTGTATAAAACGGAGTTTCGTTCGGATAAAGGTTTGTTTAGAATAGAGTGCGCTCTTGGTTGCGAAACATGGAACTAACAGATTTTTCAAAAGGATAAAGTGTTTTGAAAGCAACATTAAACAAAACCCTCTGGGCGATCTGTGTACTCACTTACCTACTTGTTTTTTATTATAAATTTAGCAGAATGGATTTTTTAAGCTTTATTATTTTTTATTAATAATTGGATATTTTATATATACTATAAACTGCCACAGATGATTTTTTGGTTGTTTTCATACTTTTTTTTAGAACCTTTAAATTATCATTAATGAGACAATTTTAAAAAAACTGTGCTTATTTTTTCTTCTTCTTCCAGTTAGATTAATAATAAATGTCTTCAATAATTCAATTAGACACTTATAAACTGTTATAGGTAAATATTTCCTCAAATCACCCCTCTACATCCTCTCCTTTACTAATTCAGAAATGAATTATATTTATTGAAGCACAAATATTTAATTTTTCTCATTATTTTTATAATACAAAGTTATAATTTTGTTTTCATAAGTTACTTTACCATTATAAACATTGGGAAAACAATAGTGATTTGGTAATTAGGTGTGCTGGGAAAAATATTTTGTTGTCAGAAAACTCCACCCACCTCTTAATTTTTTAAAAAATAATTATTGGTTGCATTTTTTTAACAGTCTTCTCACCCATTGAAGACGATTTTTGTGAGCTAATTTTAATGAAACTGGGCCTATTTTTTGTAATAAGATGATTATTTTTAATTCTATGTAATAGTGTAAGTATTATTTTAATTAATTTTATTTTCAATTTTTAACTGACATAAAACTAAGCTTTTTTGCATTTGTCGTTTATTTATTGATTTTTAATATTACTCTTTTCCTCCCACTCTCCCAGAAAAAAATTTAATAATTTTTTATTTTAGTTTTATTAGTAATTATATTAATAGTTTTAAATTTCGGTGACTTTAAGCATAAAATAAATAAACAGGTAAAAAATAAATTTCAGTTTATAACTTACTATATGATAAATTGAATATAAAATATATTATGTATTGAGTTTATTTTAAAGGAAAAAAATTAATGTATATTAATAATGTTATTAATTTAATAAATTAAGAATACATTAAATAAAAAATATATTTAATAAAATATTTAATTTTTATACTAAAATTACTAACTTTTTTGAGAATTAATTAATAGCAATTATTCATCACTTAAATTTAAAATTATTAATTTATTATTTTCAAAAAATAAAATAAGAATATTTTGAAAAATCAGTCAAAAACATAAAGTCTAAGTAATAATTAATTAAACATAATAATAATAATAATGAAACATTGTACAGATACGTAAAAATAACTTTTAACAGTGTTAGGCGACATTATGAAGATTTTAATTTTTTTAAGTACAGTTATAATTTACAATTCGCAAAAAGCAAGATGTTATTAATTAATTATAATTAAAGAGCAAAAATAATATATAAACTAACTAATAAATAAATAACCATCACATTTATCTTCAGAACCCTTATCATTTTTATACATCCTAATGAAGTTAATAACGTTATAGTAACCGAAAATTAAAAAAATATATATTTGCATTTACCCTATAAAAACTATTATATATTTCATGTAATAGTTTTTAAACAAGTAATTGATAAATTAGTTATGTAAACAATTAATAATAAAAATAATTTTGAATTGATATTAATAAATACATTTAATAAAAACAATTTAATTTTTGAGAATTTTTTTATTTAACAATATAATTATGAATGTTTTCAATTTTTCTAAGATGATATTAATCAATTAATAAAATACAGTATGATATTAAACAAATAACAAATCAAAACCCGGGCAGGGATTTTTAAAAACTTTTTGATGCTGGTGTTGGTAATTTGAAATACTAATAAAGTAGCAGCTAAATAGTATTATCCCCTTCTTAGCGAAAATTCTGCATGCCAATCAATTGTCAACACCCATCTTAACGGCAAGGAAACCCATCCTTTTCAACCCTTTCACCGTTTATTCACAATAGGACTGGGAGAATAAGGGAGGATCCAATCTTCCAGTTAGGGTGGGGGGGGGGGGGGGCATGGCTATTTTTTTATTTTTGGGGGGGTGGGGTGTCTACATCACTTCAGGATAAGTTTGTATATCGAAGGCTATTCCCAAATTAAAATTGACGATTTTTCTGATACTATCGCGAATTCATTTCCATTTGTAAATACAAAAAAAATTGCATTAGTATTCGTCAAAATATATAAATTACAGATTTCATTCAGATACCAAGAAATTAAAACGTTTCCCGTTTTCGTATAAAGGCAAAGAATGATTCAGAAATGTTCAATGTTAGCATTTTAAGCCAATTTTTAGGACTTGATAGCCACATAAATGTCGTCATGGGGGAAGCAATTAGCAGCCGCGTCCGGAAATTCCGTTTAAAATGCCAAGTTTCGTGGAATTTTTCGAAAGATTCTTTTTTTTAATTGAAAAATGGAAAACGCTTTCTGAATAAGTGCACTTGCAAATTTCTTGAGATTAAAAATAATTTCACGGATGTGTTAGACATTACCTAATTTCGATTTGAGACTTTAAAGAGTTAGGAAGATTCATTTTGTTGAGCGGGAGAAAAATTGAAAGAGCTTAATAGATATTTCATTCTAAAAATGATTTTTAGCATTGTTTTGTTGAAGAGAGGGGGCGCGGGGGAGGGTCATGACCTCCGTGACCACCTCCCTCTTGGATCCGCCATTGGGGGAGATAGAACAATGCTATGAGGTAAGAAAATTTGATCTCAACTTGAAGGAAAGATAGTCCTCTTGCATGTTGCCCCGTAGGGTTTTTTTTAAACCACTAAAGATGAAAAATGCACCGTGGCCACAAAAAAGCGCCGGCTGCCTAGAACAAAGAGATAATTCTTCTATCTGGAGCTTTATTTAGCATAATCAAATGGGGGAAGTCAGGACATCTACACTTGACATATATTCTTTTGAATGAATAACATATAGATATCAAGAAAAGCCAAATAGGTTTTCTAAATTTCCAAATTTCTTCATTGTGATATAATTATAAAATTTCTTAATTTAAAATGAAATTTTACGTAAAAGTGATTCACTATGCATTACTATTTTGAGATTCTATGTTATTTTATTTATATTTTCATTTTTATTTTTTATTTGTCATATTAAAACATGTAGGCTGCTTTAATTTTAAGTATATAAGTCAAATAAATAACAAGGAAATATTTGAAATACAAAATTAATCAAGCAGGACGGTCGTTCTGCCAAGCCAAGCTGAAAAAAATGCTAACCTCGCCAAACAAACAAACGCCAAGAATAAAACGCAAGACACCGTAACTGCTTATTATACTGAAGACAGCTTCTCCATGTTAAATCGACCAAACATGCCAGCGTAAAATTTCCCATATCAAAAGAACCAATCATCGCAGAAAAATAAAACCAAAACCAGAAGGACATAATGGAAAAGATCTGCAATTTGAGACCAAATGCATCCTCATAAATTAATTATAAACAGAGATACAGATTTTTTAAAATAACGTCGAGATACTGAAAATGACAAATTTATTTTCTTCGTCACACCTTATGCTTCAATCGAGGTAGAGACTTAAATAATGGACATAAAAAAGTAAGGATTGCATTTTTGGGCAGATATTTACTCAATCTACGTGCTTTTATAAAATTCAGCTTTAAAAACACAAATTTTCTATTCTTAATTAGCGAAAAACTGTTAATTAATTCTAAAGTTTATAAATTATGCCAAACAGCGATAAACCCGCCAAACCATTTTAGAAGTCTTATGCTATTCTTTTATATTATCCTTTTGCATTGATTTCATCGAAGAAAACTATGGCCGAGATCCAGATAGATTTTTCGCTGTTAGCGAAATGAGTTTGACCAATCAGAGCCAGAATATTTGAGAATTTTTGCTGTTTCTGGATCCCGGCCTATGTCATAAAAGTTTTGAGTCATTTTCTTAGTGCCATGGATGAAGTGCAATGTTTACAGAAATCTAGGCTGGGATCCAGATAGATTTTTTGCTGTTACCAAAAACGAGATTCACCAATCAATAGCCTGCATTGCTGCAAACAGCGAAAAGTTCGCAAAAGTGCAAGCTTCTGACTGATGAATCTCGTTTTGCTAACAGCGAAAAATCTATCTAGATTGCGGCCAATTATGTTGAACACAATTTTGCATTTCCACATCGAGGAAGGGTATCGATGTCATAACAACAGTGCATATTCGAAACTATTTAAGGCATTGATTCTGAACTCCTTTGCTATACATTTCAATATTAAAGAAGTTGTTGTTTCAATAGTTTTAGTACTTGTCTCTATTGCTCACTCAATCGAAATCGCTCACACAAATATCGAAATTTAACCTACAGCGCTCAGAAACTATAGCGCCTAGAATATATAGTGTTGAAATCGGCTAACCCTGTAATACTTAAAAAAGCGCTAAAATATTGTATCCCTTAAATGTGCAATGATACTGCTGCAATATGCAGATCGCAGCGACATCTGCAGGATATTTTCTACAACTGCAAGAAATTGCTAGTCTATGCAATGCGATAATAGTAATCGAAAAACCCGCAGATGTCGCTGCGATCGACACTTGAAATTTTAGCAGTATCGTCGCACATTTAAGGGATACAAATTTTTAGAACTGTTTGGATAGCATATTTCCACACTACATATTCTAAGCGCTGTATCAGAAACACCATAACAGAGAGCCTTTATACATAAGAGTGGTGATATATGCACAGGAGGCATGCTTATTTCAAGTTTCTGTCGAAAGTACGGCAATCCGCTTTCTTGAATAGAGGATATTCAATCTACGTTATGATCACATGGTCAAGGCAAGAACGTCTAGCGTAAAGAAGGGAAGGCTCCGTCTACGTAATGTAAATACCCGCTAGCCAATGAAACAGTTCATGGGAGAAAGCAGTAGTACACTGTTAAAAGTATCGTGAAAAATTACCTCTGTTTTTAAAGGCTATCTGTATTATGACCAATGACAATGAAAACGCTTCATAGGCGTTTATATAGCGTTCTCATTGGTCAGAAAATAGAGAACTTTTAAGAACAGAGGCAATTTTTCACGATATTTTTAACAGTGTAGTTTCCTGATTCCCTTCTTGTCTGTTAGAAATGCTTTGGGTAAATTACTGGTACCACGTGACTTTTTCAGCCTCAAACCCATATTTGGAATATCCTCCATTAGAAGATACGCGCATGGACGATCTCTATTAGACTAGGGAAATAATTCAACATGCATTAGCCTGACGATAAGGGCATGCTCACAAAGAACTTTAACGATTTGCTTTTATCACTTTTACCAATAAACATTTATTGGCCGTATGTCGCTACTTCGTTATAGAGACACACTTGTTCCTAATTAGATCCCGGCCTTAATGTATCAAAATACGGAGTTTGCTTTCTGTACTATTCCTGAGCTCGGTTATAGCGGCTAGAAATATAGACCGGGATCCAGGTACATTTTTGCATACAGTGAAAAGTTAGCAAAAATTCTGGCTTCTGATTGGTCAATCTCGTTACGATAACAGAGAAAAATCTACCTAGATCACGGTCATTGTGTGGAAACCGGCTATTCCAGTAATACTTTAAAAAGTGCTAAAAATTGAATCCCATAAATATTGAAAAATACTGAATGACAAATGTCGATAGGAGCAACATTTTCTAGATCTTCTCTGAGCAAAACGTTTTCTTTTGAAATAGTTACGTTGGAATTACCATATGTCGCTGTAATCGACATTCGTCGTTCAGCCTCGTTCAACATTTATGGGATACAATTTTTTAGCACCTTTTTAATAAGCCGATTTTTAAACTATATCTTCTAGAAACTATAGCTCCGTTATAGCGTCTAGATTATATGTTGTAGAAATAGACTATCCCAGCAATACTCAAAAAAGCGCGGAAGTATTGAATCCCTTAAATGTACAACGATGTCGAATTCCAAACAGTCATTTGCATCGACATCTGCAGGATATTTTTTAAAGAAGAAAGAGACATGTGTAATGCACCGCTACAGCGTCTAAAATACATAATGTGGAAATTTGCTATCCAAGAACCGCTAAAAAGTGTATCCCTTAAATCTGCACTGACGCTGAAATCCAGGGAGATGATCGCAGCGACATCTGCGATATATTTTCAAATTTCAAAGTAAACATGGTATTATTACAGCGGATTTGACGCAAGCACACAGGTCAGATGTATGTTAATAAAACGTAAAAAAAAAAAAAAAAAAAAAAAATGTTACAGCGCCTAGACCCAATTGTCTTGGACTTTTGGGAAATATCCTGCAGATATCGCTGTGATCGAATGATTGGATTTACACACTATATATTCTAGACGCTGTAGCACCACGGTAGCCTGTCTTTTTCGTTTGCCTCGAAGTAGATATAGATGACGTCATTTGAAGCTGTTCCTAAAGTGTGGCCAGCTCATCACGTCACATGGAGTTGATTATCTGTACACGGCAATGGACACAACAAAAAATTGGCGCACCGCTTTGTACTAATCATCGTGTAAAGATGATCCAACTCCGTGTGACATTTAAACATCATGAACTGGCCTATTATGTCATTGGTCACGCTAACACACTCCCCCATGCGTCCGCCATATATAGCGGCATCTTGCACTGGAGACTGCTAAATGGGATGCTATCGGTCAAAATCAAGAGAGAAAAGGGCAGAAGAACTCTTTTTTTTGGTATGTAGTTTTTCACACGGGAAGATTGACCTGTCTGCTCCTCTCCTTTCATATCTTCATGATGGTGAAATAAAACAACGCCCCATAGATATTTGACAAAGTCTTGACACACGTCACGAAAACATCACACAAAGCAGGCAAAGCAAAGGAACAAAATCATTCACTGGCTCGTTCATATCCACGAGCCAATGAATGATTTTTCTTCTTTGTTTTGCCTGCTTTGTGTGATATTTTCCTGACGCATGTCAAGGCTTTCTAGAATATTTAAAGGGCGTTGAATAGGTCGGTATCAAGATAGATATTACGCTATTAGCGAGATGAGATTGATCAATCAGAAGCCTGCATTTTTGAAAACTTTTTTATGTTTGCAGTAAACACCGAACAGCCTGCAAGGATGGAGGCTACTGATTGGTCAATCTAATTTTACTAACAGAGAAAAATTTATCTGGATCCCGGACATTAACTTTGGTTGGTTGAGACGATTTTGAATAAGATCAAATCACAAAGCCAATGTTTTTTAACTTTTCTGGTTAGTTTAATCGAAATTTTCAACTTCTATTACTGAAAACTGAGTTACTGTACGTTGGACAAAAACTTGAATATGAGTACACGACTTGTGCATATGTCACCACTCTTACATATAAATGTACTCTGTTATGAGCATAATTATAAGCGCAGTTGGTTAAATTTGAGTATCTGGGTATTAGATAAAGCAATTGTGGCCCACCATGGTTGAGTGGATAAGACACCACGCCGCTAATCGCTTGAGAGCGTAGGTGGGGGCGGGTTCAAATCCCGCCGTGATCCCCCACGTGATCTGATATATATGTGTTCAATAAAACAAACAAACAAGCAATAGTGAAAGGTACATTTGCCATGGAAACAACGACTTCTTTAATTCGTATAGAAAATGAATGAATGGTTGTAAATGACTTAAGTTTAAAATGTAGGCAAATGCTCTGAAAATATCAATGGCTCCCATCTAGTATTTTACAAAAGTAATTTAATATATTCGCATGATGTATAAGTTGATGCAACTCTTAGCTAATGAAAATTCTGCAACAAGACTTATGTAGGTGGATCTTTTCAATGATTAATTCAGAATTCTAAGAACAAAACGAACTTCTTAAGCGCTCTTCCTCACCCCTCCCCCCCCCTCCAAAAAGAAATACGATAGAAAGATATAAGTATTTGGATAACTTCAGTATTTCTGTGATCTTTTGTCAGAGTTTAGAAAAGGCGTCTGGGTATTAAAAAAAACATAAAACAAATTTGACGGACGATAAGACTATAGATTTCAGGCAATTTTTAACTGGAAAAAATTTAATTCTAATGTTTATGCGGCTTTAATAATAGACTATTAAAGATAATCAATTTACGAGAATTTTTATACGAAATTATATTCTCACATTTATGCAAATAGGTAGGGATAAACAGACTTGAGTAAAATTACATATTTATTCTTTCTTTTCTATAACACGATCTAAATGAAGATGAAGTTATATGTACAGTTTATATCTTTAAATTTTTAGATTTTTTTTTCTCAAAAATGTTTCCTCATTATGTCTAGAATTGCTAGATTTACTTCTTTAGACAGATCTTTGATTCTTTAGATGCCTGCGGGGCTTCATTCTCGGATTCTCCGTAGGTATTTGTAAAGGTGAATTTATTTTGCAAAACCGTCAGCAAAAAAAAGTTAGAACAAACAATTAACTGACAGACTAACTGTAAATATATATTTTATTTTGACTCTATTTGATTTTTACTAAATTTTCATCCTTCATAGAAAATTTTAAGGAGATATAAATTGAGAAAGACTGATACTTTGAAAGAAGAAATTGACTTTCCTTACTTTTAAATTATTAATTACTCTAAAAAATGAATGATAGGTAAACAAAATGTATACTATAGTGTTTGTTCCCAGCTGATAAAGGCTATACAAGGACTAATTTTAGCGAGTAGAATTATTTAAATTATATATAATCTGTTCAAAAAAAGGACTGATATCTGCTAAAAAACAACTTTTCAAAAGTAAAAAAAAAAAAAGGGGGGGGGGAAAGTTGTGGCTAAAAAATAGTGTGATATCAAATTTCCAAGCTTATATTATGGTACTTATTTAACATTTTTTATTAAAAATTTAATGTACGTAAGTCGAGTACCTAAGTATGCGTTGATAGAAAGCCTTCTCTCTTTTACTAAATACATCATAACGTGTTTCTGAAAATTAATTTTTTTAAAATTATGGATGATGGGCTTGGCGGCCATCTTTCCATATTTTACACAAATTGCTAAGCAGACAAGCTCGTTAATATGTTTGCATTATTAAGAATTTTGAACTTCTAGTTTTGGCTACAGACAGATAAATTAAGATTCTTTTATTTTGAAAAAAAAAATTGATTTTTACTGCTTTAACCAATTAATTAACCCCCTCCGAAAAAAAAAAAGAATCATAAGATGAAACCTGAAGTTACTTCAACCTTATTTTAAGACACAAATTTCTAGGCACTCATTTCCATAAATTAAAAGCATAAAATGTTTGCTTTAGCAACAATTTCGAATTTCCGATCTTAACAATGTACTTGTGTGCTTAGAAATTTGTGTAAAATATGGAAAGATGGCCGCCAAGCCCATCATGCATAATTTTAAAAAATTGATTTTCAGAAACACGTTATGATCTATTTAGTACATGAGAAAAGGCTTTCTATCAACGCATACTTAGGTACTCAACTTACGTATGGTAAATTTTTAATAAAAAATGTTAAATAAGTACCATAATATAAGCTTGGAAATTTGATATCACACTATTTTTTAGCCACAACTTCCCCCCCCCCCCTTTTTTTTGCTTGGCTTTTTTTTTTTACTTTTGAAAAGTTGTTTTTTAGTAGATTTTAAATACGAAAAGAATATTTTATAACATCAGGAATTTGAACCTTTGTATCCAACTTTACAGGAAAGTCATTTCTTTAACACTATTTCTAGGGGTGTCAAATGACACCTTTTTAAAATTTTGATTTATGTTTATTTTGCTCGTAATTTTTAAATGTAATAAGCATATAAAAGTCTTAAATGTATTAAAAAGTATTTGCAATTGTTGCAATTTAAAAATTACAAATCTTTTTAAACTTGTCATTCGACACCAGTAGAAAAAGCGTTAATATTATTGTTACATGTAAAAAGATTAATGCAAACTTTTAAATAGTTAAAAAAAATAGTAAATTAAAATAATTATTAAAATAAAATAAAGTTCTAGTCTGTTCCGATGCAGAATTAAAAATATAATGTGTCTTCATCACAATTCCATGTTAAGAACCCCCTTTTTAAAAAATATGTAAAATGCAATACGTCTAAAATTGATGCGCCGTTAAATAATAGGATAAAATAAAGATTTGTAAAAATATTTGCAGATTTTTTCATTATTAATCACATGGTGTGCAAATTATATACAATTGAATGTGTGCAGTGCATGGGCACATGGAAATTAAAGCTCGACTTATAAATGTTTTTAAATTGTCTGGACTTTATGATAGACTAAAATATGAGGAGCTTCTATAAAGAATCCACAGAACTCTCCCTTCCCCCACTCCTGAAAACGATTGCTTCTACCATATGAAATTTGCATGGGGTGCTACAATTTGGTTGCAAGTTATAAGTGTTTGCGGTTTTCGGGCCCTTATATTCGGGTAATACTAAAATTTAGAGGGTTCAGTTAAAAAACCCGATAATGTCCCTCCTATTATAAAGATTATGTTTACCATACAAAATATGAGTCACGATTACCATAATATTACGACCGAAATACGATTACCATACCGAATAATAATACGAATATTAATAATACGAATATTAATACCGAAATACGATTACCATAGGAAATTCGTGTGGGCTGTAATAATTTGGATCCGAGTTATAACTGTTTGCGTTTTCGAGTCCTTATATTCGGGTTATACTAAAATTTTGGGGTTCAGTTAAGAAATCTAATAATGTCCCTCTTATTATAAAGATTATGTTTACCATACAAAATATGAGTCCTTTACGATAATTATAGCTCGAGTTATATTTTAATTTATCAGGACCTTATACTTATGACACACTAAAATATAGGAAAAGTCAACAGAACTCCTAGCCCACCCCCTGTTTTTTAAAACGACTACGATTACCATAGGAAATTCGTGTGGGCTGTAATAATTTGGATCCGAGTTATAACTGTTTGCATTTTCGAGTCCTTATATTCGGGATATACTAAAATTTAGGGGTTCAGTTAAGAAATCTAATAATGTCCCTCCTCTCATAAAGATTACGTTTATCATAGAAAATATGAGTGTTTTGCGATAATTATAGATCGAGTTACAAATGTTTTACTTTATCAAGGCCTTATACTTATGATATACTAAAATATAGGGAAAGTCAACAGAACTCCTACCCCCCCCCTCACACACACACACCTCTTTTTTTAAACGATTATGATTACCATACGAAATTTGTGTGGGCTGTAATTGTTTCTATCCGAGTTATACGTGTTTGCGGTTTTCGGGTCATTATATTCGCGTTATACTAAAATTTTAAGGCCTTCAGTTAAGAAACCCCTACCAACACCTAGAAACCAATGTTCCCTATAAAATTATGTCACATACTTCACGTGCACAAAATTTCAGCTTGCTGGAGATGGGACCGAAATGTCTCGGGACCGAAATGGCCAGTGACCGTAATGTCTCGGGACCGAAATCGCCAGGGACCGAAACGTCCTGGTTCCT
This sequence comes from Maratus speciosus, assembly GCA_963932465.1. NCBI lineage: Eukaryota > Metazoa > Arthropoda > Arachnida > Araneae > Salticidae > Maratus > Maratus speciosus. Next base: position 336,866,110 of record OZ010787.1, on the reverse strand, counting down.
GCGAAAAGGCATATCCCTCTATGTTATAGTATCAGTTTATCGTCTTATTTCCATTCCGACTCTAAGTTGATTTGAAAGAATTAAGCCCTCGTAAAAATAAGTACCTAAAAACTAAGCCCTTCTAAAAATTTAGGCCCTTCATACTCTCTCTCGAAAAGACCTAACACCATATGTTACAGTATAACCACCACCTTATATGGTCATTCATTCAAACTCTATCAACACGAGTCTTCCTGAACCGTCTATAAACCATCAGGAAGCAGGACGTTTCGGTCCCGACACTTCGGTCCCGCCATTTCGGTCTCGCCGTTTCGGTCCCAAGACATTTCGGTCCCAAGACATTTCGGTCCCAAGACATTTCGGTCCCAAGACAATTCGGTCCCAAGACATTTCGGTCCCGAGACATTTTGGTCCCAAGACATTTCGGTCCCGAGACAATTCGGTCCCGAGAAATTTCGGTCCCGAGACAATTCGGTCCCGAGACACTTCGGTCCCGAGACATTTCGGTCCCAAGACATTTCGGTCCCAAGACATTTCGGTCCCGAGACATTTCGGTCCCGAGACATTTCGATCCCAAGACATTTCGGTCCCGAGACATTTCGGTCCCAAGACATTTCGGTCCCGAGACAATTCAGTCCCAAGACATTTCGATCCCGAGACAATTCAGTCCCAAGGCATTTCGGTCCCGAGATATTTCGGTCCCTTCTCCAGCAAGCTGAAATTTTGTGCACTTGAAATAGGTGACAATTTTATAGGGGACATTGTAGAGTTTTTTAAATAAAGGCCTTAAAATTTTAGTAAGCACACACAAATTTTGTATGGTAATCATTTTAAAAAACAAGAGGGGGGGGATTGACATTTTCTATATTTTAGTGTATCATAAGTATAAGGGTCTGATAAATTAAGACATTTATAACTCGATCTATAATTATCGCAAAACACTCATATTTTGTATGGTAAACGTAATCTTTATAAAAGGAGGGACATTATCAAATTTTTTAACTGAACTCCCTAAATTTTAGTATAACTCGAATATAAGGACTCGAAAACTCAAACACTTATAACACAGATCAAAATTGTCGCAGCCCACACAAATTTCCTATGATAATCATAATCCTTTTATAAGGCAGGGGGGGGGGGGGCTCTGTTGACTTTTTATATATTTTAGTGTATCTTAAGTATAAGGTCCTGATAAATTAAAACATTTATAACTCTCTCTGTAATTATCGTAATCACACTCATATTTTGTACGGTAAACGTAATCTTTAAAAAAGGAGGTACATTATAAGATTTTTTAACTGAACCCTTGAAATTTTAGTATAACCGAATATAAGGGCCCGAAAACCGCAAACACTTATAACTCGCAATCAAATTGTAGCACCCCATGCAAATTTTATATGGTAGAAGTAATCGTTTTCAGGAGTGGGGAAGAGAGAGTTCTGTGGATTCTTTATAGAAGCTCCTCATATTTTAGTCTATCATAAATATAAAGTCCAGACAATTTAAAAATATTTATAAGTCGAGCTTTAATTTTCATATGCAAATGCCCATGTCAAAATGCACATATTCAATTGTATATAATTTGCACTCTATGTGATTAATAATGAAAAAATCTGCAAATATTTTTACAAATCTTTATTTTATCCTATTATTTAACGGCGCATCAATTTTAAATGTATTGCATTTTACATATTTTTTAAAAAGGGGATTCTTAACATGGAATTGTGATAAAGACACATTATTGTTTAAATTCTGCACCGGAACAGACTAGAACTTTCTATTTTATTTTAATAATTATTTTAATTTACTATTTTTTGAAAAACTATTTAAAAGTTTGCATTAATCTTTTTACATGTCACAATAATATTACCGCTATTTCTACCGGTGTCAAATGACAAGTTTAAAAATATTTTTAATTTTGAACCACTTCACCGTTTGCCCCGAGATAACTCGGGGATAAAAGCACTTTTTCCCCATACCTGTCGACGGTGAAGTGGTTTGCAACAATTACAAATCCTTTTAAATATATTTAAGACTTTTATATGCTTATTACATTCAAAAACTAAAAGTACAATAAACATAAATCAAAATTTTAAAATTTCTATTGTCATAAAATATTCTTTTCGTATTTAAAATTAATTCTGTATTTCAAATATTTCTTTGTTATTTCTTTGACTTATATACTTAGAATTAAAGCAGCCTACATGTTTTAATATGACAAATAAAGAATAAAAATGAAAATACAAAAAAATAACATAAAATCTCAAAATAGTAATGTATAGTGAATCACTTTTACGTAAAATTTCATTTTAAATTAAGAAATTTTATAAATATATCACAATGAAGAAATTTGGAAATTTAGAAAACATATTTGGCTTTTCTTGATATCTATATGTTATTCATTCAAAAGAATATTATACATGTATATATATATGTCAAGTGTAGATGTCCTGGCTTCCCCCATTTGATTATGCTAAATAAAGATCCAGATAGAAGAATTATTCTACTCGCGCTTTCTTTGTTCTAGTCAGCTGGCGCTTTTTTGTGGCCACACGGCATTTTTCAACTTTAATGGCTTAAAAAAACCGGAACGACATGCAGTGGCGTAGCCAGGATTTCGTTTCGGGGGGGGGGGGGGGAGTGTCCAGAATTTTCCCTTCATGTTATATATATAGTAAAACCTGTCAAGATGAAATTGTAAATATTGGTGAAAAATTCCGTTTTACACAGGTTTCCGTGTTGTGTATTTGTATAGTATTCTTTTCCGTAGCACTATGGAACATTTATGTTTAAGACAGAACTCCGTTATAGGCAGGTTCCATTTTTAAAAGTTTTGTGTATTTATATAAATATACTTATTTATATCATATGAATAGAATAAAACTTGTCAAAATAGTAATTGTCTATAACAGAATCCTGTCTTTAACGTAAGCGTTACATGGTCTTAATATGAATTGCGATACAATTAAATTTGCTGAAAACCTGTCTGAAAAGGGGATTTTCACCCTTCTTTAGTGAAGCATAGTGAAACCTGTGAAAGCGGAATCTTTCTATAACGGAATCCTGTCTCAAACGGAAGAGTTTCAGAATCAACTGCGAAACGAACAATAGATCTTATTGAGGCAGTGTATCTTAGAAGTATAATTAATTACACTTTTTTACATGGAAGCCTGTCTAAAATGGAGCTTTTTACCAGTGCTTGGAATCTTGTCTTGACTGTGTATATATGATAGAAGTATTTCGAGTAACTTTAAGAATTTAGGTATATCCTTATTTAATTTCTTAATTTTAAAAAAAAGCATGGATAAAAAATATAAGGCCAATCTCTATAACTGCAACTGATAATACATTCAAGTTACATTAATATTTACCAGTGAAAAAGATTCACTTATGATGTAAAAAGCTGAGCGCATACTGAAGAGTTAAATTTAATTAACCCATTCGCTGTCATTCACGAGTATACTCGTGGCTTTAATTTATTGATTACTTTGTCACCACTATTTTAGAATTTAAAAAAAACAAAAGCCTCATTTATTGGCAGAAATTTTGCTGTATTAGTAAAGCGAAATTTATCTTTCTGAATTTGTGCTGGCAAACGACCTTCAACAAAAAAATTGAAAATTCTTAGCTTTGGCAGCGAATGGGTTAAATCAAGTTTCATATTACATAACATTTGCCTATAATAAAGTTAGGGCCAAGTGGTTAAGTATAAAACAGCAATTTTCATGTTCAATTTCTTGCCATTGAATTAAGAATTTGTGCTGTAATACATATTGGATAATGATTTCACATAAGTGTCAATCGCATGAGCCGTTCATGCGATCCGCCGCGCTCCCCATGGAAATTTTTGAGGTAACCCAGATAGCATGAACATTAGCAGAAATTTTGATTTTTTCTGATATTATCTTGCCGTGACAAATTTGAATTGAGAGATTCGCAGCAAATCTCCCGCAAGGTATATTATCACCCACTTGCATGAGTAGTTTGTTGTGAAACTGATGGCAAGACTGTCTTTAATTCACGAAAGTGACGAAAGCAAAAAATCTCTCTGTTGAGAGACTCAACAACAATGAGAATCAGCACATACGCAGAAATTGCAGAAATTTTATTCGGTAGGCACCGTTTTTTCTAAACGCTATACTTATTAAATACCAAAAAATGCTCGAAATGAAAAGTACAAATATTACCTAAACTTGTTTATGGTGATAAAACCTATGCATGCGCCTTCTGACGGCGCTTTCGCATCAATAGACCTGATCAGGTCTATTGACCCCTTCGAAGGGGTTAAACTTATAGTGTGATATGGAAAGATTACTACTTTGCAGTAAGTTTGCAGTATTTTTGATTACTTGTTTGCCGTTAGTTTGCAATAAATTTGATACAGCATGAATTTAACTTGCACGACAAGTTGAAAACACTCATATTGTTAAGTAAAAAAAAAATTCAAAAATTAAATTGTTTTTATTAAACATATTTATCAATTCAAAATTATTTTAATTATTAATTGTTTAGATAACTAATTTATCAATTGCTTGTTTAAAAACTATTACATGAACTATATAATAGTTTTTATAGGGTAAATGCAAATATATATATTTTTAATTTTCGGTTATTATAACGTTATAAACTTCATTAGGATGTATAAAAGTGATAAGGGTTCTGAAGATAAACATGTTGTTTATTCATTTATTAGTGAGCTTATAATATTATTTTTTCTCTTTAATTATAATTAATTAATAATTTCTTACTTTTTGCGAATTGTAAATTATAACTGTACTTAAAAAATTAAAATCTGCATAATATCACCTAACACTGTTAAGAGGTATTTTTACGTATTTGTACAATGTTGCATTATTATTATTATTATTATTATTATTATGTTTAATTAATTAATTAATTATTACTTAGACTTTATGTTTTTGGCTGATTTTTCAAAAAATTCCTATATTATTTTTTGGAAATTATAAATTAAAACTTTTGAATAAAAACTTTAAGTGCTGTTAATAATTGCTACTAATAATTGCTATTAATTAATTCTCAAAAAAGTTAGGAATTTTAGTATAAAAATTAAATTAATATTTTATTAAATATATTTTTTATTTAATGTATCCTTAATTTATTAAATTAATAACATTATTAATATACATTACATTTTTTTACTTTAAAATAAACTCAATACATAATACATTTTATATTCAATTTATTATATAGTAGTTATAAACTGAAATTTATCTTTTACATGTTTATTTATTTTATATTTAAAGTCACCGAAATTTAAAACTATTAATATAATTAATAATAAAACTAAAATAAAAAATTATTAATATTTTTTCTGGGAAAGTGGGAGGAAAAGGGTAATATTAAAAATCAATAAATAAACAACAAATACAAACAAGTTGGAAATTGCTCGTCAAACGTAGCAAATGAGGTGCGTTCGTACTATAACTAGTTTTATAATTATTTTTTGCACCCCATATTGTACTGAATGTATATTTTTTTTTGCACTTCATGAGTGCATAGCCTGTGACATCATTAAAATGCACTTGCAATAATTTTTTCCCATTCCCCGTAATGTAACGCAAAACTTTTGACTGTCTCTGTAATTAAACTATAGACCGATTTTCATAAAATTTCAAATGGCTCGACAAAATTTTGTAACAATTATATATTTAAAATTTCAGACTACTCGGAAGGCTGTAACATCATTAAAATGCACTTGCAATAATTTTTTCCCATTGGCCGTAATGTAACGGAATTTTTTTTACTGTCCCTGTAATTAAATTATACATCCGATTTTCATAAAATTTGAAATGGCTCGACAAAATTTTGCAACAATTATACATTTAAAATTTCAGACCATTCGGAAGGCTGTAACATCATTAAAATGCACTTGCAATAATTTTTCACATTGGCCGCAATGTAAAGAAAAACTTTTGACAGTCCCTGTAATTAAACTATGCATCCGATATCCATAAAATTTGAAATGGCTCGACAAAATTATGCAGCAATCATATATTTAAAATTTCAGACCATTCGGTTGGGTTGTTTTTGCTCTGTTATATGCGGACAGACAGACGGGCAGACGGACGGACTGAACGACGACTATAGGTGCTACGTATTTATATAATTACGAACGCACCTAAAAACCTTAGTTTTGTCAGTTAAAAATTGAAAATAAAATTAATTAAAATAATACTTACACTATTACATAAAATAAAAATAATCATCTTATTACAAAGAAATAGGCCCAGTTTCAATAAAATTAGTTCACAAAAATCGTCTGCAATGGGTGAGGAGACTGTTAAAAATGCAACCAATAATTATTTTTAAAAAAATGAAGCGGTGGGTGGAGTTTTCTGACAACAAAATATTTTTCCTGGCATACCTAATTACCAAATCACTATTGTTTTTCCAATGTTTATAATGGTAAAGTAACTTATGAAAACAAAATTAAAACTTTGTATTATAAAAGTAATAAGAAAAATTAAATATTTTTGCTTCAATAAATATATCTCATTTCTGAATTATTAAAGGAGAGGATGTAGAAGAATGATTTGAGGAAATATTTACCTACAATAGCTTATAAGTGTCCAATTGAATTATTGAAGACATTTATTATTAATCTAATTGTAAGAAGGAGAAAAAATAAGAACAGTTTTTTAAATTATTTAATTAATGATGATAATTTAAAGGTTCTGAAAAACGTATGAAAACAACCAAAAAATCATCTATGGCAGTTTATAGTATATATAAAATACCTAATATTAATAACAAATAATAAAGCTTAAAAAATCCATTTTGTTAAATAATAATAATAATAATAAGACAATGTCCCCTGTAAAATTATATCACATTGTTCAATCAAATTTTCAGCTCGCTGTGATTTCATTATCACGAGTTATAAAAGTTTAAATTTATCGGACTGCTATATTCAGCTTTTTTTTTAATTTGGGGGGTGGGGGGGTGTTAAAAAAATTTAAAAAGGTCCCAAATAATGTTTAAATTACAGCGTTTGGCGGCCCACAACAATTAGAATACGAGTTATAAGATGGTGGGCACCGAAATGACAAGGGACCGAAATGGCTAAGGACCGAAATGGCCAGGGACCGAAATGGCTGGGGACCGAAATGGCCAGGGACCGAAATGTCTCGGGACCGAATTGGCCAGGGACCGAAATGTCTCGGGACCGAAATGGCCAGGGACCGAAATGTCTCGGGACCGAAATGGCCAGGGACCGAAATGTCTCGGGACCGAAATGGCCAGGGACCGAAATGTCTCGGGAAAGAAATGGCCAGGGACCGAAATGTCTCGGGACCGAAACGGCGGGACCGAAATGGCGGGACCGAAGTGTCGGGACCGAAATGTCGTGTACCCGTGTTTACTCCCTGCTTATAAAATCTATACAAGGACTAATTTTAATTTGAGCTAGTAGAATTATTTCAATTATATATAATTTGTTTTAAAAAAAGAACTGATATCTACTAAAAAACAAATTTTCAAAAGTAAAAAAAAAAAAAAAAGAAAGAAAGAAAAAAAAAAGAAAGAAAGAAAAAAAAAAGAAAGAAAGAAAAAAAAAAGAAAAGAAAAAAAGGTGAAAGTTGTGGCTAAAAAATAGTGTGATATCAAATTTCCAAGCTTATATTATGCTACTTATTTAATATTTTCCATTAAAAATTTACCATATGTAAGTCGAGTACCTAAGTATGCGTTGATAGAAAGTCTTTTCTCCTTTACTAAATACATCATAACGTGTTTCTGAAAATTATTTTTTTTTAATTATGCATGATGGGCTTGGCGGCCATCTTTCCATATTTTACACAAATTTCTAAGCACTCAAGCTCGTAACATATAAGCATTATTAAGAATTTCGAACTTCTAGTTTTAGCTGCAGACAGATAAATTAAGAAAGTTTTTTATTTTGAAAAAACAAATTGATTTTTACTGCTTAAACTAATTAATTAACCCCCCTCCGAAAAAAGAGAATCATAAGATGAAGCCTGAAGTTACTTCAGCTTTATTTTAAGACACAAATTTTTAGGCGCTCATTTCCATAAATTAAAAGAATAAAATGTTTGCTTCAGTAACAATTTCGAACTTCCAATCTTAACAATGAACTTGTGTGCTTAGAAATTTGTGTAAAATATGGAAAGATGGCCGCCAAGTCCATCATGCATAATTAAAAAAAAAATTAATTTTCAGAAACATGTTATGATGTATTTAGTAAAGGAGAAAAGACTTTCTATCAACGCATACTTAGGTACTCGACTTACATATGGTAAATTTTTAATGGAAAATGTTAAATAAGTACCATAATATAAGCTTGGAAATTTGATATCACACTATTTTTTAGCCACAACTTTCACCTTTTTTTCTTTTCTTTTTTTTCTTTTTTTTTGCTTGGCTTTTTTTTACTTTTGAAAAGTTGTTTTTTAGTAGATTGAGTATACTTAGTATATATAATTATATATACTAGGTATATGTATATATATATATATATATATATAATATATGTATACTAAGTTTGTATATAATTTTATATACTAAGTATACTCTATTCAATTACTACGTCCTACTCTAACATACCATCTCAACACACAGGAGACACCATCTCAACACGCAGGATTCACCCTTTCCTACACCGTTCTCTAGTATGATAATCAACAATAAGCACCCTCAAAAAATAAGCCCCCCCAAAAATTTTACCCTCCTACTCTAACATGACATCAAAAACACATAGGAGTCACCATCTCAACAGGCAGGGGTCACCATCTCAACACGCAGGATGCACTTTTTCCTACATCATACAGTATGATAATCAACCATAAGCCCCCCCCCCCTCCCAAAATTAAGCCCTCAAAAATTTTACCCTCCTACTCTAAGACGCCATCACAACACGCAGGAGTCACTCTTTCCTATATCGTACTCTAACATGATATTCAGCACGCAGGATTAATCCTTAATCCTACTTACTGCATTAGAACTCTCATTCTTACCCTACTCAAGTTTAAACTTTGAACAAGTGTTTTGTTTTAACTACACTGTAAAAAGAAAAGATTATTACTACGCAAAACTTAGTTTTATGAAAGGCCAAATGGAGTTTAAATATCACTACTTTTATAGTCAGTACCGAATTAAGTTCATCATTAGCAGATTAGGATAAGATTAAAAAAAGAGTTATACAGAATAGAAATGTTTGATATTATTTAGGCTTCATATATGTTTGAACTTTTATGGTATACCCATTCATATTTTTCTAGTATATACAGCTATAAAGTCTTATTATTCTTTTAGCAATGATTTTTTTAACAATACAGTTAATAATTCATATATATATATATATATATAGGAACCCTCTGAGCGCGAGTAATACTCGCACTTGACCGTTTATTTTAAAGACAGGCATCTAAAAGCAGTGCCAGAGAGGGACCCGAGAACACACGTTGTTAAGTCCACTATCAGAGAGCAAGTAATTATAATTTCCACATAACATGAACAGATGAGTACTTCAAAAGGGATGCATCAAGCCAAAATGGAAAACCGTTTAATCTATTATAACCCTAATGGATAATACATATAATATTAATTTTGAATTGCAATTTAGCTAAGCCATTAATCAGTTGGCATAATTGAAATTTTAACGTATATTATCAAATTCCAAGCCAACGTTAGGAAGTTCCGTAGTAACGAACGTAATGAAAACCGTAAATTATATCATAATGAATAGTAGGCGCCAAATAATACAAAACAACAGTAATATGTCTGTATGATGCTTGTTATTATAAACAGAATAAAGTCATTAAGAGCGAAATGGCAAGGTGAATGATTATTTGTATATACTCTAAATTAGAAGGTTATTGAGCGATTAAATCATTTTGGGAGTGAATCGAATATTTCTTTTTGTTTATTTACTTTAACGGTCAGATAAATATGCCTGATTACATTGATTTGTTTATTTTATTAACGGCTATAAATATGTGGTAATCATTAAACATAATGTTATATATTATCTGAAAAGAGATGAAGGGAATAACAAATTTTAAGAGGGAAATAAGTTTTGATTAAATATATTTGTAAAAGGATAGTTTTACTTTCAATTGGGGGAAAATTAATGATATATGATAATTTGTTAATTTCGACATCATAGATGCACTTTCGTTTATTCATCATATTTGCAGAGCTGCAAAGTCTCCGGCTTTTTGGATACCAGTATTTTAATATAGAAAATGTTCTTTTATTTAATTGGAACATTTGGGTGATTTAAAAGAACAACATTCCCTCAAAGATAATGGTGGTTTGCAAACAGTCGGAGACATGGCATCTCTGTATTTGCTATTAAAAATAGGCTGTTATGCAAAAAGGAGATTTTTTTTTATTATTATTGCTGCCATACAGCTCTTAATGTCGAAATAACTGTATATCTACTAACTGTAAAACATTTTAAAGTTGTGATCTACGTATATTCTACCAAACAGTATTCGAATAATAATGTCAGGCTTTAAAGTAAATTAAAAAAAAGTAGCATAAGAGATTTAAAATGTTTCAAATCAACGGGAAACGTGAGACTTGGATAATCGTTAGAATCGTTTCCTGAACAGATATTCCGAAGATTGAATTTCATAGTAATTTGAATAGGATTTTAAACTTGGTGAACGCTAGGAATTTTGTGAAATATTCATAGAATCAGGGATATGGTACCGCATGGACAAATAGAAAAGTTGTGAAATGTTAATAGAATCATGGGCATACTATAGCATAGTCAAACCGGGCCTCCATGTTCATAAACTTAAATTTGCAAATGAACAATAATTTTAGGGGAGAAGGGGGTTGATAGAAATCTCCCTTTGCTCTTATGCTCCAGGTTGTTTAAATCAAGGCTTCAATATAATGGCAATAATAAAATATTGTATTTCATGCTGTAACAATTTATTATTATTATTATTTAATATGTACCTTTATATATATATATATATATATATATATTGCTTCGTTTTATCCACTAATTTATAAATTCATGAAAAAAATCCTGATTAGTACACATAGGCGTAACCAGGGGGGGGGTTGCTGTGGGTGCCACGACACCCCCCTCTCCCCCCCCCCGCCCTGCTTGCGCAGACTCAAGCGCAATTATTTTTGAAAAATCGAAATCTACGAAAGAAGAAAGAAGAAAGAAGAAGAAGTGAACGCAGAGTTCAATTAGTTTAGTTCAGAAAACTAACAGCCTAAGTTTTGAACCGTGATAAAAGAAGAAACCCACGTTCTTTTTTTTATTATTATGTTGTTTATCTTTTTTTAAAACTACAATATTTACAAGAATCTGTATTAGTCATAGTAAGTCAAAAAGGTAGTTTTATAATCTCACTTTGACGTCTTTTGTTTGTGGGAGATTTTTTTTAACACCGTTCTTTCTATAGCATGTTTCTGCAGTTTCATGAGAAATTAATCAAGTTCTTGACGAGGATAGAAACATAAACTATTTGTCTCTTTGCTTTCGTAGTCTAAAGTCTAGAAAGAAGAAGAAAAAAAAAGCAAAAATTCTAAAATGCGATTAGCCGGGGGAAGGGGGGGGGGAATGCACAAACCCTGCCTCCTTTGAAAATGAGAAATAATAGCACAGAAAATTCGAATTAATCTGGAAGTTGGTTAGTTGATTCAATTTCGTGTTTCGTGACCATTTTTTGATATTCGTAAAAGGAATATGGTTGCAGTCTTTCATGTCAATATAGTAATTTTTTTCCTCTGAAATATTTTATACGATTTTTGGAGTTTCTTCTCGTTTTGGGATGTTCTTTTGAAACTAGGAAAAGGACCCGTTTCAATCTTTTATCTCAGTGCAGTAATTTTGACAAATTCGCGATTTTACTCTGCGATCATTTCATGATATTTACAATTTTTTCCCAAAATCGTTTGACGAAATTCACGTCTTTCTACGCGATTTTTTGTCAAAATCCTCACTTTTCCCCACTAACCTTTGAAAAAATTCGTGTTTTTTACCGCGATATTTTGATGAAATTGGCATTTCTTTAGTACGATCTTTCGATGAAATTTGCGTTCTTTTTTTCCACGATCTTTTGACGAAATCCGATTTTTCTTTCCGCAATCTTTTGACGAAATATTCGCGTTTTCTTTCTGCGATCCTTTGACGAAATTCTCGTTTTTACAGGGATCCTTTGACGAAATTTGTTTCCTTTTGCGCCTGATTGGCGAAATAGATTTTTTTTACAGGGGTCATTTGTCGAAATCCGCGATAGTTTTGCGCGACCGATCGGGAAAATTCTCGATATCTTTCCGTACCAATTAACAAAATTCTCTACTCTTTTCCGCGACCTTTCGACGAAATTTGCAAAATTTTTTCGTTAATCGTTTATCGAAATGAGTGATTTCTTTAGCTGAATTCACGATTTCTTTCTGCACTCTTTTATCGAAATTCACGATATTTTCCACAATCGTTTGAAGAAGTTCTCAAAATTTTCCAGGAACGAGTCACGAATTGATTTTGAGAAATTCCATAAAAGAAATAAAAATCGCAAAAAAAAAAAAAAATAAATAAATAAATACTCACATAATCACAGGTCTGCGAAAGAATCTGGAGGGTGCAAATATTGCACAGCATTTTTTATTATGCGGGACTTTTTTTTTCTGCGCAAAAATTGCGCGATCCCGCACATTATTTAAATCCCTGCCCGTCAAAGAAAACTTCATTACTAGTGGAGTTTCGCCGGGTTTTTTTTTTTTTTTTTAAACGAACATGGGATTAAACAAATCCAGGATTGTGGGGGGAAGGGGCTGCATTCGGCAACATACTCCCGAGCAAGCTACGACTTCTGTCTCGAAACAAACGAATCCTGAATTATTGCGATTTTTTATTTCGAGCCAAATTAAATTTTCAACTTTCTTACAAGAACTGATTTGACATTCTTCCAATTCGAATTTAATCACGGCAATTGCAAAAATTAGAGAAAAGTTTTTTGTGTTTCAAAAAAGTCAAAAAATCGCCTCAAAGCATGAAAACCCCCGCTAAAAATCGCTTTACAAATCGGAAATCTTGTAAAACCACTGGGATCGAAATTAACTAATTGGGTAAAAAATTTAAACCAGATTCCTTTCAGGGATGCCAAAAAAAAAAAAAATTACCCCGAAATGAAAAAAAAAAAACATCTAAAAATAACATTAAAAAATTGTTACTAATTGAAAAATCGCTGTAAGAATCTCGTAAAAACTTTATTGAAAAGAAGACAAAGTTTACTGGATAAAATATTGAAATCGGATTCTTTTTTACTAATTTGAAAAAATTGCCGCAAAATGCGAAAAAATTCGCATAAAAAATTAATTGAAAAATTCCAGAAATTGTCTTCGATATGCATGACTTCAGGCATACAGGTACTTTCCTGTCAAATCTTGCGGCTGTGAGGGCTGCATTGTTTTTTCAGAGTTCAGCACACGCGCACACACAGAGACAGACAAGCACCTATCTTTATTATTACAGTCGCATCATGATAATATAATTTTTATCATCTTGATAAAATTTAGTGTTTATTATCGTGACCTGCTTTACCTAATATATTCGACACATTCTGAGGTAAAAACATGAATTATTAATGAATATTAAAATTATTTATAATATTATAATAATTATTTATATAGACTTTCCTCCAAAATTTCTTGGGTCCCTCCGGTGATCCCCAAGAAGTCATGGAGTGAAAAACTTTCGTGCGCATGCACTGGTATACCGCATGTATTATCTGAGATTTATCACCCGGCAAAATTTCACCTACAAGACTTTGACTGAGATAATTTTAGATCACTTGCAGTGCCCCTGTGCCTATAGAAGTTTCCAGCATGATTAAAGGCCTTTTTTAATCTTTATAAGAAGTTAGGGTGCCAAAAGGTTGTGACCACACTTAGTCACTGTCTTATGTCACTGCTGCAAGGAGATTGACATATCTTTTTTTTTTTTTACCATTAGATTTAGTTTGATGTTTTGAATCCCTTTTCATCCACCCTCTCTCAACAAAAATCGTGTTTGAACCCTTTTTTAAAAAAAATACCGCACAATTATACCTTCTAAGATGGAAACCTGTCTAAAACGAACATTCGACCGGTTTCATGGGGTTCTGTTTTAGCCGATTTATTATATAAGATATTGTTTGTATTCAATATCTTCAGGTTAAAAGCTCTGGGCACCCCCCCCCCCATGTTCAAAAGACTGGTTATGCCTATGGAAATTACAATTAGAGATCATACATTGAAGCGGTCTCTAATCATAAATAATTAGAAACACATTTATATTAAAATATATTTATTTGGCATATATTGCGCTACAGTACAGACTCTACGATGGAAAATGATGAAAAAGTTGAATAACATTTAGTCTTCTGGTCAAGATTCTATTAATTTAGTAGCTTTTCAGCTGCATGGTTGAAGAAAAGTTGAGCACTCTCTGCTACTTTCTTCACACTGTGTTGCAATAAAACTTCGGCTTTAGGTTGGAAATTCTTCACATCTTGAACAACAGTGTTGAACTTGTCTAATAGACTCATTACCTTAAAAGCAGTTCCGAGAGAAGTTCCATCACCAACGTTTCCAGCAAGATCCAGTAAGTTGAAGCTTCCTAAATGAAAAATGATTTATTTTAACTTTATTAATATATTTCATTAATAATGGTTTTGATTTATAATATGCTAGTTTCTTTTCGAACAACGCTTAGTAATGTATATTTAAATTGAGACCACGAAATTTTTTTATTCTCCATTTGTAAGTTCATAGTTAGCTGCCTTACACTAATTTTATCTGCACTTGACCTCGAGTAAATGTTTGATATTAGAATAATGTTTAAAGAGAAAAGAATAATTTTTGCTTGACTTTTGTGTAAGTTTATTCTGTAAGACGGCAATGGTATTTTGTAGCCGCTGTCAGAAGGATTCAAATTCATTCATTTTCGTATATGTAAAAACTAATATTACTTCTAGAAAATGAGTAAAAAATGGTGTTTTTAATAGTCATACATTCTAAGACTTTAAAAAAGTAATAATTTTTTTTTACTGTTGGCGTTGAAAAATATCTAGTTTTGTTGAATTTTTAAGAGAAATAATGAAGCTGGAGCATTTTCTCCAAAATTTACGGCGATGAGGAAAAAAGAAGGAAAAACAACTGTGGAAACTGATCAGTTCCCTCTGAGAAACAATGCATTAAGTTCCATGAAAGCCAACAAAGACTTTTAGAGGCATTTGTTGATTACTGGTATCGATATCTGATTCTGATGCTTCAGCTGTATGACCCAACTTTTCTTTAGGTTTGTCAGAAGGCCAAAAATATCAGTAGAAAACAACTTTTGGCTTATCCAATAATGTAAAAATGATTAATTTCAGCTAAAAATATTAATCTTGGACGCTGGAAAGAAATTTTCGATTTTAATACTCATTTATTAGTTCAAGATTACTCAACAATCATTATGAGATTAACCAAAGATGAACCAATTAAATTTTAAAAATGTCAAAAATGCTGTAAAATATCTTCAAAAATAAATATTTTGAGAGCAGAAGCCACAGGGTGTTTGTTTCCTGTTGAGGGCCTAATGAATCCACCAAAACACAATGAAATCTTACAAGATAAGATTGCGGCACCCTTGAAAACTTTTGCAAAAACAAATTGGATCAATGCCATATTTCGACATATATGGATAAACTTATTCTCGGAAATAAAATTAATGTGCTTGAATAGTCTGAAAATTCCCCAGGCTTAAATCCCATAGAAACTTTGTGGAAAATTCTAACGAAACATCTTTATAAAATTAACAAGATAGCACACGAGGAAAACACTCAATATTTCATGATGGAAATGTAAAACATATGTGCATAACATTGGTACAGTCAATCTCAAAATGTTTTCAAGAGATAATCTCTTCTAAATACGGCACATTTCCTATTAATTTTTTTATTAATTACCTATGTAAATATTTTTGCATAAATGGTGGGGAAAATGAAAAGTTTATCCATTCTGTCCCAATCAACTTATATGCTGCTGTATGTATTTTACAAAAGAAACAGAAATGCAACAAAAGTGTATTATCGTAAAAAAAAAAAAAAAAAAAAAAAAAAAAAATCCAATGCAATTAATATAATACATGAGTATTGCAATTCATAGTTACTTGTATCAAATTTCCTTTTGAGTGCGTTTATTGCTAATATTATCATTCAAAATTATAAACGATCTTCTCTGTCGTTTGTGTTTGTGAACAGATTTTTTAAATTAAAAAAAAATCATATTTTCGAAACTACTGCACATATTACAATAAGTGATACATGAATTTAAAGAGAACTATGCCACGTTTTTTCAGTTACAAATGTTCGATGTATGACCCTTTCGTTACACGGCATACGTCCAATCTGTAATCGAATTCGTTCCAAACATTTTGTAGCATCACTCTGTCAATGGTCAGAATTCTGCACAAATGCGTTCTTTAAGTTCTGACAGTGTCAAAGACAATGTTTATGTACTACCAATGCCGAAAACAAAGTGTTCAGAACTTAAAGAACGCATTTGCGAAGCTTTCAGAACCATTGACCGAGTGATGCTACAAAATGTTTGGAACGAACTCGATTACAGATTGGACGTATGCCGTGTAACGAAAGGGTCACACATCGAACATTTGTAACTGAAAAAAACTGAGTATATTTCTCTTTAAATTCATGTATCACTTATTGTAATATGTGCAGTAGTTTCGAAAATATAATTTTTTTTAAATAGGGTCCATCATTTGTAATAGCCTTGTAGTTTGAAATTAAGTGCGATATTCAGCCCTTTTTTGAAATCCCAACTTTACATTGACGATAAATTTTGATTGCACTTTAACTTTTATAAACAAATTCTAATACAAAAGAACGCTTTCTATCACCAGGTTTTACAATATCATATAAACACCTACTGCATCCACAATACTAATTGCAGTAATAAAATCGACTACTTACGTATATGTGTACATTCCTTTTATATTTTGACTTTGAATGTTTCTCTCATATGATGTTGGCAGAACAATCTATTTTACGCATCACATTTGAATCTATACTAACTTGTGTGTCCGCAGAAAAATATTTTAACTTAACTTTTTCGCCTATCAGTTTGACGTCAGAAATTTTAAGTATTTAAATACTCGATGTTCATACTACTTACTCATTACGAGGGTTTTCTCGATATCGACTACGAGATCGTGGATTTTGGTCCTGATTTCTTCTACAGCCTTTTGGACTCTTTTGTATTCTTCTGGCAATTTTTCTTCCAAAATATCAAAAGCCTGTTCCATCTTATGCAGGAGGTCAAGAATCTAATTAAAAACAGAAAAAAAGTGTAATGCAACTGTCATTTAGCAGACATTACAATTTATAAAATTATTCTGTTTTTCTTTCCATGTAATACCTTTCTGTTTTTTTTTTTTTTTTTTTTTTTTTTTTTTTTTTTTTTAATAAGTTACTCACTAAGATGTGTGCCTCTTCTTCAACCTTTTCAAACAGATCTTCAATTTTCTTAACAACGCTCATGGATGTGACATCTTGAAGACCAAGTTCTCTCAAAACTTTAGTGGCCAAATCGGTAGCGTGCTTTTCAACTTTAGACTGCATTTTCTTCAAAGTATCTTCCAAACGGGGCACAAACTGTAATATTTCAATGTCATTTCACTATGCATTTTGATTAAAACATACAATTATTGTTAATCAAATTTGTTTTACTAAATAGAATAATCAAATGCTTATTATAACACTGTATAAGGAGTGATATGAACATTTATTTATTGCGTTAGTTACAAACACTTCTTTTATAGCTAATTATTATTTTTTTTCACATTCAGTTTGATATCGCATTTGATTTTTTGTAACATAAAAAAATATTTAATTTTACTCTTCTAGATAAATTAAGAAACATAAACTCTATCAACTTCGATAACGAAAATTATCAAATTTTGAATTGTGACGTTCTTCTGTTAATCAAGTGACATGTTAAACTGATAATGAAATAAATTCTTTCTGTTTTTATAAACTTGAAAAAAATGTATTATTTAAATAATAAATAATCAATAATAAATAATCTTAGAAGTAAAATAAATTAAAGTTATTATTATTTCTCTATGCACTGAAACATATTTATATTAAAGAATTGATTAGACTTTTTGTTGGTTTGTTTAATAAAAACTTTTGAAACTTGAGTTTATTGTCTGTTGCGATATAAAATATTGCATAGTACAGAGTAACAGCTAAAGTACTCTGCATATAGTACTTAACCAGCTTTCGAATTCTGACGATGTTTTGAAATCTACTGAATTTGAATAAATATATTTTGCTCAATTCTTTAATCAGTTCAATGTAAATTAAAAGATATATATATATATATATATATATGTTTAATTTCTCACTTGTTTTGCATCCTCCATAACTGTGTGTGCTTTATTAGCTCAATTCTTTAATCAGTTCAATGTAAATTAAAAGATATATATATATATATATAAATGTTTAATTTCTCACTTGTTTTGCATCCTCCATAACTGTGTGTGCTTTATTAGCTAGCATCAAGAGTTTCAATGCAGTGCTAAGCTTAGTGCCTCCAGGAAGTTCGGTCAAACTACCAAGAAGATCAAATCCATAATAGACATCTGAAATAATTTGTGTTACAATTTATACATTTAAATTAGATGAGTATATTTTATACATTTGTAATATTTTATTTATATATATAGAGAGAGAGTACGTGTCCATGTAAAGACAACTAAATTACTTTAAAATTTAACCCGGTAATAAGGAAAAGCGAAGGAAACAAGTTCTCCTGTGTCTACGTGTATGTGCGAGAGAGATAATAATCTTTTACTGGTAATGCGTATATTTTTTCGATGAAAGTTACTTGGTGTTTCAAAAAAACGTTTATTAGGAACCTATATTTCTATAAATGTAAACAATTTATGAGTTTAAAGTAAAGCTAGAAATACTAAATGGGGGGGGGGGGGGGGGGGGAGTTGAAAAGAACCAAACCAAAGAATACCAAACTTTTGGGTTTAAAAGAACCAAACCAAAGAATATAAAAAAAAAAACACTAATTATACGTAGGGATCCGATGATGTCATAATAACTCATAATTTACAGTGAGCAAAAAAAGTATTTGCACGCAGACGATTTTTTGCATAAGTAACCATAGAAAGCAAATTTGATACTATTCTCTTAATTATTCATTTATTTAAATAAGAAGAAAATAAAAATAACTACCCATTTTCCTTAAACAGTAATATTACACATTTTAAAAAGTAAATTAATATTTTCTCATACCTAAAAAGTATTTGCACAAGAAGCATTGACTGTTAAAAAAGGCATTAAATGTGAACATTATGCAAATGTTTAGCATATCAGTCCCGCAGTACATTAGCCCCGCACTTTAAAGTCACGTAATATATTAACTGCAGCAGGGATTGTGGGAAGTTTTTGTTCTAATGGCGCCGAAAACGTGTGAACTGTCTGTTGCTACCCGTGAGAAGATTATATTTCTTCACAATTCTGGATTAAGTTACCAACGAATAGGTAAAAGATTAAATCTAAACTTTTCTAGTGTTCGTTATGTAATTAAGAAGAAAAAAGAAACTGGTTCGACAATAAATAAGCCGCGAACTGGGCATCCAAGAAAGCTAAATACCAGGCAAAGGAGAGCCATCATAAAAGAATCTTCAAAAAACCCTTTTCTAAGTGCTCGAGAATTGGCTGTTGATGTTGCTTCAACGTCGGGAACAATAGTTACACCACAATCAATTAGAAATATTCTTCATGATGCAAATATTCGAGGAAGAGACCGTCGAATAAAACCATTTATTAGTGAAACAAATAGAGTGAAAAGACTTGAATTTGCAAAAGCTTATGTCAGCAAACCACTAGAGTTTTGGAAAACTGTTATTTTTTCCCATGAAAGCAAGTTCAATATTTTTGGCTCAGATGGTAAGAAAACTGTATGGCGAAAGCCAAATACTTCTCTTCAAATTAAAAACTTGAAACCAACTGTAAAACATGGCGGTGGTCATGTAATGATTTGGGGATGCATGTATTTTAACGGAGTTGGCGAAATGACCGCTATTGAAGGCAATATGAATGCTAAACAATATATTAATATATTGCGAGATCATTTACCTAATAGTGCTCTGAAATTAGGAATTCCTAATTCATATTATTTCCAACAGGATAACGATCCGAAACACACTGCATATATTACGAGGTTATGGTTGCTTTATAATGTAAAAAATCAATTGAAAACGCCACCACAATGACCAGACCTCAATCCGGTTGAAAATTTATGGCATATTTTGGATGTGAAAATAAGGAAAAAGAAAATTTCTAACAAATCAGAAATTAAGCAAGCTCTTAGGGAAGAATGGCTACAAATCAGCAGTGAAACATGTCACAAATTAATAGAATCAATGCCCAGACGATTACAAGCTGTAATTCAAGCAAAGGGTACAAAGGCATACTAAATATTAGCACTGTTTTTAACTTATAAATAATTCCTCTAGTTCTATTTTTATTGCTAGTGTGCAAATATTTTTTTGGCAGTACAAATGCTACTTTTTTATGTTTTCATATTTTAAATATAATTAAGTCAGATATTAAATATGTTTATTTGTTTTCTAAAAGTGTTGGTATTTTTAATTCTTAGTTGCTTTTTATTTATTTATACATATGCTACAACAAATTTACCTGGTGTGCAAATACTTTTTTTACTTACCGAAATATGAATTGATGTTAAATTTTGTGATCTGAAAAATTTTCGAGTAAAAAAGGGGGGGTTACAAAACAAAATAAATAATGTTAAAAAATTAAGATAGAAAATTAAGATAGAAAATTTTAAAGTATTTCTACTGAAACTAAATTTACCAAATATCTTGACAATGTTCTAGTATTTCATTAATTTATTTTCATGAACATCTTTTTATATAAAATAATTTTAATGACATGATAGGAAGTTTTGTAGTTATTTTACGTAAAATATTAACATAAGAAAAATCGTCTGCCACTTTACATAAAACTATCTCAAAATACTCCAGTGTTAACTATGGTTTATCTATTATATTAAAATCTGACTGTGTGTTTGTATTTAACTCCTCCTACAATATTATGAATTACGGGTTAAAAACACCATTTATTCGCAAGGATCCAATGATGTCATAATAACTCTCGAAATTTCCAAATTTACATTGTTTACCGAAATATTAATTTTTTTCAATGCAATTTCTGCAGTGGCGATAACTCCTTTATTCCATTGTTTAACCCCTTCACGACGAGCGTCAAGTATGCTTGACACATAAAAGGCTCAGAATCCATAATTATTCTTACCAGGACGTTTTAATTGTATACCTCCTGCAATATTATTTTTAATTTAATTGTAAACCAATCAGGGTTGTAATTCCTACCAGGAAATTTTTATTGTACCCCTCCTACAATATTATGAATTTCGGGTTAAGAAAACGCCATTTATTCGCTTTATTCGCAAATTTTTCTTTATTTACTTAGAATATTTCTGCGATTAAATTAAACAAAAATGTTCGTTTTTAAAAACCGGTGATAAAAGATTCAAAATTCTGTAAAGAGCGCTAGTCGTGAAGGGCATAAAAGAAAAGCAGAAAAGGAGATTAACAAATGTTTGTTGATGAAAATTTTTACTAAAATTTAAAAGGGAATATATTTATTAATACTTTTATTCATTTTCATTAAAATTTAAAAGAAAAAATATTTCAATAGAAATTTTATTAAATAAACAGTGTTTAAAATATTCTCAAGGGCCCTGAAAGTAGAATTCTCCAGCAGACGAAAATGTAATCAATGTCAAAAAGAAAGCATATACATATATAAATTGAAAAGAAAAAAATCTTTGATTCTTAACCCTTTAATGCATGATTTTTTATTTTGTTCTTTCCGAAGAAATGGTTTTACAGTACTATTCTGATTTTCGCAGGAAAAAATTCAAAATCTTTACAGATAAAAAAAGTGAAATACGAGATAAACTCTAACATTTCATATACCATATAAAATAATCTAAATATTACCTTTAGCCATACGTATTTCAGCAAAGGAAGGTGTTTCCAAAGTTTTCCGCTATTCATTACTTAAGTATATACAGAATAAATGTTAAAAGCAGCAATTTTAATTAGTAGTTTCTGGTATTAAAGTAACTTTAAGGTATATATAGAATGGGACAGTGTTGCCACTCCGCTACTTCAAATTGCTTTATTGTTATCCCCTTTTTTTTATTGGCAGGGGAGACCGGGGCTCGTTGTCACAAAAACCAAATCTTTTAATTTTCGATAATTTAGGTATTCCTTTATTAATGAGTTACTCTAGTCGAGGCTATCATATTTACCGCATATTTTTAGTTCTGTAAACTGACAATTTTTTTGTAGAAGATTACTTTTTTAATTTTGAAACAGGAATATTGTGACAACTTGTTCCAGTCATGGTTGTCACATGGAATATCTCTAAAGTTTTGACAGTAAAGTGTTACTATAAACAGTAACGGCTCATGAATGCGTTTTGGGGAGTACTGCATTTTTTTTTCTTTCTTTCTTTCTTTCTTTTTTTTTTTTTTTTTTTTTTTTCAGAAGAGTTCCCTCAGTCTTTTCTTTTCAAAATACTTTACTACCGCTCCAAATGCTGATCTTCCCCTTATTTTTTCGTAGAATATTCTACGTTTATATAAGCTTAACATATCAGTATACAGAACTAGTAGAAATAAAGTACTTACAAAAGTAAAGACCTTGTACAGTCGTGGAAAAAAAAAAAGTAAACACCCCCTATTAACTCCTCAACAAATTATCGTAGAAGAAAGTTACTGGTACCGAACGATTGGAAATAAAGTCTACTTTTAAATGATGTATATAAAATTTGCTTAGGGGGCCATATACATATTAAAACGAACCATAACTTTGTTTTTTTCAATAGCAGTACCCAATTCTGACAGCATAAATGAACTCTACACCCTTCAATTAGCCTAAAAACTAATTTTTATGGAATTCGTACCATAAGTTTCCGAGCAATTAATTATTTTAAAACTAGCGTATTTTAAGGGCTGTATCCAAATTGAAGCTCCGTACTGGATTGTTAACCGAGAGAGCCCCTTCCTTGATCTAGCGGGGCCGTCGCGAAACAACTTCCTTTAGAGAAGAAAGGTGTTTCGCGACGGCCCCGGATCAAGGCACCTTAAGCGCCACTCAAGGAGTCAATGAAGCGTGTTAGATTACAGTACGGCAGAATAATTTCAAAATGTCTACTCCCTTCCATCATAGACGGCCCCTTAAACCATCATTTTGCTGTTTTTTAAGCATAATTTGAAAACTACTTGGAAGAAAAATGTGAAATTTTTGAATTTCCACAAAGCAGGACTTAATAAATCTAAATCCATCAAAAAAATTGTAGGTTGCAATTCATAATTTTTTCGAATATTAATTTCATAATTCATATCATAAAATTATAAAAATTGCAAATTCAACTTATTTATGTTTGGTATATTAGTATTATTGCTACAAAAAAAATTAGCACATTAGGAGCATAATTTCGGGAGATATAAATAAAAATATGAAAATGTAATTTAACATTAGAAGCACTAAATTTTGAATGTTTATAATTCAAAAACTTATCATTCAAATGACTTGAAATTTGGCGTCTAGGCATAGTTTGAACCGAAGATTTGAAATATCTCGTTAAAATTGGGTATTGCCATTGAAAAAAATGAAGTTTGGATTTGTTTTAATATGTATATGACCCCTAAGAAAATTTTATATACATCATTTAAAAGTAGATTTTATTTCCAATCGTTCGGTACCAGTAACTTTCTTCTATGATGATTTGTTGAGGAGTTAGTAGGGGGTGTTTACTTTTTTTTTCCACGACTGTACATTGCATGCAGCTCTCCCAAAGCCGACATTCACGAGCTGCTACCGAAAATAAAAACTCAATTTGATATACAAACAAATATGACAACCGAAATGTGTTATTTTTTTTTCATGATACAACGAAAGTAGCAATATTATAATAATATACCGGGTGTCCCAAAAAGGACTGACTGATTTTAAAATTCAGTAACTTGCAAACGGTGACAGATATTAAAAAAATTCTTGCAGGAGGGTTATGCATAAGGTCAAAAGTTTTATTACAGTGATTTTCAATTTTAGTTCGATTTACAAACAATAGATGGCGCTGTAAGCAATAGTCGCTAAATACAGGCTCGATTTTTGGTCCTTTATCTTGTTCCATGAATAAAAAGGAGATGGAAATGTATTATCCGGGCCACGAAGTACCAAAAATCGAGCCTGAATTTAGCGACTATTGCTTGCAGTGCCATCTATTGTTTGTAAATCGAACTAAAATTGAAAATCACTGTAATAAAACTTTTGACCTTATGCATAACCCTCCTGCAAGAATTTTTTTAATATCTGTCACCGTTTGCAAGTTATTGAATTTTAAAATCAGTCAGTCCTTTTTGGGACACCCGGTATATATATATATACCGGGTGTCCCAAAAAGGACTGACTGATTTTAAAATTCAATAACTTGCAAACGGTGACAGATATTTAAAAAATTCTTGCAGGAGGGTTATGCATAAGGTCAAAAGTTTTATTACAGTGATTTTCAATTTTAGTTCGAACTAGAAACAATAGATGGCGCTGCGATCAACAGACGCTCAATTCAGGCTCGATTTTTGGTACTTCGTGGCCCGGATAATACATTTCCATCTCCTTTTTCAGCATGGAACAAGAAAAAGGACCAGAAATCGAGCCTGTATTTAGCGACTATTGCTTACAGCGCCATCTATTGTTTGTAATTCGAACTAAAATCGAAAATCACTGTAATAAAACTTTTGACCTTATGCATAACCCTCCTGCAAGAATTTTTTAAATATCTGTCACCGTTTGCAAGTTATTGAATTTTAAAATCAGTCAGTCCTTTTTGGGACACCCGGTATATATTTTACATTGAAATCAGTTTAAATTATTCATCAGATGAAAAACAGATTTTGTTGTATATCCAGTTTTGAAGTACATATAGTTTATTTGCTTCTCCTTCATATGAATCACTTCAACTGTATAGTTATTTTATAGTTGCCAACTTTTTTTTAGTTTCTTTGGACTTAAACCAAAATAAATGTTCGATGCTTGCAGCAAATAATTTACAAGTTGATTTTCTGCCTCAGTTGAAAATATTTTCCGATTTTTCACATACCTTGTATGTATTGATGGTATGTGACCATTAACAGTTATAACCGCTTCTCCAATTTGCTTCACATTTTTTAGCTAACGTACAATAATTGATGTTAAAGTCATGGACTGCTTGGCAAATTGAAATTTGCTGAAATTTTACCATCCTTACTGCTCTCGGTACATCATGAGAAGGACTTTCCCCGCGATTAATACTGTTTTTATATTTTTCTCCATCTTAATGAAGGAGTAAATTTGCTTCCTGAACGGAAATAGAATTTAACTGTGGTTTTTGTAACTGTAGTAGGTTGTCATATGAGACAACTTGCCCAACTCATGCTGTGACAAACAATTGCGTTCAAAAGAATGCCAAATTTTTAATCTTTAGAGCGTTATTCATTTTTTTTAATCCTAATGCCACATAAAAAAGTAAGCCATTATTATTAATATGCATAGCTGCCAACTTGTACGGATTTTCCTTACCACTAAAACTTAATAGGAATTTTTGACTTATTTAAACGTTAAAATTGCTTGAATTTCGGTGATTCGATTAGCTAAAATTGACTATTAAATTTTAGTGGTATGAAAAATCCGTACAAGTTGCCAGCTATGAATATGGAATCGAAATTTAGACCGACATAAAATAAATGCTCAATCAGCAGGAAAACAACCAAATATAAAAATAAATATTTTGACATGCAACAATGTTTTTTGAAGACAGAAGCCAAACTGATTAAGTAATGCGAGTATAAATCATATCCCACATTAAACCCCATCATCAAACACATATGCTGATTAATCTAGGAGCTCACACAGTTTATAAGAGGGAAGAAATGAGATTTGCGACAACCAGCCCCGGTCTCCCCTATAATTCGCCTCATTTAATCTATCGTTAAATACGGCTAATATTACTGTTTCAAAAGAGTGGTAGCAGTCAAGCAATCCCTTTTTTAAGTAGCGGACTGGCAACATTGGGAGGCGACTTTTTCTTTTTCATAAAACATTTCATCATAATGCAATAATGGTTACTCCTATGATAAATAACAGAGGATGATCTTACTTTTTCTTCCTAACAGCTCCTGGACTTCATCTGCGACCTGTTTCAAACCGGCCAATACTTCATCTGCTTCTTCGTGGATTTTTTCATACACTTTGGGGACCATTTCTTTAACACGGACTACGGAGTCTTCGACATGGTGAATAACAGTGACCAACTGCAAATATACAGTCATTAAAAACAGAAAGAATCCAGGATGCTTATAGTTTTACCACAATTTTTTTAATAGAATTGTTCGCCTCATTTAATCGCAGAGAATTATTACACATTATACGATTAAACAAGGCAACAATTCAATAACTTGTAAATTTAAATATAAAATAGAAATTTTCTAAACAGAAATAGTTGTGCCAGACTGCTTGGAAATTCCAAGGAGCGTACGCACGGTAGAATCGTTCAAAAATATGTACTACTTTAATAATATCTTCAGCCACACAGCAACTATATATAGCGCTTTGATGCGGAACATTTTGCTTTTCTATCATATCATTGGCTTGTGCATCGTTAGTAATAATAAATTTATCGATAGTAATATGCGCAGTGCGTGTGAAACATCTATTCAACTTGGTGCCGGAACATCGCCGCACCACCGATTCTGCAGCTCATAGAACTCATAGAATTACTCTCATAACTCATAGAATTTTCAATAGCGAATATAGAATTTTCAATACAACTTCCGATTATCCGTCATTTACGGGACCGAGGGTGTGGCGCATAATTGGAATCGACGGATAATCGAAAGACAGCACAAGACCGTTGCAAAAATTACATTTCTACTTGTCACTTTATAAAAAAGGAATATTTAAACGCTTTTTTTTTAAATCTTTTGTGTACTTTCGTTAACAAAAAGCATAATTGATAAAAATAAATCAATTAAGTATACAAATTTAGAATTTTACATAATAAGTATGTAATAATCTGTTTTCATTCAAAGTAATCCATTATGCACTTTTGTTTGCGTTTTCCTTGCGCTTTTACTGCAACAATATTACAGATTCTACGTAATAAAAGTACTTATAGGTTGCATCGGCTTCTTCTTATATCTGAAATCAATTAATGCAGTTAGAGAACATAGTCTTTACTTCTCCAGGACCGACTCCTGAATCATCATTTTCCTCGATTCATCCTCTTCGAGTTTCTCTGGATTCAAATCATTTTGAATAATTTCGTCATCTGTTAATTTTAGATAACCAATATCTTCCCTATCACAATCAAGCCAGTCTGTGATTTCATCCGTAGAAATATTTTTTAAATATGGCACGTTTGACACCAAGGTCAATATGCTTCAGCATCAGCTAGGGGCTTCAGCATCTTATGTGCTACCAGCAATGTTACAGCAATATTCGTTTCTGATAATCAATATATTTATATACAGGAGGAGGTGACAGGTAACCGAGGTTGGCGGTTGATAGAGTGGCGGATAATCGGAAGTTTACTGTAGTTAGTTTCCGATTATATTTAACTGAAATTAATTTCATTAGCCTTTAATACAGTTGCGAAATTTTCATTCGATATTTTGTAGTATTTTTTCATGCAACAAACTCAAAAATATTCAACTTTTTTTTTAAATTAATGTAAATGAAATTTGCATAAATGCTATTTTATATTAATACTTTCAGGGGCGGTGGTACCTTTATGAAACCACTTAATTTTAATTGCCAAATGCTACACTGGCACCAGAATTTTAGTAAACAATTTTTCTTTTTATAATGTATGTGAAATATAGCTTTTTCTTATTTCCAATTAAATTTGTTCGTAAATTCCGGTGTCATTCATTCATTTTAGCAATGAAAGTGCTTTGCTCCTCAAATTGTTAAAACGCGCGTAATGTTTAGGTCTTCTACCGTAATTTCCGGCGTATAATCCGCGGATCAAACAATCATTTTTCGACCCAGAAATTTCTTAAAATAAAATGTAACTTTTTAGATCGCGGTAAATATTTGGCTTCAATTACTAAATAAAATTTCTGGGTCTAAACAGAATTGTTTGATCTGCAGATTATACGCCGGAAATTACTGTAATTATAATTCGCAATCCTTGCGCAAGAGAAAATTTCTAAAAAACTCAAGTTACACCAAAAAATTTATAAAGTTCCTCCAGTATCCAGCTATTCATAGCGATATTCGGTACAGCGATATTTCAGAATTAGCTGATTCTAGAAATAAAATTCGACCTTCTTTTGTGCCAGTTGTCAAAGATTGTAATTCTGTTAAATGACTTCGATAAAATGAAATAAATATTTTCTTCTGAATGAAAGGTGTGGCTGATTTACTCTGGCAACTCTTGCTATTTAAATCGCCAAAAACTCACTATAATATGTATTTTTTATGGCTTAAATTGCATAAAATATGGATAAAATTTGTGAAAATCAGACTAGTACTTTGAAATATTTTAACGTAAAGTTACAGTATTGTTTTATCCGGCAAATGTTTTCAACGATTATTTATTGTCCTTTTATCAAAATTATGCAAAAAAAAGCTTAGTAAAACATTAAAAGTTGCTTCACATAGGCTATATCTTAATTATGATTAATGTAATGAAAATTTGTATGGCAGGTTTTGGAAAAAAAAAAAAAAAAAGAAGCCCACTAAACTTAAGGAATAATATTTATGATCTTCGATTGATAAAATCACTTGTAAATCTGTAAATGAGAGAATTCAAATAGAATAGCAAGATTCAGTATATTTATATCTATACACCTTTAAATTCTTTTTTCTTATTTTTGCAATTCCTTACTATTCATATTAATATTCCTTTCTAAATTTTTATTGTGAGCAGATGTTTTAGCTTGATTCAAGCAATTGTAGTAATAAACCAATAGTGATAAATATTACCCAAATGCTGCATTAATGTTTAACATTGGAAATAATAGTTATAGTGCAATCTGAATATGGTACAAACAAAGCCATTGAATTGAGAATAATAGAATTCTATTATGAATATTTCAGTTTTAAATCAAATAATTTTCCTATATTTTTGTTTCATTCAAAATATTTTCAAATCCTGCCAGCGTTTCATTAATACATGGGAAATATTCATTAACAATACTGACTATACATTTTTAAAACATAATTCAGCTAATGTGGAGCCTATATTTGTTTTCTTTTAAAAGATAGCAGCGATAGAAAAAGAAAATACCAATTATATTTTTAAATAAATATTCCATCATATAAAGGAAAGGGGGTAAAATTTTGCACACTCATTTAAGAATATTTAACGAATTAAACACTATTAAAATATAGTAGGGCGGTGATTATCCTAATTTAATTATTCCAAAAAATATAAATGAATGTGTGGAAAAGAAATTTTGCCATTACCTCAAAACTTTAATGTTCTACAATGCCTCGTTCAATTTATTTTTATTATAAATAAATATATATATATATACAGCAAAATCTCCGAGTAGCGAACATCTCGGGATCGAGACATTTGTTCACTTCTTAAAGGTAAAAACATACACATATGTATATAGATTTTGGGGATTGAAAAACATATAGTCTCACAATCTTTTGACTTTTATTTCCCTGGATAATAATTTTTATTTTAGTACATATTCTTGTGGGGTTTTTTTTATTTCATATACTGGGGAACATCCCATTGCATGATTGCATAACAATATTAACGAGATAAATAAGTTTTGGACGATGTTGGGGGTCTAAATACCAGGAAAACTAATATACCATACCGTGTCTCTGATGCTGATTTTTAAGTTTGGAGCTGTCTGTATAAAATTGTTTCAATAAAAATAATTCGATGTAATTTTTTTCCGAAACTGGGACAGTTGTTTTATATAAATATGTAGCAAAAAATTAACCTGCACGCATTTTTACGGTTGATATTATTTTTTTAACTCTGTCCCCGTGTTTTAGATTCCTTACCGTCCCTCTTGCTAAACTTATACAGAAAATCACTTCAGATGCAGTCACAGAATTTTTTTTTCAAGTTTTTTCTCATGCAGAAGTATGCTAGAGAAAGAATGTCTAAAATTCTTTGACAGGAAATTTACTGCAAAATTTAAATCGGCTTTTAAATATCAATTTCAAGCATCGTGGCTTTATTGGTAGTCTTATCGTCCCCAAGGTTTATTCCTGCACATTTCGAGGTAAATAATTTTTTTTAAATTTAATCGTCTGTAAATAAGTGTTTCTAAAAATCAATGAACATTGTAGCTATCACTTAGTCTTAACATGATTTTCCTAAAAATAGGTGGTAATTTTCCTTAGAGTTCCATCCTTACCGTCCTTTTTTTACCATTTCGTCCCTTTTTTCCTATACCATCCCCTTTTTTTACCTTACCGTCCCTTCTTTAATACCCCTTTAAGACAATGTTATACAAAAATTCTTAAAAGTACTACATTGTTATTATTTCTTATTTGAATGTCCTGTGGGAACTATGCAAATTCATTATAAGTAAAAATTTAGAAGAAAATAAAAAGTTATAGTGGTAAAATGGTAAGGAAAATTAAACTTGCAAGTTTAACTTAAACCTCAGTTAAATAAAAAAAAAAAATTCGCTGCTGGCCATTTTTTCTTTATTTTGAATCATTAAGGTATTCGTCTGTCAGATTAAAATGTTATTTTAGCAAGTTTAATTTCCCCAGATTTTTATTCCCGAAAGTCAAAAGATGGTGAGAATGCCCCACATACATAAACATACATAATCAAGGTTTAATTTTAGTGTGATTTGAAATATGGCGGTGATTTTGGAGGTTACTATAAGAAATTTCAGATTTTATGCATATTTCAGTGTGAAAAGGAGCTTGAAAGTGAACTGCATGCAGAATATTTTCGAAATGATAATATTTCAGTTATACTGGTGATTAAAAAAAGTTTGTAAACTACCGGGTGTCCCAAAAAGGACTGACTGATTTTAAAATTCAATAACTTGCAAACGGTGACAGATATTAAAAAAATTCTTGCAGGAGGGTTATGCATAAGGTCAAAAGTTTTATTACAGTGATTTTCAATTTTAGTTCGATTTACAAACAATAGATGGCGCTGCAAGCAATAGTCGCTAAATTCAGGCTCGATTTTTGGTACTTCGTGGCCCGGATAATACATTTCCATCTCCTTTTTATTCATGGAACAAGATAAAGGACCAAAAATCGAGCCTGTATTTAGCGACTATTGCTTACAGCGCCATCTATTGTTTGTAAATCGAACTAAAATTGAAAATCACTGTAATAAAACTTTTGACCTTATGCATAACCCTCCTGCAAGAATTTTTTTAATATCTGTCACCGTTTGCAAGTTACTGAATTTTAAAATCAGTCAGTCCTTTTTGGGACACCCGGTATATACTTTTTAACTTTTCTGAACACTTTTGACGGAAAGAGATAAAATTAAAAATAATAAGAAAGAGTACTTGATTTGCAAAAAGTGGGTGTTTATGAAGTAAATAAAAAAATATCTCAATATATGGAAATATTGGAATTTAAAAAAAAATATTTTAAAATAATAATTTATAAAAAAAATGTCATTTAAACACATTTTTGAATTTTTATGTCAAAAATATTTTGTGTCAAATATTCTTAAGATAAGAGTATCATAAAACTGTCAAAATGTCAAAAACTGGTTTGTGTCTGAATCATCCTGCGCCAATAGAGTAAATGGCAAAAATATTAATCGAAACAGTTCGAAAGCACTTAAAGTAAGTTTTTTTTGTCATTATTATTATTATTATTATTATCATTATTATTTTAATATCTGCTGAATTTTTCGGAAGGCACGTCATAGTTTTATCACCATTGGTAATTTTCCTAAATCAGTAGTCATCAAAAATTTTGTTGGAATTTAGGAATTTGTGATTAAGTGTATTTTTCAAAATTTATGAGCTTTTTAAAAATGTTTATGAATTAAGTATATAGTTTTTAAAACACGATACGTTAGCATAGGACGTCAGCTTTCGGATTTGTTTACTATTTTCACGTTACAAGGCGAACAATAAATTTAAAAAACCAAATTCTTCCAGATAAAGCTTGGTTAGAGCTCTCTAATTTTATTTTGAATCTATTATACCAAATTTTGCTATTTTACAACAGCTGTTTCTTGAACATCCCTATTAAGAATTTTAGTTTTGTTTTGAATGTCAATATTTATGATTGTGATTTTGATTGAAGATTTTATATTCCTTTTGGTGCGTTTTATTTCTCTAGATATTATTCAAACAATTTCTGGAGATACTTTGGAGTGAAAATATTTATTTACGTATTGGGTAAAAGAACAACAAAAAAAAAAATAAAATAAAAAAAAAAACTTACTTTGCCAATGACTTCTTTTCCGTTTTCTTCAACTACATTTTCCAAATCTTTGAGTAAATCCAAAACGGAAGATTGAGCGGCTGATTTCACAAAGAAAAAAATATTTTAAAACGGTTTTATTTTTTCATAAAGCTATAAAAAAGGTGTATGTTTATACATAAACATAATTTGCAGGAATACTTACGTTGTGTTGGCAAAGCTGCACAAAGTCCAACAACGCAGAAGAGAGTCACTAAAGTTAACTTCATTTTCTATTTTTTGTGATCGTCAGAGAAAACTAAAGAGATACATAAAATCAAATCAAAATGTTTTGTGGTAAACATTTAAGTAGTTTATATATATATATATATATTTTTTTTTTTAAGAAGAAAAACTTATTCTCGTATAAATGTAAGTGTGTTCGTTTCAGTATTTTCTGGTCAGGCCCATTACCAGATAAGGGCAGAGGGGCTGGAGCCTCATCTATAGCAATCTCTACAGCCCCCTCCAGTCGTTATAATATTTTAATAAAAATAATAAATATATAAAATTTTAATAAATTTAAATTTCCTGTTATAGATAAGCCTAAGATTCTAAAACAAAGAACCTTACATAATGATAAATACACCAAAAATTAATAAAAATATACTGATTATATAATTTTGCAATAAACGTTGTAAAGCAACATTTAAAATTATTTGTCTAAATGTTCAAGATTAACTACTGTTACGTATTGGAACTTTAAGAAGTTTGTACACTAATTTATTATATTTAGTTAATAATGTTTTATTTAATATACCAAATTCATTTCTAAAGGAAATTTCAGGCCTTTTTTTCCTTACTCCCAAACTTATTTTTGATTAATGCAGGTATAAACAACAACTAGTCCTACCAATAAAATTCAAATCCCATCTAGCTTCGCTGGTTCACGGCCCCCTTCAGATAAAGAGAGAGAAACTGAAACTTATTGTACTGCAATGCAGTGTTGCCATTTGAGCTACTTTATTTTATTAAGCTTGTTTGATTGCTATCCCTTTTTTCAAATAGTTCAATTCGCCTTACTTAATCTATCATTAAGTAAAGCGAATATTACTATTTCAGAAATGTGGTAACAATCAAGTAATCTTGATTTTTTTTAAAGAAAGAGCAGCGAACTGGAAACTGTGCTGCAATAGTTTAAACTTTTTCATTTAAAAATAATTACATTTATTTGCATTTTTTACGAATATTTCCTATTTTACTCTACAAAAATAACTCGCGATAAGTAAACATGAAGATCCAGATTATAATTTAAATTGTTAGTAAACAACTTTACTGTAAAATAATAAAAGGAAATACCAACTGAAACAAATCTAATAGAGAATAGTTTTACTGCTTTCCATTTAAATTAAGTTGATTTCATGTTATTTAGCCTATATAACCTATATTAATAAAAACCTATATTGATAAATTATAACCTATATTGATAAATTATAACCTATATTGAACCTATATTGATAAATTATAAACCTATATTGATAAATTATAAACCTATATTGATAAATTATAAATATTTTTTTAAATGTTTATTAATGTGTCCCGTTTTTAAAACTGTATTTATTACTGGTAATGTATTAGATATTTTTAAATGTTTAATTATGCAATTGGATAGTATATTCAGTGTTTCCAAGCATATGAAAATTTAATTTAATAAATAGTCGCATAATTTTTTTTCTTAATTTCAAATAATTTTATTTAATGGATAATTTAGGCTTTTAAATATATATATAAGCTTCCGTTCAGTTTACTCAAGAGAATTTTTCCGCAGTAAGGAAAACGAAAAGAAGGAAGGGCCCGATTTCTTTAGAGCCATGAAACAAAGTATATATCATAATTCCAGTTTTCTGCTAATTGTAATTTTGTGATTTTATAGTTATTAATTTCATTTACATTTTTTTTTTTTTGACAAATGGTTATAACTTTTCCGATAAGCAAAAACTCTTTAATATTCCTTTATGTTATGAGCAAAATTTGAAGATCATTTATGTTTATGATGAATACTTTGCTGTTTTACGTTTATACTTGGAAGTGTATTTTGATTCACTTTACCCGATATCTCCTAGAAAGCATTGTCAGTAAATCCAAGTTGCTTTCTGCTACTATTTTTACATTTCTGACAGAAATTTAAAACAGGTTTTGTCACATATGAAAAAAAAATATATGAACTCTGTATTAATGGGAGTCATTTATTTCATTCCTTAATCAAATTAATAAGAAAAAGTTATAATAAAATCAATTAATATAATACACTGTGTTAATAACAAGCATTCAGTAGTATGAAATAGCTATAGCGTTAATTAATAATGTAAAAGTAAAAGAGACATACTTAGCAAAAAATAATGACGAAAAGAATAAATAATTATTATAGAGTTTTAAAACATTATTTTTCAAAAATATAAAATTCGTTATACGTTGTATCGTGATAGTATTTAACATTTAGATTTAGAAAAATAATAATACTATTGTTATATAAACAAAGTAATCATCAGCCTTTTCCCAAAATATTATTTGTATAAAAGATGTTTGACGTATAAGTTCAAAAATAGTATTCTTTAAAACTGCATAATAAATTTAGGAAACAAATTTACCGTGAGTCGAAATAAGTATGTTGCGATAGTAATAAAAAAATACTTCGAAATTTCAAAGCATGCAGTACAGAACACATAATACAGACACATAGAAATACATGAACATATCTATTTTGTAATTTCTTTCTTCATTATTCCAATTAATAATCTTTTAAAATAAGGCACGATGATTTAAAAGTTCTTATAATTTTTTGAAATATATTCAAACTTTAATGCACAATATATTTAACTCTGTTGTTCTGTTTGGATTTAATATACGCAAGTAAAATACTATTGAAATATATATATAGAAATATAGAAATAAATAAAATCCTTTTCAGAGGAATAATAATACTCTTACTAACAAAGAATGTCTATCAAGAAAATGTCTAGTTAACATTTTTTATTATCATTTTATATAAGCAGTTGAAAACACGTCTGGTCAAATGGACCCGAACTGAACGACAGGATTACATTTAAATTCACAATATATTTAAATTTGAAATTACGACTGAAACGTTTGGCCATACGGATAACAGTATCACATAACGTTTTGTGGATTGCTTTAAAATCGCTAGTAAGACAGGGCATTTTACAATTTAAATTAAAAAAAGTAATATAATAAAATAACTGTTGACTTACCTCAGCGCAAAGATGATTTCTGGGAGGAAAATGGTCTATTTCTACCCATTTTTATTCCGTTAAAATCTTGACATATGGTTTTGTTCTCGCAGAAAAGGGGTTATCGATAAATTTTGTTGTATCCAGTAAATAACGTCTCTTAGACGATAAGGAACTTTCAAAAGTGCAATACACCTGCTGTTATTTGTTCAAGTACTTGAAGATGAACATTTAGAACTTTAATGTTTGTTTATTTAGTTATGATGAATGGATGATCTTACTAAGATCATTCTTATCAGAAAAAGACTTGAAGGAATTCTAAAATTCATAATAATAATAAAATTGTGAGTCAATAGTTGAGACGCAACGGCTGGCCTTGAACATTCGAGTTCTAGACATTTATGCATACCTTTATAATTTGTTATGTTGTACTGAAATTACAGATTTAAAAATCCCTATGAAATATACTTTCAAAATTTTCTATATTTTATTGACTATTTTAAAATAGGGGAGACTGGGGAGGATTAGCTCACCCTTCAGCCTTCATATTTAAAAGGATTTCAGAGTTTTGCCAATAAGAGGCAACCAAAGCTATTCAAATGCTCAAACAATAGTCTTTGTTTCATGCAGATAATTGAAACAGGTGTAGAAAAATCAATTGTGGGGAGTTTTCAACTTAAAAAGTGTATTTTTTAGAAGCATTTTGTAAGATTTTCTCAGATAAAATATATCATAGAAATTTAAGTAAGTAGGTTTTAAGTAATGCAGAAATATTGAGCTTTCATTCCAAGCATAACGATTGTACAGTAAATTATGCTAAACATAACCATGTGCTTTAGTTTAAAAAGTGGCTATGTAGGGAGGCTTGACCAAATAGTCAAAACTTCCTTAATTAAGTGTTTCTGGGAATATTTTTATTATACACTGTACATAATGAACGGTTAATTGTTATATTTCTAAAAGAATGTGAATTTATCCTGTAAAGCTACAGTAAAATGGGGTGATAGGAAGGAAAATGTTTAAAATTGATTAAAGGAAAATGTGAAAAATTGCTATAGAAGTAAGAAAAGATTTAATGAAATATAAATTGGAAAGTAGATAGGAACTTTTATTTCATTTAAATAGTACCCATAGTAGGTAAATAGAAATAATGGAAAAGACTATAAAGGATGAAAGAAGCAGCCATAAAAAATGTTAAGTGTTCGTGCCTCTGCAAAAGCATGTAACATGATCAAAACACTTTAGGAAGGTATGTAGACAGATTTCACCAAGATGAACACAATCAGATGAAGCCAAACTATGTGGCAACTAGTGTTGCTAGATCGAGTGTTACAAAAAGTGGGTGTATAAAAAGGAATTTTTCTCCTGTGTCTTGAATTCCGTCTAAACAGGTTTGTTTACACATCAGATTTACCCAAATAATTTTATTTATAATAATTAAACCATGTAGCATAAAGTTATTCTGCCTGTTTTTAAACTGATTTTATTTCCCTTAAGAAATATTTCAATATAAAATAAAGTGGGTCAAGCCTCCCATATGTGTGGAGCCTCGACCCATTATTTTCTCATGATTAAAATTAATCGTTTCTCAAGTTTCTTATACATTACACTTATGTCACAATTTTATTTTCATAACTGATTGTATAATGAATAAAATGATATATGAAACGTTTTTCTAGGTTCAATGTTTAAAAAATAAAAAATCATTTTGTAAAAAATGGGTCAAACCTCCCCAGTCTCCCCTACATGGTAAAAAAATTCCCACACAATATTTTTCTGTACTGAATCGTTCAAGCTAGTTTTTGAAGATCTAACAAGGGATTTAAATTGAAACAAAGCCAGATTATCACCTAGGCACAGTAAATACCACAGTTTTAAGGAGAACCCGGAAAAAAAAATCAGATTTTTAACCTAAAATCTTTCATTTTTTATATGTATTAGGTATAGTAACCAATATAATTTAAAGAATATTTCAAATAAAATTACTTTTTCAGTCATTCGCTTAAAATCACTACAAAATGAGAAATGAAAACTCATTTCCATAACTATCTTGTTATGTACGAGATTTACTCAATTCAAGCAACAAAGCCGTATCAACAAATCTACAGCATCTGATCTGGGAGAAATACTTCAAGTAATGTATAATTTTCGCATGTGAATTTAATATATTTCATTATACTTCATTCAGAACTGAAATTTTAAATTTTCTATGGTTTAGAATTGAGACTTGGATCAAAATAACAAAAGGAGCTTCTAACTTGCATAACGTTTTGTGCAAACTTTGCTTTTAATAGACGAGAGTGAGAAGTCTCTGTGGCGCCTTTGCAGCCAGGACGCTATTTTCTTTCAGTGCCCTTGCGAATGATATATCTTTTCTAAAACTAAGTATTAATCAAATTATTTACGTATTTTGCTCCCCTTAATCTTTAGCGCTCCGGGCGTTTGCCCTACAGCCGTCCCTGGAGGTGTGTGTGTGTGTGGGGGGGGGGGGGGGGAGGTGCAAGAAGATGCTGAGCTTCAAGCTTATTTATAAGAAAGCTGTGCCTAGAATCCTGAAATGTACCCTGAATTAACACCAAATATACCAGCAACCGGTCATTTGGTCGGTACCAAATGAAATTATTTCGATTCGAACCAGAAATTTCTTCATAAAATAAACTATAAATCAGACAAAAATGAGTTAACACGTTGAATGCCAAGTCTATTTTGTCTGTCTTTCCATTTAGGCCACGAAATAAGACTCCTGTTACAGAATCTGCAAGTGTCAGTCACCGATAACTGACGCGGTCCAAACGGAAAGATCAGTGTCAGTCACCGGTGACCGACGTGGCATTCAACGTGTTCAATAAAAAAGTTAAATACTTTCAAATAAAAATTCTTGTGTGAAATATTTTTATAAAACCTAAAAGTTGGGTTAAAAGTCGCCTTAAATAAACGAATCACCCATAAAAGTTAATTTATACCAAATTCAGAGGATTTGATTGAAATTAAGATTACAGAAGTAAACTCACTATTAGAAATAATCGAACAATTGACAAATAAAGAAGGATTTTCTTTTAAAGCTAATATTAAAATTGAAAGTTTGATGTATATTCACATAGATTATGAAACATATCCATAGTGAAATGGTACACCTTAGTACGTTGATAAAAGTTTGAGAGCTAAATTTAAAATTAAAGCACACGTTAGAAAAGAATACAGCATACAACCAATGCAACATATAAAAATTAGACTCAGCATGTTAATCAGTGAAGAACTTAAAATCTTTTTTAATGGATCTATAATATGTATATATATATATAATAAATTTGAAATCACAAATATATGAAGAAATTGATAAAGTTCTAAAGATGATTTAGAAATGAACATATGAAACCAGTATGTAATATAAGAAACTATGAATGACTCACAGAATCATCAGAGGAGCTTGTGAGTTCATTCATAGAAGATGCGTTATTTCATCCAATTTTGTCGGCATTAAGCCTAAAATGACAAAATTTAGCTCCCTATAACGCAAACATTACAGAAAATAGATAATAAAAAGCTAAGAGATCCAAAGAAAGATATACCTCATACAGGATATTAAAAATTATTAGAGCACAATACCTGAATGACATACTAAGAGTCAAAACTACTGCATATCAGCATGGAAAACAAAGTTAAGACTATTTTAACATGTGATCTACAGTTGAGCAATATAACCATTAATTAAACATTAACGACCACCCACAGAAATTGTGATAGTATGAATGAATTGACAATAATACAGTTTCCCCCAAACACACTGAATGGATACCAAAAACATAATATACAAACTGCTATGTATAAAATAAAGTCCCTTGTACTATATAACAAGAATTAATATGGAAGAAAAAAAAAGAATATGGATACCGATAGAAATAATTTTAAAGCTTATATATTGAATTACGTTATCAAGAGTACAGAATTAAATTATATAAGCAAATTAGTCGTTTTCTGTGAGAAAAAAAGCTAAAAGCTGAAATTTTTTTTCTCCTGTACTCAAACGACATATTCTTGGTGGTCAGTAATGTTTAATTAATGGTTATATATATAACCATTATAGAATATCCCAAATTATCATCTAAGCATTTTAAATATAAACTATAAATTGAGTATTAAGACATGATACAAACATTATACATTTAAAATTTGGAACAGTTATTAAATTAAGTAATTATTAATGAAGTTTAGATAACTAGATCCAAACACTTATAAATGAAGTATTAAATAAGATTCAAACATTATAACTTTTAAATTTGGTAAAAGATTAATATGAACAGGAAGTTGAATGCATAGAAAAAATATAGGAGATTGGAAATATTTGATATATATTGTCAAACTGTTTGTAACTAAAATATTTTAACAAATAAAAAAAAGACCAGAAAAAATGAAATCTTTGATAATATCATTAAATCAATTGTCCGAAATGCAGTATATCATATTGGAAAATGTATACATTCAATAAGAAAAATTGCAAAAGGAATGCCAAATGGAGAACGATACATGAATAAAACTGAATCTTATGATGCGAAATATCGATATGTGTATTACCTTTTTCTCAAAACAATGTTTTGAAATTTAAATTTATATAAAAAAAAAAACATTTCCTACTTCTTAATCTTCTAACAACAGCCATAGGTGACAAAAGGTGCGGATTTTGAATACCACTATACCTTAATAGTTTTATTTTTCTTTGTTAATCTAAGAAAGTTGGGATTAAATAAGGCAATATTTTCTTTTAAATAATAGTGGTGTTCAAAAACTTCAACACTTGGCACTTATGACAATAATGATAAAGTCTCAATCAAATTAACTTATGGTAACAGGAGAGGTATTTGAAGCATTCTGGGAACTTTATAAAATAAATATTCTTTTGTTTTTCGCATCATTTGTATGAAATATCTGTCTTGTTGCAATCAGTAGTCGTCGTTTCTAGCTCTTAATACGTAACACTTTCAAACAAATTATCTCAGAATACGTCAATA
Organism: Maratus speciosus; assembly: GCA_963932465.1. Taxonomy (NCBI): domain Eukaryota; kingdom Metazoa; phylum Arthropoda; class Arachnida; order Araneae; family Salticidae; genus Maratus; species Maratus speciosus. The sequence goes on along the minus strand of OZ010787.1, from coordinate 336,825,380 downwards.
TAGTTTTTAGCACCGAGAATTTCGTCAATTATACGCACTTTTCTACAAACTCCATGTCTCAGACTTTCAAGTACCAGACACTAGTATTTTGGTTTACAACAGGAATCCAAAATACTATCAAAAACCGTGTTTTAAACCAACAATCACATGTGTAGATTGCAAAGCAGCGTTTTTAGCACTTTCCCAACCTAGTTGAAAAGTGCTTATGAATTCGGTTTGTCTGTCTGTATGTGCTCTGACTCGCGTAAATATAGTCAGACTGTAATGAAATTGATATATGTTAATGAGGTTTATTGTGGCATGTTCGATATTGAAAATGAAGTGTGTAGCATTTACGGTTCGTTTAGAGCGACACTAAACAATTCCGTTTCATTACGGTCAATGAGGAAAAATCATTTGCTGTGTATTTTAATGATTTTATACTATTTTAAACATATTTAAATTTATATGTATCCCTGAGGTGTACTGAATGGCGCTTACTGTAGAATACGGTGTGCACAGAACTTATCGTTCACTTACAGGGACACACAAACAAAAAAATTTTAACCTTTTTTTTATATATATTACTTGGTGTATATAAATTCAATACATCATATACTGGGCTGCACAAAAGTTCTCAAGTACATTTCCGTTTATAGACGGAAATTGTTGAATGAGAATTATCAACTGTGCGAAGCGTTTAACTGAATTAACTTTTGGCATACTATGTAGTATACATATAAATCTATATATCCTACATAGGGCTGCACAAAACAATTCGGATATTTTACCAACTATTGAAGGCAATTGCAGAAATTGAGTTTTCAAATGTGTTATGCGTTTTTTCCAAATTGTTTATTTAGACATAATCTTTCACCTTAATAAACTGTGAAGTTTCGTTACAGTATTCTGAATGTGTTGAGAAGTGTTTCATAATCTATGCTGACACACGATTTTTCGTTTTTTTTTACTACCGAATTGGATTTTGGTCATCGAAACCGAATAACCAAAATTTATTCTCATAAGTGAGTAATACTTTCTTCAAAAATTCTATAGTGTTATCAACGAATTCTTTTGCAAACTTTAATTTTTTTACGGTTTACGCCACTAATATATGGTTTTTGTTGACATTTCTATTCTTACAGGTTAATTTATGAAACTTTTTATAGTTAAAGTTATGACGGGAATAGCAGAAGATGATGCAATCTTTATCTAAGAGTTCATTGCTAATAAAAAGAATATTTTATATCTTAGGTAACATTTAAAATTATTAATAGTTATGTAAAAAAACTGCGGTAAAATAAAATAAAAAATGGCTTTATTTTCTTAATAAAAGAACTCCAAATGTGATATTTCGCGGTTACATTCCTCTGCATTGCCATTAACTTAAAAAAAAATCTCAAAAACTAAATCAAGATTAAAGATAAACCCAGTTTAACAATTTTATTTAGCCGCTTTTGACAAGCTTTTAATTTCATTTTCCTGTAAGAGCTGGTTTATACGATAATTGTGTCTTCACCCCCCCCCCCCTTCCTTTTTTTTCTTTGCTGTAAGAGTTGGTCCTATCAAAAAAATGTCAGTATAAAAGTTGTAGATAATATTAAGAAGATTTATAATAAATTTAAGTGGATTTGATATCTTGAAAATTGACGAAATTATGAATTTTTTTCTCCCTAAAACCCTATTTTTTTCGCCCCTTTGAGCCCCTTTTTAATTTTATCAAAAATCTGTCATACATGAATTTTTGGCCCTTTTCCTCGAAGTAATAATAACTTTAAACTGATTTGATATGTATTTTAATTAAGAAGTCATGGGTTTTTTTTTCGGTTTACACAACCCCCCCCCCCCCCCATTTCCACCCCGTTGGTCCGATTTTGCTCATTAAGGAACTTGACCGGGATTTTCTGCCCCTTGATTTTCTGTATCAGTTTGTAAGAGATTTATGCAGAATTATGGCAGTTATCGCCCCCAGATATATATATATATATATATATATATATATATATATATATAGACAGATAGATAGATAGAAAATTTTGAATTGGGGGTGGTTTTCGTCATGATCGGTGTAGATCTGCAAAAATTTGTCAGAAATTCCAACATAGGGGAGAATGTAATACGTAATATTTCTTACGAAGTCTACCTAAAATCAATCAATCAAACAAACAAACAAAAAATAAAATCACTGCTGGCTCGGCCTACAGGCGGAGGTAGATTTCGAAGTTAAGTGGTAATTTCAACAACAAAAACTAAATCAAGATTAGAGATAAACCCAGTTTAACAATTTTATCTGGCCGCTATTGACGAGTTTTTAATTTCATTTTTTTGTAAGAGCTAGTTTTATCAGAATCATGTTAATACAATATTTTTTTTCTTCAATCCCTATTTTTGTTTAATTTGTTTTTGCTGTAAGAAGGTCCTATCAAAAACTTGTCATTATAAAAGTTGTAGTTAATATTAAGAAGACTGTGGAGAGAGGGGTAACAGTTTGTCCTATCAAAAACTTGTCAATATAAAAGCTGTAGTTAATATTATGACAATTTATAATAAATTTCATTGGATTTGATATCTTGAGAATTGACGAAGTTATGAATTTTTTTCTCCCTAAAACCCTATTTTTTCGCCCCTTGAGCCCATTTTTAATTTTATCAAAATCTATGATACATAAATGTTTGGCCTTTTTCCTGGAAGTAATAATAACTTTAAACTGATTTGATATGTATTATAATTATGAAGTTATAGGGCTTTCCCGGTTTTCACAAAACCCCTCTCTCTTTCCACCCCCTTGGTCCGATTTTTCTCATTAACGAATTTGACCGATATTTTCTACCCTTTGATTTTATGTATCAGTTTGGAAGAGATTTGTGCAGAATTATGGAAGTTATCGTCTCCATAAAAAAGTGATAATAGATGATGATTTGTAATTATATAATGGTTATATATATATATATATATACAGGGTGCGGAGTAAGTATTGATAGTAAAATCAATCTCTACTACAACGCAATAGATACAATTATTTCAATAATTTTTATTGAGTAATTTTAACAACTAAGTAACAATTGATATTCTATCATTCATTTTCGATTCGTTCTCCTTTTGCCTCGATACACTTGTGGAGAAGGCGCGGGGAGACATCCACGGTGCGCCGCAAGTAGTCCGCATCAGGACCGTTCCATTCACATGTCAGAGCAGCTTTTAAAGAAGCGATATTCTTGTGAGGTTTAGCACAGGCTCTTGCTTGCAACACTCCCCATAATTAGTAACCAAGTGGATCAAATCCGGACTATTTAGTGGCCAGTCTTGAGAAGAAATGAAATCGCGAAGAATTGCCTAGCACCACTGTTGTGTTTGGCGAGCCTTATGGGCTGGTGCTGAATCTTATTGGAACACATATGGATTGTTTCCAAAGAAAATTTAGCCATGGAAGGACCTCCTTTATCAGAATATCGTGGAGATAATTGTTCTGATTAATCTAGACTCCAGCATCAACAAAGACCCAAGGGGATTTCCCAATGCTTCTCATTTCATTTCTTTTCAAGACTGGCCACCGAATAGTCCGGATTTGAATCCGCTTGATTATTCAGTATGGGGAGTGTTACAACCAAGAGCCTGTGCTAAACCTAAAAGCTGCTCTGACACGTGAATGGAACAGTCTCGATGCGGACTACTTGCGGCGCACCGTGGATGCCTTCCCGCGCCGTTTCCGCGAGTGTCTCAAGGCAAATAGAACCGAATCGAAAATGAATGATAGAATATCAATTGCTACTTAGCTGTTAAACTTACTCAATGAAAATTATTGAAATAATTGTATCTATGGCGTTGTAGTAGATATTGATTTTACTATCAATACTTTCTCCGCACCCTGTATATATATAAAGTTTTGAACTGGGGGGGGGGGGGGAGGGGGCGGGGATGGGATCTAGGGTTCATGATCGGCGTAGATCTGCAAAATGTTTTCAGAAATTCCAACATAGGGGAGAGTGTAATAGGTAATATTTCTTACGAAATCTACCTAAAAAAATCATGGAAATAAAAGCCAAAAGTTATTTTATTTTTTATGTTTTTCTAATCCTGTTCGGTAAATATGTGTGAAATCAATTATCAAATTTGCATAAAAGCTATAAAATGAAATATTTAGATACGGACTTGGTCACCTATATGACGTACTCAGAAATCGGCACAGGGCCATAAAGAATATGTCTTGAATAATCATTTATCCTTGGTGGCCAAAATCCAAGTAGAATTAATACTGTATTATTTAAATAAGGTTTTTTTCTTTGTAAATAATTATTATGTTTCAGTTGGACCAAGTTTTAAAATATGTACAAATTAATCTTTAATTAATAAATTAGAATTTTTAAATTTAATCTTTAATTAATAAATTAGAATTTTTAAATTAGAATTTTTAATAAACTTTATTTTGTATTTAAGATATATTATAAGTAGTAAGATAGTAGGGTTACTACGACAACAGGAGTATTAAGTAATGTGCAGCGGCACATCTGATGTGCATCCCATCTTCATAACTCCCTAGAGAGTTCGCACTTTCTGATTAACAATCTCTCTTTATCAAAGAGACTTTTTTATCTCGTTTGGCTGTTTTCACTAACATTTTATTAGAAAGGTTTGGGTATAAAAATGCGTTTTAAAAAAGTATACATGGGTCTACCATTTGATTGAAAAAGGCTGTTTGTGAATAGGCATGAATGTTTGAGTGTCAGTATGTATATATGCCTATATATAAGTATATGAAGTTTATATTCCGAATTTCCCGAGCAGATAGAGGAACAATCCACTACAGAGGTTCAAACTCAAACTTCTCTTTATCGGACAAGTTTTTAATATACATTTGTGTTACTAGGCCGATATTTTATTACAAAGCGATTTTTCATGTGTGTATATATATATATGTGTGTGTGTGTGTGTGTGTGTGTGTGTGTGTGTGTGTGTGTGTTGGTGTGTGTGTGTGTGTGTGTGTGTGTGCGTGCGTGTGTGTGTGTCTGTCTATATATGTTGTATATATTTACACCTAAAATTGTGTGTATGTGTGTTTATAAGTTTCAAAAAAGTTTTTTAAAATTAAAATATTTCACAAATGTTACAAAGTTAAAAAAATAAATGCAAAATAAATTTACTTGTTAGCAAAAATGTTTGTACGTTAACAAAATTTAGATATTATATATATATATGTTTATATTATGTGTGTATGTGCTTATATTCTATATGTGAATGTATATGTACACTTATGTGATCATGTAAAAGAATAGGTATACTGAATAGATATACTGAACAGGTATATTGAAGAGTTTATTAGAAAGGTTTATGTATAAGTTTTAAATAAGTACTCATATATAAAATTAACATTTTTTTTTTAATTAAAACAAAGCAATTTACAAAAAAAAGTATATTTACAGGAAAGACTTATTTACAGAACAATGTTATCATGTTAGTACTACATTGTATTAGCAGTCTTCTTGTGCAGTACAATCTTGTTTAATTTCATAAGGTCCATATGCTAAGCTTGATATTCCATCATCCAACAAGTAGAGCTTATCATTAAAAGGACTTAGACTAATTTTATTCTGAGTTAATGTAGTTATGTATGTAAATGACGAGCATCTTGGACGATTCTTGTCTGCTCCTTCATGCTCGTTTTTCCTTGCTACAAACAATCTAAATAATCTTGATACTTGATATTCTGTCGAACTATATATGTGGATACATTCTTCGCTCGTTTCTTTTATTCTTTCAAAGATTTCAGGGAATACATTTTTTTTTAATCCGAGAAACTCCAGGGCTAGTTCTCCATTCAGCTCCTTCTTGAATTTGCCAATCACCTTCGTGTTGATATCAGAGTACTGCAAATATTCTTTGGATACTCAGAGAAGTCAAACAAATCACGGTGCTGCTCCATATCTGTATAAATTTCCTTTGCTTGTATGTGATACGTTAAAGTGTTCGTATCAATAAAAAGCAATTTCGCACGGTTTTTATATACTTTTTTAATATAACCATAGTGAAATTTATACATTAATAACTTGGATAGTTCTAATATTGAGAATACAACGTGCACAGGACGATTCATCAAAATACTTGTTTTAAGCCTTTCCACAACAGCCAGGTCTTCATCATATATTTTAAGTACTTTAAAAGTAGGCAAAACGCTAATTTCTGCGCTCTTTTTTCACCATTACAAAGCATAATATTTCTCCTTTTTCGGGGATTCTCCGTGGTTTTTCCAAAAAAACAAAGTTGTCCATTAATTTAAAAAGTCCTTTTCAAATGAGGATTTAGCCTCTTTTATTTTCTCAGTATTAAAATTAATATACTTTCTAACCACGGTGCTTGCTTGAATTTAAAGGTTTTATAAGCAGCTCTAATTTTTAAGCCAAGTTGTAAATAATATTTAAGATTACGATAATGAGTTATATAATTATGTTTGTTGTTTAAATTGGGTATAAGTTACGAGTTCCTACAAATTTTCTGTTGTGAAGTAAGCATTGTGCGCAGGAAGATAACATTTCTTCTTGAACGATAACTCTCTCATGTGCAAGTGGATATTCGTTATGAAATAGATGGAGATGCTTTGGGTCCACCTCGGAAATATACCCGATTTCAGATTCATCAGCTAATGACAGAATCCACTCTTCTGACATATTATCTGTCACACAACATTCAAATTCCCCACAGGGTAAAAATTTGGGCATCGCCCACCCATACCGTTATTAGCATCCCAGTACATAATGTTACTAGGTGCTTCATTTTCCCTGTAATCGGGTATATATTAGGGATGTTTGCTCTAACATGTCTATGACAAATCATACTGTTTCCGGCACGTATTCCATTTTCGATCAAAAGCATCATGTTAATATCAATGAGTAGCTCTAAAGGTGTTTCACACATTTTCAAACAAGCTTGCCAGGCGAGCGAAGGTGCAGTGAACAATTGAGCACAATCAGTGTTACAGTACTGCTGCCATAGTTTTCTAAAATTTTGAAATACATCAGCGAGTAGTAAAACGTCTGACGCATAGGTCGTAGTAATCCCCTAAGAGTTTGATGCTAAAGGTTTGTCATACCTTTTGCGCGTGTTTGTAGTCTTCTTCATCTAATGGCTAATCCACCACCTATTTAAAAAAGCTTCATCAGGAGATAGCTCTTTTTCATTAAATTTTTCAAGGGAGAAGAAATAGTCTTAGGGGCAAACCTCTTTTCTTGTGAGCATATATAAATTACTATTTTTCGAGAAATTTTCTTCGAGTATAGTGAATTGGTCATGTTCAAGATTTCTAACAAGATTTTCTAATGACTTATGTAAAAATTGGAAAAAAAAACTATAAAGACTATCTGAATAGGACATTTTGGCTTTCTTAATTTAAAGGTGATATAATTTTCCATAGAGGAGGCAATAACATCAAATTTATTATCTTTGAATTTTCTTAATTTGCTCATAATACGATGTCCATCATAATTCTTCAAGTTATAGAAAATAACAGGAATTGTTTTGCACTGCTTATAATTCAAGTTACATTCCACATGTGCAGATCCTCCATACATACCTGATACATGATCATGGTCACGTGTGCGTTTCATATCTAATGGTTGTTTACAAATGTGACAAAATTCTGCTTCTTGAAAGGCTTTTTCTTGTGCAAATGTAAGCTTCGTAGGTTCAATATTTAGTAACTCTCGTCCTAATATGTCCTCCCCTCGCATCATTTTAATTTAAAAAGTGCTCAACACAATCTTTATCACGATATACTTTTGCTTTTTTCACACATTTTCCATCTGGTCCGACAACGACATGCGCATACCCGCATGGAAAATAATAAGTTGTTTTTTCAATATAGGATGTTTTAGAAAAGGGTGTGTCTGAGAATAGGTATTAGTAGACTTTCAAAGTCGCATAAATAGAATAAGCAACGGGGTGTTGCATATGAATACCAGAAAACTTGAGTATGTTATCGTTTTCACTGGGTATTCTTATAGCTTGTGCAACGTGACGAGAACAATATTTACTTTGCTTATTCATGAGGTCTTGTCTTGAAAATCGATGCAGGCATCGATAACAATAACACGCAGAGGCTTTATGTTTAGTCAAATCCCCAAGTCTTGAAAAGCTTATTGCGCACAATAGTTTTGTTTTTCTCCATCTCCGACTAGTAACGTCATTAATGACGTCGGGATTCTGCTTTTCAGATATATACAAAGGACAAACTACATCCGCTTCATATACAAACGCATTAATTCGTAAATTGGTGAGTTGTTTAATAATGGGCACCTTTGGAATGGAAACAGGGCACGCAACATTATCAAGCTTGATGTCACTCTCATAAGGGATATAATGTGAAACTCGTTCGAGATGTTTTGAAAAATCTACATTCAGCTTAAACGCCAAAAGGGCATCACACGAAACACTTGTTGTCTTCATTTTTATATTAAGCATTGCTTTTTTATTGTACAATTTCTTAGGTAAAGCAGGGGGTCCCACTCCCCGGTCCTGGGCCATTTAGGCCCTTGCGTCCCAGATCCAGACAGCCCGAGGGCCGCCCTTTACAAAGACACCGGTCTTGGTATGCGCACTGCCCAACGCACGTTACGCAGCTTATCTCCCAAACGAAGAGACGATCGGTCGATAGCGACACTTCTCCCCAACCAGCAGGAAAAGAACCAAGCGGTCCTTTCGCTAGGTGCCCCCCCCCCCCCGGTTCACCCCACCGACCCGCAGGAACCGAACTCCTACAAAAGAGTCGGGCCCACGAGCCGACGCCATCCCGAGGGGAAAGGCTTTAAGGAAGCCTTCGAAGTTCAACTACTATGATGAGTAAAACATATATGGTCGGCAATCGATAGGAAAAGAAGGTGCCTCTGGCCGCACCCCCGATGAGCTGAGGAAAGGCTCTCCTGACGACACAATTGCCGCCCCGCAGGGCCGAAACTAAGAGCGGGCAGAGGGGGCATGTACCCCGGGCGCCAGAACGAAGGGGCACCAAATGAAGGATTATACCTTTGGAATGGATCCTTTTCTTCTGATGGACTGATGACTTCCATTATTATGAAACTGTCATTATAAATGAAGTGTTAGATGAAGATGAAAAAGCAGCCGTAAAAAGTTAGAACCAGAGTTCTAACTTTTTACGGCTGCTCTTTCATTTTCATCTAACACTTCATTTATAATAACTGTTTCATAATAATGGAAGCCATCAGTCCATCAGAAGAAAATAACTCGGTTAACGCTGAAACTCGGTTAAGCGGGTCTCGGATAAGCGGGACTCTACTGTATATTTCACTTAAAAAATGGTTTTTAGAAAAAAAAAATTGTGTTCAGAGGGGGGTCACGACCCCGTGACCTCCCCCTTTTGATCCGCTATTGTAGATTACGTAGTTCAATATTACACATTTTAAATTTTAAAATAAGTCGGCTATTAGAAAATTTGTAAAATTCTCTTTGTAAATATACTTTGCAGATGAGGAGAGAGGGGGGGGGGGGGCGCCAAAATCCATGTTTGCCCCGGGTGCAAAAAAGGCTAGTTTCGGCCCTGCCGCCCCGCTTAGGGGTTTTGCACCCTTGCCCTCGAACCGAACATCCCCATTACACCCGATTATAGGGAAAATGAAGCACATAGTTACATCATGTATTGGGATGCTAATAACTTCTATGGGTGGCGATGTCCCAATCTTTACCCTATGGGGGATTTGAATGTTGTGTGACAGATCATATGACAGAAGAATGAATTCTGTCATGCGCTGATGAATCTGAAATCGGGTATATTTTCGAGGTGGAACTAGAATACCCAAAACATCTCCATCTATTTCATAACGAATATCCACTTGCACGTGAGAGAGTTATTGATCAACAAGAGATGTTATCTTCCTACACACAATGCTTATTTAACAATAGAAAATTTGTAGGAACTCCTAAACTTATACCCAATTTAAATAACAAACAGAATTATATAACTCATTATCGTAATCTTAAATATTATTTGCTGCTTGGCTTAAAAATTACAGCTGTCCATAAAGCCCTTAAATTAAAGCAGCCAGCAGAGTTACAGATACATATTAATTTTAATACTGAGAAAAGGAATGAGGCTAAATCTTCATTTGAAAAGGACTTTTTTAAATTAATGAATATCTCTGTATTTGGAAAAATCATAAGTATCATGCTTTGTAATGGTGAAAAATGAGCGAAGAAATTAGTGGCTTTACCTACTTTTAAAGCAATGAAAACCTATGATGAATACCTGACTGCTGTGGCAAGGCGTAAAACTAGTATTTTGATGAATCGTCCTGTATACGTTGAATTCGAAATATTAGAACTATCCAAGTTATTAATATATAAATTTCACTATGGATATATTAAAAAAGTATATAAAAACCGCGCCAGATTGCTTTTTACTGGTACGGCCTCCTTAACGTATCACATACAAACTAAGGACATTACTGAGAAAAGGAGTGAGGCTAAATCTTCATTTGAAAAGGACTTTTTTAAATTAATGAATATCTCTGTATTTGGAAAAACCATAAGTATCATGCTTTGTAATGGTGAAAAATGAGCGAAGAAATTAGTAGCTTTACCTACTTTTAAAGCAATGAAAACCTATGATGAATACCTGACTGCTGTGGCAAGGCGTAAAACTAGTATTTTGATGAATCGTCCTGTATACGTTGAATTCGCAATATTAGAACTATCCAAGTTATTAATATATAAATTTCACTATGGATATATTAAAAAAGTATATAAAAACCGCGCGAGATTGCTTTTTACTGGTACGGCCTCCTTAACGTATCACATACAAACTAAGGACATTTAAAGAGATATAGAGTAGCATCCTGATTTGTTTGACTTCTTTGAATATCCAAAGAATCATCTCCAGTACTCTGATTGCAACACGAAGGTGATTGGCAAATTCAAGGATTAGCTGAATGGAGAACTAGCCCTTGAGTTTGTCAGATTAAAAGCATATTAAGATCGGATTAACAAAAACGAGCGAAAGATGTAACCACACATATAGTCCGACAGAAAATCAAGTATCAAGATTATTTAGAATGTTTTCAGCAAGTAAAAACGAGCACGGAGAAGCTGACAAGGATCGTCCAAGATGCTCATCATTTAAATACGTTAACTCAGAATAAAATTAGTCTAAGTGAGTTAAACAAGATTGTACTGCACAAGAAGATTGCTAATACAATATAGAATAAACAAGATAATGTTGTTTTGTAAATAAGTCTTTCCTGTAAATATACTTTTTCTGTGAGTTGTGTTATTTTAATAAAAAAAATTGTTAATTTTATATATGAGTACTTATTTGAAACTTATACATAAACCTTTCTAATAAACTGTTCAATATACCTGTTCAATATACCTATATTTTTGCAGGATCACATAAGTCTACATATACATTCACATATAGAATATAAGCACATACACACATAATAGAAACATATATATCTAAATTTTGTTAACGTACAAACATTTTTGTTAACAAGTAAATTTATTTTGAATTTATTTTTAGAATTTGTGAATTTTTTTAACTTTATAAAACTTGTTTTAAACTTACAAACACAAACACACACACACACGCGCACACACACACACACACACACACACACACACACACACACACACACATATATATATATATATATATATATATATATATATAATCGCTTTGTAATAAAATATCGACCTAGTTATACAGTGAAATAGTGTATAGTAAAAACTAGTGCGATACAGAGAAGTTTGAGTTTGAACCTCTGTAGTGGATTGCTCCTTTCTGCTCGTGAAATTTGGGATATAAGTTCATATACTAATATATAGGCATATATACATACTGACACTCAGACATTCATACCTATTCAGAAACAGCATTTTTCAATCAAATGGTAGACCCATGTATACTATTTTGAAACTTATTCTTATACACAAACCTTTCTAATAAAATATCAGTGAAAACAGCCAAATGAGATAAAAAGTCTCTTTAATAAAGAGAGATTGTTAATCAGAAAGTGCGAATTCTCTAAGGTGTTATGAAGATGGAGTCTTCTGCACATCAATCAATACTCCTGTGGTCGTAGAACTCCCGCTATCTTACTACTATTATAATTTTCTTGTAATTACGCCATATTTACTTATTTGTTTTTATTATTTTGAAAGATAAGTTTTTCGTGCCCTTTCATGGAGCCCTAATCATGGAAAAAGCACAAGCCTGGAAATTGGATTAGTATGGAAGACCCCTATTGTATATGTACGTGGGAGGAAGGGAAATTGTCAGAAAATGTACAAAAGGGTTGTCAGTTGAAGCGATTCAAAGTTTGTCTCCTGTGCAGACGCAATTGAGTCATAGTGGATAAATAACTTTTAAAATAAAAATGAAATATTTATCTCTCTCTCTCTATATATATACATATGAATCTTCTTTATTAATTTTAACTTTAACAGGTGGTAGGAAACACTACGGGAAACAATTTTTGTACGGAAAACCAGAATCGCAATCCATTTATTAAATTTAAAATGTGCAGTGTCTCACTCCAAGCCGAACACGAATTTTCGTTCATAACGTTAACAAGCATGAAGATACTGTATTGATAGTTTCAATAGCCATTCTTTACTTTTTGTTAAATTCGATGACATCATGAGAAGTGCTATAAATATGCTATAGTTAGTCAGTGACCCTTCATGAACTCTCAGCTACTCTCCGAAGTATGGTACATCTAACACAATGTTGTTAGATGCGGATGGTGGTCTTATTAAGCAGTTCTCCTGGTGTCATCCAGTGGTGTAGTTGAAGGGGGACGCGGGGGAACGGTGTCCCCTCACTTTTTTATTTTGTAACAAGCGTCCCCAACCCCCACTTTTTATTTTCAAGGGGACGGTAGAGGCTCAAAAGGACGCAGACTTCCCAATCGTATTAAGTTTTTAAAGGAATAAGACACTAATAAATTAACAATTTTAAGAAATAAGGCACAGATTTTTAATATTTAATAACCAAGTTGAAACTTGATTATCACTTCGGATCGTCTGTCTATTTCCGTGTTCTCGCCATAACTTCTGTAACTTTGTTTGAATTGTGCAAAATTTATGTAAGTTCTTGAGATTTTTGCAGTATTATGACTGTTGAAAGTGATATAACTTAAATTTAATTGCCTAGGGGAAACCACTCGTATAGGGTAGACCAGTACATAGACCGTTTTATGCCTCTTCCTTCAATCTTTAGGTCTGCACCGGCCAAAATTCCCAGGCTCAGCCCAAACGAAAAGCATCTTGTCCCGACACAGCGTAAAAACTAAAAGTTCAGCCCGGAACCGGCCCGACTCAATTTCTACAGAAAATTTCGATTTTTTTACATACGATTAAGATTCTTTTAAAGAATACTTCATACATATTTGTGTGAGAATTTTACAGCATATTTCAGACTATATGTCCGCAAATCATAGAATACAGAATGGCAATATCAATGATCTTTTAGCCAATTACATTCAAATAAAGACGAATTAAACAATTGAAGTAGTTTACAATAAAAGAAAAAAATATGGTTAAGACATCAAAACTTTTAAAACTGTGTGATAAAAATGTAGATTTTTGGAAATATTTCTGTGTAATTTATTAAAGTATAGTACTTCCAAAGATTCCATTAAACAAAATTCACTACTAATTCACTACAAAAATCACAATTATTTTAACAAAAAATAATTACCGGCCACCATGTCCTTGGGAACAATTAAATCCATGTCCAGTCTGGACGGGATCGAGTATGTAGAAAAAAATTTAATCCTGAGGCCGGCTTGGCCTGAATCAGCTAAAAAAGTTATATCCGGACTCAGACATGATTAAAAAAAATTGTCTTTATTCTGCCAACACGGCCCGTTTAAAAGTTTGTCTTAATTTTTTATGGTAGCGTACGTACCTTTAGCTCGTACGCACCGGTCTCGTAGAGACCCTTCAATATTTCGCTTACGGTGACATAAAAGTATTCTTTCATATTGCGGTGTATAGTCGAAAATTGTTTGAAATACACTTTAGTAAAAATATAGTATTTTATAAAACGAAAATGACATATCGTGTCAAGATTCATTACAGCATGATCCCTATAGAAAATGGCATTTATCTTATACTATAATGCGAGCAAAAATTGTGTGTGTGTGTATATGTAAATTTTATCTTGAAAACGGCTCTAACGATTTTGATTAAATTTTGCACCCTACCGTTTTCGGGCACAAAAAGACCATTGGGATGGGTTAATGTTCGAGAAAATTCGATTGGTGGGTCATTTTGGGTCATAATGGGTCAGGGTCAAGCTAATTATATCTAAAGAACGGCTCATTCGATTTTGACTAAGTTTTGTATCTAACCATTTTCGGGCACGAAAAGACTATTGGGATGGGTCACGTGTTCGAGAAAATTCGATTAGTGAGTCATTTTTGGGTCACTGTGGGTCAAGCTAAGTTTATCTAGATAACGGCTCTAACGATTTTGACGAAATTTTGCACCCTACTGTTTTCGGGCACAAAAAGACCATTGGGATGGGTCTCATGTTCGAGAAAATTCGATTAGTGGGTCAGTTTGGGTCATTTTGGGTCAGGGTCAAGCTAATTATATTTAGAGAACGTCTCAATCGATTTTGACTAAATTTTGTATCTAACCATTTTCGGGCATGAAAAGACTATTGGGATGGGTCACGTGTTCGAGAAAAATCGATTAGTGGGTCATTTTTGGGTAACTGTGGGTCAAGCTATTTTTATCTATAAAACGACTCTACCGTTTTTCACTAAACTCTATATTCTACAGTTTTGGATTACGAGAAGACCATTGGGCTAAGTCGCATGTTCGAGAAAATTCGGTTAGTGAGTCATTTTTGGGTCACCGTGGGCCAAGCTAAGTTTATCTAGATAACGGCTCTAACGATTTTGACGAAATTTTGCACTGTACTGTTTTCGGGCACGAAAAGACCATTGGGATGGGTCTCGTGTTTTAGAAAATTTGATTAGTGGGTCAGTTTGGGTCATAATGGATGAGGGTCAAGCTAATTATATCTAGAGAACAGCTCAATCGATTTTGATTAAATTTTGCACCCTACCATTTTCGGGCACGAAAAGACCATTGGGATGGGTAACGTGTTCAAGAAAATTCTATTAGTGGGTTATTTTTGGGTCACCGTGAGTCCAACTAAGTTTATCTAGATAACGGCTCTACGATTTTGACGATATTCTGTAATCTATCGTTTTCGGGCACGAAAAGACCATTGAGATGGGTCACGTGTTCGAGAAAATTTGATTAGTGGGTCATTATGGGTCATTATGGGTCAGAGTCAAGCTAATTATTTCTAAAAAACGTCTCAAAAAATTTTCACATTTTTTTTTAATATACGGCCGTTTCTGGCCATGAAATGACCATTAGGCTAAGTCACATGTTCGAGAAAATTCTATTAGTGGGTCATTTTGGGTCACAATGGGCCAGGGTCAAGCTAATTGAATCTAAAAACATGCTCAAAACATTTTGACCAAATTTTATATTATACCGTTTCTGGGCATGAGAAGAGAATTCGGCTAAGTCACATGTTCGACAAAATTCGATTAGTGGGTCATTTTGGGTCACAATGGGTCAGGGCCTAATTGTATTTAAAAAACGGTTTAAACGATTTTGACTAAATTTTGTATTCTATCGTTTTCGGGCTCGAGAAGACCACCGGGATAGGTCGCATGTTCAAGAAAATTCGATTAGTGGGTCATTTTGGGTCACAATTGGTCAGGGTCAAGCTAATTGTATTTAAAAAGCGCTTCAAAATATTTTGACCAAATTTTGTATAATATCGTTTCCGGGCATGATAAGACCATTGGGCAGGGTCGCATCTTCAAGAAAATTCAATCAATTGGTCATTTTGGGTCCTAATTGATCAGGATCAAGCTAACTGTACATAAAAAACGGCTCAAAAGATTTTGACAAAACTTTGTACTACACCGTTTCTGGACAGAATAAAACCATTAGGCTGGGTCGCATGCTCAAGAAAATTCTATTAGTGGGTCATTTTGGTGATAATGGGTCGGGGTCAAGCTAACGGCATCTCAAAAAGGTTCAAACAATTTTGAGAATTTTGTTGTTGTTGTTGTTGTGCTGTTTCACAGTACAAAAAGACCATTGAAATAGCTCACATGTTCGATAAATTTCGGTTAGTGGGTTCTTGAATCAACGTGGGTCAAGCTTATTTTATCTAGAAAACGACTAACGATTTTCATTAAATTTTGTATTCCATCGTTTTCAGGCTCGAGAAGAGCATTGTGTTAGGTCGCATGTTCGAAAAAATTCGATTAGTGGGTCATTTTGGGTCACTATGTTTCAGGGTCAAGCTAATTGCATCTAAAATAGCAAGAATGATTCAGCAGGAATAATATATCGAGATAAACATAAAGCTAATTTTGACCGAGCTTAGCATGGTCATTCCTGCTAGTCGTTTGTTTATAGGGACAGTCAAAAATATTTGAAACACAATTGGCGGTAATTGTTTGACATGCATTTTAATGATGCTATAATTTTTCAAACAGGAAGAAACTCATAGGTACAGCTCATATTCAAAATATTAGAATAATTACTTTTTTTACAAATTGAAAATATCGTTTGATAATTTAATGTCTTTTAATGCAAATATGCAAACGATATTTTTATTAAGAACTTATTGTTGATTAAACTTATTTATTATCTTAAAATTAATATCATTTTCGAAAAGATTAATTGAAAAAAAATTATTTTGAAAAGTCAAAATATTAGAATATTTATTCAAGTGGTTCAAAATATTAGAATATTTCACATTAATTCTCCTTTAATTATCACCAATTCATAACTGGTGGCATCATTGATTAAATTCAGCCGATTTTATTTAAAATCAGTATTCTTTTTGCAGTTTGTTTGCTTTTTCGTCTTAAAATGAGTTGTGTGAGTAATATTGCTGAATCTATTAAACTTCGTATGGTTGATTTGTATCGGGCGGTAAAAATCAATGTTATATAGCGAATTATTTACATTGTTCGCAATCAAGCATTAGCAAATTACTAACACAATATTAAAAAAATGGAAAATTTCAAAATAATCGCCGATATGGCGGCCGAAAATCAAAAACATCTGCTAGAGATGACAGGAAACTGAAGCGTACAGTTAAGAAAACCCGTTTTAAAAGTGTGCGATTCTTGCACCGAAAATGGAAAGAAGAAGAAGTTGAAGTTTCTACATCGACACCATTAAGACGTCTACATAAATTTAAGTTTGAATCTCGTGTACCGAAAACAAAACCTCTCATGACTGCAAAACAAAAGCCTATAAGATTGAATGGTGTAAATCAAGACGTTCATGGGGCGAAAAAGATTGGAAAAATATATTATTTAGTGGTTAAAGTATGTTTTGCTGCTAGTGTCACGGTTGGGGTTGCATGTGTGCAGAAGGACCTGGAAAGTTACGCATCGTCTACGAAAAGGTTAACTCTCAGATATATCAAGAAATTTTGGAATATTACAAGATTCCATCATCAGAAGATTTATTTGAAGATGATTTCATCTTTCAACAAGATTTAGCATCACCGCATGCCTCGGTGTCAACTAAGAATTAATTCCGCCGACGCAACTTTAAGGTACTTCCTTAGCCACCAAGCTCTCGAAAAGTTATGGTGTATAATGAAGAGAAAACGCCAAGAAAATCCTCCTTCAAGTAAAACTGAGTTAGTGGCAAGTATAAAGTCTATTTGGGCTAATATTGATAGAAATGTTTGTAAACACCTTGTATGCAAGATCGATTGTACGCTGTTATGAAAGCTAAAGGGAATGCTACAAAATATTAACTCACGGAAAAAACTGTTTTGTTGAAATTACTAAATTTTTGTTCATATAGCTCCATCCAAATATTTTGGTTAAAATGACCAAAGTTTGGGTGGACTAACCAAACGATTTGTTGAATAAACAAAATAATTTGGTTAATCTAACCAAAATTTAATCATTCCAACCAAAATATTTGGATGGAATGATTGCTATATGATAATGAATGCTATATGAACCAAAATTTAGTAATTTCAACAAAACAGTTTTTTCCGTGTATACCATTTACTTCATATTCATAAGATAATATTGTTGCGTAAAATAAAATATTCTAACATTTTGAACCAATCTAAATTTTATTCTAATATTTTGATGTGTTTTAGAAAGCTGTATACCTAATTTATTGTACTGTATTTTATATTTTGTAAATATTAAAATCTTATCTAAACATTCCAGATTTAATTTATAAGAAATTTAATTGCATTTACTTAGTATCAAAAATAAATAAATGAAAAATAATTTTTTCTTATTACTTTTTTTCAATTATTCTAATATTTTGAATTTGAGCTGTATGTTACTAAGAACAACTACTGCATGTTTGCTATAGAAAGCGAGTACTTTTACAAAAACACAAAATATTCCGGATACATTGTCGATTATTGGTGCAGTTGCTAGAAACATGTTTTCGGTTTGAATTTTTCAACTAAATAAAATATTAATTTGCGGAGTAATACGTAAAAGCTATTCATATAGAAGGATCCACAAAAGAATTCCAGTGCATTTTCGTCTATTCGCGGTTATTTTTGAAAATGAGTTCTGGAGCTGAGTTCAATTTTACATTGTTATGTAGTGCGAATATAATCAGTAATTCTTATACAGGGCCACTCAAAATAATTTGAATACATTACCATCTGTAGGCAATTACCGCTTGATACGTGTTTAAATTGAACAAAATTTATTTTTGATTTAAAAAAAAAACGCGCTAGAAATTCGATCCTTATACATGATTTGTTGCTGTAAAATTAATTTTACAAACATATGTGTATAATGAGTATAACATGTTGGCCGATATACAGATCGTCCCATAAAGATTGAAACAAGCTTTAATTTTTTACTTGTCGGAGATAAGTAGATAATGTAAACTCCAAGAGGGTTTTAAATGAGGTAGGAAATACTATTGTTAATGAAATAATCCTCAAGTTAGTTTTCAACAATTTATACATTTTAACCCCTTGGGGGGGCGGTGGGATATATTTTATCCCACCTACGATTAATGAAAATTTGCACCAGAAAAATGTATTAAATTTTACATTTCTAACTTTGATGGTTTAAAGTCGTAATATTGCTTTTCCTTATTTTACAATAAATCTTTTTGCAGATTCCGATGTGAATACGACATTACAGAAACACAATTGCTTGCACCTCAAGGGGTTAAATTTGGATGACTTTTCTATATATAAAATTGGGCAGATTTTTTTTTTTACTTTTTGCTGCAGAAAATCTTTAAAAAAGGACTGTATACCTTTATCTTTAAAGTTAATTGAATAAAATAGAGAAAACGGCTGTCTTATACTATGTTTTGGAACCATTTAAAAGATTTTATTAGGGAAAATAGTGACCATATACAAAATCATATTGGAATTGTTTAAAACATAATTAAATATTAACAAGTGTGAAAAAATTGCATCACAAATGGGTCATCACATTGAAGTATTAAAACTTACATTAAAAGTTGATACAAAATCGAAGTTTTGTTTCCATGCTTGAAATTTCAGTTTAGATTCTTAGCCTTAGGAATGGAAAGACTATAACAAAAATTATTTATAATTAAGAATGAACAATAAGTAACAGACAGGCGTAATTTAGTAGTTCTCTGTTTATGCGTTAATGAGAAAAACAAATAATGAAACATTTTGAGAGGAAAATGCAATATTTCTATTACTTGTTTGAATATGAAGGAAAGCTCTTAAAATTTTAAAATTATTTAACATTATAGATAAAAGTGTATACTTTATAAATAGAAACTTTCATTCTTGCCTTCAGTTTATTTTTGCCTCAAGAATATTGTAAAGTGCAGTAGAACAAATGATTCAGTTCAAAAAATAATTATGTAGTATTCCTAAATCAATATAGATGCCGGTACTAAATTTTTTTTTTCACAAAAGACGCGCAAATTTGAACTGCAATTATTCTCCACAAAATAAACATCAATTGTCTATTTGAAAGCCATAACATAATCCGATAGATCTTTTTAAGATATATCGTAATCAGTGGCGGATTTAAGGGGTCGCGATGGTCGCAATCGCGAGGGGCCCCGCATCCCAAGGGGCCCCCAAATCTTCTTTTGAGTTCAAAGAGAAATGTGACGTTTTGATAAAAAGATTTTCTAAGTGTTCTTTTTTTTATTTTTCAGTTATTATTACAATATCATTTTCATGTAATAAATATAATTTTTTCTATCAATTGCTACTACAAGAAATGTTTTAGTTTTCCCTCATCTTTTTTTGCTTTATGAATTATCAGAATTATGACTATGATCATTTGTGGACGGATAGGGTGAGATTCAAAGGAAACTTGTGTCTGAGCCGAAAGGAGCACTGTTAGAGACATTCTATGACGATTTAATTATACAGATTGAGGGACTAATTAAATCAAGGGCCGGCAACCTGAGGCACCTGATTTTGGGGGCCCCACATTTGGTATGCAGTTTTCATAAAGCTGATATTTTAAGTGAATTTTTACTTTGTTACTGATTATCTATACTAATAAAGCAAAGTTTCGCTCTGTCTGTCTGTGTGCGAATGGCTAGCAAAATCTACCACACATAGGAGTCTGAAAATTTAGGTGAGGATAGTCCAAGACAGGTCCTAATGCTGGCTCAGATTGATAGCCCCTGTGGCTAAGATTTTTAATTTTTTAAGGGTCGAGGCCCCTGGGCCCTTTTAAGTATTTATATGCACTAAATTGTTAATAACTTGACCCCTTTTTATCATATCGTTTTGGGGGACCTTTCTCCATTTAGTTATTCTCGCCTTTCTACTTTTCAGATAAGACCCTGACACCTTGTGGCTCGATACAAGGCCCCTTCCAGTTTTTGTGCAAATAAAAGGTTAATAAATTGCTTCCTTTTAATCCGATCTTCATTTTTGATATCCTTTTTCCATTTAGTTAGTCTCACATTTGTACATTCCAGTTTAGATCATGGGGCCCCTAGGGTGCCGTAGGATCCGGTCCAGGGCCCCTTGAACTTTTTGTGCGCCAAGAATTTTTCACCCCCTGATTTTTTCACCTTCTCAGTACATAATTTTAAAGTTGAGTCTTGGACTCTTCTTCCTGGATCAACACCCTCATATTTTTATTGGGGCCCTAGGGCCTTTTTTTTAAACATTTACCCAATTTTTTGTGCATTTCTTTAAAATATTATTCTATGCTTAATTGTGACTAATTGAAGATCTAAAGTGCTAAAAACTTAGATCTTTTAACAAGTTTTCATGTTAGGGCCCTGCTCTTTACTATCAGTTGGCCTTTTTTGGGTCCTTTGTTACGGGGTCCTTTGTCCCCCTTAAAAACGGTCCGATTCCCAAGCTTCTTTTTTAAACAACTTCTTAAGTCCTCCCGCTACTACATGAATGACAAAAACATTTCGCCGACTTCAACTACCACCAATTTTGAATATTAATCTGCTTCTTGGGGCCTTTGTTGTAGCTTATTTAAAAACTATCTGATTCTATTACAATTTTCTTTAACATAGTTTTAGCGTCCTCCAGCTACTTTAAAACTACTAAAACAGTTAAGACACTGGTCCCAGGGCCCGGTCTTTCTTTGTACCTCAGCTACCACTTTTTTCAAACATTAATCTCCTTTTTCAGCATCAACTTACATTTACAAACTACAGCCGTAAATTAAAAATTGCGTTACTTTAAAGGTAACTTTGGATAAGGGATTTGATCCGTTTATTAAGCATCGTGTTAATGTTAAAAGTAATTCGTGAAATTTACAAGGGGAGGGGGCATTTTCCACTGCTTGGAGGCGCATTCTTTCCTCGGATTCTAAGGACCCAACTGCATTATGAAATTTTACCTTAGACTTCAGTCACCAACATTTTTTAACATTAATAATGCATTCTGTTTTTAGATTCTTTGGGCTGGATTACTACGAGGTTTCGCTCAATCAACCTGGTTTTTGATTGTCTCCGGCACATGCGGAGCACTTCCGGTACATGTTGCCTTAGATAACGGGGACCCAGGTTATAGGTTCGTACGGAAAGAAGTTTATTGGGAACACTCTAGATGCTGCGGAAGGCAATGGGAGCCTCCGAAATTAGGTTCATTTAAAAGAATTTCAAAAGATATAAAATCATACATACTTGAGTTTTGTTTAAGGTTATTATTTACGGACCCAGGCAACACCGGGTGGGTCTGCTAGTCTATACTAATAAAAGAAAGTTTCGCTCTGTGTGTCTGTGTGCGATGGCTTTCAAAATCTACTTCACATAGAAGTCTGAACATTTCGGTGAGGATAGTCTAAGCCAGCTCCTGATGTACCTGAGGGTCAGATTTTTAATATTTTAAGACCCGGGCCACCTGAGCCCTTCAAGTTTTATGCCCTAAATTTTTAATAACTTGCCACTTTTTTATCCGATTTTCTTCGTTTTGGGGGGGGCTTTCGCCATTTAGTTATCCCCTTTCTACGTTTCAGTTAAGATCCTGGCTTCCTGGGAACCGAAACAGAGTCCTGGAAGTTTCTCTGCCTTAAATTGTTAAAAACTCTCCCTTTTTAATTCAATATTCGTTTTTGGTGCCCTTTTTCAATTTAGTTATTCCCCAGATTCTACATTCCAGTTAAGACATGGCCCCCTAGGACCCGGTCCAGGGGCCCTTGAACTTTTTGTCTGCCATGCATTTTTCACTCCCTAATTGTGTAGCCCTCTCAATGCATAACTTTAAAGTTGATCCTTGTATTCTTGTACCCGGGCCAACACTCTCATATTTTTATTGGTGCCCTAAGGCTCTTTTTAAAGCATCTGCCCCCATTTTTGCGTATTTCTTTAAAATTTTATTCTGATAATTCATACCCTATGCTTAAATTCGTCTAATTGAAGATCTAAAGCGCAAAGTAGCCTTTTAACATGTTTTCATTTAAGATCCCTGCCCTGAACTATCGCAGTTGGCCTCTTTTGCATCTCCTATTATAGCTTCCTTAAAAATGGTCCTATTCACTAGCTTTCTTTTCTAACAACTTCTTAAATCCTCCAACTACTACATGAACTAGAAAAAATTTTCTCAGACTTCAGCTATTACCAATTTTGAATATTAATGGCTTTCTTGGGGCCCTTCTTTAAAAATAATCCAATTCTCTTACAATTCTCTTTTGCATAGTTCTTGGCTTCTCCGGCTACTTTATAAACTACAAAAAAATTCCCTTATACCCAACTACATTACAGTTAAGATTGTGGTCCCCTGTAACGTGGTACAGGGTCCCTTGAAGCTTTTGTGCCCTCAAATGTTAATAATTGCTCCCTTTTAATCCGAACTTTGTCAAAAGGAACTTTTCCATTTAGTTATTCCCCCATTTCTACATTCCATGGGCCCGATATTAATATATATATTATTGATATATAATATTCTTCCATGGGTCCGATAACTATGGGGTTTGGGTCATTCAACTTGATTTTCGATTGTCTTTGGCGGTACGGAGCACTTCGGGTATACGCTGCCTCAGACAGCGGTAACCCAGGTCACAGGTTCGTTCAGAAAGATGCAGTGGCATAACCAGGGAGGGGGTCCAAATGTTCTGGATACCAGTAATATTTTGAAGTTTACTTCGACTTGATTAATAACAGAAAATTCTCCAATTAGATAAGGCAAACTGAACTTTACAAAATCCCTGCTATCTTGAGCATTTGGACCCTCACCCTGGCTACGCCACTGGAAAGAGGTTTGTTGGGAACACACTCGACGCTGCCGAAGCCATTGGGGCCCCGGAAAAATTAAGTTCATTTGAAAATCTCTATGATGCCGAAGGCATTGTGGCACCGATTTTCCGAAGATATAAAATCATACAAACTTGAATTTTGTTTAAGGTTATTATAACGGACCCGGTCAACGCCGGACGGGTCAACTAGTAATCAATATTTTATTATTGCAGAAGTTTATTGTTGCATCGTAAGTGTTCATACTTTTTCCCTCTCATAAAATTCTCCACATCCAGATCAAAAATGACACACGACAATCAAATATATCATGACTGCCAAAGACAATGTCCCGCATAGTTTTCCCTAATATGAATTTTTTTCCATTCTAGCAGATGTTTTGCTAATCGCAGTTGTGAAAGTTACACTTTTACATTTTTGGGACTATTTTTTATAGCATTCGATATTAAAACACACACAATTACAAACTTATATGCAGATTAGTTAATTAAATTGGTGTTTAAAAAATATCTATCTATATGTAAAATCCTAATGAAACGATTTTATGAAACGACTGATTGTATTTCCCAGCTATTATTTCTAAAATATGAAATCCTTGGCGGTGAAATTAGTACAAATTGTCCGTATTGATTGTCTGTATGTCAAAAATGGTATTAGAATTTTTAAATTCGATTTAGTTTTCGAGGTGTTAATTTTTTTTTTCTAATTGTTACAATATTTTTTTAATGATGGCAACTAAATGACTCCATTTTTGTGGAAAAAAAGGCAGGAAAGAGAAAAATATAAGGATTAATAGATTTATTTTTTTTTTCGTCATTTTCAAATTCAAATTGAAATTATCTTTCATTTCAATCGAAAGTGAAGACAATATTGTGATAATATTTTTAATATGTGTGCAATATTTTTCAGGAAAATTTGAAAAAAAAAATCCTTAAATAATAATAATAATACGATTAAATAAATAATATTTTTTTATTTATTTTAATCAAATTTTTCTCATTTCAAGATATATTTTTTTCATATTTTAGAAAAGGTTACTATTTTATATTGTTGCCAATTTTAAAAACAGCGCAAAGCACAATATTTCATTTCAATTAAAAAATTATTTACACGTGACTATTATACGTTTGCAGGGGCAGAGCCCCCTAGTATTTATATAAAAATGCAGTGCAGATGGTTATAAAACAATTCGTAGTGCTTCGAATCCTTTTTATATCCATAAAGCATTTGCCATTTTTTGAGCCCAGCTGTGTAACGAAGAGGAGAAAAATATAATTTAATTTGGTTATAGTTGATGAATCTATTTGATTTCTGAACTTGTTTTATTAAAACATGAAATTAAAACTGCAAGCAAGATAATGCCATGCAGTGCAGACCGCTGCAGCCCCATGCATAAAACCCCATACAATTATATCTTATTTCGTGAAATAAATGAGCCAAAACGAAAAGCAGCGAAAAGAGGCTCAGCAAATGCTAAAATATTGTCTCCTTACTTTCTGATTAAGTTTTGTTGGAATTATCATTTTATGTTCTTAAAAAATTGAAAGGAAAATAAGCACATTTATGATAATACATAAGCACATAAGCACATTTTAGCACATTTATCCGTCACAGTATCTAAGTTCGTGTAAAATAATCTGATGTAATTTGAATATGAAATGAATTTCGTATAATTAATCATTAACGATTTGAATACATTTTAATTTATTTGTTAGTAATTATTGCAATTAAGTTATGAACAGCTATTATTTTAAAACTAGCTGACCCGCCTGGTATTGCCCGCACCTGTGATGAAGGGCTCTTAAATGAACCTCAAATTTGTATGACTTTATATCTTGAACTCCATTTTGTCTGAATTTATATTTTTAAATGAGAAAATATTGAACTAAAAGTACATGCTATTTGGTATTTTATTTTCTGCGTAATTAGATTTTTTAGAGTCTATGCTCAACAAAAGCTAGCGAAACCGCGACGAAGCACTCAGGTATTTACTGATTTTGTCGCACTTTTCACACATTTTATTTTTACTGATTACATTACCGATTAGAAGAATGTTTCAGCTTTAAGAATATATTTTTGCTTTGTCGGTACCTCTAAAATTGCAACCGCGACGAAACACTAAAGTTCTAGAGATTTCGCCAAAATTTTCACACAATTTTATTTTGTAAAAAATATTTCTACCCATCCGAGCGTTTCATAATTTTTGTAGGTGATCTAAATCTAGTCTATTGAGATTCTCTAAAAAGACTGTGTTAAAATACGTACGGATACTTAGTTACTTTTAGCATACAAAAAATATCGTCTCCGTGAGGCGCGAAGTGACCCGAGTTCGGCGGTTATTTTAAAGGGTTAAAATTCGTATTTTTGAAAACCGATTGTACCGTCGATTAGAAGAAGATATAATCTTTAAGAACATGTTTTTGGTTTGTTGGTACCTCTAAAATTGCACCCTCGAGGAGCGTTGCCATAAAGGAGAAAAGCTTTTTTTTTTTTTTTTTTTTTTTTTTTTTTTTTTTTTTTTTTTTTTTTTTTGTAAAAAACGACCGTCTTTGAATTTTCTTTTTCAAAGGGTTAACCGCGATATTTTTTTTAATTGATTTTAACGGGATTTAAGACATAAGGGTACGATCTTTTAGAATATGTCTTCCGTTTTTAATTTTAGTAAGCGGTTTGGCCGATGTAAGTTAATATGACAAAATACACCCTCCCCCTCCCCCCCCCCCGGAATTCCTTCTTTTCGATGTTCATTTTCTCATGATGCGTAAATAAGGCTTGCTTTTTTCTCGTTGAACGAGATGAGTTTTTAATGAGAGTGCGTTGCGATTGTTAATGAATAACTCAGCTTATAAGAAGATATTTTAGAATTCTGAGTCTCAGATGTATCAGAAGAGGCCTTGGACTACCGTCACAAATATTTTCCGCTTTTTTATGTGGGGTAGATTTTGCTAGCCATCGCGAACACAGAGCGAAATTTTCTTTTATTAGTATATATTATAAATATACCCAATTTTTCAAGATGGAAGGGCCCCCAAAAAGTTCCAGTGAGAGGGGCCCCTCACTTAATAAATCCGCCCCTGATCGTAATTGTTTCGTGTAAAGATGTATCGTGAAAACATTAAAACCATAATGTTATGAGGTGGAGATGAAAAATTATACTGTGAACTGACTCTGTATGTCATTGTGGAATAAAATATAGAATTAACAAATATTACCTTTTGGAACCCAATTCTGTTATGTTAGGAATCAAAAGGCAATCTTGATTTTTTTAAAGCATATAATGGGCTTGTTGATCTGAATGCTTATGCAATATTGTTTATGTTTGACGTTTCCTTAATTTGATTTTTTGTGCCTACATAAGAGGGAAAATTGTGATTTTGTAATTTTTTTTAAGTTTCTAAGCTAATGTAAAAATGAGGGAAATAAAATGCAACTTCCAAACTTGAGCAATTTGATTTTCATATGTAACGCTTCATCAGGCATCAATTTCACAGTTGTTTTTAAATTCCTGTGATTTTTATAAAGTTTTTAATTTTCTCAAAATTGACAAATTTAAAATTTTTACAATCAATTTAAGATTAAGCGTGGTGTTACCAAATTATAATTACTTAATAAATATGCAGATAATTTTCCAGAGGTTACAATTTTATATATTTTTTTAATTTATGTTAAATTGTTTTTAAGATACGGAACTTCAAACTTGCAACTTTGAACGACTGCACACATGCCAGTCTATGTCACAAGTTTTTTCAAAGTCCAGAGCTGTAAAAATATTTTATTTTTTGTCAAGATATTTTGCAGAGCTCTACTTAAATATGAATTGAATCTGTGTACCAAATTTTATTAAAATCGGTTACTATGTGGTCACGACTTTTTTTAAACTTTTGGTCATTTTGTATGGAATAGCCCAAGAGAAATACGAGGAAAATGGGTTTTGAAGACAAAATGTCAAGAAAATGGAGAATTAGTCAGATATCGAGCTAGGATTGTTGCATTGGAAAAAACTCAAAAATCAGGACTAGATTATGACAAAACTTATCTTTCAGTAGTTGAAACAAAAGCAAGCAGAATCTTATTTCGTATTGCTGCAAAAGAGGGGTGGGAAGTACATCATTTAGATATTACAGCTACATACTTAATAGCTGATATAGATGAAGAGGTGTGCATGTAAATACCACAGAATTTCTACGGTTTTATCCAAGGTCAGAAAGATGATTTGGCAGATAATCAAAATTAGAAGAAGCCAACAAAAATGACTTAGTCTGGAAGCTTCGGAAAAATATTAATGGTTTATCACCAATCAGGTCACCTTTGGAACAGACATTTAGTTACTTTCCTGAAATCCAAAGGGCTCCAAAAATATCGAGCAGACCCGTGTGTTTACAATCAAAATGGATGTGAGATCATTGTTACAATTTATGTGGATGATATTGTTTTGTATGGCAAGCCTGAAAAAATCGAAAAATTGAAGAGAAGTTTCAAGAAGAAATTTGATGTTAAAGATTTAAGTGAAGTAAAACATATTCTATCAATCTTTGTACAACAAACTAAAGATAAAATTTCACTTGACCAGCCAAATTATGTGAAAAAGTTAAAAGATACAGCTATGCAGGATTGCGAGACTGCAAAGACCCCTTAGCATAGGTCTTCAATATAAAATGTGTGAATAAGGGGATGAATTCAAAGAAAAAGAGGCAGAAAAGTATAATCAAGCTGATGATAGTCTGATTTACTTAGCAAAGCACACATACCCGGATTTAGGGTTCCCTGCAACTTACCTGAGTCAGTTTTGTCAGAAACCTTCAAAGACACGCTGGAAACAAGTGTCCGGCATATATTGAGGTACTTAAATGGAACCTAGAAACAGAGTTTGCTATTTAAGAAAACTAACGAGGCACTGGAAGTTTACACAGATGTATATTGGGATAAAATGTTACAGACAGACGGTTATTTAGTGGATATAGTGTGAAATTTGGTGGATTAGCTGTGAGTTGGATGTATCGAAAGCAAAGCTGTACTGCACTTAGACCAGTGGAAGGTTTTTTCACCTCTGAGCCTTCGCGGATGTAGATTGCTGTCTGGATCCGTGCGGTTAAATTTGGAGTCTCCATTGCAGTCTGTCACTACAGGTCGTAGTTTTTATTTTATTTAATTTTTTTTTTTTTTTTGGCTCCCGCTTTACTTCTGGTGAGTGGTTTGTTTTGTGTTTACCTTTTATTTCGGATTTTTAAGTAATTTTTTGCTGTTTTTACCTTGCATAGTGTTGCAGCTGTAGTAGCTTCCTATCAAATATGTCATCTAAATTTAATATTGCGGAACGCTAGTGCCAATGACTCCGAAATGTTTGTGCAAGAAGTTCTTAGTCCCTCGGAACAAATTCAACACGCTTTTGCAAATGGTGTCTCTCAGGTTTGTATTTTTCTTGAACCACAAGCGGGCTATATCCCTCGAAATACCCCTAAAGCTCTGAAAGCAGAAGTTGATGATAAAGTTGACTTTAATGCTCCTCTCAAACTTAGATTTACCAGAACTGGTAAACTTATAGTGGAAACTATGGATGTTAAGTGAACTCAAGCAGTTGCTGATATTAATAGTTTACTAAATGTTACTATTAAAACTTACATACAACAAGAAACAATCACGTCTCGCTTCGTTCTGCATAACATTGACAAAAGCATCCGCCTAGAGGTGTTAGGTCCAGAAACACAAGAAAAAAATCCAATCAAGATAAAAGAATTGCGTCGTTTCACAAAAAGAGACAATTCTGTTATTCACCTAAATGAAACCGTCTTTGTAACTATTTATGGCACAATTATCCCCAGACACATCAAACTTATTTTACATATTGGAGAGGATTAGACCGTTTTATGATAGACCGCGTCAATGCCCGAATTGTTGGCGTTTTGATCATGTTACTGGAAAATGTAAAAACGAAACAGTATGTAGAAAGTGCAGTGGAAACCATGCAGCGGCCACCTGCAGAAATGCCGATATCACGTACTCTAACTGCCAAGCAGCCCATCTAGCTTCAGACTTACAATGCCCGACCTTCTCAAAGGAAATGGAATTTTTGAAATACAAATCTGACAACCATCTGCCCATAACGGTAGCTCGTAGACGATTTACTATGACTTCTAAGCCAAAAAGTTACGCGGAAGCTGTTAAACCTGTTATAGAACCAAATTCCATGCTATGTATGTTGCTAAAGCTGATCGCGAGCAAACTTTGGAACTTTTCTTCCAGGGTACTCAAGAGTCCATCCTCCAACTAATGCAACAACAAACTCAGCTTTTCTTACAAGCTATTCAAGGTTTAGTTAATTCCGTCCCGATGGCTTGTGCAGGCACAATCCAGACACCAAGTTCCCCCAAAGAATCAGCTACATCTCCCCCAAAACAGAACAATAGACCCAAAAAGCCAAAATTGTCGAAATCAGCGCTTTCCTTAAAGAACTTTTTAAACCAAAACGAAAGCAAGTCGAGTGAAAAAGTGCTCGTTTCGAAACCGAGAGTTGTGGACTAGACATATAGCGACGGTATGGGAGATGATCAGCGCCTACCTCCCCTTGTTTGTGTTTCTTTCGGTTTTGCTTCCCCCCTTTGGTTATTTGTGCTTTTGTTGAACTTTTATCTCACTCCCTGCTTATCTATTGTTTTTTCCTTCATGTCTCTGTTTTCATCGCCATTTTCAGTGATCCAGTGGAACGTTAGGGGAATAAAGAACAAAATTCAGTGGTTGAAATGACCCCGCTTTTTGAAGGCTGACCATTTTCAGAAATTCTTTCTCAGGGATGGCGACTCTTTTTGATACCCCAGGAAGGTGATTTATAGGCAGGACAGAACTGGTAAAGGTGGTGGTCTTGTTACAGCAATTAACAACAAACTTACTTCTTGCTCAGATTGATTTAGCCTCTCTTAGTGCCCAGGGAGTTGAAGCCCTTGTGGTTAAAATTTGGATTAACAGGCGTTTGGTGACTATTATTAACGTCTATTGGCCCGAGGGAAGAGTTAGCGAATCATGGCTTCAACGTTATCCACTATCCATTCCTCATCCTAAGCGACTTTAACCAAAAGCACGATTAACACGCAGGGTTCTGAGGAAATCATTAACTGACTGATCAACAACAACGTGTGCATTTTGAATACCAACCAACTCACTCATGCTGCCTATTCTGGCTCGCTTTCCCTGATTGACCTTTCGTTCTCAAGCTCTGACATATTTCGTATCATAGACATCTACGTTCATCCTGACCGTTATAATTCAGACCATTGCCCGATAATTCACAATATCACCTACACCATGTCAATCTAATTACATATCTCTACAAACTTAGAAGCGGTTGAGGCTTGCCTTAACAGGAACCTGGACTGTCAGTTTCTAACCTCTCTCGAGCACCTCCATATGAATTTTCGGGATGAGGTTAATTGTAACTCTGTCAAGCGTATGGTGCAACGGCGTGATAATCCCCCTTGGTGGGACTCACGTTGTGCGTGGCTTTTCGGCCAAAAGCGGAAATTCCTGCGACCGGCTAAAACCAACTTATCGAGAGAATACTGGAAATTGTATAAAACCCATGCTGCCAAACTCAAACGCTATATTAATTACCAGGCCCTTAATTACTGGGGTGGAGTTTATAAAAAGGCTGCCAAATGTATCATCTACCAAATTATCAAGGTTTTAGGGAAGAGAACTAGCACGGAGTCAAATTTCTCCTTATGGATGAAGCTGGGGAGATCCTCGACAGTACAGATCAAGCCAATGCCTTCGTTGAGCATTTTAGTAGCTTTCACAGTCTCGATAGTATTCCTTACGACCTTAGCAGCTCCGATAACCACTGGAACAAGCCGGTCACGATTGATGAGATGAACCGTGTGATTCAGGATACAAAGAATACCACCCCCAGTGAAGACGGCATCCCGGCACGTGCCTATAAAGCTCTCACTGATGAAAACAACAAAAATTGCTCCGCATCTTCAATGATAGTTTCCAGTCCGGGAGTGTCCCGAGAGCTGGAAATCTGCCCTAATTTTACCTATTTGGAAGATTGGAAAGCCTAAAGCGATCTTAAACAGCTACCGTCCTATCGCCCTCACTTCTGTAGGCTCTAAAATCATGGAGCGTATCCTCTTCAAGAGAATTCTCGATCGGGTTATGCCTAGACAACTTTTTAATGAAAGACATTTTTGGTTTCTTCCCAATAATGACTGCACTAAGGCTTTAAAGCTTTTCTGCACAGACGTCAATCAAGCTAGGTTGGAGAAGAAGTACATCATTGTCCTCAAACGTGACATTCACGCCGCTTACGACTCCATTTGGAGGGAATGTCTAATCTAAAAGTTGGGCAGTGTTGGTATTGCCGGAAGTACTACCTTGTTGATTGCTAAGTGGATTGGGACCAGAAAAATTAAGGTTAAGTGGAGAGGAGTTTTTCTCGCCCGGTGAAATCCCACCGTGGCGTGCAACAGGGCAGCCATCTTTCTCCTATCCTATTCATGATCTTTCTTTGGGATTTGTTTGAAGCTGTCGACTCTGGGGTTCAAATCGTCTTTTCTGCAGACGACATCCTCCTTTACTTTTCGGATTTTTCCTTGGAAAACATCATCGCCAAACTTATGGAAATCTTAAACACAATTAATACATGGTGCAGCCATTGGAAGTTCGAACTCCGACCTGATAAATGTACTGCGATAAACTTCTCCCGATTAAAGTACCCTCCACCGCAAACTATCAGACTTCACGGATCTGATATCGCCCGGCAGAAAACTACTAAAATCCTGGGTGTTCCTTTTTCCAATAACCTGTCTTTCAATAACCATATTGATTATAGACAAAAAACTGCGCGAAGCGTCTGAAACTATTGAAAGCTGTTTCTAGCCCTCAGTGTGTGTGTGGGGGGGGGGGCGAAACTGTCAAGCTCATCCCATTAGTTAACTCCCTCATCCGAGCGTTCTTGATTATTCCTGTCCAGTATATGGCATTGCTGCCAAGTCTTCCCTTAAAATGCCGGACGTCGTGTATAATGCGGCTCTCCGCATTGCAACCGGCCTGCAACTTCACAATCACTCAACGTCCCAGCACGCTTGACGCTAACCTCTGTAGCCAAGCGCTTTGGCGAAAAAATAAATTTCGACGCGCATGCAAGTATGAAGGTAATTCGACTTCGATAGTTCGTTTATTTGACCACGTATTTCTTGTTTATGGAATACTTGCAAGAATATGAGTGCGAAATAATAAATGCCTATTTCATCTTCTGAATAATTATGTATGCATTAAGAACAAGTGGAGTATTTAATTTTATAGATATATGCTCTATAAGCTTGATCTTTCTTCTTCCAAGCTAAAGTATTTATTTATGGAGTTTTATACGTACCATGTGCTGTCATCTAGTGTCAACACACTAAATGCATTACAATAAACATCTCCTGAATAATGCATGTGCTGAATATGCATGTATATACACTGCTCAAAACAATTAAAGGATATTGCAGTTTTAGGTGGATTTTGTATCTGGTAAACTGTTTAGCTGATTGATACATGGTCGACAGACATAGTAGGTTATATGAGAATAAATTAAACATGTTTGGCAGAAAAAATGCATTTTATTGCGCATTTGTGTACTAAAGGAAAAAAACACAATTTGTGCATATGAGAAAAAAAGAATAAGAAAAGGTGTTTTCTTCAAAGAAAATCATTTTCAGTAGGGGGTATGATTTCCACGGGCGGCCAGCAACGTTGAACACCTTTGAGGCATGGACTCAATGAGGCTATTAATGACGAGTTGAGGTATTCTGCCCCACTCTTCCAGAAGAGCTCTTTCCAGTTCTTGGAGAGTTTGTGGGGGTTGTTGGCGGCCAGAAACTCGTCTTCCTAGAGCGTCCCAAACGTGATCGATTGGATTCATGTCTGGAGAACACGCTGGCCATTCCATTCGAACGATTCCTTCCTCGAAAAGGAAATCCTCCACCAGGTTTGCACGATGTGGCCTGCAGTTATCGTCCATTAAAATGAAGTTATCTCCGATTGCTGCAGCGTAAGGGACTACAGTAGGTCTGAGGATCTCATCCCTATATCGGCGACCAGTCAGAGCTCCATCTCGAAT
Source organism: Maratus speciosus (assembly GCA_963932465.1). Classification (NCBI taxonomy): domain Eukaryota; kingdom Metazoa; phylum Arthropoda; class Arachnida; order Araneae; family Salticidae; genus Maratus; species Maratus speciosus. The sequence continues at coordinate 336,791,575 of OZ010787.1, read as the reverse complement.
GATGTAGAGGTCAGTGCGCCCGTCAATGGAGATGCCACCATACACCAACACTCCTCCACCGCCAAATCTGACACTTTCGTGCACGAACGCAGGATTATTCCTACTGCCACGGTCCCTCCAGATGAAAATACGCCTATTATCCGGATGCACAGAAAAACGGGACTCGTCAGAAAACAGAATATTGCTCCATTCATTTCTCCTCCAGTTGACATGCTCGGTTGCCCACTCCCTGCGGTCGCGACGATGCCTTGATGTTAATCTAACACATACCATCGGTCGGCGAGCATACAGACCTACAGCATGGAGCCGGTTTCGGACAGTCTGAGTTTAAATCGTGGTACCTGTAGCCGAGCGAAGGTGTTGTTGGAGAAGAGTAGCGTTCATGGTTCGGTGTCTCCGAGCTGTTAACGCTAAATACCGATCTTCATTGGGCGTTGTTGCCCGTCTACGACCTTGCCCTGGTCTTCGGCCTGCACATCTACTCTCCAAAAAACGGTTCCAGATCCTGGAAATGACACTTTGTGACACTCCAATGGCTTGCGCTACTTCGGCTTGAGTTTGGCCCCTTTCTAACCTACCAACAATTCTCAAAGCTTCTGAATCTGTCAAATGACTTCGCTGAGACATCGTACTCATCGAAACAAAGCAATCACTGAATGCCGATCATCCTTTTCTTCCTTCTCTTTTATCCAGCTGAAAGTCAAATTTCATTCGCTGCCGCTGAAGCGACGTTTTTGACGTCGAACTCAAAATTTGCATACTCCACAGTTTGAAAACCAGAAAAATTTGCATTTGTGATTCTCTTCTTCTATTTTCGGCAAAAAAATTTCGTTTATATCTTTATTTTATATAAAACTTCAAATATCCTTTAATTGTTTTGAGCAGTGTATATTGTGAATGAGTGAAATATTTAATCTTATAGAAGCCACTCTATAACTTTGGCCTCTCTTTAAATTAGGGATGCACGACCTGTGGCCCGCGCTGAGTTAACGTGTGGCCCGCGAATTTCGTCAATTTATAACTTCAAAAAATTTCAACGCAGGAAAAATCGTGAATTTCGTCAATTTGCCGCGGGAAAATTTTAAAATTTTGTCGGTCGGTTAAGAATCGCAAATTTTGTTGATCGGGCGTGGAAGAATCGCTAATTTCGTTGATCGGGTGCAGAAAAATAGCGAATTTTGTCGATCATGCTCGGAAAAATCATAAATTTCCTTGATCGGGCACGGAAAAATCGCAAATTTTGCAGAAGGTGCGAGAAAATCGCAAATTTCGTTGATCGGGGAAGAAAAAATCATAAATTTTGTTGATGATGCGAAGAAAATTTGCAAATTTTCTTGATCGACTGCGGAAAAATCGTGAGTTCCGTCAATCGCGAGAAAAAATCGCGAATATCGTCAATTTGCCGCGGGAAAATATTGCCAATTTCGTTAGTCAGTTAAGATTTGAGAATTTCGTTGATCGGGCGCGGAAAAATCTCTAATTTCAGTGATCTGGTGCGGAAAAATAGCGAATTTTGTTGATGAGGCTTGGAAAAATCGCAAATTTCATTGATCGGATACGAAAAAATCGCGAATTTTGTCGTTGAAGCGTGGAAAAAAGTCGCAAATTTCGCCGATCGGCCACGGAAAAAAATCTCGAGATTTGTAAATCGGACTAGGAAAAAACGCGAATTTTGTCGATAAAGCGCGAAAAAATCGCAAATTTTGTTGATCAGGCACGAAAAAATCGTCAATTTTGTTGATGATGCGCTTGATGAAATTTTCTTGATCGACTGCGGAAAAGTGGTGAGTTTCGTCAGTAGCGCGAAAAAATTCGCGAATTTTGTCAATTTGCCGCTTGAAATAATTGCAAATTTCGTCAGTCCGTTAAGAATCGTGAATTTCGTCTATCGGGTGTGGAAAAATCGCGAATTTTGTCAATTAAGAGCGGAAAAATCTCAAATTTCGTTGATCGACAGGGAAAAAACGCGTGTTTCGTCTGTTTATCGGGAATTTCGTCAGTTTGCCGCGGGAAAAATTGCAAATTTCGTCAGTCAGTTCAGAATCGCGAATTTCGTTGATCGGGCTCGGACAAATCACAAGCTTCGTCGATCGGACACGGAAATATCGCGAGTTTTGTCGATCAGGCTCAGAAAAATCGCAAATTTCGTTGTCCGGCACAGAAAAATCGCGAATTTTCTCGATGATGCGTGGAAAAATTGAAAATTTCGTTGATTGGCTTTGGGAAAATCGCGAGTTTTGTCAGATTATTGCGAGAATAAATCGCAAATTTCGTCAATTTACCTTTTGAAAAAAATTGCAAATTTCGTCAGAGTCAGTTAAGAATCGCGAATCTTGTTGGTCAGGGGTGGAAAAATCGGAAATTTCGTCGTTCTTGCACGAAAGAATCGCGAGTTTTTGACGATCGGGATCCGAAAAATCGCGAATTTCGTTTTGTCGGGCACGGAAAAATCGCGCATTTTGTCGATCAGGCACAGGAAAATTGCAAATATCGTCTATCGGGTGCAGAATAATAGGAATCTTGTCGACCAGGCGCGGTAAGATAGCGAATTTCGTCGATCCGGTGCGGAAAAATCGCTAATTTATCGATCAGGCGCGGAAAAATCGCTAATTTTGTCGACCGACTTCAGAAAAATTGCGAAATTTGTCGACCAGCTTTGGAAAAATTGCGAATTTTGTCGATCAGGCGCGGAAAAATTGCAAATTTCGTTGCTCGGGGACTTAAAAATCACACATTTCGTTGATCAGGCGCGTAAAAATCTCAAATATTTTTGCTCTCCCTGTCCCCTTCGTTCATAAAGTTCACATTTTTTTTCGGCACCAGCCACATTCATGCTTATATTTGTTTTTTAGCACTTTTAATAAAACAAAATTTACTCCCCGAATAAAATCCAGGAATATTATCACTCTTACAAAATAATCCTTATTATATATACAAAAGTAAACTGTTGATAGATCCTTGCCAACTGAATTGGATATGTTGACTGGGTAGGTGAACCTAGAGGGGTAACCCGCCCCTCCCCGAAATAGAATTTTCTTCGTGTAACTTATGTGGCCCTCGACAACCCAGACATTTTTTTAAAGTGGCCCTTCTCTGAAAAGGTTGTGCACCCCTACTTGAAATGATCACCATAAATAAATGAAAATTCACTATAATTATCTTAGTTACTACTTGAGAGTATGCTAAGATAAATGCTTTGTTGCTGATTGATATCAGGTTAAAAATATCCAATAATGGACATATCTCTCCCCCCCCCCCCCCAAAAAAAAATGAAAGTTTTTGGTTAATAAAAAAATAGGAAACAAAAATTTAGCTTTTATTATTATTTTTTTATTCCTCCTCCTTTTACGCTATAATGTTGTTATTGTTTACAATCTTTATTAAACCAGTCAGGAAGCAGAAAATTGAGATTTTTTGTCATAGTAATAGAAAACTTTGAATTTTATATACTGCCATTTACAAAATTGCGTTTATTTTAAAGATTTTAAGGCCAGCATCCATTAGGCTAGTTCTATGGAGTTTTGTAGTGTAAGTCACATAGCTGATAACTATTATGTTTGTTGACCCCCGTTATTTTCGAAAAGTTTTTTTGGCCTTATTCAATTAATGAAATATCTCCCATAAATAGAGTCACATTTTTCCGTTCTAAAATACTGGTAGCCAAAAATCGTAGCATGTGACTTACACTACAAGTACTCATGGAAATGGCCATTAATTGAATGCTCAATTACTCTTCTTTTATGAACTACTATCGAATTTATTTTAAAAAAATAAATATTATATTTGATTATGATGAATTTGAAAAAGTAAAAGTCTAACCATGCTCATTATTGAATTTATGGTATTCTTGCAGTTCTGTATTATTCCTTTAGATTGTACTTCATACTACCAGTGCTTAACAAACTGTATAAAAATAAATCTATTATTTTTGGAAAAATAATTTAAAAATAAACAAGAACTAAACATCATGCGCTCCATCATAGATTATGAAACATTTTCCAACACATTCAGAATACTGTAACAAAATTTCACAGTTTATTAACCTGAAAGATTATATCTAAATAAACAATTTGAAAACCCAGTTTCTGGAATTACCATCAACAGTCTGAAAAAGATTCGATTTTTTTTGTGCATCCCTGTATATGATCTATAAATTTGTATGTATACTACATAGTATGCTAAAATTAATTCAATTAAACGCTTAACGCAGTTGAAAAAATCCCCTTTCAAATTTTCCGTCATAAACGAAAATGTACTTGAGACCTTTTGTACTGTCCTATATATAATCTATATAATTTATGCACACCAAGTAATATGCAAATATATATACAAATATATATATATATATTTAAAAACGCATACCACAATTGAAAACGTACTTTCAGCTTCCAGCAATTATTGTTCAAGGAGTACTGTAGTCAAATTCTTTTGTGTGTCCCTGTAAATGAATGATAAATTCTATGCACACCCTATTCTACAGATAGCGCCTTGCAGTATACATCATATATATTAATTTCAATCTGTTTAAAGTAATGTAATATCAATAAAAATAAAATGCACCGCAAACGATTTTTCCACTACAGATCGTATGAATCCGAATTCTTTTGAATGTCCCTGTAAACGAACCGTAAATGCTACACATTTGTTTTCAATAACGAACATTCCATCCATAGTAAACCCCAAAAACATATATGACAAGCCGAGTTCGTAAACACTTTTTCAACTATGTTGATCTATCTTGATGAATTAAGCCAACTATTGTACTATTATAGTATCTTCATAACACTAGAAACATGCAATTTAATTTTTTCAGCGTCATCCTCACTTTGTAACGGTAATCTTATTGTAACAGCATCAATATTAGAGTTAGTATAATCAATAATACAACTTGTGTAGACCGAATTAATCTGCAAAGGGAAAAAAACTCTCTTAGAACTCTGTAAGCGTATCCAAAATATTCCTATAAAATGGATATAAATATTCGCACATGCATACTTCGAACTACGGTACTAGAAACAGAACACAGTGGCAGCATGCATGTAGAAGTTCATTTTTTCGCCTAAGCGCTTGGCTACAGGGGTTGGCGTCAAGCTCTCTGGGACGTCTAGTGTTTGTGATTTTGTGACCGGCCTACCGAAGTGGACTCCCATCTTCAAGTAATACCAAAAAACTAATCAAGAACCTCTCAGTTTTAGACGCAGATACTTAACTTCTTCATTTTTTTCCAATGCAAATTTTGACCGGCCCTGCGCGAACTTCTTCCTGATGATTTTTCCTGGCCTATAGACCATGCTGAAGTAACCCCTCAAATGTTGAAAACTTCCTACTGGCCATACGGGAGCATAACGGATTATTGCGAGATCATATATGAAGAGCTGCCATTTCAAACTAAAAATCTGCCACCCACTACCATCAGTCAGTGTTTCAATTTGTACATGTGTGATTTCCAACAACTAAGAAGCTGCTGTATTATCACTACAGATGCTTCAAAAAACGAATTTAAAACCTCTATCGCTGCTGTAAATATAACCGAAAACACTTCCAGTGCTCACTTCATCCACCATCTAAACTCAATTTTCACTGCTGAAATCTTAGCTCTCAATCTTGCTCTCTAGCGCTTCCTTAACCTGAGCTACAACTATATCATTTTATCAGATAGCAAATCTGCACTAGTAGCTTTGAAACATATAGTCCAAGAGACGAAAGCACAAAAACCTATGTTATCAAGTACAAGAAAAAAAACCTTTATTTTATGGAAGAGTAGAAGTGGGGGAATCTAATGATCCATGTCTGCTAGAAGTGAAGTGGTGCATAAGCCAAAAATTAATACCACCAGTGGTTGACTGGTAGGTTTATCATTGTGTTTGTCCTACAAACAAAGGTATGAAAACATGGAAGACTGGGAGCAGGAAAACACAATGATAAACCTAAGAATCAACCACAGGTGGTATTAATTTTTGGTTTATGCACCACTTCACTTCCGACAGACATCGATCATTAGATTCCCCTATTTCTACTCTCCCATAAAATAAAGGTTTTTTTCTTGTGCTTGATAACATAGGTTTTTGTGCTGTCGGCTTTTGGACTAATATATATTATAAATCTCCAGCAGTCATCTTACATATTTTCCAGACTTTGAGTAGGGTTCGAAGCAATGTGGGAAATATTACACTGATTTGGGTCCCTGGTCATGTTGGTATATCTCCTAACGAAAGAGCTGATAGCCTGGCAAGAAATGGCCCTTATGGGGTCAGCACCTATAGCGGAATGGCCCTGAAGATTTAAAAAAACATCTAAAGGACAAACTTCAAACAAGCTTTCAGCGCTGGTGGGACAATTGTAAATATACAGTTGATTCCCTGTATCTCGTTACGAATATTTACAAGTGGACGAATAACCGAAAAAAAGATATTTTTACTGCTCGCTTCCGGACTGAAACTGCCGTCACTGATAAACGTCTACACACTTTCAAGTTAAATAATTCCCCCACTTGCTTTTGATATTCTGCGGAGGACGGGAAGTAATTCCATTATGTGAGCAACTGCCATGCTTTTGATGCTAAAAGGGCAATGTTACGGGATACTATGAATTTGACTCTTGATGAATGGAATGACCTTTAGGACTGCTTTAATTCTAATCGTCAATATTTTCGTCTGTTCCTCAAATCACTTCTTATCTCTCTTCTTTCCACAACTTTCGTTTAATGGCGGGTGTTGCCATTTTGAATTGTTGCTGTTGGTCTCGCTGAGTTGTTTGGGTCCTTCGTTCTTGGGTGCTTCTTTTTATTTGTGCTTTTTAGGGTGCGTCTTTTTAGTTGTGCTTTCCAGGGGTGGTTTTTCTCTTCGTTTACGTGATTTCGGCTTGTGATGTAATTTGTGTTCGTTATCCAACTGTAATTTCTTTTCACTCACCTGATTTCTTTGCTCTACTTCGGTGCATGATGTGATGTGATCATTTGAGGTCATGCCGGCATGGAGCTGCAGCGCCTACCTCAAAACCCTAATAATAATAATAATAATAATAATAATAATAATAATAATAATAAACCAGTGGAAGCAGAATTTGTTGTATTGAGTGAGCCTAGAAAAAGGTGTACATGGTTAAGAAATTTGCTTTGAGTGATTGCTCACCATTTTGTGAAGGGGCTAATAATAATTAATATCAACAACCAAGGAGCAATGAAACTCGTAGAAAATCCAAATACATTTGATCGATCCAAGCATATAGATCTAAAGACTTTCCATGTCAAAAACCTTGTTAAGAATGTACAGAGTAATGCCAACTTGACTGATCAGCTCACTAAAGTACTGGTGTCACCCAAGATGCAACATCATTTAAGTGACTTAGGGATTCGAGTGGGTTCATGCGTTTTTTCTTTTAGATTTTAATTCTCTTTCGCTGTTTTTCATGCGGAATTGGTAAGTGAATTCCCAATTTTCTATCGTTGTATTTGGCCCATTTAAAGTTGTATTTCCAGTTTATTTTGGGTTGGGTGTTTAGAGTCGGTTTATGCTGATATTATGTCTAACTCTATATTCAAATTCGTTGCAGACTCAATCTCTGAGCACCCACCCTTTTTTAATGTTAATATGAAGGATCCAGAAGATTGCGGTTATGCGAGTTGCAATAATAATACAAAAGTTGTTCGTTCATCTGCGTCTGTGAATTCGTTGCCGATTATGGTTTCTGAAAATGATGGCAAGTCTTTCAATATAAACCGGGCTCTTACGTCAAGGTTGCGAGTGTGCAAAAAATGGAATTAGATGTTCTACAAAATTCATCGAATCCCGCACGAATGCCATGTTAAAAATTTTAATTGATTTATCCTGCAAATAGCTGGACATGCTATTGGAAAGGATAGCTGCTTTAAGTAACTTACTGGTTAATTTTATGGCTAAAGTATGCTAAGATTCCTCAGGAAAGCACAAGCGCCATAATAAGGGCGACGGATCTCCTGTGAAGGGATGATGAAGAAAAGAAAAGAAAAACTGTTTGTTTCTGTTTGCTGCAAAGTGCAGTTTTTCTGGCTTTATATTTTTCGTTATCGTCTGCATTTTATGGGTCTTCGCATCTTACAGTGGGATTGCAGAAGAATCGCTAATAACCTTGGCTTAAGGACACTCCTTTCTCCAAAGTGGACACTGTTGTGCTTCAGGAGACTTAGACTGAATTAGTTCTCTCTTCATCCCTGGAAAAATATTATATCGCCTTGATCGGGGAGGTTGTCCAGGTAGTGGACTGGCCATTGCTGTAGTATCTTGTGGTCTTCAGCCCGCCTCTAGATTACTAGTTTTGGAGTTGCTAATGGAGTTATGGGTGTTCGCGCCCTTCTGGGGCTTTCTCTCTAAACAATATTAATATGTATTCCTGTTCTGACTGTGTTATTGTTGAACTTTCTAATATTTGCCAAGATCTTCAGGGTCCGAGCCTTGTTCTGGGAAATTTTAATCTTCATCACCCGTTATGGGGGCACCGACGGCTTCATGCAACAGCGAGAACTTTGTTGAGCGGCTAGCTGACAGTCCCTTCCGTCTCTTTAACACTTCTAATCCTGCCCATGTGGCTCCTAGTGGCTCTCGTTTTTTATCTATCTTTCGATATGCTCCAATGTTTTTTTATTGTGTTTTTATCCAGGTGGAGGATGATACTTATGACAGCGACCATTTTCCAGTTTCCATCTCTGTTGATTTTAACTCTCCCCCCCCCCCCCCCCTCCGTCTCATCTTACCGCCAGCCACTGAAGTTTGCGTAGCATTTGCCAAGATGTCAACAACGCTCTATACAGTCATGCTTTTACATGGAGTATGCCTCTTTCTTTGGTACGGTGGAGCATGCGATGGCTAAGAACAGTTCAAATTGAAAATCTTCTAATTCCCTGCGTAATGGACTACTAGGCGCAGTACCTTCAATAAAAAAAATCCTGAAGAATGCTTTGCGGCTAGTAGTACTGGGCGATGCATCGATACATCGCGAGATATCGATGTAAATCATAAATCGTCAAACCGATTTCCTGATCTTTGAATTAGCGATGCATCGCATACATACGATGCATCGCAGTCATACGATGCATCACACCGGGATCACAAATGAATGGGACAGTACAGGGAAATCTGGTTTCGCATCCGATGTGAATAAACAACTTGTGCATAGCTAGATATCGATTATGTGCAAAACCGATGGCAGAGTAAGGAGAGACTGGTTTTTCCTTCAATCATCGAAGCAGATAAACAATGTAATCCAAAATTGATACCAATTACAAATCGCTGCATGTTTCATATTTTCAATCCTGTTTTTCTAGCTGTATGAATAGTACCATGAAGTTCATTTGAGAAAATACTATGATGCCAAAGATACATTTTCCCTAGGCCACATTACTCTGACTCTAAACATGTACTATAACATTTAGAGTCAGCTGATTTTTCATCTTGTACTGACAGGAAAAGAGGATTGGTTTATTTGTTTACTTTGATAAGATGAGTCATTTTCTGTGTTTTTTTATTTAATATGTATTATAGCAAAACTATTGTAGTCAATCAATTAATATAACAAATAGCAACAATTGATGCAGTAAGTTTTAGTAAGAAATGCTTCTTAGTGTTATAATCCATTTGCATCCATTTGTTTTTTTTTTAATTACTTTATCTTTATTAAGGAACTGTTATTTCAGTTTATTTTTCAGTAATGTTGCACTATATTTTGATAACATCTTAATTATTATATTTCTAGTTATTTATTTTAAAAATATTCCTCATTACTTTTAATCAATTGAAATCAAATTTCGTGTTAATTCCCATACGGTGTGACCATATGACAATCCTTTTACATCCTTTTAATTAATTTTTATTTATTAGGTACTTATATATTTTTTCAATCTTAAAAATGTAAATATAGAAATTTTACTCTTATTTTATTGATTTTTATTTTTTAATTAAAATAAAATGGAGGTATTTATAATCCTTTTACATCCTTTAAATTAATGATTATTTCTTATTGCACTTTTAATATTTTATATCTTAAACAGCTAAAGATGTACAATCTATAGCAATTTTATTGGTTTCACCCCCCCCCCCCTGTAAATGGAAAAAATTACAAATGTCTACGACATTTCATGTCTTTAATATCCTTTATTTTGCAGAACCAATTCAGGGAAAAACCAGTTTGCAAATTATTTAACATTCAATTTAAGAGGGAGATTTTTTTTTTTTTGGGGGGGGGGGGGCTCCCCTTCCTAGAATTTTCAATTTTTTATTAATCTGAAATGAATATTATTGGATTTGTAACTAGTTTCTTAATCTTTTTTAAAATTTAATACTTGATTGCTAAGAATTAATTCCAGTATTTCTTTTCTAAACTGAGTCCTTTTTTAAGATGTGAAAATCTTTTTTACATCCTTTAAAAAAATGATTATTTTCTATAAACATGTATATTTTTTCAATCTTAAACATACCAGTATATAAATTTTAATCTAATTTTATTGATTTTCTTTTATTTTTACTTCATAAAAGGGAAATATTTCCTAAAGGCAAGCACATTACATTTCAGTGCCTTAGTATTTGGCAATTTGTAGAAAGAAGGTAATCATGTTATAATCCTTTTACATCCTTTATTTCAATTATTATTTTCTAAATACACTTATATTTTCACAATCTTAAACATACCAGTATATAAATTTTAATCTAATTTTATTGATTTTCTTTTATTTTTACTTCATAAAAGGGAAATATTTCCTAAAGGCAAGCATATTACATTTCAGTGCCTTAGTATTTGGCAATTTGTAGAAAGAAGGTGACCATGTTATAATCCTTTTACATCCTTTATTTTAATTATTATTTTCTGAATACATTTATGTTTTCACAATCTTAAAAATGTTGATCTATAAATTTTATTATAATTTTATGGATTTTTTAATTTTATGAAATGGAGTACTTGAAATTTTTCACAACATTTCTGTGCCTTAATATTGTTTATTTTGTGGACTCTCTCTTATAAAAAAGGCAGGGGCAATTTACAAATGATTTAAGTCGTCATCGGTGCTTCAGTTTTGCAATGCATCTTGCCGATCTCCAGACATCGGTTCTGACCGATGTGGAGACATAACTGAAACCCATGATTGCCGGTTCACGAAAATCAACTTCCACATTCATGGGAAGTAAATGTGCATTCGCAGAAAATCGGCGATCGTTTGGAATGAAACCGGTTCACCGATTTAAATTAAGGAGCAAGAGGGTGTCAGGAGGGGAGAAATTTGCCTACCCTCTCCTTAAGTCTTCAATTTTTGTATTAGTTGAGTTTTATTTTTAAACTAAAATAAAATGGAAGTGTTTATAATCCTTTTACATCCTTTAAACTAATGATTATTTCATATTGCACATTTAAAAATTTATATCTTAAACAGCTTAAGATATAAAATGTACTGCAATTTTATTGGTTTCACCCCTCCCCTCCCCCCAAAATGGGGGGGGGGGTTCTCTTCCTTGAATTTTCAATTTTTGTATTGATCTGGAATGAATAAGAAACTAGTTATAAATCTAAGAATAATCTTTTATAAAATTTAATACTTGATTGTTAAGAGTTAATCCACATATTTCTTTTCCATGAAGTCCTTTTTTAAGATGTGAAAATCTTTTTACATCCTTTAAAAAAATGATTATTATCAGTATAAATTTTTTAACCTAATTTTATTGATTTTTTTTTTTTAACTTCATAAAAGGGAAATATTTCCTAAAGGCAAGTAGTACATTACATTTTAGTCCTTTGTATCTGTAACCATGTTATAATCCTTTTACAGCCGTACTGATGCATCAAATTACATCGGTGACGAGTTCCTTCATCAGCATAAAACCGGATTTTTCCTCCCCATCCCTTTCTTTTCCCATCGTGAATAAACACACATCGGTTTGGTGAATGAACACACATCGGTTTCGTTTCTCTTCCCATCCTGAATAAACATGCATCGGTTTCTCTCCCCATTCAAGAAGTGAATGAACAATAGCAGGCAGAGACATCGATACCAGCTGTATGATGAACAGCGAGTAGTATAACGGGAGGTATAACTTAACGATGTTGATGTTTATTTGAAAAGAAAATATGGCCTGTGATGGCCTAGTGACAGCTGATTTTTCTTGTGTTCACAAGAAAAGAACGGTTGATTCTTTCTTTTGTTTATTTTGGTATGATGATCCATTTTAATTTTTTTTAAATCAATTTATCTTTAATAAGGAACTTTTATTTTAGTTTATTTTTTAATGATATTTTAACATATTTTAAGAAAATCAGAATTATTGTGTTATTCTTAATTATTTATTCAAAACCACTTCATATTAGTTTTAAATCAATTAAGACTGAATTTAGTTTTATTAATTAACTACAAAGTATTTTATTAATATCATAAAGATTGAGAATGTCTTTCTATTAAATATTTAAAATTACTTCTTTAAAACTTTTTTCTTAAACTGTAGGATCTATTGTATTTTTAATTAATTTGAAATAAATATTCTTAGATTTGTAAATCTGTTTTAGAATGTAACTTAATCCTTGATGTTAATTTTGATGATTAAGATTTAATGTTTTTGTAATTTACAACCCTTCAATATTATTTGAGTATTTGTTTTATAAACACATTACAAAATCTTATTTAGGTGTAATCAGATCATATGACAATCATTTTACATCCTTTACATTAATGATTATTTCTAATGTACATATATATTTTTTCAATCTTTAAAATCAAAATATATAAATTTTATTCTAATTTTATTGAACTTTATATTTTAATTTAAGAAACTGGAAGTATTTATAATCTTTTTACATCCTTTAAATTAGTGAATATTTCTTTTTGTACATTTAATATTTTAAATCTTAAATATCTAAAGATATAAAGTGCACTCTAATTTTATAGTTTCCCTTCCCCCTTTACAACCCTTCCCTTCTTTAAGACTCCACTAAATTTCATTACTTTTGTACATGGTATTTTGAAAAAAAATTCTGATGAGGAGGGAGAAGGGAATCAGTATGCAAAGTATTTGGCATTTGAGTTTAAAGAGGGCTGAGAGTGCTAGGATAAGTGATAAGTAATTTTATGCTTGATTGTTGTGTTTTCTTTTTAAACAAGATCTTTTTTTCAAGATGTGACTATATGGCAATCTTTTTGCATCCTTTAAAGTATTGATTATTCTTTATGTACAAATATATTTTTTCTATCCTAAACATCTCAGTGTATACATTTTACTTTAATTTTATTTATTTGTAATTTGTAAAAAAGTAACTATGTGATAATCCTTTTACATCCATCAGATTAATTGTTATTTTACTTATACATATATGTTTTCTCAAACCAAAACATATAGATCTATAAATTTTACTATAATTTTGTGATTTTTTTAAATATTATGAAATGAATTATTAGCAGACTTACTTCAGTATTGAGTATTCAATATTGAGTACCTCAATGCCTCAATATTGAGTATTTTGCAGGAAATTTTCTTGTATAAAAAGGAAGGAGTATTAACTTGCAAATTTTTTAATTCTTAGGTGCTGGTAGGAGTAAGAGAACTTCTCTTCTGAATTTTTATTTTGTAATTAATTTGAAGTTTATATTAATTTCTATTATTTTTTAATTATAAAGGAATGCTGCTTTTTTATGGATTTAGTTTGAATGTTTTTGTAAATCAAACACATAATATTCTTATCCACATTTTTGCTTTCTGAACAAAATCCCATTTAAAGTTGTTATATGATAATCCTTTTACATCCTTTACATTTATGATTATTTTTTTTTATATACAATTAAAGCTTTTAAATCTTAAATATGGGGGGGGGGGGAGCAATTTTCAGTTTTAATATATTACCAAGCATCAATTCGCAAATCAAAGACAATTTAATGCTCTAAGGAGAAAATTTTCCACCCAGGCCACTCCCGAAATTCACCATCACTTAGAAATCTGGAGTTTTGAAGAATAATTATTTGAAAAAAATAAGGGGGGGTGGTTTCTTTTCATGTTATCAGTTGAATCATGGACACATACAGTGAGAAGTGCATCCCCCTTCACTACTACTTTTTAAAACTTTCTTGGTTAAAATATATATATGTATTCCCCAGTTGGATTTTGAAGTTTAGGTATTAAAAGAAAACTATTATGACTTGCCATAATTTTTTTTTTGTAATAAAACAATAGTTTAATCACGAGGTCCACACCTAGTCTAACATCGTGATGCATCGCAACATCGTGGTTTAGCCTCAGTGATGCATCGCGATGTAGAAATCCTAATATCGCCCAGTCCTAGCGGCTAGTGTCTACTGACTACTGGCTAAAGTACAAAGGGACATTCGCAAAGCTTCGTCAGATCATTAGAGAGTCGAATCAGCAATTCTGGGATTCTGCTCGTAGGAACGCCAGCAACCTACACAACTTATACAAAGTATTTCAAAAAATCAAGAACTGTACTTTCCTCCTGACTCCCACTTCTGCCTTTCTCATATCAAATGCTGCTGCCCAAGCAGAAATGTTTGCAGAGCATTTCATCGAGGATGCCGCTCACGAACCTCTTACAATAGATGTGGACCTTATGAAGCTCAATCTTCCCTTCAAGATCCCTGAGATGACAGAGGTCATGCACCGGACGAAGACTACGAACCCAGGTGAGCTCAAGATCAACGTTGCCTTTTTAAGAAGCTCAATGAGAATTCCTTTCAATGTCTACTTCAGATCTATGAAGCCATTCGTAGCTCGTGTGACATCCCGTCAACTTGGACATCTGCCACCATTCTGTCGATTCTCGAGCCACGAAAGCCAAAAAAATTTCCTCTTACCACCCTGTAGCCCTTACGTCTGTTATGTGCAAGATATGTTAGAGAATGATGCAAAACGGATATGAAAACACCTATTAGAAAATAGTTTTCTTGACCACAGGCACATTGGTTTCCCGCCGTTTCGAGATAGCCATACCACTCTGACGATGTTACACCAGGAACTGATTCAGGCAAAGAGATTCTCAGGCAAAGAGAAAAAAATTATCTTAGGTATCTCCTTTGGCTTGCAGACGGTCTACGACTCCATCTACATCGACAGCCTCATCTACAAGTGTGCGAAGATTGGAATTTCGGGTCTGATCCACCGCTGGCTTCATCGTTTTCTTTCAAATTGGAGTATCAAGGTTGCCTGGAGAGGTATCTTCCCAGTGGCAGGGGAGTGCGAAAAGGGGCGGTACTGAGTCCTATCCTGTTTACTATTTTTTGTGGTCGATTTTTTTAAGTACTTGATGATGGTGGTGGGCGATAACGAGATGTTTTATCGATTTTCTCGATTGTATGGACATCTCGATATCTTTCGATTGTGTAAAATTTTTCTCGATGACTCCAATTTTCCAATTGCTTTTATACAATACCCGATTCGATTTTACCAAGAGTCATTTGCAGGTGAACTGAATGAGTCAGCGTCGGCTTTAATAAGGACCAGGTGGTTTCGACCGCTAGTGGGCGTCTCCTTTAATCGGGACCTCTAATTTATATGTAATCTTGTAATATGAAATTTCGAACTGGATCCCCGCTGCATACGGCACCGTACAGCAGACGCGGTGTGCACACACTGCAAAATCTTGTAAAATACTAATAATATTAAATAATCTCGGACCGGATCCTTGGGGGTCAAAGTGGGAGGAAGAGCACAGGAGCTGCCTAATATGAATAAGTGGTCACAGGGCTTTCCAACGATACATCACATGAGGGGTATCGGCAAAATTTAGAAAAGTGGGCCTGGGAGGGTAAAGAGGAGGGAGGGTCACCGGAGGTGCATAACATCAGTAAGTGGTCACAGGCCTTTCCAACGTATGTCACATGAGGGGTCTCGATCTAAATTTATAAAAATGTCCTCACAGTGGGGACAAAGTGGGAAGGAGATGCATAACATGAGTAAGTGGTCACAGGCTTTCCAACAGTATGTCACATGAGTGGTCTCGGCTAAGTTTTAAAAAGTGCTCCCCTTGGGGAAAAGTGGAAGGAGGGACACCGGAGGTGCATAACATCAATAAGTGGTCACAACGCTTTCCAACCATATGTCACATGAGGGGCCTCGATCTAAATTTATAAAAATGCCCTCCCTGTGGGGTTAAAGTGGAGGAGGTGCATGACATGAGTAAGTGGTTGCAGGCCTTCCCAACACTATATCACATGAGGGGTCTCGACTAAATTTAGAAAAATGCCGCCCAAGGGGGGGGGGCAAAGTGGGGGAAGCACACCGGAAGTGCATAACATCAATAACGTGGTCATTGGCTGGATAACAACCTGCTCCTTTTTGAAATTTCAAATATTATAAATAATATTTATCGGAGGGCTCCACAAAAAAATTCGATCTGAAATGATGAAAACACAAAGAGTTCGAAAACTGCCCCCGCCGTGGGAGACAAATTAAGGAGGGAGAAAGAAAATCTCATATTATGAAAGACTGATCCCAAGGCTTTTCGATGATATATCACATGACGGGTCCAAAAAAGTTTGAAAGCTGCCCCCCCTCCCCCCGTGGGCCCACTCTTTCGCCCTGGAATTTATGAAGCCCCACTTTAATATTTTTAATATTTAATAAGTAATATTTACCGGATTGCTCGATCAAAAAAACACATCTAAAATGATATTTATTGCAGAAATCACTACGGTTTTAAAAAGTTGTTCGCCCCCTCTCACCCCCTTCTTTGAAACTTTTATATTCCAGGTTCCATAGAGTTCCAGGTATGTGACAGCTTGGTAGGGCTAAAATAAGAGAAACTTTGAAAATTAGGGCTTCATTTCACCGCTCATGTCATGCATCTTTCTCTATCTCGTCTCGATAAATCTTCTCACATCTCTTCTCTGCCGAGAACGAGAAATTGATTTCTCGTTCTCAGCCAACGTGTGAAAAAACAATAGTCGAGAAACGAAGAAAATTGATTTCTCATTCTCAGCCAACATATGAAATGTTGAAAAGCACGAGAGGAATAATCGAGAAGCCAGAAGTCGAGATGCTGGAAAAATCATCGAGATGAGATTTGCGGAAATGCGAGACAGAGAGAAAGAAGGAGAAAAATGAAGCTTTCAGAGTCATACTTATCGCATTTCTGGTTTAAGTCATAATTTCTCAAAGGAGTGCATCTGCTTATCTAATCTCTTTTTGTTACTAACCGATATGGGTTAGGAGGCATAGTTGTTTATGTATTCAGTTCGGTATAGTCCTAGTTTCAATAATTACTGTTGAATTTGGTGTCATTTTGCCCAGAATTTTCAATGTTTCTCTTATTTTAGTTCTGCCAAGCTGTCCCATACCTACAACCCTCAGATAAATATTATTTATTAAAGACGAAGGTGAGTGAATTCAGGGAGTGCGAGAATGGACCGACAGGAGGATTATTTTTCTAACTTTTACCGAACCCCCCTATGATATATCATCGGAAAGCTCTTTGACCACTCTTTTTCATTTTGAACCTTTCTTCTCCTGGAGTTGAAATTCGGGAAGGGGAGCGGTGAGGGGGTGAATTATTTAAATCGTAGCGATTTCTACAATAAATATAATTTTAGATGTGGTTTTTTGATGGAATCCTCCGGTAAATATTATTTATTAAATATAAAAATTTAAAAGCGGGGGCTGCGCTGAATCTATTATCTATTTCAACTTCATAAGTGAATTTGAATTCACTTATGAAGTTGAAATAGATAATAGATTGCCATTTCTGGATGTGTTGGTTACACGTCAGCCTAACACCTTTGACACTTGCGTTTACCGTAAACTTTTGCTGTCACACTCCCCCCCCCCCCATTTCAATTCATGTCACCCCCCTTCCCAAAAAGCTTCGGCTTTTCATTATTTGATTAATAGAGCTCGCTTAATTTGTTCAGATAATAATTCACTTATTATCTTTTCACTTATTCACTTATTCAGAATTAAATTACATTAGATCTGTGGCTATTGATCGAGGTTTTAGTTTATCTTATATCAATAATTTAATTTCTCATAGTCTTAATAAATATGTTAATAATCTTGATTCTCCTGTTACTGCGGTTTCCATTTCCAACCTTATCATTTTACCATTTTATAATAGCATTAGCTTTAAGATGGCTAATATCTTAAGACATTATGATTTTAATGTGGTTTTTAAACCGGTTAATAAATTATCTTTTTCGCAACTTAAGGACCAAATTCCTCCACATAATTATTGGGGCATTTACAACATTCAATGACGATGTGGTTTGTTCTACATTGGACAAACTAAACGAAAACTCCGTTACAGAATCAATGAACACAGAAACTATGTAAAGAAAAAAGAATTACAGAAATCCTCTATCGCCTCTCATTGCTGGAGGGAGGGACATAATTTTAATTTTGACTCAGCTACCATTATCAAGAAATGCATTACTCCTCTGGATTTAGACTTTTTTGAGGCTATTCATATCCATAAATTTAAAGACTCCTTGGTTAATGATTTATCTAGTACACCATACATCTCAACTTTGTGGATGGATTTGTTGTGTCACGACACTTCACTTCCGCATTAATTTCATTGGCTGTTAGAACTTGATGGTCTTTTGGTATTTTGTTTTGACATTTGGTTTTTTTTTCACCGTACATGCAGGGCCCGACTAATGCAGGGGCATGCGGGGCAGCTGCCCCGGGCCCCCCGATTTGAGGGGGGCCCTCCAAGGGCAGATATAAGTTTTAGTTAAAGGAGAGCCAAATGATAAAAAATATCCAAAAGTGACCAGATCCTAATTTAAAGTGTTTTTCATTTTGTGATATTTAATTTCTTAATTATTGATTTCATATTTTTTTAAATACATAATTTTAATTAAAATATTACAGTAATATCACACATCTGCTATCTGTTGCTTTCTGTTTTCATATTATGAAACTTTATACCAAAGTACTTTAAGGCATCATGGGGAATGGCAGTAACAACACAACACGTATTGAAATTTGTTGCTATTATTATTAAATGCATGCCACCACTTGCCTTTCTGTATGATAGAATCACCCAAATGCATGTTGATTGAATACAAATATTAAGTTAAATAGAAAAGTATTAACACATACAGCCAATAATGCCTTAGAGAACTGTATTTACATTTTAACGTCTCACATTTATCCTTATATTCCTATAACCAAAAAAAGTATGCTATAGTTTCTTAAAGTTATCTTTCTTGTACTATACTGTATACAGATGTGAATAGTACTTGGTATGAAATTTAAGTCTACATAAAATAGGTATGAAGTTTAGTTTTAGTCATTTCAACATAATTCACGAAAAATTTCAAAAGATCGAAGGGCCCCCCCCGAATAATGTTTGCCCCAGGGCCCCCCATTGTCTAAGTCGGGCCCTGCGTACATGCAGTTGTGGGGATATTGTTTTTAAAGTTTTTACACCGAGGATGTTTGGCTAACTGAATATTATTTATTATATAGAAAATAATCAACATATAGGATTGGTCCCGCCAGAAAACGAATTAGAAAAGAAAATCGCGTACAAAATAAATATTTATTTTTAAAATTGTACCTTCTCTCTATTAATAAATATTTCATGTTTATTAATATACTGGGCAAGAACAAGTTCCAAAAAAGATTTTTTTAAGATAATCTGCAATTAAAAAAATATTATTGTTTAGATGTGCTTGGGTTACATGATATAGAATTGTATGCAATAAGTAAAATGCAAGTATTTTGATTATGATTTTATTAAAATGAATATTAGAGTTTTCTATTTTGAAAATTTGATGCATCTCAAATTTATAATATGTGTGTATATATATATGCGTGTGTGTGTGTGTTTACAATTGTCAAGAGAATAAAAAAATATGCTTAAATTATTTAGAAAACATAACTTTTTATTAGTTTTGTTTTTGAGAAAAAAATTTCAACGTCTGGTTTTTGTAACATATAGTTATATAGATTTTTTGTAAATAATTCTAAGAGAATTATTCATAAAATTTGAATATGTCAAATAATTTGTATATTTTAATAACTTTTTTAGCAATTTCGTTTTTAAAATTTTCTTTTAACTCATTTAATATGTTTTATAATGCGCTATATGAATCCCCTTTATTTTCCCCTTACTCTACATTTAGTAAGAGAATAAGTAAAAACTAAATGCGTTAAGTAATTTGTAAATTTTAATAATTTTTTAGCAATTTTTTTAAAATATTTCCTTTAACTCATTTAATATGTTATATGTATACCCTTTTTGCCACATTTAGTACGAGAATAAGTAAAAACTAAGTGCGTTAAGTAATTTAGAAACATTAATATTTCTTTAATATTTCTAGGGTTAAAATCAGGCATTTTTCTCCAGGAGCAATTTTTAAAGCTCCTGTGGTTGCAGGGAGAATTTGCACTTAAACTACATTAATAAGCATTAAACTCAAGCAAAACTTCCAAAAATATCCCCCCCCCCCCCCCGCAAAAAAAAAAAAAAAAAAAAAAAGCACATGCACACACCAAAGCCATCTCCTGAATTTATCATTGAGAATTTTTGTTTTGAAATATTTTTAAAATATGCTTTACATCAAGGAAACAAAGTACTGTGATCTATAATAAAACAGTTGAAAAGTTACATTGCAGCAATGCAGGTTTTACTCTGGGGGTGCGGTTTGTGGAGATGACTGTTTATAATATTTTTTATTTATATTTGACATATTAGGGATGGTTATTTAGTAGAAATTTGGATTTAAAGAAAATGTACATTTTTTTAAACCCTGGTATGTCTTATGCCATTACAAAAATATTGATTAATAAAAAAAAAATGTGTGTGTCTGGGGAGGGGGGATGGCTGCAGTAAATTTACGTGTACTGTGTGTACTGTATTATGTCTGTTCCGTATTATTGATTGTTCAATATATCAATTTATATAAATATATTCTTTTTATCAGACGTATAGGAATATATTTTATATATTTTATAAGGACCCCCTCTTTTTTAGAGTTTAGAAAAACAGAACATAATTTTTATTTATTTCATCAGGTTAAAAATTAACAACTATTACTGAAATAAAATATTGCAGTTTTAAAAAACTTGTAAACTATTCATGGAAATAATTTTATTGGGGTTGCAAGTAATCTTTAAAAATTCTAAGAAAATGGATGTTTAAAACTAATTTTTTAGATATGTTTGTCATGAAAAGGCAGCTTTACTCTATGTCCTGGGCCTTACACTATAAGGCCTTATTCTAGGTATATGTAATACTTCTTTTTCCTAAATGAAATGATAAAAAGGATTCATGGCTGAATCATGAAAACTTTTGTTCATAAAAAATATACAGAAATTAAATTAGTACTTATTTTAATAAAATTGCTTTGAATTGTTTTTCATCATGTAAGACATTCACCTTCATTTAAATTATCTTTGAATTAATTTTAGATTAGTAAGTCAGAAATAATAAACATAAAGAAATTAAGGAAGCAAACAAACAAAAAAGGGAGGATTGAGGAGGTATAAAAAGTTCCAATATGGCAGAATACGCGAGTAACTTTTATATAATTAAAAATTAATTTAATTTCAAAATATTATGTTATATAAGCAATTTGCATTAATAATTTAATGAGAATAGTAATTTAGTAACATAAAATAAAGTAATAGACTACTGCTTTAAAAATCGTTATTTAAATTACAATGCATTATTAACATTTAAATAATAAAAGTTAACTTACCTTATATATATACAATGTATGATAAACGAATATATTATATTGCATGAACAGAACTTTTTTTTTTTTTGTACAATAAACATAAATCTATATTTATAAAATATTATGTAAAAGTTAACAGGAAATTTTCACTTAAAATTTTAATTACATCCAGCGGCAAATAATTGCATATTGTATTTAATAATTATTGTTTGTAAAGTTTTAATGAAATAAAAATATTATAATAAAAGTTATATTAATTATAGTCTACCTGCATATTTTTATACCTTTTTGAACAAAAATGAATCGAAACTTGTGTCATAAAGTTGCC
The DNA here is from genome assembly GCA_963932465.1 of Maratus speciosus. NCBI lineage: Eukaryota > Metazoa > Arthropoda > Arachnida > Araneae > Salticidae > Maratus > Maratus speciosus. Next base: position 336,769,610 of record OZ010787.1, on the reverse strand, counting down.
TCTTTTAGATTTGAGAACAGTCATATCCATGTCATATCATATTATATCCATGTCATATTAGTCATATGATATCCAAGTCATATCCATGACAAAAGTTTCATATTTTCAGTATTGTCAGTATATTCATATGTTCAGTTTCATATTTTCCGACTTATGCAGGGGCATGCGGTGCTGCCGCCAAGGGGCCCATGAGAGTAATCAGGATTTTCATTAAAAGGTGTCAAATTATATAAATTAGCCAAAAGTGACCAAAATTCATATATTTCAAACATTTAGGAAGGGAGTGTGGTCCCCTTCTGCTTCCAGTACACGCCCCCCCCCCCCACACACACACAACACCCATGCAAAAAACAAACTACATCATTAGAAAACTAATGATTAAAATTTATTAGTATGTCATCGTTTTCAAAAGAAATTCTACATTAAGGCTGTTCTTAACTGCTCTGCTCAACAAGCGCAAAACGTTTAACACATTTACAAATTCATTTTTTAACGGAAAGACTGACCATGGAAGCGATTTGGAATTGAACTGTGTTTTCCATTTTTTTTAATCAATAAATTACCTATTGAGTTATAAGCTATTTTGATCACGTGACAAACCCATTTTTGGCCCGCTCTTGAGTGTTTTTTCTCCTTTCGCGCGTAAATTCGGTTCAAAACGGCCACTTTGACTCTATTTTCTGAAAAATGTATTGAGTTTCCAAAAAAAAAAAAAAAGAAAAGAAAAAAAAAACAGCTCGACTACATAGTTTCTGAACAACAGCACCAGCTAGTTTCATGCATTTTCGAACAAAGATAAATTAAAACTTATGTCAGAAAGTTGCCATTTCGGATTGGAGAACATTCTTAACGTTTTCCTCGTAATGTGGCATGTTAAATCATTAATGATGACCAATTTGTGGCATTCTCTTTTAGACATCTTATAACATACAAATTAAAAGTTTGCAAACAAATATTCGTGTCAACCAATTTATCATTTTTTCTACTATTGTCCGACTAGTATTTTTTCTTAAGGCTGTTCTCAAATCCAAAAGGACAACATTGACATAAGTTTTAACTTATTTTTGTTCGGAAAAGCATGAATCGAGCAGATATTGTTGCTCAGAAACTATGTAATTAAGCTGTTTTGTCCCTTTTTTTTTTTTTTGCAAACGCAATAGATCTTTCAGAAAGTAGTGTCAAAGTGCGTCAGTGGGCGTTTTGAACCGAATTTCCGCGCGAAAGAAGAATAATCACCCATGAAAGGATGAAAAGCGTGTTTGTCACGTGATCAAAATCGCTTATAATTTAATAGGTAATTTATTTATCAAGAAATCGAAAACACAGTTCGATTCTAAACCGCTTCCATAGTCAGGTCTTCCAATTTTATATCTTTCCGTTAAAAAATGAATCTATAAATGTGTCAAAACGTTTTGCGCTTGTTGAGCAGAACAGTTGAGAACAGCCTTAAAGTTGTGACCATCTTTTTGTGATACCCTGTATGTAGATGTGAGCAGTACTGGGTACAAAATTTATGCAATCATATATGTATGAAGTTTAGTACTAGCCACTCCCACATTATTCACAAGAAAATTCTATAGATAGATAGAAGCCCCCCCCCCCCCCAACCACCAACACCAGCAGAATGATGGGGGTCCCGGGGTCTTCTATACTCTTAGTCGGGCAATGCATATTTTATCGGTTTCGTTTAAATTTTTATGTCGGCCCGGCTTGTTTAAAAAATTGTTCTAATTCTGCTTTACGGCCTTTGGAAAGTTCAGTGCTTTGGCGAAGCCCCGTTCGCTGACCGCCAAAGAAAAAAAAGGCAGCAAGACGCAAATGCGCCATATCTGTCCCTTCAACTTTCACACCCCACCCCTCTTGACCTTTGGGGAGGAAAAGGTAATTAAAGCGTGCAGAGCGAGATTACCCCTAGATGGACACGGGGCAAGTTTACGCATCAAGTGTGGCACGTTTACGCATATTAAAAGTGATATCAAGGAGTAAGTGAAATAAATATTTAATCAAATTAAAATGTTTTATTTATAACTTAACACAGTTTAAAAATAAAAAAGTTAAAGAGAATTAATTAAACAACATTTTATAGGCTAAACTGAAAACATAAGCTTATTGCTAATTAAAAACAGAAACTATATATAAAGTATTTCCTTTTGCACACTCGTCATGGGACCACCTCTTGCATCTAAGATAATGAACCCAGTCTTGTCCTTTTTTAGATTGGTTGTATGATTTCAAACAATAAATACACACATAGTTTTCATCTTCGTCATCAGATTCATTCACTATTTTCTTTTTTCCAGAGTGTACCAACTTTTTCCCTTTTGCAGTTTTTGGTTTCATACTTTTTCCTTTGCTGTCTTCTTGTTCTGCTTCCATAGAAACCAGTAAATGTTTACATAATTTCTTCTTTTTGAACGTGCATAAAGGTGCCCCGAGTCAATGCGTAAACGTACCCCGTCGCCATGTTTGGATTTATTTTTAACGTGCAACGAAGATGAATAACATTTCTGTTCATACAAATAGAGTTCTCAAAAAAGGATAAAATTCTGCTAATGTTCATATATTTGTTTATCCTTAACTAAGTATTATTAGTTCAAAATAAGTTTCAATAACTTCAACACAAAATTACTCACCTTGACAGAAAACAGGTTATCCTTTTCGCATGCTAGGTCGAAGCTCGACTGACGCTCAAAAAGTGTGAGAATACCCGCTAGGGAGCAGCATCAATCTGTCATGACTTGTGGCGCGTCAGTTATAACTCGTTTCGGAAAAAGTGCACTGCGTAAACCTGCCCCGGTCTACCCTATATATAAAATAGACTATATATTCTATGTTCATGTATCGGTGTAAGATTCTATTGAAAACATGCAACATTAAAAGAAGAAAGATCAGAATAAGGTAGATACTCAATAATAAAAATATTACAAGGATGGGCAGTTTCTTCCCCATTGTCACTAACGGCGCTACGATCGCAATCGCATTGCCATTACGCTCTATGGAAGTGTACCATCTTGTATGTCAATCTATGCTGTGGATCAGCAAGAAAGACCTGCCCGTTCTCTATGATTCCTACTGTACACTTCACTTGGGGTAATTTGATTGGTCAACGTTTTTACAGGTTTGCGATATGATTGGCCTACGTCTCGAAGATGATTTCTGCAATGATCGCTACGACAAAAATTTAGTGGTAGATTGGTTGACGGAAGGGTTTATTTTTAAACATGCCCTTTTCTTATTTCGAAGCAGCCGAATTTTTATAGCCTCGAGCCTCGAACCCAAAACATGAATATTCTCCATAATGAAAATTTGATAAAGAAATTATTTGCAAAATTTAAATAAAATGTTTCAAATTACACAAAATGAACTCTAAAATCTTGAAGTTTAAACATATTTAAATGAAATAAACTGATTTTAATTAATTTATAAACAAATAATCGATTTTAAAAATGCAAACTTTCACTCATTAAAAGCAGGGGCGCCATTTCAGAAATTTGGGGGGGAGGGGGAGCACGGTTTTCTTTGAGGGCAGTGGCATAGCTACGGGTGATGTGCGGGAGGGCGCTACCCTCTCCCCTCAGAACGTAGTTGAATATTCCGTTTTAAGCAGGTTTTCATCTTAGCAGGTATAATTTCAAGATACTCAGAAAGTTTTCCGTTTAAGACAGGATTTCGTTAGATACATTTAAAACATCCTTTCTATAGCACACTTATAAAAAGCATAGGCATATTACATTTATTGTAAAACTTGTGAAAACGAAAACCGGCAAAAAAGAATTATTTCGCAACCGAAAAAAATTCCAGTTTCTATGAATAAAAACACCATATAATTATACTTGATAAGACAGAGACCTGTGTAAAATGGAGCTTTTTCCTGGCCATTCGAGTTTTTCTTTCCAGATATTACTGCAGGGCCGGGAAGCCATTTCACGAGGTTTTTGGTCGGGGCGAAGGAGAGAGGGGACAAAATTTTCTTTGAAGGAAAGGGTTTGAAATAGCGTGCGGGGTTTTGCCTTTTAGTTTCTTTCACAAACATATGATTCTTTCAGGAATATTTTTTTTTTTTCGTGGATGACCGAGGTATTTTTTTCTTTTTTTGCAGAACTACGCAAAATCAATTTGCCAATTGACAAAAAAAATCGCGAATTTTGTCAATTGGACTTTGAAAAAATACTAGATTAATTTTAACACAATTATTTTAATTGGTAAATAAATCATAGGAGTAGTAATTTTCCAACTGGGTGAAATCCGTCCACGCCAGGATTTGAACCAGGGATCTCTTGACTGAAACTGTCATTACTCAGCCATCTGAGCTATCACGGACGAATCTGGAAGGCCCAATTCACACAGCTAACCTTATTGATTATAGCATCTGGTCTGATATATGAATCAACTCAACAGAATTTCCATTACCTGCGATTTATTCTGTTGAGCTGATTCATATATCAGACCGGATGCTATGATCAATAACGTTAGCTGGGTGAATTGGGTCCTCCAGATTCGTCCAGGATAGCTCAAATGGCAGAGCATTGGCAGCTTAAGTCAAGAAATCTCTTTTCGAATCCTGGTTTGGACTTTTTTCGCTCATTTAGAAAATTACTTCTCATTTGAAAAAAATATTTAATTTCAAAAATCACTCGCGGAAAAAAATAAAAACTTTTTAAAAAGACCGTGGAAAAATACTGCAAAGATCGTGGGAATAAACAGCGATTATTGTCATTCGGTTGCGGGAAAAAAATCGTAGATTTCAACATTCGGTCGTAGAAAAAAAAATCAAATTTGTCCATCAGTCGCGTAAAAAAATCGTGAATTTCGTATAGCTATCGCGAAAAAAACGAGAATTTCCTCAAAAGGTTTTGGGGAAAAAATCACGAATTTAGCAAAAGAATCGCGTAAAAAATTCGAAATTTTCGTTGCGTTGATCGCGCAATTCAATCGCAAATTTTGTTAGTCGGCTGCGGAAAAAAATAATGAATTATAACAAACGATCGTAGGAAAGAATCGCGAATTTCGTCATAATATCTCGGAAACAAATAGAGAATTTTGTCAATCGGTTGCAAAAAAAAAAAAAAAATACCGTGAATTTTGACAAATGAAATAGAAAAAAATGTGAATACCATGAATCGATCACGAAAAAAATCGTGAATTTCGTCAAATGATCGCGAAAAAAACGTGAAATTCAGTCTGCCAGTAAAAAATTTCCTTAATCATTTTTCGTCTTCCTCTTCACAAAATGACCTAAATTGCACACAAGTCAGAAACCTGCAAAACCCTTGGTCTTATAGTCCAAGAGCCGACAGCACAAAAACCTATGTTATCAAGCACAAGAAAAAAAACCTTTATTTTATGGAAGAGTAGAAATAGGGGAAACTAATGATCGATGTCTGCCGGAAGTGAAATGGTACATAAGCAAAAAATTGATACCACCAGTGGTTGACTCGTATTTTTATCATTGTATTTGTCCTACAACCATCCTCCATGTTTTCATACCTTTGTTTGTAGGACAAACACAATGATAAACCTACGGGTCAACCACTGGTGGTATTAATTTTTCGCTTATGCACCACTTCACTTCCTGCAAACATAGATCATTAGATTCCCCTACTTCTACTATTCCATAAAATAAAGATTTTTTTCTTGTGCTTGATAACATAAGTTTTTGTGTTGTCGGTTCTTGGACTATTAGATAGAATCTACATTGAGTCGGGGAACTCGATTTTTCACAAAACTGACACGACCCGATCCGCGGCACATATCGAGACGGCTTGACGTCCCTGTTTTCGGTTCACGACAGGTGACATATATACATCCCTGTGGACTATTTTTTATTCTACTTCTTTTTGAAAACTAATCTCTGTCATACACTTATATTAAGATATTTTCAAGAGAAATTTACCTAAAAAATTCCTGTAATCAAGAAGTTACTTATTCGGACTGGGGTTGAGTTTCTATTATATTTTGTCAGATGCGTGTCTTCCCGATTTTCAAAGAAATTTTGAATATTTTCAGATGAAAAAACTATGTACTTAAACATTAATGAGTATATATATATATATATATATACAATATATAATTGTTTATATCTCTACTTAAAAATAAAATTTATGTTAGAGACATAATTGCAGACTACTTTTCAATAATTGTATTAAAATACTAATATGCTTGGCCCTTCGCCCGCTACGCTATTCAGATTTTCCAAACGAATTTTGAATCAAATATAGCTGATATCGAAATATAATCGGTGAATTTGACCTTGTGTTTTAAAGCAATATGGGCCTTTACCTGCAAAGCATTACCTGTAATCATTCCGTATTCCTGAAAACGATACAAATGCCACTGCGCTATTATATTTCCTAATATATCAGACAACATTTGGGCTGTTAAGAATCAAATCTTTTATTTGATCATTTAAAGTAGGATTATGTAAAGAAGATAAAACACTATGCAATATACTAAAACCAGCCCCTAAAAAGTATCTAACATTGCAAGTCTCATCAAAATACGTTAAGCAGAATTTTTAAAAATGATTAATCTATTATAATTGGGCTCACCTGATTATTAAACTTTCCCCTATAATTATATAACTAAGCAATGTAGAACAGTACGTTATATACTTAGAGTTGCAAAAAACCCGCAGTTTTTGAGGGGCGGGAATAAACCCGGGAATTTTGGGGAATAAACCAGGAATTTTAGGGAATATTGGAAATTGTGAAGGAGTTTTGAAGATAAACAAAACCAGTTATTTTCCAATTTGAAATTTTTATTTTAAAGAAATTTCAGGGAAGAATGTTCCAAAAGATAGAATTTACTTTATGAATTCACAAAACTTATGATTTTGCAGTCTAAGTCTTTATAATTTATTAGCTTTACAACAATGGCGGCTGTAAATAGGTGAGGATTTGAATATTTCTTTAAAAAATTATTTTTTTCAGTTTCTGTTGGCTCGCACATCTCGCTTTCAGGCATATTTTATATTAATTTTCTAACGAGTTGCTTTGTATTTTTGCATTGATTTCTTTTAATTTTGTTCATTTTCTTTTTTGTTTACATTCGTTGATTCGAAGAACAGTGGTGAAGTTTATATTCATGTCAGACCTCTCATTTGCCTCTTTCACTTTTTACTTATCGACGATTAAAATAACAATTTTTTTAATTTCTCTTACTTAATATTTCTGCAGCTTAAGCCTGTATTTCGTTAGTTTTCATGTAAACCCTGCTATTTTTTTTAAATATTTTATGTTATTAGTTTGGTTTACATTAGGAAAAATTGAAATCATTAAAAATAATTGAAAATAATAAATTAAAAAATTTTCATGCTTAAAACTTTCTGAAAACTCCCGAAAATGTTGAAAATTTCCTTCCCAAAAAACACGATTTATTCCCGGGAATAAACCCGATTTTTTCCACCCTTTGCAACTCTATATATACTAAAACGTTTACTAAAAAAGTATCTTACTGACAATACAAGTCTCATCCACATCTGTCCAGTAGAATTTTTGAAAAAGGCTAATCTTTCACTATCGAGTTCACCTGATTATACAACTTCCCAACTTTATTCTATAACTAAGCAATATAGAACGTTATAGTCCAAGAGCCGACAGCACAAAAACCTACACTGTTAAAAATCTGCAGCATTTCCTGCATAGTCACTCCGCCACTATTATAGAATATCTCTTTTTTGACCAACGAGAATGCTCCATAATATAGCCAAGTAACCGTTTTCTATACAAGCGGTGGAGTGACTGTGCAGCAAATGCAGCAGATTTTTAACAGTGTATGTTATCAAGCACAAAAAACCTTTCAGTTTATGGAAGAGTAGAAGTAGGGGAATCTAATTATTCATGTCTGCCGGAAGTGAAGTGGTGCATAAGCCAAAAATTAATACCACCAGTGGTTGACTCGTAGGTTTATCATTGTGTTTGTCCTACAAAAAATGTATGAAAACATGGAGGATAGTTGTAGGACAAACACAATGATAAACCTACGAGTCAACCACTGGTGGTATTAATTTTTGACTTATGCACCACTTCACTTCCGGCAGACGTGGATCATTAGATTTCCCTACTTCTCCTCTTCCATAAAGTAAAGGTTTTTTCCTTGTGCTTTAAAACATAGGTTTTTGTGCTGCTCTTAGACTATTAAGTTACGTACTAAAACCTTCTCTGAAAAATTGTGCAACCAACAGTGCAAGTTCCTTTGAAATCTATTTAGCAGAATCTTTCTTAAAAGGCTAATCATTCTTAATTGGGTTTATCTGATTATAGAACTTTCCAGTATAATTCTATAATTAAGCAACATAGAATGATATATTATGTACTCAAACATCCCCTGAAAAATTATCTAACTAACCTTTAGAGTTCCACCAAAATCCATTCAACAGAACTGAAGTTATACGCTGCCGGAACGAAATTTTCATTTGCATATTTTTGTTGGAATAATTTTCTTTCATTTCGACTTAGGTTGCGGGTCAATGAAATGTTTTTGGCGGTTTTCAGGATGGTTGGAAATTACAGTCCTACATCGGGTCGGGTCACCCGATTTCACCCGACCTTCAACCGCGGGTCAGGTCAGGTTTATGCTATTTTTCTCGCTAGGTGTAATAGTCCAAGAGCCGACAGCACAAAAACCTATGTTATCAAGCACAAGAAAAAAACATTTATTTTATGGAAGAGTAGAAACAGGGGAATCTAATGATCCATGTCTGCCGAAAGTGAAGTGGTGCATTAGCCAAAAATTGATACCACCAGTGGTTGACTCGTTGTGTTTGTCCTACAACTATCCTCCATGTTTTCATACCTTTGTTTGTAGGACAAACACAATGATAAACCTACGGTTCAACCACTGGTGGTATTAATTTTTCGCTTATGCACCACTTCACTTCCGGCGAACATGGATCATTAGATTTCCCTACTTCTACTCTTACATAAAATAAAGGTCTTTCTCTTGTGCTTGATAACATAAGTTTTTGTGTTGTCGGATCTTGGACTATAAGGTTAACTGTAAGCGTTTCGGGTTATGCTTTGTCTCTTTTTGGTCGGGTTCTGGATGCACTGATTTTTCAAAAGGAAGTCCTGAATATTTTTGAAATTAAAAAACTATGTATCTGAATATTAATGGGTGCATATGTGTTCATTCTTTTAAATAAGCAATAAAATTGTATAGACTATTTTTCCTCGAATATAACAAAATATAGATTCACTTTCTTTCATTTTGGGTTCGGGTCTGAATATTTCGGATTTGGGTTGCATTTTGTTAGGCGTAGAGTTGGGTTTGGATTAACGACTTTTGTTGGGTTCGGGTTGGGTACAACCCGATCCGCGCAGAACTCTAGTATCGGGCTGTGGAGATTATTAAGAACGTACTGTATCTAATATGATTTAATAAAGCAAACGATTTGATAGCGTTGTAATTATTGCAGTAAGTATAATGTGACAGTAATAATGCTAAATAAAAAATTCAAATAGTTAAGAATTTGAATTAACCCCCTTCTTCTTTAAAAAATGAAAAATTATCTGGAAATTTCGGGCGGGCTGAAATGAGAAATTCACCTCAAAATATCTAGCCGTGAGGGATCGAATTTTTATTTGAGGATTTTGTACACAACTGAGAAGCAATTAATAGAATTTTTCTGACGTATTTTTTAAAATTAGCTAAAATACTTATTAATGATAAATTTCTCACATGGAGAAGGTTGGAATAGCAAAGTCCTTCGAAAATATTAGTGATAATTATTAGTTGCTGTGCCTAAAATGTTTATTTATTACATGTGTTCTTATTTTAATAAAATATGACGAGCTATTTTAGGTTTCGTGCAATGGAGGATATTCCAAATATGGGTTCGAGGCTGAAAAAAGTCACGTGATGCCAGTAATTTACCCAAGGAACTTTTAACTGATAAGAAGGGAGGATACTACTATTTTGCCTCATGAACCGTTTCATTGGCTAGCGGGGATTTACATTACACGTCTACGGAGCCTTCCCTTCTTTACAATAGAAGTTTTTACCTTGACCACGTGTTCAAAATGTAGATGGAATATCCTCCATTGTTGAAAAAAAAATTGAGACTAACCTGCGATGGCAGGAAATTTTTCTGAAATAGCAAATTCCTTAGGGGGCGTACCCCCCCCCCCCCATTCCCCTCAAATGGCGCCGCTGATTAAAAGGCGAGTTAAAAGGACATCTGCTATCATTCTCGTACGTCACAAGTAAAAGGGCGGCGTGAACGCTTGTTTACGTGTTCATTCACTAAGTTTTTTCCACCATTTATCTTAGTCACATTATTTTATTGGCACACTTATGAGCTAATAAACCAAATAAATGAAAACGAAAGCATATTCTTTCATTTTTTATTTATTAAACAATGAAAAATTTGATAAAAGCATGATTTGCATAATTTAAATGGAAAAATTTCTAAATACTAAAACATAACATTGATATCGGGTAATAGAAGCATATTTAAATACAATAAGTTTAATTTACATAATTTATAAAGAAACCTCTATTTAAACTCGATAATTAACATAAAATGAATCTGAAAATTAAAGAATATTCCTTATATTATTCAGATCTATTGCATACATTTCTATCATTTCAGTAACAGAATAGACGGCTTGCACATGATGTCACATGTCTGGCATCGCTTCATATTAAGGCTCCTATAATCCGTATTATAGGAGCCCTCACTCTCAAAAATCTGAAGCCTTTGCTGCATAGTCGCTCCTCCACTACTATAGAATATCTATATTCTGACCAACGAGAATGCTCCATAATATAGTCAAGTAACCGTTTTCTATATAAGCGGTGGAGTGACTATGCAGCAAATGCTGCAGATTTTTAACAGTGCTACTTCATATTGCGCCCAAATATAAGACGAATGTGGTGCTCTCCATTTACTCCAAGAGCCGACAGCACAAAAACCTATGTTATAAAGCACAAGAAAAAAATCTTTATTTTATGGACGAGTAGAAGTAGGGGAATCTAATAATCCATGTCTGACGGAAGTGAAGTGGTACATAAGCCAAAAATTAATAGCACCAGTGGTTGACTCGAAGATTTATTGTGTTTGTCCTACAAACAAAGGTATGAAAACATGGAGGGTAGTTGAACGGCAAACACAATGATGAACCTACGAGTCAACCACTGGTAGTATTAATTTTTGCTTATGCACCACTTCACTTTCGTCAGACATGGATTATTAGATTCCCCCACTTCTACTCTTCCATAAAATAAAGGTTTTTTTCTTGTGCTTGATAACATAGGTTTTTGTGCTGTCGACTCTTGGACTAATTTGACTTATTATAGTCCAAGAGCCGGCAGCAGAAAAACCTATGTTATCAAGCAGAAAAAAATACCTTTATTTTATGGAAGAGTAGAAGTCGGGGTATCTAATGATACATGTCTGCCGGAAGTGAAGTGATGCATAAGCCAAAAATTAATGCCACCAGAGGTTGACTCGTAGGTTTATAATTGTGTTTTCTTGCTCCCAGTCCTCCATGTTTTCATATCTTTGCTTGTACACTGTTAAAAATATCGTGAAAAATTATGTCTGTTTATAAAGGCTATCTGTTTTCTGATCAATGAGAACGTACTTAAACGTCTATGGAGCGTTCTCATTGGTCAGGAAATAGATAGCCTTTAGAAACAGAGGTAATTTTTCACAATATTTTTAACAGTGTATGCAGGAATTGCTGCATACTCACTCCACCACTTTTATAGAATGTTTCTGTTCTGACCAATGAGAATGCCCCATAATATAGTCAAGTTACAGTTTCCTATAAAAGCGATGGAGTGACGATGCAGCAAATGCCCCAGATTTTTAACAGTGTAGGACAAACACAATGATAAACCTACGAGTCAACCACTAGTGGTATTCATTTTTGGCTTATTCACCACTTCACTTCCGGCAGACATGGATCATTAGATTCCACTACTTCTACTCTTCCATAAAATAAAGTTTTTTTCCCGTACTTGATAACATAGGTTTTTGTGCTGTCGGCCTGCCAACTTTATTACGGAAAAATGTTTTAAAAATATTTGCCATATATATAAAGTTTATATGTCAATTTATGAAACCACGAAGTTACATGAATACTGATGCTGCCATTAAACAGTAATTAAAAAGTAGTTATTTGCACTATAATAATAAAAATAAATAAGGTCTAAATTAAACAGGAAGATGACATAGTCCAAGAGCCGACAGCACAAAATCCTATGTTATCAAGCACAAGAAAGAACCTTTATTTTATGGAAGAGTAGTATCTAATGATCGATATCTGCCGGAACTGAAGTGGCGCATAAACCAAAAATTGATACCACACTGTTAAAAATATTATGAAGAATTACCTCTGTTTTTAAAGGCTATCTATTTTCTGATCAATGAGAACGCCACATAAACACCTAGGCAGCCTTCTCATTGGTCAGAAAATAGATAGCCTTTAAAAACAGAGGTAATTTTTCACGTTATTTTTCACAGTGCACTAGTGGTTGACTCGTAGGTCTATCATTGTGTTTGCCCTGCAACCATCCTCCAAGTGTTCATACCTTTGTTTGTAGGACAAACACAATGAGCTTGTTCAGCAACCATGACCAGGTCGACCGGGCGCGAAGGAGACTGGGGCATATGGAGTGATTTATATTGTTGTTGATTTCGCCCGTTCTGTGGATCGGGTGAACAGATTTCTACTGCTACCAGTCAGAACATTGGAGTGTTGTTTACGTTTTCACTCATGACGTATTTGTTGGAAACAAACGGTTGCCATATTTCATTTTCAATATAATTCCTTGAAAAGGTTATCAATGCATATAAAGTATTAAAACACTTTCAGCTCTGAGAATAACTATAATATAAAGCTATGAAAAAAATAGAAAATACAATTTAGCGACTGTTTGTTTGGAGTCAGTTTACAAGCAAAACGGCATGACTGACGTCACGACTGGAAACATTTATTTAAATCATAGAAAATGTCACCCGTATTTATAATATTTCTCTGTGAAATATAGTTGTAATAAACAGGCGAAATATAGAAATTGTTATAAAAAATAAAATAAATATTCTTCAATATCGAGACATTACTAGTTAAGGTTTAAAGACTCCCATTTCTAATTAAAAATTAAACTTTATTCGATGTCAAAAGTCGCACCCTGCCTTTAATACTTTGGATTTGTTGATAAAACAAAATTAATAATCACACATAAAAAATATTATTTTTTTTTCTAGATCCTGAGAAAACAAAATAATTTCATAAAACACATACACAACATTTGAACATTAATAGCACGATAGTTTTTCAATGGAATGAAATATAGCCAGGCATCCATCAACAATTTTTAAAGATATTTGATTTTTCATTATTATAAATTACCAGTTTAATTCAAAATATTAACTATCTAAATTTCAAACTTTTTTAAATTATTTATATCTGTTTCTTCTCTGTTTACATATTGTTAGTTAAAAGATATCACTAAATTTAAGCAATATATTAATAATTTACACTGGTACAGCAAAGAGGGAGGAGGGGGGATTTTAGAGTTAAAACCACTCCCAGAGCATTTAAAAACTAATAAGATATATACAGAACTCCTTCTGTTAAGATAAATATATGACGTGTAAAAAATACTTAATGTATTTTCTAAACATTACCTAATATGCAAATATAAAATAAATGGACCTGTTCATTTTATAAGCAACAATGATTCGAAATCCCTCCCAGATATGGATTGTGGCTGCTCACCGTGCATGTGAATAAATTATAAGATTAATCTCAATAAAAGCAAGCATATTACCTAAATTAAAAAAATTTCAGGAAAAATACAGAATATTATATACTATTGATCATTTTATTAAGTAAAAATTTAACTACTCACTTGTCTTGTTTTGTATGTAATTTGGTAAAATTTTTTTTCGTGTTCTTGATATAAGCTAAGGAAACATTTCACCATACTAGGGGTCCAGCGGACATTTTGGTTTGGCCTAATCAATTGACAACTTTCATTCTTACATTCATGTGAACGAAGAGTTTCGATGTCAAGAAATAACGTTGAGCATACATCGCAAAGAAAACCAAAATGATTATTATTGTTCATAATTACAGATACCAAAACAATTTTTAATTAAAAAAGGTTATGAACACAAGATTAGCAACAGAACTGCGGTTTTTTTAATAAATTAATTCAAAAGAAATCCAAACTGCAGTTTATTTACATTGCATAAATCTCTAACGTAGCCATAACAAGAAAAGTACAGGTAAATATACAACTCAACAAAAAGCCCAATCACGTGATAATATCGCCCACAAAATTTGTATGGGCCAAGTGATCTCGCTCCGAGCGGAAAATCTGTTGTTTTTCAGCGCTGATCAGGCGAAATGAGATCACGTGATAAATGTTTTGGGGTTTTGTGTGATTGAAAAAAAAAAACATATATTCCTACCCCAAAAACCAATTTTTTGGGAGGATAAAGACGTATAGTCGCTAACTTCATTTATTCTGAGCCATAAAAACAGGTAATTAATTCAAATAATTCTTTAATTTCAAATTTCCGCGCTTTGAAGGAGACCCACTCCATGCAGAATATCTTCTTTCGACCGGGCGCTCCGTTTGGCGTCTGTGAACAAGCTGTAAGATAAACGTACGGGTCAACCACTGGTGGTATTAATTTTTCGCTTATGCACCACTTCACTTCCGGCACGCATGGATCATTGAATTCCCCTACATCTACCTTCCATAAAATAAAGGTTCTTTTCTGGTGCTTGATAACATAGGTTTTTGTGTTGGACTAACACGTGCTTTTAAGGGCAAATGGGGAGTACTGACGTTCCGTGTGTGCTCCAGATGCAAAAGTATCAATGGTTGCTAATAGCAACGTGACGTCAAGTCAGCATGATGCTTTCAGAGTTAAAAAGGCCTATAGAGGGCGCTAATCGCAGCTATTGATACAGGAAAATTGTCCCTTTAACTACTGCTGAAGTGCCATTGAAATCATTTAATTTAAACGCATTTGAGCATTTTAGATGTTCAAATTTGAATAATTTTTACCATGTCATCTGAAATTTTGCAAAAACGTAATGCAATGTTCTTACACGGGATTTTCCTAAAGCGAGAAGTTATATGTTTTTCCACCAGATGACGTATTGGAGCGTTTCAGCCAATCTCCAATTTTTTCCTAAACAGCTGTTTTTTTATAGCCTTGAAACAAAAGGAGAAATTTTGATGAAATGAAGATTATTCCTTACTTAAATTATTCATATACATTACATATTGCGTAATTTTTCTATGGTGCTTGGAGGATAATATTTTTCCCAAACAAGAAGTTACAATCAGCTGATGATCTTTTCATCCGCCAATCAAAACTGCAGGTTTGATTTCCAACCGCGCCCACAGTCCTCTCAGCTACCAATCACAACTGTCATGGAACGGTTGTTTGACCTCCAGTGGTCGATTTGTGACATATCACTGTTCAAGCTGCTCTCCATCTGCTTTATTTGAGCTAAATATCGATCAGTGGCGTAGTCGTATCGATAAAAGTACGCTAATCGAAAGATACTTATCGATAATGTACATCGGTATGTAAATTAAAATATGATGATGATAACCAAAGATAGGAAGTTTCGTTCTGAAATGTTGAACGTTATAATAACTTTTTCGTATGGCTCTGAATAAAATTTTAGTTTGATGATCGCAACAATGTAAATGAAAATTGTTTAACCATCGGACACTGTTAAAAAAAAATTTATTTATCCACATTTTGGTTGTATTCTAAGTAAGAATTAAAATGTATTTTAAAATAATGTTCTATATAAATTAAAAATTCAGAAGATAATGGAGTTTGCTTGATATTTTTCTAACCTGTTCAAAGAATGAAATGTTTTAATTAATTTATTTTACTACTGTGCACATTCCTTTCTTGTGTTGTGACGATTCCAGAGATAATCTCATAGTAGGCGGATATTATTATATTTGAAAAGGGCTAAAAACATAGTTAAATTTCACTGAAATAGACTGTTTAAAATTAAATCGTATCCTTATTTTTGATGACTTAAAAAAAAAAAATGAAGTATAGTAGTTTATTCAAGTATTGTGCGTTTTTATCAATTTTTTCATTTTTTTAAGATAAAAATTTAGAAATGTTCTAAATGTGTAGTCGGAATTTATGACTAAAATACTATCTTCATTACAAATTTTGAATTTGTAAACAATTTATTAAAAGGGAAAAAGTAAAATTAATGTTGGCATGTATGAGTTATGAAATCTATTAATAGTGGTCCAGATTAAGTTGCATATTGTTCTACCATTCAATATATAACCAGACTTTGCGCTATACATAAAAGAATTTTTTAAAAAAAGTGGTGGACTTTACGGTATTAAATTAACTTTTAAGTGGAATATTTGGAAAATGGAGTTATTATTTAATAGGATTATTTTATGAGATCAATAAAAATATAGCATGGTTTCAGCTTACCTTGATAATGTATGCCAGTGATGAATTCAGAAGTTAACCCGGTGGGAGTACTCCTACCACTCCTTTGTATCAAAATGCCCTCCAGGAGGTTTAGGATTTTATGCGGTTTAGAACTGACAAATAATCCAATGGGAAGTGTAATGAAATTGCCCTTTCATTTAACAATGTGCCACTTTATTCGATAAAAGTGCCTTTTTACCAGGGCTGCGGAGTCTGAGTCGCCCATTTTACAAGCAGATCTGCATTGTCAGAGTAGGTCCTTTTTCGAGTGAAAGAGTCGGAGTCATCCATATTTCCCACCGACTCCGCAGCCCTACTTTTTACCCCCCAAAAATGTCCTTTTCAAGGAATCCACTCTGCATCTTTTAAAAAGAAATGTGAATATTTTTGTACAATTGAAAATGTACTATTGCATTGAATTTCATGAAAATGTTTTAAAAGGATTGGAATTTTTTAAAAATTTTATAATAGTAAAATATTGATGGAAAATATTTTGTCTTCTATGCTTAGAAACTACATTTGTTATATTTAAATTTCTCATATAAATAATATATAATTATATAAGCAATTTTGAGAATTGTGAAGGTACCACACAAGTAAACTCATTTTTGTGTGGATCAACCTCTGTGTTATTTAAATTAAGTAAAAAGTTCAAATATTTTTGAAAGAGTTAGATTTATGATATCTGTCAAAAACAAAGTATGAAACTGAGAAAATCACAAAAGACAGATAACTATTTGTTATTTTGTTGCATATTTTAACTTTTCATTTCATTAAATAGATAATAAATACAGTAGAAGATCTTTATAAAGCAAACCTAAAAATGCAAGGTTGTGCATTATATGGATCACATCATTAAATTCACCTTGTAAACATGGCCAAATATGTCTGAAACATATCAAAATACATTAGAATATCTTTATATTGCATTCCTTGTTACCAAGAGTTATTCACATTATAAATTTTTGCATAATATAGGTCAGGCATTGTTAAATTTACTTTATAAACATGATCCAAATATAACTGATACAACCATCCCTCATATTAGACATTTTCAAAAATGTTTATTGTAATAATAGCATTTTTTTCAGTAAAAAGGTCTTAAATTAGAAGATAAAGTTGAACTAATATCAAATTTAGTCCTCTAGAGAGTACCAATATTTTACAATGTGAAAATGCAGGTGCTTTTAACTGCAAAAATCATTGTTTACATTTGAGAAGTTGTGCGTTATATAGAATTGCGTTATAAAGATCTTCTACTGTACTTACATTTAAAAATAAGTTATACTTAAAAATGTACCATTAACTTCAATTGGTTTCATTAAAATTAATTTAATGTCAATTATGGATTGAAAACTTATAACAAACAAATTTTGGAATTCCTTTATTTTGAAAATATAATGTGACTGAAAATATCTTATAAGCAATGAGATCAAAACATACTTTTGATTATAATCTTAATTAAAAATACATGAAGCAATGACACAGCAATTTAATTGGGCAGAAATTATTATCATCACCTTAAGTTAACACTATTATACCACATATTCCTTTTTGAAAACAAATTCAACATTGAGCACTGAATATTATATTGGCGATATTCACATTTCTATGTTGGAGTTACTAAGCAGTAAAGTGCAAATGAATAATGATTAGCGGTGTTTTCATCATTTAAGCATTTAAAATATAGAATTTTATGATTGAAATTCTTGATTTTCTTCACTAGCTTCACTTAATTTTACAGTGTAAGCAAGACTATATACGTTAAGAAATGCATGTACAAATTAATTGATCAGAAATGTTACACAACTATAATTTATTGCAAGCACACACAGCTTTATTTGAGACAAGCACTTTTAAATTTTTATTTTATTTTTTTGTGAATTATGCCTTCCCTTGACTAATTTTACAATGAAAGTTCGATTTAATCTATTGTTAGTGTTTTGCATTCTTATACTCAAGATTGCAAACGGGGGAAAAAATTAAGAAATACCTCCAATAATATGCTAGTCCAAGAGCCGACAGCACAGAAACCTATGTTATCAAAGACAAGGAAAAAACCTTTATTTTATGGGAGAGTAGAGGTAGGGGAATCTAATGATCCATGTCTGCCGAAAGAAGCTGTGCGTAAGCCAAAAATTAATACCACGAGTGGTTGACTCGTAGGTTTATCATTGTATTTGTCCCTCAACTATCCTCCATGTTTTCATACCTTTGTTTAGTAGGACATACAATGATAAACCTACGAGTCAACCACTGGTGTTATTAATTTTTGGCTTATGCACCACTTCACTTCCGGCAGACATGGATCATTAGATTCTCCTACTTCTACTCTTCCATAAAATAATTTTTTTTTCTTGTGCTTGATAACATAGGTTTTTGTGCTGTCGGCTCTTGGACTATGCCTATTGAAAATTTTTAATTCCAATAAAATATAGGGGAGAGGGGGGCACCTTTGAACACTGTAAATATTTTCCTTTAAATAAATTATATTTTTTAAATATATGCAGCAGTGCAGTACTATTGATTCAATGTAACAAGAATACAAAGCTTTACTATTTTGCAAGCACACTACTGTCTAAGCAAGATATGTATGTTTTTCTTTCTTGAATCTAAATAAAGTTGTAAGCTTTTTGTTGATAATCTTATATCCCTAAAATTACAATTTACTATTTAATACCTAAATAAAGATGTTAGCTTAAACTTATAAGATTTGTTTTATTCAAATTTTCAAACTTAATTGAGTAAATAGTTGTAATGCTAAACTCCATGTGATGGGGCACCGTTGAACGGAAAAGTTGGGACACCATTGAACAATTAAAACTATGAAGTAAAGAGTTATAGATGTATCTAAATATTGTTGAAAAATTTTTTTAATATGAAAATTAATAGATTAATTAAGTGTTATTGTACTTAATATTAAAGTTGTACTGATGTAGCACTTCAATTACAGGCAAATTCAGGACACACAACAATAATTTATGATTTAGCAGATTTGTCTAATAAACCCTATACTGTTTCATTTACAATGGTAAACATTATTTCAGAATTTCATAAAAGAGGGTTTTATCCATTTTCTATAACAATTGGAATGAAAATGATTTCATTTTAGTCCAATTTCATGCAAAAAGAACTCTTCATTACGTTGGTCAGATTAAATTGCTTAATGCCAGGTTTCTTCATAAAAAATAACATATGATATATTTTCCAGAGGCATCAGATATCAATTTGGAGGTATTTTAAGGATATTATATAAAAAAAGTTGCCACAATTAAACATAATTGGAGGGATCCTCCGTTCTGTGTCAACAATGTGCTTTGATGGATAATAATTTGGTTAAATAATAAAAAATTAGTAATTTCAGTTAAATGTAATTATGTAATTTTATTATTGTTATTTTATATTTCGGAAAGATATGCAGTTTTTAATAAAAACTGTCAATATTTTCATTTTTTGTTTATTTGTTCAAAGGTACCCCTACACGGGGAAGGTTTGAACAGAAAACTTTCAGCTTTTTAAAGCCTCACAGCATATTTAATTTATCTGAAAACTGTAATTTTTTATTTCATATGATGCAGAATTATATTCTTTCTCTCACGAAATATTTAAAATTCAATAAATATAATTCAAGTAAGAAATATGTGGATTTTTTAAAAAAATGTTCAAAGGTGCCCCCCTCTCCCCTACTAATGATGCATAATGATTAAAATATATTTTGGATTTTTACATTAATTTAATTATAGTAAAAGCAATATTTTTAATGGATATTAAGAACAGAATATTTTTTCAGGACAGCATATTTGTAAGTGAAAAAATAGCACATTTTACCATAGTACTCAGAAATATGTTTGAATATTTATTATTGGCATCTTAAACCTTATATGCAATGTATACTATATTACAAAAAAAAAAAAAAGGAATATTTGATGTTTTGACATGGCAGTTTCACCATTATTAAAACTGTGATCATGCATCAAAAAGCTGTCAACCTTAATTTTGGAATATGATAAATAACAATTCTGAATTTTTTATTCACATTGCCAACAAGGCATAAAAAGAATGAAAAAGTATCCAGGTGAGGGTTCGAACCTAAGTCTTTAATTCAGTGCACCAACATTCTGCCAACTAAGCCACATGGAATCCTTCATTCATATATGTGGGTAAGGCTGCAACCGCAGTACAAGATGAAAATAATTTCATAACTTTCTTACCAACATATACACTATATAGCCGTTGATCACCGGACATTTTTAATGTTAAACATTTTTGTCGAATATTTAAAGATATACTTGTTGGATTCTTCTGGAACTTCAGGATTACAAAGAGTATGTTTGACCTCATCTTTATCAACGTTGATTTGATAAGGAGGACAATTGGGGGGCCAACAAAAAGTCAAAGAAAAATAATAATATTTGGGATTACCCTTTAAAATAAAATGCATGAAATGATCTATTGCTACATCATACAAATATGTGGATATTGTACATTATGTGTATTCATTTGTGTAAAAATAGCACGTATATTAATGAAGATATAGCGATTTTTTTAAAAAGTTCAAAAAATTCTTGGGTGATTCTACGCAAATAGGCCACAATGATGAAACTGGGCGATATTTAAATTTTTTCAACATAAAAACCTAATGCATTTTTCTTAATATGTTGTTTAGACATGATTTTATTATATATTAGTTCATAAAATTGAAGCATTAATTAAAACATATATTTAAAATACATTTTATACCTATAAAATATCATTCCCACACATGCAACTATTACCACGCAAAGTTATAAAAAATATCATTTCTAACTGAAATATTTATATTTTTTTGTCTGACTTCTGTCTTTTAATATGAACACAAAGTATTATTTCTATGTATTACATTTTTTTTTCGACTTCACATGCAATTTTTATTTGTCAAAAATGTTTGCAACTCATATTTCAGATTATTCCCTCACTTATTAATAATTCTGGTTATTTGAGATAGGTGGTACTACTGTAGGCTGAAAAATTATACATGTGCTGAGCACATAGGCCTTACCTGTCTGTAAAACACTTTTCAACAATCCTGGAGAAATACTTTAGTGTGTAAGGAATAACTTAATAGACAGATTGGCAAATGTTAAGATGATGTTATCATTCCCTCATTTAAATTTATAAAATCTATTTTCTAAAAATGTATTAATGGGAGGTTTAGTTTTCCCTGAAGGGATAATTTGAGAACATGCATTGTTTATTTAATTTATATATGATCACAAATTTTAAAAGCTAATAATGTACATTTTCTCATTCCCTGACTAGTCCTTCCCTCATGTGAAGGAATGATTCTTATGTGAGAAAATTGTTCTATTATTTTTTAAAACTTGTAGAAAAGATATTTTTGTTGAGAATTCAGTTCTTCAGATGAAAATAAAAGCGTATTTTTAAACTAATCATTTAAACACAAAACGATATCTTACTGCATATAAATTTCAGCAGAAAATTTATTTGTATATTCACTGAAGAAATTCAGGCTGTACATTTCGAAAGATATTGGCAAAAAAGAATTTTCCATTTAAGTATTAGGCATAAAGGCAATAGGCACTCCTCAATAAATTTTATTTAACAGGGTCTTTAAATCATTTGGACTGGATAATTTTGGAGCATGAAATTGAAATGTATCTTGGAGAACTATTAGAAATTGATGATAAATCAAAGTAGATGTTGTAGAACGTACAGACAGTGGAAAGTTTGTGACATTCGAAAGATGATATTTATGACTACCCAATATGTGACATTGGTAAAAAAAAAAAAATTACCTCTAGAGCAGTGGTTCCCAACCATTTATTGGCCATGCCTCACCAAAGCATTTGTAAAGTCACTATGTCCCCCCACCCCTTAATCTGTAAATTATGTCTCTTATTATTTGAAAAGAGAACTTTATCCGCCCAGTGGAAGCACAATAGAACTTTAACAATAATGATTCATTTCGCATTTTTAACTTATCAAAGTGGCGAGTCTTCTGTCACAAATGTGTTTTTAATATAATTTTATAAAAGCAGAAAGGTTATACATCTTCACATTTGTGCCAAAAATTGTTTTATTGTACTTTCCCAACTTATCTCAATGTTAAAGTTCACAAAATATCTAGAGTTATATTTAATGTTAAAATTGATAACATTCACACACTTTATAATTCATCTTTCAAACTTATTAAGAGTTGGCGGAAAAGCTTTGGAGACTACATTTTCTGTCTATGAATAACACAATACACCAGAAGCATTTCATGATCCTCATTCTTACCAAATTAGCCATTATTCTCCATCACAACACATTTTTTCTGTTTTCCCTTTCCCAATATCATTAATCGTCTTCCATGTATTATCTGATTTTAAATTTTAAAATGTACATATTCTTATGTGATTTTATTTACTGCGTAGGATGCCTGCACTAAAGCCATAGATATTTACTATCTATCCATTTTCTTTGCTAAGGCTATTTAAGTTTTATGAAGTTAATAGTATCTTGTTCAGATATTTCTTACATTTTTTAGGTTAAATATGTTCAAGGCAGTCAAATTTATGTACTATATACTTTTAAGTAGTTTCACAGGTGAAAGATAAGATTCTTCGTGTGACATATAGCAAAGCAAATAGAAGTAGAAAGTTCATTAAATAAATAATCAAAAGCGCTACAAAAAATTTAAAAACACTTCATCAGAAAAGTTATAGTGAGTTTTAATAGTATAAAAAAATGTCAAACTATTTTAAAAGACTATCTGTATCCTTATTCTGGTGTTAAATCTATTTTTTACTTTTGATTAGGAAGATTTTAAAAATTCAATAAAATTAATAATTTTTGCTTGTATCCTATTTTTTTTTTTAGTCTACAACATTACTTTTCCAAAAACAGAAGAAAAGAAAAGCTAATAGCGAATGAGTGAGTAAAAAATATGGAATTGTCCCCCTGGAAAGCCAAATTGCTTCCTAGTGGGGCACACACCCCATGTTGGGAACCATTGCTCTAGAGCCTTTTGATAAGACAGGATGTAGATTTGACTTTTCTGGACAAAAGTTCTCTTTAAAATATTATTTGAAATTGTTTTTCACAAAATTGTTATTTCCTCGCATTGTAATCATCCCCTCATTCTAATAAAAATCTAATGGTTATAGAATTTCTTAATATTGAGCTTGACGGCTATTTTTTATAATAATTATCTTTTCTAGTGTCATGTTACAAAATATTAGAAACTTCTGACATGATTTATTTTTTTCTTCATCTCTATGATGAAAATAGCGTATTTCTGTAGAATCTCACCCTCTTGTATGTTTTTTGCTTATATCATGCAGGGGTTTCAACCTAATTTAAACCAGTTAAAAAAAATTTGGCAAAGTGTAGTAGAAACAATATAGTGCAATTGGAATATAAATATATTAAACATTTGATGAAATATGAGCAGTTGTATGAAATATTTTTTATCTGTGCATGTGCAAACGATAACAAATATTTTTTTTCATGCTTTAATAGTCAACTCTATGGAGCAACTCATACAAAAAAGCATGTCAAATATCATGAAAATTCAGAAAGATATCGATGAGCTGATTTTTAGTTGCTCTCTAAAAGCAGCTGAATGATAAGGGATTTTCCACAAAGTGTCATTTTTTATTAACTGACTTTCCGCAAAGAAGTTACAGCTCATATTCAAAATATTAGAATATTTGAGAAAAAGTAATAAGAAAAAGTTATTTTTCATTTATGTATCATTGATACTAAGTAAATGCAATTAAATTTCTTATAAATTAAGTCTGGAATGTTTAGATAAGATTTTAACATTTACAAAATATAAAATACAGTACAATAAATTAGGTATACAGCTTTCTGAAACACATCAAAATATTAGAATAAAATTTAGATTGGTTCAAAATATTAGAATATTTTATTTTACACAACAATATTACCTTATGAATATGAAGTAAATGATAGTTAATATTTTGTAGCATCCCCTTTGGCTTTCATAATATCATACAATCGATCTTGCGTACTACATACAAAGTGTTTAAAAACATTTCTATCAATATTAGCCCAAATAGACTTTGTATGTGCCACTAATTCAATTTTACTTGAAGGAGGATTTTTTTTGGAGTTTTTTCTTCATTATACACCATAAGTTTTCAATGGGATTAAGGTCTGGTGAGTTTGGTGGCCAAGGAAGTACCTTAATGTTGCGTTGGCGGAACCAATTCTTAGTTGACACCAAGGTATGCATTGATGCTAAATCTTGTTGAAAGATGAAAGCATCTTCAAATAAATCTTCTGATGATGGAATGATGTGATATTCCAAAATTTCTTGATATATCTGAG
This sequence comes from Maratus speciosus, assembly GCA_963932465.1. Lineage (NCBI taxonomy): Eukaryota > Metazoa > Arthropoda > Arachnida > Araneae > Salticidae > Maratus > Maratus speciosus. Next base: position 336,744,820 of record OZ010787.1, on the reverse strand, counting down.
AGTTAACCTTTCCATAGACGATGCATAACTTTCCAGGACCTTCTTGCACTCATGCAACCCCAAACCATGACACTAGCAGCAAATTTTATGGAACATTTGAGGCATTCTTTATAAAATGCTTCTTGCTTCATTCTCCAAATTTGAATACTTTGATTACCATATGAAACACAAAACATACTTTCATCACTAAATAATATATTCCAATCTCCTTCGCTACATAAACGTCTTGATTTACACCAATTCAATCTTATAAGCTTTTTTTTTTTTTGCAGTCATGAGAGGTTCTGTTTTCGATACACGAGATTCAAACTTAAATTTATAGAGACGTCTTAATGTTGTCGAAGTAGAAACTTCAACTCCTTCTTCTTTCCATTTCCGGTGCAAGAATCGCACACTTTAAAACGGTTTTTCTTAACTATACGCTTCAGTTTCCTGTCATCTCTAGTAGATGTTTTTGATTTTCGGCCGCCATTTCGGTGATTATTTTGAAATTTTCCATTTTTTTAATATTTTGCTAATGCTTGATTGCGAACAATGTAAATAATTCACTATATAAAATTGATTTTTACCGCCCCAATACAAATCAACCATACGAAGTTTAATAGATTCAGGAATATTGCTCACACAACCCATTTTAAGATGAAAACGCAAACAAACTGTAAAAAGAATGCTGATTTTAAATAAAATCGTCTGAATTTAATCAATGATGCCACCAGTTATGAATTGGTGATATTTAAAGGAGAATTAATGTGAAATATTCTAATATTTTGAACCACTTGAATAAATATTCTAATATTTTGACTTTTCAAAATAATTTTTTTTTTCATTTAATCTTTTCAAAAATGATATAAATTTTAAGATAATAAATAAGTTTAATCAACAATAAGTTCTTAATAAAAATATCGTTTGCATATTTGCATTAAAAGACATTAAATTACCAAACGATATTTTCAGTTTGTAAAAAAAAAAGTAATTATTCTAATATTTTGAATATGAGCTGTAGTACTTAATGAATGTCAACGAGTAGATTAGGAACAAATGCTTTGATTTTGATACTTCTTTTTTTTTCTTGGAATAGGCTCATTCTGGCGGTTTTCCAAGAAGAGCTATACCATGAATAAAAAATAAAATTGAAAATGACAATTTATGGAAAATCCCTTATTATATTGCTGTCTTTAGAGAACAATTAAAAATCAGCCCACTCTATCGCTGATATCTCTCTGAATTTTCACAATATTTGACTGAATTTTTTGTATGACTTGCTCAATAGAGTTTACTATTAAATCATGAAAAAAGACTATCTTTCATGCATGCGCAGATAAAAAATATTTCATACAACTGCTCATATTTCATCAAATATTTAATATATTTACATTCTGATTGCACTATATTGTTTCTGCTACATATTGTCTAATTTTCTGAAACTGGCATTATATTTTGCATGATATAAGCAAAAAATACACAAGAACTTTATAAAAAAATCACTATATGCCTATGAATGAATATACAGGCTATTCTTACACAAATTAATACACATATTGTACAAAGTCCACATATTTGTATTCTGTAGTAATAGCTCATTCTGTTTATTTTATTTTACAGGGTATCCCAAATAACATTGTTTTTCATTGATTTTTTGTTGGCTCCCTAATTGTCCTCCTCATTAAATTGATGTTCATAAATATAAAGTCAAACATATCCTTTGTAATCCTGAAGTTCCAGAAGAATATGACAAGTATATCTTTAAATATTCAACAAAATGTCTAAAATTGAAAGTGTTTAGTGATTAATGGATATATAGTGTATTAGTGAAGGGTTCCAGGCTAGGTGTGTTGGAGGATTGTTGGCTAGGATTGTTGAAAAGCATTTTACACACAGGTAAGGCCTATGTACTCAGCACACATGCAATTTTTCAGCCTATGTTGGTACGACCTATCTCAAATAATCAGAATTATTAATGAGTGAGGGAATGATCTGAAATATGAGTTGCAAACATTTTGGCCAAATAAAAATTGCATGTGATGATGAAAAAGAAAATGTAAAACATAGAAATAATACTTATGTGTTCATATTAAAAGACAGAAGTCAGATAAAAAAATATAACTATTTCAGTTAGAAATGATATTTTTTATAATTTTGTGTGGTAATAGTTGCATGTGAGGGAATGATATTTTAAAGGTTTAAAATGTATTTTAAATATATGTTTTAATTAATGCTTCAATTTTATGAACTAATATAATAAAACCATGTCTAAACAACATGTTAAGAAAAATGCATTAGGTTTTCCTGTCGAAAAAATTTAAATATCCTCCAGTTTCATCATTATGGCCTATTTGCGTAGAATCACCCAAGAATTTTTTGAACTTTTTAAAAAAATCAGTATATCTTCATTACTATACATGCTATTTTTACACAAATGAATACACATAATGTACAATATCCACATATTTGTATGATGTAGCGATAGTTCATTTTGTGCATTTTATTTTAAAGGGTAATCCCAAATATTATTATTTTTCTTTGACTTTTTGTTGGCCCCCTAATTGTCCTCCTTATCAAATTGATGTTGATAAATATGAGGTCAAACATATTCTTTGTAATCCTGAATTTCCAGAAGAATCCAACAAATATATCTTTAAATATTCGACAAAATGTTTAACATTGAAAATGTCCGGTGATCAACGACTATATATTGTATATGTTGGTAAGAAAGTTATGAAGTTATTTTCATCTTGTACTGCGGTTGCAGCCTTACCCACATATATGAATTGAAGGGTTCCGGGTGGCTTAGTTGGCAGAGCATCAGCGTGCTGAACCAAAGTCCCAGGTTTGAACCCTGACCTGGATACTCTGTTGGTTTTATGCCTTGTTAGCAATGTGAATAAAAAATTCACATAATTAAATTCCAATTTACTATTTCTTGGACGTATTTCATCATTTCAATTATCATATATATTAAAGTGCAAACATGATTCTTTAAGATCAAACTCAAAAATTCATGCATTTGCACATGCATGAAGTTAAATTTCCTAGATCTTCCATTTAGAGGAAAAGTAGAACAGGTCTGGTTAGCCGAGTGGTCTAAAGCACCAGTTTAAAGCTCTGAACTTTTGTAGACGATGCGGGTTCAAGCCTAACGCCTGACAAAATGATTTCTGTACCACTTTTACTGATAATTCATTTCGATAATGACATATTTTATTAAGAGAAGTTATATGATTTTGATTTTATTATTATTTGAATGGTTTATTATTGAATAAAATTTAACACTCAAAAATATTTTGAAAAAATATTTTTTTATTTAAAATATTTAACCTAAAATATTTTGCATGTAATTATCAATTAAATAAATTGAGCTGATCTACAACTTTTATTTATATTTTTTTACCATTATCAAGAATATGTAGGTGTCTGAGTCAGAAGGAAAAGTTTGCCATACTTTTCCGTTAAAAAAAAAAATAATAAAACGAAAAGAAAGGAAAATATTCATATAAGAACTATAAAATAAATTATATTGATATCCATGGTTTAATATTTAAAAAATGAAGAAAAAAGTAAAACAAAATTCAAGTAATAAAAAATATATATTATAAATTGTTAGTTGCATCAAGTTTCAAAATTAGGCTTTTAGAGAATGAGACTGATATAAATAAAATTCATGGCAGCTTTTAAAGGTCGAGTAGTTCAAAATATAAAAATAGATATTGTTATTAAAAAAAAGGGAGAGAGAGAGACCATAGTAAGTAAAAATAAATGCTCTGCCCAGTATGTTTTGGTAAATTTCTGATAAAAAGCAAGCATAATTGGCTCTAAATTATAAAGTTCTTTCACTTCATTCAATAGGTTAGTAAATAAAAATATATAAATCATTAGTTGCACCAAATTTCAAAATTAGGCTTTTAGAGAATGAGACTGATATAAATAAAATTCATGGCAGCGTTTAAAGGTCGTGTAGTTAAAAAAAATAAAAATAGATATTGTTATTTTTTCAAAAAAAAAAAAAAAAAAAGAGAGAGAGAGACTGTAGTAAGTAAAAATAAATGCTCTGTCCAGTATTTTTTGGTAAATTTCTGATAAAAGGCAAGCATAATTGGCTGTAAATCATAAACTTAAAGTTCTTTCACTTCATTCAATAGGTTAGACTGAGAGCACCCTCTAGCTTGCCTTCAAGAAATAGGAATCACTTATGCAATATAAAAATTTGTCCCGATTTCAATAATTAATTTAAAAGCAACTAATTCAAGAATTTTTCTAATGGAACTTTCAAGTTATTTACCATCAAATCTTGACGGGTACTATCTGGTATATGTTAAATAACTTTCTAAATTTTTAAAACCTTTATATTTCTTTTTATATTTTCATGTATGTTTTAGTCTATATAATTATGATCGTTTATTGCTTTAGTTTATTGGTGATGTGTGATTTATTACCATCTGAGATTGATGGACAAATTATTCAGACTGATGACACATGCTCAAAAACAAAAATTCTAAATGACGGATCTAATGAGGATGAAAATGCAAAAGATGCTGCACCTGAAGTTGTGGGAAAAATTGATGCAGGTAAGCTTCATACTTTGGATTTTAAAAAATGATTTAAGTTATAATATTTTACAGCCTTTGTCTCGCTTTGAAAAAAAAAATCATGTTGATAAAAGGAATTATTTGTGGACAATAGTACTTAAGAGTAATTATTTAGATTCTTTTACAAAATTTAATTACAAAAAATGAATTTTCTCTGTCCAACCAAATAACAGAAAATGTAAGATGAGAGAATTCATTAGAGATTTTTTATTCATCTGTAGCATATTATTTTTAAAACAATATTTATGTATGTAGAGATATTTAATATATTTTACAGAACAGTATCTAAGAAATAAAAAAATTCTGAGACCACCTGGAAAATGTACCTTTTCAAATAAAAAGATTTTTGTTTAAATTTTAGATTTTCTAGGATTGAAGTGAAACAGCATTCTTAAACGGTGGTTCGAGATCCCATGAGCTTCACAGTGTGTTTGTAAAAGTTCTGTGTTCAATGTTAAAAAAAAAAAGTACTTATCTAGAATCTGAGACTAATCTTGCGAGTTAAAGTAAAGTTAAAAAATACAATATTAGTCTATATATCTCTATTAGTATATATATGCCCTTTATTTGATATTGAAAAAAAAATTAAACCTGTGGCTATATGATCCATGAAGGATCAGGACCTACAGTGCCCAGCCCTGTTTACTTGACCCTGGACCCCGAAATGCTATACACCATATGTCCTAGTCAGGTGGTCATCCTAACGTGAGACCCTCAGTGTTTAGTTCCTATCAACCTCGAAGGTATGAAAGTAGGGCGTGATTCTGTTAGAAAATTTTTTTTTAATCGGCCATCAATCCAAAAATTCTGACATAAAAAAATGTCACGAATTTCTACAAATGGTCGCCGAAAAAAATAAATTTTGTCAATCATTTGCAGAAAAATTGCCAATTTCGTCAAAGGATCGCTGAAAAAAACTTGAATTTCATCAGAGAATCGTGCAAAAAACTGCAAATTCGTCAAACGATCATGAAGAAATTGCAAATTTTGTCAAAAGATTGTGGAAAAATCACAAATTTCATCAAAAGATCGTGGAAAAATCACAAATTTCATCAAAAGATCACCATGAGAAACTGCAAATTTCATCAAAAGATTGCGAAAAAACCCACAAATTTCATCATAAGATCACAAAAAAAACTCATTGCATCAAGGGATCACGAAAAAATGGAAAGTTCATTAAAAGAACATGGGGAAAATGCAAATTTTGTCAAAAGCCCGCTAAAAAAAACACATAGTTAGTGCCTGGAGTGGATTCCCCCTCCCCTCCTCTCTGCTGTACCTTTTCAGAAAAATTTGCTGTGAATTTCAGAATTTTTTTTTTTTTACTCAGAATCACTCCTGGGTGAAAGGTTGAGTGAACCTTGCCCAGCCTGCAATCAAACTCACAATCTGTAGCGTGGCAGACAGGCGTGTTGATCACAACATTACTGGGCTTCCTTTATTTGATATTCTGATGAATATTGGGAATTTCAATCTTAAATCCTGAGATGTCCAAGAAGACAGAGAGAATATGAAAAGAGGTTCATAATAAATATGGAATTAGATTCCACTTAGTAGTGTGTACACATATAAATGCATGTTGTGAAAAAATCTAGAATTTGTACCTTCTCAATTTAACAATATATTAAAAGGAAAATTAATAATTTTATATCCAGCATATGGTCTTCAACACTTCTTCCTTAATGCCTCACCTATGTCTCCAGATAATTTCTCATTGATTAGATTGCTTGAAAATTGATGTTTCAGGTGTTTATATGAATAATATGTATATATGAATAAAAATTAAATAGTATGTTGCACCCTTGCTTCAAAAGTGTCATAACTCAGAAAACTCAGTTTTTCAGGAAATGCGAAAAACTGTTTCCGGGCTATGGAAGGATCTATGGTCATCTTAAAAACAGAGCTGCTACCTCGAGGCGGAATTTTCAGTGTACTATCTGGTACTTAATGTGATTGGTAGAGGCCTAAAAGCCAAGTAGAATGGCAACCATAAGTCAAAAAACCCATTTTTTGACTTGTGACACTTTTGAAGCAAGGGTGCGATATGTGTGTTTAACTGGATAATTGTAATTACTTTACCAAGAAATACTTTAAATGACTAAGCTGGAAGTACAATGGACACTAACATTTAATATAACATACACTATATGTACAGTAGATTGTTAAAACAAACTGTGTAGCTCAAAATGGCCTTTTGTCAAGTTTATGTGCAAAAGATATTGGAGAAATACTTATACATTCATTGAAGTGTAACCAAGCCACTTATATGAAGCCTTCCTCTAAAATAGTATTATTTTACTTCTATCTCATCTTGACCTCAACCTTTTTCATACTAATTCATGCTTCAACTTCTACAGAGTTGAGGTGCTGTACATTTCTCGACCTTCATATACATGAGTAAAATGTATGAATAAATAAATATGTGTGAATAAGAATTAAACTGTTTCCTCCTTTTTGAAAGATAAGATTTGTTTCCCAAAGTTTGTGCAAAATGCTGTTTAGTTTTGCCACATAGTTGTCTCATATTACTGTCTGAAGTAAAATAGACACTAATATTTAACATAACATATACTATGTGAACAAAGTAATTAACAGACCATTAAAATAACAAGCTATGTAGCTCAGAATGCCCATTTCCAAGTTTATGCTCAAAATTTATTGAAGGTGTACTTATACATTCTCCATTGAAACATAACCAAGCCATTTATACTAATAGTCCAAGAGCCTACAGCACAAAAAACTATGTTAACAAGCACAAGAAAAAAAAAAAAACTTTATTTTATGAAAGAGTAGAAGTAGAGGAATCTTATGATCCATGTCTGCCGGAAGTGAAGTGGTGCATAAGCCAAAAAATTAATACCACCAGTGGTTGACTCGTAGGTTTATTATTGTGTTTGTCCTGCAAACAAAGGTATGAAAACATGGAGGGTAGTTGTAGGACAAACACAATAATAAACCTACGAGTCAACCACTGGTGGTATTAATATTTAGCTTATGCACCACTTCACTTCTGGCAGACACAGATCCTTAGATTACCCTATTTCTACTCTCCTATAAAATAAAGGTTTTTTTTCTTGTGCTTGATAACATAGGTTTTTGTGCTGTCGGCTCTTGAACTATAAGCCAAAGTACTCTTAAAGAGTACTGTTTTATTTCTGATATCATCCCTTTTCATACTAGCTCATGCTTGAACTTATACAGAGTTGAGGTGCTGTACACTTCTTGACTTTACACTTCTTGACTATACATGATTAAAATATTTGAATAAACTGTTAAACTGTTTCCTTCTTTGTGAAAGATATGATTTGTATTTCAAAGTTTGTGCAAAATGCTGTTTAGTTTTGCACACATGGTTGTCTAATATTACTGTCTGTAAAATTTCTTTAGTACCAAAAGTTGTTTTGGAGAAGCTTTCTTCTGGATTACTATCATTTTATATTGAAGATGTAATGAAAACTTCATCGAGTTTGCAAGAATTAATGTAAGCATTAATTATTATATACATTCACTTGTTTATTTTAATAAAAAAAATCTTTCATCTCAATTTAATGTTGAAGGCAGTTAATTATTATTATTTTTTTAAATGCATTTCTTTAAACTCAGCTCTATTCAGAAATAGAAACTTATATCCATATCTCACAAATCACGAACTTTATTAATGTAAAAAAAGTACTACATTTTTTTTTCTGTCTCTTTTTGTTTTTGCTATATTTACAATTCTAAATTATGTGGGTTGAAAGAGATTCGTGTAACATGATCCTGTCTTAAGTTATCTTTGATATATTTATCAAGATATGTTATCAAGACATCCTTCTCCTACAAGTCCGGAAGGTATCAACTTGTAGGATGTTTGTTACATGTACTCTTTTTATTTAAAGCAATCTGTGGTATTTTAGACAAAGTATATTTTATAGTTGACTTTGATATGTGTGCTATTATTTTGGGGAATAAAAAGCAATTTGTCAGCTCGCATAGTTAAAAATAGATGAAATGCAACTTTGAAAGGAGTATGTTTTAAATTATTTTGATGTATAAAAAACTATTGCATCATTAAAAAATGAAAAAAATGTAACTTTGAAAGTAGTGCCTTCATTCCTTCATGAATTTTTCTAATCAGATAGGATTGAGCTATGCAAAAAATTTAAAAAAGAAAGAAAATTTTTTAATTTATCAAATCAAAATTTTTATAACAATGTTGTTTATTTTTTCAAATTTTATTTTTATTCAGTTGGAAGCCACATATATTACCTATTCTTCAGAATATGAACCCTTAATTTTATTAGATTCAACTTTAGTTTTTTAATTGCTGCTTTCTCAAACTACTCTGTTTTTTTAGTCTATTTCACATTTTATCAAATTATCTGTATAATAAATTTAATATCACCAAAACATTCAATTATTTGTAAATGTGTGGAACTTTTAGAGGTAACAACTCATGTAATTTGTGAAATTATTTAATTTCGAAAATCCCTTAGAGAAAGATGTTCTAAACTTGTAAACAACTTTGTGGAGAACAAGAGATTTAAAGGGAATATGATATGTGATTAGGAGCTAAATAACAGAAGATTCTAAAAAGTTGTTCCTTTTATTATAACTTGTGATTGAAATTTGCTATGCTGAAATTGTGTTTTTATCATTTTTGACTACTGATTCTACCACCCTATTTGAGAGACCTACCTAATTTGAGAAAGTCAAGGAAAAATAGTTTTGAGAGGATTTTGCCTTGGTTGACATTTATGATTTATCTGAAAAATAAGTATAACAGTAAATTGAATGTGGAGTTCAACCGCCATTTAAAGTAATTGGTACTCCATCTGAGTATAAAAATTATTTCAAACTATTCAGGCACATTCTCCTTATTGAATCTTGAAACATATTTGTTCAGTGCAGAATTGTCATTATCATAAAATCCAGATTGAAAGCCAGACGCCCTTTTTCGAAAACAAAAGAAGTTAACTTTGCAAGGGGGGGGCTTATAATCGAGATTTCTTTAAAAAAAAGTCTTTAAAAATCATTTTTTACCATTAATTTAGAAGTAAATAAGGCAAATACAGGGGCGAGAATCTTCCGTATTTTGGCAGATACACGATTTGTAAAAAAAAAAAAAAATCTAAATACCCCTCTCCCTAAAATCTCCCACAACAAAACCCCCTAAGCAAAATTTCATTTTTTTTTTCAAATTTACTTTGTTATTTTTTTATTGCAACTATATTTAATCAATAATCTAAGCCTCCCACCCCCCAAAAAACTGCTTTCTCCTTCGCCCCTCCCCTCTGGTATCAAACATGCATAATTTAACGTATAAAACTCTTTAATTTTAAATTTCTTTTCTGGCCAGTTTAATACACTATAGTAACAAACAAATGAATAATACATCGCTTAAATTATTCCCTCCTCCCAAAATCTCTGCTTCTCTTTCCCTGTCTCCCCACCTTCATATCATGAACATCCCCCCCCGCATCTCATGCAGGGCACCCTCAGTTTAAAATCTTTAAAATTCTTTAACTTTTCTTTTTTTGCTTGATTTGTAACTTTGTTGTAAAAAATAATTAAATAACCACCTAAGTTATTTCTCGTCCCCCACCCCTCCCCCAAAAAAAGGTCGTCTTTTTTTTTTTGTTCCCAGCTTTCTCCTCCCCCTAAAAAAAACATGCACACAGTACAAAATCTCTTTTCTTTTTCTCTATTTAAATATAAAATATACATGTGATTCACAGGCGAGAACAGCCAAACAGAATTTTTTTTACTTTCCTCCCACACATTTAGAAATCTCCCCTCCTCTCCCTTTGGGGCAACAGGATGGAGCAAAAATTTCAAACAGGGTGAAGATTTTCGATGAGTGAGATTAAATGAAATTATGTAGATGAAATCCTCTTACTACAAAATAAGAAATATTGAAAAAAAAACAAAACAATTTTAAAGATTTTAAACCTTTGCTGAGTGGGGGTCAGAGGGGAAAGATGAACTTTTAGAGAAAGGAGTGTATTTTTATATAATTGATTATTTACTTATTGTTACTAGCAAGCAACAAATAGAACAAAAGAGTTCAGATTTTCAAGATGTTAAACTTTTTGTGCTGTAGAGGGAGGGCAAAAAAGGGAAGTGGACATTTCATGCAGGGGGGGGGGGAGGCATTTTACTAAGGTTGTGTAAAACATATAGAAATCCACCAAAGAAGTCAACAGATTCAAAATTGTCTCCCTTGGAATTTTAAATCAGTTTTTTCCACAAAAAAGCTTGTTAAAAGAGAGGGCCAGGAAGGCTTATGTTTGGGAATGGAAAGAAAATCAAAACTGCTTAAGAGGGGGTGGGGGGGGGGGCTTACTTTCGGGGTAGGGCTGACAATCAGAATTTCACTGTATAAATAAGCTGTTCTATAAAAATCAATATTCAGATTTATACTTGTATGTTTTAATTTTGAATGAATGTTATATGTTATTTTTTACAATAATAATTATAGTTCATTTAATTCACAAATAGTAATTTTTGTATCTATTTTATAAATACAATTTATAATGTTAAAGTGGCAAACAGCAAAATAGTAATAATGAACAAAGTTATAAAGTTAATTGAAGCTTTGAAATGAATTGAATTTAAATATTGTTCAAAATCCATCTTCTAGAGAATTTTTTTTTCACTTCTAGTCAGCACTAGGAGGTACAATCTAAACAAGTTTGGAAACTGATGTTCTTAGTGCCATGCTTTCCACCAACAAGAAACATTTTATCCTGAAAATTATTATGTTTTAAATATTATGTTGTTCCTACTTTTCCTCATGATAAATAGAGTTTAATTTTTTTGTATGAAGGTATTTATTTACCCTCCAAGCATCTTGAGGGCTTTCCTGCATTTTCATAAAAATGTTTATAAAAATAATCCTAATTAAAATTTTCTTTCTCTGTTTGTTTCTAAAATATACTTCATGCTCCTTTATTTGATATACATCTTGAAATACAATTCTGTTAAAAATATTTTTGTCTACAACAGATTAAAGTTGTTTTTGGTGAAACAAAAAAATACTGGCAAACTGCTCAGAGGGTTAAATTTAAGACTCATACTTTCAAACTGTGAATCTGTGATTTTTGCCATAAATTGTAATTTATCTGGGACATTTGCAAAAGCATATGAAATCCATACTAACATTTACTTTACATTGTTGTGAACTTCAGTTGTGTTTCAATTAATTACAGATTTTAAATAGTACTCTAATGTTCATTATATATTACAAAATATTATTTTATTTAGTAATATTTCCATAGAAGTTTGCTATCTCCCTGTCCCCTGTTTCTTGTGTTTTTACCATTGTTGGAGAAATTTGTTTTCTTTTTAATCAACTGATTGCAGCAAGTGACAAGTGTGATTCTCAGTTTCAGTGAAAGGGGAACAAAGGTTGAGTGTTAAAAAAAAATTGCTTTAAATTATCAGGCTAATTTTTAAGATTTACTCAAAAGAAACCTTAAAATTAAACTGATTTAAATATATCAGATAAATGAGATTAATCTTCTTGTTTTCTTTTGTTAAGAAAATTCTTGAGAAATTTTGTTATATTGTATTTTCGGTCTTTTTGTTTTAATCCCCTTTCTTAATATAATAAGGAGAAACAGGATTTAAGGATTCTTGTTAAACATTGTAAGTAAGGTGAGAGAGATATCCTCAGTAACTGATACCTTCAGGATTCTTTCTTGTTCAAATCTTTATTACAAAATTTTAAATCCATGTTATGCTGATGTTTCTTTTTGAAAGGATAGTAGAGATGCATTAAAAAATTATTATCAACAGAATTCTGAAAAATCATGCAGTGTTATTAACCCATTCGGGACGAGCGACCGGTATTCGTGCCGGCCTCGTTTGCACTTTCATCCCACGCGACAGGTATACATGCCAGTGGTTTTGGCACTCACATCCCGAGCGACCGGTATTCGTGCCACACAGTTGGAACGTTTTATTCCAGAAAGTTTAACTCAGAAAAAAAAATTCGTAATGAAATTTGAATATACATTTGAGAAGAACATATTTCCTTCTATCTAGGAAAGCAAATGGAATCAATTAATATATTTTTAATCCATGTCAATTTAATTTTCTTCCAAAAATGACTGCAATGAAAAAAAAAGAGTGTTTATTTCACATGCACTGCTTCTGAAACGTGATTTTCTTTCTATCATAAACCTATTTGTCAAATGAAACTTTATTTTTTGTTTATCAGAAAGTTTTCTTCGACACTTTGGAAAAGGAATGGTTGAGTCAGCTGATCAATTCTTAGCTTATGATGTAAGCTTCATGTACGCATATGGCTAGCCTTCCAGTTGATTCATTTTCAATTACTTTTTTTCTACTACTTTTATCTCGATTGGAAAGAGTTTATTTGTACGTCGTGGTGATTAATAGTTTCTCATATTCATTCATTGAGGAGGAAAGTGGGAGGCCTATTTATATTTTTTATTTTGCTTCGACAAATGCTGCTACGCAGTTTAAATATTTGCGGATGCTTGTTCAAAATATTTTCGGCGCTGTCCGTGGTTTTTTTTTTTTTTAGTTAGTTTTACTTCAATAGTTATTCATACCATTTCAAACAATTTCGTCTTAAATTATCTATGTTTATGTATCTTATTTTACAAACTCATTAAAATATCTAAAAACGCAGGTATTTTACTGACAATGGAATAGCTGGCATAGTGAAAAATATTTAGTAAAAAAAAAAAGAAAATGCATGAAATTAATGTTTTTTCTGAAAGTAAAATTTAAGAGAGTGATGTGATTCTAACACAGTCATTGAACTCTGACATTTTGAGAAATGTTCGCAGGTTTTAAAATTAATAGTTTCAATTAATAGTCAGTTTGCCCTTTATAATTGAATACATTTATATGATTTCGTTAATATTTCCATTTTATAAAATACTTTTAACATAAACGGCATTTTTTATCAGTATATTTAAAATTATTATTCAGTTTTATTTATTATTAAAAAATATTATTCAATACTTTTAACCTCATAAATTTATTTATATGTTTAAATATATATATATATGTTAAAAGATGTTTATAAAGATATTTTAACATGAACAATTTTTTGGAAGAATTTATTTTAAGTTATTCATGTTTACTTATTCTTATTAAATATTCTTTAATTGATATTTTGTTTTATTATACGTTACAATATGTAATATTTCTTTTATTTTCAAAAATATTTTTAACATCAACAACTTTTTAGACAGGTTTGTTTTTAAGTATAATTCTATTTTACTTATTATTATTTATTATTATTTAACATTTTTTATTCGATAGATATTTTATGATTGACTATATATTTACATGTAAATTTTGAATTTTCACAAATATTTTAAATTGAATTAAAAGTTTTCAAACTATTTTTTATGTCTGTGTGCATAATAAGTATTAAAAAGTTGCATGCAGAAGTTGCTTGCAAGTTTTATTTAATTATTTTTATTTGTGAATAAATCAGCTTTTTAAAAATACTTGTTTTATTTACGGAATGTGTTAACAATTATTTAGAAACAAAACTATTATTTTTTTAAACAAAATTATCCTTTATTTCAGCAAAACATTTCATATGTTGCTATATTAAAGGAACGTAAGGGTTTTGTAATCATATAATATTTTTAAACTGAAAAACGTGATTAAAACATGCATTATATTTGTTTAAAAAGTCATTTTTACATTAAAATATCTGAGAAAATATTTCAATTTTTTGCGTAAATATATATAATAATAATGTATTTCATGTATGTGCATTTCAAAAGGTTACATGGAAAAATGAATCTTTTATAATTTTTTGAAGAACTCTTTACAAGAGTTAGGCTTAGTTTAGCAAAATCCTTCAGCCCAGAAGATGAAATCAAATTTTCCCGCTCCGTCCTCAGATGCGCACTTCTGAATGCGCGTACTGTCGCGAACAGGTTAATGTTTTATTTTTTTTTTATAAATATGGTCGTAACTCTTAAAATTGACATCAACCCTGTTTTGAAAAAACAATAACTGACACAAATTGATAGTCTGACACTTTATTTACAAAGATTTTAAAAAAAAGTTATTTTATATTTCAAGGAATTTATACTTTAAAAATACTTTAATCTTTATTATAAAATCAAAATACTGAAACCTTCATAAAATACACAGTATGAACTTTAAAAAGATCATTATTTTACTTAAAAGGCGACTAAAGTAGTAAAATAGATGTTACAAGTTAAAAATATAAATTTCATTTAAAACTTAGTGCTTTCAGCCTGTTTCCCCCCCCCCTCCCCCCTTGAGGCCAACATCAGATAAATAATGAAGTGACAAATTTGCAGAGGTGCAAAGTATTATGGTTTGTTCATAATTATTACAGATACACAACAAAAATTACACCGTTACGGACATCGATTAAAAATTAAGGCAAAAAAACATGAATTTCATCAAAGGATCACTTGAAAACACACAAATTTTGTAAAGGATCGCTTGAAAGAATGCGAATTTCGACAGAGAATCACAGGGAAAAAACACTAATTTCATCTAAGGTCATGTAAAAAATATGAATTTTGTCAAAGGGTTGTGTAAAAAGCACGAATCTCATCAAAGGGTCTCGTAACAAACACGAATTTTGTCAAAAAATCATGGAAAAAGTGCGCATTCCGTCAAAAGGCTGCGGGAAAAATTAAATTTTGTCAAAAGGTCACATATAGAATGTGAATTTCGTCAAAGGGTCACATAGAAGATGCGAATTTCATCAAAACATTGCAGAAAAAGCACAAATTTCATCAATGGGTCATGTAAAAAATGCCAATTCTGCCCTCATTTTTTTACGCAGAATCACCCCTGAACTCTGGTTACTGTTAACTTTCATTGAAACTTGGCACCTCTGTATTTCTATAAACGAAGAGCAATTATTTATTAAAATTTTCTTTGATCTCCTCGGGGTGAAAAAAAAACAGGCTGAAAGTACTAAGAAATTTTAAATAAAATGTATATTTTAAACTTGTAACATCTATTTTATTATTTTATTCACCTTTTAAGTAAAATAATGAGCATTTTAAAGTTCATATTGTATATTTTATGATTGAATCAAGGTGTAATATTGCATTTAGTTTTATGGTTTTATTTACTGAAATCTTATTTATACATGATATTATACTGCAGATGCATATGTCTTATTATATGTCTTATTATTAATAATGTAGATATCCAATAACTGACATATTTATGGACCAGTAACTGACAAGTGATGTCAGACACTGATAGAGCATCTTAAATTTTAATGGTGTTTACTACAAGATAAATTTAATTTTTTAGTATGTTTTTTTTTTTTTTAACAGTTCAAATAATAGAGTTCAATGTTCTTTAATCTAAGCAATAACTCATACCTCTGTCGGAGACTGGTGAAATGAAATTCTAGAACCAGTAACTGCACCCCTCCCCCCCCCCCCAATTAAGCTAAATTAAATAACTAAAAATCATAGCCTTTATGTATCGTAGGCAAATTTTAACTAATTTCTACAAGTATAACTTTAAGAAAAAATTTAAGATGATTACATTACAAATCGATTTTTAAAAAACCTTAATTTTAGAAAGAAAATGAATACAGTAAACTCTCTGTAAGCCGGACTCAGTGTAAGATGGAAATCTGCCTAACTCGGAAAGATTTTAAAGTCTCTGCGAATCCATAGACATAGAGTAAAATTTGTCTAAGGTGGAATATTGTCTACAACAGAAAATTTCCTCGGTCCCGATCGACTCTGCCTTAGGCAGAGTTTACTGTATTTCAAAATGGCACTTTTTGTGTTTTCAAAAGTTCCTTCCTCACTAAATAAATTCTCAGCCAACTAGGGCTGAATAAATTGACTTCAAAATAAAAATAAGTGTCTAAGTTACCACTAGATGACATTACTTTGCAGAATTTTATAAGAAAATGCTTGTTTGAGTTAGGTTTTTGTTGAGGTGTCAGTTATTGGTTAAGTGTCAATAACTGAGGGGTTTCATCCTATGTATGTACAGTGACACCTCCTTGAACAGTCACCTCTAAACAACAACAACAACCTCTGAATATCGGCCACATGTTGATGAAACCAAACATGTTCTATAGCATTAACATTAGTATGAACCTCTAAATAAGGAATTCTGAACAACGGCCGCTCAAAATTCATGAGAAAAATAAATTTGCAGCTCCTAGTACAATTTCAAATTTATTTGCAAATTGAAATGTGAAGTAGATCGAACAGAATTTACTTCATATGTCAACAAACAGAAAATGAAGATATTATTAATGATGGGAAAAATTTAGATAATATTTTAAGAATGGCCGGCATAAGCAACATGAAGGCCAACAAGTTTGTATGTCTGGACAAAGATTTGGCAGTTACTGCCATATTTGATTCCATACAGCAAATGGTTAAAGATAGGAGAGAGAAAAAAAAAAGTGATAAGAAAATGGAAGAGATTATAGAGTCACCCAAAAATTCCAGTATTAACACATGTACTGAAGATTTGACAAACTTTCATGAAATCCAAAATTCAGCATTAAATAATAATAATGATGAGTTGTGTAGCAAAACAATGTATATTTTTATTTTTTCAGAGAAAGATATTTGCAGCAAAAAAAAAAAGGCAATTGTAGATCACTGATTTTTTTAATTTATTAAAACTATGAGGATTAATTAAAATGACTGTATTTCTATTTAAATTATATAATTTTGATTTTTTTTTAAATGAAACCTCCGAATAACACCCACCTCTGAAGAGCGGCCACTTTTCACTGGTCCCATGGGTTGCCATTATTCAGAAGTTACACTGTATATAAAATAAGCATTTATACTCATAGAGAGTGATAAGCAAGTTCAAAATTATAAAAGTGTTGCACATTGAAGAACATCAAATAAATACTTTATACATATTATGTGTTGCATACTTTTCAGAATTCTTTGTTAAATTTCATATGTGCTATTTCACCCAAAATTTCATGTTTGCTCTAAAATTTGCTTTTTATTTTTCCCTCAACAGACAGAATCAAAATATTGTAATTGAAACTCTTCAGCAAGAGAATGCTCGGTTTTCTGCTATTCTAAAAGTACACCAGTTATCTGACATGGTAATTATACTTTCTTTCTTTTTTATTTAGCAGTACTCTATGAATTTTTAATTATTAGTGTGGATTTTTATGAAACTATCTTAAACCTAATGAAGAACAAAAACAACCATATAGTTATTATTATTATACAAAAAGCTTATTTTATACAGTGGGATAGCCTTGTAAGTTAGTGCTATTCTAAAATAGTTTTGCTTTTAGTGTTGACTCTAGGAAAAAAAGGCCGCCGGGCGGAAATTTTTCAAAAAGGGAACACTATTCTAAAAAAAGTGTACATTTTTCAAAAAGAGAACAAACACTATTCTAAAAAAGGGTACATTTTTTCAAAAAGGGAACACTATTCTAAAAAAGGGAAGTTTTTCTCAAAAAGGGCACTTTTGTACCTTGTTCACAAAAAATATTTTGAACTGGTTTGTTTAGAGTCCCTAGAATTTGCGTTATTTTCCCGGATCAATTGAATTACCACAGGGATCATAGGAAGTGTTAAAAAGGGATGCCGGGCGCATCGGAAGGGTTTAAAAGGGCCGCCGGGTGCATCGGAAGTGTTTAAAAGGGCCGCCGGGCACATCGGAAGGGTTTAAAAGGGCCGCCAGGTGCAAAAAGAAATAAAAAGGGTCGCCGGGCACTGCGCCCTGCTAAAAAGTGGCTTAGTGTCAACATTATGCTTTGTAATTTTTGTCTATTGACTATTTGTGCTATACTCAAATTTACTTAGATCTCTTTTTAATTTTTGCAATACATATTAGTGTTATATATTTTTTTCATTATTTTCTATAATTTTGTTTGATCTCTTGCAAATATGTACATGTGAAATAATCAAAATTCTGATTACTAAATTAACATATACAATAAAATCCTGACTGTAAGTTCTCTCTTTTCCATTCCCTTACCCACTTTTAAGCAATTTTATTTTATTTTCCATTCCCAAATATAAACCCACCCCAATTGATTTTAAAAATCCAATGGAGGGAATTTTTCCCTTTTTTGTAGGTTTCCACTTTTGTTTTTATGTACTTTTAATGAAATATTTTCCCCTCGTGTGAAATGTCCACTTCCCTTCTCTGCCCTGCTCTTGAGTACAAAAGTTTAAAATCTTGATAATCTTAAAAAATTCTTCTGTTCTATTTGTTCTTCTATAGCAACTATAAGTAAAAATGGAATCATCTTAATTTCAACCTCCGCCCTTATCTGAAATAATCAACCCTTCTTTCCTGAGCATACAAAATTTAAAATCTTTAATTTTTTTTTTAAATATCCTCTATTTGTTGCTCTCTGGTGACAATATATAAATAATCAGCCATTTAAATTATCCCCATGCTACCAACATGTCTGTTTCCTTCTTTTGCCATCCTCCACCAAAAAAAATAAAAAATATTTAAAACTCTATTTAAAAAAATTCTTCTCTCCTAATTATTACTCTCTAGTAACAATAAGCAAGTAATAAATAATCTAAATTATCCCCCCCTCCCCTGTCTGGAATTTGTTTCTCCTACCGTTCTTCCTCAGCATACAAAGTTTTAAAATTTTAAAACAAATTATGCTATGCTATTTCTTACTCTCTAATAACAATAAATGATAATCAGCCATTCAAATTATCCCTCTTATCACCAAAATGTCTGCCTCTTCCCCTTTGATACCCCTAGTCAGAACAAAAATAAAATAACCTTTATAACTCTATTTATAAAAATTCTATTCTATTTGTTCAATAAGTAAATAATCAAACATCTAAATTACAATCCCCTATTCTTCAAAATTCATGATTCTCCCTCATCCAAACTCTTATTTAAAAAGATCTTCTGTCCATTTGTTGCTCCCTAGTAACATGCATGACAAATTTATTCCTTATTTTATTTATTTGAATATAACTAACTGTAAGTATAGAAAGTTTAAATACAAGGTGTGTATAAAAAATTCAGTGGATGGTCTGATATTTAAACATCAACTCGACATGTGAAGGAAGAACCTCCTATTGTCAAAATCACTATATTCAAGCAGAGTTGCCTGCTGTGATCAATCGAACCGAGTCAGTGTCACACTTCATGTCAAATGTAATTGAACAATGTTTAAACATCAAGTTTTGCTACAAAATGGGGTAAACAGCAACAGAGACCCATGGATGTTGATGCAAGTGTGTCAGACACAGTGAGTAAAAAAATGTTTTTATCACTGGGTCAAACATTTCCACGACAGGTCGAAAACTGTTGATGAATGGTTGACTCTGTCACATGGGTGCAAGACTTCAGTCTTAGGACTGATTTTAGTCTTGTAGAGATTTTTGATCAATTGTAAATTCTACTTTATATACTTAAATAATAGCAATTTTACTGTCAAGAACTTTTAATTGCTGTCTTTTATTATAAGAGATCAATTTTTGGCCATAATGCAATACATAGAAATACTCTAGCCCATTCCCATTTGGTTATTTCTAATATTCAGAAAAGTTTTCAGTCTTGGCTTGGATGTACTGCTTTCACCCATGCAACAAGCACAACCCCCAGATAGCACTGATGCAATGATAGCAATGAGTGCAAATAGATGCTTGTTGATGATCCAAAGTGATAAAATCTGCTAGTCATAGAAAACCTACACTTCGCAAATGTACTGGAAATTCAGCAATATGTGACATTGATGTTTCAAGTGATTCCAAATAGAGCCTTTGCTGAGAGTTTCCAGTAGCTTTGCAAATGTTGTGAAAAGTGTGTTGTTGCTATTTGAGATTATTTTGAAGAACAAAAAAGATTTTTAGTTTGCACATGAACGAATTAACTACTAGACTTTTTCCCACCTTTGTATGTGTTTCCACAAATTTTCTTCAAAACACCTAATTGTGTAAAAAAATTATCATCCAATCAAAAAACTCTAAATTCCAGTGCTGTTACTGTCTTTAGAGACTTTTCAGGCTTCGACTAATCATCTAATTACCGCCTTTCATTCCTCATATTGTCACTGCCTTTATCAAAATTGGATGAATGTTCGTTATTTACTTATCACGTTAAAAATCACTGAAATTCAAAAATCGCAACAGACAAAATTTAGTACATTAGGCTAAAAGTTTTAGATAAAATTCCTTTTATCAATATCAAAAAATATCTGCAAAATGTGGAGAAAATACTAAAAATTGCATTAAAAAATTCACTGAAAATTCAAAAGTCGCTGTATGGACTCCGAATAAACTTTATTGAGAAGAGAACAAAATTTACTGTATTGGGTTTAAAGAATGAAACTGTATTCCTTTTACTAATGTGAAAAAATTGCCTTGAAACATAAAAAAGCTAAAAATCACATAAAAAAGTAAATAAAAAAAAATCTAATCCAAAAATAAAAAATCGTGCTTCAAGGTGCAAAACTTTATATATAGAGGTATCTTTTCCCCAAATTTTGTAGCTCTATGTGCCGCGGTCTCCTGAGAACACCATCAACACACCCACTCACACACAAACTTCTTTTCTTATTATTATAGATATCAGTTAGTATAATGTAATTTTTTTTTACTTCATAAAATGTTCATTCAATTTTCACAATTCTTTCACTTTAAAATGAAAATTATTTATTAACAATTTAAGAGTTATAAAAAAGATTATTAACAATTTTTAAATAATTTTAAAAGCAAAAAATAGTCTGCGATTATAGTTTTAACTCTCTCTCTCTCAGATTTAATACTACTTTTGTATTCATAGCTTTCACAGGTGTAAAATGGGGTAACCAAATTTAAGTAAAATTGATTTTTTATTACAGATTTTTTATGCTCAGATTGGAAGTTTTTGCTCAAACTATGACAACCTGCATTACTGCACTGATGAAATATTTTAGATTAAATATTGGTTAATTACACCACAACTTGTGATGCAATACCTTGTAAATCAAATCCTGATGATGATACATTCCGTTAATTTTGAAATGAGTTTGTCTGAATGCAATAGTTATTAAAAAACTTGACATATTAAAGAAAAACATAATTTGTAGAACAAATTAAAAACACAAAACAATTTATTTCCTACATTGTTTAAGCCTGAGAAGGGACAGATATTAAGATATTTCATTCAGTACTACATTTAATGTTAGTTTTTTGTAACAAATTAGTTAAACCAATTGAACTTTAAAAAATAAAAATAAAATTTAAACAATATGATACCCTAAAAACTTAGATTCGATTTTGTTTGAACATAATCTAAGTTTTTAGGGTGTTTAAGTATCCTATTGTTTGAATTTTATTTTTATTTTTTAATGTTCAATTGATTTAACTTATTTGTTACAAAAAGTTAACATTATATGTAGAACTAACTGAACGAAATATCTTAATATCTGTCCCTTCTCGGGCTGAAACAATGTAGGAAATAAATTGTTTTATTTTTGTAATTTGTTTTAAAAATTATGTTTTTGTTTAATATAGATCTGTTATATATTGATATGTTTAGACATATTTGGCCTTTTATACAAGTTAAGTTTAATGGTGTAATCTATGTAACACAATAATCTATAATATTACACACAATCTCTCATTTCAAGGTGTGTGTTATAAAGATCTTCTACTACTCATAATTTTACATTTCAGATATTAAAATCTTAGTGAAGCTGTCAAGCTGCAAATAAAGTATTAACATTTAAAATAAAATTAAAGTTATATTTTAGAAATATTTTGCCAAATGAAAAGTAAAGAAACATCCTTTAAGAAGAGTATACAGAAGAAAAAGTTAAAATATTTAATTTTCTGATGTGAAATTTGAAAAACACTAATCCATTACAAACCCTTTGTATTAACATTGGAGGGGAGAATTTCAGGTTGGTTTGATGTTGATCCTTAATATACTTAATCATGTTTTGAATAGCTAAAGTTAAGAGCTTTCATTTTTTCTGCAATGAAAAAGATAAAAGCTTTCTTTTAATAATAGACTATATTTAAAATTAACAACTTAATATTTCACCTGATTATTGAAACACACCTGCAGGACTCTTAACACACATTTATGTCTCGTGACGTACTCAGTGGCACAGCCAGAATTCGGTTCTGGGGGGGGGGGGGGTGTGAGTTGTTGATAACAGCGGTCGCCAGTTAATTGAATCACTGGCTAATCGAATCTGACTATTTCATGCATGAAACCAAAATGTTTTTTTCTGAGATATTAGAATCATCAGTTACTTTGGTTATGATTCATTTAAACAGCTTTTACAATATTAGAGTTATAAAACTTAAAATGCATGAATGAAATAATACAAAACTATGTTAGATTTTATATAAAATGTTTAATAATTTCATAGGCAAATTTTAAAAGATGGAAGAGCTCAGTACAACAAACATTTTTTGTATCAAAATTAGTGTTGCATTCCAATTTTTCAGTGAAAAATACTCAGGGTTTCACTCCAAGATAATCCCAAATTCTTATTCCTAACTTTATTGGGAGAATTGGTGGAATTTATAATTATCCATGTCCAAACAGTGCTGAATTAGGTATTCTATATTTTGGAATGTAGTTAACATTAAACATAAGTTGACGGTATAGTTGGCTGAATTACTGCACACTGCCAGTACTTTAAGTAACATCGAATTTCACATAAAGGGAAAGCAATGTAAATTTATTGAAAATTTCATTAAAATATCTTCATTATCATTACAGTTCTAAAAAAATATTTGGGTTCGACAAATTCATTAATATATCTGAAGTCTTATCTATACTAATATTACAAAGAAGCAATATTTGTTTGTTAGGTTATGTGTTTGTAGGGATAATCTCTGGAACTACCGAGCTGATTTCAAAAATATTGGTGACAAATTG
This sequence comes from Maratus speciosus, assembly GCA_963932465.1. NCBI lineage: Eukaryota > Metazoa > Arthropoda > Arachnida > Araneae > Salticidae > Maratus > Maratus speciosus. The sequence continues at coordinate 336,721,391 of OZ010787.1, read as the reverse complement.
ATGGTGACAGGCCCTGTTTAAACATATGCCATATTTTATGTTGGTGTCACCCCCCCCCCCCCCCCCCCAACGGGGTGCAGGAGCAAAACAAATTCTAAAAATGCAATTTTTGTATTACTGAAGCACCTAGAAACTTGAAATTTGGCATGGTAGTTACTTTAACATACAAATGCTCTCCAAGAACAGTTTCTAAAAAATTCGAAATTTAAGAGTGAAAATGTACGAAAAGTGTTCTAAATTATGATTTATATGTAATATCAGTTAACACCAAACCAATTTCAAAAGTAATAGTTGCAATTTGATGGTGACAGTCGCAGCTTGAATATGGGCTATATTTTATGTCGGTACCACTATCACCAGGGGGTTGCAGGAGCAAAAAACTTTCTAAAATTGCATTTTTTGGGACACTGGCGGGGCTAGAAACTATAAATTTGGCATGGTAGTTACTTATAAGATGTAAATGCTGTCAAAACACAGTTTCTAAGAAATCCTAAATTTAAAAGGCAGAAATGAGCGAAAAGCGTTCTGAAAATTTCTAAATTACAATTTCTATTGAATTTCAGGGTTTACCAAACCGATTTCAAAAGTAATGGTTGCAAATTGATGATAACAGTCCCAGCTCGAATATGGGCTATATTTTATGTTGGTGCCACTACCATCAGGGGGTTGCAGAAGTAAAAAATGTTCTAAATTTGAGATTTTTGTTATGTTGAAAGTGTTAGAAACTTCAAAATTGGCATGGTAGTTATGTATAAGATGTAAATGATCTCTAAGAACAGTTGAAAAAAATCAAAATTTAAAAGGGTGAAAGGAGCGAAAAGCATTCTAAAAATGCTCTAAATTATGATTTCTATGGAATAGTCAAAGATAGAAACTTGAAGTTTGGTATGGTAGATACTTAAAAGATGTAAATGATCCCTAAGAACAGTTACTAAAGATTTTGACATTTAAATGGATGAAATGAGTGAAAAGCATTCTAGAAACTTCCTAAATTACGACTTCTATGGAATCTCAGGAAATACCAAGCTGATTTCAAAAGTAATGGTGGCAAATAGTTGGAAACAGTCCCCGCTCCAAAATAGGTAATATTTTATGTCAGTGACACTAACAAAAAGGGGGGGGCGGGTGGGGACTGGAGGAGCAAAAAACTTTCTAAAATTGCGATTTTTGTGATATTGAAGGGACTAGAAACTTCAAAATTGGCATGGTAGTTAGTTATAAGATCTACATAAATACTCTCTAAGAATAGCTTTGAAGAAAATTGAAATATAAAAGAGTGAAATAAGCAAAAAGCATTCTAAAAAATTTCTAAATTTCGATTTCTATGTAACTGTTAAAGACAGAAACTTGAAATTTGGTATGGTTGATACTTAAAAGACGTAAATGCTTTCTAAGAACAGTTTCTAAAATATTAGAAATTTAAAAGGGTAAAATGAGCGAAAGTATTCGAAAAACTTTCTAATTTATGATTTCTATGGAATCTCAGGAAACATCGAACAGATTTAAAAAGGAATGTAGGCAAATCGATGGTGACAGCCCCTGTTCTAACATAAGCTATATTTTATGTTAGTGCCACTACCACTAGGGGGAGGGGGGTAATAGACCATTAGACTGGAAGCTTGGAATATATCATGGTGATTATTTTTAACATGTAAATGCTTGCTAAGAATGGTTTCTAAAAGATTGAAAACTTCAAATGTAATCTGAAATGAGCATAAAAGCTTAAGAATACATTCTAAATTATCATTTTTTTAGAATTAGTTTAGTTCTTCTTATTAAGTGAAGTCTCATTTTCACCTAATACAGTGTAATAATAAAATTAGTCAAACTGTGCCTTAGTTAATAACTTTTGACTTATCCGTAATAGTATAATTTCGTCTAATAAAAATAGGTGCAGACATAACACTTAGAATATGTCAATTATTACACAAGCAAAGCCGCGGGTTGTGCAAGTACCTTACATTTTTCACTGGATAAATGGATTACAACCTGGTTTCTTACACAAATGCTGCTAACCTCTACCACCTCTTAAACATTGTCCTACCTTTTTTTTAAACACCCTGTATATTTCATGTTTTTTTAAAGAAAGAAATGTATATATACTTTCGAAATTTTTTTTTATGATTTTACAGAATATTTACATATATTTAATTTTCTGTTAGATATATGCAGGTGGCAGAATGAAAGATAGGTGGTAGTTACCCCCGGCAAAAAACAGGAGAAAAAATTCAATAACATTTTTGACAAAAGGGGAAGGCATGCTTTCTTTTTCACTTCCATGAAATAGGTGGGAAAGAATCTACTTATGTGTAAATGAAAGGCATTGCAGCTAATTACCTATAAGAAATGCCCTCCCCCCTCCTAATGGTATTTTGTAGTTTTTACGTCTTATCCAATTTAAACAGTGACTGTAGTTTTGTCCTCGTGAAAAAAATAATAGTTCATAATTTTGATGATATGCAGGTAACATCATTTAACATTAATAAAAATAAACCAAAGTATAATAAATTTATTGCTTATTAATTTAATTTTTGAAATGAAAATCAAATTTCAAATTATTTGCTTAAAAGGCACAAAGGCCAACCTAGTGAAAAAGATTCCATGCCGGGACTTGAACCCGGGCCATCAGTATAGCGCACTGACGTTCTACCAACTAAACCACAAGGAATGATACCCAGCCTGGAACTTCTTACTATTACAGGTTGGCAAGGCTACAAACGTAGCACAAGATGGAATATTATTCCATAAGCCACCGACTTGGGGGAAACACAGACACATAATTAAATCCAGCATCGATTGAATCTATATTAATATTTGGAAATTTTTCCAGAGAGATACATTCGCCTTGCATACAATATTTCAAATGAAAATCAAATTTCAAATTATTTTCTTAAAAGGTGCAAAGGCCAACCTAGTGAAAAAGATTCCATGCCGGCGCTATACTGACGACCTGGGTTCGAGTCCCGGCATGGAATCTTTTTCACTAGGTTGGCCTTTGCGCCTTTTATGCAAATAATTTGAAATTTGATTTTCATTTGAAATATTGTATGCAAGGCGAATGTCTCTCTCTGGAAAAATTTCCAAATATTAATATTATTAATTTAAGTTGATGCATAATTAACATAAGTTTGTGTGTAAGCTATAGACTGTAATTTTTATTAATTTAAGAAAATGTTTCATATTAATGTCTGTCTTTTGAAAATCCTGCTCACAGGGATGTATCTGTAAGTCGATGCAATTGCAATCAGTGCTTCTTTCCTATGGGGAATGGGATCTTTATTGTCCTGTTTCTTTAATTATTATTTTTTCAAATGTTTTTATGCGCATAACTTGGTCTTAGAGATAACTAAGAGCAAAAATGCAAAACGGGGCGTTTGAAACTGAGAGAAATCTAGAAAGTGTGTGTTTTACGTTTTTCTCTGGAATTTAATGGTCCATTATCATTTCAAACATGAAACAAAGCAAAAATACAATTAAAAAACTGTCCCTTGTATAATACTCAAACTCAGAATGACTGTGCGGCAAGAAATGACCACTCTTTTAGCCTAAAATGTCTCGAAAAAGTGACATCTGTCATTTTTCAAAACAAATGAACAATTTGCACTTAACTAATGCATGTAATTTGCACTTTCACTGTTTTAAATACAATATACATCGTTTAATTGAATCACTTTGTTGAGTAAAATTTTATCTACTAAAAAACAACTTTTCAAAAGTAAAAAAAAGGCCAAGCAAAAAAAAAAAAAAAAAAAAAGAAAAGAAAAAAGGGGAAAGTTGTGGCTAAAAAATAGTGTGATATCAAATTTCCAAGCTAATATTATGGTACTTATTTAACATTTTTTATTAAAAATTTACCATATGTAAGTCGAGTACCTAAGTATGCGTTGATAGAAAGCCTTTTCTCCTTTACTAAATACATCATAACGTGTTTCTGAAAATTAATTATTTTTAATTATGCATGATGGGCTTGGCGGCCATCTTTCCATATTTTACACAATTTTCTAAGCACACAAGTACATTGTTAAGATCGGAAATTCGAAATTGTTGCTAAAGCAAACATTTTATGCTTTTAATTTATGGAAATGAGTGCCTAGAAATTTATGTCTTAAAATAAAGTTGAAGTAACTTCAGGTTTTATCTTATGATTCTCTTTTTTCGGAGGGGGTTAATTAATTAGTTAAAGCAGTAAAAATCAATTTTTTTTTTCTTCAAAATAAAAGACTTTCTTAATTTATCTGTCTGTAGCCAAAACTAGAAGTTCAAAATTCTTAATAATGCAAACATATTACGAGCTTGTCTGCTTAGAAATTTGTGTAAAATATGGAAAGATGGCCGCCAAGCCCATCATGCATAATTAAAAATAATTAATTTTCAGAAACACGTTATGATGTATTTAGTAAAGGAGAAAAGGCTTTCTATCAACGCATACTTAGGTACTCGACTTACATATGGTAAATTTTTAATAAAAAATGTTAAATAAGTACCATAATATTAGCTTGGAAATTTGATATCACACTATTTTTTAGCCACAACTTTCCCCTTTTTTCTTTTCTTTTTTTTTTTTTTTTTTTGCTTGGCTTCTTTTTTACTTTTGAAAAGTTGTTTTTTAGTAGATATCAGTTCTTTTTTTTAAACAGATTATATATAATTGAAATAATTCTACTCGCTAAAATTAGTCCTTGTATAGCCTTTATAAGTAGGGAACAAACACAATAGTATACACTTTGTTTACCTATCATTCATTTTTTAGAGTAATTAATAATTTAAAAGTAAGGAAAGTCAATTTCTTCTTTCAAAGTATCAGTCTTTCTCAATTTATATCACCTTAAAATTTTCTATGAAGGATGAAAATTTAGTAAAAATCAAATAGAGTCAAAATAAAATATATATTTACAGTTAGTCTGTCAGTTAATTGTTTGTTCTAACTTTTTTTTTGCTGACGGTTTTGCAAAATAAATTTATCTTTACAAATGCCTAAGGAAAATCCGAGAATGAAACCCCGCAGGCATCTAAAGAATCGAAGATCTGTCTAAAGAAGTAAATCTAGCAATTCTAGACATGATGATGAAACATTTTTGATAAAAAAAATCTAAAAATTTAAAGATATAAACTGTACATATAACTTCATCTTCATTTAGATCTTGTTATATAGAAGAAAGAATCAATATGTAATTTTACTCAAGTCTGTTTATCCATACCTATTTGCATAAATGTGAGAATATAATTTCGTATAAAAATTCCCGTAAATTGATTATATTTAATAGTCTATTATTAAAGCCGCATAAACATTAGAATAAAATTTTTTTGCAGTTAAAAATTGCATGAAATCTATAGTCTTATCGTTCGTCAAATTTGTTATATGTTTTTTTTAATACCCAGACACCTTTTCTAAACTCTGACCAAAGATCACAGAAATACTGAAATTATCCAAATACTTATACCTTTCTATCGTATTTCTTTTTTTGTGTGGGGGGAGGGGTGATAAGGGCGCTTAAGAACTTCGTTTTGTTCTTAGAATTCTGAATTAATCATTGAAAAGATCTGCCTACGTAAGTCTTGTTGCAGAATTTTCATTAGGTAAGAGTTGCATCAACTTATACATCATGTGAATATATTAAATTACTTTTGTAAAATACTAGATGGGAGCCATTGATATTTTCAGAGCATTTGCCTACATTTTAAACTTAAATTATTTACAACTATTCATTAATTTTCTATACGAATTAAAGAAGTCGTTGTTTCCATGGCAACTGTACTTTTCACTATTGCTTGTTTGTTTGTTTGTTTTATTGAACACATATATATCAGATCACGTGAGGATCACGGCGGGATTTGAACCCGCCCCCACCTACGTTCTCAAGCGATTAGCGGCGTGGTGTCTTATCCACTCAGCCACGGTGGGCCACTATTGCTTTATCTAATACCCAGATATTCAAATTTAACCAGCTGCGCTTAGAATCATGCTCATAACAGAGTGCATTTATATGCAAGAGTGGTGACACATATGCACAAGTCGTGTACTCATATTCAAGTTTTTGTCCAAAGTACAGTAACTCAGTTTTCATTAATAGACGTGGAAGATTTCGATTAAACTAACCAAAAAAGTTTAAAAACATTGGCTTTCTGATTTGATTTTATTCAAAATCGTCTTAACCAACCAAAGTTAATGTCCGGGATCCAGAGTGTTTACTGCAAACATAAAAAAAGTTTTCAAAAATGCAGGCTTCTGATTGATCAATCTCATTGCGCTAATAGCGTGAAATCTATCTTGATCCCGGTCTATTCAACGTCCTTTAAATATTCGAGAAAGCCTTGACAAGTCAGGAAAATATCACACAAAGCAGGCAAAACAAAGAAGAAAAATCATTCATTGGCTCGTTCATATCCACGAGCCAATGAATGATTTTGTTCCTTTGCTTTGCCTGCTTTGTGTGATGTTTTTGTGACGCGTGTCAAGACTTTCTCAAATATTTAAGGGGCGTTTGTTTATTTCACCACCATGAAGCTATGAAAGGAGAGGAGCAGACATGTCAATCTTCCCGTGTGAAAAACTACATAAAGAAAACGAGTTCTTTCCCCCTCTTCTGCCCTTTTCTCTCTTGATTTTGAGCGATACCAGCCCATTTAGCAGTCTACATAGCAAGATGCAGCTATATATGGCGGACGCAAGGGGGAGGGTGTTAGCGTGACCAATGACATAATAGGCCAGTTTATGACGTTTAAAAGTCACACGGAGTTGGATCATCTTTACACGATGATTAGTACAAAGCGGTGCGCCGATTTTTTTGTGTCCATTGCCGCGTACAGATAATCAACTCCACACTTAGGAACAGCTTCAAATGACGTCATCTACTTCGAGGCAAACGAAAAAGGACAGGCTACCGCGGCGCTACAGCGTCTAGAATATATAGTGTGGAAATCCAATCAGTCGATCACAACGATATCTGCAGGATATTTCCCAAAACTCCAAGACAGTTTGGTCTAGACGCTGTAACATTTTTTTTAAACGTTTTATTAACTTACATTTGACCTGTGTGCTTGGCGTCAAACCCGCTGTAATAATACGATGTTTACTTTGAAATTTGAAATTATATAGCAGATGTCGCTGCGATAATCTCCCTGGATTTCAGCGTCAGTGCACATTTAAGGGATACACTTTTTTGCGGTTCTTGGATAGCAAATTTCCACATTATGTATTCTAGACGCTGTAGCGGTGCATTACACATGTCTCTTTCTTCTTTAAAAAATATCCTGCAGATGTCGATGCAAATGACTGTTTGGAATTCGACATCATTGTACATTTAAGGGATTCAATACTTTCGCGCTTTTATAAGTATTGCTGGGATAGTCGATTTCTACAACATATAATCTAGACGCTATAACGGAGCTATAGTTTCTAGAAGATATAGTTTAAAAATCGGCTTATTAAAAAAGTGCTAAAAATTGTATCCCATAAATGTTGAACGAGGCTGAACGACGAATGTCGATTACAGCGACATATGGTAAAACCAACATAACTATTTCAAAAGAAAATGTTTCGCTCAGAGAAGATCTAGAAAATGTTGCTCCTATCGACATTTGTCATTCAGTATTTTTCAATATTTATGGGATTCAATTTTTAGCACTTTTTAAAGAATTACTGGAATAGCCGGTTTCCACACTGTGACCGTGATCTAGGTAGATTTTTCTGTGTTATCGTAACGAGATTGACCAATCAGAAGCCAGAATTTTTGCTAACTTTTCACTGTTTGCAAAATTGTACCTGGATACCGGCCGATATTTCTAGACGCTATAACTGAGCTCAGGAATAGTACAGAAAGCAAACTCTGTATTTTGATACATTAAGGCCGTGATCTAATTAGGAACAAGTGTGTATCTATAACGAAGTAGCGACATACGGCCAATAATTGTTTATTGGTAAAAGTGATAAAAACAAATCGTTAAAGTTCTTTACGAGCATGCCATTATCGCCAGGTCAATGCATGCTGAATTATTTCCCTAGTCTAATAGAGATCGTCCATGCGCGTATCTTCTAATGGAGGATATTCCAAATATGGGTTCGAGGCTGAAAAAGTCACTTGGTACCGGTAATTTACCCAAAGAATTTCTAACTGATAGAAGGGAAACAGGAAACTACACTGTTAAAAATATCGTGAAAAATTACCTCGGTTCTTACAGGTTCTCTATTTTCTGACCAATGAGAACGCTACATAAACGCCTATGAAGCGTTCTCATTGGTCAGAATACAGATAGCCTTTAAAAACAGAGGTAATTTTTCACGATATTTTTAACAGCGTACTACTGCTTTCTCCCATGAACTGTTTCCTTGGCTAGCGGGGATTTACGTTACGTAGACGGAGCCTTCCCTTCTTTACGCTAGACGTTCTTTCCTTGACCATGTGATCATAACGTAGATTGAATATCCTCTATTCAAGAAAGCGGATTGCCGTACTTTCGACAAAAGCTTGAAATGAGCATGTCTCCTGTGCATATATCACCACTCTTATGTATAAAGGCTCTCTGTTATGGTGTTGTTTCTGATACAGCGCCTAGAATACCTAGTGTGGAAATATACTATCCAAACAGTTCTAAAAATTTATATCCCTTAAATGTGCGACGATACTGCTAAAATTTCAAGTGTCGATCGCAGCGACATCTGTGGGATTTTCGTATTACTATTATTACATTGTATAGACTAGCAATTTCTTGCAGTTGTAGAAAATATCCTGCAGATGCCACTGCGATCTGCATATTACAACAGTATCATTGCACATTTAAGGGATACAATATTTTAGCGCTTTTTTAAGTATTACAGGGTTAGCCGATTTCAACACTATATATTCTAGGCGCTATAGTTTCTGAGCGCTGTTGGTTAAATTTCGATATTCGTGTTTTAGAGTGAGCAATAGAGAAAAGTACTAAAACTATTGAAACAACAACTTCTTTAATATTGAAATGTATAGCAAAGGAGTTCAGAATCAATGCCTTAAATAGTTTCGAATACGCACTGCTGTTATGACATCAATACCCTTCCTGGATGTGGAAATGCAAAATTGTGTTCAACATAATTGGCCGCAATCTAGATAGATTTTTCGCTGTTAGCAAAACGAGATGCATTAATCAGAAGCTTTCACTTTTGCGAACTTTTCGCTGTTTGCAGCAATGCAGGCTATTGATTGGTGAATTTCGTTTCGCTAACAGCGAAAAATCCATCTGGATCCCAGCCTAAATTTCTGTAAACATTGCACTTCATCCATGGCACTAGGAAAATGACTCAAAACTTTTATGACATAGGCCGGGATCCAGAAGCAGCAAAAATTCTCAAACATTCTGGCTTCTGATTGGTCAAACTCATTTCGCTAACAGCGAAAAATCTATCTGGATCTCGGCCATAGTTTTCTTCGATGAAATCAATGCAAAAGGATAATATAAAAAATTTTAAAAGACTTCTAAAATGATTTGGCGGGTTTATCGCTGTTTGGCATAATTTATAAACTTTAAAATTAATTAACAGTTTTTCGCTAATTAAGAATAGAAAATTTGTGTTTTTAAAGCTGAATTTTACAAAAGCACGTAGATTGAGTAAATATCTGTCCAAAAATGCAATCCTTACTTTTTTATGTCCATTATTTAAGTCTCTACCTTGATTGAACCATAAATTGTGACGAAGAAAATAAATCGATCATTTTCAGTATCTCGACGTTATTTTAAAAAATCTATATCTCTGTTTATAATTAATTTATGAGGATGCATTTGGTCTCAAATTGAAGATATTTTCCATTAGGTCCTTCTGGTTTTGGTTTTATTTTTCTGCGATGATTGGTTCTTTTGATATGGGAAATTTTACGCTGGTATGTTTGGTTGATTTTACATGGAGAAGTTGTCATCAGTATAATAAGCAGTTACGGTGTCTTGCGTTTTATTCTTGGCGTTTGTTTGTTTGGCGAGGTTAGCAATTTTTTTTTTCAGCTTGGCTTGGCAGAACGACCGTCCTGCTTGATTCAACAAAGTCACAGATTCTGAATAAGTCAAAAATTTTTAATATTAACTGTGGTTTTAATTCATAAAAGCGGTTAATTTGCTTAACTAGTGATTCATATAAGCAGCAATTATACTAATTACTTTAGCTCTGGGAGGGGTTTTAACCCTGAACCCCCCCCCCCCCCCCCCCACCTTTGCTGCACCAGTGCATACTGATTAAGAAGCATTGATCCAGTGTAATAATATGAATTTCTTCGAACAATGCTTATTTTACAGTTTGATTTTTTTACACATTTTGAAAAAAAACATTGATTTGCTTCAGTGTTTTTTGTTATAATTGACATACTTAAAATACAATTGAAAAAAAAAATATATTTCATTTCTATTACTAAGATTTATTTTACTTTTACAGTTTTCTAAACTAAAGGTATATTATACTAAAGTTCAGGTATTGAAGAGAGATATGGTATCAATAATTGAAAGGACATCTAAATTAAAAGTAAGTATATTTTCAAAGTTTACAGTAGTAAATACATTATCAAAAATTATAAAATTCTTGATAAGATATGAATTGATGTGCCAAACTTCTTCTATATAATCTATAATTTAATATTTGACATCATGTTATGTATTTAATAAAATAAATTTGATTAATGAAAAAAATTAATTCCCTTATAGATTGCTAAAAAAGGTTGATATGAATCCAAATTAGCCAGACAAAAATAAACACCTATGAAAAGAAAAAAGTATATGTGTGTGCACACACACACACAACTTCAATCTATGATTTAGGAAACTTTTCATATTTGTTATTTATAAATGTATAATATGATTACATTTATGTACATGTGTATATAAACAATTTTGATTTTTTTCTTACCTTTATTTGCACATTGTGGTAACTTATCCCATTTAGTGTGCCAACACTTTCTCCTGGCAATATTTTAACTCACATTACTATGTCTGAAGAAAATCAACATTTGTTACATAAAATCTTTGTTAACATTTTAGTAAACTAATTGTATAATTGTGAAATAAATCAAAAGAAAAGAACAAAAACTGATAATTCAGCCATCAAGTTATCTATTTTGTAATTTAAATATTTTACTTAGGTTGGTTATCCCGAGCTCTTAAAGTGTACTTTCTTTCCTATATTCTGATTCATATCATTAAACTAAACATGGATATTTGATGCTATAGAATCTTATAAGATGTACGTCTTAATATTTTGTAATTTTACTGTAGAAATAGATATTTTAAAATAGATTAAGAAAAATAAGAAATGGACATTTTAGTTATCTAATACTAGATACTATCTTGTGTTTACAAGAGTACTCAGGTGTTTGCAATATTCAGATAGATAATCATGACTTAAGTTAGTGATGCAATGAATAGTGGTTTGGCTGAATAACCGAATACTGAATATTCAGCCAAGTTGTAGCCGAATATTAATTAACAAATTTTGATATAAACCAGAATACTATATATCGATATCTTCATACAGTTCTTATTAAACATACTCAGCCTTAAAGATAATTAAAAACAAAATTTAAATTAGTTTTAAACATTTTATTAAAATTAAACAAAAATATCTAGCTTTTAAATAGTAAAATATTTTATAAGAAAAAGCTTACAGTGATTATTACAATATACTTCAGTTTTTAAGGTGTTTTTAGTGATTAGATAGTTTGGACAGTTTTATTATTTTTTTTTTATATTAAAACATGTTGTTCATAAGGTTTACTAAAGATTATAATTGCTGTTTTAAATTTAATAATAAAATCGGAGTAAAAATACAGTGTTATATATTTTTATTACATTATTATGTTTGATCAATTCTGTAATGCTATTTTCAAAATTCAGCTATTTTGAAATTGTTTTTTATAACTTTCATTTTGGTAACATTTTATTTCTAATTTTTGTGTGTCAAACATAAACATTTCCTGAAAAATATTCCCTTATCTCTTTTCCAGCTTCACAAAGTTTTATCTTTAATTAAACCAAAACAAATATTCATCTTAGAAACAACACCTTTCCCTTACATTTTTTCTTGCCCAACCAGTTCTCTTTTTATAATCTGTCACAGTATTCCAAATTTCTTGACAAAACAAGAAAACACCAACTTCTACTCTAAACAGCAATGCAAGTAACAAATCAATTTCGACAGGAAGATTCCTTTCCTGGAACAGTACTATAGTACAATCCTTTTCTCTCTCCTTAATCTTTATTCTCAGGAAAAGGGAAGGGAAGTGCTCAACAGTATTCTTATCTATTCTCTGGAACTCTGAATTGCACTGACCAGTACCAGCTTACTTTTAAGCTAAAGGTGAAATCATTTAGTGCACATTTCAGTTGATGCCAGTGCTTATGGTATGGTTAAAATCCACTGACAGGAGAGAAAATTAATACTGTTGTTAACGTTTAGCTTATGGGAAACTAATTTCTAAAATGTCCTTTGACTACGGGAGAATTCGGACTATTTCCACCTCCTTTCTTAATGATTACTCACCACAGGTGATGAGACGGTGAGAGCAAAGCCGCATTCATTTTTAACATCTGATAATCATTTGCGAGTAGTGAGAGTCTTGGGAAATTTCTTTTCCCTAAAAGGAATTTGTTTATCAGTCGAAAGGTTTAGGCTTGTAGATAAGGTTTAAAAGGTATAATGTGATAAAAATGGTCTTTTTCTGTGAAGTAAGTGTCATTAAATAAAACATTATATATTAGTAGTAATTGAGCGGTCTTAAAAAAATAATTAAAAAAATTGATGAATGTCCATTGAATGTTTTAACAGCATTTTTTTTCTTGAAGGTTATAATATAAAAATAAAGGTTTCTTATAGGCAGAATAGCTAACATTGTATGGCAATAAATAAAATACATTATTTAAAAGGGCATTGAATTTTCAGATAATTAAATAATACAAAATTGATTTCCGTAAGTATTATTGTTAGTATTATTAAAGCGATTTAAATTAAAATAAAAAAAGAAATTTCAAAAGAAGAAAAATTTATAAATTTATATATAAGGAATCTGTAAACAATACAATATCAAATAATAAAGTGATTTCTAATGGAATCCATGTTTCAAATAGGGTCTTTGTTTTTAACTATCAGTAAGACCCCTATTTACGAATAGTACTATAATTTAATCTGTAAATTAATTAGTCGAATAAAGAAATATTGGCTGATATCTGAATATGAAAATGTTATCGTCACAGCAAAGAGGGAGAATTGAAATGTTCTATATTATGTGTTATATGTGTATATTATTGAGAAATATTCTATAACTTACAATGTGAATTATCAGTATACAGAGAAAGAGTAACGCGTTTCCAAGGAATCAGACTTTCTTCTTCAAACCAAAGAAACAATATATTTTTTAAGTACACAAATTTAGTCAGGAAAATAAAATATCAGAAAATTTTATTCTACAATAAATTATATAGAAATATTGTGTCTTCACTTTTTATGAAATTTAAAATCAAAGTGGAAATAAAATTCATTAAATGTAAAATATATTTATAAGATGAAAATTGCAAAATTAGAGAAAAAATTTTTTGATAACAACTCTAAACATGCATCACATACATATTTCTTTCTTTATTATCCAAGAATTCCCTAAAAATAGGCGAATTTCCTTTAAAATTCCATTTTTCTTTTTTTTTTTTTTTTTAAATATTTTATAACTTACAATATGAATCAACAGTAGAAAGTGAAATGTATAGAAAACTATATATATTATATCTGTATACAGCAGAAAAAAAGTAACGCGTTTACAAGGAATCAGACTTTATTCTTCAAAACAAAGAAACAATATTTTTTTTTAAATACTCAGCTTTAGTAAGAAAAATACAATATCAGAAAATATTATTCTGCAGCAAATTCTACAGAAATTTTCTGTTTTCATTTTTTATGAAATTGAAAATCAAAGTGATAAACAATTCACTAAATGTAAAATATATTTATAAGGAAAATTTCAGAAGAAAATTGCAAAAAATAGAGGAAAAGATCTATGATAACAACGCTAAACAGAATAATTTTTAAATTGCATCATATATATTTCTTACTTTTTTATCTAAGAACTCCCTAAAAGGTTGGCAGATTTCCTTTGAAATTCCATTTTGTTTATTTTTAAATTTGTGAAATATTCTATTACTTACAATATGAGCCAACAACAGAAAGTGAAAGGTATAGAAAACTATATATGTTATTTGTATACAGCGGAGAAAGTGTAACGCGTTTCCGAGGAATCAGACTTTCTTCTTCAAACTTAAGAAACAATATTTTTTTCTAAATACGCAGCTTTAGTAAGGAAAATACAATATCAGAAAATATTATCCACAATAAATTATATAGAAATTTTCGGTTTTCATTTTTTATGAAATTGAAAATCAAAGTGGAAATGAAATTCACTAAATGTAAAATATAGTTATAAGGCAATTTTCAGAAGAAAATTGCAAAATTTAGAGGAAAATATGTATGATAACAACTCTAAACATGCGTCACATATATATTTCTTCTTTTTTATATAAGAATTCCCTAAAAAGTAGGCAGATTTTCTTTGAAATTCCATTTTTTTTTTAATTTATGAAATATTCTATAACTTACAATGTGAATTATCAGTAGAGAGTGAAAGGTGTAGAAAACTATATATGCTATCTGTATACAGAGAAAGATTAACGCGTTTCCAAGAAATCAGACATTCTTCTTCAAACCAAAGAAACAATATATTTTTTAAATACACAGCTTTAGTAAGGAAAATAAAATATCATAAAAATATTATTCTACAATAAATTATATAGAAATATTTTGTGTTCATTTTTTATGAAATCGAAAATCAAAGTGGAAATAAAATTCTCTAAATGTAAAATATAGTTATCAGGCAATTTTCAGAATAAAATTGCAAAAATTAGAGGAAAATATCTATGATAACAACTCTTAACATGCATTACATACCGTATTTTCGGGTGTATAGCCCGCACCCCTAAATCGAGCAGTACCATAAAAAAGTTCGTGTATAAGCCACGGAGCTGCATCGTTGTATAGCCCGCGGGCTATACACCATCTACGAATGTATATTTCGACCAGGGTTTACGCCGCATGTGAAATTTCCGAGGTAATCGCGAATGGCGTGCTAAACAGAAACACATTAATAAGAAGAATTAAGAAATCATAAAAATGAAATTATTAATTAGAAATAAATAATTTAAATGCAAAATTCGAAATTATTAATATAATTTAAATAATATAAATACGAAAAACTACACTAAAATTGCATGAAATTTGCAGCTTAAATTCCGGCATATGGCGCGCATTATTACCTTCGTATATCACGAATGATTTTGCAACAAAAAATTAATTAAACTGAAATTTTAAAAACCACAAGCACCAAAATTACAGGGCTCCCACTAGATCCATTTTTTTGCTGCAAGTCCGTATTGGTCCGTTTTTTCATTGTTAGGTCCGTAAAGCCCATTTTTTGACACTTTTAACCGACTTTTATTTAAAATTTTCCGATGTGTGGCATTTAGCAGAGCATCGCAGAAAAATCGCGCTTTTCGCAAATATATTCCAAAAAATACCATTAAATTTCGTTAATCGATCACGAAAAGAATCGCCAATTTTGTCAAAGGATTGCGAAAATGCGCAAATTTCTTCAAAAGATTGTGAATTTCGTTAAAAGATCGAAAAAAACTTGGTCAAAAGATAGAAAAAAAAAAGCGGTCAAAAGATCGCAAAAAAGAATAATTTCCTCAAAAGATTGCGAAAAAAACGCAAGTTTTGTCAAAGAATAGCCAAAAATGCGTTTTTCGTCAAAAGGTCGCAAATTACAACAAAGGATTGCGAAAAACTCGCAAATTTCGGCAAAGGATTGCGAAAAAAACGAGAATTTTGTAAAAATATCACGCAATCTTTTGTAAAAAGATAGCGTTTTTGGAAAAAAACGCGAATTTCATCAAAAGATCTCTCAATAAAACGCAAGTTTTGTCAAAGAATCGCGGAAAATGTGATTTTCGTCAAAAGGTGGCAAAAAACACGCGAATTTCGGCAAAAGGACTCTCAATAAAACGCAAATTTCGCCAAAAAATTGAAAAAACACGCAAATTTCGTCAAAGGATCGCGAAAAAAAGTGAATTTCGTCAAAAGATTGCGAGAAGAATGCGAATTTCATCAAAATATCGTGAAAAAAAAACGGTCAAAAAATTGCGGAAAAAAACAATTTCGTCAAAAAATCGAAAAAAAAAAAAAATAATTTCGTCAAAAGATTTTAAAAACTTTAATTTCGTGAAGAGATAGTGAAAAACATATAAATTTCATCAAAGGATCCCGAAAAACACGCAAATTTCTTTAAATAGTCGTGGAAAAATTCATGAAATTCAATCTGTCTTAGAAGGTTTGTAACCTCTACCAATAACAATGGCTTTAAGATAATGAATTTCAGAATTTGAATCGGAGCAAGCGTTTTCTTTATAACAAATTATACTTTGAACATTTATTAATTAGTGACAATTGAAGGAAAGGAGGGTTTCCTTGCTTATTTTATTTTACGATTTGCGAAAATAGTTTCCTTTTGATCTCTTTTTTTACAAAATATGTGCTCCCTTTTGGTCCCCTTTTTTACTACACAAGTTGAGTGGGAGCTCTGGAAATATGAAATTATTAATTTGATATAAATAATATAAGTACGATATTCAAAATTAATAATTCATTATAAATATTTAAAAGAAAAAATCCCGTTAAAATTGAGTAAACTTTTCTATACACTAAAGAGTGTCATGAGAACGATTGGGCATTAGCAATCTCAACTTTAATTAAGTATCTTAAATAGCGTGCTTGAACGACATTAAAATGACGACGTGCTAAAATGACATTTATTTTCACAGTGCCATATATTAAAATTATTTACAAATAGATAATAAACTTATTATTTTTAATATTTAGCACTATGTACAAATAAAATTACGTTATCACATCCCTTTTCATCAATTGAATAAGATATAAAAATTCTCATTTTAATCATTTCTAAAAGAATCTGTAGATCGGGAATGCAGATGTTTTGGATTTTTTTAAGAGGGGGGGGGGGGGAGGTATTTAAAAAAAACCTCGCACAATAATTCATTGAGAATTTTAAACGGAAAAACATGGAATCTGTTGGCATATCTATCAAAGTGATTTGAAATCGAATGCGTTTTTCCATTTTCGATAAATGTATTATATCTTAAGTTATAAGCGATTGTTATTTGATGATGACCTTTCCCGAGCTGTCTCATCTGGAAATTCAGTTAAAAAATCAACTTTCAGCATTTTCTAAATGTTTTTTCCCTTATCAAAAACTGAAAAATGCTGTTTGACTTCGTTAAGTATTAATAAATGCGGCAATAGTTTTATACATTTAAAATTAAAAATGACTTATAGTGAATGCAGCCGTTATTTATGTGTGTATGCGTGTTTTATAATAAAGTTATCAGAAACAAAACAAAACTTTTTATTTAATGTCGGTTTTATTTAATTCCAATCAATTTGCAAGAAATTTCATGACCTACTTTTATTATTTCTTTGCACGTGAAGCGATAAGGATTATAAACATTATATGATTCATGCTAACCACTACGAAAAGATATCACGTGCGATCCTAAAGCTATTTTCTTCCCCCCCCCCCCTTCTTCTATCGCTCTGTTTGGAACTTTTTTAGCTGTCAGAATCTCGAAGTAATAAATATAGATTTCAATTAGAAGATTTTGCTTTAAAAGCATTTATACACGAAATGATTACCAAGAAAAAAAAAAATACTTACCATCACTGTGCTGTTTCTTAAATACAAGATGATTTAACATTGCAATTTAATCTGATTTATTTTATGGTCGTTTTTGAGAATATTTGGCGTTATTGTAGATGTTTTAAAAATACTTCTTGCATGAACATTTAAAAGTTATATTTTATATTTATTTCAATCACTTGGTACAGAATTGAATCCTGCATTGGGTCGGGTAATTGGATAGTACCTGAACCCGACTAAAGTTCGGGTCGGGTTGGCAGGATTTTTTTTTTCTTTCTTTTGACGTGGGTCGGGTTGGAATTTGATTCGTTTGAGTTAACATTTTTTTCTCTCCAAAAGATGATGCTAAATATTTGTTAAAATGGTAAAAGCCAAAATAATTTGATACAAGAAAAACATAATTATAAACTACTTTTCCGTAAATGCATTAAAATATTGATTAATTTTCCTTCATTTTAGTTTCTGGTTTTAATATTTCGGTTGACAAAATTTGTTCTTGTCGGGTCTCGAGTTGACTTTAAGTAGAATTTTCGGATTCGGATAGGATACAATCCGGACCTTGCAGTTCAGGTTCAGAGTAGAGTCCAACATTTGATCTTGTAATCTGATTTTACCTGCTATTGTTTTGTTATGGATAGAGGGGGGGAAATGTATTTTTTCTAGAAAAATACATTTTTTACAAATAGATTATTTTCTTAGAAAATATGGAATATTAAGCATTTAAAAAAAATTATATCCACTAAATTGTTTTATGTATCCTATGAATATTGTTTTAAATCATTTTTGTAGGATTTTCACTTAAAACGTACACATTAGAGATCTACATGGACCTGGTTAATCTCTTTTTATTAGACTCAGGCCGGACCACGATCGAGCTTAATTTTTATCTGCGGCTGCTCCGGGCCGGGACTGGAGGACTACTTTTTTTTTGGGGGGGGGGGGGGCATGTTAAACCGGCAGGTTTTTGCAAAAATAACAGTGAAATTTTTCCTTTGTTCGACAAAATCTTTTGAAATTTATTTCATTTTATTAAATTATAGAGAAATATATTTAAAAAAATCTTTCTAGAACTTCAAAATTATTTTTTCTTAAATATTTTTCTTCCATTTTAAACTACATTATATTTCTAATGAGTTATCATTTAAATGAATTTCTCTAAGTAATCAATAATGTTGCCATTCCATATTTCATAGATTGTGGACATACTAGTTTAAGTTGCAAAATGTTCGCATGAGTATGTAAAAAATATATCTTAAATAATTTTATTTATAGGATCCCGGACTTGATTTAATTGATTTTTCTTGGCTGAGTGGGCCAAATTTTTAGCATAAATGGTTCAAGTTTAGCCCAGGCAGGGCCAATATATTTCGATCGCCTGGGTCTAAAAATTTCGGATCACCCACATTATTTTAAAATCTCATTAATATGAAATTTCTCATCTTTGGTAACTGAATTTTTGGTAGTGAAAAAAAAAATTTAATTACGCGTAAACGCCGCATCACTAGAAATGCTGCATCGCTTGAAATTTCAATTTAAAACACGTAAACGCCGCGGCGTTTCTTCCGTAAATTACGGTACTAAAATCTTTTTTTTTTTTAATAATTCCATAATAATAAAACCAGATTTTAACTTATTTATTATTATCATTATTTTTAATCTGGAAAAAAAGTCACTTTTTTTTCCCTTTAAAAATAACAAAATTATTGTCAGAGGTAATTCAAGAAATATTTTCGTTTTTCTACGCCCCACCAGTGGCCGAGAGGTTCTGCTCTCAAAAGCTGGTAGACGGGAGGTCCTGGGTTCGAACCCAATCGCGCCCGTCGGCCTAATCGTTCAGAGTTTTCTTCTAAACTTGGATTTTTGTGTGTAAATACGGGTTAGGTTCCATTAGAAAGACCCCCACGGAGGGCATCTCCTCCTCTCTGGGCCCATTTCGTAGATAATTAGCTATCATAAGCAACACAATACACAAATTTTTCCACAATATTTTTTTTTTCATGACAAAAAGTAAATGTAATTATTGTGCTAATTGCATACATTTCTGGCAAACATTAAATACCATTTATCTCAGTTTAATTTTTTGAATTGCAGTAGCAGATAATAGGTAAATTATCACAACAGTAACTTTGATAGAACTGGATGTAATTAATATACAACTGGAGCCATTAATGGCATTTTACCTTCTAGAAAATATGTTATTATTATTTTAAACAATAATTACTATAAGTAATATAAAACTACTGTATAAAAAGGCACACAGTAATTTGCTCAAAAATATTTATTTTAATCGCTGGAATCAGAAAATCCTTCAAAATCGGAAGTTTCCGAGTCCGTCATAAACAAACCAATAATATCTCTATTTCCAAAGACAGAAATAAATAATAATAGCATTTAAACAGTAAAAAAACATTACAAATATGGGAAAATTCTTTAAATTTTGCGGCATAGCGAAAAAAATGTACAAATTTCAACGATTTTTGAAATTTTTTCGTGTTTAAAAATTATAGAAAAATCACGATTTTCCGTTTCTTTTTTAAAAAAAAATCTTTGTATAGTCCGCACCGTGTATAAGCTGCAGCGGCTGTTCCAAATGTTTTTTTCTTGTATAATCCACGGGCTATACACCCGAAAATACGGTATATATTTCTTCCTTCTTTTATATAAGATTTCCCTAAAAAGTAGGCATATTTTCTTTAACATTCCATTTTTTTTTTATTGTGAAATATTCTATAACTTACAATGTGAATTATCAGCAGAGAGTGAAAGGTATAGAAAACTACATATGTTATCTGTTTACAGAGAAAGAGTAACGCGTTTCCAAGGAATCAGGCTTTCTTCTTCAAAACAAAGAAACAATATACTTTTTAAATACACAGCTGTAGTAAGGAAAATACAATATCAGAAAATATTATTCTGCAATATATTATACAGAAATTTTCGGTTTTCATTTTTTATGAAATTGAAAATAAAAGTGTAAATAAAATTCAATAAATGTAAAATATAGTTATAAGGCAATTTTCAGAAGAAAATTGCAAAATTAGAGGAAAAGATCTATGATAAAAACTCTAAACATGCATCACATATATATTTCTTTCTTTTTTATCTAAGAATTCCCTAAAAATAGGCGGATTTCCTTTAAAATTCCATTTTTTATTATTATTTTTTTGTGTGTGAAATATTCTACAACTTACAATATGAGCCAGCAACAGAAAGTAAAAGAGTTTAGAAAACTATATATGTTATCTGTATACAGCAGAAAAAGAGTAACGCGTTTCCAAGGGATCAGGCTTTCTTCTTCAAAACAAAGAAACAATATTTTTTTTTTTTTAAATACGCAGCTTTAGTAAGGAAAATACAATATCAGAAAATATTATCTACAATAAATTATATAGAAATTTTCGGTTTTCATTTTTTATGAAATTGAAAATCAAAGTGGAAGTAAAATTCACTAAATGTAAAATATAGTTATAAGGCAATTTTCAGAAGAAAATTGCAAAATTTAGAGGAAAATATGTATGATAATAATTCTAAACATGCGTCACATATATATTTCTTCTTTTTTATATAAGAATTCCCTAAAAAGTAGGCAGATTTTCTTTGAAATTCCATTTTTTTTTTTTAATTTGTGAAATATTCTATAACTTACAATGTGAATTATCAGTAGAGAGTGAAAGGTGTAGAAAACTATATATGCTATCTGTATACAGAGAAAGATTAACGCGTTTCCAAGGAATCAGACATTCTTCTTCAAACCAAAGAAACAATATATTTTTTAAATACACAGCTTTAGTAAGGAAAATAAAATATCAGAAAATATTATGCTATAGAAATTATATAGAAATATTGTGTTTTCATTTTTTATGAAATTTAAAATCAAAGTGGAAACAAAATTCGTTAAATGTAAAATATAGTTATCAGGCAATTTTCAGAAAAAAATTGCAAAATTAGAGGAAAAGATTTTTGATAACAACTCTAAACATGCATCACATATACATTTCTTTCTTTTTCATCTAAGAATTCCCTAAAAATAGGCGGATTTCCTTTAATATTCCATTTTTTTAAATATTCTATAACTTACAATATGAATCATCAGTAGAAAGTGAAATGTATAGAAAACTGTATATATTATATCTGTATACAGCAGAAAAAGAGTAACGCGTTTCCAAGGAATCAGACTTTCTTCTTCGAAACAAAGAAACAACATATTTTTTAAATACACAGCTTTAGTAAGGAAAATAAAATATCAGAAAAATATTATTCTACAATAAATTATATAGAAATATTGTGTTTTTATTTTTTATGAAATCGAAAATCAAAGTGGAAATAAAATTCACTAAATGTAAAATATAGTTATAAGGCTATTTTCAGAAGAAAATTGCAAAAATTAGAGGAAAATATCTATGATAACAATTCTTAACATGCATTACATATATATTTCTTCCTTCTTTTATATAAGAATTCCCTAAAAAGTAGGCAGATATTCTTTAACATTCCATTTTTTTTTTTAAATTGTGAAATATTCTATAACTTACAATGTGAATTATCAGTAGAGAGTGAAAGGTGTAGAAAACTATATATGTTATCTGTATACAGAGAAAGAGTAACGTGTTTCCAAGGAATCAGGCTTTCTTCTTCAAAACAAAGAAACAATATATTTTTTTAAATACACAGCTGTAGTAAGGAAAATACAATATCAGAAAATATTATTCTGCAATATATTATACAGAAACTTTTGGTTTTCATTTTTTATGAAATTGAAAATCAAAGTGGAAATAAAATTCACTAAATGTAAAACATATTTATAAGGCAATTTTCAGAAGAAAATTGCAAAATTAGAGGAAAAGATCTATGATAAATCTCTAAACATGCATCACATATATATTTCTTTCTTTTTTATCTAAGAATTCCCTAAAAATAGGCGGATTTCCTTTAAAATTCCTTTTTTTTTTTTTTTTTTTTTTTTTTTTTTTTGTGAAATATTCTATAACTTACAATATGAGCCATCAACAGAAAGTAAAAGGTATAGAAAACTATATACGTTATCTGTATACAGCAAAAAATGAGTAACGCGTTTCCAAGGGATCAGACTTTCTTCTTCGAAACAAAGAAACAATATATATATTTTTTAATACTTTAGTAAGGAAAATGCAATATCAGAAAATATTATTCTGCAGTAAATTATACAGAAATTTTCTGTTTTCATTTTTTATGAAATTGAAAACCAAAGTGAAAAAATAATTCACTAAATTTAAAATATAGTTATAAGGATTAAGATAAAAATTATGTTCTATAACTCTTAAGGTGCAAAATATGAGAGCAGAAATTTAAAGTATCCCTAGATTTGGCAAACTGAATTTAGACATTAAAAAATATCTGACTTTTCATAAGAAGTAAAAATAAAATAATAATAAAAATAAAATAAGGTTGTGCACATAATTTTTTACAAGTGCACTGTCTTATTTTTAAATAACTCAATGCCATTATTCCCACACGACCATCCATGCCAATTTATTTTGACTGCTCACCCAATAATATTCTCTCTCAGCTAATTCAATTATTCTGTTGCATTACACTTTTTTAATAAGTGGAACAAAATTTTGTTTCTTTGATGTTCAGAAAATCATTTTGTCTTTAAAATAGTAAAAGTCTAGTTAACCCTGGTATTCGTATAGAGTAGAGGGGTGGGGAATCCTTTCTTATTTCTTTAAATAGTAATAATTCGTTATGCTTTTCACCAATTTTTGATCAATTTTCACTATTTAGCCAACCCCTACCAAAAATTCTGCATGCGCCAATATCAGACAAATATGAGCATTAAAGACTCTTCAGCAGACGATTTTACTATTATCAATGAATATAATTCAGTAACCTTATATTTTAATTTCTTGACACATAAAATGAGAGGTGGGCGTAGGGATGTGGGAGCTGGTAACAAATATTCCATTATAAACATAATTCTCAGACACCTTTCTTTCTGTTGGATGTCATATGCATATGTAGAACTAACTTTTTGTATAGTGGTCTTCAGCTGTGTACAACAGAATGGGCTGCACCCCACCCTATCTTCACACCATGAAAATAACACAAAAATACGATATAGTATTCAAAATAAGCTGACAAGATATCAAGGAACAAAAAACAGAGGAAATTGTAAAAGGAGAGCGTTGTCTCCGGTAGGCCTGTTAAATGGGGATGGGGTGTCGGTGGGTCAATTTATCTCATCAGACATGTTCAGTTTAAAAACCCCTATATAATTAGATATAATTACCGTTTCTATATAACTATATACGGTAATGATTTAAATATGTGGATGTTTTCTGTGTGAAATTATCAGTGGATATAGTAAAATAGAAAGACTCTCCATTTTTATCTTAGAACTTGCTAATCTAAATTAGTTACAAGCTATCAAGACATGCCAAAAAAAAAAAAAAAGTCAAGCTGTTCTAAAATCTAAACTGATTACTGTTTTGACGCATTTACGAGATTTCACTTTTAAGCTTATATTTATGAAATTTCAAGTTATCTTTATTTAGAAACAAAGAGATCGAATAGCATTTTCCATTTTTCCGTAAAGACAAAACACTTTGAGAAGGTGCTGTAAAAGTTAGCATTTTAAGCTGAATTTTGGAAAAAAAGAGAGAGAGAGAGAGAGATTAATTCAATTTATATTAAATTCAGATTTTGAACCATTCTGTATTTGCGTACAAATCTCAACACTGTAAAAAATATAGTTATTCAAATTCAGCGAGTGTACCGCAGAAATGTTGAGTGAATTTGAACTATTTTCAATTTTATTATCATTATATTTTTTAATGATTGTTTACATCATAAAAGTCTTTAACGATTACAACATTGCTTTATTGTATTCCCTTGAGCTATTCGATATCATAACTGCATAAAGAGTGTGGAAAAACTCCGGGTAACGACTTTCTCGCAAAACAGATAGTGCTACGTCACTTGATCAAAGTCGCTAAAAATGAAATATTTTAAAGGTGTTTATTTTATTTTATTTTTGTTGAATTTCTAAAAAAGCATTGCAGCAATTTTTTATGAAATTTAAACACGACCAATTTGAAAGTATCCTCTTTCAACATAGCTGCCAATTTTTATGCTTTTTTACTACCACTAAAATTTAACAGAAGTTTTTACCTTATTTAAATTATACATTTGTACGATTAAATAAAACAAAAGTTTCCATGCAATTTTAGTATTAGGAGAAATGCGTAAAAGTTGGCAACTATGCCTTTCAATGAAAAAAAAGTTACATGCATCGGTCGCGTATTTTCAAAGTAGTCGGTTAACATAAAAAAAAAAAAAAATATGTACATGCCAAATTGAGAAACTCTTACTTTTTTTGGTGTCAGTTTAAAAATAACTAAGGAATTATTAATGGAATCTTCATTATGGTTTGCATAAATAAATATTATTTCACTTGTACTAGACGGTGAATAAATTATTTGGAAATAATGCTAGAATTTGACTAATTATTAATTTTCTGAAACAGGCAATATACATTTACATAGGCAGGGTTTAAAACATGGTTATTTAGTTGACTGTGGGCATAAAATTATGCTGTTTTCCAATGTGAAACTTTTTGACATAGTTTCTGAATATTTTTTAAAGTGTCAGCACAAAATTGGCAGGAATGACTTTTGAAGGGATTAGGAATCGAATGCAGTTTTCCATTTTTTGATAAATAAATTACTTATCGATTTATTATTTTTGTCACGCGACTATAGATTTCCACCTTTCTGTTCAAAATTCCAACTTTGAAAGTATTTTCTGAAATGCCTTTACTAAAAAACTGAAAGCACCATTCTATTACATACTTTCTGAATCAGAACATCTTCCAATTTCATACGTTTTCGAACAAAAATGAATTGATAAATGCCCCAGAAACTAGCTCCTTTGAGTTTCAGAGCAACCTTAAGTTTCATAACCCACTCTTTTAACTGTACAAAGAAAAAAATAATTTTTGTTTGATTAATTATGCTATTACAAAATGCTATGAAATGCATTGCTTTTTCATTAAAATAGTAATAAGTATAAACATTTTAACTTTCCAGTTCTGTATATAAAATTACGTACATAATTTAAGATATCTAGTGTGTTAGTAAGAAAGAAAAAATAATAATGCTACATTTTTCATTGTAAAGACAAAAGTCTAACCAAAATTAGCAATATTAAACTACTAAAATTATTTGCTGAAAATTATCTATTCATTATCATATCAAAAGTGTCACTATCATGTCTCACAAACTAGAATTATCTTCAACTAATTTGCAGCACACGCAGTAGAAACTTAAACGTTGATTGCATAAATAATATTTACTTTTTACAAAGTAATCTTCCCCGTACTTCCCTAGAATAATTAATATCTTCCATACAGAATTTCCCTTGTTCGATACGCAGACGGACCCCAACTGAGCAAAACGGTCTTAATGATTTCCTGCGCAGCATCTCTGAGGGGTAGAAAAGTTTGGGACGGCGGTAATCCCAACCCCGTATTTTTCAACACTCTTTTTCTTGGGATTATGGTAATCCCCCCGTAAGCTAGAGGTTAAGAGAAGTGTGGTTTAGGAACTTTTTACAGAATAAGCAAATGATTCTACTAAAGCTAAATATAAGTTATGCTGCATTTTTTTTATCAAGAGAAGGGATAGGGAAAAGAGCTACAACAACTTCCCTAATAAATCATTTAAAGAAGATCCATCCACTAGAAACAAAATAGAATATGAAGCTCTACAAATAAAGAAAGTATGTTCATCAGCTGTACAGAACCAAATGCTAATCATGGAATAAAAATAATACAGCCAACTTTGTAAGAAGTGTTAACAAGAAAAAAAAATTGGGACATAAATTATACTCAATCTGTTGAGCTACACAGAACAATTGGTCAAATGATAGCCATTGTTAACCAGCCATTTTCTTTTATGGAAGATTCAGGATTTATCAATTTAAGGAAAATAGTACAGTCTTGCTATGGAGTTCCTAGCAGATAATATTTTAAAGTAACTGTGCTACCACAGATTTACAAAGAGTGTAAAGAAAGTGTTATCCTTCAAATATGTAATGCAGTAGCTGTTTCAGTTACATCAAATATTTGGACTTCTACTGTAAATAATCATAGTTTTATCAGTTTTACAGGACATTGGATTGGTGATGATTTTACATACAAACATGCTGCTGTCAGCATAAAACATTTCCCAGGATCTTACTATGCTGATGATATTAGCAGAATGTTAAAAAATACAATAAATGAATGGGATTTAAATGAAAAATTATACCTTGTTTTGTGAGATAGTGGTTCTAATATTGTTAAGGTAGCCAATTTAAGTAGTAAGCCATGCTTTCTACATACTTTGCAGTTAGATGCTTTTTTAAGATGTCAGATCAGATGCTTTAACTTCACAAAGAGTTGTTAGTGATATAATTTCAACACGTAAAAGAATTGTGACTCATTTCAATCATTCATCACTTGCCATTGCTAGAATATCAGAAATTCAAAAAAATGATCTTAAACAAAAAAGGAGAATATTAATTCAGGATGAGCAATCTGTTGGAATAGTACATTCTACATGCTACAGTGGTTACATGAATAAAAGAAAAGCATTTCCTTGTATGCCACATAATTTAGAGGAATCGCTGATTTTAATTCAAATGAATGGTTGCTCTTAGAGAAGTATTTAAGTTTATTTAAACCTTTTGAACAAGTTACAGTAAAAATTTGTTCAACATCACTTATTTCAGAAATTATTCCAATGGCGGAAACTCTCGAACTTTATCTGTCAAAACCTGGAGAATGGAATGAATTTTTTGGTGTTGGAACATTTAAAGACTGTCTGGCTCAAAACATGAATGCACGATTTAAACATATTCACAATAATGAACTTTTTTGCATTTCAACTTTGCTAGACCCCAGGTTTAAACTTGCATTTTTTAACCCTTTAATTGCCAGCAAAATATGACATAATCTCCTGTGCCTTATTTAATAACAAAATACTACAATTAAATAAGGTAGTGATTAGTTTTCTGAAATAACAGTAAGAAAATGCACATTTTATAAGTGTGCAAAACATGGCTCTGCTGGTGAAAATTGTCTTGCTGTCATCCAAGATCCTTATTTCTGTAATATATGCAGGTAGTCTCTAAAGGTGTATATATATGTCCTGGCAGTTAAGGGGTTAATAAAGCTGAAAAAAAAATCCTCTCAAGTTAAAATCTTGACTGATTCTACTGCTGTCTCAAATGACGAGATTCCTGAAACTGAAACAAATGCAAATGTGGAACCACATTTTGGGATAGCTTCATGGAGATTTCAACTACTAACAAAAACAAAAGAGTTAACAAATTTCAGTCACTTACAAATGATGGGCAAGAAATAAGCAGTTATTTTGATAAATCGCTCTTGGATAGAAATGAATACCCACTAAACTGGTGGAAAGCAAATTCTATTGAATTTCACAAGTTATCACAATTGGCAAGGAAATATTTATTAGCTCCTCTCAGCAGTGTGTATAGTGAATGCTTGTTCTCAGAGGCAGGCATTATATAAGCATAATTAAGTTATTTTTATAATATATATACAATTCAAATTAATAAATTTACTTGAAATTTTTAAATAAGATTATTTTTCATGTATTGCACACAGGGTTGTTATGTTTAAAACATTACATTTAAAACAATGTTTAAAACATGATTATTGCTAATAATGTCACAAATTAAAATTTATGAAATAAAATTGTATTAAAAATTTCTAATTAGCTGTATATACTAAAAGACATTCAAATTTTATTAAAATTATAAATTGGTTATTTAATTTTAATTAAGTATTTAAAGTAAATTTATTTCCTCTAAAATTGGAAATACATAATTTATTTTTTTAAATATCTCAATTATGATTTTTTATATAATATCAAAGTTCTATAATATATTAATAATCTCATTTTCAAAACTAACAGTATTTCAGTGTTAAATTATTTATAAAGACTATCTAGAAACATGCATTTCTGTTTCTCTATCTCATTTTTGTACTATCTGCTATCTTTAATTTCCATGACTTTTTTGTCTAAAAACCAAGAAGTTAGCAGTCATCTTTTTATAATTGTGTTGCTCAGTATTGTGTAATACTATGATTGCATAATATCTGGATTGCACAATCTCTGTTATTGCTGCTTTCTTTAAAATGAGCAGAAGTTGAAAACAATTAGTGTTCGGTTTAACTAGTAGTAGGATAGCTTTTTTTGTTTTTCTTGTAAAGATTTCCCTTATCTTTTTTTTTTTTAACTTTAATGTATTGTGCTACCCCTTTTTAAATCCTTTTTAAAAACCTCCTCCTTTTAAATTCTAATTGTTTAAATTTGCTTTTCTGTCCTCAGAGTTATAAAAGTATGCTACCTACCAACCAATCTATTTATTTTGATTTTCAGTTTGAATCTGTTCTCAAAATAATAATAATAATTTAATAATAAAAAATGGACATGTTTAAAAAATATTTATTTCTTAACTAATTTTTTACATATTTCATATATTTATTTATTTATTTTAATATTTTATTTGAGAAAAGGGAACTGAAGTGAAGATAATTATCTGTTCTCTATTGTATTGTCATTCCATGTGCTTTTAGTTCAGTGTGTAGTTAATTAATTAATCTATAGTTTGTTTTTGAAGAAAATTATTAACTGATTTATAGCTGAATTGTTTAAAATTATGGCTACAGGAAGGAAAAAACATTCAATTTGGGAATCCTTTGAACAGACAGAAATTCCTGGTAAAGTAGGTTCCAGAGCTGAATGTAAAAAATGTAAGAAGGAAATGGCAGGGTTAGTGGCAAGAATGAAAGCTCACTTTAACAATTGTGTTTTATCAGATGCTGGAACTTTTGCTCAGGAAGATGATCCACCTAAACTAGAAAAGATTGAAGTTGTTAAAGAGTCAAGAAAGAGACATGCTACTGATACTGATCCTTACATAAATACCAATAAGAGACATGCACCAACTACAAGTTTAAGCAATTTTATTATGAGAACATCTAAATATGATAAATAATTGTTTGATATTCAAGTTGCCCGGTTTATTTATGCAACAAACACATCATTTTCATGTATGGATCATCCAGAATTTAAAAAGATGATGTCGAATATAAGACCTGGCTACAAACTACCAAATCGTCATGAAATAGGAGGAATATTACTTGACAAAGTGCATGAATCTGTGTTGGAAACCTATAAAAGTGATTTAAGAGAACAGATTGTTTGTGCTGCTCTTGATGGATGGAGCAACATTCACAATGAGCCAATTGTAGGAATCACAGTATCTTGCAAAGGTAAAATTTACTTAGTAGATTCCATTGATACATCTGGCCATCCTCATGAATTTAATTATCTTTGTGAACTTGCAAGTACTGCCATAAATAAAATAGAGGAATGTTATAGTTGTCATATTGGCAGCTTTGTAACAGACAATGCTGCTAATGTTACGAAGATGAGAGATGAACTTAAAAAGACTGAGAGGAATAACATGAATATTTTAACTTATGGATGTTCAGCTCATGTCTTAAATCATCCAGCAAAAGACATTAAAATCTCTAATATAAAAGCTCAAGTTATTGATATTGTTAAATATTTTCGAAATAACCATTTTGCCTCAGCAAAGCTTCGAGAAACAGGTGCTAAGAAGCTTGAGTTACCATCAGATGTCAGGTGGAACTCCATGTTGGACACAATGGAGTCTTATATAAGCAATTGGCCACAAATTTTGAAAGTTTGTGAAGATAATAGAGAGAAAATCAATTCTGATATTTCTAAGAAAGTCTTAGATTTTCAGTTAAAAAGAAATGTTGAAGATTATATCCAAAGGCTTAAACCTATTGCAGTTGCATGTGACAAAGCTCAGAGAAATAATTGTACAATTAGTGATGTAGTTGAAGTTTGGAAAGATCTAAAAAAAGAAATGTCAGACATATGTGCTGCTAGTAATCTTACCATGATTACAAAAAAAAACATTGAAAAAGCTATAGAAGACAGATATGAAATGGCCATGACACCCGCACATTTCTTGGCAAACATTACTGATCCACGCTTTAAAGGAGAATCACTTACAATTGATGAGACTGAAAAAGGCATGAACCTTGCTGCCAAATTATATCCTGAACTAATTCCAATAATTATAAACTATAAAGCTAAGTCAGCTCCATTCTCCGATTATATGTTTGATGCAGTTACCAATCATAAATTTGCCATTGGAGAATCAAATAAAGTGGAAATAACACCTTTATCGTGGTGGTTAAGCCTTGAAAAACACATTGATAAAAATGCCATGAATATCATGAAACAGTTACATACAGCTGTATGTTCTACTGCTGGTTTAGAAAGAGTTTTCTCTACTTTTGGTTTTGTGCAAAGCAAAACCAGAAATCGTTTGGGTGCTGATAAGGCTGCCAAACTTGTTACCATTTTTAAAGAACTTAACAATTAAATGTTTTAGTTTAGAATAAAAATAAAATTGCTAATTAATGTTTGGTATTTATTATATAATTATTTTCTTCCTTACTGCTGTTTGAAAATATTTCCATTCTTTATATTTAATAATATTTGTTCGCTTTAATCAAAATTGTGCTGTTGAATGAGAAAAAAAATGTTTTAAACGTTTAAAACATGTTTTAAACAAAAAAAAGTATTTTTTTTTTTTTAAACATGTTTTTTTCCAACCCTGATTGCACATTAAGAAAATTTCAAATGCTTATTAAATTTACATTTAAAATTTGAAATAAAATTGTATTATAAATTTAATAAAGATTTAAATTTCCTTAATGTGTAATGCATAAATATAAACCTATAGGTATGTTATTTAAAATATATCAATTCATATTATTTATTGTAAATATAAAGGATTTTGTTTTAGTATTTGGCTGAACTATTCAGTCCCTAGCAATTCTATTTTCACTAGCTTTACTGTATAAAAATAATGCAAAAGCAGAATCTGTAAAAATAGATTAGGAAGGGCTCAGAAAAAACTCCATTTTAGACAGGATTTTGTCTTAGGAGGTATAAATTATGGTATTATTTTTGATGGATTTGATGTTTAAGACAGAGTTAACCCTTATAAACAGGCTTGACTTATTTCTAAACTCGTCGGTTTCAATGTATTTGAAAATAATATTTACCCTAATGTAATAAAAATTTTCTCTACAATGAAATATTAAGGAATTGGGATGGGGAGGTTTGACCACTGTCGATATCTCCTTGCATACACTAGTAGCTTCAATCACAGTTGTTGTTCCAAAATTACATAGATTTGTCTTCATATCTTCTCTTTCTGAATTTCCTACTATGTTTATCTTAAATACCTATATAGGGATTTTTTAACATAAATTCATATAGAAGATTTGATTTCAATCTATCTCTTTCCAGAAAAAATTTAAATTCTAATTTGACTTAAAAGAGATTAAAATTTTTTTAAGTTAAATAAATTCCTTTAAAAGATCATATCTTGGATATCTCTTAAAATCTTTCAATCTTCAGAAAAGTTGCATTTTAAAATTCTTTAAAATCTGTTACTGAAAGCTGCTTGAAATGTAGCATCTTGTTACCTTTCCTTAAAAAACTACGAAATTGCTTATGGTTTCCTTTGTAGAATTTAAAATGTTATGATTTGTAAAGTCCAGAAAAAAATTCTTCAATTGTAGTGAAAGTACATTATTTTGAGTTTTGTCCATATTCCACCATTTTTACTTTCTTCTATCTTTCCAAGAAGAAAGTATTGGATTTGTGAAAATTTTTTAATTCTGGTTTTCAACGAATTTACACATTTTAGGGGGTCAGAGATCCCAAAAAACAATGTTTTTATAAAATGTCTGTCTGCCTGTATGTGACACAAATTTAGTGGGTGCTCTATCTCGAGAACTAATGCACGGAATTTAATAAAACTTTAGATTCAGTTAGTCTCTGATATAAATTAGTGCTGATTAGTTTATGGTGTAAATCACCCAATAGGTGGTGCTGCTGTGCTGCATTTTTCATGATTTCCACAGTAGCTTTATAACAAGAACTAATGCACGGATTTTCATAAAACTTCAGATTCACTTAGTATCTGATATAAATTGCCACTGATTATTTTTTAGTGTAAATCGCCTAATAGATGGTGCTGTTATGATGCATTATTCATGATTTTCGCAATTGCTATATCTCAAGAACTAATGTACAGATTGTCATCAAACTTCAGTTTCAGTTATACTTTCATATAATTTGTTGCTGATTATGTTTTGGTGTAAATCGCCCAACAGGTAGCGCTGCTATGCTGCATTTTTCACAATTTCCGCAACAGCTCTATTTCAAGAACTGAAGCACGGATGTTCATCAAACTTCAGATTCAGTTAGTCACTGATATAAATTGGTGCTGATTAGTTTTTGGTGTAAATCGCCCAACAGGTGGTGCTGTTATGCAGAAGTTTTCATGATTTTCATAATAGCTCTATCTCAAAAAATAATACACAGATTTTCATCAAACTTCAAACTCAGTTAGGCATTGACATATGTTGTTGTTTATTACGTTTTGGTGTAAATTGCACAATAGGTAGCACTGTTATACTGCATTTTTAATGATTTCTGCAATTGTTCTATCTCAAGAACTAATGCACAAATGTTCATCAAACTTCAGATTCAGTTAAGCATTTACATAAATTGTTGTTGATTAGGTTTTGGTGTGAATCTCCCAACAGGTTGTGCTGCTATGCTGCATTTTTCAGGATTTACATGATTTTAGTGATACTCATATGCACGGAATTTCACCAATCATACTCTGTTGGACCTTGACATAAGTTGGTGCTCATTAGGTTTTTGTGCAAATCATATAACAAGTGGCATTTTTTGCGATAGCTATATCTCAAAAACTAATGCATGGAATTTAATCAAACTTCATATTCTGTTACACTTTCACATAAATAGATCTTTATTAGGCTTGGGTGCATACAGTACGACAGGTGTCGCTTTTATGCTCTTTTGGCTGGGAATTTTTGTTCCAGACATGTAAGAGAAGAGGGTTGATGCTGAAATTAAATTAATTGTTTGAAATATATGATGCTTATATCTCTTTTTAAAATGCACACAATTCAATGAACCTATATCTTTAGCATTCTCATGATGGCGATGAGCATAGATTCTCATCTGGTTTTGGCACTGTGATAGCGAATTTTGAAG
Source organism: Maratus speciosus (assembly GCA_963932465.1). NCBI lineage: Eukaryota > Metazoa > Arthropoda > Arachnida > Araneae > Salticidae > Maratus > Maratus speciosus. Next base: position 336,687,436 of record OZ010787.1, on the reverse strand, counting down.
TATTAACATGTATGAGGTAGAATAAAGTTTTGAGATTGCCATGAGAATTCTAGTTATAATTAATGTTGTTATTTTGAATGTTGTCATTTCTCATGTCATTTGATTGTAATTTTTTTTCTTTACAATAAAAGGGGAATAGAATATTTCATTTATAGCCTATTAGCATAAATTTAGTACATTATAGTTTTTTTGCTTTTTCTGCAGTAGACAAAAATCAAGTTTATTGATAATCCTTCGAACAACCAGCAATGATTTGAACTGAACAACGAATGTATATTCTAGAGGCCTTGGAGAGATGAAGAAAATGAAAACAAATTTTCTAAATAAGTTTTACTAATAAATATGTATTTACTTCCCCATTTCATATAGTAAAACTTCTTAATTACATTACTTAGGTAGTAAAATTTGTAATCATAATTTACAGTTCACACATTTTATATTATCTTATTCATATACTCAATTAACATACCAATTTCCAAAGTTTAATAATATTTATGTTACACATATATTTATATTATTGTAAGTTTTTAATAAAAATCCAGGCAGCATTTTTTTTAGGTTTTTCTTTAGTTGTTTTTAAATACAAGATTTTAATAATCAACCTATCAAAAGGTTTTGTTTTATAAATATTGGATTTATTTAAAATTTCATTTGATTTATTACAGAAAAGAGCTATGAAGTTACAACAACAGAAACAGAAAGAAGCTTTGCAAAAAGAACTACAGCGTGATAGAGAGATAGAACGAGATAAACAGTTAGCTCCCAAAATTGTTACAAAGTCTCCAACAGAAAAATAATTTCTTTGTTTTTTATATTTTTCTTGGTGAATGTATATTTTTTATGCTGTAAAGAAATGATGTACATATTATTGTGAAAATTTCAGGAACATTCCACAGTGAATAATTGTCTAATTTTTAAAATTTTTAATATTTTTTATGATGTTTTGAAATTTGTTGCTGTTACACTGCCTGTTATGACATAAATAAATACCAGAATGTTATGAGTTTCATACTTAAGGAATATTTTTAAATGCTAACTTTAATTATGAAAAATAGTTTCAAAATATATTGATTCATGTTTTTCAAAATTTTTTAAAATAAATTTTGTTGAATTATTCATAGTTGATTGTTCTTCCTTAAGAATTTAGATTATTTATTTATTTTATTTGTTATTTATTATTGCAATTTGCATGCATGTTTATGACAATTTCAAAAATGTTGGTAGTGAGAGTAAATGTATTTTTTAAAATAAAAATCTAATTCCAATATCCTAAAACTAATTATTCATACTAAAGAAATTTTGTTAGCTTTGAAAAAAAGAATAGCCTTTATTTTGTTTTTCATATCAGTGTGAGTTTCAACTTTACTGTTAGCTTATAACCCAATATTTACAGTTGAGTGATACTATTTAATAACTTTGTGAGATGATGAAAGCACTTTTCCAAATTTAATAATTATGTCTTTTTGTCTAAAGATATCTAAAAATTAAAATTGTTTTATTGAGATATTAAAGTAACACTAATTAGATATTGATTTTTTTACATAGTAAAAAATCATCACCTGTTATTTTTGTTTTGATTCAAAATTCTGAAAGATAAGTTGAATTTAGTAATGAGTTGTAATTTTATTTACAATGAAATATGTTAGAAACACACTAATTTGTTTTCATAAACATCTGTTAAAAATAAGGATAATTTAAGAGTGTTACATTGTGGGTTAATTTTTCATATTTAATTATTATTTGATTTAATTTATGGGAATTTCTCATGAATTTGGGAAAGCATCTTTAGTTCTGTATTAAACATGTCTTTTACAGAATTCTCCAATGTCATAGGCAAAATAGCTCTGGAGGGGTTTAAAACTAAGGTTATCTTAACATATAAATATATATACAAATTGAGCTTTTTAGTATGATTCATAAAATAGGTTTTTAATGCACTGGGATGGATTTTAGTTGTTAAATCTCTTTTTTTACTGCAGTAATGTTCAATTTTAAATTGGACTGAAGTTGGCAAAACTTTATTTATTTGAAAAAAAAAAAAATAGAAACATTAAATGCAATGCAATTAATATTTTGTGATATTTGTTCTAAATTTATTGTGTTTGTGACGTTGTTTCTTGTGAAGTAAAAAAAAAAAAGCCTTAAAAAAGTTTTCTACTTTTGAGTATATTGATAAATAAAAAGGATTAATGTATTGTGCGTAACATATAAGTGTTTCATTCAAATTTATAAAGTATTTATTTATATTCTTTTGTGAAATCTAATTTCAGGTTTATAATATATATGTTGCATGTTAACTTACAAAAGTTTCATTTCATTTTTATTCCGTCTTAAAAACCTTTTTTAGATTTTTTTGTATGTTTTACATCAGCAGAATTTAAGTGCATAATAATACAAAATGTTTTAGTGTCATTGGTATATAAGAATATTAACTGCAAATTCATGAAAATATTTTGTCAAATTTGACTGATCTGAAGCAATTTTTTTAAACTCTTTATGATTACTTGTACGCAGCATGCTTCAGAGTGATCAGCACAAACATTTGTGGGTGATAATACACATCAAAATAAGCAATTTTTGTATAGGAACCAGGGTTGCAAGCCACTTATTTAGTCAAGAGTATAGAATATCTCACTCCAACTATGAATGATCCAACCATTGAATCGTGATTTTCATTCATAATTTTAACAATAATAAAGATATTTTAGTGAAATATTCAACAGTCTAACTTTGCATTATGTGAAATGTGATGACATCACTAGAAGTTCTTTCTAAATTTATCAGAAACATTGTATCTGCTATCAGCTGTATTATGAGTTATGGAGTGTCATTGGGCTCATTGTTTATTCAATGTTAATAATGGGCATTTCCAGCACTTATCAGTATGCTATCCCATTTCACAGAAAGCAAAGAATGTCTGTTGAAAATATTTTTTAAATACCTTCATTATTGTTAAAGTTATGAATGAAAATCTGGGTTGACTTGTAGCAAGATGCCTTGTGTAACTTCTGTATTTCCCAGGTCATTTTAACATTTAAATGAATTTATTTAAATCCCATTTTCAAAATGTTCAGAAATGAGTGAATGTAAAAAGTTAAAATAAATAAAATTTCCATTACTTTTGTGGGGGGAGAGCGGAAGTTAATTGTTAGCAAAATGATATATTTCTAATATACTATGTTATTGGACAATGTTTAAATATTCCTGTTCAAGTTTTGACCCATATATCATTAAAATAGTTTATTTTAATATACCATTTTGCCTTTAAATTGAGTTTTTGAAAAGAATTCTAAGAAAATCTTAAATATTTGTTTTATATGAATTTATCATCTGAAATTGTTTATATGAATTACATTAATGAAATTACTTGGTATTGTATCTGATAATTCTCTACTTTTTCTTCATAATTCTGTCAAAGATTTTTCTCTCATCTTCAGAATGTAACAAATCAAAAAATATATTTGTCAAAGTATATATTTTTTTCCTTAAAGAAGGAAGTTGAAGGCATTGTAAAATCTATTTTCCCCTTTTCTTTTTTCGAAATTGTCTGTTTTGATTTATTCCCAGTTTGCTAAAGCAAATATTAATAAATATGTGTGTTTCAGTATCGCTGAATTATGCAGCATTTTATTTATCTGCATATCATGTTATTCAAAATGTTCTAGGGACCAATCTGTAGTTAGAGTAAATTATTGTGCTTTTGAGACCACATTTTGATACTGTATGATTCTAGCAATAAATATATATATATGTACACACACACATATATATATATCTATATGTAGAAAGGAGACTAATATAATATTTTATTTTTAAACTGTGCCATTATAAATCTGTCCTTCATTCCTTATCAGTATTGAGTTGTGTTATTTTGCAATTGTTTCAAATTATGAATAACTGTTTATTATAAATCTGTTTATTTACAAAATGATGCAATATATTTATAAAGGTGCATTAATACCTATAAACTATATTTATAATTTTTATAAGACTATGTATTATTTAAATAAATGTGCCAATTCATTTGAAGTTTGAATAGTTGTATAGGGCATTAATTGTTCTGCTCCAAATCTGAATTCTTTTCTGAAAATAAGTATGTATTTTCATGTTTGATTAATCCCTTGGCTATGTCGTTGACAAAACAGACTTTAGTTTCAATGGTTTCTATCATGTACGTATCGTACATGGGCGTAGTCAAGGGATTAAGGTGGTAGAAATTTAACTTTCATTAAAAAAGAAATGATAGTTGAAAATAGATCATGAAACATTTTAGTGTTATTGTTGGTGTTGCTTAATTTAATGTCATATTAGTTTAATTGCAATAAACCTTTAAAAAAATTCCAGCAGTAAAATGCTGTATAGTGTGATCGTGATCATCTCATTATATGTTAAAAATGTCAAGTGATATTAATGTATTTTTAGACCTTTATAAGTTATAGTTGTTGCATTTCTAAACTCATGAATTTTGCTTTTATTGTGAGCATAAATCATAAAATTGCTGTATTTGATTTTTAAATTATATTTAAATGTTTCACATCATATCAAATTTCAATTAGATTTACCCAGAATTTCCCATTTACTACATACAGAAGCAAAAAATATTTTTGTTGTTTTCTTTTATAAACAATTGCTACTACTGTTCATAAAGTGTGATTAATAATTGTAAATTTCAAGCATTTATACTCGCATGTTTAAAATGAATTGATAACAGCTGTAAAAGATAGGAAGAATGGTTTTATTTCAGTATATCTTGAAATACTAAGAAAAGAAATTATTAATATTTTTGTTCAATCTGATGATTTAAACATGCATCTGTACATGAAACAGAAAGGCATAAATAAAACAAATGCATTGTCTTATTTATTTAGTAAGTTTATTTTAATAAATGTCTTTGTTTATAAAGTACAGCAAATATCATTTCCCCATAAATTATAGTTGTAAAAAGTAGTTAGAAAGTACAGGAAAAAATCTGATCCACTTTCTAAAATAGATGAAAAATTATTTTCCAAATAAAAATTTCTTAATCTTCTGTCATTAGAAAAGAAAAAATTCTAAAGGTTGCAGTATTAAATGAATTAATGAAAAAATGCTTCTCATACCATTTAATAAATATTTTGAACACTGATTCATATTGTTGTTTACATAATTGATCTTAAGTTTGAATATGATGGGCAGTAAATAAAGAAGCACTTTGAACTGTTTATATGGACAGTTTTGGTTAATTTACATTGAATTATGATCTTTATATGAATGCAAGCAACACCTGTAGTACATGTTTAATGTATCATTAGTTAAAAAAAAATTCAGTTGGTGTTACTATATAAAGTTACAAATAAGACATCATAAGTTTAATATTAATGCTGAAAAGATTTCCCGAAAAAAAAAAAATATTCATCATTCATGTACACTTATATACAGAATTTTCTTGTATCTAATGAATCTAACTTTTCAGTATCAATTTAATCCTTGTTGATCTTAATATTCTTGAATCAAAAAATTACTGTTAGATATTTTTGGATAGTTAAGGTATTTCTTACACACTTAAATATTACATAAGATTGTGTGACCTGGCTGGAATGTTTTAGGTAATATTTGTGTAGTTGCAGTATCAAGAACAGATGGAAAAGATGATTGATGTATAGCTTAAAATATTATAGTGAGGCATATTGTCATTGCATGTTGAATATTCACTCTTGTCCTTTTTAGTAGTGTAATTTTTGAAAGAAAGAAAACTTTATCTTCTGATATCAAATTCTTCCCCTTTTTTTCCTTTTGGCTAATATTCTTTTCAATGCTTCATATGTGACATAAAATAGCCCAGCTCAAAATTTCTGCTACTTATAATATTATAACCAGTTATAATACATATTTTTTTAATGTAATTTGACTTTAATTTTGTGCCAGATGAATATCAAAAACCAGTTGCCCCAAAACAATATACCTAGGCTAGTTTTAAAATATGTATATTAAAGAAGACATTTTTTTAAATACAGTACGGTGAAGTTAACATGAGTTTGCTCTCTTCTATAAGAGCTGACACAAAACTTCTGCTGTGTAGCTAGTTGGAGTGTGTCTTTAAAGGACACATAAATTTCCCTGTTAAGATAAATATTTTAAATTTATATTTAGAGAAACAGTGACAAATATTTTTTTTCTTTATTGTAGTATGCCTTACTATAGCTTCTTTTGAGCTTCTAAGTTAAAATTTATTTATAAACAGAATTTTTGTACAAAATGTCTGTTATTTTGTGAATTATTTTTCTAAAATAAACTTTTAGCTTGTTCTGTGTTGCCATCTATATAGATAAAATAACTTATATTAATTTAAGTGCATGAAATATTTACAAAGTTTTCACATAATTTAACTGTGCATACATTTAAATCATAGAGACTTAGTAAATCAATTTTCTCTGCAGATAGCTGTGTGCATGAGTTATTAAATTACAAGTAGATGATTTTACGTAAAATATTTTAAAATATTTCTGCAACCTATCCCAGATCATACTCAGTTGTTTGTTTTGACAATTCTTGTGAAAAAATATTATGTATAAATGTTATCTATTGTAAAATAAAGAAATATTTTGATGTGGTGTACTTCTAACTTTATTATTAATAAAAAAAAATATTCTGATGGTTCAGTTATTTGTTTCAATGTGAGTGATTCTATAAATTTAACTTTTTCAGTTTTACCATAGCTAAAACTTGAAATAATATTAAATTCATTGACATGTTAACTTTTTGCTCACTTGTTGGATTATGCAAAAGCAATCTTATAAAATTGGAGATGAAAATTATCACTATTTCTTTTTCACATTTTTCTATAGTTTCTAGTTTTCTGTTTTTTTTAGTACATTTGGATAACTATTATTGAACTTTCTAAATTTGTTTTTCTCAATCATTTCTGCATATTTTGCTTTTCAGCATTTTTATTACAATCATTTTCTCCCTGTCTAAATGAATAGTTGTTTGTGTCAAAGTATGTTTTTGGCGTAAGCATTACAACTTATTCATTTTATGAATTTCAAAGATAGACCTTAAAAAATGGATATTGTTATTTAAAACAAAATATTTTGAATCTAAATTGAAACTTATTTTACTCCCTGAAAATACTTTTTTTCCATTGAAAATGTATTTGTGCTTTATTTGGTAGTTCCCAAATATTGAAAACAACAGAAACCAGAGAATTATGATAGAATGTTCGTACTTTGAATCAGGTAAATCAACTGAGGGAAATTAGGCAGATTTGGATATAAGCTGAAAATGCTTGGGGTCCTCATTGTATTTTATTAGCATGCATTTTCAGTGATTAGTTGACATAAGTAAAAACTGAAACATGAAAAAAATTGTTTAGTTGTACCACTGTCAGGAAAATTAACCGTACATTCTAAAATCTCTCGAATGCCGTAGTCAAATAAATTGATTGAAATAAACTGTTCTGATAAGGGAACTACTTTTGGTGAAGCTCGCAAATAACATTAAGACCATTTTATAGCCCTATAGGCCAAAGTTAGAGAGCTGATAAAATTTGTGTGCAAAAGTCATATTACATATATAGTTTTTATGCATCTAATTTTCAAATAATGAAGGATTGTTAATTTGATGCCAAAACATGTTAAGTCGCCAAATATGGTGCTATGTATCCAAACCACTACACAAACAGGAGATGGCTATGACATTTTTCCAGGGTTAAGGAATAAATCCAATTTCACACCAACAAAAATGCAATTATAACATATGAAATTTGTAGTTTTTTGAGGGAATTTATATATAGGGGACAGTTGTATAAAACCGGGTAAGTAGGTAAAATCGGGTAGCACAGGTTTCTCCTTGATTTTAACTTTTATCTTTCGGCCAACACCAAGAATTGCTTGTCAAAAGTCCTTACGGCATTTGTAGCTGACCGAAACGCTACTGTGTGTGCTGTGAAGGATTGCATTTGAATTTCTCCTAAAAATTGTTTTGTTTGTTTCTAGGTTTTACGCATATATTAACTATTTGCCAGCATATTAAATATTGGTATGTACAATATTTAATTCTGTTCTTTCCTGCTAGTATTTTAACAGTTTTACTTTTTTTCTTTACTATAGGACTGAGAGAAGTGATGCCATGTTTATAAATCTGTGTCACGTTGGAATAAAAGTGGGTCAAAACCGGGTATACCCGGTTTTGTCCTACACTCATAGAATGATTTTTTAAGGACAGTTAATGCTTTAGCATAGAGGTTTAAATTGCAATTTAATGCTGTTAAGTACCATTAAACTTTTGATGTGTCATTCATGGCACCTCAACTTATACTACAAACAAGGGGTTAGGAAGTGGTTACTTGCAATCCTGGATGATCTGCAACAATTTACTAAATTGGAAAATTATTCAAAGCTGCATTTTTTAGAGCAGTAGTTGCAAATACTCCAATCAGATGGTTTGAGAAAACAGGGATTTTATCTTACAACAACGATGTTTTTCCTGACCTTCTATTTGCTCTTTCGGAAATGACAGAGAAACCCTTGAAAGTTAGAAATAACACACCTAACTCTATGCAGCCATATGTCGGCATAGCTGCAGCAATAAATATTTCTGAAACATCACAGGACAATGAGGCTCATCCTTCCACATCTAAAAGTGTTGACATTTCACATCCAGCAATTGACAACATCCAGCCTCTTCCATCGAAATTGCGGCTGAGAGGTTCCGCTCTCGAAGCTGGTAGACAGGAGGTGCTGGGTTCGAACCCAATCGCACCCGTCGGCCTAATCGTTCGGAGTTTTCGTGGTTTTCTTCGAACCGTGGATTTCCATGCGTTAATACGGATTAGGTTCCCTTAGAAAGACCTCCACGGAAGGCACTCCCCCTAGGGCCCATATCCCTCGTGTAGATAATTGGCCGTCAACAATCAACCCAACCCAACCCTTCCATCGAAATCTCATATTGTGTTGTGCAGCTAGCAATCTGCATTTCCAATTTCAATTAAAATGTTATTACTCCGTTCTCAAGAAGGTTTTAAGATTGAGAAAAGAAGGGGAAACTGTTATTTTAACTACTTTGGCCTATAAATTAGAGCTTGGAACAGAAATTAAGGAGAAAGATGCCAAACAGCCGGGGGGGGGGGGGGGAGGAACATTTAAAAAAAGAAACTAAGAACCAACAGGAAAAGAAACTAAAAAAGGTTGATGAGGCATCTTCAAAAGCAGGGGCGCGTCAGCAGTATTCGGCACCTGTGTGCAGAACTTCAGTTGGCGTCCCATATTCCTACCCCCCCCCTCCCACACACACACACACACACCAAAAAAAAAAAAGAAAAAACAAACTTTATACTTTTTTTTCTGTGAGTATAAATGCATAGCTGGCAAACCAGCCTTCCAGCAGTTTCCCCAAATCAAATAAATGAATTTGGAACCAGAAAATTTATTTAATGAAATGTTTCTTGTTTCTACAGGTTTCTTTTTTATTTCATTTATTAAATTAAATTTCTGGTTAAAAATATTGTTGTTTGAATTAAAAACTAAGGAATGTTGGCAGCAATGCAAATAACGGACATTCCTAAAAGGTCGGTGCTTCAGCTGTTTGCTCCCTCTCCCCACAATGGCATACCTCCAAAGTAAATGAGCTTCTTTTACCTGCATCACTTCCGTAATTTTTAAAATCTGATCTTTATTTATACTTAAAACAGTTCAAATAAACTTTAATTTGGAAATATAGCTCTGTTGAATTAATCATTGGTAGGACTATGAATCAAAGAAAGGGGTGCTCGTAATACGGCAAATTCACATAAAAGTAGAAAAATATTTTCTCAAATTATGACGTTTGTAATACACTGGAGCGCGTTATAGTACTTTTATTTCTTTTAAAATAAGGTAACATCAATTAAGATGCGCCTTAAACAATTACCGCACGTTGACCATAATTAGGGGTGCGTTCAAAGATGTTCCAGTCCCGGAGCATTTGATTTTGTATTAGCAAATATAGAACCCCTATTCTGGCTATATAACAATTGTTATGAAAAATACACATTCGTTTCAACGTCTACATTGTTAAGAAGCTAAGCGTATCTTGTCAAACTGTTAACCCTTCCTTCTCTATCAGATTTTTTAATTTTTTGAATTTCCAATTTTCGTACAATGAATCGAAGTTCTAAATTAAAAATATCTATTCTGATAAAACAAAGTTTCGCTCTGTCTGTGAGTGTGTGTGTGTCTGTGTGCGATGGCTAGCAGAATCTACGGCACATACGAGGCTCAAACTTTTTGTGAGGATAGTCAAAAGTCTCTCTTGGTGCACCCTGCACATAAGTTTCAGAATTTTAAATCTAATAATTAGTTGAGAAATTAATTAAAAAGTTCAAATTAAAAGAATGCAAAAGTATTCATAATTCAACAAGAGCATAGATTTTTTTCAAACCATAAACAACTTCTTCGAAAATTCGAAGAGATGGGGAGGGGTTAATAGATTTACAGAGATGCAAGGGTAATAAATGTACTGGACCTTTTTAAAAAGGACTGTATCTTAAATCCTATTGTGGCTAACAGCTCAAAAATTGCACAGCCAGATGCGCAAAAGAAAAAAAAAAAAAAAAAAAAAAAAAAAAAAAAAAAAAAAAAAATTCCCCTTTTCAGAAATTCTAAAGATTATTCCGGTACGGTTTTAGGAAGTAAAAAAATCCACGAAAAATCGATTTATGAAAAATCATTTTATTTCCTTCGAAAGAAAGGTTCGAAATCTCTCCCACGGACATCAGGAGTTCATTGCAGATAACCAACGTCTTCCAATAGTGGACATTTTCGAAAGAATATAATTTTTTTTTTAAATATAAATTTATCGATTTAATTTCTATGCATCTAGATGTAGAATTTTTCGGTGATTTCAGATATCTAAATTTCTCCACGGTCGCTCAATTGCAACTTTAGATATTAATTATTATTTCATTTATCGGTTGATTCCTTTCAAACTCTCAATTTAAAAGCCAGTCTTTCGAAACCACAAATGATTTTTATGCTAGGATTCTTTGGAATGCCATCAAATTTTTTTAAATACACCATTTAGAGCTTTTAAAGTTATGCATATAGCCCTAACTTTAAACGCTGTTTAATAATATCTAAATTTCATAAAAATCGATCCGCAAGTTTTTGTTTTATAAAAAATTCTATTTTAAAAAATGAAAAGAAAAACTTTGTTGAATCGAATTTGTTAAAATTAAGAAAACTGACGAACCGTTTGGAACTTTCAGATAGTTCGTAATCCATAATAAAAATTTAAAAAGTAGGGGGCATCAAATTTCAGGGGGGGGGAGGAGAGGGAGAGGCGATAAAAAAATTTGGAGGATGGGATCAAATATTTAAAACCGTACTGTTTTCTACTGTTTTAGATGCGGGTTTTTGACGGAGCCCTGGGATAAATATTACTTTTAATATAAAAATTTCAAAAGTGTACTTACCACTATTTTCAAATAGTAATTTCAGGAAATATCTTAGATCCTTGCTTAAGTCCGCCACCCCTTGACTAATATATACTAATATATGGCTAATGACTAATATATACTGACTATGGGTAGGTTGTTTAACAGAGTTTCGTTCAGAAACAGTTTTGTTAGGAATAGAGTTCTCCCCCTGGTGTTGGACTATGGAACTAAAAGATTCGAGATTTGTTTTGTTTTTTTTGCAAGGTTTTGCAGTGCGTACTCAGCACGCCTGCTAAACCCTCATGTGATATATCATCGGAAAACCCTGGAACCCTTTTTACCTGCCTCACTCAGATTCCCTCCTGGGGGGGGGGGGGGTCAATTTTCTAATTGAGCTCCTAATTAAGCTGCAGCAAGATTCGAGCTCATTTGAAGGCTTGACTGAAGGTGAAACTCTTCACGGGCCTTCGGTTGTTGAGGTCTGTGTTTTACCCCAGGTTATTAGTGGGCGTTCTTCCGTGGGAGGGGGGGAGAGAAAATTAATTTGTTCATGCGACATATCGTTTTAAAGCTTTTGGCTTGTACTTTACTAAGCACTCACTCCTCTCCTCTTAACTCATTTTTTTCATCAGTAAGTAGCGGTCATTTTAAAGTTTTTATTTGTTCATTACTACCCCATGCAATTTTCCAAAAATCATGAAAAAAAATTTACATAACAAATCTGAACAATTAGCAGCTTCAATTAGCTTTTTATTATTGTTCCATTTTCACACAGTGAGCGGGTTCAAACTTCAGACAAAATCGAGTTAAAGATATAAAATCATATAAATTTAAGGTTAATTTAAAAATCATCAAAGGGGGGGGTGGGGGGGGGGTGGAGGGGCGTATCGTTTGAACAAGCTCTCAACACAGAACACAGAAATATACCGTGAAATACGTTTAACACGAAATTGAGGTGACCGAAATTTTTTTTCGCGTTAAAAGGTTCGTAAAGAAAGAACAAATCTCGCAAATTTTTCAGACGTTGTCAAATTTTACTTCGATTTCCTGTTAAACTACTAGTAAGTTACATCGATTAGCATAAAAAGCAAATAAAAAAAATTCTATATATATATATATATATATTAGGGGGGGGGGGATCAAATATCATTTTTTTGTGTCTTTTTCAGCATTCTCAGATCTAGCTTGTTTGAACCAAATAAGCAAAGCTGTCTCTATATCTTCGTGCTTAGCAGTTCTCATACGTTTCCTCTCTGGCTTAAATATACTGAGCTCAAATATTAACGTAATGGGATCCCTGTTTTTTTTTATTATTGTTGATAAAGTAGAATTGGCAATGCCAAACTCTTTGTAGATTTCTCTTTTCGTTCTTCTTTTTCATCAACTGCATTGAGCAGCCTCATCTTCATTTGAAGCGAAATGGCAGTTCGTTTTCACACCGATTTCTCAACCATTGTGCTAATAAAACATAAGCTAATTTACAAAAAATACGAAATTCTCTGATTTCCACCCAAAATTCAGTGGTTTTAACACAAAATTCACAATTTTCAACTCAAATTATAGCTCGAAAGCGATATTTGTTTTCGTGTTAAACGATTTTTGTTTCGTGTTAAAAGAAAAAAAAATGTATTAAATTGCATAGTATACTGTCCGGACCACTATATCATTTCGTATTAACCGATTTTTCATGTTAAGCATTTTCATGTTAAGCGTTTTCATGTTAAGCGTATTTCACTGTATTTGTTTTACTGTTAGATACTATTATATTTTCAGAAATTCGTCGAAAATGTATGGCAAAATTATGTCCCCCCTCCTATTTCCGAATCTACTGAAAATAAAATTACGAAAAAATTAGTAGTAGTTGGAATTTATTTAAATCTTGCAGGAAAACTATAGCGATTATCCAGGTCACAGAATTTTTCAGAAAATCGCAGTTTTCCGTTATACATAAACTTTATTTCGCGGGCGCTCAGCGGGGGAGTTCGAGGTACCTATCGACGCGAAATCGTCTAAGAATTGTCGATAATGATTTTCCAAAAGAATTGTCGGTAATTAGCCGAGATATTAATTAAAAACCTATCTGAAAAATGTGGCACAGGCCAAAGTGGCCATGCAACTTTGCGACCTCCTTTCGAAGCGCACTTGGCACAATGGCAAGATTAAACTTTGTACAAGGTCTTTCTTTTAGGTAAGACGGATCACAATGATAAATAGTCAGCGTTTTTCATTTCAATTGAATTTAATTATTGAAGGCAATTATTGAAAAAAATTTAATAAAATAATTTCAAATTATTTGCAGTCTTATTATTCGTTTAAAAGCTATATTTTGTAAGACTGCATTTAGTAATTAACAAATTTATTGTATGAACTCTCTGTACGCGAGTGAAACTCTCTCTTGACCGATTATTCTTTGTTCGGAGCAAATCTATAAAATATTCAATTAAAATTTTAGTAAAACTTAATTCATTTTGAGGTTGTTCTCAAAAACATGTTTCCCGACTTTAAATGACATGAAACATTCTTACATGCTCATGGGCTCGTTTTTATGCGTTGCATACAATGATAGGCTAAACTATTAAATTTGTTTGGAATTGAATGGCGTTTTTCATTTCTTTTTTTTAAATGTATTGCATTTTGAACTACATCCTGTTTTATTTATTTAGTTAGGGCCGAAACTAAGGGGGTGAGGCAGAGGGGGCAAGTGCCTTGGGCGCCAGAACGAAGGGGTGCCCAATGAAGGATTATACCTTTGGAATGGATCATTTTCTTCTGATGGACTGATGTCTTTCATTATTATGAAACAGCCATTATAAGTGAAGTGTTAGGTCAAGATAAAAGAGCAGTCGTAAAAAGTTAGAACTCTGATTTTCTGGTCAGAATGGGGGGGGGGGGGATGCCTCTTTCATCTTTACCTAACACTTCATTTATAATGTCTGTTTCATAATAATGAAAGCCACCAGTCCATCAGAAGAAAATAACTCGGTTAAAGCGGAAACTTGGTTAAGCGGAACTCGGGTAATTGTACATTTCATTTTGAAAATGATCTTTAGAATATTTTTGTTGGTGTTCAGAGGAGGGTCATGACCCCCGTGACCCCCTTGAATCCGCCATTGTAGATTATGTAGTTCAGTATTACATATTTTATGATTGCATATTTTAAATTTTAAAAATAAGCCGGCTATTAGAAAATTAGTAAAATTCTTTTTGTAACTATACTTTACGGAAGAGGGGGGGGGGGGGGGGGCAAAATCCATGTTTGCCCAGGGTGCAAAAAAGGCTAGTTTCGGCTCTGTATTTAGTACTGTTTTTGTTATAATGCAGCCGATTGCTATGATTTGTTTGTGCTTTTTTGGCAATTTACTTTTACATGGGTACCATGCATAACCTGGAGGCTTATGTTGCTTTACTACTGTGCAATATAGTAATATACTACTCGTTTTTATATCGTCAGTATGTGTATCACTACCAATACTACAGTAAGATAGAAGTGTTATATATTTTCAGTTATTTGAATAATGGAGCCTTCCATTTTTGCTACGAACTGTAGTGCGCCCCTGCTTTCTGAAAAGCTGGACAGGCCTGATCCAGAGCAGGGATGTCAAAAGGAGCATTCGCGGTCGCCCTTCCGAATTTTTTGTGTTTCTAGCTTTTTTAAATTTATTTTAGGCGCTTGACGGCGTCCTTAAGCTTTCCGTGGCGCCTTACCACCGTTACCTTTCGACACCGTGGCGCCTTTTGGTTTGAGACTCTCTCCGCCCCCTACCCCTAAAGTTACGCCGCTGACGAGCATCTGCAAATTTCATATCTTATAAGTAAAAATGAACTCATAAATGTGTCAGAAATGACGTACTTTCGATTTAAATACCGCTTTAAAAAATTTAAATTGGTTAAAAGTTTTTCAAATTTTTCAGCTTCGCCTAAAATATTTGGCGCCTTTACTATTCTGGAGCCTGTGTGCGGTGCACACTTTGCACACTGTGTCGGAGCGCGCCTGTTCAAAAGATTAAGAAGATAATGAAACCTGAATGTTTTGCAATGAACTTTACGCCAATTCTAAATCCAAAGAAAGTTAGTTACAATGTTTGAAATGCCATGGATGGGCACACGAAGCCTGTAGTATGAAGAAGAATGTGATAATAATTTTTTTGTGATTTTTCCAGTTAAAATAGCACTAAGACTTCCATCGTAAAATAAGTAGGCATATACAATGTAGATAATTTGTTACAGATTTATTTTTGACACATGGAAGAACACATGAGCAGTTTTGTTTTGTTAAATGTAACAAAAATGTATGTTTTTACTATATTAAACAAGAATTTCTTTGAAGAAAATGAATTCTCCTGTAGTTTGAAAGGATGCCCGGTTTTACCCAACCAGTGGGGTAAAACCGGTTTTTCCCATATGTCTGAAAAGCTATTTTTTATATAATCAATTACATATTTTTATCGAAAGGAGTATGTTTAAATATAGCCAAAGATTCATTTAATATTAAAAATGGTGTTCAGAGTTTGTTTTCCCATTTGATTGCATTTGAGAACAACAAACATTTATGGTAACCGATTTTGCCCCACCTTCCCCTATATATATTTTTTCAATATTTTATTCTTATTATTAACTAATTTGTATTTTAAGGCACTTTTTTCAAAAAATGTTACTCTGATAAGTGGTCTCAAAAATTGCATTTTCAGAAAGTTACAGTTGTAAAATCAATCAATAAATATGATTTTTGGAGACAAATTTTAGTGGTTCTCTAACTTTCTCCTATGTAGCTATAAAATGTTCCAGGTTTAATGTTAAGTATGAGCTTCAGCAAAAGTGGTTACCTTGTGAGAGCACTGTACACTCAGATCCTGGTTCTGGATAAAGTTTAACACTTATGTATTGCTTTATATGCAGAGGACAACTAAAAAATAGACATGCAAATGGAAGATAACGTAATAGATAATGTAAAGAAGATCATGGCAATATTCAAGTAGTTATAACCTTAAAAAAATATAAAAAGAGGGGGAATTTACAGAAAGTAGAAAATTGACATTTTGAATTATGGTTGAAAAAAAAAAAAAGCTTTTGTCATTCTTGCAGGCTTTCACAGTAAGACATGTGAATGTAAAATTTAGTTTCCCTCAGTAATTAATTTAAATATTTTTAATTTTTATAAGTATTTGTTGAAACTAACCAATATTAAAAATAGTGCAAGTCAAAGATTTTAATTAAAATAAATCGTCAATGTTCCTTTTATTTCTTAGAGAAATGTATCATTTAAAATTTTATATATTGATAATTAGAACCTCCTAAAAAAGTTTTTTTTAACAATAAAAAAAATTCTAGTTCATTATAAAATTTTAAAAATCACATAGTGAAAGTGAGAGTCTTCCTTATGAACCTATTTAAAAACATATATAAAATCTTAAGAGTGACTTTTTTTTTGTAAATGGCTAACAATTTATTTAGTTTTCATTTACTGAGAATAAAGACTTTGAAATATTACACTATTTTTCTAGCTTTAATCTCTTTAAATGTTAGCAAAATCTCTCAATTACCAACACCCCATTTAACTAGTAATATCAAAACAATGGCACTTTTGAAAGCCTAATTTTAAATCTGAAATTCAGGTATATGAGATAAAACATATGTATGTAATGTGCTTCTTTGTTTTGGCACATCTGGTGCCCATGTCAAACATCTTGGATTTAGTTACAGTCCAAGAGCCGACAGCACAAAAACCTATGTTATCAAGCACAAGAAAAACCCCTTTATTTTATGGGAGAGTAGAAGTAGGGGAATTTAATTATCCATGTCTGCCGGAAGTGAAGTGATGCATAAGCCAAAAATTAATACCACCAGTCGTTGACTCGTAGGTTTATCATTGTGTTTGCCATACAACTATTCTCCATGTTTTCATACCTTTGTATGGCAAACTGATAAACCTGCCAGTCAATGACTGGTGGTATTAATTTTTGACTTATGCATCACTTCACTTCCGGCAGACATGGATAATTAAATTCCCCTACTTCTACTCTCCCATAAAATAAAGGGGTTTTTCTTGTGCTTGATAACATAGGTTTTTGTGCTGTCGGCTCTTGGACTATTATATGTTCAGAAAAGTTTAGTGTTAAGGAAGAAGTGGTGCAGGTTTTGGATGGATGTATACAGTTCTCTTCCCATCACAATCTCTTTCAATGTCGGAAAAAAAAATTGAATTTGTACCAGGAAAGAAAAAAAAGAGGGGTGGGGGAATATTAATATAGAGACGATATACAGACCAAGAATGTTACATAGAAGGAAGCTGACACATTTTACTTATATGATATGTAAAAAAGGTAAAGTTTCTTTTAACAGTAAAATAGAGACACTTGCAATATGCATTGCTGTCGATGATGGACTTGTGCAAACTTAGCTTTAATTTCTTATTAATATAAACTATCTTGCTTACATGTGCTAGCAAATGTACAAGCAAATGTGCAAGCCTTATAGTGGGACACCTTTTTTATATAATTAGTGGCATATTTAGGCTGGTGGTTTAATATTAAAAAACACATTTTTGGACTTCTAACAAAACTATTTTTACAGGTAAGACGTCATTTTATAGTAAATAGAGGATGCTCTACAATTTTGTAACTGATTTTTACTTGGTACCTTATACCTTTTTGGAGATAGGAAAGCTAAATCCACAGTTTGCCACTAGGAGTGCTGTCAGGCATTTCATCGTGTAGCGCATACCCGTTTTACTATGCTTGGACACTATCACATTCATGGCTGTTCAACAGTTATTTCAGGCAAAATGGAATTAAGAAAACATCCTGTATACTTTTTACAAATGATTACCTCTTAGCATTATAATAATAAATATTTATTTAAAAAATACTGAATAAAGGAAATAAAATATATGTACACAAATAAATAAGGAGAAATTTAAAGAAATAAAAATATTTAGTTCTCTACAGAAGATCTTATGTCTCTAATATGATCCTCCATACCCATTGAAATAGTTTGATCAACAATTCTTTGAGGAAGCCATCCCTATGAAGAAGAAAAAAAAGGTAAAATTATTCTTATTAATCTCTTTCATTAAGTTAAATCATTTATCTGTACATATTCTCAAGAGAAAAACAAAGATTTGTTTACGAAGATATTTAATTGGAAAACAAATATTCAAAACTACAATATTGAACCTGAAATATTTTGCCATATAAAAGGTGTTTATCAAGATTGCATAAAATTTGCTGAACAGAAATCCCCGTTCAAAATATGTAAAAAATGATTACTTTTTCTGTGGCATACTAAATTGCAATTACTACACATAAAAATTTACTTCCTTGTCTTCATCCTACTGCACTCATATTTGTGAAAATTGCAACACCATGAAGGAATCATCAGAATTAAATGAAATTTAATACACAAATGACGGGTATTGGTACAAACAAATGATTACATTTTCAAAGCAAAAAAACAATATTAAGTGTCCGAAATCAGTTATACTTTTTTAATATCAAAGTTTCAAGAATTTTAGGATTAAATTAAATATACACATTTGTTTTAATTAGTCTGTGTTTCGTTGCACATGTGTATTTATTAATTAAACTATTTTTCATTTCGAATTCCTGAGTTTTTTTGTTAAGTTTTTTCCATTTAAACACTATTGTTTTATGAGTTTGATTCACAATGTGGCCACTAGATTTTGATTAGGAGCCAAAATGACGACTGGATTTTTGGAGTTTAGGAGCCACTGGCTCTTTAAAAATTTTAGAAATCTGCACCTATCAGCCATGTGCTGCAATAAGTACTGCTATACGACGTGGCATGAAGTCAAACAGATTGTGAATGTCTGCCTGGGGAAGAGTATTCCATATTCTTTGTATGCGTACCAAAAGTTCATCTGTAGAAGCTGCAGGACGAGGATTATGAGCGAGATGCCGATCAACGAAATGCCACACATGTTCAATAGGCAACATATCTGGCGAATATGCAGGCCACGGAAGAAGCTGTATGTATTCTGCTGACAAGAAGTCTTGAACATTCCTTGCAACATGTGGGCGGGCATTATCCTGTTGAAAGATAGCTCCAGGAATGCCTTGGAGGAAAGGAACGACTTCTGGCTACAGCAGTTCACTGATGTACCTGTTGCTGTTCAGATTACCCATAATTCGTAGCAACTGCGATCGTCCATGATGCGTAATCGCACCCTAGGCCATAATTCTGGGTGTTCGTCTACTATGATGTTCGATAATGCATTTCGGAAGGTAGCGTTCATCGGCATCGCGTCTAACACGAATGCAGCCACCATGGTACCACAAATTAAGGCGGGATTCGTCAGAATAAACGATTTGTTGAAAGACTGAATGTCAGTCTCTATGTTCATGAGCACATTGGAACGGGGCCCTCGCTAAAGTGGGGGGGGGAGGAACTCCCCTCCAAAAAAAATGTTTGCGAAGGCTGTTCCACGTGGCAAATTTACAAACTTAGTTGGCAAATTTGTTTAAAACTTTAATAAAAACTATAATACACTTTCTATTTCTGATATACTTGACTAAAGTTACAAATCTAATTGGGAACATTATTAAACATTTTGCAAATAAGAACTATATTACATTTTCTAATTGTGGTAACTTGGCATAATTATAAAACTAGTTGGCAAACACTAAAAATTGACTTGGCATTTTAAGGTCCTCTCTCTCACCAAGAAAAAGTCTTAGCGATGGTTATGCATTGCAGCCGCAGGCGTCGATGGTTTTGCGTGATAGGGATCCTCTATTAAGTAGTTCTTGCATGCAGGCCACGGTGAAGCAGACGTCGACGAATTGACGAAGCAGACAGTGATACATCTATAGCAGTTGACCAATGTGCTGCCAGCAGTCTAGATGAAACTGTACGGTTTGTTTACGCCATGTGAACCATGTGTCTGTCATCGCGCGTTGACTTCACCGTTCGGGGTCCACTCTCATATTTCCGAGTTGTCCGATACTCATCGGTCCGCTGCTTCCAAACTAGGATCACTCTGCTGCTGTTACGCTGCACACGAGCTGGCTATTGCACGATAGGGAAATCCTTCTTCATGAAGGCCGATGATTCTCTCCCGTTCAAACTCCGTCAGTTGTTGAAATATCGCCTTCTTTCGTCGAAGAGGCATAGTTACGTCTCACCTAACGTTTATTACTAGCAGATAACCATGGACAAATTTCAACCTCTTGCTACAACCCTCTATTTATACGGTTTCTGCAACAGTCCAGAGGGCACTGCTCAGCCAGCGTATACATGGTGACTCTGAAATTGGAATCATTTGCATAAGACACTATACTTTGCATTCTCTGAATTTTTCAGCTAAATCATGTCTTTCTTTCATGTTATTGCAGTTTTCATAAACATGAGTTTAGTAACTGCGTGAACTGTCTTTGTAAGATTGTATTTCCTTAGCCATTCTGCAGTGCATATAAACTTATAATGATATGTGCAAGAATTTAAGTATTAGGCCGTTACAGATGAAATGTTGGATTTCGGGATGAAGTAACTTTCATATATATATATATATATATATACAATCACCGCTGGGTGGTGCAAATGTTGTCGAGCGTGAAAGTTAAATATTATTGCATGCAATCAAGGAATCGTTAGAATGCTATTTGGTAGTGTTAGCGTTTGGACACAACTAGGATGCAAGACACATACGGATGCTTTTTTTATGAGTTCAAATTGGACTACAATACAGCAGAGGCGTTAAGAAATACCAACAATATAGAAATGGACACGGTAAAAGAATGAACCGTACAATGATCATTCCAAAAATTCCTGTCCCGCGATATGAATCGAGAAAGTAAACCACGTGGACAGACACGTAGCACCAGTCATCGAAAACAACAAACTGAGAACTCTACAGGGTGACACATAAATACTGTGACGTGATAAAAATGTCAGTTTATTTTAATGTTTTTCGTGTTTTTGAGATATACTATTGTTTTAATCGTCTTCATCGTGCTTTTTTTGTTATATAATTGGTATTTCAGCTGATATTAATTCACTGTTTTGAAGGAAAACATATTGTGCAAAGAAGACCGCTCAGCCATCGTCTTCCACCACAAGTCCAGCTCGCCGTCAAACGTTTTAAAGAGACCGGAGGAATCGAAGACTGTCAACGAAGGGGAACACCGCGAATAACACGGACCTTAGTGCGCAGAAACATGGTCAAGAAGAAGATCCAGCCAAATTCGCAAAGAAGGATCTGAAAATTGGACAAGGAGCACAACGTCGACCCCGAATCCATGCGAAGACTTATCAAAGAAGATTTGTAGTTACTGGCAAAAGGATACCATTTCATGGACCAAATGAAAGCGCCAAGGCTCGAAAAGTGCAAGAAGATGAAGTCCCTGCGTGTGCCGCGGCGATGTGCTGAACCGGATTATCTTCACTGAGGAAAATATTTTTATGGTTCAAACTTTCTGGAACTGGCAGATCCAACGCGAGTTCCTACTTAAAGGATCTCCGCGCATCATGAAGGTGGAAAAGATTATTTTCCCGAAGTCTGTGAGGGTGTGGGCGGTGATTTCCGGATTGGAAAAGACAAAACTCGTCTTCGTCCCAAAAGGCGTCAAGATCAACGCAGAGGCGTATCAGAAGCTAACTTCGGAAGGTGCCGTGGTCCCCTACGCCGAAAAGAAAGCGAAGAACATCGACTGGAGGTTTCAGCAGGACTGGCCGCCTACTCACGGAGCAAAGAAGACGCTGGAGGGGTTCAAGGCCAATCTCTCGTGATTTTGGACGAAGAACGTTTGGCCCTCAAACTCTTCTGAGTTGAACCCATAGACTTCTAATATAATTCAATTCCTCCTCTAAGGTTGAACCCTATAGATTTCGCTGTTTGGAGAATCCTGGAGCAAAAAGCCTGCGCAATCAAGCTCAAGTCCTTGGATTTCCTGAAACGCGCTTTGGGAAAAACCTGGGTCGAAATCACGCCGGAAACAGTCGCAGCCATCTTTAGAAATTTACAGAAGCGTCTAGACGCCTGCATCGCCGCTAGAGGAAGCCATTTCGAATGATTTTGATTGTTTCTTGTATAGAATTTTCTCCTCTTTTGAATGGTGAATAAAACTATCTGTTTTGTTCGTTCAAAGAAAAATTATGGTATTTTATTTGCGTCACAGTATTTATGTGTCACTCTGTAGTTGGGTCTGACCCGCACCTAAGTGTACGGGACATGGCAAAGCAATTGGAGCACGCTATGCGATAGTTTCTCGTAACTTGCAAGAGCTCTCGGTAAAGTTAATAAGTAAGAGGGTTCCTCACGAACTCATTGAATATAACTAGAAAAGTCAGCGGGAAGTCTGCACATCTCTGCTCTCCCAGAACAGAATTGCCCTTTTTTTTAACAGTGTAGTGACATGTGATGAAAAAGGGAGCTTGTATGATAATAATCGGCGATCTGCATAATGGCAAGATACCGATGAGGCTCCGAAACACATGCCGAAAACAATCCGATAAGGGTGACTGTTTGGTAACTGTGTTATCCACACTTCGTTTAAAGTGGTGAAATGATCAATACAATGTGCTATACAGTGCATAACAAATTACGAGTTAGGCTACCTAGATAGGTCAACCGAAATAAAGTTTTATTGCTTTGTGACAACGCGAGAGCGAGATCACACGTTTCCAGAACTACTGTCGTGTCCAAAAAATACACAGCTTGCACTATCAGCCCCTCACCCTTCCTCATCTTTTATAATCCCCAGACCTATTGACAATCACTTTTCTTAAACACTTGGCCCAGTTTTTGCAGGGAAAAGGTTCACCAATGAAACTGACGTCAAAATCAAAAATGCCTTTGATTGAGTTTCTTCGATCCAGAACCTCTGTCTAACTATGTAACTGGGTATAATGTATCTCGGTGGGAAAGATGTACGGCATCTAATGGTGCCTATTTTGATTAGTAAAAGTCAAGTTATTATTGTTTGAAGTTTATCTACGAAATCCAACATTTCACCTGCAATAATTTAATGCTATAGCATAGAAAATATGTCATATGCAAGAATCGATGCTCATGTTTTCAATAAAGTTTATTTTCCATGCACAGGATCTGCCGTCATGCTTTTATCCTTCACATTTTCAGATAATAGAGATTTTTTTTTTAAATACGAGTGAGAATTTTTGCTCTGCAGATATGCGACTTCATGGGGCATATCATATAGGATCTGACAAAAGTTAATCCAACCTCTCCACTTATCTCGGAAATGGATTGGAATGGTGAAATACATAATGAATCAATTCAAGATAGATTTGATGTAATTAAAAAAATTTAGAGCTGGGAGCTTCAATATGAAGATTTCAATGTGGAGGGTACATCGCTAGAAAGGTCCTTCCAAGCAAAACAATTTGATAAAAAAGTTTTTGTCCTATTATATTTCTTAAAGAAGTTATGACTAATAAAATTTTAATTCTTAATTTCACGAAAAAAGTGAATTTTTTTTAATCTAACACCTAAGCCAAATTGATCCAAAAAATCATCGAATTGATTCCCTTCCACTTGGCAGTAATAAAATCCTGAAAAAATCATTTCTAATACTGCTTTAAATGCTGCTTGAGTGATGATATTACAATTTTTCTTAATTCTTTGCTTCAACTTTTCAATGAAATTGACTGACGTCTTGTTAACTATCGCGTTCAAGTGTCCTCACAGAAAAACAACAACAACAACAACAAAAAAACACCAAGCGCCAGATCTAGAGAACTGGAGGTTATACTAAAAATGATCATGCTTTCCTATGCATCAGTTTGGATAATCTTGGTAGATGGCATCTTTTTTATAATGAGTGGGACAGTCGTCCTGTTGTAAGATGATTTTCTCGTCAGAAATAAAGTGATCTTCAGGAAAGTCGATTTCAACAATTCGCGTGATCACTGGATATATTGCTTCCTGTAAGCCGTTTTAAGATAAGAGTTGACAATTAAATTTTCAGCCAGAAAAAGAGACCGGTGATATCCCGGACATTAATTGTGATTTAGGTTTTCCAGTGGTGAATTCAGGGTTGGCCGGAGGTGAGGGGGCATTCAACCGGAGCAAAAAGGCATAAAAATTCCTCCCTCTCTGAACTGTTTTATGTGAGGGCACTTAATGCGATAGTTTACAAGCTGCAAATCAATTTCATCGAAGAGTTAACCTCATCTGACCTGAAGTTAAACTAATACTACAAATGCACATTCATTGCTTTCGCACAAACGAAACGGCACCATAGATGACAGAAAGAGTCATTTTTCTGAAATTGATACTTTAGGGGACTGATAATTTAGGTTTACAAATATGGATTTAAAAGTGCTAATCCCCTTATAACATCAGTTTAACCATCAGTAACCTAAAATTACGCAATAACAAAATTAAGGTATTTAAACAAGTAAATGGATCAGCAAATCCTCAAAATGTTTTATTGTAAAACGTTTAAGTTAAATAATTATGAACATTTCTTACCTTCTTGGTCACACTGTCTTGAAAGTATTTCGGAAACTCGAATGAAAATAACGTTTATTTTATGAGCGAATATTCATCAGTGGTGATATTTATTGGTTTTGTTTTAAATAAAAAAAAATTCAGCTATACAGAAGTAAATTATAAATGTCAGTAAGTGAAACAGTTTAGTTTTTATGACGAAAAAAAATAGAAGTATCCATTTGGGTACCTATGGTCTGAAGAGGTTAAATAAGCGAATTACAGAAGGTTGGAATAAAATCTTTCCAACCCCATTTAAAGCAAGCAGGATAAGTTTCTGCCAAGGTGTGGAAGACAGTCACTTTGTACATTGTTTGGGTTAAATTGGGTTATGTTAAAAAAAATTTCATTTTTTCATGAAATTAGGAATTAAAATTCAAACTAACCACAACTTCCTTAAGGGGTATTGTAAAACAAAAATTTCTTTATTAAATTGTTTTTGTTGAAGAGTCTTTTCCAGCGATATGCCACGAGAGTCTTTTTCCATTTGAGATTTAAATTTTATTTTTCTAAATTTGTGAATGAGCCCTTAACACGTTTTCTTTTATAACTCTATGAAGGTTAAAAAAAAAATGCATAAAATATATTTTCCGGGCTACTTTGACACAAGTAAATCAAATAAAATTACAATAGTGTATGTTACTATTTTAAAAATGAAAGTTGGTGTAATTTTTAATACGTAGACGAGTCGTTATGAGAAAATAAACCACATGAAATTATAAAGAACTTTATATGAATTTAAACACTACTTTCCTTTTACATTTGCAATCAAGTTATCCATCGTTCGGATATTATTTTTTTTCACGTACTGTACATATCCGGTAGAAAAAGCGCGAATGTGCAAAATCACCATTTTTTATCTATGTCTACCAATCACTCACAATAGGCATAGATATAATCGAAAAATACCAGTGTCTTACCTTTAATACATTCTAAAATAATCACCATTCTTTAACAATCACTCTTTTTTAATAATTATAATTATTATTTTCTATGTTATCAATACTTCACAGCAATCATAGGTATAACTGAAATAAATGCCAATAGCCAATTTCCTCTCTTTTATTTATTTCTCAAGGTTATTATTTTTTTTTTATTAATAATTCAAAGTAATTTAAATAAGAAAAAAAGCTACGCATCAACCGTATATTATGAAACACTTTAAAATATTATCAGAATAGTGTTACGAAACCTCCTTTTTTCCACCTCATACGATAAAGGACATACCTGAAATAACAATTTACGAAAAACACAGCATAGCTGAAAACCCATTCTCAACAGCTTCTGCCCATGATGGTACTGTATTCGAATTCTTTTATGCAGCTCTTATGAGATATAGATGTTTATACATAACTCAGAGTATGCTAAAATTTAATTCAGCAGTAAATTAATATACAGGGTGTCCGGTCTCAACGGTGTCCAATGACTAATTCCTAAACCGTTAGTCACAGACATATAGTTCCAATAAGAAAAATGCTTTAAATCAGATAAAGAAATATTTTAAAAGCGATTTGGGTCAATAAAAACATTTCTTAACAAATTACGAAATTTAAATTTTTATACGGTCCCCCGGTCCTATAAGTTATATTTAGTAAAATGTTCCTATTACACTGACAAGTAAGACAAAAAAAGTCCCATTCATATGACACTAAAATTTTGCGAGTTATGAAACTTTAAAAATGCATGACTTATGCCACTTTTCTGCTCTGAAAGCAAATGAGTTCGGCTTGGCTTTGAGGGATCATATTCCAAGTGCTTAAAGTATTCGAAGATCTCATTTCATGTGTATTTGCGCTTTGAAAAAAAATCGTACACGTATTACGATTAAGTTAACATTTATTAAGTTTCAGATTGGCTGAAATAACATATGTTTTATTTTATCAGGATTTGACGCTGTTTCTTTTATGATTTCTTTTAATAAAATTATGTTATTTTTATAAGTTTTTATGTTACTTCAACGATCTTATGTATGTTTTTCCAGTTCAAAATTTGTATTCGAACTTTAACCCACTTTCAAATATCCGAACGAGATTACATTTTACACACTGGCGCAAATCTGATAACAATCTAATATTATTATGATTTTCGGTGGTTACCATTTATACTTATTTTATAGGATAACACAAAAAAATTCGGAAAGATTACCGCCAAGAAGTTTATGAAAAAGTTTTAGATTAGATAATACAAGACGGAGATTGTTGCTTTTTTTAACTTTTATGTATTTTTTAGCACTGAATCCGAAAATTGCCTTAATTTTTAATCATCATGTCAGGATATTTCGCAAATCATAAATTGTCGAATTTAAAGAATAACAAAAATCGGATACTATAAAGTAGAGGCGATGGTTGTATTTTTTAACTTTTGATAATTGATTTTTACGTACTTTTTAGCACTAAATCTGAAAATGACTTTCATTTTTAACCATCACGTTAGAATTTTTTTTGCAAATGTGTAAGTTAAAATATAGCGAAAATATCATACTGTAAAACATATGTAAAACTTTTTTTATTTTATTTTATTCAATATATTTTTGCTTATCTTGGGATTCTTACAGCTGGGTGGTGTGATGAGATGGGGGGGGGGGGATATTAAATTTTTTAACTTTGATATTTACAATTTGCGAAAAATCTTGATGTGATGGCTAAAAATGAAGGTCAATTCCGGATTCAGCGGTACAGAATGCATAAGAATCAATTATCAAAAGCTAAAAACATGAAATAACGCAACTTTTGCAGGCTACTGCAATCTAATAATATTTTAAAATACGTATCATTTTGTAAAGAATTGAGGCTGTTAATTTAGCATCATTTTATTTAACAAAAATTCTGTTTTTTCTTTCTTCTTAAATGTGTATTACAAATTGTATATTTTGCATTAATATGTCAGAATGACTAAAGATTTCAAATTTTTATTGCAATGTTAATTTTACTCTTAACCATTTTTTAATATATCTGGCGAAAGTATATTTCGACTAAATTTGTGAATGACCCCCAATTTGCAGCAAAAAATGTGCTCCAACTTTAAACAGGTATTACTCGGTCAATTTTAATCGTAGAACAACGGGACATTTTTTGTATTACTTATCAGTGAAAAAGGAAAATTTTACTAAATATAACTTATAGGACCGGGGGACCGTATAAAAATTTAAATTTCGTATTTTTTTAAGAAATGTTTTTATTGACCCAAATCGCTTTTAAAATATTTCTTTACCTGATTTAAAACATTTCTGTAATTGGGACTATATGTCTATGACTAACGGTTTAGGAATTAGCCATTGGACACCGTTGAGACCGGACACCCTGTATAAAAAACACTGAAAATGCTTTTGCGGCAATTATTCTCCCATATACGATAATGTACCAAAATCGTTTTGTGCAGACTGTTTTATGAATGTATGTATATTATACTCGCTCTATACATAGTATAGTAAAATTTAGTTTACTTGAAAAACGCGTAACACAGTTGAAATTCTCCCCAATAGAAGTTAATTAATTCGAATTCTTTAATTTATACCCACTAGAAAATATACTAAAATTTAGTTAAACTTGAAAACGCACGTCCTACAGTTATAGTTCAAAGACGATAATATATCTGAATTATTTTGTGTGGCTCTGTAAAATAACATTGAATACAGTAGACTCCCTTAAATCCGCGACCCTAAAATCAGCGAACGCCTAAAATCCGCGTATTTTTCAGATGTAAACAATAAAATCTACAGTTAAGCTGCAGGAACAAAATTCAAGATGGCGCCGAAATCAGTGACTACCGCAATTTTTTTTACTAAATTTTTTGTTAATCATTCTCTTTTGGCTATTACAGCTGATTTATTACTAAAAAAATTTACATTACTTTTGATTTTGATATAAATTAGCATATCTATATAAAAAAGATTCCAGGGTTCGAAATGGAAAAATCCACGAACCGGAACGCTATTTTAAAATTGTTCGCGGATTTTTTTTTTTTTATTATAGACAAATTTATTTCTAAACATACAAAGCAGTATAAGAAAAGCATTCAAAACTCTAAATAATAATGAAAAAAAGTTACTAAAAAGTTACTAAAGTTAAAAGTGCTAAGAACGAATAATGAGATATCGATCTTACGATCGCTTTACTACTAGATGGCAGCATAGGACTTTTGGAACCGAAATGAATCGATTTCATCGGTAATAATTTATTTACATAATTATTTTAATAATTACTTACTTTTAAACTAATAAATTATTTTAATATTTTACCTATTTTAATGTTTCACTTTATTGTAAACATTCATTATAATTTCCCTTGCTTAGCTACCAATCAAATTAATGTTTCAAAATGTAAACAAATCAATGACCAGAAATCCGCACAACATCTGGTCCCAAGCTGTGCGGATTTGAGGGAGTCTACTGTATTACTTGCCTTATTTTCTATATGAAAGATGTTATCGAGCCCCTCAGTTACGTATATCAATTTTATAAAGCATGCTTCAAAAAATTACTTGCTCACTCTATTCTGTAGAACATTTTTTACGACGCATATAAACAATGATATCAATTTTGTAATATTTGAATTAGCGTAATATCATTAAAATGTACTTCAAACAATTATCGCTCGTAGATCACAATGTATGCAGCAATGACCAAAATACTTTAGCGTGTCCCTGTACACAAACGCTAATTACTATACTTACACATACTATTGCAATCGAATTTTTTTGTATATATAAATAAACAATAAATGCTACGCTCACTCTATTCCACAGAACACATGTTATGATGCATATAAACAATGATATTAATTTTGTAATATTTGAAGTAGTGTAATATCATTAAAATTTACTTGAAACAATTATAGTTCATAGTGCATGCAGCCATGATCGAAATGCTTTTGCGTGTCCCTGTACACAAACTCTAATACACACTTCATGTTTAATAGGGAATGTGCTATGGTAAACTTCAATAACATATATCAATTTTGTAGCAATGCAAATCTACAGGGTATCCTCCAAAGATTGAAAAGCACTTTAATTTTTTACTTGTTGGAGATACGTAGCAATGTGAATTACAAAAATATTCAAAATAAAAGAGGAATTAGGATTATGTTAATGAAATAGTCCTGCCATTAATTTTCAAAACGTTGCACTTTTTATTTTTTGTGCGGTTCCTTGGTCTTATAAGTTATACTTAGAAACATTTTCTTTATACTCTGACAAGTAAAGCAATATAAATCCCATTCTTCTACTACTAAAACTCACTGAGTTATGTTACTCTGAATTTTATGAAATTTGATAGCTTTCCGGCTCTAAAAATGGTTAGGGGCGGAAAACTTCAATATTTCTTAAAATTCAAAGTATCGCAGCTTGGAGAATTTCGGTCGTTAGAAGAAAGGAATTTTTATTGTTGTACTTGCCAGAGCACAATTTCCTATTAAATATAACTTAACCCAGGAACCATATAAAAATTTAAAAGTTTAATTTTTGTTTTAATTAATGGCTGGTCTATTTCAATTCTATTTCTTGAATTATTTTAACACTTTTGCAATTTAAGTATTTTCAACAGCTAAAAAATTACAGCGTGTTTCAATCTTTTTTATGAACACCCTGTAATTATGAAAATTAGAGTACGGATAGGACAGAAAGACCGAAGTCCTAAACACTTTTTAGCTGTGTTGAAATGTGTTAAAAAATATAAAAAAGACGCTAAATCAGCTTATCCTCAAAACGCTAAAACTGGATATTGGCCCCTCTTTTTACCATGGTAGAAATATATTTATTTTTATACTAGCTGACATGCCCGGTGTGGCCCGCGCCCATGATAATGGCCTAAAATATACCTAAAATAATTGTTGAAGGATTTTATGTTTTCAAACGAAAATATAAGTGAAAAGGACTTACAAAAAGTATTTTTCATTTTTTTTTTTTTATCGACTACCAACAAATAAATTTAAACTTTAAATATATATATGTATCTTATTGTCTTATTATCTGTTTGAAAATTTTCTGAGTTATAAATATAATGTTTTTGAAACTTACGTATAATTTTAGCGCTAAAATAAATATATTTAGGGGTAAAAGAACTACAAATCGAGAGAAAAAGCTATGTGAGTATTCACGATTTAAGCAAGTGATCAGAAAAAGTTCTGAAGTAACTTTCAGATACGAATGTTTTTGAAAGGGTTTATTTAAACATTTTTTAAAACTAAAAACTACTTTTTAAAGCTGAATGCATGTTCGTTAAACGTGATCGATTCGTTTTTTCGTACTTTGATTAAACATTCCTAGTGCAGAACGTTAAAAATTGCATAAAAAGACAAAAATTGCGAAAAAGAGTTTCGGAAAAAATATTTTTTTAAGTGGTTGATATTAATACTTTTTGAAACGAATTATGGCTTTCGGAAGGAGATAAGGTTTGGATCTTTAGTTTTTTCGTATTTTGATTTCGAAAGTCGATGCCGGTTTTTTTTAAACATCACAGAAAAGAACCGAAATTCACAAAAGTGAGTTTAAAAAACGAATTGCTTTTGAAACGATTATTATTATTATTATTATTATTATAACAATTAATATCACATATTTTTTCAACAGATTACAGAATTCCTCAGGAAAATGATCGTAGATGTGGCCTGGTATTTTAGTTTTCTAGTATTTGATTTCCGAAGCCTATGTCGATTTTTAAACATTGCAGAAGAAAACGGAAATCGTGAAAGTTCGAAAGTTCTTACGATAAGAAACGGTTTTGAAAGGGTTAATATCAATTTTTAAAAAACGGATTACGGAATTCGAGAGGTAAGTGAACTTAAATGTGGTTTGGTTTTTTCGTTTTTTTTTTCTTTTTTTCGTAATTTGATTTACGAAGCTGATTCAGAATGCTAAACATTGCAGAAAAAAGGAATTCGCAAAAGTGAGTTTCGCAAAAGAATTATTTCAAATGTGTTGATATTCGTTATTTTTCGAAACGAATTATGGAATTCGAAAGAAAAATGAACGTGCGTATGATCTGGTATTTTTAGTTTTTTCATATCATGATCAGAAACACGAATGCAGATTTTTAAAGATTACAGAAACGGCGAAAAACACAGAAATGACTCTCGGTAAACATTTTTTTTGAAAGAGTTAAAATTGATATTTTTTCAAATGGATAGCGGTATTTTAAATATAAAAGTACGATTTTTAATTTGATGCAATCTGTTTTTTTTTTTTTTTTTTTTTTTTTTTTTTTTTCAGTTATAGATAAGCATATGCGAGCTCCGAAGATCGAGAGAAAAAACATGAATTCGACTTTTTTAATTAAATTTTTTGAAAAGGTTAATATTAATATATTTTCAAACATATTTATTTTTCTCCATTAGAATGCTTAAAGAACTTAAATCTGGTTTTGTGTCTTCCGTTTTTCAAACGGCTCTGTCAATGCGTGTTTAGAAAGACCGGGCGAAAAAAACACCGCTTTCGCACTTTCGGTCCTTCTAAGTTGCCACGCTTCGGAACTGGATCTAGCACATACCGCATGACGTTTTTATTGATAGACCCTTTTTAATTGCCGGTTTTAATTAATATATTGGCTAATTATCAAGAAATAAAAAGTATGAGACTCAGGTGCATTAGGCCCTGCTTAGGACTATTCTCATCCAAATTTTCAGACCTCTAAGTGCGGTAGATTTCCATAACCATCGCACACAGACAATAGACACACACACAATCTTTCTTTCATTAGTATAGATACATACCCGTAAATTTACGTTCATCAGGCAGATGAAGTGCGTCTTGAATGGCTCATTTTGAACAGGATGTAGGATGTAAGCAAACAGTTTATGTTCTGCCCTGCAAATTGTTTACATCATATGTATTCATGCCAGCATGGAGAATATTTTTATAACAAATAAATACTTGTATTGTAAATGATAATATTAACATAAACATTTTGTCAGTTTTGATATTTTCTCACAGGTATGTTGTTTTGGAAAGTTAAGCTGTTGTGGTAAAAATGTTCCAAACATTAAAAAAAGAGACCGAAAGAAAAAACGGAATAAAAAAAAAACGATTTAAATACTCGAACACATTTCATTTGGTTTTAAATTGTTAAATAAAAGCCTCAAATATACTAAAAACATTAGAAGTTTAATAATCAAAATATCAAAATATCACTAAAATTAGATACATATATGACTCTATTTCACTAACAACTAACATATGCACTACTTATTGTGGGTAGTGATTCTTTGTTGACCTCTTTTAATGCACGCAGAACAATCGATATGTTTAGATACTGTAGATATGCTAGCAACGCGAAAGCACTCACCAGCTAATGTTAAGGCTATGGGAACGTTATTTTCAAATCTCTCGCTTGCATTTTAATATTTTTAAATGTTTTTTTTTTTCATAGGTTTGGTTGATCTTTAACTGGGTTGGTTTTTACTTTTCCGATTTTTGTTGCAGATTTTTTTATGAGGTTACTTGCACTTTTGGGAAAGTAAGAGTAACTTTCTTAAAGGAAAAAAAATATACAACCAAAATTGAAAAATTACCAGCATAATTGGACCAAGAATTCTTGAAATACAGTAGCGCTGAAAAGTATTTTGACAAAGATAATAATTGACTTAATTAAAAACAACAATAAAATACAAAAATCAATCATTTATTTTATTTAACCGTATTCAATGTTTTATAGAATTTTAGTAAATTAACTATATCATTTGTTAGAAAATAACGTGAAACCCATGAAAAATCAGAAAAATGATAAATCAAAAGTATTTTGACATTATAATAAAAAATTGTTTTAACACAATAATTATCAATTATAGTAATGCGTTAGTCAATATTTTGTAATAGCATATCCTCTGGCCTTTATGACAGCCTAACAACGCGCGGGTATCGAGTCGACTAACTTTTGTATTCGATCTGAAGTAATTCGGTCCCATTCGTTTTTAAGAGTTTCGTATAAAGCCTCCATATTTGAATAATTTTGGCATCTTACTTGACTTTTCTGTGTTTCATAAAATCACTTTCATAAAATCAGTTGGATTTGTGTTTTGGGTCATTATCTTGCTGAAAACACCACTTAGCAGGCATGTTTTGTTTAGCATATGGTAGCATATGACTCTTTAATATATCAACATATATGAAACGATCCATATTTCCCTCAATTCGAACTAAGGGTCACACTCCGCTGCGAGAAAAACAACTCCATACCATCACATTGCCTCCTCCATGTTTGACGGTGGATATTTGGTATCGAACGTCGTATTTTTTGTTTTTAGTACGTCGAATGTACTTGATTCCATCAGACGACACAAAATTAAACTTGCTTTCATCGCTCCACAAAACATTAGACCATTCTACACTTGTCAACGATTTATGACGTTTTACGAATGCAAGTTTAGCCTTCCTATTCTTAGTAGATATCAAAGACTTTTTGTTGGTCTTCGGCCATGTAAACCATAGATGTTTAGGCATCGTTCGACAGTTGAGACATGTATGTCTATGCCATAATTTTCTTTCAGTTTATTTTTTATTACTACAGCCGAGTTACGACAATCATTTGAAGACAGCTTTTTTATAATATGGTCAAAATTGCAAGTTATTTTTTTCGGTCGGCCACTCCGAGGCTTATTTTCGATAGATTTCCATCTATTAAAAACTTTATTCCACGTACTAACAAGCTGCCGAAACACGTTAAAAAAAAAACGAGCAACTTCTGCTTGCTTCTTTACTTGCATTTACAGCGGCTTTTCTAAAATCACTAGAACCTTCTTTGCGTTTCAGTATTTAAAAATAATCACAATAAGTCAATATAAACACTAATCGAAGCTATAGAGCAACTGACGCCTTCAACAATTAAATGCAAACTAATTGTCAAAATACTTTTGAGCTATGGAGGAGTCATATTTTTTCGGTGGCGCCGAATGAAAAGAAACAAATTGAAACATGATACCTCTGAATAAGTGCAGTCATAGTGTTCTTAATTATGAGGAATATATTTTATTTTATTCTTTTAAATTAAACAAAATAAGAGCGAATATAATGGTGTTAAAATACTTTTGAGCACTACTGTATATATATACATAAAACTTAATGAAATTAATTTTTAGTGTATTGTCTATGGCGTAGCGTATTTTTTTTATTATTATTATTTAAATATTTGTGAAAATGCCATTTTCAGACAAAAAAAAAAAAAAAAAAAAAAAAAAGTAAAAAAAAAAAAAAAAAAAATCATTGATTTTTTTAAAGCTTCAAACCAGTATTTCAACCCCCTCCAATTAATTATTTATTACCACCATTATTATGCCCCCTGTTTAATTGTTTCCCATTTGAAAATTATCCTAACTGGTAATTATAATGATAATTGATTTGTAAAATTGCATAAAATTATCGGAGAGAAACTGATGACGAAAGCTAGCCTTTAAAATATAGTGACTTTGTAATAGAGAAATCGGAGCAAA
The DNA here is from genome assembly GCA_963932465.1 of Maratus speciosus. Classification (NCBI taxonomy): domain Eukaryota; kingdom Metazoa; phylum Arthropoda; class Arachnida; order Araneae; family Salticidae; genus Maratus; species Maratus speciosus. The sequence goes on along the minus strand of OZ010787.1, from coordinate 336,652,164 downwards.
ATGCCAATGTGTTAATTTGGACCTATAATTATGGACTTAAAATGCTGAAAATGAGTTTAAAGTTTGGTTTAGCGGCAATTAGTTACAGTGGCATACTTTCCGCTGTAACTTTTGTAATAATTAGATTCCTTTTAAACATGTTTTAAAACTGTATTCTAGCTATTATAAGCTATCAGAAAAAAAGAAATGACTTTTTTGAAAGATTCAAACCGGTGTCCCTCCTTTAATTATATAATATCGCCATAATCATGCCATATGTTTAATTGTTCCCCATTTGATAATTATCCTAATTGGTAATTATAATGATGATTGAAATAAAATTATCGGAGAGAAACTGGGGTCGATCACTTGTTATAAATATAATCTAAAGATATATAAATAGAAATCTAAAGATTTTATTTAACTTTCATAAATAAAATAAAATAAAAAATACCTTATTGCATTACTAGATTCAGGAATATCCGGATGACTAATCGAGACACATGTGAGCATTATACTGTTATCTATTTGTGTCCATGATCTCAAGTGAACAAAATCTCTAAAATATTTAATTATACGTAGTTAGAATAAAAATTTTCAATTAAACTAAATAAATAAATATAAAAAAAAGTTCATAGCGCCCCTGTTTTGCAATAAGGGCGTAAGGTACAAATGAATAATTTTTCAGGAGAGCCAAAACAAAGAATTCTTCACATTGTAACTGCTTACTGTGTAAGCTCCCTTGGGAGCAAAGTTTTAATATTTAGGTATATTTTACATCCAGATTTTTCCTGCAAAAATTTACGATTGGTAATTAGGGCTCAAATGACTCCTTAAGCCCTTAATTTCTTAGTGCCTTAAGCCTTACTCAACTTTCTGTTAATAGAGATACACGTACGCCCTTATTAGATATTATAAGAAACTATTGCTTCCTGACTATATATATGCACTTAACACAATTTTGAAAAATATGTGCCTTACGCCCTTATTGCAAAACAGGGGCGATATGGTTAAGCTAATTTTCCAATAAATATACAATGTTGTTCATTGTTTCAAGTTCCACGTTTCAAGTCCCGTTGTTTCGAGTATTTCGACATTATTTTCCTAACATAGCTGGGTTTTCTTCTTAAATCTTGTATTAATTTTTCAGGATATAACGTTTGGTCATTCATGTTGTATAAGAATATGTTTTGACAGATAATATAGATTTCCCGAAAAGTATTCTTATTTAGATTGTTCATAAATAACACTGGACATCAATGGTTCTGTCACAAAATCGAAATTAGTTGATTCTACATTAGTTTTATGCGCTGATTCCGAATTTGCTTTCCGTTTTTCTCTAGGTGCTCCAGTTTTCGAAGAATTTGCATATTTAAGTTTATGCAAATTTAAACTTATGTGTGCTATTTTTTTGAAAATTTTAGATGCAGTAAATGTCGGATTGAATTACCTTTTCTAGATAATGATTACTGGACTATTTGCTTCAGATAAATGTCACGATCTGCATATTCTTAGCATTTAACTGTCAGTTATTAAGCGTAATTTGCATATTTTTCAATGATGTAAATGTTTACATTACTATCAACTTTAAAGTAGTTGCTACAGAATTAATGTAATGTTTATCTAGACTAGATTTCTATGCTGATTTCAAATCAGGAATTTGTTTCCTTATATTAAGTCCAGTTTTTGAGTAAAACGAATTACAACCTTTGTATGGTATTGATATAAGTTTGATATAAGATGCTTTTTAGGGGATTCTCAAAAGGGTTAACAGTGTCAGATTCCTATCAGGGACATAAACAACAATTTATATAATTGGAAAAAAAATAGTAGAATCTATCCTAACTAGTTGAAGTACTACATCGCAAAGTAGCATAAAAAAAAGTAGTATATCTGACTTTTTTGTCCCAAAAATAAAATTTCACTTTTTTTAAACTAGACGTGATAAAGGAAAACATATACCAGATATGAAATCAGCGCAAAAAATTGGTTTAGAAACACAACAACATACTCGTGTGGCAAAATATTTGGACGTTAAGAAACATTATTAGAAAAACATGAAAAATATGCAAATTAGGCACAATATTTCACAGTCGCATGTCAGTATAATCTCAGAAACACCGTTTTTTGTAAAGTAAGCTAGACAGTAATCATAACATAAAACAAAAAAGCCAGTAAGATAATGCTTTATGCCTTAAATTTGCATATAACTGTATAAATTTACAAAATTTGCATAAATCGAAATATGCAAATATCTCAAAAACAAGACCTGCCGGAGTAAATCTAAAACGAGATTCGGAATCAGCACAAAAAACCGCATAAGAAACAATTAATTTCAGTTTTGTGAAAGAGCAAAAGTTCAAATTTATTGACCTGTGTAATTTATGCTCGAAGCGACATTTATTTGAAACACTTTATTATGCCGGAATTTAACTGCTAGTATATTACGTATATTTGCACAGTAATTGACAATTTCTTATTCAGTCTGTATTTATTCTCCATCCCAATTTTGAAGAACTTCCATTCCAAATCAAATCTACAAACAATTTTACCTGACTATCTCAAAATTTCGCAAAATGCGGCAAAAAGTGAGCCTTTACAGTATAGGGACTTCGAAATGCAAAAATAGGAACAAAATGCTGATATGTCCCTACATTTTTCTTGGAAAGTATAGTATGCTGGTGGTTGTTGGTAGTATGTTAGTATAAGATGATTCAGATTTTTCTTTGAAATATCATAAATATGCATATTAAGTAGATACACTATAACACATTGGCATGCATTTGTACAAATATACATAAGTTTAATAATAATAATACATTATTATGCTTTTATTTCTAAAAATACTAGGTGGAATAAAGAACTCTCACAAAATATTATAAAATTATCCTATTTTAGGCTTAATAAGTTAACGCCATCATCAACAGAGTATATTATTTTAAATAAAGACGAATTTCTAAAGGTTCTTCAGTTAATAAATAAGAAGAAAAACACCTAAATGTGAGTCGTAAATGTACACAAGATTAAATAATTTAAAGGACCATTCATGTGTTTTTTAACTTTCTGAGTGATGTAAATATAAGATTTAACAAAAATTCAATTAGAATAAGTTTCACGAAATGCACAATCACACAGAAAAGTATATTCCAGTTTAATAATATATGGGTTATCCAGAAAGAAAGTTTCCCTGGCCTCTTTAAAAAAATGTGAAATGTAATGAACAGAATATTTATTGCAACCTGAAGTAGCTACATTTGAGTACGTTGAAACATGAAACATTCATCTGTCACATCACTATTCTTCTTAACGAAATATCACAATTCGCATCTTCATATCAAAGAACGATGCCGCCTTTCATGATATCCACGTGATAACATATTGTGTGACAGTACTGAAATCTGTGGTCAGCAAGAAAAGCCCTCAGGTGCAAAAGGGTTATTCTCTTCCATAGTACACTATCTCTTCCATGTACTTCCATAGATTGACAACACAGATGGATTGACTGTCGCTCACAGCACTGCTCATCAAGCAAACTGTTCAATCCTTCGATAAACTGTCACAAGAAAATTCGTACTTTGAATCATTCGTGATTTGCTCACTATACACTTTTCAGAAATTTGACGCTGTATTTCAGCTGCCAAAAAATTTTGTATATTCAAAAAACATATGAATGAACACTCTTCGCACGCGGCAGGTGTTTTGATTTCCATAAAAATACCACAACCAATTATTATATATAATATACCGTATTATATATTATATACCGTACCAAGCATTTTCAGGGCTGTCTTTTTTAATACCGGCTTTTCTGATTTGTCGATAAGTCCAAATATTCATCGCGCATGCATGTTCTTGAGATCACAGAGCTGCCTCAGGCTTGATTGAAAGCAGAACTTGCTTTCTGGAAAACCCATGTAATATAACATTATTATTTACTTGCTTTTAAAATTCGTCTGAATACATGACTGCCATATTTCTGAAGGCGACTAAAGGTTTTCTTTTTTAGAGGAAAGTGCTCATTTTGAATGCATTTTAATCAGTTTTGAAAAAATGAAATTAGAATACATTCATTAAAATTAGGATAAGCTGATCATTTGGTCAACGTATACAAATCATGTATCCCGTCAAATATAGATATGCCTTAAAAATGAACATTTTCCAATAAAGATAGAAAATCTGATCACTTTAATGTTGCTTAGATTTAAGAAAGAAGCAAATAAAAGTGGGACAAATAGGAACAAAATATTTTCGGAGGAGAAGAGTGGAAAATTGGGCACTGCCGGTGCCGTTTCGAAACAACTTTCTTCTTTACGGGCCTGATTTGAGATCGCAAGCAGGAGACGTTAGTCATAAAAGAGATCTACCTTTCTCGTCTCACCCCTGAAATGCTATGCTCCGAATTGCCGTTCAAATTATGACAATGTAAAGGACAATTGTTTTTAATTTTCTATCAGATCCTATGAAAGGCATACGCCTAAATGATAGTCTATCAAAGCCAATAAAATCTACAAAACATAATATATATATGAAACAATAAAGCTAAGCCCCTTTTTTTTAATTTAAAAGCCCCTTTTTGCCCCTTTTAAAATTTGAAATCCCCTTTTTAAAAAATAGAAATTTAAATTTAGAAATTAAAATTCAAACTTTTTAAATGCTTTAGTAATTGTGTCTCAATGATTAAAACTTTCTTTGCCACCGATAAGTTCGTTTTCCCGCATCGCATATTATAACTTTAAAACATCGTTTTGTCACATTTCATAAGAATACTTTTGCTGACGTTAGCGCAACGTTAAATTCTATCGGCTTCCCCTTGGGCCGAATTTGAGCCAACGCCTTGCCCCAGGCAGTCAATCAGGGAGCTCGCGGCCAATTGGAGTTAAAGTACGCCCAATTTTGGACTAAGGACCTCCGCCAGAAATAATGCGAAGTATCCCATATTTATACGACTGCACGCTTCTGGTGACGAAGGTTTTAACATCTAAACAATGACCACTTTGCCCATTAATGCCCACTAAATATCACGCCACTTTGCTCTCCAGGGATCGCCTTGCGATAAACTAACGTCCGATGTCCGTAAAGGATTAAACTCTCAGTTCTCATGCTAAAGGGGCCTGATTTCTGAAAAGGATGCAACTATAAGACAAATAAATCAGGTCCCCAGGAAAAGGCTGTCTTCCTTTAATTAGACACGCACTTTCTCTCAGACTTTCATCGGATCCCATACAGCACTCACGGCCCGCGACTAAAGGAAACTGCTAAAGAACTCGTATGGTGCGATCCTCTGTACGCCACGCCCTGTTGGATCCAGAAACTTAGAAAGATTCGCCTACGACTTCCGATGTTCCTGAGAGCCCCGCTAATACTAACGAGTCCGCGGGACAGAGAACCACCCCGGCCTCCGAGATTCCTTTCATATATATACTATATATATATATATATTAATTATTATTATTCAGTTAATGGTTAAGTGAGTGAAATAAAAAGCATACATAGAAAACAGATAAGAAAAAACAAACGGATATTCCAAGTAGAGGAGGACTTCTGTCCAAAAAAACATTCTTTCCATTGAATTTTACCACAAATAATTTGATTGAAATCATTAATTACATGTTTGAAACGACTAATTCACGATGCATACTTTTGGGGAAATTTCAAACTGATAAGGCCCACTTTGGACAATATTTACAAATGAGTGGAGGAAATTATAACATTTATTGTATGCAAGTCATGGAAGCAGAAAAAAGTTAAAAATTTTGAATTTAATTAGCTACACTCACAGCAAAATGGAGAATTTAAATTAAAATACATAAATAAAAATTAAATTTAAAAAATCAAAAAACCCGACTGCGTAGAAAGCGAACTAATTAATTATTTCTCATCAATGTGAAACTATTTTTTTTATATTACATACCTATTTTTTTTATTTACTTGTATTCATGGCTTTTAAGTTGCGTTTAATTGTTAGTTCCTACCTATAAACAGTGTTTTGATGAAGCCTATAGATGGCTATGATGGTTAGAGTTGCAGTAAAGCTAGAGATCCTACCTACATAACTTCCAGTTTGTGTAATATTTAAATGGAGCTTCTGACTGTAAAATATTCAATGAAACATCGTCTTCATTTTGAAAGACCTATCCAATGATATGCCACTCAATAGGGTGCATAATTTTTTTTGTCTCTACCGCCATTTTATATTTTACGGCCGCCATTTTGAATTTATCAAAAAAAACCTAGCCTATAACCATCAGACGATTAAGACGAATTGATAGAGACCTCATTCATTAAAATCCATCCAACCGTTGGGATGTTTCGAGGGTATAAAGAAATCCACATACACAGATATGCGTGAAACACATAACCCTTCTTTTCAGTCGGGTAATTATAATACAACTGTTGATGAAATTGAAGAATTAACCATGCCAGATTTCTTTTACGGCGTGCTTAACAGCAGTGATGATATACCATGATAAAACCGTGTCTGTATATTGACTTTTATAGTTAGTCACATTGGATATAAAGTTTCACATAAATTAAAATGTTGTGAGTGCATTATCACATTAATCAAAGATAAAACTTTAGCATTAGATTGTCCGAATGAAGAATATTGATACTTCATGTTGTCAGATAGAGGTAAATTAAAATGGCCTCAGGAAATTTTATTATTTCTAATTGTAAACGCCTTTCAAATTTTTCAAAACCTAATTAATCTGAATTATGAAAGTACTTTCTTAAAATTTCCAGAACCCAAAACTTATACAATTCAATACTGATAAAAAGGAAATTTTAGGTCTAAATTTTATAAGTAAATACAAATGTGGAAACGAACTTTCGTACATATATTTAGGTTGTGTTTGTCAGGAATTGTAAATATCTTGCCAAATAACTACACAAAAATGGCAATAGAAAATTCATTTCTAATAAACGAAAATTATCTGTATTAACAACATGTATGTGTCATTGATAAGTTTCATGATACTTCAACATTTTTGATATTGTCTGTTTAAGTGAGATTATTTTCTATGAGAAATATTAAATGCCATATTTGTTGTAAATCATTTGGAAGTGCATACTAATTGTGAAAAATTCTTTTTTATTTGTAATACCTATAAACAGAATGTGTATTTTAAGTTATTCATACATTATGAAATTTAAAATTTTAATTGATAAATAGAGTTTTTGTTTTAATCCTTTAAAAAGAAATTTTTATTTATGAGTTTACGTAATATCAATCAAGCTGTTTACAATTTTAAAATTAAGGCATATTTATTTTTAAAGAGAACTTTAATTATTTGCTGCTAAATTTGTTTAATTTTAATGTATGTTTCTTCTGCCATAAATATTAATTTTAAATTAAACTCTCTGAAAAATACCACGAATCCCAGTTCTTTAACTATCTTTGTATTTATTTTTTTGCTGCTATTGTTGTGTAATTTTAATGTATGATTTTTTTCTCCCGTAAGTGTACATTTCAAGTTAAAATCGTCGATAAAAAACATAAATCAAATGTACTTGGAATCAAGGGGCAAAAATAAATAAATAAATAAATAAAATAAAAAAGAAGGAAAGTACTTGTTTACTGAACCTCTGGTGTCTAATTATTGAATGTATAATTCAAACAGATATAAAATAAGCCACAAATTGCTCAACAAAATATTACAAAACGGAAATTTTGATGCGCATATACAATTATTCGATCTGGTTCGTTTGCTACTCAGATCTCTTGCGGGACATCATCCTCGTCCTGAAGCAGGCCCGTAAGAGAAGAAAGTTGTTCCGGACAATTCTGGACGTTTGGTCACCTTACTTAAGAGAGACTAAAAAGAAATGACTAAAATTTATCAAAATATATCTGTGCGATCTGAAAATAAACATTAAAGCTGTCTTAAAAGAGCACGCCACTAGAACGTAACACTGACAATAGATAGACAAAAGACGAAGAATAAATCTCGAGCACTTGTGTTCCATGTTCCATCTGGCCCTAAAGAATCCTTTACTTCCAGCCGCTCAGTAAACATAGGTGTCATTTCCATGCATGTGTTTTAGAGAAAAATATTAAAGTGCGTACTATTACCAACTGCAATCAATTCGAAGGAACTCTAACACATTTCATGACTTTAAATTTTCATTTAATTTAATTATTTAAATTTTTATTTATTATGAGGTGGTCGTATCGTTACTAATTTTGCAATATCGTTAGTTATATCGAAGCAGCAACAGTGGGCAAACAGCAAACAGCAGCAAAAGATGATAAATGCTAAAGAAACTTACCGAGATGATATGGCGTGATATCGCTTTGAGATGGATTGTGTTATAGTTGTTCTTTCGTCAATTTGTTTCACTATCTAAATAAATTAAAGAAAAGTGTCAAAAATAGCAAACAGTGGTATTAAATATACTATATAACATTTGTTTTTAACGGAATCTGATTTTTTTTCTAAATATTTCAAAACTTTTATTTTTAATATTGAACTGAATTGTACAATCTTTCTGATCATCATAACTTAAACGTAATCATAATTTTAAATATTAGTGTTCTAAATTATACTCATATATACTCACCCTTACTTCTTGGAGATTTAAATTCCATTCCGGAGAATTTTCTATATCATCGATTATTTTACCTTTGATATTCTGGACACTGTTGTCAATAATTCCCTAAAAATAAGAACATAATAAACATTATTTTAAAATAGACGAAGTGTATTGTGTACAGTATGTAGCAAAATATACAATGCTGAAATGAAGGGACGAACAATATCAAATTTTTGTCATCTGAATTTTATTTTTTCTGAAAGAAACTAACATACAACCAATGTATTGATTTAACACGGTATGAGTAGTGTGGTTCTAAATGTGCATTACCTTGCTGTAGACAGTGTTCATATCGTTCACGCAGATTCGAAACATATTCCGAAACAAAAGTTTCTGCTGATTTCTGAAAAATAGCGCAATTTTCTCGTGTAATGGAATCACAATTCTTGACGAATCTTCAAAGTTTAATACAACTGCCTTTAAAACTCCCCATTTTTTATTCCGTGCTTTTAGATGTTGCTTCATAATAATAGTTGTGCAAACTTTATATAACAAAATAATATTATATAATAATATAATTATAAAATAATATAGAATTATAAAATAAACATACTCGATTTAAACTCAACAGAGATATAATTCTGAAAGCAAATTTGGTCTATCGGTGTAAATGTGAAAAAAGGGGTAACTGAAAACAACCGATACTAGTGCCCACCCAAGCAGTGGGAGAACTAATAAATAAACGAAATCGTATTCTCCTATCACCATGAAGTGATGTTGCTAGTTCCCATGTTTTTTGTGCTGCATTTGGGAACATGGTAATCAAAACAATTTGATGTAGTTGAAAAAAAATCCTAATCAATAAAGGAGCTATATGTAATGGATACTTAAATTTTATTTGTATAAAAAATTACTTATCTTAAGGGGACCGGGTAAGCGAAATTCAACCAAAAATCGATTTTTACTTTTTTATATCATTAAATAGTTTAAACTTTTATCGTTTCAACGATGTATTACTCATGTTTATATATATATAAAGAAGTGTTGGATTTTTTTCACTCTTTCTAAGAGCACTTCACAGCAGTGGGCTACTTTTTTAAAATTCAGATTTCTTGATTGGCACCACTTTTCTGAAGTGGTAAAATTCGCATTGTTTTCGCCTTAATTAATATGTTATTAAATAAGGCGAATTTCACTATTTCAAAGAAGTGGTGCCAATCAAGAAATCAGAATTTTAAAAAAAGTAGTCCACTGGCAGCACTGCTTCACAGCTTTAATTGACTTTTTCTCAAAAATTCGATTTTTCAGGTTTGTGTTCCTTTTTTCAATATCTATTAAACATAAGAACTCAGATTTTTCTAAATACTTATGTTATAGTTCATACTTTAACACAGGCATTTAATGATTTGTTGAGAATTATTTATTTTAGGCAGTGAAATCTTACCAAAAATGCTAATTAAAAAGTGTCTTTCAATAAATAATTTATAATTAATTTTCAGTTTCACTTAGAAAGAAAATGGTCTGTTAAAATACATAAAGCATGTCATTCAAACTACTCTAAAAAATCTAGACCTCTATCTTTTACCATTTTTGAGAAAAAGGTACATAAATTTGGTGTATTTTAAAATGGCCGAGATAGAGCTTACCTGGTCCACTTAACATCTGTAAACTGTATCACAGTTTGCAGTAGTTAATTATTACATATACAATTATTACATGTACATTAATTATTACATGCACAGTCGTGGGGAAAAAAAGTAAACACCCCTTACCAACTTCTCAACAAATTAGCGTAGAAGGTACCGTTATTGGTACCGAACGACTGGAAATAAAGTCTTCTTTTAAATGATGTATATAAAAGTTGTTTAGGAGGCCATCCACATATTAAAATAAACCCAAACTTCATTTTTTTTTTCAATGGCAATACCCAATTTTAACAAGATATTTCAAATCTTCGGTTCAAATTATGCCTAAACACGAAATTTCAAGTCATTTCAAAGATAAGTTTTTGAATTATGAACATTCAAAATTGAGTGCTTCTAATGTTAAATTACATTTTCATATTTTTATTAATATCTCCTGAAATTATACTCCTAATGTACTAATTTTTTGTGTAGCTATAATACTAAAATACCCAAACATAAATATGTTGAATTTGCAATTTTTATAATTTTATGATATGAATTATGAAATTAATATTCGAAAAAATTATGAATTGCAGCCTATTTTTTCAATTGCAATATTTTGATGGATTTAGATTTATTAAGTCCTGCTTTATGGAAATCCAAAATTTCACATTTTTCTTCCAAGTAGTTTTCAAATTATGCTTAAAAAACGGCAAAATGATGGTTTAGATGGTTTTGATAGAAGTACTAGATATTTTGAAATTTCTTCTGCTGCCCTGTAATCTAACAGTCTTCAATGACTGCTTAAGAGGCCTTTATCAAGAAGGATGCTCTCTCAGTCAACAATCGAGTACTGAACTTCAATTTGGATACAGTCCCTAAAATAAGACAATTTTAAAATAATTATTTTCTCAGTAACTTATCGCCCAAATTGCATAAAAATTTATTTTTAGGCTAATTGAAGGGTGTAGAGTTCATTTATGCTGTCAGAATTGGTACTGCTATTGAAAAAAAAACAAAGTTATGGTTAGTTTTAATATGTACATGGCCTCCTAAGCAAATTTTATATACATCATTTAAAAGTAGACTTTATTTCCAATCGTTCGGTACCAGCAACTTTCTTCTACGATAACTTGTTGAGGAGTTAGTAGAAGGTGTTTACTCTTTTTTTCCACGATTGTACTTTAGTCTTTCATAGGAAATTACATTATTACTTCGTGATATTGTATAATTTTCTGAAGCCTCATTTTTGAAGTGCTGTGTAATTGAAATTCAATTTGTATTAAAGAAGCTTGTTTACTTATCACGCAAGGCGTATTAACTATTAACCATGTTAAAATGAAGGTGGTTGATTATTTTAACTGAATCATATTTCATTTAATGATCGTCTTACCAAAATATGCATAAGACGGGGGTCCCACGTCCCAGTCCCAGGCTCTCACATGCCCATTTGCCCCTGCTCGGAGCTACCCGAGAGACGAATCCCGCGACGCGTCCCGAAGGTTGCCGCCAGGCACACCCCGTCAAGGCAGCCCTCACAGAAGCTCCGGTCAAACCGGCGCACTGCCCAGCGCTCGTCAACCGATTATTCCCAACAGAAGATGAATTGATCGACTACGACAATCCTCACCACCCAGCTAGAAGAGCCAAATGGTCCCTTCTCTTGGTTCCCGACCCGAAACGCCCCGACAGCCCGCAGGAACCGAACACTTACAAAGGAGACGGGCCCACGAACCTACACGAGGTTTCCCGAGCCGGAATTACTTTACGGAGGGCTCAGAAGATCAACTACCATTTTCCGGCAAAGACATATATGCGAACCAGCCGATAGGAGAGGGAGGTGCTCCTAGCAAGAAGCCCCGGAGGGTCGGAGAAAATCCGTCCTGGCGCCAAAGACAACGCCTCGCTCGGGGATCATGAAGATGCCTCTAGCGGACCCCGAGGAGATGATGTAACTCCTCCTCTGACGACATAGACATCGCCTCGCTAGGGGGTTTCGCCCAATCTCTCCGCTCACCTGCGGAACCCCTCGCGGATCGACGCTGGTAGTCAAGAGAGACCAGACTAGGTGTCGTTAGCGACCCCAGGCGGGCACGGAAAGCTCCACCTAGACGGGATAGACACCGCCTCTCTAGGGAGTTGCAGGGTCCGGAGTCCCACCGGTCCCCCACAACTCAACTCCACCCGAAGGTGGAGAAGCCCCGGGAGACCGGCAAAACCCCGGCCCCCACTACCTTACCTCACGGCCGTCGAGGGTACCCAAGCATGAATGCTCCTGACCCCGTGCAGTGACCGACCGCTACCTGTTAGTTTCGTTCAAAAGTTAGTTTGAGACACCGTTAGATCCTCACCACTGGGCGCGGCAACCTCCAGTAGCGCAAAGACGCGCAGGATCTGGGTCAGACCAAAGGTTCGAAGCGCCGCCGTGTAAGTCGGCGAGTCTCCGATCCGGTTCCCTGCGGGGTTAGTTTTCAATGGCGGATCTGCCGGCCGACCCTCTCCAAGGGTTTACGACAGGACATCGGGCAACAAGAGCCATACTGGCCTCCCTCTGCGACCGCTCCCTGGTCGATGAGGGCACCACCAAATCCTACCCACCTTAGGGTCGGCTCACAACTGCTCCAGCTACGGACATCTAGGCGGGATGAGTCTCCTGACGCAAATAGCACATCAGGCACTGTCCGAAACCCTCAACTTTCGGTTGCTCCGGGAGACCCTGCATGGCGATCCCGCGAGCCCCGTCGTCACCAGTGAGTCACCGAGACACCGTTCTACAGAGCCCGCTTTCTCTTCTTAGGCTCCTCCTTAGTAAATTGGTGGATGGGATCCTATCACATTCGCTAGTCTTTGCTCAGCGACACCGTCCGGTCCGTTTGACCTATGGACCGTTGCTATCCGGCTTGCCCAGAGAACCCGGGTGCCGGGGGTGAAAGCACGGCACTCAATATGCCCACCTATGCACAACGTCCGTTACCCGTGGCCACCGAACTCGAGGCATGTAGGCCACTCTAGGAGGTTGTGATTCGTCCCCACCCGGCCACCTCGCATTCGTGTACAACAAACTCGGCCGGGCTCCAAGTCCTCTCCCCCATTCAAGGGGTCGGTTTCGGACCACCCGGAGAGGCGACCACTCTAAATATGCATAAGTCATCTTGGACATTTATTTTTCCATGACATTTCTACAAAAGGTAGTCATGCATTTATAGAAGACGCTTTATTCCACATGTTATATAATGATCAAGAGGTCTTGCTTTTATATAGTTATGTTCTTTAAATATAAGATAGATTCCTTTCGATAATTTATTGAAAAGAGATTGTCATCTTTTGATTCATTTATTGTAAAAAAGAAAGAAAAGAAATATAAAATAAATAAATATCTTTCCTTTCTTCCTCTTCATCTCTCTCTATTTTTTTTTTTTTTTTTTTTTGTTAATTTATATTATCATTTACCTTACAGCGTATATAACAAAAAAAAAATAAACATGAAATTTTAAATAATAATACTGCTAATAATAATACAAATTTATTAAAAAAAAAAAAACAATCTTAATCGATTAACGTTCATTTTATGAGTAGTATATATATATAATCGATCCGGCGCAGTTATAAAATTTCGAAAATATATACGTTTTAAACATTTGAATATCTTTTTTTATCAACACATTCAAATTTAAATATCAAAACACTCTTTTTATATCGAAAAATACCATCCGTTTTAAATTTCCCCAATTCCCGATTCTCATATTTTTAACAAATATCCCAAAAACACATTTTTTTTTCTCAAGACAATTTTAAACAGAAATTTATTTACTTTTTAAGATAAGCAATAAGAAATAATTTTGAAACAATCATTAAAATCAGAGTTATTAAAAATATTAAAACAATCACTTTATTAATGTTTTAAATAATTATTTTTAACGAAAATGTTGGTTAAATTATTTCAAAAATGTAAAATTTATATATATTCTAACGCGGTTATTAAATTTTCAAAAACATTTGTTTTATATCAAATTTAAATATACGTTTAAAATATCCCCAATCCTCATATTTTTAACAATTTTAAACAGATGCATAAATTTATTAAACAATTAATTACTTTTCCAAGCATTAAAAGAATGAGAAAATATTCTTATTACTTTTTTAGGATAACCATTATATGAAACAAATATCTTTTCGAGCAGCTGTTTTTTTATCTAAAAAGGGAAAAAAGTGACGCATTCATAAAAGTATTCATCACCTCCCAAATTGACCTCTAACTTCCGCGTTTAAATATCTGAAAGGGAAACTAATATCACGGTTCGCTTTTATCTCACAGATGGAGCTACTGATCAATATGATATTTAAAGGAAAAAGATATTTCTCTGTATTAGTGGAAAGATATTAAATAACGTTACTTTTACTTAATAATTCTGTATTAAATAATGGAAATAAATGGAAAATATGGTTTTAAAACCTACTAATAAATAGTTTTACCTATTTTATCAATAAAATAATATCATATATTTATAGAAAATCCTGCAAACAGACGATTTAGTAGTTGCCAGTTGAATTATATATAAAGTAGTTGAATAATGCTTTAAAAAGTCTAAAGAATTAAAAATATGGTTTTAAAACCTACTAACAAATAGTTTTAACTATTTTATCAATAAAATAATATTATATATTTATAGAAAATTTTGCAAAACAGCAGATATACGATTTAGTAGTTGGCAGTTGAATACATTTATCCCCCAATTTTTACCATCATATATAAAGTAGTTCAATTATATATAAAGTAGTTGAATAATGCTTTAAATGTCTAAAGAATTCAAAATAAAGTTTTTAAACCAGCTAATTTATCACTAAAATAATCAAGCAGGACGGTCGTTCTGCCAAGCCAAGCTGAAAAAAAATGCTAACCTCGCCAAACAAACAAACGCCAATAATAAAACTCAAGACACCGTAAATGCTTATTATACTGAAGGCAACTTCTCCATGTTAAATCGACCAAACATGCCAGCGTAAAATTTCCTATATCAAAAGAACCAATCATCGCAGAAAAATAAAACCAAAACCAGAAGGACCTAATGGAAAAGATCTTCAATTTGAGACCAAATGCATCCTCATAAATTAATTATAAACTGAGATATAGATTTTTTAAAATAACGTCGAGATACTGAACATGACCGATTTATTTTCTTCGTCTCACCTTATGCTTCAATCGAGGTAGAGACTTAAATAATGGACATAAAAAAGTAAGAATTGCATTTTTGGACAGATATTTACTCAATCTCAAATTCAGCTTTAAAAACACAAATTTTCTATTCTTAATTAGCGAAAAACAATTAATTAATTCTAAAGTTTATAAATTATGCCAAACAGGGGTCAGCTAGGTGGGGAGGCCTACCAAACGGCTTAAGCACTCACAAGCCCCACCCATAATTATGCCAAAAAGCGATAAACCCGCCAAACCATTTTAGAAGTCTTATACTATTATATTATCCTTTTGCATTGATTTCATCGAAGAAAACTATGGCCGAGATCCAGATAGATTTTTCGCTGTTAGCGAAATGAATTTGACCAATCAGAAGCCGGAATGCTTGAAAATTTTTGCTGTTTCTGGATCCCGGCCTATGTCAGAAAAGTTTTGAGTCATTTTCTTAGTGCAATGGATGAAGTGCAATGTTTGCAGAAATCTAGGCTGGGATCCAGATTGATTTTTCGCTGTTAGCGAAACGAGATTCACCAATCAATAGCCTGCATTGCTGCAAACAGCGAAAAGTTCACAAAAGTGTAAGCTTCTGATTGATGAATCTCGTTTCGCTAACAGCGAAAAATCTATCTAGATTGCGGCCAATTATGTTGAACACAATTTTGCATTTCCGCATACAGGAAGGGTATTGATGTCATAACAACAGTGCATATTCGAAACTATTTAAGGCATTGATTCTGAACTCCTTTGCTATACATTTCAATATTAAAGAGGTTGTTGTTTCAATAATTTTAGTACTTTTCTCTATTGCTCACTCTAAAACACAAATATCGAAATTTAACCAACAGCGCCTAGAATATATAGTGTTGAAATCGGCTAACCCTGTAATACTTAAAAAAGCGCTAAAATATTGTATCCCTTAAATGTGCAAAGATATTGCTGCAATATGCAGATCGCAGCGACATCTGCAGGATATTTTCTACAACTGCAAGAAATTGCTAGTCCATACAATGTAACAATAGTAATACGAAAATCCCGCAGATGTCGCTGCGATCGACACTTGAAATTTTAGCAGTATCGTCGCACAATTAAGGGATACAAATTTTTAGAACTCTTTGGATAGCATATTTCCACACTAGGTATTCTAGGCGCTGTATCAAAAACAACACCATAACAGAGAGCCTTTATACATAAGAGTGGTGATATATGCACAGGAGGCATGCTCATTTCAAGTTTTTGTCGAAAGTACGGCAATCCGCTTTCTTGAATAGAGGATATTCAATCTACGTTATAATCACATGGTCAAGGTAAGAACGTCTAGCGTAAAGAAGAGAAGGCTCCGTCTACGTAATGTAAATCCCCGCTAGCCAATGAAACAGTTCATGGAGAAAGCAGTAGTACACTGTTAAAAATATCGTAAAAATTACCTCTGTTTTTAAAGGCTATCTGTATTCTGACCAATGAGAACGCTTCATAGGCGTTTATGTAGCGTTCTCATTGGTCAGAAAATAGAGAACCTTTAAGAACAGAGGTAATTTTTCATGATATTTTTAACAGTGTAGTTTCCTGTTTCTCTTCTTATCAGTTAGAAGTTCTTTGGGTAAATTACCGGTACCACGTGACTTTTTAAGCCTCGAACCCATATTTGGAATATTCTCCATTAGAAGATACGCGCATGGACGATCTCTATTAGACTAGGGAAATAATTCAACATGCATTAGCCTGACGATAATGGCATGCTCACAAAGAACTTTAACGATTTGTTTTTATCATTTTTACCAATAAACATTTATTGGCCGTATGTCGCTACTTCGTTATAGAGACACACTTGTTCCTAATTAGATCCCGGCCTTAATGTATCAAAATACGGAGTTTGCTTTCTGTACTATTCCTGAGCTCAGTTATAGCGTCTAGAAATATAGGCCGGGATCCAGGTACATTTTTGCAAACAGTGAAAAGTTAGCAAAAATTCTGGCTTCTGATTGGACAATCTCGTTACGATAACAGTGAAAAATCTACCTAGATCACGGTCATAGTGTGGAAACCGGCTATTCCAGTAATGCTTTAAAAAGTGCTAAAAATTGAATCCCATAAATATTGAAAAATACTGAATGACAAATGTCGATAGGAGCAACATTTTCTAGATCTTCTCTGAGCGAAACGTTTTCTTCTGAAATAGTTACGTTGGAATTACCATATGTCGCTGTAATCGACATTCGTCGTTCAGCCTCGTTCAACATTTATGGGATACAATTTTTTAGCATCTTTTTAATAAGCCGATTTTTAAACTATATCTTCTAGAAACTATAGCTCCGTTATAGCGTCTAGGTTATATGTTGTAGAAATCGACTATCCCAGCAATACTTAAAAAAGCGCGGAAGTATTGAATCCCTTAAATGTACAACGACGGCGAATTCCAAACAGTCATTTGCATCGACATCTGCAGGATATTTTTTAAAGAAGAAAGAGACATGTGTAATGCACCGCTACAGCGTCTAGAAAACATAATGTGGAAATTTGCTATCCAAGAACCGCTAAAAAGTGTATCCCTTAAATGTGCACTGACGCTGAAATCCAGGGATATATTTTCTGCGATATATTTTCAAATTTCAAAGTAAACATCGTATTATTACAGCGGGTTTGACGCCAAGCACACAGGTCAGATGTATGTTAATAAAACGTAATAAAAAAACAAAAAAAGGTTTCAGCGTCTAGACCAAATTGTCTTGGAGTTGTGGGAAATATCCTGCAGATATTGCTGTGATTGACTGATTGGATTTCCACACTATATATTCTAGACGCTGTAGCACCGCTATAGCGCCTAGAATATATAGTTTTTAAATCGGCTAACCCTGTAATACTTAAAAAAGCGCTAAAATATTGTATCCCTTAAATGTGCAATGATACTGCTGCAATATGCAGATCGCAGCGACATCTGCAGGATATTTTCTACAACTGCAAGAAATTGCTAATCTATACAATGTAATAATAGTAATACGAAAATCCCGCAGATGTCGCTGCCATCGACACTTGAAATTTTAGCAGTATCGTCGCACATTTAAGGGATATAAATTTTTAGAACTGTTTGGATAGTATATTTCCACACTAGGTATTCTAGGCGCTGTAGCACCGCGGTAGCTTGTCTTTTTCGTTTGCCTCGAAGTAGATATAGATGACGTCATTTGAAGCTGTTCCTAAAGTGTGGCCAGCTCATCACGTCACACGGAGTTGATTATCTGTACACGGTAAACGTCATTGGTCACGCTAACACCCTCCCCCTTGCGTCCACCATATATAGCGGCATCTTGCACTGGAGACTGCTAAATGGGCTGCTATCGGTCAAAATCAAGAGAGAAAAGGGCAGAAGAGGGGGAAAGAACTCTTTTTTTTTGGTATGTAATTTTAAACACGGGAAGATTGACATGTCTGCTCCTCTCATAGCTTCATAGCTTCATGTTGGTGAAATAAACCAACGCCCCCTATATATTTGAGAAAGTCTTGACACGCGTCACGAAAACATCACACAAAGCAGGCAAAGCAAAGGACAAAATCATTCATTGGCTCGTGGATATGAACGAGCCAATGAATGATTTTTCTTCTTTGTTTTGCCTGCTTTGTGTGATATTTTCCTGACGCGTGTCAAGGCTTTCTCAAATATTTAAAGGGCGTTGAATAGGCCGGGATCAAGATAGATTTTACGCTATTAGCGAGATGAGATTGATCAATCAGAAGCCCGCATTTTTGAAAACTTTTTTATGTTTGCAGTAAACACCGAAAAGCCTGCAAGGATGGAGGCTACTGATTGGTCAATCTAATTTTACTAACAGAAAAAAATTTATCTGGATCCCGGACATTAACTTTGGTTGGTTAAGATGATTTTGAATAAAATCAAATCAGAAAGCCAATGTTTTTTAACTTTTCTGGTTAGTTTAATCGAAATCTTCCACGGCTTTTACTGAAAACTGAGTTACTGTACTTTGGACAAAAACTTGAATATGAGTACACGACTTGTGCTTATGTCACCACTCGTACATATAAATGTACTCTGTTATGAGCATGATTCTAAGCGCAGCTGGTTAAATTTGAGTATCTGGGTATTAGAGAAAGCAATAGTGGCCCACCGTGGTTGAGTGGATAAGACACCACGCCGCTAATCGCTTGAGAGCGTAGGTGGGGGCGGGTTAAAATCCCGCCGTGATCCCCACGTGAATGATATATATGTTTTCAAGAAAATAAACAAACAAACAAACAAGCAATAGTGAAAGGTATAGCTGCCATGGAAATAACGACTTCTTTAATTCGTATAGAAAATTAATGAATAGTTGTAAATGACTTAAGTTTAAAATGTAGGCAAAAGCTCTGAAAATATCAATGGCTCCCATCTAGTATTTTACAAAAGTAATTTAATATATTCACATGATGTATAAGTTAATGCAACTCTTAGCTAATGAAAATTCTGCAACAAGACTTATGTAGGTAGAACTTTTCAATGATTAATTCAGAATTCTAAGAACAAAACGAAGTTCTTAAGCGCTCTTCCTCCCCCCTCCCCCCCCTCAAAAAAAGAAATACGATAGAAAGATATAAGTATAGACCCCTTGCATTGACGTCACGTTGCTATTAGCAACGACTGATACTATAGCTTCTGGGGCACACACGTGGAGCACAGAACTCCCCGTTTGCCGTTAAAAGCACGTGTTATCTTTCTCTTTAATTTAGAGCTTCCTTATTTTTATTATTATAGTGCAAATAAGACTAAAAAATCAAATCGAGAGTACCATATTTGCCTTATATTTGGGCGCCATTCGAAGCGATTTCAGACATGTGACGTCATGTGCAACCCGTCTATTTGGATAACTTCAGTATTACTGTGATCTTTTGTCAGAGTTTAGAAAAGGTGTCTGGGTATTAAAAAAAACATAAAACAAATTTGAAGAACGGTAAGATTATAGATTTCAGGATTTTTAACTGGGAAAAAATTAATTCTAATGTTTATGCGGCTTTAACAATAGACTATTAAAGATAATCAATTTACGGGAATTTTTATACGAAATTATATTCTCACATTTATGCAAATAGGTATGGATAAACAGACTTGAGTAAAATTACATATTTATTCTTTCTTCTCTATAACACGATCTAAATGAAGATGAAGTTATATGTACAGTTTATATCTTTAAATTTTTAGATTTTTTTTAATCAAAAACGTTTCATTATCATGTCTAGAATTGCTAGATTTACTTCTTTAGACAGATCTTCGATTCTTTAGATGCCAGCGGGTCCTCATTCTCGGATTATCCGTAGGTATTTGTAAAGGTAAATTTATTTTGCAAAACCGTCAGCAAAAAAAAGTTAGAACAAACAATTAACTGACAGACTAACTGTAAATATATATTTTATTTTGACTCCATTTGATTTTTACTAAATTTTCATCCTTCATAGAAAATTTTAAGGAGATATAAATTGAGAAAGACTGATACTTTGAAAGAAGAAATTGACTTTCCTTACATTTAAATTATTAATTACTCTAAAAAATGAATGATAGGTAAACAAAATGTATACTATTGTGTTTGTTCCCTGCTTATAAAGGGTATACAAGGACTAATTTTAACGAGTAGAATTATTTCAATTATATATAATCTGTTTAAAAAAAAAGAACTGATATCTACTAAAAAACAACTTTTCAAAAGTAAAAAAAAAGCCAAGCAAAAAAAAAAAAAAAAAAAAAAAGAAAAAAAAAGGGGAAAGTTGTGGCTAAAAATGGTGTGATATCAAATTTCCAAGCTTATATTATGGTACTTATTTAACATTTTTTTATTAAAAATTTACCATACGTAAGTCGAGTACCTAAGTATGCGTTGTCAGAAAGCCTTTTCTCCTTTACTAAATACATCATAACGTGTTTCTGAAAATTAATTTTTTTTTAATTATGCATGATGGGCTTGGCGGCCATCTTTCCATATTTTACACAAATTTCTAAGCAGACAAGCTCGTAGTATGTTTGCATTATTAAGAATTTTGAACTTCTAGTTTTGGCTACAGACAGATAAATCAAGAAAGTCTTTTATTTTGAAAAAAAAAAAAAAAACAATTGATTTTTACTGCTTTAACTATTTAATTAACCCCCTCCGAAAAAAAAGAATCATAAGATGAAACCTGAAGTTACTTCAACTTTATTTTAAGACAAATTTCTAGGCACTCATTTCCATAAATTAAAAGCATAAAATGTTTTCTTTAGCAACAATTTCGAATTTCCGATCTTAACAATGTACTTGTGTGCTTAGAAATTTGTGTAAAATATGGAAAGATGGCCGCCAAGCCCACCATGCATAGTTAAAAAAAAATTAATTTTCAGAAACACGTTATGATGTATTTAGTAAAGGGGAAAAGGCTTTCTGTCAACGCATACTTAGGTACTCGACTTACGTATGGTAAATTTTTAATAAAAAATGTTAAATAAGTACCATAATATAAGCTTGGAAATTTGATATCACACCATTTTTTAGCCACAACTTTCCCCCTTTTTTTCTTTTTTTTTTTTGCTTGGCTTTTTTTTACTTTTGAAAAGTTGTTTTTTAGTAGATAATTATTACTATGCAAACATACACGGGCCGAAATTATCGGGTCCGGCCCGACCCGTAGAAAAATCTTTTTTGTCCGGCCCGTCCCGTGCAAAAACATTTATTGGCACAGCCCGGTGCAAAAGCTAAAGTTCCGGACCGAGCCCGACATGGTATAAAAGCTAAAAACTCTGAACAAATTTGGTTGTCCAATATAAAAGCTAAAAGTTTTCGCCCCGATCCCAGCCCGTACAAAACCTTGATTAACCAGGCCAAACTGAATTTCTACAAAATATAGATTTTTACGCCAATATGGTTTAAAAAGTCTCGTACGAAAGGAATTCTGACAAAAAATACTCATTTTAGCTTTTTTTCATGTTTATAGTCTTCATTTTTTTTAAAGGCATGCTGGACTGCGATATTTATTTTTTAAATGAATCTGTATTTGTATATAAATGTCTTAGTTATCATTTATATCGCTAATCCACATTCCATGGCTTAGAGACTTGAAAATCTGAAAAAATTTATACAGTAAAATCTTCAAAGACTGAATTCACAGGACAGAAGAAATATTCGTTATAGGCAGGTTTCCTTCTTAGCAGTTACATGGTTTGTTGTAAATGAATTATATTATTTTCGCACGTGTTATTATATTAATTTTGCATGGATCAGCGCATTTTTCTGTTTAAGACAGGACAGGATATTCGTCATAAGAAGGTTCTTTTTCACAATATATTTTTTTGTGCTAAATTTTATTGTCTAGAGATATACTATGTACTAGTCTTTAAAAAATATAAATTTAACATTTTAATTGTAGAATAATGGTGATTTTTTAAAATATACATTTTTGCAAAAACCGTTGGGCGGAGCCAAATTTTAGTGATTTTTGCATAGAAAAATTGGGGCGGTCCAAAGATTTTGATACGGGCTGGATCGGGACACGGCTTGAAAATTTTAGACAGTATGGACTTCTATGAAGAATGAAGTTAAGTCCCGATTCAGCCGATAAAAAGGCCCTGACCGGAAAACATGGTGTCGAGGTCCTGCCTGGCCGAACTTTCAGAAAAAATAAAACCCGTGCCCGTCCCCAGAAAGTCTAGGCGCGGTCCGGTCAGAGTGTCGTGAGTGAAAAATAACACCCAGGCACGGCCCGTGCAGACAAACCTCAACAGTTGCAGACAAACCCGTGCAATCTCATACACAAATATTTTAAATTTTAAATGTATTTTGAAAATACATGTATTTTGTATTTGGATATTTTTTAATTCGAAAGTATTTTGTATTTTGTATTTTAGGTTCTAAAACTAATGAATTTTGTATCGAAAATGACTTTTCGATGTATTTTGCCCAACTCTGGTTATAGGCTACCAACAGATGGCGCCATATCAGATGCAGTATTGATTTTGATGTTTAAGAGCTCACTGCAGTCACAGATAAAAAGAAATAAAGATGGCCGCTGGCATTTTAGCTGAATTGAAAGGATGGTCTAAATTCAAATGATTGACAAGCGAGCTCTTCCAATCAGCAAATGGCCAATTATCTGGCACGATTCCAACCCCCACCCCACTTCGGCTGAGCGCTACATGTGATAATTTCCAGTAGGTTTCAGGTGTAAAGGATTTTTTTTTCAATTGTCTTCGCTTTACAAGCGTAGATCAAAGCCCACTGTTTTGTGGAGACTCGATAACGGTAAAAGCCGTAAAAAGAATTTTAATCTGTTTATGATAAAAGTGCAAAAATTAAAACGATTTGACTTTCAATTTTTTTTTTTTTTTAGGTTTATTTTACAGCTTTTACAAACATAAAATTGAAATTAGTGCAGTATAAAAACTATTTTATTTCACATAAGGCAATTACATTTAAAATCAAGGTGGAGATATTGAATGAGGGGGGAAATATATCAGGTACAAATATTCTAAAATAACTATCTTTTGTGCGAATTCTTTTTAGAACATAAAATTTATGAGATTTATAAAAGCTAAATAACATTGAAGGTTAAAAATAAGATGTTCATAAAATTAGGAGAGGAAAAGTTAAACAAATAAACTGTATATTTTGTACTGTACATCTGTAGAGGGGGTATAAATCTAAATCCCAGCGTAGTCATTTATAGATATAGTACACAATTTATTGTTGTTAGCACCAAAATATGCGACAGAAAAAATAAAGTTTTCCAAATATTAAAAACTTTGTGTGATGTTAGCAGAAAGAAGGATGGCAAAAATTTTAGTGAAATTTTCAGGCAGAAGAAAATTTAGATTATGGATTATTTTTACAAGAATGTTATAAAACATAAAGGAGTTTTAACAATTTGAAATTTTAAGTGCACAGGAGTAAATTCAGGTGTGTGTGTGTGGGGGGGGGGGGATTTCTGAGCACTAAATATTTTTTAAATGATGCGGTCAAATAAGAATGTTTTTTGTAGCGGTTCGTAATCTAAATAACACTAAAATACTTTTATTTTCATTACATTTTTCCATTTTTAACACTTCCCAAGAAAGTTGAAAAGTGTTTATGGATTGAGTTTGTCCGTCCGTCTGTCTGTCTATCCGTGCTCTAACTAGCGTAAATATAGTCGGATTGCCATGTAATTGATATACGATATTGAAAATCATCATGGTATGTTCGGTGCACCATTCATGGTTCATTTACAGATGCACTCAAAAGTATTCGCTACATTATGGTCTATGTGGGGGGGGGGGGATTATTTAGGATGTATTTTAATAGTGTTACACAATGTTAAACACAGTTAAATTTATGTACATTGAGACACACTTTAAAATTGTTACTATAGACTATGTTATGTGTAATGCTTAAAGTACGAGTATAGGGGACTCAAAAGTATTCCGTTATGTTATAGCCCATGAAGAAATATCGTTTGCGGCGTATTTGATTGATATTACTCTGTCACAAAGATAATGAAATTGATATGAATTTCTGAGGTGTCCTAAGCCTACTTTCTGTACAACATGAGCATTTAACAATTATTTACGGTGTCAGACAAAAGAACTTGGTTCAATATGGTCTACGAGAAAAACTGTTTGTAGCATATTTTGATCACGTTACACTATTTCAAACATGACGAAATAGATACACATTACTTTGATTTACTACAAGATGCTTACATTCGAATATGGTCTGCATTTCATTTAGCGTTCATTTACAAGGAAACATAAAATATTTTGATACAATACTGTATCCGATATAGCTATTAAAAATTAATGCTGAAAGTACATTTTCAATTACAGAATGCGTTTTTAAGTTTAACTAAATTTTTGCGCACTACGTGGTGTGCACATATTTTACAAACCCTATACAGGACCACACAAAAGAATTCGTAACCATTGCTGAGAATGAGTATGAATTTCTTAAAGGTGTTAGGTTTTTTTTTGTTATAAATGTACAAGCTCAACTACATTTAATATGCTTAGAGATGTTTGTATCATACAAATAAAATCCTATACAGGGATATTCAAAAAACTGGATACATGGGCCGCCGATAGAAAATAATTCCTGCAAGTGTGATTTCAGTAATTTTGAGCATGATTTTGCATGAATTAGATTTCAGCTTAATACTGTTTGACGTGTATAAAAATTTCTATATACAGAAATGCACAAAAGAATTCAAGTATGTTTCCGTCTATAAGTAGAAATTGCCGAGGGTGAATTTTCAACTGTTTTATGTATTTTCTTACAAAACTAAATTTTAACATAGTATGTAGAATCCGTACAAATATATGCAGTACAAATATATCATATACACTGCCTCATATGAGCTGCATATATCATATGAGCTGCACAAAAGAATTTGAGTACCTTCCAGGTTATGGGTGCAATTGTTGAAATCTGCTTTTCAAACGTGTCATAGGTATTACAAATGTTTAGTTAGATATCTTCTTTACTTTATTAAACGGCGAAGTTTTGTTACAGTGTTCTGTAAGTGTTGGAAAGTATCGACGTAGACGCATGATTTTTCTTTTTTCTTTATGGACATACTCGGTTCAGTCGATTACTCAGGCACCTTTGGTATCTACGTTTGATGGTTCTTTCTGAGCTAGTCGGAATAAAATGATTTCGAAAGGTTTGAGAATTTACTTGCACGTTGACGAGAAACCACAATATTTTCCTTACAAATATCTCTCTAAAGACATTTTCCTTTGAAAAATACAGTTAAAATGTTTTTTATGCACAATTAAATGTACACCTATCGCTTTATTGTTAACACTTTCGTACATAGTTGAAATGATTTAGTTAATATTATAGATAATAAAGATTTATAATTAGGACGAAAAAAAAGTAAAAATTAAAAAGTTTTAAAGACTGTAAATTAGATTTTTTAGCTTCATGAGTTGAGGGTAAGACAAATCAAGAAACAGATATATATATTTTTTTTTTTTTCTTTTGGCGGGGGATTTAATAGATGACCGATTATGTAACTTATTAAAGATTTACAAATAGGGCAAAAACATTGCAATTGGGAGCTTTAGAGACTTTAAATTTTATGAGCATGGAAATAATGGGGGGAGAAAAGAAAACGTCAATTTTATATGGGGTGGAAGAAATTATATAATCGATTATTGTTCAATATGAAACAGATAAAGCTGAAAATGTATTAAAAAAAGACTTTCAAAGATTTTAAACTTAAATAAGGGAAAGAAAAAAAAGGGGGGATTTTATTTGATGACTTATTTATTTACCTTACTAAAGAATAAGAAATAGGACAAAAAAAGACTAAATTTTGTGTTCATGGTAAGGGTAGAGTCAGAGCAAGCGTCAATTTTTGTGGGGGAGGAGTATAGTTATATGATTATTTATGATTACAATAAATTAACAGATAGAGTACAAAATTATATTAATACATGGAAATTATTCCAGAGAGAAACATTCGCCTTGCATACAATATTTCAAATGAAAATCAAATTTCAAATTTCAAAGTAATTGCTTAAAAGGCGCAAAGGCCAACATAGTGAAAAAGATTCCAAGCCGGGACTCGAACCCGGGCCATCAGTATAGCGCACTGACGTTCTACCGACTAAACCACTTGGAACGATACCTAGCTCGGAAAATTTCTCACTATTATATGTTGGAAAGGCTACAAAACGCAGCACAAGATGGAATATTTATCGTGAGTCACCGACCTGGGACAAACACGAAACATAATTAAATCCAGCATCGATAGAAATTATATTAATACATGGAAATTATTCCAGAGAGAAACATTCGCCTTGCATACAATATTTCATGCTGGATTTAATTGTGTTTCGTGTTTGTCCCAGGTCGGTGAAATATTGTATGCAAGGCGAATGTTTCTCTCTGGAATAATTTCCATGTATTAATATAATTTCTATCGATGCTGGATTTAATTATGTTTCGTGTTTGTCCCAGGTCGGTGACTCACGATAAATGTTCCATCTTGTGCTGCGTTTGTAGCCTTTCCAACATATAATAGTGAGAAATTTTCCGAGCTAGGTATCGTTCCAAGTGGTTTAGTCGGTAGAACGTCAGTGCGCTATACTGATGGCCCGGGTTCGAGTCCCGGCTTGGAATCTTTTTCACTATGTTGGCCTTTGCGCCTTTTAAGCAATTACTTTGAAATTTGATTTTCATTTGAAATAGAGTACAAAATGTTTTTAAAAAAGCAATGACTTTTAAGGTTAAAATTTTGTGATCTGAGGGAAAAAAAAGAGGAATAAGCAGAATTAGTTCTTTTTTTGCGGGGGGGGGGGCGGAAGTTTATCGGCGACTTATTATTTACTTACCTTAGAAAATATTTACAAATAAGTTAAAAAAAATAATAAACGAAAAAAAATTAAGGACTTTAAATTTCAGATGCTTGGTAAGAGGGAGAGGCGAGGAGGAAATACCAATTTCAGTTGGGGTTGGGGGGGGGAGGAGAAATTTTTATGATTGTTTGTTTATTGTTAAAATAAAGTGGCAAATTGAGCAGAAAAGATTTAAAAAAATTAAAGCGTTTTAAAGGGTTTTTATTTTAAAATATGGGTACCGTGAATGAGGGAGCAAAAGGGAGAAATGACATTTTCGATGGAGGCAATTTACAAGAACTTTTAATGAAATGAATATGGTGAAATAAATTGATAACGAAATTTATGACTGACTATTTATTGTTAGTTTAAAGTAACAAATAAAACAGAAAATTAAAGAAAATATTAAGGAATTTTAAAGATTTTAAACCTTGATACTGTAAGGGGAGCAAAACGGGAAACGAAATTTCGGAAGAAGGGGAGACAAAGAGTGCAAGATGTTTGGATAAGAATATGGTGTGCATCGAATTTATTGTTCATTTACAGGGAAACATTAGGGATGATTGCTGATAGTGAGTTTTAAATTATGATATGTTTGATTTATGATAAGTTATGGTATAAGTTAAGTTAAACTAATATTTTTGCACAGGCACATAGGTGGTGTATATGAATTGCATAGAATATAAAGAGTGATCAAAGGGCTCCAATGTGATGTATCTCATGAGGGTTGTCGAAAATTGTTAGAAAAGTACCGGCATATTATACTATCAGCTAAATGTCCTGTCGGCTAATCGTCTTTTCGGCTAAATGTCCTCCCGGCTAATTGCCACGTTCGGCCAGTTGTCTGTCGGCCAATTGTCTGTATTGCTGAAATTATTGCTATTCCGTTGCATAGACACTACACAAAAGATTTCATCAGTAGTACCGAGAATGACTATGAATTACTTAAAGATGTTTTTTAATTTGATTTATGCATTTTCAAGCTCAACTACTTTTAGTATAGATGTTTGACCCGTAGCCGGTCGCAGACATTTAGCCGACAACCAAATAGCCTTCAAGACATTTAGCAGATTGCAGTTAGCTGAGACGTGCATTTAGCCGATACGTACATATAGCCGACAACACAATTAGCTGAAATTTACATACAGCATACAGGACAATTGATCGAAACGGACATATAGTAATAATTTTAGCAATACAGACAATTGACCGACAGGCAACTGGCCGAACGTGGCAATTAGCCGGGAGGACATTTAGCCGAAAAGGCGATTAACCGACAGGACATTTAGCTGATAGTATAATTAGCCGGTACTTTTCTAACATTTTTCGACACCCCTCATGAGATACATCGCATTGGAGCCCTTTGATCACTCTTTCATATTATGTACCTCCCGTTCCCCCTCCCCCAATTTGTATCACCGGGAGCATTTTTCTGACTTTTCCGACATCCCTCAAGTGATATATCATTGGACTGGGCAGCCCTTTGATCACTCTTTCATATTATGCACCTCCCGCTAGGTTACAGTTAATTTGCAGTTTGGTTACAATTGCGATTAGTTACTCTTAGATTACGGTTAGGTTATAATTAAGTTACGTTTAGGTGATAATTAGATTACGCTTAGGTTACAGCTTGGTCATGGTAAAGTTATGTTACAGTTACATAACATTTAGCATGTGATTAGGTTATAACTAGGTAAACGTTATTTACAGTTAGATTATGGTTAAGTCCCAGTTAGGTTACATTTAGGCTACAATTAGGTTACTGTTAGGTTTTAGTTTGGTTACGGTTACTTCATAATTAGGTTACACTTAGGTTACGTTTAGATTATGGTTAGGTAACTGTTCGGTTATAATTAGGTTACGTTTAGGTGATAATTAGATTACGCTTAGGTTACAGCTTGGTCATGGTAAAGTTGTGTTACAGTTACATTACTGCTAGCATACGATTAGGTTATAATTAGATAAACGTTAGTTACAGTTAGATTACGGTTACGTCCCAGTTAGATTATATTTAGGCTACAATTAGGTTACTGTTAGGTTTCAATTAGGTTACGGTTACTTTATAATTAGGTTACCGTTAGGTTACGTTTAGATTACGGTTAAATAACTGTTAGGTTACGTTTAGGTGATAATTAGAATACGCTTAGGTTAGAGCTTGGTCATGGTAAAGTTATGTTTCAGTTACATTACAGTTAGCATACGATTAGGTTATAACTAGGTAAACGTTAGTTACAGTTAGATTACGGTTACGTCCCAGTTAGGTTACATTTAGGCTACAATTAGGTTACTGTTAGGTTTCAGTTAGGTTACATTTAGGCTACAATTAGGTTACTGTTAGGTTTCAGTTAGGTTACGGTTATCTTACACTTAGGTTACGTTTAGGTTACAGATAGATTATAGTTACGTTACAGTTTGGTATTGGTTAGGTTTCAGTTAGGTTACGGTTATCTTACACTTAGGTTACGTTTAGGTTACAGATAGATTATAGTTACGTTACAGTTTGGTATTGGTTAGGTTACAGTTACGCTACAGTTAGTTTATGCTTAGGTTATAATTAGGTTAAGATCAGGTTACAGTTACGTTACAGTTAAGTCGGATGAATATCCTGTCGGATGAATGTCCATGTCGAATAATTGTCCTCTGTTGGCTAACTGTCTTGTCGGCTAACAGTCGCTGTCGGCTAAACATCCTGTCGTCTAATTGCTGTCTGCTAAATGTCCCGTCGGCTAAGTGACATTGTAGCATATAAATAAATAGGGATATGACAAAAAACTGGATACATGGCCGTCCATGGATAGCAATTCTTAAGCTAATGTTAGCCTTAGAAGTGTGATATCAGTAATTTTCAGCGTATTTATTTCTGAATTAAATTTCAGCTCAGTATGTGGCGTGTATAAAAATTTATAAGGAACATACAGAGCTTCACAAAACAATTGAAGTACGTTTCCGTCTATTGTTAGGAATTAATAAATGTGTATATTCAAATGTGTTATGTGTTTTTCTAACTGAACTAAAAATGTAGGAAAGGGTTCATAATCCATACTTGACACATGGTTTTCCTTTCTTGTTTTATTTATTTTCAATAATTCATCTTCTTATGTTTTTGTATTTCTCAGTTGCAATAATCATGATTTTTAGGGTTCCGTACTTAAAAAGTAAAAACGGAATCATTATAAGATCACTCCTGTGTCTGTCTGTCACAGCCATTTTACTCGTAAACTACGGAACGTGGGAAGTTCAAATTGGGAGATGTAATAAAGACTATTGACCCACATATTTACAGATTATTAAACATTCACAAATATATGTGGGAAAAACGTAGAGGGGATAATTAGGTTATTTAAAGAAGAAATATATTTTCTTTGTGTATCGTTTGGGGTATCGGTTAAAAGATTCCGTAACGCATAACTCAAAAATACATTTCTTTTAATTTTAGATATTATATTTTCAGAGATATCGTCGAAAATGTAGTGCAAAAAATGTGCCCCCCCGCCCCCCCCCCAATCTATTTTCAAATCTACTGAAACTAAAATTATGAAAAAAATTAGAGGTAGTAGAGGTTAATTTAATACTCGCAGGAAAATTATAGCGATTGCCCTAGGTGGCATAGTTTTTCATAAAATCGCATTTTTCTGTTACATACAGATTTCTATTTGCGGGCATTCAGCAAAGGTATCGAAGAGCGCTAAAGGTACCTATCGTATCAAAAGTATAAAAGCATTGTTTATAATGATTTTCGAAAAAAAATCGTCGGTAATTCGCCGAGATATTAAGACTCCTGTCCCTGCCGGCGAAGACACTAACGAGCTAATGCTAATCCGATGGGGAGGAAAAAGTAAAGAAAGGTGCGATGTAGAGACGGATCTCGGCTATATAATGCCAAAAAAAAATTTAAAATATCGAAATACAAAATAGATATTAGAAAAATCCTTCCCTATACGATTAGCATTAGCTCGTGATTGTCTTCGCTGGCAGGGGCAGGAGCCTTAACCCTTAAAGACACGGTTGGTTTGGACATACATAATGGCAGAGGCGGCGTACTCTATATACCATCGGTTTTTAAATACTAGATAACAACTTTTAATGATATATATGTGTAATGCAATACCCAGTAGCAGCATAAAAGCAGTAAACATCAAATTGTTAAAAACAGACCAATTTAATTATAATTAATCGCATAAATACTATGGGATTTGCGACTAGTTTGCGTTGAGTGGATCTCTCAATACGCCTCCCGTGTCTTTAAATGATAATTAAAGACCTATTTGAAAAAACGCGGCACGGACAAAGTCGAGTTGCATCTTTGCGACCTCCTTTCGAAACGCGCGTAGTACAACGCCAAGTTTAAACTTTGAACAAGGATTTTATTTCATCTACACTGTAAAAAGAAAAATATTTCTATGTTGAATTTAGTTTTATGAAATGCCAAATGAAATTTAAATATGCAGTACTTTTATTGTTAGTACCAAATTAAGTTCACCATATCCAGATTAAGATACGTTTAAAAAAAGAATTATACAAAATAGTAATATTTAATTTTATTTCGGCTTCATATCGCTTTGAACCTTTGTGGTATACTCAATCATACTTTTCTAATATATACAGCTATACCCAACTCTACGTTGTATAGGTTTTTACAAAGTTTCATTATTCTTTTAAATAATACAGTTAATAATTCATATATTTATTGTACGGAACTCTCTGAGCGCGAGTAATACTCGTACTTGACCGTTTATTTTATATACAAGCTATATGCATTGGTCTGCCAAGTCGTATCTTGGTGGAAACCATCTGCAGAACATCAATTTAGTGGTTGATCCGCAGGTTTACCATTGTGTTTTCATGCACCCAAACTTCAATATTTTCATACATTTGGGTGCTGCAAAATACAATGATAAACCAATCGATCAAAAACTAAACTCCGGTGTGCAGGTGTTTTCTATCAAGATATGACTTAGCAGACCATTTGCATTTTAATATGATAATTGAGTTCTATCTAATCCTAAAATTTCAGCCTTCAACTTGATGAGCTGATGGTCTGTGCAATTGCCACCCGTCGAACAAATCCTTTCCTGTGAAATCTTGTATCACTCTTTAGGAATCTGTGGACAGGCACAAAAACATCCTATCTGTGTTTTTATACCTAGATTGTGTATAAAAACCTTTTTTAATTCATTACTCTGAATTTGGAGATTTTTGTAACAAATACAGCTGTATTTTTTTTTTTTTTTTTTTTTTTTTTTTTTTTTAAACAATTGTTTGAGAAAGACTGTTTTTATTTTCTCTGAAAACTGCTTGGATTTTTCATTACATTGATATGCAATTCTGATAATGAATTTCATAGAATTCCATTTCAAAGCAATATTTCGAATTTCTTCCAATTTTACCAAAGCATTCTTTTTCTTTATCAGAAATCAGTGAAAATAAATTTATTTTTCTGCATCTTTATCTTTAGACTAAGTTACAATTTTATTTTCCCCGCATTGCTGATAGAGATTTTTTTTTTACCTTGTCAGTTGAAAGCTCACAGTCAAATATCTCCAGAGATTCTCCATCTTCTTCCTCTACTTCCCAGTTAATAATCAGGAGGAGTTGCCGTAATATCCTTTACCAATCTGTGTCCTATATCGGAATTTGGTAAATTAGCAGTGCTTTTAGTTTATAGTCTTTACTTGACCTTACCGATCATGACAGTGTTAAGCTATCATTCGTTGTTGCTAAGAAACTGTTAGGATAGCTGAGGACGCTCTATAACCGGGCTAGTTATTACTTTTTCGATTTTTGTTTCAGATATTTTTCTTTAAAATTACTTTTACTTTCATATCCGCTCTAAAATTTAAACTATCCTATTATATATAAAAAAAAAACTATAGCCAAAATCGAAAAGTAAAAGCTAGCCTCACTGTCGATAGTCACCAGATATCCTATGCAAAAAAAAAGAAAAAAAAAGAAAAAGAAAAAATCATTCAAAAATATTAAAATCAAAGCGAGAAATATGAAAATGACCCCCCCCCCCCCCCATAGACTTAAAATTAGCGTTTTCATTCCTTCCCGTGTCTGAAATAGGCGTGCATGCATCCAATTCTTTGAATAGCCTTGTATATTATTATATTTTTATTTTCCAAACATATCTTTCTAAATGTAGTTGAATTTGAAAATAAAATTAATCAATTTCTCAACAATTCTTCCTAGTTCTTTTGCGTAGCCCTATACGTAGTCTATCGAATTTATATATATAATCTAGTATGCAGAAATTTAGTTAAAAACGTATATCATAGCTGAAATCTCACTTTCAGCAATCATCCCTAATAGACAATACTTCATATGCAATATTGTATCCAATATCTTTTATGTGCCCCTGTAAATTAAATAAAATGTGATGCACATCATATTATAATGTAAGCATCATATTGTAAACCTCAGTAACGTATATGAATTCCATCTTGTTTGAAATCGTGAAACATAACTAAAACACACTTTGCAAGCAGTTTTTTCTGTAATAAAACTGAACCCTTTTCTGTGACCCTGTAAATGAATGATAAATGCTTTGCTATCCCTTCAGAAAGCATGTTTTACTGCGCCTCATAAATTCATATCAATTTCATTATGTTGTAACAGAAAACGTTATTAAAATACCCCGCAAACGTTTTTTCTTCGCAGTCCATAATGTAACGAAATATACTTTTTAATTCCCCTGTACAAGTACCTATGCTCTTCAATAATGCGAATAAATTGTATGTTTAAAATTGTTTTATGTCATTAAAATACACGCAAATGTATTTTCCCACATAGACCATAATATAAAATACTTTTGAATGTCCATGTAAGTGAAGTATAAAATATTAAAAGGTAATACGTATTAGAAAAAAAAATTGCTAGCTAGTATATTTTTATAAAATGCTATATTTTATCTTACAGTTTCATAACTTTTAGTTTTACATTATTAAAGTTAATGATAAATTTTCGCGTTTCCTAACCGTTGCAAAAAAAATATCTTTGCGTTACATTTGAGAACCCACGCGGGTTACGTGGAAAAAATGTAAACGCTAATGTTAAATAAATGGGAGCGTTATTTTCAAATCTCACTTCCTTTTTATCTCACTTCCTTTTTAACATTTTAAAATGATTTTTTTTTTTGTATAGGATAGCTGAAGACGATCTACAACCGGGCTAGTTTTTACTCTTTCGATTTTGGTTTCAGATATTTAAAAAAAAAAAATACTTTTAATTTCGGAACAGGGGTGAATCGTTTCTGAAATTGAAACTTTCCTAATATATATATATATACTAAACTAAACTCTGCGGCTATACAATCCATGAGGATCAGGGCCGACAGTGCCCATCTCTGTTTTCTTGACCCTAGGCCCGAGGTGCTATACAGCATGCGTCCCGGCCAGGTGGTCAGCCTAACGCGAGACCCTCGGTGTTTAGTTCCCAAGCAAGCTTGGTACTCATTTTATCGACCCCAAAGGGATGAAAGGCTGAGTGAACCTTGCCCAGTCGGGAGTCGAACTCTCGACCTGCGGTGCGGCAGTCAGATGCCCTGACCACTACACCACTGGGCTTTATATATATATATACCAAAAAACATACACTACTCATCCAATCCCAAAACTACTGAACTACAGAGAAAATTAAACAAAATAACCATGGAAAAAACTTACTAACAAAACCATGAACGAAAAGAAAACATTCAATGGAAAACATTCAATATATATTATATATATAATATATATTATATATATAATATATATTATATATATAATATATATTATATATATAATATATATTATATATATATATATATATATATATATATATATATATATATAAAATAAAAATCTAAAAAGTAAAATCTAGCCTGGTTGAAGATCGTGCTCAGCTATCCTATGTAAAAAACATCATATTAAAACAAAGCGAGAAATTTTAAATTAACGCCCCCATAGACTTAGTTTTACTTTCTCTCCGTGTCTGAAGTGGGCTCTTTAAAAAATATATCTGTTACACAGGACAAATTTCGTTCTCCGACTGTTAAAGGTGTACTGTCCCCTTAAAAATAATAAATATTAAAGTAATGAACTATAAAAATATTTCTTTAAAATTTTGAACAAGTTGATTTACAATTTTAAAGTTAATCTTTAAAACTTATTAACTTTAAATTCTGCTGATTTTTAATTAAAAAAACTGTTTTTCGAACGTAAAATGTTAAATTGTCGAATATTTTATACATATACAAGAATAGGAGGCTTGAAAACCAGTCTCCTGGCCAGGCCACAAATATGTTCTAACAAATTATGACTTCGTAATTATTTGTTAACTATTTTAACTTAAAAAATAATTTAAAAAATACTCGTCTATTTTTTTACCATTTTACTTAATAAACTAGGACTGAAATTTGATTCCTTAATAACTTCTATATGTTGTAACTCCCTCTGTGTGGTTCTGAAATTGTTTATATAAACGAAATGTATAATTTCCTTCGTTATTCATAGAAATATAGAATTTAAAATATTTCATTCTTTCAAGAGTCTTTTGTTGAAATTAAATAATTTTAGAAAAAAATAAATCCAAGGTTTGAAATAGGAGTGATCTATTTTAACACGATACAATAATCCAATCACAATTAAATCGTTTCCATTTGCTAAAGTGTTTGGATACTAGCCAATCATATTTTTAATAGGCGTGGTTTTCATCGTCTTGGTAGAGGCGGAGAGCATAACATTACGAGGCCATTTTTGACACATTTTTCATCAAAATCTTTGCATATTTTGCTCAGCCTAATTGTAGTAGAACTATTGAAAGCATGTTATTGGAAAGCTTAAACTCTATATTTTCGTTGTTATTAAAAAAATTTTCCTGAATTTTGCTGATATGAATGTTATAAGACTAAAAAGGACACAATACCTCGAATTTCACTGGATCCTAAATTGACAGGATCCTGAGAATTAAACTACAACGAAAATCGGAAAAGTAAAAAATAGCCCGTAAACAGATAGTCCTCAGCTATCCTGTGCAAAAAAAATCATTTAAAAATATTAAAAATCAAGCAAGATATTTGAAAACATTGTTGCCATAGACTTATCATTAGCGTTCGAACTTCAAGCCGTGACTAGTGTGGCCTCTTAATGATCAGTTACTGAAATGTTTTCAGTTTGATGTTGTGAAAGTGACTGTGCTGTTTGTAACTTTGCTTCGTGGAGGTCAAGAACCCTCTCCCCTGATGATGGCTCATTAGAAAGAGCGTGAAACGTTGGGATTAATTTTTAATGTGTTTTTAATATAGTTTTTATTTATGTGTACGCTGATGAGTTTCATAAGAGTTTTAATTATTCTTTTATTCTATCCTTAAATCTCTGTTTGTCAATAAATTCACAATTTCTTCTGTCTTCATAAGGTATTTTATATACCGTAATGTTATCTTCAAATCTGACTTTCTTCATAATTTATTACTCGTTCTTTTATAAAGCTTGAAAAGGGGCATTTTTAATATAGTATCTTAAAAAAGTAAATTAAACATTTTTTTCATTCTTTTTCATGCTTTTTCTTATCTTAAAAAATTAATAAATTTATGCTTTTTTTCATTATAATCTCTAAAAAATAAATGTGTTTTTGGGATATTTGCTAAAAATATGAGAATCGGGAATTGGGGAAATTTTAAACGGATGGTATTTTTCGATATAAAAAGAGTGTTTTGATATTTAAATTTGAATGTGTTGATATAAAAAAGATATTCAAATGTTTAAAATGTATATATTCTCGAAAATTTTATAACTGCGCTAGTTCGATTATATATATATACTACTTTTATGTTTATGTAAAATATTTCTAGATAAAATGGAGTTCCCTTTTCGGCCCATGAACAATAACAAGGCTAATGCTCCATTTATCCCATTTCTGTTAGTCCCATATTGACACATGCTGCAGCATATTGTTCTGGTAACTGTTACAACATTTTACAGCTGTAGAAGACAGCTAAAAGTATCGTTCGGTGTAATGACCACATAATGGAAAATATTTTATTCGTTTTTCTTTTTCTTTTTTTTTCTTTCAGAGTGTAACATGTTATGATTTCATGACCGTTTTTCAGCAATAAAAATGTTACCATACAAAATTTTATTACTTTTATAAATATTTAATTAAAATTATTTTACAAAATTATTAAATTATTAATAATTATAAATTAAATTATTAATAATTATAAATTAAATTAGTAATAATTATAAATTAAATTATTTAATAATTATAAATTACATTATTTAATAATTGCAAAGAAATATAAACTATTTTTATAAAATTAGTTAAAATATTTCTTTACTTAAAATAATTTTGGTAAATAATTATTTGAGATTTGATGGTAAATTAAATGAAAAATATATGCATTAAATACATTTTGGTTTTTAAAATAAATTACTTAACATAGTACGATAATGGTTAAGTATATTTTATTATTCCGTATTTAAGTATATTTTATTAAGTATATTTTATTACGATAATGATTAAGCATATTTTATATCCATAGAGGGCGAAAGTATTAAACTCTCGTGTAAAATAGTACTTTTTCGTTTAATACTGTTTCGAAACTTATAAACAGAATTAAAAATTCTTAAGACTTATCTGCACATCCTGTTATACGTTTTGACTTCTAAAGAAAAAAGATTTATTGTAAAAATAATAGATAAAAAATACAATGTTTGGATTTAACGATATAATGTTAGCGACAGTAATCTCTGAAGAGTTGGGCGGATATTTAAATACGTTGGACTAGAGTTTGATAAATAGCAGAGCTTTATTTGTCTCTATACATGAATTCATGATGTATGGTTTGCTAATATGCCGTCCAGCTTCAGTTGTAATTTGTGGGAGTTCATTTTTCTCTTCATCTTCGGATTCTGAATCAATGCCATTAGGGTTGGGTTGATTTTTGACGGCCGATTATCTACTCGAGGGATATAGGCCCTAGGGGGAGTGCCCTTCGTGGAGGGTCTTTCTAAGGGAACCTAACATGTATTTACACATGGAAAATCTAAGGTTTCGAAGAAAACCACGAAAACTCCGAAACGGTTAGGCCGACGGGCGCGATTGGATTCGAGCCCAACACCTCCGTCTACCAGCTTCGAGAGCAGAACATCTCAGCCACTGGTGAGAACCAATGCCATTAGGACAAGAATAGTTTGAATTTACAATTTCTTGTACAATATTAGAGTCAGATTCTCCAACTGACGTTTGCAAATCATCGTCGATGGAACATACCAAGAATTCTTCAGTCGGTTCATCTTCCTCAACTGAAACTTCTTTCTCTGTGTTAGAATTTTGCATGCTGAATCCACAAGCTTTAAAATACAGAGAGCAAAATAAGTATTTGCACGCAGACGATTTTTTGCATAAATAACCATAGAAAACAAATTTGATACTATTATCTAAATTATTCATTTATTTAAATAAGAAGAAAATAAAAATAACTACCCAATTTCCTTAAACAGTAATATTACACATTTTAAAAAATAAATTAATATTTTCTCATACCTAAAAATCAGCCCCGCAGTACATTAGCCCCGCACTTTAAAGTCACGTAATATATTAACTGCAGCAGGGATTCTGGGGAGTTTTTGTTCTAATGGCGCCGAAAACGTGTGAACTGTCTGTTGCTACCCGTGAGAAGATTATATTTCTTCACAATTCTGGATTAAGTTACCAAGGAATAGGTAAAAAATTAAATCTAAACTTTTCTAGTGTTCGTTATGTAATTAAGAAGAAAAAAGAAACTGGTTCGACAATAAATAAGCCGCGAACTGGGCGTCCAAGAAAGCTAAATACCAGGCAAAGGGGAGCCATCATAAAAGAATCTTCAAAAAACCCTTTTCTAAGTGCTCGAGAATTGGCTGTTGATGTCGCTTCAACGTCGGGAACAATAGTTACACCACAATCAATTAGAAATATTCTTCATGATGCAAATATTCGAGGAAGAGCCCCTCGAAAAAACCATTTATTAGTGAAACAAATAGGGTGAAAAGACTTGAATTTGCAAAAGCTTATGTCAGCAAACCACTAGAGTTTTGGAAAACTTATTTTTTCCGATGAAAGCAAGTTCAATATTTTTGGCTCAGATGGTAAGAAAACTGTATGGCGAAAGCCAAATACTTCTCTTCAAATTAAAAACTTGAAACCAACTGTAAAACATGGCGGTGGTCATGTAATGATTTGGGGATGCATGTCTTTTAACGGAGTTGGCGAAATGACCTTTATTGAAGGCAATATGAATGCTAAACAATATATTAATATATTGCGAGATCATTTATCTAATAGTGCTCTGAAATTAGGAATTCCTAATTCATATTATTTCCAACAGGATAACGATCCGAAACACACTGCACAATTACGAGGTTATGGTTGCTTTGTAATGTAAAAAATCAATTGAAAACGCCACCACAATTACCAGACCTCAATCCGATTGAAAATTTATGGCATATTTTGGATGTGAAAATAAGGAAAAAGAAAATTTCTAACAAATCTTATACTATAATGCGAGCAAAAATTGTGTGTGTGTGTGTGTGTAAATTTTATCTTAAAAACGGCTCTAACGATTTTGACGAAATTTTGTATTTTACCATTTTCGGGCATGATAAGACCATTGGGCTAGGTCACGTGTTCGAGAAAATTCGATTAGTGGGTCATTTTGGGTCGTAATGGGTCAAGGTCAAGATAATTATATCTAAAAAACGGCTCAATCGATATTGACCAAATTTCACATCCAACCGTTTTTCGACACGAGGAAACTTTTAGGCTAGGTCACATGTTCAAGAAACTTCGATTAGTGGGTCATTTTTGGGTCACTATGGGTCAAGCCAATTTTGTCTAAAAAACGGCTCTAATGATTTTCACTAAACTCTATATTCTACAGTTTTCGATTACGAGAAAACTATTGCGCTAAGTTACATGTTCGAGAAAATTCGTTTAGTGGGTCATTTTTGGGTCAACGTAGGTCAAGCTAAGTTTATCTAGATAACTTCTTTAACGATTTTGACGAAATTTTGCACTCTACTGTTTTCGGGCACGAAAAGACCATTGGGATGGGTCTCGTGTTCGAGAAAATTCTATTAGGGGGTCATTTTAGGTCATAATGGGTCAGGGTCAAACTAATTATATCTAGAGAACGGCTCAATCGATTTTGATTAAATTTTGTATCTAACCATTTTCGGGCACTAAAAGACCACTGGGATGGGTCTCGTGTTCGAGAAAATTCGATTAGTGGGCCATTTTGGGTCACTGTGGGTCAAACTATTTTTATCTAAAAAACGGCTCTAACGATTTTCACTAAACTCTATATACTACAGTTTTGGATTACGAGAAGACCATTGAGCTAAGCCACATGTTCGAGGAAATTCGATTAGTCGGTCATTTATGGGTCACAGTGTGTCAAGCAAAGTTTATCTAGAGAACGGCCCAATCGATTTTGACTAAATTTTGTATCTAACCATTTTCGGGCACGAAAAAACCATTGGGATGGGTAACGTGTTCAAGAAAATTCGATTAGTGGGTCATTTTTGGGTCACCGTGGGTCCAGCTAAGTTTATCTAGATAACGGCACTACGATTTGACGAAATTCTGTAATCTATCGTTTTCGGGCACGACAAGACCATTGGGATGAGTCACGTGTTCGAGAAAATTCGATTAGTGGGTCATTATGGGTCAAGGTCAAGCTAATTATATCTAAAAAAAGGCTCAAGACGTTTTCACGAAATTTTTAGGGTTCCGTACTTAAAAAGTGAAAACGGAACCATTATAAGATCACTTTTGTGTCTGTCCGTCTGTCTGTCTGTCTGTCACAGCCATTTTAATCGTAAACTATGGAACATGGAAAGTTCAAATTCGGGGAAGTAATAAAGACCACTGACCCACATATTTTCAGATTAATAAACATTGATAAATATATTTAGTAAAAAAGTAGAGGGGCTAATTATGCTACTTGAAAAAAAAATATTTTCTTTGTATATCATGTGGGGTATCCTGTGAAAGCTTTTGTAACGCTGAGCTCAAAAATACATTCCTTTTAATTTTAGGTATCATATTTTCAAAGGTATTGTTGAACATGTAGCGCAAAAATATGTCCCCCCCCCCCATCTAATTCCGAATCTACTGAAACTAAAATTATGAAAAAATTAGAGGTAGTATACGTTAATATAAACCTTGCCGGAAAATTATAGCGATTACCCTAGGTCACATAGTTTTGAGTAATTAGCATTTTTCTGTTATACACAAATTTCGATTTACGGGCATTCAGAAAAATTGTTGAGCATCGCTGAATATACCTATCGTTGCAGAAGAATAAAAGCATTGTTGATAATGATTTTCGAAAAAAATCATCGGTAATTAACTGAGATATTAACCCTTAAAGGTACGGTCAGTTTGGACATACACAAGGACAGGGCGGCGTACTCTATGGCTAGTTAACGACTTTTAATGATATATATGTGTAATGTAATGCCCAGTAACAGTATAAAAGCAATAAACGTCAAATTGTTAAAAACATACTAATTTAAGGGGTCTCTAAAATGTGGAAAAAATGAAAAAAAGACCATTTTCAACATTTAATGTCTTAAAATATATATGATTTTAAAACGCAATTTTAACTGGAATGAAAGATATAAGTATGTTCTTTCGTTTCATGTATTTAAAAAATTGCAAGATACAGAATTAGTATTTATAGGGGGCTCGAAACTGTTAGACATTTGTCGAACAAAAAATTGGCATAACAGTTTACGCGCAGGATTACAAAATAAATATTGCAACTAGAATGAAAATTTTGGTGCTTACTTATACTTCAGATTGTAATAATTTCCCTGAACTTAAATAAATTTGTATTTAAAGCATTTTTTTATATTTTTAATGCAATGCTACATTTAGCTAGTACAAAATTTTGAAAATTTCAACAGTAAAATCACCTAAAAAATACTTTTTTGAACAATAAAAAGGAAATTTTAGGTTCAGTTTACACAGAATAACATGAAATATATGTTTTGAAAATTTCATGAAAAAATATTCAGAAGTTTTTTGAGGTATCCTGCGCGTTATACCCAAAAACGCCATTTGGAAAATAATGGCTTTAAAGTTTCGGAAACGCAGCTTCAGCTATTGAGCGGGTATAATTCTAAAAGCCAAAACTTCTGTTCTAATGGGTATTTCAAGGAAACAATTATATCAAAATATTCAGAAAAGATAGGAGTTTAACATCTAAAAAAATTAAAATTTCTTAAATTTTGAAGCTTTAAGAGTCCTGCGACCACTTAATCCTTTCCGGCACGGAGTAATTCTATTTATAAACTTATGAAATAATGAACTGACACTAGAATTTATAAACGAATTTATTAGAAAATGCGAACTTGCTTATTTTCACGTACATGATAAAAGGAAAATTTTAATTAAATATTCTTGGTGCCATTTGTCTGTTTTGGAATTAAAATTAGGTGTCCGTTTTTTAAGGGCATCGCCCTCGAAATATTTAATTAGAATGAATCACATAAATACTGTGAGATTCGCGATAGTTTGCATTGATTGTATCTCTCAATACGCCTCGAGTGACTTTAAAAGTTAATTAAACACCTATCTGGAAAAACGCGGCACTGACCAAGGCGGCGTTGCAACTTTGAGACCTCAATTCGAAGCGCGCTTAGCACAATGCCAAATTTAAACTTTGAACAAAGGTTTTGTTTTAGATACACTGTAGAAATAAAGGTTATTACTACGCTGAATTTAGTTTCATGAAATGCCAAATGAATTTTAACTATGCACTGCCTTTATTGTCAGTACCGAATTAAGTTCATCATAAACAGATTAGGATAATATTAAAAAAAGAGTTATACGAATAGCTATATTTGATATTGTTCCATATATCTCTTTGAACTTTCATGGTATACCCGATTACACTTTTCTAATATATACAGTTATACCCAACCCTACGTTATATAGTTTTTAAAAAGTCTTAGTATTCTTTTAGCAACTTTTTTTATATATATAATACAATTACAAATTCATATATTTATTCTACGGAACCCTCTGTGCGCGAGTAATGCTCGCACTTGACCGTTCATTTAATATACGGCCGTTTCTGGTTATGAAAGGACCATTGGCCTAAGTCACATGTTCGAGAAAATTCAATTAGTGTGTCATTTTGGGTCACAAT
Organism: Maratus speciosus; assembly: GCA_963932465.1. Taxonomy (NCBI): domain Eukaryota; kingdom Metazoa; phylum Arthropoda; class Arachnida; order Araneae; family Salticidae; genus Maratus; species Maratus speciosus. The sequence continues at coordinate 336,608,338 of OZ010787.1, read as the reverse complement.
AGGCCAGGGTCAAGCTAATTGAATCTAAAAACATGCTCAAAACATTTTGACCAAATTTTATATTACGTATACCATTTCTGGGCATGAGAAGAGAATTGGGCTAAGTCACATGTTCGAGAAAATTCGATTAGTGGGTCATTTTGAGTCACAATGGGTCAGGGTCCAGCTAATTGTATCTAAAAAACGGCTTAAACGATTTCGACTAAATTTTGTATTCTATCGTTTTCGGGTCGAGAAGACCATTGGGCTAGGTCGCATGCTCAAGAAAATTCGATTAGTGGGTCATTTTGGATCACAATGGATCAGGGTCAAGCTAATTGTATTTAAAAAGCGCTTCAAAACATTTTGACATAATTTTGTATAATATCGTTTCCGGGCATGATAAGAGCATTGTGCAGGGTCGCATGTTCAAGAAAATTCAATCAATGGGTCATTTTGGGTCCTAATGGATCAGGATCAAGCTAACTGTATCTAAAAAACCGCTCAAAAGATTTTGACAAAACTTTGTACTAATCCGTTTCTGGACAAAATAAAAACATTGAGCTGGGTCGCATGCTCAAGAAAATTCTATTAGTGGGTCATTTTGGTGATAATGGGTCGGGGTCAAGCTAACGGCATCTCAAAAAGGTTCAAACAATTTTGGCAATTTTTTTTGTTATACCGTATCACAGTACAAAAAGACCATTGAAATAGCTCACAACTGTCGATGAATTTCGGTTAGTGGTTTTTTGTATCAACGTGGATCAAGCTTATTTTACATAGAAAACGACTAACGATTTTCACTAAATTTTGTATTCCATCGTTTTCAGGCCCGAGAAGAGCATTGTGATAGGTCGGATGTTCGAAAAAACTCGATAAGTGGGCCATTTTGGGTCACTATGTTTCATGGTCAAGCTAATTGCATCTAAAACAGCAAGAATGATTCAGTGGGAAAAATATATCGAGATAAACAGAAAGCTAATTTTGACCGAGCTTAGGTCGGTCATTCCTGCTAATCACAACTTAAGCAAGCTCTTAGGGAAGAATGGCTACAAATCAGCAGTGAAACACGTCACAAAGTAATAGAATCAATGCCCAGACGATTACAAGCTGTAATTGAAGCATACTAAATATTAGCACTGTTTTTAACTTATAAATAATTCCTCTAGTTCTATTTTTATTGCTAGTGTGCAAATATTTTTTTCGCATTACAAATGCTACTTTTTTATGTTTTCATATTTTAAATATAATTATTAAGTCGATATTAAATATGTTTATTTGTTTTGTAAAAGTGTTGGTGTTTTTAATTCTTAGTTGCTTTTTATTTATTTATACATATGCTACAACAAATTTACCTGGTGTGCAAATATTTTTTTTGCTCACTGTAGTTAGAAATCGTTGTTGAGGATTGACGTAAGAGTTTCCCAAACATTTTGAATGATATGGATTGCATCCAAGAGACTGGTTGAATATGAAATCTTGCTTGTCAAGTCGGAAGTAGAAGAACTGCATGAATCAATTCCTTTGACAATTCTATTAACCCCTTAAAAGTTTTGCCCGAACAGTGCTCGGGCAAGATGAGTTTGGTTTCTTCGTTACTAAAAGCTTTTGCACACCACTAACTTTTAACTCTAATTTTTGTTTTATTAATTGGAGGACAATTTTTAGATTATATAAGGCAAATATTTTAGCACAGAAAAAGTGGTGTTTTGTCCCTATTTTTAGTTCATTATGCCAAAAGATAAAAAATGGAACTGAAACTGACAAGGGATCTTCCTGTACAAGTATTTTCTTGTAGCTAAATTTAAATGATCATATGATCCCTTGATCGAAAGGTTCGATGGTGCTTTTGGTATTTGGGGAAGGAAAACTAGTTTAATATGTGAGTGTCACTTTTCTAACCAGAGCGAGTTTTTTTCGCTTTTTAGGACCGTTTAATTATATAAATACGTAGTACCTATAGTCGTCGTCTGGTCCGTCCGCACATAACAGCACAAAAACTACCCAACCGAATGGTTTGAAATTTAATATCTTATAATGGTTGCAGAATTTTCTTGAGTTATTTAAAATCTTATGAATATCAAATCAAAGCTTTAAAAGATATTAATAAAAGTTTTCTTCATTCTATTAAATCCTATCATATGTAATTAATGCAATGATGTTCCATGATAGGTAATGATTCTAGATTGCCATGGTGATTACGTCCTATTTAAGATGGAGTCATATTATTTCCGTATTACTGAATTTAATATATATAATCGTAATAAATTTTGTATTCATGCATTTTTTGCATAAGAGTGCAACAGCTATTACACCAAGATCTAAATATTTATAAAACTAGATATAGTACGAACGCACCTCATTTGTCACGTTTGACGTACAATTTCCGACTTGTTAGTTGTTTGTCCCATTTAAGAAGAACATCTGTATGGATTATGTAACAATGTAATAATACTTTGTGATTTCATGCGCCAAGAGATTTTGACAACTTTTTACGGGGGGGACTACCCTTTTTCGTTTCGCGCCAAATTTTGCAGTAGACACCATCTATTAGGTAGCTTTCTTTACAAAAAAGCTACCTATTGCAGCCGTTCGGAGAAAAGCGATTTCAAAAAATTTTGGTATATTTTCATCGATCATGACCCCCAGACCCCGAAACCACCCTCCGTTCAAAATTGATATATATATATATATATATATATATATATATATATATATCTGACCTATGTCACACTGTAACTCCCGTAATTATGAACCGATTTCGATGTAATTCGGTGTGTACATAGTACATACCAATGTCTCGACCGAGTTCGTTGGCCAGCTTCATCCGCCGTTTTGTTTCAAAATGGCGGCCATTTAAAATTTTTAAAAAAATTTAAAACTTGGAATGTGGTACCAAAAAATTAAAAATAGAAAAATATTTTTTTCTTATGTATTTGACCTTTATACAAAGATTCCGGAGCAGTTTTTGTTTCGTCTATATCTTAAAAAATGGCTGAGTTATAGCATTTTGAATTTCTAGCATGGCTGACATTTTGAAACGTCCTGAATTTTGTCACGCAATAAAAGGCGTATTTATGAACCGATTTGGATGTAATTCGGTGTGTACATAGAACATACCAATCTCTCGACCGAGTTCGTTGGCCAGCTTCATCCGCCATTTTGTTTCAAAATGGCGGCCATTTAAAATTTTTTTAAAAATTTAAAATTTGAAATATGGTACCAAAAAATTGAAAATGGAAACATATTTTTTTCTTATGTATTTGACCTTTATACAAAGATTTCGGAGCAGTTTTTGTTTCGTCTATATCTTAAAAAATGGCTGAGTTATAGCATTTTGAATTTCTAGCGTGGCTGACATTTTGAAACGTCCTGAATTTTGTCACGCGATAAAAGGCGTATTTATGAACCGATTTGGATGTAACTTTGTTTATACATAGTACATACCAATGTCTCGACCAGGTTCGTTGGCCAGCTTCACCCGCCGTCTTGTTTAAAAATGGTGGCCATTTAAATTTTTAAGAAAAATTTAAATTTGAAATGTGGTACCAAAAATTGAAAATTGAAAAAATATTTTCTTCTTATGTATTTGACCTTGATAAAAAGATTCGGGAGCAGTTTTTGTTTCGTCTATATCTTAAGAAATGGCTGAGTTATAGCATTTTGAATTTCTAGCGTGGCTGACATTTTGAAACGTCCTGATTTTTCTCACGTAATAACAGGCGTATTTATGAACCGACTTGGATGTACCTTGGTGTGTACATAGTACATACAAATATCTCGACCGAGTTCGTTGGCCAGCTTCATCCGCCATCTTGTTTCAAAATGGCGGCCATTTAAAAAAATTAAAAAATTAAAAAATTTAAATGAGATACCAAAAAAATTGGAAAATGAAAAAGATTTTTTTTGTATGTGTTTGACCTTAATACAAAGATTCCGGAACAGTTTTTCTTTCGTCTATATCTAAAAAAAATGGCTGAGTAATAGCATTTTGAATTTCTCTTGTGGCTGACATTTTAAAACGACCTGATTTTGTCACGCGATAACAGGCGTATTTATGAACCTATGTGGATGTAACTTGGTCTGTACATAGTACATACCAATGTCTCGACCGAGTTCGTTGGCCAGCTTCATTCTCCATCTTGTTTCAAAAGGGTTGCCATTTTTAAAAAAATTAAATTTAAAATTTAAAATGAGGTATTAAAAAATTGGAAACTGAAAAAGATTTTTTTTATGTGTTTGGCCTTGATACAAAGATTTCGGAGCAGTTTTTGTTTCTGAAAATTTGTTCTTTTGTTGATATCTTAAAAAATGGTTGATTTATAGCAATTTGAATTTCTAGCATGGCTAACATTTTGAAACGATCTTGTATTTGTCACGCGATAACACACGTATTCGCCTATTTCGATGTAAGAAGGCACATGGATAGTATACATCAACACCTCGACCAAGTTCGCTGGCCAGATTCATCAGCCATCTTGTTTCAAAATGGCGGCCATTAAATTAAAAAGTATATATATATTTAAAGTGAGGTGCAAAAAAATTAGAAATTGAAAAAGGTTTCTTTCTTAAGAATTTGATCTTGATATAAGGATTCAGGAGCATTTTTTGTTTGTCTTTACCTTAAAAAATGGCTCAGATATAGCAGTTTCAATTTCTATTGTGGGTGATATTTTGAAAAATCTGATTTTTTGCATGCGACAGCACTCCTATATATTAACCGATTCCGATGTGAGTGAGCATGTGCACAGCAATTACTAAGGTCTCGACCAAGTTCACTGCTTAGCCTCATCCACCATGTTGTCTTAAAATGACAGGCACTTTAAGAAATTGCCGAATTTGGCAGCCAAATATAAGTTACTTTAAAGAAAAACAGCTTGGATAAAACTGACTAATTTCGCGAAATTCTCATTCATTATATTGATAAAAATTAGTATTGAATCTCCTATATTCGGTTTCCACTAAATTGAGCTTCGTGTGTTTGCATGATATAAGTTGGCTTTTTTTAAATAAGGATTATGAAAGCTACCTCTTCCTCCCGGCACTGGCCGGAAGGACTTTTTCTCTTGAGCTCGGAAGTGCGCACTTGTGAGGTTTCTTTCCAAACAACCCATGAGAAGGAGACCATAGAGTAAAGAGAAAGAATAGAGATGCAGTATGCCGTAAAAACGGTTTGCAATATGATGCCGGCTATCGCTCAAATTTAAATGCCATCATTCGGCCCAAACAAAGCAAGCGAGTGAAACAGGGCCGAATTCTTTGACATCACCCGTGTATTTTTCCTCTAAATAAAAATTATCTGCTTATGTTTAAGCATTCTAAAGTAACATTTCATTGTATTATGAATTAAAAACTGTGTTACTAAAAGTTTTCTTATTTTTTCGCGAAAGCACGTAATTGTGTTTGGGCTGAACGTAGCGGATCTCAGAGGGTTACATATTTGGTGCCACCCCCCGCCACCACACTTCACTCTATTCTTTCTCTTTACTCTATGGAAGGATACACTTAACACAAATAAACACGTAAGTTAAAATTCCCGCGAAAGAGATCTGTACAGGTTTTATGATCGAAACAAGAGCTATGCTATAAAACTGATCACAGGCAGTTTAAGAGCACTGGTATTCTGCATCTTGTTTACAGCATTAATAAATTGTCGAAAAGCGTTTGGAATAACCATTTTCACTTGGTTTCTCAGAAAATAAAAAATGTAACTAGATCGTCCACGTTCGCTCTTGGATCTGATTAAAAGTTGCGTTTTTTAACCCAGGGATACCCATATTTATTTACACACACACATATAAATAATAATAATAATAATAATAATAATAATAATAATAATAATAAATTGTAAGCTTTATGAATACAAAATTATTTAAAATATTTTAAAATAAAAGGTTCCGTATTTTAATTTTTTAACTCTTGAAAGTAAAATGGCGTGTATTTAACTAAAAATATTTAATATTTAATATTAACCATAATAGGTAAACAATATTTAAAAAATAATCCTTTGAAAAGTCTCGTTTGCATAGCTGTCAACTTGTACGGATTTTTCATACCACTAAAATTTCATAGTGAATTTTAGCTAATTGAATCAACGAAAATCAAGAAAATGCAAGTTTAAATAAGTCAAAATTTTCTATTAAATTTTAGTGCCAAGAAAAATCCGTACAAGTTGGCAGCTATGCGTTTGTGTTTGATTAGCCCTTTTTTTTCAAACACAAATCAAGAAATGATAGTGGATTTTAGAATCTTCCGTTTTCAGTAATTAAAATTTTCTGAGTCGTAAATAAAATGTTTATATATTTGTAATAATTATTCCATTTAGAATGTACCATAATGTAGGGTGGATAAAAATAAGAAAATTTATAAAATATAATTGATCATAACAGTCCTCATGTTTTCCATATCTTTTTCCTCTGCAAATAGTGACCACATTTCGCCAGTTAAAGTATTCAGTGATGCATGGCGCCACACCATTTATAATTAATTTTAACCCGGAAGCACGCACACAGGGTATGATATATGCAAGGTGCATACGGGTTTCATTTTGTTACCGATATTTCCAAATAGTTTACGTCGCATTGTTTAATCGCTAAAAATTGTTACAAATTCTGCGATAAAGTAAAACCAAGATTACTTTTCGTAAAATAGTGATGACAAATGTAAAAACCAACTCTCCTATAGGGTATGTCATACCCTGTGCATGTATTCTCGGGTTAAAATGGTTCACATTCGATGAGAATTCGTATGAGATGTTAAATAAATTAGACATCGTTGCCTGTTATAACTGATGCTCGATTAAAACAAATAAAATGAATAACAAGTGGGAAAAATCCAAATTAAAGATTTAGTTTTGAAAATATAATTTTACTTAACTTGGAATCCAAAATACAATCTTTCTAGACCATATCTTCATAAAATTCAGTCTTACCTCAAATTTAAGCACTTTGCCGACATTCGGAATATATTTGCTCCAAATCATGTCCGAACCACTCTTTTTTTCTATAGACCAACCACTGTCGTTCAAGACTCTGAAAGTCATGTCCATGTTTTGTTTTGCAAGTGTTAGCCAATTTTCTTTCACCTATGAACATAAAAACAAAGAATTATGCCAATGTATAAATCTTCCACTCATCCATTCTTCGATAGTGGCAATAACCCCATTTTGCATTCTTTGAGGTCAGAAACAAACGAACAACAAAAAAAAAAAAATGAGAAAGAGTTAATGTTTACCATTTTCATGAAAAATATAAAGTGGAAAAAGTGATCAGATCTTTAAAGAAAAAAATCTTCTTTATTAGATCACATAAATAATAGGATTTTTTTCCTCTGAATCATTAAAAATTTGTAGATTTAACTTAAGTAATCCCGGAGGATTATTTATGGAGCACTCATTGGCGAAAATCTTCATTATAAAATTTAATATCGGCAGTTTTCTTTAGCAAAGCACAACATCACCTCAGTGCATTGGTTGTACAAACTGGACTGACTCTGACCGGTACTATCAGAAATCATATTTTAGAAAGAAGAGTACCAAAAATATATTAAGGAACTTTAAAACCATACGCTGAAAGCGAAAATAACGGTCAGCAGGAAGAAAAAAAAATATATGTGGACAATGCGTTACATCACCGCCTACTAAATACTAGGCCTACGCGCTGACAAAAAAATGACGGATATTAAGCGTTTGTACGTCCCCTGAGTTTGGACACCAATATCTTCTAAAAGTTTTCTTTGACTTATTTAATCTCAGAAAAATAAGTCGGAGAAAAAAAATTAAAACTTATTGGTATTCAAATTTAAGGAGCCGTGCAAACATTTAAAAAATCTGCCTACGATAGCCGCCATTTTTCTGCCAGCACGTAAGCTCAGTATTCAGATGGTGGTGATTATATTATCAGTGACATTAAGGCTCCTATAATCCTATTATATAAGTTGTCGTGTAGAAATCTACACAACAAGGCTTGTTATTAATTTAACTAATTAAATAATTTTCGCACGATCCAATAACATTTAAAAATAATTGAATTCTCGGAAAATAATTCTTTAGTAATTAATTTATACAATAAATTAAAATAACATAAAAAATACTCCAAAATTAAAGTATATTAAAATGAATAATTATATAATGCGTAAGAAAAATAAAAATATATATGTTGTTTGGTATTGGTATGTTTAGAAAAAAATAAGGAATATGAATTGCGAATTTATTTTGTATTAATATTGAAAATTAAAAATATCGAATTGTAAATATTTATATGTGCAAAAACAGTGTAATAAAATAAAACTCCCCAAATAAGACCAGACAGAAAATAGGAAATTACAGATAAAGCGAACAGTACTGACGCCAGACTTGGACAGAAAATGTATAGCGAAAGAATAGAAAATTTACGATGTTGAAACCATAAATTTTCTATCAATTAAGATGGTTTTACAACATTCGACGTGGGTGGTGATTCCCATGGGAAACCTGATGCAAGGGGCAAAAATTAAGTTAATGCTATGCAGTGAAAAATAAATTGGCACGCCCATAGATGGGGATGTTTAGAGTACCAATAAGGGACCAGGAGTAGCCTCCAATCAGAATGACAGCTCTGGGTTAATTTAGCCCTCCCAAAAAAAAATAATTGGATCTTGGAAGATGGAATGAGAGAAAATTATTAAGCCTTGTGTCTCGTCCTCAAGAGGTTCTATAACATTTTAAGATGTGACTTCCTCTAAGACGATCCAGATACTTCAATATTTTACATCAAGTTCCTTCGCAGCAAATTTTAAGGACTATACAAAAATTAGCGATGGAATGAGTGCTGAAAGCAGACAAGTCTTTGTCACAAAAAAATGATTGATGCAGAAAAAAAGGAAATGATGATGGAAATTAATGCTGAGAGTAGACCTATCCTTGTCAAGATCTATTGACGAAGATCGCTGAGAGCAGACAAGTCTTTGAAAATAAATTGATGCAGAATTTTACAGAAGAATTCACCTGATGTGGAGATATAAGCTAAGTGGATAGTAGAGAGATGTATGAAGTGTCTGCAGATTTTGCCAATGAAAGCGTACATTGTGGAGTTGGAGCTCGAATAATTTTCATGCGTCATAGAGTGCCTAAAGAAAGTGAAATTGGTTGGTGAAAGATCCACATGAACTCTACATATATAAAAGAAAAAAAAGCTATGCCCAGATGAACTCATTTGTGTTCGCTTTGAATTCCCTGAACTATACATATAAAAACAAGGAACTTTATGCCCAGATGAACTCATTTGTGTTTGTTTAGGATTCCATGAACTATGATTGAACTGTATAATTTGGATGATCACAGAAAAGATCGAAGTCTATTTGGGTGAGAAATTCCTTATATTTATTTCAATATATACTCGTGGCTATTGTTTTCATGTTTTCTTATAATGTGTACATTTAATATTAAGCAACTAATTTTCTAAATTTTCACTAAAGCATATAATCTTATGTCATTGAATATTATGATTGATTATGATAAAGATTTTAATGATAACGGGAATATTATCTTTCCATAAATAAAATTTTGATTGAAATTTTGGTAAAAGCCCCATCATCGGATCGTGCTGTGAACAAAAGGGCAAGTATAAGATAACATAAATTAATAAAAAAATTAAGTAACAAAATATAATTTTGATAAAAGTTTTGCTGTTCTAATGAGAATGGAACTATCTTATATTCTGATAAAGATAATAGATAATTTGAATCTTAATTTGAAAAGATTATTGTGATATAACAAATCATATTTGAATCATGAATTTTATATAAATGAAAATAAAGTTTGTTTATGTATGTATACTTATATGTCTTTCCTTTGTACTCCTTCCTTGTTCCCTTTTAGATAATATTCATAATTTATGGTATCTAAAGAACTAATATTTTGAAATTATTAGAATTGGACGTTTCTCTATGCAACCTACAAGTTCGATATTTCCATTTCAACGTTAAATAAGGCGCCCTTGAGTTATTGTCAAAATTAATTTTATTCTAAATTTTTTTTCTCTCCTAATTTATTAATTAACATTATCCCTTTTGAATTTTTCACAACGCAGATCGGGATAACTGTTTCTATTGTGCTAACCATTTTACTGTCGCGTGACCCTGTGTGTTATGACGTCCAAATCGTCACAACATAAGTATATAAAATAATAATAATACGGCGTTCCGCGTGTCCGTCCGACGTCCCTGCCTGCGTCCCTTTAGTCGAGACTCTTGCGGAAGCCAGGTTGAAAAGAAAAAAAAATTAAAAATTAAAACCGGACAAATTTAAAAGGGAAATTACACAAATTAAAGGCACCGAAAAGCGGGAGCCGCCCTGAAGCTACCGACCGCCGCAGAATTCGCGGAGCGCAACGTTCCGCGTGCCCTACTACTAACTAGTAATACATGCTATCCTCATAAAAATTAACACAGTTTATAACAATAAGCCTCTTAATCATGTTCTACAGTTTGAACGCTTTTGCTATATTAGTTTTTACAGGGTTATCAAAAAGATATTCGTTCTTTTTCAATTTGTTGACGGTCCCCTATGGGGTTTCGGGAAAAAATCTTATCAGAAATATATGACCTATACTATTCTGTTTACACACTTGGAGTTTCAGGATACTTCTTCATGTATTTTTCTTGATATTTAACAAAGCGTCTAAAATCTTGTATCACAGAAAAAAAAAATATACAAAAAAAGTGACATTTTTTTTTTTTCATTTCGCTTTCGATTATTTTGGAGTGCTCCATCACCCCCACTTTTCGGCACGCCCATGGAAAACAATGCTCATGTGTTACCAAATTACGCGCTTCTATAATTTATGTTTGGTAAAATATTAATAAAACTGTGCCTAAAAAAATTGTCCAGTCATTCACAAATCTCATATTGCTGTTTTTCGAAATTCTAGCGAGTATACAAAGTATTAAAGAAAAGTGGTTATATCATTATGGAACAGTAAATTTTGTAAAAAAATGTGAAAATAATTATTTATTACATTATGATAGTTTTGCTTAGATTTCAAACAATGGGTAATTGCTCAGTTTTTCAAATAACATGTATGGTTTGAAATAAAATTTATAGTAGCAAACGGCTTTTGTTACGTTCCTATTCTTTAAAAAAAAAAAAGTACTTACATCATTATGAAACGCAGTGTACATCGCATTAGAAAGATTGTTAAAAACCCGATTTAAACTTCAGAAGAAACCGGGTATTTTGGGACGGGAATTTTCAAAGTTACCAAAACGACAATTTTGAAACAGTCACTCTCTTTTGAGAGACATGAAATGGCTTTAATAACGAAATTATCAGATTAATTAATAAATGTTATTCTATATTTGTGGAAGTAGCAAGCAAAAGGGGCTTTCTCAAATTTCGAAAATGTGAGAAAACCCCCTTTAGCTTGTTACCTCCTCATTTCATATTTTCAGAAAAACCCAATTCCCCCAAAACCCCAATATTTACACTAGGTGAAAAACAATTTTACAAGACGTTTAATTAAAGTTTAGTAGTTTTAAAACATACAGTGCTTTGTATATAAAGGTAAGAAAAAGTTGAATAGTTTCTTAGTTGAATAGGGGAGAGATAATAAGAGCCTCCTGACATTTATATTTTTACAATAAAGTTTATGAATATATTATTTATCTGTGTCATAAATATTGATTTTTTTGTTTTGATGAAGGGCAATTATAAGAATATACTTAGAATAAACACTAATACATCATTTTGTCTCATACTATTATATAAATAGGGGCTCATCATATGAGTTTTCTTTTTTTTCTGTTATTTGATTGAATTGATATAATAGAAATATTTATTCAACAATAGGTATTAAAGTTTATCATTTACTGCTTTAAAAGTATATATTTGATTTTTTTTATTTTTTTTTTAGCTAAAGGATATATTTAAATTTTTAGAGGGGGGGGGGATTCAATATATTACTTAATAAGTTTTCTTAACAATACTAAAGAAATTATAATGTGTACATTTCGATTATAAAAATAAGCTTGCAAATATTGAAATGTATAAAAATTAGTTGAAGAAACTATTAGTTGAAAAGTTTCCAATGTTCGAAAAATTCGCTGTTTGTTCCTGAAAATTTCGATCTTTCTTCACTTGTATCGAAATTCACGGTTTTTAAAAATGTATAATCGCCGCTCCCGCTCACGAGGCTCATGCACATTACTAAAATTTGGTGACTTTTAATGAAGAAATATTTTATAAGATATTAAATATGATTTTTCACTTTTAGATATCCGATTCTCATTTGTTACTTTACGATGAAGACACAAAGCTTTCTCATGGAAACATTTTCTGATGCATTTAAATTGTATCTGAACAGGGCTCATATTTTTGTGAAAGATTTTTATTTCCTAGTGCTGCTTTTTCTAGATGCGCAATCCTACCGCCCCTTGATTTTGACCTGTTTTTTAATGCAATCATCATTTGTCTTGAAAGTTTGAATATCAACAGCTTAAGTGCGTTAGGACAAAGATAATTTTCTGATATGAATCTATTTTAAATTTTTTTAAGAAATATTATGTATCAGTTCAAGAGGGAAGAACAATTTGATGTAGTATAGTCATGGAGAAAAAAAAAAGATAACCCAATTTATTGTACCACAATCAAAAGTAGAAATATGAAACTGGTATCGATTAGTTATAGGAAAAACATCTAATTTTATTGACTGAAATATTTCTTAGGAGGCTTATTAAAATGAACACACAATTTAATTTTTTTCATTACGAACCCCTAATTTTGACACCAGATTGCAAATATACACTTTTAACTTAGCCTAAATATAAATTTTCACTTATTTTGCGTTCTGAAGATATAGTTCGGGAGATATTCCATATAAAAAAAAGTTGAGCTATTTCGACTATGGTCTCAAAAGCCAAATCCATAATTTAATGTTCAGAATAAATACTAGCGGGGAAGACCAAGCTACGCTCGATTAAAAATTGCCTTGTGTTCAATTCGATAAAAAATTGACGATAGTGTGACAGTTGTATTTCTTCAGCAGATATGCGTTGTACGGAACAACGTCACTGTTTTTCAAGAACGTTCTATGAACTCTGATTGATTTAATCATGTATATCGGCTCCTATTGAGAATTTTTGGAAAATTCCTTGATATTCTGCAAGCCATCTTTTTCGCCAAATGGCGTCAAAATTTGGCAAAAAACTTGCAAACTTGAGGACTTCCTTTCATTTGGCACCAAGTACGTATTTTGAGATTGGAAGAAAGTCAATTTTTCCGCCAGAATCTCGCCAATGTTTTGTCGAATGTCACTAGATTTGGCAAAATGTTGCCAACTCCGCGCTTTCGTTTAATGCCCACTGTTTAAAAATTTAATATCTGCTTCAATCTTTATTCCTAATGAAATGCCCGTAGAAACCCTGAAATGATCCTGAAATGACCCACTAATCGAATTTTCTCGAACACGTGACGTAGCCCAACAGTCTTCAAATTTAGTCAATCAGAGCCTTTTTTAGATAAAATTAGCTTGACCCTTACCCGTATTGACCCAAAATGACCCACTAATAAAATTTTCTCGAGCATGTGACTCAGCCAAATGGTCTTCTAGTACCTCAAAATGGTAGGTTGCAAAATTTAGTCAAAATCGTTAGAGCCGTTTTTAAGATAAAATTAGCTTGACCGTGACCCGTAGTGATCCAAAATGACCCACTAATCGAATTTTCTCAAACATATTACTTATCCCAATGGTCTTCTCATAATCCAAAACTGTGGGTTACAAAATTAAGTCAAAATCGTTTCAGCCGATTTTCAGATAAAATTAGCTTGACCCTGACTCCTAATGACTCAAAATGACCCACTAATCAAATTTTCGCGAACACGTGACCAAGCCCAATGGTCTTCTAGTAATCCAAATCGGTAGGATACGAAATTTAGTCAAAATTGTAGAGCCGTTTTTTAGAAAAAATTACCTTGACCCCTAGTGACCTAAAAATGTTCCGCTAATCGAATTTTCTCGAAAATGTAACCTAGCCCGTCTAGGTCTTCTCATGCCCGAAGACCGTAGAATACAAAATTTAGTCAATATCGTTAGAGCCGTTTTTAAGATAAAATTTACATGCACAGACACACACACACATACAAATACACAAGATTTGCTCGTATTATAATATAAGATAAATTTTATTAATGAATGCTTTTAAATGGGAAATTTTGTTAGTGTTAGAAAAACTCCAAATAAATCATCAGAAATTCCATTAAATAATCGAGTTCCGCTCTTATATTTTATTAACAGTTTTTATGAGATTAAGAATATTTTAATTAAAATACAATCCATTAAACTATATATGCTCTTGATGGGTCTTTACAAAAAATAGCTAAAAAATCCGGAAAATGGCGTAATGAGATGAAATTTTGTATGTGCATATTGGTAATATAGAGAAATTGATTTCTGTTAAAATATTTATAGCCTAAAATTTATAATTTTTTCTAATATTAATTTTATAATTCATATTCCACATCATAAAAGTATGGAAATTACAAAACTAAGATATTTATGTTGAGATTCTTAAGCAGTATGTTCACACAAACAATCAGCAAGATATGTTTCTTATTTTAGGAGAGATATATATAAATATATAAAATGTATTTAACAATAGCGGTTCAACACTTTAGATAATTTTAATTTCAAAACTTTTCGTTCTCAACACTTAAAACTTGGTATCTGGACGTAAACTTTATTAAAAACTTAGAATAAAAATATTTTGTCAAAATAGGGTGTTGCCACTGAAAATTTAAAATCTACTTCAAAATTTCATACGTGGAAACTCCAGAAATCTTAATCTGTGTATACCATTTAATACTAAGTATTATTATGAATCGACTAATAACGGTATCATTTTCATACGATGATTTGCGGCAGAATTAGTGGGGCATTCTCACAATCTTTTGACTTTCATGTCCCTGAATAATAATTTTTTATTTAATACACTTTTTTGTGTTTTTTTTGTTTCATATACTTGGGAACATCCCATTGCATGATTTCACAACAATATTAACGAGATAAATAAGTTTTGGACGATGTTGGGGGGTCCAAACACCTGGAAAACTCCTATACCGTTCCGTGTCCCTGATGCTGGTTTTTAAGTTTGGAGCTGTCTGGATAAAGTTGTTTCAATAAAAATAATCCGATGTAATTTTTTTCTGAAACTGGAATGATTGTTTTATATAAATAAGTAGCTAAAAATTAGCCTGCACACATTTTTAGGGTTGTTATTATTTTTTTAACTCTGTCCCTAGGTTTTAGATTTTTTACCATCCCTCTTCTAAAATTATACAGAAAATCACTTCAGATGCATCCACAGAATTTTTTTCAAGTTTTTTCTCATGCAGAAGTATGCTAGAGAAATAATGTCTAAAATTCTTTGGCAGGAAATTTACTGTAGAATTTAAATCAGCATTTAAATATCAATTTCAAGCATCGTGGCTTTATTGGTAATCTCACCGTCCCCAAGGTTTATTCCTGCACTTTTCGAGGTAAATTAAAAAAAAATTAATTTAATCCAATGTTAACAACTGTTTCTAAAAATCAATGAACATTGTGGCTATCAATTAGTCTTAACATGATTTTCCTAAAAATAGGTGGTAATTTTCCTTACCGTTCCATTCTTACCGTCCCTTTTTTCCAATATCATCCCCCTTTTTTACCTTACCGTCCCTTCTTTAACACCCCTTTAAGAGAATGTTATACAAAAATTCTGTATTAAAAGTACTACATTGTTATTATTTCTTATTTGAATGTCCCGTGGGTACTATGCAAAGTCATTATAAGTAAAAATTTAGAAGAAAATAAAAAGTTATAGGGGTAAAATGGTAAGGAAAATTAAACTCGCAAGTTTAACTTAAACCTCAGTTAAATAAAAAAAATGTTCGCTGCTGACCATTTTTTCTTTATTTTGAATCATTAAGGCATTCGTCTATCAGATTAAAATGTTATTTTAGCAAGTTTAATTTTGTCAGATTTTCCCCCCCAAAAGTCAAAAGATTGTGAGAATGCCCTTAGTATGTATTCGTGTGTGTGTGGGGGGGGGGGGGGTGGAGAGTATAATTTTTACCACGACTGTAATTCTTAAGAACCAAATGGTTAAGTATAAACTACAAAAAATAATATTATATTTGTTGTTTAGCGGAATCAGATGCTTCAAATTCTGGTTCACGAAAGGATCCATATAGCAAGGCTTATTGTAATTCCTTCTGTGTTTAGAATTGTTTGTAGAATGCCATGATTCTAATCAGTGGCGCACTCAGGATTACGCTTTGGGTGGGGGTAGTATATTTTAGAGGTCCGTACGGGCTGGACTAGGACAGTATATCTTTCATTAAACTGAGGTCTGGACTTCATTCTTTCCTGGCCTTGTCAGGCTGGCAGTTTGTTTATTTCTTTTTTATAAAAATAATTGTGATATTATCCCTTCGTTAATGGAAACTGTAGAAGTGTATTCTTGTTTAATAAACAAAAAACAAATACTTTTTAAAAATCTACATTTTTCCCTTTATCTCTATGTAAGAGAGGGAAGTTGTTTCGCGACGGCCCCGGCTCATGCCAGACCAAGATAGCTTTCCTCCGGACTAGGCTAAGCTCGAATCTGAAAATTCCGAACCGTGCAGACTATTATATTTACGTGACAATTGTGTGTAGACGATCAATGATCAGCCTGCTACTCAAGTATATTTACGCAAAATGAAGGTTTTTAAAGCATTTTGGAGTGGGAAAATGTTAAATTGTCTCTGATAATTCAAACAGAAACGAAAATAAGTCAAAGTTAATTACTTTGCTAACACATTTAATCAATGAAATTACTCGACTAGTCCGCTTCATATTATTGTAGTTATGACTGAGAATTTTGGACCAATAAAGTCTGTTCTTTCTCTGATTGACGGATTAAAAGACTTTAAATGTTTAATTAGCAGATATTAAATGTATTTATATTTTTGATTAAAAAAATAAATATGAAAAATCCTGAAACAAAATCAATATTATCCAAAATTTCCGTTTTTAAAAGATCTTAAAAAAAAAAAATACAACAAAGAATTAACCTTTCATGATTTTAGGAAACTTTAAATCGTTAGTCTAATCTCTGAGTCTGGGAGGGGCTTCAGCCCCCTTAGCTTCCCTCGTGGGTGTGACACTGATTCTAATTATAGTTTAGAATATTCAGCACCGTGTCCTCCCATGCAGATAAACACTGGACATTTCACTTTTATTGTATAAGTCTTAATTGATAAGTATCAAAATCTTTTTATTTAAGCCAACTTTCAATCATGGAAAACCAATGGAATAATATATATAAATAAATCTTAGAATTTAATAATTTAAAATGATCTGTAGGTAGACATGTACTCAACGAGCCATCTAATTTCAAAGTTAAAAATTGGAATTTTTAACTGAAAAAAAAAAAACTTCATTAACAGATAATCTCAAACCCATTTACTCCTGACAGCATAATTTAAAAAATCTATCTAATGAATGAAGATAAAAGTTTGTTCTCTTAAGTAATCGTGCAAAGATTTTGCTCATGCTTATAGCTATTTATAAAGGATAGATCATCATTCTATTTCTAATTCTCGCAAAAATACGTATTTTATTTCTTAGTTGTAATCCAAAATTTAACACATTTATCTGAAGATGTAGAATTGAAGAGAGAAGGCACATCGCCAAATCAAGCATTAAATTAAATTAAGCATAATTCGTACGTAGGGGAACCCGGGGTAGAACGGGGTACCAAGTTGAAAATATGTTTAAAAAATACAAAAGGGTTATTTAAGAGAGCTGCAAAAACATTATAATGTAATAATAAAAAAAAAACTTAATAATATTGTAAGAAAACAACGAAAAATATTTTTTTTTTCAGAAACTGAACATTATGTCATTTGCCCCATTCTGCCCCGGGTATTGGGCAGAACGGCGTGGTGAGGACAAGTAATTATAAAAACATATAAAACTAGTGGAAATAAAAAAAAAGTTTGCTCTATGTTTATTTAGTTTTAAATGACTGTAAAGGTTTAACTACAGTTTTCATTGATTGAGTCCTTTTCTTAAACCTGTTGACAAAATTAACACACTAGGGCAGTCTCATCATCTTCCCTATCTATTGCTGCACAGGAATTGTATGCCCATTTTTTGCACATGGAACAAACGACCCAACCTTCAACTGACTTTGAGTAAAATTTACCGCAATATAGATATACACAGTCAGAACAAGTTAGTTAAAAACATTTCGGGGCAGAATGGGGTACTTCCCTATTCCGCCCCAGGGACACGATTTAGGTTAGGAAGGTAAGGTCACTCGAAAAAGATACGTAAACAAACATGTAACTACACGAAACTAAAGTCAATAAATCGTACTTCAAGCATGAACTAATTGTAGTTGTAATGTAAACAAGTATGTATGCTTTACTTTGATTATAAAATCAGTAGAAATTACAATACAGGAACAAAAAATCCCACAACGAAAAATTCACGCACCAACGCTCGAGAAAACTAGACTAACATGGCTGCCGAAGTTGAACGGCAACAGGTTTTTTCACTCCTTCTTATTGCCGCTCGCTGGCAGGACCCCCTTGACACAGAAAAACGTCAAACTTCATTCCGCCCCGGTACTCCGTTGTGCTCCGGGTTCCCCTGTATCTTAAGGGGACTCGCTACCCCTTACTTTGCGAAAAACGATAAAAATATCAATTGTCCAGTTTTTAGCTTAAAATGTATTTAGGCAACCCTGGTTTATTCTGATGACGTTACGTAAAGATCCTTCGATTTTAAAAATGATAAACAATTAAATTTAACGAATCAAAAAACCCGACTGCGTAAAAAGCGAACTAATTAATTATTTCTCATCAATGTGATACTATTTTTTTTTTCAATTCCTACCATTAGCTCACACTCTCGCTATATATATATCTTGTTCAAATTTTCAATCGTTAATAAAATACTTATTATTCATCCAATCAAGCTCAATTTTTTTTAACTTGTAGGGGATGACACTTGACGTTAATCCAGTTTTTTCAAATATTAATTCATTAATTAAATTAATTAATTTTCAATAATCCAGAGACCCCTCTTTTTGATCAAGGTATTTTAAGACCGAGAGAGCCCTCTTCTTGATCAAGGCATTTTAAGCGCTACTCAAGAGGAAATAAGAATGGGAGGAAAAAAATTCTGTTATGGACCTAAGTAGGAATTGACTTAAAATATTTTTTTTATATTACTTGTTTATATTACTTACCTACTTTTTTATTTTCTTGTATTGATGACTTTAAGTTGTGTTTAATTGTTAGTTCCTATCTATAAACACTGTTTTGATGAGGTCTATAGATGTCTATGATGGTTAGAGTTGCAGTAAAGCTAGAGATCCTACATACACATCTTCCAGGTTGTATAATATTTTAACGGAGCTTCTGACTGTAAAATAGTCAATGAAACATCGTCTTCATTTTGAAAGACCTCTCCAATGATATGCCACTCAATAGGGTGCGTAATTTTTTTTTCGTCTCTACCGCTATTTTGAATTTATAAAAACAAAACCTAGCCTATAACCATCGGGCCATTAAGACGAATTGATAGAGACCTCATTCATTAAAATCCATCCAGATATTGGGATGTTTCGAGGGTATAAAGAAATCCACATACACAGATACGCGTGAAACACATAACCCTTCTTTTCCGTCGAGTAATAAAAAAAAAGCGTTTTTATTGTTGCCTATTTCCTTTTAAATGTATCAGGGTTGCTATGTTTAAATTCATTTTGCTTAGTGTGCATTTTCAATTAATCAATATGATTAAAATGCTAAAACTTCAACATACACTTTTTAATTGACTCGTTATATTTTTAACGATTCTCAAGATGCATTTCATAAAACTAGGAATCGGATTTTCAGTTAGTTAATTTTTTTAAATAAAAATTTTAAATAAATACTAGTTATTTTTGTTGTATTTTTACATGAAATTTTATTTAATTTTTACTTAAACGAACTTACTTTTTGGAAATCTGATCCCTAGAGTTATAGAACATGCTTGTAAAAAAAAGGCATGCAAATAAATAAATAAATAAATAAAATAAATAAATAAATAAATAAAATAAATAAATAAATAAATTCAAAATTAGTGGAGAAGTAGGATTATAAAATTTACATAAATATATCAAACGTTACCATGATAATTGCATTTTTTCTTGATTAAATCGATAATAAATTTTCTTCCATAAAATCATTTAATAATATGTCAAAAAGGTATTATAAAACACCGAAATTTGAAAAATAAAAAAATTAATTCAAAGTGTTAGGAGTCACCTTAATTAGATAAATTATAAATACTTATGCGTATCTTTATAAATCAAATGAATTCTACAAATAAATGAAAAATGATAGATTCTTAAAAAAGCGACATAACAGCAATACAATTTAAAGATTTTTACACAACCTTTGCTCTAATTAAAAAATAATTAATTCTACATGAGGTCAATTGGCCAGTTCAGATTTTTGAGATTTTTCTTGGTTGTTCCGCGAATGAGATCAGTTGTTATCAGAATGACCTTCATCCGAAACACTTTTCTTAGGTAGATCATCTTCGTATAAACTTTCCGTAAATCAAAAATTCAAATCAGAAAGTAGTCAACAAAACTCAATAATTATCTGTATACTAAATCTGTATGAACTAATTTCAAGATTGTTTCTGTGGTTGTCCCATAATATTTCGCCTATGATTAAAAAAAACCCTTGCATTAATTAAATTTCCATTTTAGCCAAGTGCCACTTTAAAACAGGGCCGTAAACAGACTGGAATGAGGGCTCTAGACTTCGTAATCTTTTAATAATAAATAGCATTCATATTAAATTTTAAAAATTTAACACTTTGTAATCAAAGGTTTTATGACAGGTAGACGGTGGACTTACCGTCTACTTCAGTCAATATTTATTTATTTCCTTGTTATTATATAGCATCATCTGTGCTGTCTTATTTATTTAGTGGGAAAAAAGTCACACGTCAATCAGCCCCACTATCAAAATTTAAACCCCCGCTGACCGGCTGGTTACGGCATTGCTTTAAAAATACAGTGATACCTCGGCTAACGAAAATAATTCTTTAAGGAATGGAATTCTCATAGGTGACAATAGGATTATTTATTTCAATAGGATTTTGAATAACATAATTTTTTAATGTCTTCGTCTTATTTAATCTCAGGTTTCTGGGATTAAATTGAGCCGATTCTTGGCATCTATGCTTTCGTTAGCCGAAACCTTCGAAAAACGAAACGCGACTATGTCAGTTAGCGCGCACATCCAATAAAACATTCGTTACCAGAGTTAAAAAAAAAAAAAAAATCGTTAGCCGAAGCATTCGTTAACAGTATCGAGAAATTATATTTTTCTAAATTTCGTGCTACATATGTCTACACAAAAACTCTTACTTTTTTTGGAGTACGGTGTCCAGCGAAACTCATTAACCAATGATGAAGAGAATCGTCAGTGGTTAATAAAGAGATATAATCGTACACTTTCAGGAGCAACATCTTTGTTTGTTTACAATTAGGGGAGAAAGCACTTGCATTTATAATATCTAAAAAATCGCGCATTCCATGTTTGGCTTTTTATCAACTTCTTCAGTGATGATAATCTTTGTTATCTAAATTTTAACGAGGTAACAACTATTATCCAGTAGGGATCTGCGTCACGTCATGCATTATTGATCGCATGCCCCACCTTTTTTAAATCATTTGAACAAATGCGAAACATATTTCGAAATCAATATCATTCAACCCTTCTTAAGTTTTTGATTATAAAATGGTGAAATTCTATAGTTTTAAATTGTGTAAGATTTTTTTATAGTTATTTCCATTTTTCAAAATGCGTACTTCCTATTAATGTTGTTGTTGTTGTTACAGAGGCAGTGTTGAATTCGGGGGGGTGGCCCAGGGTGGGGGGGGGACATTCCCCTTGGAGCAATGAAATGTCGTCCCCCCGGAAGATTTAGAATTTTGTGTTTTCAATGCTCTAAAAATGCAATTCCCCCACCTCCCCGGAACTCTATAATGCCCCCCCCCCCCCCACACACCCGGAGCCACAGAAATACCTCCCGGACTAAAGTGTCTGAATTCAACACTGCAGTGTTGGACACAGTTGTAACATGTACACAGGTGCAGTTCCCTCCTGCCAGTGGAGGGAAAATGTCACCTTTTGGTCTCCCATTGAATTCATCACTTGCTTAAAGAGACGGTAGACTTTAAAAAATGTTTTTCACTAATTACATTATTACACTTAAAAATTCTTCGAAAAAGTGTTCTGTGCCATGAATTCAATAAATATATATTTTTTATTATTATTCGATTTATTGAAACAGTAAATATTTTTAAAGCCATTAATTATTTTTAATAACATTTAAATGGCTCCATGCCTTGCAATTTTCGAAACATTGTCTCTTTTCTTTTCATTTTATTACTTACACGAGTTTTATTAAAGAATTTATGTATCTATTTTTTTTTTATTCTACAGACAGTTACTAAAAAAACTGGCTTCAAACTGAATTTTTATTAAAATATCGCATATTAATAGTTAATATACTTTATTATAAATTTGAGATTGAATATTCCTTAGTCATATTGAGAATTTTGAGCGAAAAATTTAAATGTATGGAGCATTTTAAAGATGTATAGACTGAGAAAAGTTTGTCTTGAGAAAAATGCCTTTTTAATACATTAAGATGCGTTATCTTCTGTTGTGCGGATATTTGACAGCGTGACCAGTACTGAAACTGGTCTATCAACTCTCCATTCGTATCGTTGTAAGAGCAAATAGCTTCAGACCTCGATTAACAGGGCAGTTTTACCTTTTCAAGAATTTTGTTTAGTTAAAAAAAAAAAAAAAAAAAAAAAATTGTTCAAATGGTGAACTCACTGTATTTCAATGTTCAACTAAAAGTACATTTTGAAAAAAAAAATTTAGCTGAATATTTAATTAAAAATTTTAAAAAGTTTATAAAGATTTGAATTTTTTTAAATCTCTACTACATTTAAAAAAAAATTATATTATTGCCCAATTTTTATAAAGATTTTCAAATGTGTATTACACAAGACTACGCAAGGATTTTTAGATACATCTAATATTACATTTAATATAATTTTTTTACTGATATATGTATAGTGTAAAACGATTAAATCTAACACATCTTCATATACTTTTATTTTTTAAAAATGACAAAAAAATCTGAAGGCTAAATCCATGCGCAGATTTATCATTTATATAATAAAGAACATGTACAAAAAGTTTAAATCTCTGTCTCAAATACAAAAAAATCCTTGCCGGCCCGGCCTATTAGGCAGAGGTAGATTTCGAAGTCAAATATACTAATTTCACAAACAAAAACTAAATCATGATTAGAGATAAATCCACTTTAACAATTTTATCTGGCCGCTTTTGACGAGATTTTATTTCATTTTTATATAATAGCTGGTTTTATCAGAATCATGTTAGGGCGGTATTTAAAAAAAAAATACTTTTCCATGCTCAACAACTCGAAAATTTCTGGCATAATTCCAGATTCATTTTTAATTTAAAAAAAATATGAAACATGCTGACGTGATTTTGAAGAGATTTATAAGCGACCTGTGTTTTTAATTTTTGTTCAATTAATTAAAACTTGATATATAAACAATTATTTTCTCAGAATGACAATATTTTTCGTTTCTAACACAATCGCTTCCGGAAATTCCGTTCAAAATGGCCACTTTGACATCATTTTTTGAAATATATTTTGCCTCTATCAAAAAATCGATCATTACGGTACATTATATAGTTTCTGAATAAGCAAATATACCAATTAAATGCGTTTGAGAGCAAAAATGAATTTAAAAATGAGTCAGAAAATAAGCAGTTTGGATCTGAGTGCATCCTTTGATTTTTCCAACACAATGCGCTTCGGTAAATTCGGTTCAAAATGCCCTTTTTAACAGCATTTTTTAAAATATATTCTGCCTCTATCAAAAAATCAACCATTACGGTACATTATATAGTTTCCGAGTAAGAAAACGTACCAATTAGAAGCCTTTGAGAGCAAAAATTAATTGTAAAATGAGTCAGAAAACAAGCAGTTTGGATTTGAATACATCCTTACTAAGATGATTTTTTTCTTCAACCGCTATGTATTTTTAATTTGTTTTTGCTGTAAGAATTGGTCCTATCCAAAACTTGTCTATATAGATGTTGTAGACAATATTAAGAAGATATATGATAAATTCATGGGGATTTTATATCTTTTGAATTGACGGAGTTATGGATTTTTTTTCTTCTTCAAACCCCCTTTTCGTTTTCGTTTATAATTTTTTTTGCGATACGAATTGGTCCTATCAAAAACTTGTGAATATAAAAGTTGTAGATAATGTTAAGGAGATTTATAATAAAATTAATTGGATTTGATATCTTGAGAATTGACGAAGTTATGAATTTTTTTCTCCCAAAAATCCTATTTTTTGCGCCCCTTGAGCCCATTTTTAACTTTATCAAAAATCTGTGATGCATAAATTTTTGGCCCTATTTTTAGAAGTAATAAAAACTTTAAACTGATTTGATATGTACAAAAATTAAGAAGTTATGGGCGGTTTTCTGTTTTCACAAAATCCCTCCCTATTTCCATCCCCTTGGTCCGATTTTGCCCATTAACGAACTTGACCGAGATTTTATGCCTCTTGATTTTATAAATCAGTTTGGAAGAGATTGGTGCAGAATTACGAAAGTTATCGTGTCCAGAAGAAAGTGATATCTATATATATATAAAGTTTTTTACTGAGGGTGGTTTTGGGTTCTAGGGGTCATGATCGGTGTAGATCTGCAAAAATTTTCAGAAATTCCAACATAGGAACGATCCCAATAGGTAGTATTTCGTACGAAATCTACCTAAAAAGAGTCTTAGAATTTTTAAAACATGAAAGTGAAGAAAATATGAACATGGAGGAAAAGTCATTTAAAGTTTTAATTTGTAGGGGTAATTGCGCTGAGTGTAATAAGAAAATTTACAATATCTCGCGATATAATTACAGTATGGATAAAAATGAGGTGTCAAAATATTTACAATTAAACATTCTTTCATTTAATATTAAAAAAGAAAATTCGATTTTTCAGCCAATTTTAAGGTAAACGGTCCCCTTAAATTCTTATAGCCGTCTTCCTTTATTCCAGTATGAGAATAAAAAGTAAAATTTTAGTCGGCATTCAATAAAACGTTTAATTTAAGATTTCACATTTGAAAATGCAAAATTAAATTACTTCAAAATGATTCAGATAAAAAGAGCACTCATTATAAGACTTTAACATACATTTTATTGACAAATTTTATCAGATATACACAGGCCCTGACTATTGCACGGGCACCCGGGGCTTGTGCCCTGGGCACGAAATTTCTGAGGGGCATACAATTTTTCATACTTTCATCTAAATTTCCATTAAAAAATCATAACTGTGAAAAAAAATGTGATGTTTGAGATATTAATCCAATGAAATGACAAAAATATATCTCAATATATGCTTAAAAGCACTTTTTAATAAATAATGGAAAAAATATTTTATTTTTATATCTGGAACCGTTTTTCAATTTTCCGGAAACTTAATTTTTTGAGCTGACACTTTTCGAATAAGTATATAATATGTGAAAAAAAAAACTAGTATCAGTAAATCAATCAATCTAAGGAGGCACGAAAAATTGAAAGTGCCCCTGGGCACAGAAACTTGCTAGTCGGGCCCTGGATATACATACATAAAATTTTCTAGAACCATATATACGTACACATAAATATATTTTTAACATATCAGTTCTCATTCTATAATGATACATATAATAAAGAAATTTTATTTTATAATTTTGTCATCATAGCGATTCTGAGTGAATTTTGAAAGGGACAAATATCCACGAATTAATTATTAAAATATGTATATTGTAGCATGAGATAAATAATAATATAAAAAAATCTTATAAATAACTAGAGCATAAGAGGGACAGGTCTAATATAATCACCTTTGTGTTCACCCGAATTAATCGCTGGCCTGCTCATCGCAGCAAGACCTGATTATTACAATTTCAAACATGTCTTTTAGGGTTTTGAGGCGTCCTAAAATGTTTAACAAAGCTTGAAAAACATCAGCGCGGAAAACGATTTTCTGTGTTTTTCCTTTTATATGACTTCAAACTGCGGTTGCAAAAATGCTGTGGGAAGTCCCTAGCAAATCTTTACGCCATGTGTACAAAATCTGATATTTGATTTTCAATAAAATTTTCTTGTATTTCTACGACTTTTTTATAGTAATAATAATACGGGTCTCAAAACTCTTAAAATTTGAAAAAATGAAACAAAAACGACAATTTTTAACATTTAATATCTTAAAATGTATATGACTTTAAAACAGGATTTTTATTGGGATGAAAGATATAAATATATTCTTCCATTTCACGTATTTAAAAAAATTGCAAGATGCAGAATTAACATTTATAGGGGGCTCCAAACTGTCAGATATTTGACCAGCAGAAAATTGGTATAACATCTTGAGCGCAGGATCACAAAATAAGTATCGCAGCTAGAATAAAAATTTTGGCACCTACGTATACTTCAGATTGTATTAATTCCCCAGAACCTAAACAAATTTGTATTTAAAGCATTTTTATATTTTTAATACAAAGTTGCATTTAGCTAATACAAAATTTTGAAAATTTCAACAGTATAATCATCTAAAAAATATATTTTCTTGAACAATAAAAAGGAAATATTAGGTTCAGTTTATACAGACTAACATGAAACATACGTTTTGAAAATGTCGTGAAAAAATATTCAGAAGTTTTTGAGATATCCTGCGCGTTATGCCCAAAAACGCCATTTGGAGAAAAATGACTTCAGTTTCGGAAACGCAGCGCCACCCCTTCAGCTATTGAGCGGGTATAATTCTAAAAGCCATGAAACCATTCTGTTCTAATGGGAATTTCAAGGAAACAATTACATCAAAGTGTTCAGAAAAAAATAGGAGTTTAACATCTAAAAAAAATAAAATTTCGAAAATTTTGAAGCTTTAAGAGTCCTGAGGCCCCTTAAAAAAACTTGAAAAAATACTTATTAAAGGAGTTACGAATAAAAATTAAAATTTTTAAGCTCAAAAACTTCTTGTTCATAATTCGGTATTCGGTACTTTATGGCACTAAATTCGAAATGCAACATCAAAATTTGGCTATTCAAATGGAAATTTCAAAATTTTTGTATGTTTTTTTATGAAGAACGCTTAGCTAGAATTCAAGAACTTTAGACGGAATTATTGGGACCGTTTACGTAGCGAACAAAATGACTCTTGTCTTTGCTAAAAGGTTTAAGAAAAACAGCGAACTCTTTCATAATAATAATAATATAATAATAACAATATTTCGCAGTTAGAAGTTTTAGTATTTTAATTTTTATAATTTTGTCTCCATTCTATTGAATAAACCAATAAAAAAAATTCTATATTCATATAAATTTATCAGAAATAGTTTATTAAATATATAGAGGTTTTCTTTATTTTTATATTGTTAACACTTTGCGAATTGCATGCCCTAATTTTAACTAACGTTTTGTTATTTTCTGTAAAAATAAAATTTTTATAAGATAAATTTAATTTATGACAAATTAGTGATTTGAAATTAATCACAAAAGATTGAGTGTAAAGAATGCGTTTGATTCTAAATTACACTGTTGTACATCTAAGAGAATTTATTTTCCTGTCCTTTTGTATACATAGTAATTTTAAAAATACTAATCAAACCTTAAGTGGTGGTAGAGCACACTAAACTAAATAAATTTTGTATTTGAAATAAATTTGGTCACAATAAATGTATTCAGTCAAGGAAAAGGGTGTATCGCTACAATCCGAACATAAGTATTCACTGTAAAAAAAGTCCTGAAATTAACTGGTGTTATCCTGTGAATTTCCCCTTTTTTAACTGAAAAATTCCGTTTTAGATAAAACTGTTACTTTTCCTGGAATTTCAGGAAATGTTCCGTTTTCTGTTGGTCTTGAAATCACAGAGTTTCCGCATCTGGGAGTAGAAACATCAAAAACGGAATATCTCCGTACAAGAACTCCCGGCGACAGCCATGTTGATTTTATGTTATTATCGGTTGTGAATGTTCGGGCTACGTTTAGAATGGATTTCTGCGATCATTTGAGGCCATACTGACTTTTAGCTGCAACAAAAATATATACCACACTAATAATAAACAACGTTGATTCATAGTTCGAGAGAAGAAGAGAACTGAAAGCATCTTCATACCGACCTTGAAAGCAGTTTGCCTTTGCCTTCCTGCGATCAGCACGTTGTTTTGTTTACAGTGATTTCCTGATTTTTTTTTATTACTCCATGTTTACGTTACAATTGTGAAAAAAAGGGTAAGTTATTCAGCTTTATTTCGCAATTATTTTTTATAATGAATGTTGTATTTATTTTAAATAAATGTTTGATTTACATAAAACCTTGTTTATTTCTGCGATTGCACGTTAGGCCTACATGCTATCCAAGATCGGCGGTATGTTATGTTTTTATTCTTAGGAGGGAAAAGTAATTTTTGTTTTCTCTACACATATAAAAAAGGGTTAACACTAGTATAAAAGATTCTCTCCATCATGTTTGCTAATTTGGGTTATCATTAACAATCTTTACCAGCCAGGAAGCAGAAAATATTTAATCTTTTTTCGATGAAAATTTTACTGAGAATTATTTTTACTTAACCATTTTATATCTTTATTTACTTGCAATATGTTTTTTTTAATAGTAGTAGACTATGAATTTTGTGTGCAGATAGCATGTTTAATGTAAAATGGGACACGTGTGTTTTCATGTTTTATGAGGAAAGCTTTTTTTTTCCTTCCCAAAAAATCTTTTTTCCCCTAATTTTTACTGAAAAATAAATAAAACTTTTTTTCTTTAATCGCTTAAGTTTATTGAATTTTTAACAACTATTTTTTAATTACTGTTATAATTATCATATTCCAGTTTTTTCTATATTATATTACTCTATCAATATTTAGCCATCCTCATAGTTCATTTTCCATTAATATACCAAATACATACATTTTCAGAAATACATCAAAATTACAGTAATGGAACACCCAATGAAAAGTACTACCGAATTGTTCTTAAGATAGCATTTGTTACCAAAATTTAATAAAAGTACACTAGTAAAATTATTTTACAATATATTTAACAATTAAAATATCAATAATTGATATTTTAGTTAATGTAGATGGATCTAGTTTAAAATACCAAATATCAAGCAATTACAGCTAATTCGAAAATTTAAGTGTAAAGAAATTCTTGATAATACCTCTTCTTTTATAAATTATATTTTCATATTTTCTTTGTACATTATTTTACTAATACAACTAACACAATAATATTTTATTGTCTAAAGTAAAATTCCTGTTTACACCGCATATAATGTCACCCCCCTTATATGGTCATATTTTCCAGGACCGCAAGGGTGACCATATATCCGATACTGATTGTATAATGTATATACATACAGTGTGTCCACGTATAACCTGACTGACCTTTATTTTCGCAACCGTTGGTCCTAATAGATGCTTACTTCCAATTACAAAAATGGTTTAAATAAGGTAAAAAATTGTTTTTAAAGCGATTTGGGTCAAGAAAAACATTTATTAACCCGGGAGTACCCGCTAGTGAGAATGCCCAATTGCTTTTCTTTTACTTTACATTCATATAATATCAACTTTTTTTGGTTGGCTTAGTACTTTTATTCACAAAATAGGTAAAATAATTGAAAAACATTTTGATATTTTAATTAAAATGAAAAATGATTTAAATAAGAGTCTTAGAAAAGTACGACTGTGAGAGAAAATCTCATGCAGCGAGTTCTTCCGGGTTAAAAAATAACGAAATTTAAATTTTTATACTGTCCCCCGGTCCTATAAGTGATATTTAGTAAAAAATTACTGTGACACTAACAAGTAAGACAGAAAAGTCCCATTCACCTAACATTAAAATTGACCGAGTTATGAAACTTTGAAATGCATGACTTATACTCCTTTTTTGCATATCAAAACAGATGATTTCAACCGTGCTTTCAGGGATCGTATCTAAAATACTTACACTTATTTCAAGGTATCTGCGGTTTGAAAGAAATCGTACAACTATTACGATTGAGTTAACTTTATTAGTTAAGTTTCAGATTAGTTAAAATAATTGTATTCTAACATATGTTGTATTTTGTAAGGATTTGAGGCTATGATTTCTTTTAACAAAAATTATGTTATTTTCATAAGGTTTTATTTAACTTGCAACGATCGTCTTTCCAGTTTAAAATTTGCACGCGAACTTTAACTGACTTTCAAATGTCCAATCGAAGTTAAAATTTTACATACTGACTTAAATCCGATTACAATGTAATATTATTATGATTTTCGACGCTTACCAACTTATACATACTTATATTAGAGGATAACGCAAAAAAATTCGGATAGATTACCGTCAACAAGTTTAAGAAATGGGTTTTAGATTAGATAGCATAAACCTGCGATGGTTGTGTTTTTTAACTTTTATAATTACGTTTTACGTATATGTTAACGCTAAATACAAAAATTACCTTCATTTGTAATTATCATGTCAGGATTTTTCGCAAATAGTAAATTTCAAGGTTAAAAAATAGCGAAAAATCTTATACTATAAAATAGATGTAAGACTTTTTTATTCAGTTTAATTTTATTTAATTCAATAATTTATTCAGTTTTGTGGCTTATCCTGGGTCTCTTACAGCTAAACAGCTCAGGGGTCCGACGAGGTTGGGAGGGGAAGGGGGATCAATTTTAATTTTGATCTTTTAACTGTGAAATTTGCGATTTGAGAAAAATCCTGGCGTGATGGTTTAAAATGAAGGTCCTTTTCGGATTCAGCGCTAAAAAATACACGTGAATCGATTTTTAAAAGCTAAAAAGCGTGGCACAACCCAAAATTTTAAAGACGGTGTAATCTAACGGCATTTTAAAATATGTATCATTTTTGTAATGAATTGAGGCTGTTGTTTTTCATCCTTTTACTTAACAAGAACTCTGTTATTTTTATCCTCTTATATGTTCAGTACAAATTGTATATTTTGCAGTAATAGGTCAAAAAGATTAAAGATTTCAAATTTATATTCAAATGCTAATTTTACTCTCAACCATTTCTTTAATATATCTGACGAAATTTTATTTCTACTAAATTTGTGAATGACCCCTAATTTGCAGCAAAAAATATGCTCCAACTTTAAACAGCTATTATTCGGCATTAACAGCTACTATTATTTTAATCGTAGAATAACGGGACTTTTTTTTTTGCCTTACTTGTCAGTGTAACAGGAAAATTTTACTAAATAAACTTATAGGACCGGGGGACCGTATAAAAATTTAGATTCTGCAATTCTTCGCTAAATTGCTTTTTCGCTTCAAACTTTTTTTTTTATCTTAACTCTACACTTAATTTTAACCACTTTTCTAATTGGAAGTATGCATCTAGGACCAACGGTTGCGAAAATAAAGGTCGGTCAGGTTATACGTGGACACACTGTATATATGTGTGTGTGAAATATAGAAAGTGAAAGATAAGAATTTAACTGTAAAAAGAGTAGTTATGTATTGTAATAATCATCAAAGAATCAATTGGAACATCTGAAAATACCCTTTCCAAATGGTAGATCAATTTCTTAATAAATGCAGTGCAGCTTCAGGGGTAGATCCAGGCAAAATTTAGGACACTTTCACAAAAATCTATTCAATAAAATGGGCCCCTTCATAAAAAACAATGTAATAAAATGGGCCCCTTCACAAAAATGAACTTAATAAAATGGGCCCTTCACAAATATGAACTTAATAAAGCAGGCCCCTTCACAACATTCCTTTTAATAAAATAGGCTCCTTCGTAAAATTATTTTTCATAAAAACTGTTTTAAAATGCGTAATTTTGTAAATAAAAAGAGTGAAAAACAAAAACTTTAGAAAGCGGATGTAAAGAAGTTTTTATTAATAAATATTTGGTTCGAATTTGAGTAATTGGATTTCATCTTCCGTTACAAAATGTTTAATAAAATTCACAAAAAGTAAATTCTAGTTTTCACAAAATGGACCCCAAGAATAAAAGCTGCATCGACTCCTGAGCTTGATCATTAAGTAAACATTTTTTTTTCCGAAATTAAGTTTTATATAATGGTGTGTATTCTAATTCTTATATGTGGGAGTATAAGTTATTGTAAGTCATCTTTTATGGGGTTTTTTTTGAGGGGGGGCGGGGGTCTGTTATATTGCCTGCAGCTTTTCTTATATGACAAAAGACTGCTGTAAAATAAAATAAAAGTTATAACTGTGGCAGAGTTTCCCCTTGGTTTAAAAAAGGGCAGGGCGCTGCCGGTGAGAAAAGGGCACGTTTTTTATTCTTAAAGGCATGTTTTGGATTCTAAAGAGCACTTTTTTGATTTTTAAAATCACTTTTAACATTTAAAACTTAGATATCTCTTTTGAAAACAACATTGAGTCAGATTTTACTATGTAAGCAAATTTTTTAATGCAAAAGAGAAAAAAAGGCACTTTTTTTAATGGAGAGGCAAGAAGGGTGCTAATTCTTTTGATGAGGGGCAAGAGGGGTGCTATTTTTTAAACCAAAAGGTAGATTGGATGCAACACCCTCCTGAAACTGTCTGGGGGAAACTCTGCTGTGGTAATTGTGTATCATATATCTTTTTACATGCTTTTAACTTTATCAGTGTCTTTTATTACAGACTTTCCTATTCTCATTTTTCCGAATCTTTGCCGATATTAATCCGGATAAAGATAGCAAAACACCTAGGGTAAAAGGAAAAAGAAATAATATGGTTGCCAAGCCAGTTATAAATCTTGTGAATGGACTTAGACTTTGAATGTCATTTAATTTGTGATGCAACAATCAATAATTTTTTGTTTTATTTAGTGTTTTCTTTACTGCTAATTTTATATTTACCTCATATTTTCAATGTAATTTGGTCTCACCAGGGTAATTATGATTATGATCTTGTTTCTCACAAATGTCATTGTTAAGAATTAAGGAAGTAAAGAAATTACTGTGAATTTAACGGGATATTTGTCATCTTGTACGGTGATACAAGATGTCTAAATTTTGTATTTTGAAATAGTTGCATTTTCATTTGTATATTAATCTGTATACATTCAGCTATTATGTTTTTTGTTACAAGTGCTGTCTTAATATGTGTATAATTAAGCAATCTAGCGTTTTCATGAATTTAAGATGTACCGAATGAAAATGTAATATTGCATTTAAGAAACATGGTCTTCAGGAAAAATTATTTTGTGTGTGAGTGAATATTTAAGGCAGAACAATTTTAAAATTCTTTGTTTACATTTTTATAGATTTAGAAAATTTTCATTACTTGATAATAAAGTCGGCATTTACCAGGGTTCTTCAAAAGTTAATTTGAAAACCAGACAGTTTTAGCAGCAGAGAAATCGATATCATACTGATATTTCTTCACTTGAATTGGCTGTCTGTATCTGATATTGATTCTAATTTTGCAAATAGTAGTGATACAAATAATAGTGATATTTTTAAATAAAATTAAAATGCTTTACTATATATATATTTACATATTAACTTTCTGGTAATGTGAATTTCAACCTGAACCTTTCAACATGCAAAGATAAAATCAGTTGTAAATGATGAAGGAAAATATTGTAAAGTTCAGAACTTACAGTAATAAAATAAATGCTGCTTTTTAAAATGAAAGAAAATTTTAAAAAATAAAATTTGCTTTTATTTAATTAAAAGGATTAGGAGCTAATATATTTTAAGGCAGTTCTTCATATCCATAAAAGTCGACGAAATGTTTTGACTCATTTAAAATTAACAGAAATCAAAATGAGTTTTTTTCTTCTTTTTATAATTAAATTGAGTTATAAACAATTGTAAAAATCCTTTAAGTTTACTCCCAGAAAATGAGTTTTTTAATAACAACAAAAATGAATGAAAAAATGTCATATCTCAAACCCTTTGGATTTGAGGAAAGACTGTCAGAAAAGTCATTTTATAATTTACACAAGGTTTAATATACAACTGGTCTGCCAAGTCATGTGGATGGAAAACACCCGAAAACCTAATTTTAGTGGTTGACTGGTAAGTTTACTTTTGTGTTTCCTGCTCCCATTTTTCTATGTTTTCATACCTTTGGCTTCAGAATAATTACTGTAATAATCTTATGTACCTACTGCAAAAATCGAGAATGAGGGTGTTTTTCACTGAGATATGATTTGGCAGACCAGTGACATTTTAATATGCTAATCTAGGTAGTTTGAACCATGAACTTGATGAGGTGATGGTTCGTGCAACCGCCTCTGAGTCTATTGCAGCTAGCAGGAACACAGTTGAAAATTATTCTAAAAAAATAATCACTTACTGCAATGTATTTTTAGAATTTTTAAGAAAGCTTATTATAGGATAGATCTTTGTGACATGTTTATATTGTGGTAATTTAAAGTTGCAAAATATAACTAATAAGTAAAAGTTTTTGGCATACCTTATATAACATGAAGGTTTTCAAGGATTACCTAAAAATACACTTGCCGTGTAAGAAAATCTACTCTCTTATAGGAAGTAAAATGCATTTCCCTATTGAATATATAGCATAAATCTGGATAACTGTATAACTTCTGTAGTTATTGCAGCATGTTCTCATTGGTGTATATGTCTGAATCATTCAATTTGCCAAGGTTATATATGGCCAAAATGTTTAATATACTTATTTTGTTTCTGTTATGGAGAAAGTTGCAAAAAAAAACCAAAATTACAGTTAAACTTATACAGTCAGATTTCATATTTAAAGCTTAGAAAATGCATTAAACATAAAAAAGCGATAATTTTTCAAGCAATGGTTTTTTTAAAGGGCAAATCTCAAAACAGTTTATTCATTATTAGAGCAATTATGCTATCTCCCTCCCTCCCTCCCTCTTTACAATGTGTTCTGTTTATGTAAGTAAATGCAAAGCGAATTGTAGGTAGTTAATCAAAATACTTAAAAATATTTACACCAAAACTGCTTTTATATGCAATTGAAATGTAAAGTTTTAATAATTTTTCAAAATATTTCTCTAAATATGAAAAGAAATTAAAATTGTCAGTTATTTTATTACACTTGTAGCACATGTGTGAAAATATTTTTTTTAATATATTTATATGCACATAAATAATCAAAGAAAATGCTTGTATGCATTTCAGTAAATTATACATAAGCACAAGAAAAGGGCAACAATTAACATATTTAACTGTTTCAGGACAAGTAATTGCATTTCTGCAGTGTTGAATTCACACCAAAATCATCAGGGGCAACAGAATGTGTGACAATGGTAAAATAGTTGATATGTATGTATCTTTCTACCCCCAATCTAAATATTGCAAATTATATTGCCAAAAATAAGTAAAATAATTAGTTCTTGAGTAAATATGTACACAAATATCAGCTGCAATGTTGGGACATCTCTATTTTACCTCTAATGTTAAACCAATGAATGTGTAATGTATACATTCTAATAAAATTAATATTTTCAACTTTTTTTCTCTGCTTATTTTCTTGAATAGCTTTTTTTTCTTTTTGTTGTCTAAATATTTCAAATATATAATTTTATTTGAATATTACTGTAATTTGATATTTTAATACATGCAATTATTATTTTAGAAATATTTTGACAAACATTCTTTAAGAAAAGTACAGAGAAAAAATTGGTTACAAATAGTTCTTTACCGAAATAAATACGAATCTATTATGTGGCAATAGGTTTGGATCAGTAAGGAGAAATTTCAAAATGTTAGTTTGTAAAATGGAAAATAACCATGCTTAAATCTAAAATTTGTTTCAGGAATGGAAAATTTCATTCTGAAAAACAATATTTGTCTCCAAACCGAAGTATTTCAGTCTCAAAAACGGAGCATTTCAGTCACCAAAACTGAACATTTCAGTCTCCAAAACGGAGCATTTCAGTCTCCAAAACGGAGCATTTCAGCCTCCGAAACGGACCTTTGCAGTGTACAAAACGGAACTTTGCAGTCTACAAAACGGAACTTTGCAGTCTACAAAACGGAACTTTGCAGTCTACAATACGAAAAAGTCATGTAACTGAATTTCTGTGATTTAACGGAAAAGATACGGCAACTCTGCTGCCAGAACCTTTTCCGTTTTTTTGCTGGAGTTTGTTTTTACAGTGTTGTTTGTAACTTTAGAAAATACAAAGATATTTTAAGAAAATTTTTAACAGACTTACTTTGTGTGAAATGAAATGGCACCATGAACAATTATGGAAACTATTTTGGAAGTTATAGATTTAAGTTTTTCGGCAAGTGAAACCGTATGTACTGTCAATTAATTACATTTGAAAGTATGGAGCATCTTGTTGTGATTTGGATGTGGATGGTGGCCTCTTCTATCAACTTTTCGCAATATCGTTATATTTCACCCAAAGAAGGGTAATAATATGTTTGGCACTCATACACTGAAATATAAAAATTTCGGTTTATGTCATTTTGCCAGTTGAGTGTGTAGACGTTTGTTTTTAATTTAACCCTTTGCGCTCGGCGTCTCTTACACAAATTTTATTCGATCGGCACCACATTTTAAAAAGAAGTTTCGTTCAAGTACACAATTTAAAAAATGCTCTGATTAAATAAGGTACATTTTATTTTCCTTTATTACTGGTGCCAAAAACAAATTTTGCAAAGAAAGATTATGTCTCCGCAGCGGAGCCCTCGAGTGCAAAGGTTTAATTACTATATATTTTCTAAGTAAGTAGTAATGTAAAAGTTAAAATTCTACTCGGCCAATAATTATTTCATTTTAAAATTTTAAGTAAGATTACAATACGAAGTTATCTTTCGCTTGTATTTATTCATTCAGTTAAAAAATAGGAAAAGAGGTGAAAATATTTAAGAAAAATGGGGTAGGGCTTTTAAAATGTCGCAAATCTTACTATTTTAATTAGTATTTAATATTTTATAAGAATAAAATTATATATATATATAAGAATAAAGTAATAAAGAATAAAATAAGTTCATTCCGAAACCTTACGTGGCACGCACGCTTCTTTTACAGTGTACTAATATCTCATTGTTATTTACATGGTTTTTAGGGAAGAAATGGATGGTTACATTCGTAATGTTTTCTTAATAAAACATTAACACTTTATGTATCAAATTATGGATTGAGAAAAATTTCTTCTTAATAATTGTTCTCCTAATATTTAAAGACCGATTAGCAAATTTATGTAATAATAATAATACAAAAATTAGAACGGATTTGTTCATTAAAACTGAATTTGTAGTTATAAGCCTTTTCGTAAAAAGTTTTCCATATTACTTAGATTAAGACATCAATTATTGTTTTCTTTGTGTCAGAATCAGATGATGTTAACGAAATTCTGAGTGGATGTAACTCCATCTGCACCTCAATCCAATTCATTATTGAGTAGGTGAATATTCTGCGCTGAATTATGAAAACTGGAAATTAAATCAGCACAAGATCACATTTTTATGTGTTTATTCAAGACGGCACAAGAGACTCCAAAAATATAGAAGGAAAAAGTGAATAAAAAACACGCGTCCGGAAGACCTTGAGCAGCGCCCCCTATCATTCAAACATACTGGGGCCCGATGACTTTTAAGACATCAATTACATAATATCAAAAATTTTTTTCAGAATACAACAGAAGTTATTTATACAGAATATCACTTAAAACAGAACATAACACATAGCTTATAGTTATACAGAAGTTATTACGTATAATACATACACATAAGAGAAAAAACTTGATTAACTTTAACCTTTACACAATAACAGATAATAATGGAATAAACAAATTACTCTTTTGAATTTTCACTCATTAATAGTACCAGTTTATTAATAGGTCTTGTTATTTCACCATGAGAAATCCTTAATTTTACAACACGAACTCTTTCACGACTGTCCTTGTAAATTTGCAGAACTCGACACATTTTCCATTTTAATGGGGGTAAATTTTCTTCCTTTATAATAACCAAATCATTAATTTGAATATTTGGACAATCTTTTCTCCATTTGTTTCGTATGTATACGAGTTAGGTAGTCCTTTTGCAACCTTTTCCAAAAGGATTGTGATAATTGCGTAATCAGTTTGTAACAATTTCTAAAGGTAATCCTTTCCGACTGTATGTCAGGTTCTTGTAATGAATGCTTTTAGTTCAGTTCCTGTTAGGAAATGTCCAGGGGTAAGGTAAGGCTGACAAAACCGTTGGATCGTCCGTGACTGGAATTAATGGACGAGAATTCATTACCGCCTCAATTTCTGTTAAATATGAGTTGAATTCTTCATAACTCAGAATTTGTTGACCGATCATCCTTCTCATATGATATTTCATAGTTTCCACGGCGGCCTCCCAAAGTCCACCGAAATGAAGTGCGGAAAGAGCGTTTGTTCTCCATTGGATACCTTCATCAGCAAGATATTGTCCAACATTTTCAGATATCCATGTTTTCAATATGTGTCGCGATCCAATATAGTTTTATCCACAATCGCTGTTTAACTCTTCGGGTCTTCCTCTACGTGCAACAAATCTTTTTAACGTGGTAATAAAAGAGTTCGCAGTTAAATCATATACGGATTCCAGGAGCACAGCTTTGGTAATAAAGCAAACAAAGACGCACACATATAATTTTGTAGGACGCATACCTCTTCCACGTCTAGCACTAACATGAAAAGTACTGGCGTAGTCAATCCCGGTTTTCGAAAACGGTTTTCCTGGATTTACTCATGAATAAGTTAAATCAGCTATCATTTGCTTTGAAAGTTCTGCGCGATGGCGAATACATATAACACAACTTCGGATTATTCGACGAATAGCGACACGGGTTCTAATAATTCAATACTTTTGCCGCAGGAATGAATGGGTCAATTGCAGTCCACAATATAGGTATTTTAAATGGAAGTAGGTGATTAAGAGCTTAGTAATAAGGTGGTCCTTTGGTATGAGAATCGTATGTTTTACAGTATCGCTCAAATGCGGTCCGTAAAACCACTTTTCGTTGCCAATTAAACTTACGACAGATACCCCTCTAGTTATTAAGTCTGCTGGGTTATCCTCAGATCTGAAGTGAAACCAACATTTCGGATCCGTTTTCCTTTGTACTTCTATAACTCGATTGGATGCAAACTGTTTCTAACGCTTCGCACATCCTTTGACTCAATGCAAAGCTATCTCCGAATCTGTCCAATATACCGTTTTAGCTATCAGATCGTCAAAAATACTACAAATATATTTTCCAATTCGAGCACCAATGAAAACCGCCATGAACTCCAATCGAGGCAACGCGAGTTTCTTCAGAGGAGCAACTTTATTTTTTGATATGATAAACGACACTTTTATTCTACCAAATTCATCCTAATAACGAAAATAAGCAACAGCTCCATAAGCAGTTGGCGAGGATTCAATACCCGTAACATTATCCCCCGTATGCCCTAACGAACAATTGCTACCAATTTTCATTTCCTTTAGCCCCCAAATTTTCGAACACCACGCTAACCACTTCTCCTTCAGATCATTAGGCAACTCTTGACCCCCATTAATACCTCTTTCCCAAATTTTTTGCAACAAACACTTTATTCTTACGATAAAGGAAGCGGCAACATCAATCGGATCAAAAATCATTGCAGCCACTCTTAACACACCTCGTTTTGTATTTTTTATTGACCCCAAGCTATCTGTTAACAATCTAACCTCTAACGATAAAACATCATCCTCAGGATTCCAGTTCAACCCTAATACCTTCAACTGGCCCTTTTTACAAACGTTTAATCTATTTTGCTTCTATAATTTTTCCAATCAGAGGAGTTTGACCTTAATTTTCGCACTGAACCCACCTTCCTTCAAAATTGAAACAACATCATGAGATAAATTATATGCCTCATCCATACTTAGCACGGAAAATAAATCGTAGACATATAAAGATGCATTTAACATATACACCGATCTAGATTTATTCATTTCATACTTTCGAATGTGATTCTTAATAGTTCCACTCAGAATAAAAGATGAAATTTTACACTCGAACGGCAATCTATTCATGTGCATAATTTTATAATCTGTTTCATTATTGACAGCAAACCAAAGAAATTTTAAGAATTTGTGGTCTTCTTCTGCTATTTTTATTATTAAAAATGCCTTTTTAATATCACCGTTAAATGCGATCTTAAAATTTCTAAAATTCAATATAATATCCAGTACATTTGGATTTAAATTCGGGCAAGTTTCCAAACAGCCACTTAATGACAGATTTTCTTTCAATTTAGAGCTACAATGATAGACAACGCGAACTTTAGCCGTCTCTTTGTTTGTGTTTACAATTGCGCGATGCGGCATAAAATACTCATTATCATCCTTGCCACATTCTTCAATTATTTCCTTACTCTTCTGGTCATTTATTATTTGTTTATACTCATTCGCGATCCGCTCACTCTTATCAAAACATTTCCTGAAATCATCAAACCTCCTTTTAGCTAACGCGAAATTACTCAGCAACGCAACGGGCAAGTCTTTCCATAATAATCGTGTCTCATAACGATCGTCATTAAACTTTAGATTATTTTCAAACTGTTCAATAAGACATTTCTCCGAAATAGATAATTCATCCTCATCTCTTATACCCAAATTATCTAAATCCCATAATATCTGAACATCTGTTCCCAAACTTAAATTAGCAGGTACTATGTTTACACAACTAGATTTATTAACCGTCTGCTGACAGCCTTGAAGAGTATATCCAAATATCGTCGGTACATAAGTGAGCGTTTTATTTATTTTCTGAAATCCACAGTTCTTAATAATGTTCCAAAACATGTCCCCTCCAATTAAAATGTTTACTGACTGATCAGTATTCCTGCATTCATCGGCTAAAACTATCCATTGCCTTTCAAAACATCCTGAATTTCCACGTCTGGTATCGTAACTGGCGCCGCAGTTATTGTGTCAGTAATTAATGTTTCTATCTCAATAAATTGCTGACTGTCAGTTCTGCTCGTTAATTTCATTTTAACAACGGCATACATTTTTTCTTTCGCATTTTCAGAACCAAAGCAATAAACATAATCTTTCATTTTGAATTTGTTTTAACTTTAAAAAATTCGCTAGGGACCTCGTGCACCACGAGCGCTCCGAACCATTATCCATTAAAAGGCGGGCGATTTTAACATTGTTTGTTTCATTAATGGGACTAACAATCACTGAGCATGTTAATAACAAAATATTTGACTTTGAAACAGAAGAATTACATTGCATAATAACAGAGCTGTCCGATTCATTATTGATATTATTTACATTCGGCGTTTCTTTTTGAACATTATTCTGACTACACAAAATATAATTATGAAATTTGCTTTTACAGCATTTGCATTAAAATTTTAATCTACACGCGCGGCTATAATGACCTTTTGAAAAACATTTAAAGCATTTATTTCCTGATCTTAATTGAAGAACTGAGTGGATGAACATGTTAAGTCAAAAAGCTAAGATGCGTTACTGACACGCACCGTTTTATCGGTTAAAAAAAAGGGAAAAAAATCGCCAAACTTTGGGAATATTTCCTTCAATGGTAACCTGGCTATTATGCTTGAATTAAGTTATTGCTGTTGAAATTTGATTTTGTAACCCTCGTTTGCGTGCTTCTGGAAAGAGGAGAAGGAAAATTATTGCGAATGCATTTATTACTTCATCGATGATGAAATATAGAAAATTACAGAATTTCAAAGCTTATCTGGAAGTAAGCAAACTTCAACGCGTTACTACGATTTTATACACTGTTCAAAATCTTTAGCTTTTGCTGCAGACTCACTCCACCACTCTTAGAGAAAACGGTTACTTGACTATATTATGGATCATTCTCATTGATCAGAATAGAGTTATTCTATAAAAGCGATGGAGTGACTTCAGCACCGAATGCTGCAGATTTTTAACAGTGTAAAGTGCCCTTCTACATCAGAGATAGTTTTTTTGTCCTTTAAAACTTCCCGTAAAAGAACTATTTACGCATTATAAATATTACAAAAAAATGAATTTAAAAAGCACATCACTCATATTCGAACGAAATTACTTTCATTTTAGGGTTTTTTATTCATGTACTTTACAAATATTTTTTATTTCAAAAAACAGTAATGTACATTAATCAAAAACTTGTGCTATAGCGCCTAGAATATATAGTGTGGAAATCGACTATCTCTATAATACTTAAAAAAGCGGTAAAATATTGTATCCCTTAAATGTGCAACGATGCTGCTGAAATATTGAGATCGCAGCGACATCTGCAGGATATTTTTTAAAACTGCAAGATATTGCTAGTCTATATAATGTAATACGAAAATCCCGCAGATGTCTCTGTGATCGACTCTTTGGATTTCCGCAGTATCGTCGCACATTTAAGGATACAAATTTTTAGCATTGTTTCGATAGCAGATTTCCACACTATGTATTCTAGACACTGTAACTAAGCTACGTTACAGCTATAGGGTCTAGAATATATCGTATTGAAAACGGCTTTCCCAGTAATACTTAAAAAAGTATTTAAATATTGGATCCCTTAACTTTCAAACGATGCTGAAATCCAAATAGACGATTTCAGCGACATCTGCAGAATATTTCTTAAAACTCCAAGGTGATTTGGTCTACACCATGGAACTATTAATAAAGAGGAACTGACATAGCCTTAAAATGGTGAAGCTTCAACTGTAACCGCTTTTACAAGCGCTGATTACCTCCGGTGGAAACTTTCACCAGTAAATCTACATAGAATTTTTTTCCCTATTTAAAAGTCTTTATTAACCCATTTTCGGCCAAAGGTGCGTAAACACACCATTTCAATAAATATTTTTTTATTAACACTGTGAGGAATATTTTTCAGTAATTTCATTTTTCTGCTATTTTTAAGGTTTCTGGAGACATCTATAAAATATCAGTAATTCAATTGGAGTAAACACTTTCTGTTGAGAAATTTTCAAAATACGCGAGCCTTTTAAAATTGAAACGGTTAGTGACAAATTCGACTTTTTGAAAATGTATAATTATTCCACTTGAGATTAATCATATGTTTTTATAATGGATTGAAGTTCCAAGTTCTGTAAATAAAATAATAATAAAAGAAATGTCATAAAATATTTAAAAAAATATATTAATTTTTAATTTAATGGTGCGTTAGCGCACCATTGACCGAATGCCTGAAAATGCCGAATGCATTCTATTTTATTTTTCAAATAAATTATTATTTTTCATGCACGAAACTTTTTTTGTCTAAATGAATGTAATTTAAGCATATTTCAATGAAAATAATACCACATTTTATAATATTTCTATGCTTGGCCTAAAATGGGTTAATACAAAATTTCAGTCATAAATAGTCACAAAAATAGATTTTCATTTTTACAGGTAGGAGTTTACTTTGCGGTCATCAGGCTCTGCGTTTCCGCCATATTGTGACAACCGGTAAAAAAAACTGGCTGTTTTACTAGGCAGTAACAAGGCGCTTAAATAAGTCAAAATTTTTTATTCATTTTTACTGGTTGGAAGTTTCCTCAGTCGGTATTCAGAAACTTTAGATCCGATTTTAAAAAAGCAGCTGCCATCTTGTGACAACTCCTCAGTTACTTCACTCGCAACTCGTAGACAGTATACTTTATGTCTCCTCCTCTTTATTCGTAACTCCATTGTCTACACTATTAAAAATCTGCTGCTGTAGCTGCATCGTCCTTCCACCAACTTTATATAAAACTACAACGTCTAGAATATATAGTGTGGAAATCTGCTATCCAAACAGCGCTAAAAAGTTGTATACTTTAAATGAGCAATGATGCTGAAATCCAGGGAGCCGATCGCAGCGACATCTGCAATATATTTTCAAATTTCAAAGTAAACATCGTATTATTATAGCGTCTAGACCAAATCGTCTTAGAGTTTTAGAAAATATCCTGCATATGTCGCTGTGATCGACTCATTGGATTTCAGTATCATTTGACATTTAAGGGATTCAATATTTTAGCGCTTTTTATGTATTACTGGGATAGCCTATTTCCAAACTATATATTCTAGACGCTGTAATAAAACGGTTACTTTATTATATTATGGAGCATTTACATTGGTCAAAACAGAGATATTCTATAAAAGCGGTGGAGTGACTACGCAGCAAATACTACAAAGTTTTAACAGCGTAATGTAACAGGCCACTTTAAATCACCAAAATGACGTGATGATTTTATTTAAAAGCTTACGAGAAATGGACCTTAAGCACACGACCTGAGGTCGATGCTAAAATTCGTTTGCTGGCGGTATTTACTGTCGAGTATTATCATAGCAGTCTATGGAGTGTGAGTTATTAATGATTGTTTGTTAAAAATACCGAAAAAAATTCTTTGTTGCAGCATTATATACTTAATATATTGTTTTATTAATTCAAAATGTTGTTCTGTATGCGAGAAAATTCCCTAAATTTGCAAAATTTTGGTTAAAATTTATGCATTCAACCTGGGTCGAGGCTAAAGTCGTCTGCTTGCGATGTTTGCGCTTGCGCGTACTGGCATTCTGGAGGTGCAGTATTTAGAATAACAGATCAGCATACCGCCGGCTCTGGCGAGGCTAACGAAAAAGACAGGCTACCACAGTGCATCCCACGTGTCATTTTTTACAGACTGCTAGAGTGACGTGATGCTCTTTTCTCACACCTTCATTGGTGCATTCGAGCATCACGTGATTCCAGCGGTCTGTAAAAAAAAAGATAAGTGGAACGCACCGCTATAGCCTGTCTTTCTCGTTAGCCTCGCGGCTTTGGCGTCTGACGTCATGTGCATACAGTCCATTA
The DNA here is from genome assembly GCA_963932465.1 of Maratus speciosus. Taxonomy (NCBI): domain Eukaryota; kingdom Metazoa; phylum Arthropoda; class Arachnida; order Araneae; family Salticidae; genus Maratus; species Maratus speciosus. Next base: position 336,563,440 of record OZ010787.1, on the reverse strand, counting down.
GAATTTGAACTATCTGATGTCTACTCTGATATAGAAGGGCATTTTAAAAGCACGAAATGACGCAAGTAGCACATTTACCATAAGATTTATGTTGTAAAATATGTCTTTAAGCTTTATTTTGATTGTTTTGTAAAAATACATATTTTTGTGCTTTTTAATACGTCTTTATTTATAAGTAGTGAATATCTCATGATTCAAAGTTGTCCACGTATTAGAAAATAGCAGTTTGGCGTGGACTAGAAAAGTGCGCCAATCAAAAAGTCGCCAAACACCAGTGCAGTGTCGAAGCACATCTGTTCAAAAACAGATAACATGTTCATCCACTCAGCTCTTCAATTTATTTTTCCTATCTTCTACTGTTTTATAATCACAAAATTCATGCTCCGTACTGTCACAAAACACACATCTCCTTTTTACGTTTGACACATAATTCCCGGTTGCGGTTGGTCGTATCTGATCAAATCTTCCATTATTAAATTTTCTAAAATTGACTTTGTATTTATTATTTACTCTCATATTTTATTTTGAAAGAATCCGATTTTGATGGAACTAAATACGTTTTTTCTCTCGATTGAATTTCGTTTTCTAGATAAGTATGTATATCCTGAAATGTAAGGTTAATCGGATATTTTCTATTAAATTCTAGAACGAGGTCTTTTGGAATCCTACCCAAAATTATAGGCATTAACAAACTGCTAAAGTTTTACTTTATAACACCCAAGGCTTCCAAATTTCTAATTTGATTCTCAATTCTGTCAAATAATTTTCTTAAGCCAATTGTATCTTGCGAATTATGAACAGCGGGAATTCTTAATAATCCGTTCATGTGTGTTTGTATCAATGGATTTGTATTACCAAATCTACTCTTAACCCAGATAGCATGAACAATTGCAGCAAGATTAATTTTTTCTTGATATTTTCTTGTCACGGCAAATTTGAAGTAATAATATTGTCGCAAGGACACTACTAGGTAGACGGAATGTAATCAATCGCTCCCTTGCAACGCAACTTTGCTCTAAACGTGATACAACATCGTCATAAAATAACGACGGAAGCGAAAAATTGCTTTTGTTGGAAGGAGAATAGATATAAACAGCGCATGCGCGGAAATTTGCATCCAAAGACAAAATTACGAATCATTGTCCGGGATCTAGATAAGTTTTTCACTGTTAACCAAACGAGATTGACCAGTCAGAAGCCTGCATTTTTTCGAACTTTTTTTCTGTTTGTAAAAATGCAGGCCTCTGATTGGTCAATCTCGTTTCGCTAACAGTGAAAAATCTACTTAGATCGACCAGTTTAGTGTTGAAGACCCAGATATAAAGGTATTATTTTAATTATTGAAATGTGATTATATTTTGTAAAGGTTGGTGCAGTTTCTTATGAAAATTCTGATAAATTAAAAAGTTATGCTTATTTACTGAGGTTTTGGTCCATGTTAAACCAATGTTGAAAATTTAAATTTTTAAATGATTTTTTTTCAGAGTTTCTCAGATATCGTTTTAATAAATATGCCTTTTTTTTTCCTTCATCTTTCACGCTGTTCGAGCAGTGTTGAATTCAGACATTGTAATCTGGGAGCAATTTCAGTGGCGGGGAGGGGGGGGGCATTTTTGAGATCTGGTGAGGAAATTACACTTTTGTTCATAAAAAAGCATAAAATCTCAAACCTTCGGGAGGGTAACTCAAGGTTCTGGGGGTAATGTACCCCCCGCCGGCCAACCCTGAATTTAACACTGCGTTTTAGTGTTAGATTTTTAAATTTAAATTATGTTTTCATTGCCATTAAACCATTTTTTCTACATAAATATAAAGTATTTTAAACAGTTTCTTAGTTGGCTATTCTCCAAGATTCTTAACAATTCTATTGTACCCTGTTTTCTAATTTTTATTATTTTTTATTGAAACTAGGGGGCTCGGCCCCCTACGAGCTACGCTCGCCAATCCCCCGTTCAGACACTGCAGTCTCTAAAAGCACGCTAATTTGATCGGCTTTAAAAAGATTTTGGAAGATTGAATTATAATTAAAAAACAAAGGCGATCTCCCTATAAACGGGTTTCTATTCATTTCTCTTTGATTGGGGAATCAGAATCGGAAAAATCAGCTGCTGTTAAAAGATACAATGGCATTTCAAAATCATCTAATATAAAATGAATTAAGTAAACAGAGTATTTGTCTCTCGGTATCTTTTAACAAAGCGAGAAGAAAGTCCTTTTAAATAAGACATTTTAAATATATCGTTTTTAATCTGACGTAATTTTCACCAAACTTTTCTTTCCCTTTTTAATATTCACGTGAAAATACTTTTATTAGAAATGAAATATTATTTGCGCTGTCAAAAAAAAAAAAAAAAAAAAAAAAAAAAAAAATAGTTGAAAAGTTTATCTCAAACTATCAAATAAATGTCTCGCGCTATTTAAAAATTTAAACTGTTTTTCAATATTATTTTTTGTTCATTTTACGTAATAAGTGTAATATGACGTAAATGTGATGTAATTTCTCCTATTTAAGACTTCTAACGCATGTTAATGAATTTGTTATTTTACAATATCCTTTCTCTGTTAAAATTCACGTGTAATTATAGATGAAGTAATTTTCAATAAGTTCCTGCTTTTTATACGTAATTATTTATTTCTAATTTGAAAGTTTTTTTCTGTTTATAATAGTCACGTGTAAATAAATTTTTAATTTGAAGCAAACATTATTGTTTCCGTTGTTTATACAGTTGGCAACAGGTTAATTTAGTACAATTTTCTGAAATAAGTAAAAAATATCTCTCGAAATGCTGAAAATTTGAATTTAAAATAGAAATGAAACCTCGAAAAATGAGTCAAATTAAAAAAATAAATTAATTCTGCACACCGGGAAATTATAACGTATAAAATGATCTAAAAATTATTAAATTCCGATGTATAGTTTTTTCTCCTATAAAACTTTTTTAGTGGAACGATTTTGTCCAACTTTAGCATTAAATATCTCTTAAAATAATTCTTCGATTTGAAAACTGTCTGCATCAGCGTGTTTATCAAACATTTTTGCATAATACTACCAATTTTCATATTTTTGTATGCATTATTTTGCTTAATATTAACGAAGAAAGACCTCCGGTCACAAAAAATTCAAAACCGGCGGCGGCGGTGACAGCGGTAGTTACTTTTTTTTAGAATAGAGAGATTATTAACAGTATTTTCTACCGGTGTCAGTTTTATTTAATTTTTTTTAAATTTCTCTTTTCTTTTGACATAACTACTTGTTAATCGGATGTGTATAAGTCTTTATTTCGAAATTTTTCTTACATTTTAAATATGAATATTTTGAAATTGTTCATTTTTCGCGTCAGAAAACCAGGGCTTGAATTGTACCGGAGCAAATCGGAACAATATTCCGGTTCGTTAAATTATGCCAAATATTGCTCTGGTTTGTAAATAATTATGGTAAATTATCGTTCAGATTTTTTGAATTACTAAAATATATTATTGTTACAGTTTTATACATGCATCTTTTATTGTGCTGTCTGTAACTTTTTTTTGATTATTTTGAATTATGAATGCATTTTTAAAAATATTTTTTGTATTGTTAGACATAAATTTGCCGAAAATTGAAAAAGAAAAAAAGAAAAGTTAAACTTTTAAAAATAGTTTTCCTATTCGTAATTTTTCCTTTTCGAGCCTTGCCGAAAGCAATTTTACTAAAACTTGATTTGTGAGGTTTTTTTTTTTAATAATGAATTGGAGCTAAATAACTAAAATGCATTGAATAGTCGCATCAATACCCCCCCTCCCCCTCCAAAAAAAAAAGAGTTATAAAATAGTTTTGTGTGATAATTAAAACTTTGGACACCTTAACCCCTTGGGGACGAGCGACACGTATACGTGCCGGAAGTAGGCCTAAGGATCCTCGTTTATCCTCACCAGTAAAATTTTACTGTAAAATTTGCCTTATTTAATCCGAGCATTTTCCCTATTTGAATAGGCACAAACTTCTGTTTTTTAAAACCGGTAGCAAAGTAATAAACATTTCGTAAAAGGCTCCCGTCGCGAAGGGGTTAACACCAACATAGTCTAAATCTGACATTAATAATATAACAATGAGATTAAGATGTCGAAAGTTTCAATTATTACACAAAACTATTTTATACTATTAAAATGATATGTTGGTTTCTTTATTTATTTGTTTTATTATTAAAGATGATTCGTTTTGTATTATTTTTTACATGTACAAAATTGTTCAACTGCATTTTTATGCGTTATCATTTTCTATGATAACAATCTTTCATACAAAATAAAATTCAAGTGCCGACACTAGTCACTCGGAGAAACACTACAGCTAATGTGAATCATATGGACAGTTCTTTACAGATTTCGGGCACACATTTTAATATTTTTTTCATGGGATGCATCTGTTTGATATCTATTGTTGGGCAATTGTATATATGCAGTGTTGAATTCAGATAATTTTCTCCTTGGGGGGGGGGGGGGGGGATTTCACTTTTTGACCATTTAAAATACAAAATCTCAAATCTTTCGAGGGGGATAATTCATTAATTCGGCGGGGAATGTATCCCCCCGGGCCACCCCTTGTATTCACCACGGCTTTCAATTTTGAAACCGGTTCTGAAAATGAAACTGTCCTCACATAAAAGAAAACTCTAATAAAAATTAAAAAAGCACAACAGCACAACAATATAGAGTAGATGGGGGTAAAGATACGAACGGGACAAAGATACGCACTGGCTGATTTAATATGAAGCAATATTTCTACAATCCTGACCGCTAGGTTGCTGGTGTGTTGGTGTTGTTTATGACGGCCAATTATCAACACGGGGGATATCGGCCGAAAGGGGGGGTGTGTGCCCTCCGTGGGAGTCTTTTTAAGGGAACCTAACCCATATTTACACAAGGAAATCCAAGGTTCGAAGAAAACCACGGAAAACTCCGAAAAATTAGGCCGATGGGCGTGATTTGGATCCAACTCAGCACTTCTCGGCTACCAGCTTTGAGGGGGCCGCTAGTTGCAGTTTGGCTTGAAGTGTAGTAGTCGTGTGTTCTAACCTTGTGAAAAAAGTAGCACTCCATGCCAAAAAAAAAGAGACAAGTTTAAATTTTCGAATTTTCGTGTAGTATTTTTTAAATTTCACATTATTGTTTAGCTGACAATACCTCGAATTTTTTTCAAAACCAAAAAATCAGTGGAGAACAAAAGTTCTTTAACTTCTAAATGCCGTGTGGTTAACCTCGATCGTATTTGTTTAAACTTGTAGGTAGTCGATTAAGCAAAATACTACAGAATGAGGTAAAAGTATGCATCCGTTTTGGGGCAAAGATACCCACAAGTTTAACCCCTTAACAGTGTGGCCCGAACTGGATTCGGGCAAGAACACTTTGCTTGCTTCGTTATTAAAAGCATTTTGATACCACTAATTTGTAACTGTAAATTTATCTTTATTGATTGTCAGATATTTTTCGATTAAGTAAGGTAAATATTTTAGTATGGAAAAAGTGGTGTCCAGCCCCATTTTTAATTTATGTTGTAAGAAAACAAATGTCACAGTTAAGGGGTTAAGATGCGGGGCTTTGCCCCATCGTTTTAGCTAGATGAATGCTTTGCACAATCACATTGTTTGAAAGCTTTATATTTTTTCTAAGATAGCATTGTATAAAATATCATATCTACTTAACTAACATAAGGTAGTTAACAACCTTTTCCTTTTTCTAGTTAAGTTTTGTAGGATTCCGTACTTAAAAAGTAAAAACAAAACCATTATAAGATCACTCTTGTGTCTGTCACAGCCATTTTACTCGTAAGCTATGGAACGTGGAAAGTTCAAATTGGGGCAAGTAATAAAGACTATTGACCCACATATTTGCAGATTATTAAACATTCACAAATATATTCAGGAAAAATGTAAAGAGGCTAATTAAGTTACTTGAAAAAAAAAATCTTATCTTTGTTTATGAGTAGAGTATCATGTGAAAGCTTTCGTAACGCTGAACTCAAAAATACATTTCTTTTAATTTTAAGTATTATATTTTCAGAGATATCATCGAAAATGCAGTGCAAAAATATGCCCCACCCCCACCCCCATCTATTTCGAATGTACTGAAACTAAAATTATGAAGAAATTAGAGGTAGTAGATGTTAATTTAAACCTTGTAGGAAAACTATAGCGAATACCCTAGGTCACATAGTTTTAGAGAAAAGCGCATTTTTCCATTACACACAAATTTCGATTTTCAGTCATTCAACAAAGGTGTTGCGGAGCGCGGGAGGTACCTACCGTAGCAGAAGTATAAAAACATTGTTGATAGAGATTTTTGAGAAAATCCGTCAGTAATTAGCCTAGATATTAACCCTTAAAGACACGGGCGGTTTGGACATGCATAATGACAGGGCGGCGTACTCTATGTACCATCGGCTTTTAAAGACCAGATAACAACTTTTAATGATTCATTTTTGTAATACAATAACCAGTAGCAGTATAAAAGCAATAAACGTCAAATTGTTAAAAACAGACTAATTTAATTAGAATTAATCACATAAATACTATGGGATTAGCGACTAGTTTGCATTGAGTGGATCTCCAATACGCCTCCCGTGTCTTTAAAAGTTAACTAAAAACATATCTGGAAAAACGCGGCACGGATCAAGGCGGCGTTAAACTTTGAACAAGGGTTTTGTTTTAGCTACACTATAAAAAGAAAAGATTATATACTACGCTGAATTTAGTTTTATGAAATGCCAAATGAAATTTAAGTATGAACTACTTTTATTGTCAGTACCGAATTAAGTTAATCACAAACAGATTAGAATAAGATTAAAAAAAGAGTTATACAGAATGGCAATATTTGACATTATTTAAGCTTCATATCTCTTTGAACTTTTATGGTAAACCCATTCATACTTTTCCAGTATATAGGGGAAATTAGGGTAATGACGCTCAGAAGGGCAATCCCGCTCAGCCAATATCTCTAAACAGAATAGAATTGAAAACGTGCGATCGGTACCGGCACCTAGCGAACTTCATCGTAAGTTCCCAGTAAGGATATAATGACCGTCGGATGGAAAGTATTTTTGTGTCCTCACGTTATTAGTTTGCAGTTGTTTTATTATAAAATTCTACGACATCTAACTTGAAGGTAAGCGGACACTCTTATTTTCAAATATTAATTTACTCATTATGTCTACAAAATATATACATTTAGATGTACCTTAATGCTTTTATTTATTTTTGTAGTGCGTTGTTACACCAGTTATAATGCATTAAAACCCATCATGGCGATAACGGGTAATGGCGCTCGCGTGGAATTCCAGAAGTTTTGCTAGTGGGCAACTTTTTTAAAATTCAAATTTTATAGAGAAACACCACTTTTTTGAAATGGTAAATTTCCCCTGTTTTCGCCTTAATTAATATGTCATTAAACAAGGAGAATTTTACGATTTCAAAAAAGTGGTGAAAATAAAAAACCTAAATTTTAAAAAAGTAGCCCACTATATGTGTAACACAATATGTGTGCTCAATATATGTGAGGTGGTCGCAAAAAGTCTGCAGTGGTGTGAACAGTCCACAGAACTACATATGTGACTTTTGTCTTACTTAAATGTTGTATTCAAACTCTGAGTTCAATTACCCTACCATGTCGGGCATTACCGCTCAATCGATGGTTATTTAAATAAACCGATAAAAAAAATTCCTTAAACTTTTATGCAAATTAGTTGATTGTAAACTGTTCCTTATGCTTTGGAGTTATACTTCGTTAATAAAATATTGATTTTTTTCTCTAAATTTGACTAGCTATTCATGTTTTCCCTTAAGTGACCGCCATTCCCCTACTTTCCCCTACAGCTATACCCAACCCTACATTGTATAGTTTTTTAGAAAGTCTTATTATTCTTTTAGCAACGATTTTTTTTAATAATACAGTTAATAATTTATATATTTATTGTACGGGACCATCTGAGCGCGAGTAATACTCACACTTGACCGTATTTTTTTTTTTTTTTTTTTTTTTTTAATTTAAATATAGAACATAGGTATCTACCTACCTACTTTTAAAAATTAATATTATTGTTTCATGAAATGCTTTTGTTTTAAGTCTTAACCCTTAACCCCTGTTAACGGTCTCACAGACCGCTACTATATTCAGTTTTCACAGTTTAACTTGTAATTTTCAGTTTAACTATTGATGTTAGTTTAATTTTGATTCATTTGGAAACTTAGTAATATCGCTAAAGACATCTAAATAAGGGAATTTTCATTGTAATAGCCCTTTATATAAAGTTTAGCGCAGAAACAGTATCTTACGAGTCAGTCAACCCTTTTTTTATTCACTCTAAGATCAAGCGTTCTCGGACATCGCTCACAGCATTTATGGAACATTTTTTGTCAGAGCAGTTAAGGTTTAACCGCTGTTTGTGGTCATACTGACCGCTGTTTTTTTCTTTTTTTTCGCGGTTTAAGTTGTAATTTTCAGTTTAACTATAGATTAGTGGGATTTACTATAGATTCTAATTTAACTATACGTATTAATTTCTTCAGGTGTTACGCTAGAGAACTAACGCTACTAACGCTTGAGACTTCTGAATAGGTGAATTTTAATTATAGTAGTCCTCGCTCACAGTATTTATGCAATAATTTTTGTCACAACAGTTACCGGTTAACTGCTATTTGCAATCTTACAGACCGCTGTTTTCTTTTTTTTTTTTTTTCATGGTTTAACTTATAATTTTCAGTTTAACTTTTAACTGATGTGACAGAAATTATCACATAACTACTGTGAAGTGGTCTATGAGACCGCTCTATCGAAAGATGAATAAAAGGCGCGATTAACTCGTAGGATGGTGATTTTGTACTAAACTTTTTATACAGGGCTGTTATAATTAAAATTAACTTATTCAAAAGTCTCTGGTGATAGCACTAAAGTTCCAAATTAAATTTTTAATAGTGTTTGTAGTTAAACTGAAAGTTACAAGTTAAACTATAAAAATTGAAAAAAGCAGGGGTCTGTGAGACCGGTAACATCAGTTAAAGGTTAACTACAAAATAGTAATTAAAATAATAAAACTTGTAAAAAATCACCATAAAATAAAAAATAATTAAAACTATAAAACTGTAAAAAATCACCATAAAATAAAAAATAATTAAAAGAATAAATCTTTGTAAAAAATCACCTATGGCGATTTTTTAAAAGTTTTTTATTCTTTTAATTATTACTTATTGCCAGTTTTTGGTGCTGTTTCGCAGTATGTGTACGGTACTAGTGACATTTACTAATGCTTTTACATAACTCATTCGTTTGAGTGGAAATGGGGCAAAAATCCGCAGTAATGAGGCATAAATACGCACTGGGTATCTTTGCCCCACCACTGCGTACTTTTACCCCAACCAATGGGACAAAGATACGCAGAACAATGTTTTTTTAAAATTGCAATTTCTCACGGAAGTATAATTTAACGGAATGTCGGTTGATGGTGGCATGTGCCTAAGGCGCATCCCACACTGAGACGACAAGCGACATGTAACCGCAACATGTAGCGCAAAAACCGGTCGAAACAAAGGGCGAAGTTGTTTCAAACCTGTTTTAAATCAGTTTTTCCAGCGAATTCAAGCGACATGTCTTATGTGTCGCTAGTGTGTGACTTGCCTTATTTATCAATCACCAAACAGACGCCAGCTATCGCGGTAGGCGTGGCTATGGTAACCGAAAAATACCCCATTAAAAAGGAAAAGCATAGCAATACGACTACAGAAAAAAGTCGCCGTCCGTTCGTGATAACATCATTATTTGTAACAGAGTAGTCTTTTTCAGTATAGAGTAGTCTGCGAAGTCTGAATGGTGGTTGCTGAGTTTAGCTCGTTATATGGTTATTATGGTTGACTAAGTTTGGAAATTTCAAACGTTATTTATTTATTATTATTATTTTAATTATGCCAAGTTAAGCCAGAGGTTAACTTTATTATTGTGCGGTTTGCCAGAAGCAATTTCCACATTCTTAAGTCTGGCTTGACTGAAAGTTTGGCAAAAAGATCTATGGCTTATTGCCTGCATGAATATCACCCTTAAACAGCTACTTCACTCCAGCGGAAACGATAGCTCGCTAACAGGCCATATTATTAAAAATATCTCGTTTGCATTTCAATATTTTTAAATGACTTTTTATATACTTTCACTTTTAGAGCCAATGAAAGTGTCCACATCAATAAATAAATAAATAAATAAAATAAAATAAATAAATAAATAAAATAAAAACTTCAACAAAATTAAAATGAAATAAAAAACGACAATTTCAGAAATTGACCTCAGCTATCGAATATAAAAGAAAAAGTATTTTAAAAATATAAAAATACAAACACTTATTTTTAAAAATATGTCCCGTTGTATTAACATTAGCGTGAAGAGTTCTAATTTGTGATGGCCTTTAGAACTAATTGCAAGTAGAATTTTTTAAAACTGTAAAAATTTATTAATACATGGAAATTATTCTAAAGAGAAACATTCGCATTGCATACAATATTTCAAATGACAATCAAATTTCAAAGTAAATGCTTAAGGGGTGCAAAGGCCAACTTAGTGAAAAAGTTTCCATGCCGGGACTGGAACCCGGGCCATCAGTATAGCGCACTGACGTTCTACCGACTAAATCACATGGAACGATACCCAGCCTGGAATTTCCAGGCTGGGTAAATGCCTCACGTTTTGGTAAAATGCCTCTCAAAAAAGGTTTTTATTAAAAAAATCAATTTTTTTTATTGTTTTAGGGAAAAAGTATCTAGAAATTCAGAAAGTAGACGAAATTTGCAACAAGTAAAATAGATGACATTATGACGTAGGGTGAATGGGGAGGGGGTGATTTGCCTCAGAACATGGGCCGCGGTGCTGCGTATACTAAGTTGCGCAATTCCACTTAACCACTCACATCGTTTACAATCACCCTCCCGTCTCCCTTCCGAACTTTCCCTATAAGGTTTACTTTAAGATTTCTGGGTGGCTGAATCCGAATTTTTAACTTCCCCCAAAATTCTCCCCCTCCCCCCCAAAAATAGTTGTTTTTAAATTAAATTTTTTATTGTTTTAGGGGAAAAGTATGAAGAAATTCAGAAAGTAGACAAAATTTTCAACAAATAGGATATATGACATTATCACGTAGGATAAACGGGGGGGAAGGGGGCTGCCTCGGAACATTCCCCGCGCGCTGTTCTCAAAAACCAATTTTTTTCAAAAAAATCAATTTTTTGGGGGGTTGCTGGGAGAAATTTTGATGGGAAGTTACAAATTCGGATTCAGCGACCCAAAAATTATAAAGTGAGTCGAAATCCAGAACTAGCATTAATTTTTCCAGGTAAAATCCCTATTGCCTGGACTTGCATAACTTAGTGCACGTAGCTCCGCAGTGCATGTTCAGAGGCAGCCATCCCCCTCCCCTTTCATCCTACGTCATAATGTCATGTATCCTATTTGTTGCAAATTTTGTCTACTTTCTGAATTTTTACATACTTTTCCCCTAAAACAATAAAAAATTTAGTTTTAAAACAACTATTTTGGGGGGATTGTGGAGGGGGGGGGGATTTTGGAGGAAGTTAAAAATTCGGACTCAGCGACCCACAAAACTTAAAGTAAACCTTATAGGGAAAGTTTGGAGGGAAGACGGGAGGGCGAATGTAAACGATGTGAGTGGTTAAGTGGAATTGCGCAACTTAGTCTACGCAGAACCGCGGCGCATGTTCTGAGGCAGATCCCCCCCCCCTCCCCATTCATCCTACGTCATAATGTCATGTATCTTATTTGTTGAAAATTTTGGCTACTTTCTGAATTTCTAGATACTTTTTCCCTAAAACAATTTAAAAAAAAATGATTTTTTTAATAAAAACCTTTTTTGGGGGGCATTTTACCAAAATTTTGGGGGGTTGCCGGGGGAAATTTTGGTGGGAAGTTAAAAATTCGGATTCAGCGACCCAAAAAACATACAGTAAGCCTTTTTCCAGAACTACCATGAATTTTGCTAGGTAGAGCCCCTATGCGGTCTCTATTGCCTGGACTAAAAGTAAAAAGGATTTTATTGAATCATTTTTCACAATTTTGTTTATGGATGGAAGACCAGCTAATAGTTAGTACTGATTATGAAAAGAATTCTACCACTTGAAAAGTTCACTGCCCCCTGTGTTCTACAAAACAAGATAGTCGAACTTCCCTTTAACGAAATTTTCTGCTGAACCTTGACTTTGAACACCATTAACATACAAATAATTCTCTATGTTACGGAAAATACATTGTATATAACGAAGTTTATTCCACTTTTGTGCGTGTAGAACGTTCAAAATAAGAGATTGCTATTGCGATGAAGGTATGAATTTATTTCAGCGTATTGTATGAAAATGAAAATTTGTATTTATTTAATCATTTCCATTCAAAGGAAAAAATGATAAAAGTCTTCGATACAATAAAAAGGAGATTCCAGTTTCACACGAATTTTACTGATGAATTGTTCGGGTATATTAATACATGAAAATTATTTTAGAGAGAAACATTCGCCTTGAATACAATATTTCAAATCAAAATCAAATTTCAAAGAAATTGCTTAAGAAGCGCAACATATAATAGCCAACATATAATAGTGAGAAATTTTCCAGGCTGGGTATCGTTCCATGTGGTTTAGTCGGTTGAACGTCAGTGTGCTATACTGATGGCCCGGGTTCGAGTCCCGGCATGGAAACTTTTTCACTAAGTTGGCCTTTGCACCTTTTAAGCAATTACTTTGAAATTTGATTTTCATTTGAAATATTGTAAAAATTTAACTTGTAATTTCTTTAAATGCACTCTTTTGTTTCTCTATTTTAGGATTCAAAGACATGAAACAATTATAGAGAAGAATGTTGCATAATGTTAATTTGGTAAATACTATACTTTGCTATTATTGTTATTATGCTGTATATATATTTGTTGTATACTGTGATCTGTAACTGTGTGAAAATAAACTTTGTAATTATGTTATAGCCTGTACTGTTTTATTCTAACTTTGTTCTTTTTAAATTCTTCAAACTTTTCAAATATTTTGTTGTTGTGGTTTTATATTTATTCAGATTTGAGAATAGGGCAATTTTAATTCTAAAATGAGTTTTTTCTTTTCCGAGAAGTTTCAGTGTTTTAGCAATATATTCCACTTTGGCCATAAAGAAATTAAAATAAATTATATTTTCTTTAAAAAAATTATATATGAAGTTGAGATTGGGGGTTGTGTTTATATTTATATAGTTTTGTTCAAAGTGGAATATTAGTCGGGCGCAAATCTCGCCTATAGCATCTTTTTTTAAAACTGCCTCAGCATTTTTTATTATTCGCTTAGTAAACTAAAACAGTTCTTCGATGTTGAAATTTAATGGTTTGGTTTATGGTATTATTTATTGTTTTACTGTTTTATAAAAATTAAGTGAAAATTAAGTATTTTAGATTAAAGTTATGTATTTTAAATAAAATAAGTGAAAGGATTATATTTTTAATGAAATAGGGAAAAAAATGCGATGCGATTTTGGATATTTGGCGATTTATCACCTGCACCCGGCTAACATAAAAATACAGATTTCTTTATTTCTCTATCAGAATCTTCCGATTTGGCGAATGCTTAAGCAAGTAAAATAAATTATAACATGCAATAATTACCATATATTTTAGGGAGAACCAAACGACTCGCCAGGGATGGCTAGTTTTGCAAGAAATTAGAATTTCTTGATTGGCAGCTATGTCTTGATATGATATGATATGATATGATACTATCATATCACATCATGATATGATAGTTATGTCTAAATTTATTTCCTAATTGCGTGAAATTTATTAGGAAAAATAGAAATTTAAGCGCTAATATAATCTGATATAATCAAATAATCAGAGTTTGATATAATCAAACTCTGATATAATAAATTATTAATCAAATTAGACATATAATACAGTTTGCTTTGAATTGGTTATGTAAATGGACTACTTGTTTTTAGATAATGTTTTCAATTACTTTCTAAGAACTAGAAGTATATGCAGTTAATTGAGAATTGGTGTGCCTAATAAATCTCCTAAGCAAATTAAAGTACATTACTGGAAGTTATTGAGGATTACCTACCAGGTAATTGAATGGTTAACACCGTGGCCTTCCATTCAACTATGTCGGATTTAATTCCTAGGTGTGGTAGAGTATTTGTGGTGATTTGGAATCTACTTTAAACTATAAGTCCTTGTCTACTCAGTCTATATAGCATAAAAATGTCGAGCATTTGACAAACCTCCGATTATATAGAATCCTGCACAAAACACGCACAACAATGAAAAATACGACTATTAGCGTACAGATAAAATATACGAGGTGCATTTAAGTTCTAAGGGCTCCGATTTTTTTTCTAAGTAACTACTCACCCGAAAACTATGAAACTGGTGTTACTTCTCGACGTAAGCAAATCGTGCTGTTTCACCCGCACATCGGGTTAACGTTACGTAACAGTTTCTTCGCGAAAACAACTTTGAAGTGATTTCTCATGCTCCCCACTCACCTGACCTGACTCCTAGTGACTTTTGGCTGTTTCCAATAATGAAAGACACTCTCCGTGGCAGCACATTCACCAGCCGTGCTGCTATTGCTTCAGCGATTTTCCAGTGGTCAAAACAGACTCCTAAAGAAGCCTTCGCCGTGGCCATGGAATCATGGCATCGACGTTGTGAAAAATGCGTACGTCTGCAGGGAGATTACATCTAGAAGTAACACCAGTTTCATAGTTTTCGGGTGAGTAGTTAGTTAGAAAAAAAATCGGAGGCCTTAGAACTTGAATGCACCTCATATATACCAAAAATTGAATAATATACAACAACTGATGGCCATTCGCGAAAATTTGGGAAGAACTTCGTTTTAACACTAAAAATGAAGATCCGATGAGTCATCAAAAAATAAGGTTCTTTTAAGATGTTTTGGGAGCATTTCTAACTCGGAAGGGGAGGGGAAAGCTGAAAATTTTTTAAGTAGATCAATAGACGGGTATCGTTTATTATGTTTTTTTAATCGAATGATGCCATTTGCAAATCAATACGATCATTTGTTACATAGTTTCGTTAAGTTTTATGAATGTAAAGTCGAAAATTATACTTTAGTGCAGGCAAAGTAAGTTTTTACAGCAGCAACTGATAGCCAATCACAAAAATTTGTTAAGAACTTTGGCACTAGAAATAAAGATCCGATGAGTCCCTTAAAAAATGAAGTTCTTTCATCAAGTTTTTTTGTGAGGAGGGGGGGGGGGGGAGGAGACTTGAACTTATTTTTAAAAGGTCAAAGGCGGTATCATTTGTTATGAATTTTTTCATTCTGAATCAAATGACACCGCACGCAAGCCAATACGATTATTATTTACAAAGTTACGGCAGGTTATAAGTAGTTAATTTTGGTAAATTTAATGACTTTGAAGTGAACTCAAAACTATCCTGATTTTATTTATTGCTATTTTGAGGACATTTAATAATTTTGAGATGACTTAATATGATATAAAGAACTTGTTTTGAACGTAAAATAAATGTGACAAAAGTATGCTCAAAAATAAAATATAATTTTCCACTTTGTATTGATAAAAACTGCAGTAACTGTCTTACAAATGATCGTTTCGACTTGCGGATAATGTTATTCAAATCGGAATTAAAAGATACATACGAAACGATATCCTACTTGCCCTATTTAAAAAAAGTTGAATTTTGCCCCTCTCGAGCTAAAATGCCCCCCCCCCCCCAAACACGGCAAAACAACTTTACATTTAGGGACACACCGGATCTTAATTTCTAATGCCAAAACGAAGTTTATTTCAAGCTTTCGTGAATAGTTGTTACTGTACACATCCTATTTTACCTGCAAAAGTATAATTTTTGGCTTTGTGTTCATAAAACCTGCCGTAACTTTGTAAGAAATTATCGTATTGACTTGCTGATGATTTCACCTGATTCGGAATTAGAAAATACATAATAAATAATATCCCCTTTCACCTACTTAAAATTCTTTTGAGTTACCCCCTTCCCTGAGCTAAAAATGACCCTTTTTGCCTACAGAACATGGTAAAACAACTTTATTCCTTTAGTACTCATCGGATTTTCATTTTTAGCATCAAAACGAAGTTCTTCCCAAATTTTGGTGAATGCACATCGGCTGTCTCAAAAAATTCTATTTTACCTGTAAACGCAAAATTCAGAGAATTAACCCATTAACCGCCAAAACTATTACGATAGAAATTTTCAAATTTCTTGTTGAAAGTAGTTTCCCACCACAAATTCAGTAAGGTAAATTTCGCTGTATTAAAATAGCAAAATTCCTGCCAATAAATAAGACACAAAATAGTGGTGCCAATTTAATTAATTCATTGCATGAGCAATTATTTTGACTGTTGCGTGAACGCAACGTCAGCGGTTAATGGGTTAACAACATTTCAATGAAACTACTGCATATTTGCAGCTATGCTTGCGTGAACTTGTCATGACAAGATTCCGAGTTTGCAGATGTTCTGACATGACAAGATTGCAAGTTTACAATGCGTTTGCAAATAGTGTGACATCGCAATATTACTAGTTTGCTATGAGTTTGCAGTAAGCTTGATGCAAGAAGACTGCAACTTGCACGACAAGTTAGCTGCAAGTTCAAAGTATGGTGACTTCGGAGTTTGCATAATCTTGTTGCAGTCTTGTTATGAACTTTCAGACTTGTCATGCTGAGCTTGCTGCAACTTTGAAAGTCTGCAAAGTAAGATTGCTGAAAATTTTCTGCAAATTAAAATTGCTATCTGGGAAGAATCTTGAGTGCAGCATCATAATTTTGTTCTGTAATCGCTAGCCCAGCAATCGAACTCGAAGCCTAACTATTTAAATAAGATTTCAGATAATTCAGTTTATCTATTTTCTTAAGATTAGGATTTTTATCAATGGCAGATTCAAATTATAAGATTCGGATCTTTGGTAGAGCTTAAGCTCTACTATTATTCTTTCTGCTGTAATGCATATTAGTTTAAATAACCCAATTAATGGGACATTTTACAAGTACAAAAATCTTTATTAAAAAAAGCTCACACACACACGTTCACGTTACATCTCGTCTGATGTTCTCTACCGTTAACTCCCGGTTACAGTTATAAATACAAAATACATAGAGTTAATTATTTAGTTCTCGGTTACAGTTCACATACGAAATATATACATACTGTTACATATTACATCCTTTCTTCCAGTTAAAGAACAAGTACAATTACATATCTTTAAATACCCGTAAATTCACATTATACAAGAAATGACCATTTATGATAAATATAACAAATACATGAAATATGACACTAAAATATATTTACATATGCAGTACACAAGATGGTTATTTCATACAAAAGTCTTTGAATCTTGAAGGTTGTTTAATTACTCGTCCCCTTCTTGTAATTGTAGTACTAGGCATACTTTGTTGATCATAATTGTTTACAACAGCGGTTGTACAGTTCTGTGACCTGTCAGTCTTATCTCCAATAATTACATCATCATACACAGGATGATTTTCTAAAGGAGTTTTTGATAACCTGATATGCCGTCTATTTCTGCGGAGTATTTCCCCATTTGCATTTTTTACAATATAAGATATATGAGCTTTATGCTTAGAAATAATTTGTCCTTTATCCCATTGCCCAGACCTAAAATTAAATAATACTATGTTATCACCAGGTCTTAGCTCTTTTAATGATTGTGCTGTCCTATCATAATAGAATTTCTGTCTACTCTGGCGTGTACGAAGTTTAGACTCAGGGTCGCTTATTTCAAATTTTAGCAATTTATTACTGATAGGCAACTTTGTCCTTAACCTCCTATTAAATAAAAGTTGTGCTGGAGATAGATCCAATCCACTAATGGGTGTGTTACGATATTCCATTAAGCCTGCATTTATATCCTGTACTTTTCGGAAAATATTTTTAACTATTCTCACCGCCCTTTCAGCCATTCCATTACTCTGGGGAAATCTGGGGCTACTAAAATTTAGTTCAAAATCCCAGTCCTCTGCAAATTTCTTAAATGAATAACTGTTAAAGGGATTGTTATCGCACACAACTTCATTTGGTATACCGTATCTAGCAAAGACATATTTTAATTTTGGAATTATTTCATTAGCTGTTTTATCTTTTAGAGTAGCACATTCTATCCACTTAGAAAAATAATCAACTATAACTAAATAATTTTGATTAGCAAATTGAAATATATCAGTTGCAATCTTTTCAAAAGGCTTATTTGGTATTTCAGTGGTTCCTTTGCATTTTGTTTTCTAAATTTTTCTCATATTTGGCATTTTGAAACTATTTTCTCAATATCAGTAGAGATACCTGGCCAGTAAAAGATTTCTCGTGCTCTACTTTTACACTTCTCCATTCCAAAATGGGCTTCATGTATTAAACCTAACATATTTTGCCTTAAACTTTTTGGAACAACTAATTTATTATTAGTAAACACCAACCCTTCATTTACATATATGACATCTTTTAATTTATAATATTGTTTAAGATTAGCAGACAAAATTTTGTTATTCTTAGGCCAAGAAGTTTTACAAAATTCCATTATTTTAGCAAGATCCTCATCATTCTTAGTTTCTATTTGAAACTGTTTAAGTCTTTTTTCACTTAAAGGCAGAGCCTTTGTAATACTGTGAATCACATTTAACATTTCTGGATCATCTTTGTTATTATTTTTCAAATATGCTCTAGAAAGTGTGTCGGCCAAATATAATTGACTACCTGGAACATAATTGATTATAAAGTCATATTTTACCAATTTTAACACCATTTTTTGCATTCTTGCAGTAATTTTAGCTAAAGGTTTGTTTATAATTGACACTAATGGTTTATGATGTGTCTGTACAGTTACCTTATGACCATAGACAAAGTTATGATATTTTTCAAAGGCATATGTGATAGCTAGTAATTCTTTTTCTATCTGAGCGTAGTTTTTCTCATTCTCAGTCAAACTCCTGGATGCGAAAGAAACTGGTTGTCCTTTCTGAACCAAACATGTTCCCAGACCATCTTTGGAGCTATCGCATTGTAATACTATTTCCTCTTTAGGATTAAACACTTTCAAGACAGGACTTTTACTTAAAGTTTCTTTTATTTTTATAAAGGCATTTTCCTGTTTGTCTGACCAAATAAATTCTGCACTGAGTTTTAACAACTCCCTTAGGGAAACGGTTAATTCTGAAAGTTTTGGAATAAATTTTGAAACATAATTTAGCATTCCCCAAAACCTCCTAACATCCTTTTTATTTTGGGGACTAGGCATTTCTACAATTGCTTTAACAAGCGATGGGTCAGCTTTGATGCCCCCATTGGAAATAATATACCCTAAATATTTGACTTCAGTTGTTTTAAATTGAAATTTATCTTTGTTTAACTTAACATTGTTTTCTCGAGCCCTTTCCAATATCTTACGTAACATTTCATCATGTTCTTTTTCATCTTTACCTGACACTATAATATCATCTACATAAATTTCGACCCCTTCTATGTCTCCAAATAATTGCTGATTTCTTTTCATAAAGACCTCTGGAGCTGAGGCGACTCCGAATGGCATTCTATTGAACTTAAATCTCCCAAAGGGTGAATTGAATGTGCAAATATCTGAACTATTTTCATCAAGAGGTATTTGCCAAAATCCCTCCTTGAGATCTAAAACTGAAAATATCTTTTTCCCCTCTAGCCGACTAATGATATCCTCAGGTGACGGTATTACATGGTGCTCTCTTTTTAGCACCTTATTTAAATCTCGAGGATCTAAACATACTCTCAAGTCACCATTTGGCTTTTCAACCACAACTAGGCTTTGGACCCAATCTGTTGGTTTGTTTACTTTTGAAATTATCCCCCTTTTTTCTAGCAATTTTAGGGTAAGTTTCAATTTTTGAATGATTGACTGAGGAATTCTCCTAGGTGGGTGCACAACAGGACTAGCATTTTCTTTCAAAACTATTTTATAAGGATCACCTGGAAATGTACCGAAACCATTAAATACATCCTTATATGTATCCAAAATATTTTGCTTTTCAGCTTTTACACAATCAACTCTTTGTATTAACCCTAAGTGACTACATGTTTTTAATCCGAGAATAGGTTTACATATTTTATCAACAATAATAAATTCAATGGGTATATCAACATGATTATTAATATTACACTTTAACGTTACTTTACCAACAGGTTTAATTTTAAAATTACCAAATGATAAAAGCACAGTATGAGTTTGTTCTACTTCTACATTTACATTCAACATTTTGAAAGTGGATAAGGGTAGGACATTTGTCTCTGCCCCTGTATCTAATTTGAAATTAACATTTACATTATTTATTTCAATGTTCTTTACCCATGAATTGAATGAAGTACTTACCACACTGTCAATTTCCACTGCTTCAACAAATAAATTATCATTTGAAATTTCATAAACATGTTTTTCTTTATTAAACTTGCATCCTTTGGCAAAATGATTAAGCTTTTTGCATATTTTATATGTTTTTCCATAAGCAGGGCATTCTGCTTTCCTGTGTTTTCTACCACACTTAAAACAGTCAAATGTTTCATTTTTAGTGTTCACTTTCTTTCCAGTTCTAGAGTTTTTTAATTTAGAATAATCAGGCCCGGTTTGGTTTCTTCGAACAATGTCCACAGAAGCACTAGAAGCGTTTGGTCCATTAATAGATTTTAAGTGTTCTTTGCTTATTTCCGTCGTTCTGACAAACTCGGCAGCTTTTTGTAGAGTCAAATCCGATTCCCGGAGTAGTCTCTCTTGTAATGAAACATCGCGGATTCCCAAGACAGCGCGATCACGGATTAAGCTTTCTTCTTGGTCTCCAAATTCACACGAGGCCGCTAGCGTTTTCAAAACGGTAATATAATTGTCCACTGATTGGCTTTCTTGTTGGACTGCTGAGAAAAATTTGTATCTTTCAAATACCATGCTCCGTCGCGGCGTGCAGTATTGATCAAATTTGTTGATCACAGTAGTGTATGACTCTCTTTCGGTCGCTTCGAATTTGAACGTGTTGAACACATTTACGCCGTCATCACCCAGCAGGTTCAGAAGGATCGCTATTTTATTTTTCTCTGGTTTCTCATTCTTCTCGGTGGCTATCATAAAGTTCTCGAACTTTTGTCTCCACTTTTTCCAGTTTTCGGCAACATTCCCACACGTGAAGTTAAACTCTGCTGGCGGCTTGAAACATTCCATCTTAAAGCATGTTGGTTCTATCTTTCAACATCCCACTTCTGACACCATATAAGATTCGGATCTTTGGTAGAGCTTAAGCTCTACTATTATTCTTTATGCTGTAATGCATATTAGTTTAAATAACCCAATTAATGGGACATTTTACAAGTACAAAAATCTTTATTAAAAAAAGCTCACACACACACGTTCACGCTACATCTCATCTGATGTTGTCTACCGTTAACTCCCGGTTACAGTTATAAATACAAAATACATAGAGTTAATTATTTAGTTCTCGGTTACAGTTCACATACGAAGTATATACATACTGTTATATATTACACAAATGGACCATAAAATTCCAACCAATATGCGGAATCGCCAAAAAATTCTTTAATATTTAATTTTGGCAATTTAACAATTATTTCATTTATTGCATGTTTCATTTCAATTATTTCGGGACTTTTCAACTTTCCAATTTGAATTTTTATTATCTGTTTCCACAAACAAATACTTTCAGAGTACTCAATCGATGTCGCTACATCACTTTCGATACCTTTAACGGGAAGCAAAGCTTCAAATTCTTTATTTAATTCATTTAACGCATTTTCGTTATCTACAATTAACATTAATTTTTCATTTAAAATATCTACACTAACAGAATCTATTTCTTTAAACAATTCTTCGATGCTATTTAACAATTTTGTGGTAGCGGCTCTAATTGCTTTCCGTTTACTCTTGCTTTTTTCTAGATCAGGCATTTTTCTAAATTCAACGACAATACTACTCAATTACACAATAAACAAATTTTTCAACATACATCATAAAATACAATAAACAAAAAATCAACAATATAATAAATTATCCTTTTCTACTACACAACTTTTAAATGACAATACCATTTCTCAAACTTAAATTATTCCAAAAACTAACATCTCCATATGAACAGACAAATAAAAACTTTATTTTCCCTACATTTATTTCTCACAAGCATTACTGCTAATACCTGACAAGACAAATAGAAACTAAACTAACACTCACCTCTATTATCCATAAAATTTGCCATCATGAATTTATGTAATCCTAACGCCGAATACGTTTCCTTTTTTAAATCCTTATACTTCCAACTTCCACAAATACAGCACAAAACTATAAACACAACAATATTACTACCCTGTGAGCTGACACCATGAATATTCTGTGCTGAATTATGAAAACTGGAAGTTAAATTAGCACAAGATCACATTTTTATGTGTTTATTCAAAGACGGCACAAGACAGACTCCAAAAACATAGAACGAAAAAGTGAGTAAAAAACATGCATATGGAAGACCTAGAACGGCGCCCCCTATCATTCAAACAGTACGAAAATAATTGTAATTTACCACTCCTAGATATTCTTATTGAAAGACAGGACAATATTGAGATGTCTTCTCTGAGCCAGAATCAGAAGATCTTAACGAAAGTCTCAGTACAGTGAACTCCAACTCCAACTCAATCCAATTCACCATTTAGTACGAAAGAATTGTAAGTTACCACTCCTCGATATTCTTATTGAAAGAGAAGATAATATTGATAATCAAAAAATTACAACATCAGTTTACAGAATGGATACATTCTCCGGACAATACCTCAATTTTTTGTCTTATTGCCCATTTTCCCATAAAATAGCAGTTATGAGATCACTATTTAACAGAGCGTTTAAGTTCTCTAGTGATGATACTACAGAAAAAAGTGAATTTTCATGGATCCTAAGCATAACACCTATCCATTTCTATGGTGCCGAAGAATTTGTTTGAGAGTTTTCTATAACAGCCAATAAACATGCCGTACCGTTTCAGCATGAATCTCCAAGAGGCTACGTAGTTATTTCGTATTACAACAGATATCTAGTAGAAAGTATAACTACTGTTTAAAAGTGTAATATTAATTCTGTCATATACCTCAGAATTCAATTAAAAAATTTTAACTGGTTATAAATATAAATATTCTAAATCAGATGTGAAAGGAGTCATATAAAATTCCATGCCAAAGTTGTAATTCTACCTATATTGATGAAACTGGCCGTACGCTTACGCTTAATATTAGATTAAAGGAGCATAAACGTTCATTTAGGAAAAGTACTCTTAACTCGAAAATTGTTGTATATACATTAGAGCACGATCATATTCCAGATTTTGCGAATGCACAGATAATTAAACTATTAAACCAAATCGCAACACTTGCAATAGCCGCATTTTTCTAGAGGGGCAGAGTTGAATTCACGGGGTGGCACGGGGAGGGCATTCCCCCGGAGCAACGAGATTTTGTGTTTTTAATGGTTAATGGTCAAAAAGTGCAATTTCCTCTCCCCCCGGTGGCACTGAAATCCCTCCCGGAGAAAAGTGTCGAATTCAACACTGAGAGTGGTGGTCCACAAAGTTGGCTGAATCGCCTATGAACGAAGCCGCACCGATTCCATCTCGATGTGCTGTTTTACTCTGATTATAACTTTAACTGATTGACTTCCACTCTTTTTGTGATGGTTTGTGTATCTGCAATGTTGTTTACAGATGAAGTATTTTGAATTGAATCTGAAACGTCTAATTTTTATTGTATTTACATTGTACTTTAGTATTTTATTAAATGTCTGAAGTTTTATCAATTTTAGTGTGTTACCAAGTTTTTAATAGTTTATTGCTAACCTCCAAGTTTTTTATGTTAGCTTTACCTTTAATCAGCTGTGATGGAATGTGATCAGTTTGTGTTTCATGTAGTTGATGTGTGGGATCCAGTTTATATTTTTGTTAATGGTGATACCTAAGAGTTTGAGATGTGGGACATGATGTACGCTTACGCCGTCGATGCGCATTAATGGAGGCCGCTTTGGATTGAGCAGGCGTGGTTAGCTAAATGTGAGTGCTTGAGACTTGGTGATAGTGTTAGGTGAAGAAATTCTAGCAATTGCCAGAAGATGGGGAGAGCAGATGCAAATACTTCCTCCAGATGAAGACGTATCTAACCCGAGAAAATGAAGCTGAAGTCATCAGCAAAGGCATAGAGGGTCTGTCCCAACCGATTCAGCTCTGTTAGTAGTACATTTTCTACTACCCAGCAAAGAAGAAATTGCTGGTCAGCAGCAAGATAGGTGTATTTTAACACCCTTTTTTTCTTCTTAAATCTGGTTTTACTAAGTTACAAAGGATTTCGGTTTTCGTGATTTACACAGTTGAGAATCAATCAATATATAAAATATATAGGATTTCTATACAATACAATAATTTCTATATAAGTTTAATGATTGGGAACGCGAATCACAAAAGAAACAAACTTGAAATAGTGTAATGAGAGATTGAAAACAACGAGCGGTCGTAGAATACGCTGAAAGTACTTGTTCATGTCCAATCACGAAAACCAAACAGCATCGAGCGCGGTTAGTACTTGGAAAGGTGACCACATGGAAACAGCTTCAAGTTCAACTATTTCTGTAGACATTTCTATTACAGACACTTCTATAGCTGTTGGTGAAACTAACTCATAGAAAAACGGGCCATTATTCCTTTTTCTATAAGTTTTTATAGAATTATATAAGAAATTTTTGTAAGGGAAAAGGCCGAACTAGCAAAGGAATAGAAGTAGGATAGATGCTAGCACTGCAGGAAAAAGTGCCGGATTGAAGTAATGTGATGGCATACCAATGCTGGCCTGCTGATATCGCCCACTCTGGGGACCCGCTGTGGCATATGGTCGGGGCAAGCCCCCAAGCCCAGAGCAGGAAAAATTTCTACCGTCTGCCAGACCACAACGTGGAGAGCAGACCCAGAACCCTCAGCTACTGCAAAGAAGACCCCCACGGACCCGCCAGACTCCCCAAAGAGAGCACGGGAGGCAAGTGAGAGGCCCCCGGACCGTCAGCGAAGCTTTATTACTGAAGAAGATTGTTAGTTATTTACAAGTCCAATCACAAGTGGCTGCCCTATTAATTCAGGGCGAGCCGAGATATTCATTACAATAATTGTGATATATAGATTGGTATGAGATATTAATTATGATGTAAAGATGCAATATTGTGAGAATCATTTGTATACTACCTTCAACAATTGTTACTAGATTTAACACAATAAGTATATTATAAGAGATATAAAATTTCTAAGATACAACAATTTCAATACTATAAATTATCTCTATGTTCAAAATTATACCAGTTATAACTTTCTGCTTCCTCGCTTATTAAGATTAATTCCAGTGAGACACTTCATTCCAGTAACAAATTATTGTTATACTTTAATATGTTAGATTAAAAAGGAATATAGTGTGCTTCTAAATTAGGATTATTTACAATTTACAAATAAACAGAAAAAGAGAATACTATAAGTAGATATTTACAAACAATAATTATACTCACCACGCACACCCACGGCATGTGGCCCACAGGCTATCAGGTGAGGTATTTGTATACAGGGAATTTATAATTAATGAAAGAATAGTGACTATTTAAAATGTTTTAGTTTGCATATAACTTGTTAACTTTCACTGGGTCTTGTAGGATTTTAAGCAAGTCCTCAAAAACCGATGGTTCGCTTCTCGTAAATTTATACATCATAAATTTACAATTTCCAAAAATGTAATGTAAAGGATCTCCCCGGCTCCCACACTTACACCTGTCATCTTCTAATTTACCTATTCTGTACAAAAAAGACGGGAAGCTGCCGCAGCCCGACAAAAAGTATAATGAAACTTTGTCTTTGGAAATCTGCTGGCAGTGAACCTTTGGAATCAAGCCATACGTAAATCTGCCACCCTCTGAGTGATCCCAGTTGTATTGCCACCTATCCAGTAGTTGTTTTTTAATACAGTTGTTTAAATAAGATCGAGGCAATTTAACTCCTCGATCCTCTGGTAGGTCGCAATACTGGGCGGCTTCATTCGCCAGTTGATCCGCCAGTTCATTACCCTCAATTCCCGCATGACCCTTTATCCAAGTTAGGAAGAAAATTTTATTTTTATTAATGTTAAGAATATTATGAATTTCATGAATAGTTTCGTTAGAAGGGAATAAATTATTAATAGCTTTAATAGTTGATTGACTGTCACTAAGTATTTGAAATATTTTGAAAGGGGAGGAGATTGCCCAGTTTATTGCTGCCGCGACTGCGTGCAGCTCCGCTTGAGAAATGGAGTTCTCTTTTCTTAGTTTAGTTGCTTTTTCAAAGATTTTTTCGTTATTCTTAAATGCTATTAGAGGAAAAGCGGTGCCAGAGTCTACCTTAGAACCATCTGTGTAAATTGTTATTAAGTCTTTTTTATTTATATTTTTTCGGTTACTATTAGGTTATTGAGGTGGATTTCTGGATTTGTTTCGTATTTTTGGATTTTTGCTTCAAGATCATTTTTTGTTAATGGTTTAGGATGTGTGAGAAAAATATTTTTATTATGTAAGATGGTGTATTTTAAATTTTTATGTTCCAATGTAATTAAAATGGGGGGGATTCCTAATATTACTTGCAATGAATGTGTGCCTACATTTTTATATGATTTAGTGATTGATGTAAGGCATAATCTTTGGATGGTGTTGAGAGCACGTTTATCTGTATATCTTAAATCTTCAAACCATACTTCTGAACCATAGTCTATAATTTTTTCTAGAACTCTTATATACCAGGTTCTAAGGTATTCTCTGTCCACTCCCCAGTTGGCCGAGAAGACCCTTTTAATCGAAGAGGTTAATTGGATGATTTTATTTTTAATATTTAATATATGTTTGTTCCAATTGAGGGTACTTTGGAATGTAATACCTAGTATTTTTATGTCTTTCAACGGTTTAACAGTGTATTCGTTTAATTTGAATGTTGGTGGACGGCTGTCAATTGTATGTTTTCCAAACATTATAAAGGTTGTTTTCTCTTTGGATATTTTTAGATTTAAGTATTCACAAATTTCGAAGAATAGTTTTAATTTGTTATTTGTTTCATTTTCCAGGATCTGTCTGCTCCTTGCCCTAACGACCAGATTAAAATCATCACAAAAAGCAAACAGATCCTCAAATTTTTCATAGAATCTTATTAAAATGATGTTTGCAATGATAAGCCACAGGAGTGGGCCTAGGCACGACCCCTGTGGACATCCTTGATATGTTGCTCTTCTGATATTATTTATTAAGTAGTTTGTAATTAATTGTCTTTCTGATAGGAAGCTTAGTAGAATTATTTTTAAGTATTTTGGAATTGGTAAAAGATTTATTTGTTCCCCCAAGGTGGCCCAATCTATATTGTCGAACGCCCCTACAATGTCAAAAGAGATAATACTACAATATTTAGATGTTTGGAGGTATGATTTTACTTTATGTTTTAATTGTTGGCCATCACTGATGGGCCAGCTGCATTCCGCACGGACACTTTTGTACTGGTTTAAGTAATGGGACCATTGCACTTTACCGCTGATGGCAGTGCTGGCTGCCATCTTTTTTCCAGCTGATGGCCCACTATTTCTTTCTTTGCTGGGTAATAGCCTAAGGATTGGCCCAATGTGTGGACCCTGGGGGCAGTCCTTCTCCAATCGAAGGGATGATGTGCAAGCGCCGCAGTTAATGACAACACTCCTTTGAGAAAGGTGGGAACTGATGACTCCAGCTATGTTCCCGGGGAAGTTTAGTGCTTGTAGTTGGATTATTATGTCCCGTTATTCTACATTGTCAAGTGTTGTGGTGAAGTGTAGTTCCCACTGGCGATGCTTTCTCACATGATCTGCCCTCTCTGAAACCGAATTACCTTGTATGAAATAGATTGTTGGTCTCTAAGAAATAGATGAGGCGGAAGATTAAAACCTTCTCTAGCAATTTGCCTAGTACTAGTAGCAGGCAGATCGTGAAGTATGACTTGGGCTTAAAGGCTGACTTCCCTTGCTTTAGGAAATTCACCACTTCACCACTTCACCTAGTCTCCAGACGAGTGGAAATTAGTTGGGACCTAGGCAGAGGTTTCCTCAGTGCGTGAAGATTTTCAGTAGTATTTTATGTGATATTTGAGGATACGGAAGTTAATAAAGTCGGAGCTGAGTGCTTTTTTATCCTTAAATGCGTGTGGTGCACTTTTAATTTCCGCTAATGTGAAGTTATATCATGTGGAAAGTTAAATTAGATGTCTGTGCGTCGGATGGACTAAATATTTGTTGTGTAAGGCGTTCGAGGTCGTGTTGTCTGGATGCGAGATTGAGTGGTAGTTCGAGTCTTATTTCATGTGGAGTGAACTACAAGGGTTGCCCAAATGAAAAGTGAGCATGTGAGATTGCGTCAGAATGACCGCAGCTATAGCAGCGCCACTGAACAGGGATATACAGGGCGGTAGGAGGTGTGAACCATGTGCGGTGTTTAACAGTGAAACCTGTTCGCGATAGAGTAAATTGATCGAAAGTAAAGTCGTGCTATACATGGATGCGTCCATATTAGAACAATGTTGGTGGATGATAGTGTGAACCGTTCCTTTACTCAGGTTGAGTTCGTCACTGATGTCACAGGCCCGAACTCTTTGATTAACTCTGATCATTTCATCAACAGCGGCAATGCAGTCGTTGATGATCCCGATGTTTGCTTGGCAGATCCGAAAGCGTTTGCCGCCCTTCACGAAAACTTTTACACCAATTGCTCACAGCCATTCGACCTAAACAGCGCTCGCCATAGACTGTCACCATTCGCCGATAGATGTCCGCATTACGCTCACCTTTCGCAATCAGACACCGAACTACTGCGCATTTTTTCCGATCTGGACGGATACATGATGGCACTACTTTACTTTCGATCAATACATTAGAGGTCTGCACGGATCCGGGCCGGCAAAAAATTTGAACGGTCGATAAAAAAATTACCGGGCCTGACGGCCAGATATAAAAGTTTAAACGAAGCGGATAAAATATGAGCTATTTCCAATGAACATGACTTTCTTGAGAATAAGAAAGTATATATATATAATAAGTATAATAAGAAAGTATAAATGTACTTCACGAGTCGATGCTAGTTGGACAAGATCAGTACACAAATGTAACATGTCCAGCTTAGAGATCGGCATCGGACTGTTAGATGGTGTCTGACTTGGGTTTCATTTTTTTTTTTTTTTTTTTTTTTTTCAGCAGACTCGTGCCGGGCTGAGATCAGGCTTGCATTTTTTTTTTTTTTTTTTTTTTTTTTTTTTTTTTTTTTTTTTTTTTTTTACATTGTCCAGCCGGGCTGGAAGGGGACTTAATTGTACTCAGGATGTGTAGGGCAAGCAATGTGTTTTGTAAAAATATTAATAGAGATAATGAATTTCTGTTACCTTAATCTAGTTCCTTCATTGCCGTGAACACAGTAGCATCGTGCAATTCAAACTCCTGATGAATACTTAGATTTTTCGAGAATGGGGTAAGCTGGAGCCTTGTGCTATACATCATTCTCTTCTATTTTTTATGCTGAACATTTTGATATAAGGTACTTGATACTATGTGTAAGGGTTCAAAAGATATGATTATTTAAACTTTCTATTTCTTTTGGTTTCATATCTTTGATGAACCTGGCATTAGCCACCTACTAATGTGCTTCTTCTGTCCATTTAACTTACATTTAAAATTCAGAACTTGTTTATTTCATGCACTACAAATATTTCTGCACATTGTAATACCAAACTCGTATATGTACAACCATTGTTTCACTAATTGTTAACGCATTTAAGCTCATACACTTTTTGGTAAGATGGAGCCATTTTCAAATTTCATCAATTTTCACAAGCTTGTAAATTAACTATATCTTATCAAAAACTAAAAACGTTGGCTCTATTCACATACTTTAGAATATGTAGATCATTTTAGTATACAGTTTTTTATGTTTTAAACAAGAATTATATGAAATATGAGCAATTTAAAAAGTATCGTTTTTGTGAAAGTACTTCTGTTTTCCCCATGTTATTCCTATGGGGTAAACAACCAAATTCTTACGTAAATTAATTAATGAAAAAGTGCTTTCAGTTAAAAGTTATGGTGTCATTTTCTTAGTTTAGCTCATAAGCTTTAATTTAATACCAAGTTTGTTGAGAAACTTGCAGGATTTATGTGTAAAATATGCAAAAGAAAAAGTGCTCTTTTTGTTCTTTTCTGTTTAACCCTCATCTCCATAGAAAAGCATGGTATATTGGAGGCTTTTTATACCAATTTTAACATAGCTTAATTTCTTACTTTTCTTGATTATTTTGAAAAACTATCTTAAGTTTCAGTTACTTTGTTCCTTTAGCTTCCTTCCGCCTCCACCCATTCTTTTCTAGGATGATACTTTATGTATGAAATGATTTTTTGAAAAAGTGTAAAATTTTGTTCAGAATTCCCATAGAGTTACATTAGTTGTTTACTTTTTTTTGTGTACAATATTTCACCCACTTAACCATTACTCTCCCACTAACTATTTATATCCTCTTAAAGCTTAAATTCTGTTCTATCTAGCGGTACTATTTTTATTAAAAAGTGCTAACTCTAAGTACTTTTAATTATCGTTTGAAATTGGTAAAATCTGTTCTTCTGCGGTTGGGTCGATATTGGTTGCTCATTTAATTACTGTGTTCTGTAAGGGCATTTCGTTATCGGAATTATAACTCTTAGTTAGATTATCTTTAAAATTGAGAGCTTCATTTGACGTCACTTAAATTTTTAATATTTGTAATAACTAAACATAGGTCTTATGGGGTCTTGCAGTATTTTTAAGTTTACTACCTTGGCCCTTTAAGGCCGCTGACGCCATTTTTGCCCACAGTAGTTTTCCCTATGCGAAAAGCAATGTATTAGGTTTAAAGTAACATTTAGCCTACCGGATTCTTTTAAAATAATAAAATTAATGGTCACCTAGGACTTAGGTGGTCTTCAGGGGTGTGAATGTGTAATATCTTGTAAAAGTCACTTTTGTTAAGGTGTAGTCCTCCATTTTCTTTCTTTCAGTTTTATTTTCAATATCTCATTTTACTAAATAATGTTAACTATAAATTTTACTATTATTGTTTTTTCGAAGTAAATATGTTTTGGGGGACTGTCTATAACTTTTAGGGGCGTTACTTACCCGTTGAGCCACCATGGGGTCACAGAATTCGCCATTTTCTCTTTTTTCATAGGTTTTTTCGTTGAGATTTTTGGACAAAAGTCCAATTATCTCGTAAACTATCAACTTTAGCGAAATTCTGTCGCGCCGGAATCAGCTACAAACCGCCTAAGGAAACTTCCCACCCCCTTTCTTTTCCGACATTTCGTTTATCTCTAGCTCATTTAGGGGCCCCGTCAGAGGGGGCTCAATGGGGCTCTCTTTGTTTTTAGCTTATAACTATAGTATTAATTCATTTTTTGCCCACTTTTCTATTACCTTACATTGTTTCTCAACTTTAACAACTTTGACACTACTGTTTTCCCCTTTTTTACTTATCTTTAACATTACCAACTTTTTTTTTTTGAGCTAGAGACTTGATTCCACTTCTGATTATATTAATTTCACTTTCTAAAGTTGTCCCATTCATTATCTATGTGTTTGGTATTGGTTAGGCCTAATCCTTAACTTTTGTTACTTTTTTATTTATTTAGCTATCTCTCTAGTTTTTTCTCACAGCTAACTGCCTTCACTACAATGATTTGTCCCACTAAAAATTTCACTTCCAGTTACATCTCAACTTGCTTAACAATAGGAACTTTTTTGCTTTTGGGGTTACGGCCTTCCAATTTGTGACGTCACAGGGGTTTTCGAGTGGAGATCTTATCCCACTTATTTTTTTTTTAATATTTTATATTTTTTCCCTATCAATGGCATCTTTTTGCTTAAAATGTTATCTTTACAGTCTTTTAATGCTACTTATTGGTTTCCGTTAAATTAATTATCCAAACCACTCTAATTTATTTCCGGCAGTCCCTGCACTGATTTCGGGTATTCTACAGTGTTTACTTAACATCATAATAATGATTGGCAACACTCCGTAATAATCTAGATGCTCTAACTAACATGCTTTACAGGCAAGTGCAGCGGGACCTTTGAGTAAGGTAAGTGTTTTGCTGTTACTTAAACTTTTTTCTCTTTTACTAGTCATCCTACGTCCACCCAATCGCTGTCATCCCAGTAAATCTTTAGTAAAAGTTATTTTCCCTCTCTATGGGAGTTTCTGATAGAACACATTTTTATGCAGAGTTATAGAAATTATTTAACATATTTTACAAGTACTTCGGATTCAATGTTACAAGGTATAACACAGCTTCAAGTATTTGGTATCGCGTTGTGCTGTAAATATTTACTAGCTTATCTCACATATATTGCTACATATTATTCACAGTATATATTAAGTGTTTATCTATTTATTGTTTCATTACTCAGTTCTATATATCTATTGTAAACAAATCTGTTTTATTGCTTCAATACCCAGTTCTATATATCTATTGTTAATACATTTGTTTTATATCTCGTATATGTCATTTAATAAGCACATTCACTATCTCTTATTTTGCTTTTCTCATGCTCTGTTTGCATATCTGAATATGTCAATACAGTGGTGTGAGACAGAGTATTTGTAAAGGGGGTTTTATTGAGCAAGTCGTTAAGGGCAATTGATCTTTGTTACGATGGCACCAGGTTTTTATTAATTTTAGTGTATGAGCTTATGGACACGGGAAGCATATTCATGTACCTTTTCCCCCTCTTCTTCTCCCTTTTGGTTAATTTCTATCACTATCATTGTTTTGTTTTATTTTGATTTTATTTCTCAAAAATTCTCCCCATCTTTGGCTATTAATTTTTTCTTAGTCATTTTCGGTAGTTACGACTACCGGTTTTTGCTTTCTACTTTCTATATTCTCTTTCCTTCAATGATGTATGGTCGGAGCCTAGTGGACCCCTGTTCTTTATCTCTAATTATTATCTCATTATATTTTAATATATCTTAATATTTTTAGCTTCCGGCATTGGAACGTATACTTTATCATTTAAAAGTATCTCTCTGAATATAGTTACCAGTAGCTCTGAGTAATCCATATAAAAGTATCTCTCTGATTAATTGAAAAGTAATATCTATAATGGCCTTACCACTAGTAGTTGAATTATTAAATCATCTTCTAAATGGCGACACCATATAAAAGTAGAATAATCTATAATCAACAAAACCCAAGGGTAAATCCGACTAAGCACGACCTAGATTGGAACATGGAATCATCTGGAAGTCCAATAAATGAGTCAGGAAATAAATCAGATTCATTGGAAACGAGTACGAGATCTTCAGCAATTTCGGACACATCATGCATACACTCATTTCAATATTTATCACCATCCAGAGCAATTACCATGATAGCATGCGAACAACTGATTGGTCTCGACGATTCAAATGATATGATGAAAAATATCTTGGAAAAAGAACTAAACACAGCTAAGGAGGAGGAGAAAAGAACAATAGAGACAAGGAAGAAAGGGATAGTGACCGAAGCAACTCAATTTACACCATTGCCTCTGAAACAAACACTGCAAATAATGAATTCCAATAAACATTCACAGAAAAATAATATAAATCCTAACCAAAGATTACAGAAAGAAATTCTAACAAACAACCCAAAAGTTAGTTTGGTCAGATTAGACCAGACACCAAAACAATTAATCTACAATACAACACCGAACTCAACAATGAATTCCTTGTTGAACTCAACAGTGGACTCTCCGGAAAGCATAAACATACAAAAGTCATATACGGAACAATATCAAAGACTTCCAGAAAGACCTATTGAAAAACAGGACCCACTGCAAAGCCTACCGATAAGCCAATTGATTTCGGAATATGAAAGGATAAAAAGGAAAAGGGTGAAAGGAACTACAGAGGAAGCACAGAAACATCTTGAAGAACAGAAATATCTTAATGCAATATTTACAAGAGCAAAAAATGATGAATCTAGAATAATAAGATATAAAAATACAACAACGATACAAAGAGACAGAAGAAAAATAAGCGAATTGGAAGAGGAAATTGATAAAATTGCAGCTCAGTTGGAAGAAAGCTCCAAGATGGAACAAAGACTAGAAGGAAAACTGATAGAAAAAGAAAATACCATTTTCAAACACAAAGAAGAGGAAATGAGAGAAGAAATAAAAAAATTAAAGAACTTAATCAAACAACAGCATTCAGAATCGGAAACAAAAGAAAAGGCAACACAAATACAAATAAAAACACAACAAAAGTATAATCAGACAATCTTGACTGGTACAAAAATGGATAAGCAACAACAACAAACAACAGAATCAACCAAAGAAATAATAGCCAAATTGGAGCAGGAAATAGCTACAAGAGAAGAACAATTAAAAGCACAAGACAAAATAATAGAAGAGTGCATGAACAAGCT
The DNA here is from genome assembly GCA_963932465.1 of Maratus speciosus. Lineage (NCBI taxonomy): Eukaryota > Metazoa > Arthropoda > Arachnida > Araneae > Salticidae > Maratus > Maratus speciosus. Next base: position 336,528,884 of record OZ010787.1, on the reverse strand, counting down.
TAGAGATATAGAAAATAATATAGATACAGACATACCACAATTATCAAGAAGGATTCACAAAATTGAAAAACTAATAATAGAAAATCTTATAGACAAAAATACAAAGAAATATGAAAGATCTCAAGATAACGAAGAACAAAAACAACTTAATTCTCAAGGAAAGTATTCAAACTCGGCAATAATTATAAAAAATATCTCAAAGAAAATATCAACAAATAAATTGAAATAACTGTTAAATACCGAATTGATTAAAGAAAATGATCTACCAATATTCTGTAAACAAACAAAACAAATCAATACACTGACAATTCAATCAGATACAGATAACAACACAGAGAAGTTATTGAAAAGAATTGAAAAAATCCCAAACATTTCAGAAATAGTAGAACTAACTTACAACCTGCAAAAACACTCAAGGATAATAATTACAGGAATACCATCGATGATACCTACTGATGACATAATTAACTACTTAAAAGATCGTTCAACAGACAAGAATTTAACAATATTAAAAATAATACAAAGAGAAAAATCCACAAGTTATCATATGGTACTGAATTTAGAAGTAAATGCAGCTAAAAAACTTCTGGCTCAGAAAAGTATCTCAATTGGCCTCAATAATTGCAGTATAAGAATATATCGACCCATACTTAGATGTGAGAACTGTCAACTTTACGGGCATACAAAGACTAACTGTAGAAGGAACTCCATATGTGCCAAATGTGCCATGGATCATCAAACTCTAAACTGTCCTTATATCACCGATCCATCACAGCATCGCTGTACTAATTGCTATTATCAAGAAAACTATAGGAAGCATACAGCAGACTCTAGTTTGTGTCCTATATTTCAGTCTCAATTGGTGGACAGGAGGTTCAGATAAAGTATCTACATTAAAAAAAAAAATATTCATTCAACTTGAAAATATCTACAGTAATATCTCTTACAAAATACTTCCATTAACTCATCAGCGAAAGATTTTAATATGAGTATCAAAGGCTAATATCTTCAAAAATGGTGTCCTGCTTTTGTAAACTTGTATGTCGCTGTGATAACCAGTTGAACTTTTCGTGATATATAGCAACTTCAGATAAACTCTTTAAAACTTTAAATTCAGCTCTTAAAAACTTTAATCTTGCTCTAGTACGTTGTGGGTAACCGATAAACCCTCCCTATATGTTATTGTACTTACATATAGCTCACAGTAATTAATCTCAAATCTAGCTTAAAACTATATTTATATCGTTCAGAAGGTTTAATATGAACGGGGATCTCATAGATCAATATATCAGTTCAACGGTCCTCCTCCGAGTTATGGGCAGTGAGCAGGAGTGCTGGACATATAAATTCATTACTACAGCTATTGTTTTGGCCTTTAAGTTATATATTATTGTAATTTTATCTTTAAATTTAGATTATTTTATCTTTAAACATTTTTAGTAATTTTTATCTCATATTTCTAGAGGGGCCAGCAGCTGACTGCAAAAAAAAAAAAAAAAAAAACCTAATTTAATTTAATTTTTTCATTTTTTCTTTCAACTGTATTGTATTCTATTAAGTGTCTTAAATACTAGAGGGTTTTGCAGGTAATAGTACTTTTCCCTGCCCTGGGCTCGGGGTTCAAACCTAACCATAAGCCAAAAGCGGGTTCCCAGGGTGGGTGCTTACTTACTTACTTACCTTAATCTTTGGAAATATACCTTAAGGTGGTTCTCAAATTTACTTCTCAACAACGTGAAACTTTGACACATTTTCTGACTAATTTTTAACTGTAAAGGGATAAAATTGACAAGCCTAGTTATTGAAGGGATTTGGAATCGAATAGCGTTTTCTATTTGTGATAAATAAATTACTTGTCGAGTTATAAGAGATTCTTGTCACGTGGCTGCAGGTTTTTCTCCTTTCCCGTGCTGTCGTTTACAGAAATTGGATTCAAAACGGTAACTTTGACAGTATTTTCTCAAAGATATATCGCCTTTATCAAGTAATGGATAACACCATTCTATTACACAGTTTCTGAATAAGAACTCCTGCCAGTTTTTTGCGTTTCCGAAAAGAAAGGAATTCAGAAATGTGTTAGAAAGTAGCTCCTTTGGATTGTAAAAAAGTCTTAACCCCTTGAGGAGCAAGCACAAATGTCTCTAAATATTGAATTCTCACCGGAATAATAAAAAAAATTTATTTTTAAATAAGGAAAGCAATTTTTCAACGATTTCTCTCCAAAGTTAAAAATATAAAATTCAGTTAAAATTTTCTGGTGATAATCTTGTTTAAATTGGGTGGGATATATTTTATGCCACCCCCCCCCTCAAGGGGTTAATAAATGACAGAGAAATATTTTCACAAATCTACTATTTATTATATAGCTTCAAAATTTATGATGTTTTTAACCATCCTTTTTTTCTTTTATTATAAACTGCAGCAAGAGTCCAAGAGCCGACAGCACAAAAACCTATGTTATCAAGCACAAGAAAAAAACTTTATTTTATGGGAGAGTAGAAATAGGGGAATCTAATGATCCATGTCTGCCGGAAGTGAAGTGGTGCATAAGCCAAAAATTAATACCACCAGCAGTTGACTCGTAGATTTATTATTGTGTTTGTCCTACAACTATCCTCCATATTTTAATACCATTTTTTGTACTCTTCCATAAAATAAAGCTTTTTTTCCTGTGCTTGATGACATAGGTTTTTGTGCTGTCGGCTCTTGGACTATAATCCTCTAATGAATCCTTATTTGAATGTTGAAACGTCTAAAAATCTAAGTAATCATTAAAGTTGCTACTGTGTGTGTTTTGTTTTCCGCAAAAATCGTAATTTTAAAAAATACTGTAAAATTATCCCATAAATATGTAAGCTGTTTTCTTTAAAGGAATCTTAATTATATGTCGGTCCAGATCGGCCCGGGCCGGGCTGTGAACTGCGGAAATATAAATGGGCCGGACTCGGGCCGAACTTTTATTTTTATACCGGGCTGCGCCAAGATAGCTGTCGTTCGGGCCTGGGTCTGGAAATTCCGGTCCGTGCAGACCTCTACAATATATCCTCTACCGCGAACAAATTTCACTGTTGAACTCAGTATGCAGTGCACACCTCCTACCGCCCTTTATATCCCTGTTCGGTGGCGCCGCTATAGCTGCAGTCATTCTGGCACAATCGCACATCTCCACTTTTCATTTGGGCAACCCTTATATTTCCCGTGAAATATTTTCGTGTTCTGCCAAACGGATTAGAGTTGTTGCTGCAGAACTTCTACCATGCTGCTTTTCTAGCGGACAGGACTTTGCGCTTGTGGAGGGCAGCTAGCTTTGTGCATTTTGGCTGATGATTTTTATTTTCGGGGAAGTAGGATCCTGGCGGCGCAAGGTTCTCAATTTTCTCCGAACGGCAGTGAGCCGCGACCAACGACATACAAGGCCTGTTCATAACGTTTAAAACTTCACACGGAGTGGATCATCTTTACATGGTTATTGGTAGAAAGCGGCGCGCCCATCGTTTTGTGTTCATCGTCATATAAAAATGATCCACTACGTAGAGTTGCAAAGGATGAAAAAAACCGGGTTTATTACCGGGAATAAACCGGGTTTTTTGAGAAGGAAATTTTTAAAATTTCCGGGAGTTTTCGGAAAGTTTTAAGGATGAAAAATTTTTAATTTATTATTTTCAATTATTTTTATTGATTTCAATTTTTGTCAATGTAAACAAAATAATAACATAAAATATTAAAAAAATGCACGGTTCACATGAAAACTAACAAAACACAGGCTTAAGCTGCAGAAATATTTAGTAACTGAAATTAAAATATCATAAGTAATTTGGTATTTTAATCGTCGATAAGTAAAAAGTGAAAGAGGCAGATGAAAGATTGGTCTTCCCTGACATGAATATAAACTTCATCTCTGTTTTTCGAATCAACGATTGTAAACAAAAAAGAAAATACGCAAAATTAAAAGAAATCAATGCAAAAATACAAAGCAACTCGTTAGAAAATTAATATAAAGTATGCCTGAATAAAAGAGATGCGAGCCAACAGAAACTAAAAAAAATATTTTTTAAAGAAACATTCAAATCCTCACCTATTTACAGCCGCCATTGTTGTAAAGCTAATAATTTATAAAGACTTAGACTGTAAAATCATAGTTTTGTGAATGTATAATGTAAAATCTATCTTTTTGGAACATTCTTCCCCGAAATTTCTTTAAAATAAAACTTTCAAATTGAAAAATAACTGGTTTTGTTTATCTTCAAAACTCCTGCAAAATTTCCAATATCCCCCAAAATTCCGGGTTTATTCCCCAAAATTCCCGGGTTTATTCCCGTCCCTCAAAATCTGCGGGTTTTTTGCAACTCTTCCACTACATGTGACTTTTTAAAAGTCATGAGCTGGCCTTGTATGTTGTTGGTCACGAGTGAGCTGATTTCTCCCTTTGCTAAGCCCAGGAGTTCAGAAGGAGAATGACTGTGTTTTATGAACTATCTTCAGCCTGAATGAGGCTTTTGCTGCTGTGTGAATGATTTCGATTAATTTTGTGGTAAATTCGTTATTTTTGTCTGTGCAGTGTATATTAATTAGTTGACTATGAAGTGCTTGCTTGTTGGAATTTTTTATGTGTTTAAGTTTGTGGAAGTTGCCTCCGGTCGTATTGAAGCGTTCCACATTCAATCATGGATGTATGAATAAAAAGGAACTGACATTACCTCAATATGGGGAAGCTTCAACTGTAACCGGTTCCTAAAGGGTTGATTATCACCGAGGAAAATTTCGACCAGGAAATTTGAATAAAAATTTTCTCCTTATTTAAACGGCTTAATCGTGCAGAATTTCTGTGATAGTTAAAACAAAAATATTTATTCGTTTTTATACTTGTAGAGGTTTAACCCGGCGCACACTGATCCGCACGGCGAAAAAAAATTCTTTTAAAAATATATTTCGTTGATGGTTTCGTTTCTTAATTACTACAGTCCTAAATAACACATTCATATCACAGAAGCACAGACAGAAGCAAATTACTGGCTTAAAAAGGTGGTCAAAGTCCATTTACTGTGTACCATTAATTTCACCCTTAAATATGTATCTTTTTTTTATAGTTTTGTTTCTCCAATGAATACCACAATTGCGATCACCGTTAAAATTTTTCTCGAAGAGAGAATTTATGGTAGGAATGCGTATTTAAAATTATTTTTTCTTTTACCAAACGAAAATTTAATTTTAACGTTAATATTGTTGTTTGTTTTTCCATGTTGGAGAGCAAAACTATCTTGCGGCACCTTGCACAGTGGTCTGTGCATTTTTATTTGCACTATTGAACTGTCAGATACCGTCAACTGGGGTAAGTTTGGCCCATTAAAGGTAACTTTGGCCCAAGAGAGAAAAAAGATTAAATCTGCTATATTTTTCACATAGCTTGAGTTATCGACAAAGTTTTTGTCTCAAAATATACTAGTCCAAGAGCCAACAGCACAAAAAACTATATTATCAAGCACAAGAAAAAAAACCTTTATTTTATGGAAGAGTAGAAGTAGGGGAATCTAATGATCCATGCTTCCGGAAGTGAAATGGTGCATAAGCGAAAAATTAATACCACCAGTGGTTGACCCGTAGGTTTATCATTGTGTTTGTCCTACAAACAAAGGTATGAAAACATGGAGGATAGTTGTAGGACAAACACAATAATAAACCTACGAGTCAACCACTGGTGGTATTAATTTTTGGCTTATGCACCACTTCACTTCCGGCAGACATGGATAATTAGATTCCCCTATTTCTACTCTCCCATAAAATAAAGGTTTTTTTTTCATGTGCTTGATAACATAGGTTTTTGTGCTGTCGACTCTTGGACTATAGGTGGTAGCATTAGCTTGAGACTGGAAGCTCATTGTAAGAAATTCCCCAAGTTTCCATCCTGGCGGCACCAGTCAAATAAAAACGTGTGAAGACAGTGAGAATTTAGCTATTACAACTTTTGTCTGCCAAGCTGTAAATTAATTTATTAGGACCTTGGTAAGTACGTGTTACTATAGCCTCGCTAGTGTAGATCAAGGCCTAATGTAGGATTATGCGTAGTCTTTCCTGAGATAAAAAAGAAAAGCTTTTTTCTAAGTTGGTGTAACTTTGGCTTAACATTTGAGAGGGTAACATTGGCAAAATCAATTATCATTTAAACTTTTGCCTATACTTTCTGTCAATGCATAAAAAATGTTATATTTGAAGGGGAGCTTTTTCATATTTTGTTGAATTTAAACATAGACGTTTTTAACATAGTGTTTTTGTTTATTTTTGGTATACTTACATCTGTGCTTATACAAACAATAATTTTGTTGAAAATTCATCCAGTGTATTGGTTCCAACTGAACCAAACAAAAAAGCTATTGACAAAGATGATTGCAACGTTGGAAATTTTGTAATTGTGCTGTTTAATGGCAATATCTATCCCGGAAGGATTACTTTGAAATCAAAGGAGGGTTGTTTTGTTGACTGGCTTAGAAAAGAATTTAAAGTATTAGCGTTGGCCAGAGCGACTGGACTCGATGGTGTATGAATGGAACGATATTGTTGCAAAACTTAGTCCACCTAAACTTCTGTCTAAGAGAAACCAGTATTCAATCGCAGACCTGGACAATCCACGCTATGGGTTTTTTTATTAAAATATATTCTAATTTACTGTATTTTTACATCTTTACACTTCTTACCCTCTCTCCCCCGTCTTTTTCAATAGGGTAAGATTGGTCCACATCATGTTGTAGGCCCTATAACATTCGTTTTAACCAATGTTACCCCAATTCAAGGTAACATTGGCCCAAAACTTTTAAAAACACTTTTTGGTAAAAAAAATTTTCAATGTGAGAAATTTATGATAATGGTGTGGTACCACATGTTCTTAGCAATCAAAAAATTAACATGATATTCATTTTTTAAATAAAATAAGAGAATTGAGATGCTGAACCTATCATGAAACAGAGAAATTTGGGTCAAAGTTACCCCAGTTGACGGTACAATGGAACGAGAAATGGCTGCGCATATTTGCACCTTTCATAGCTGTCTTATTTTTTAATTTTTATTATTTTTTAAGAACTCACACTTATTCAAACTTATCCATGATGAAATAAATGTTGCATTTAATTAAGATTTTATGTCCAACATAAATATAGCAATATAACAGTTATTGTGCTTATTATAAAGAGTAATCAAGTAAATCACTAAATAGAAAAAAAATATATGCGAGAACTGTCTATGTGTATTGATAATCTGATCCCTTCACTATACAAAGCGTTTTATATAGAAGTAAAAACATTATTTAAATATATATTATATATATATACAGGGTGTCCACTCTCAACTGTGTCTAATGGCTAATTCTTAAACCGTTAGTCATAGACATATAGTTCCAATTGCAAAAATGTTTTAAATGAGGTAAAGAAACGTTTTAAAAGCAATTTGGGTCAATAGAAACATTTTTTTAAAAAAATAACGAAATTTAAGCTTTTATACGATTCCCCATTCGTATAAGTTATAGTTAGTCAAATTTTCCAATTACACTGACAAGTAAGACAAAAAAAAAGTCCCGTTCAGATAACACTAAAATTGACCGAGTTGTGAAACTTTAAAAATGCATGACTTATACCAGTTTCCCGCATTTGAACACAAATAAGCTTTATTAATACAGGGAAATTATTCCAGAGAGAAACATTCGCCTTGGACCAATATTTCAAATGAAAATCAAATTTCGAAGTAATTGCTTAAATGGCGCAAAGGCCAACATAGTGAAAAAGATTCCAAGCCGGAACTCGAACCCGGGCCATCAGTATAGCGCACTGACGTTCTACCGACTAAACCACTTGGAACGATACACAGCTCGGGAAATTTCTCACTATTATATGTTGGCAAGGCTACAAACGCAGCACAAGATGGAATATTTATCGTGAGCCACCGACCTGGGGCTAACACGAAACATAATTAAATCCAGCATCGATAGAAACTATATTAATACATGGAAATTATTCCAGAGAGAAACATTCGCCTTGGATACAATATTTCAAATGAAAATCAAATTTCGAAGTAATTGCTTAAATGGCGCAAAGACCAACATAGTGAAAAAGATTCCAAGCCGAAACTCGAACCCGGGCCATCAGTATAGCGCACTGACGTTCTACCGACTAAACCACTTGGAACGATACACAGCTCGGAAAATTTCTCACTATTATATGTTGGCAAGGCTACAAACGCAGCACAAGATGGAATATTTATCGTGAGCCACCGACCTGGGGCTAACACGAAACATAATTAAATCCAGCATCGATAAAAACTATATTAATACATGGATACTACGAAATTTGATTTTCATTTGAAATATTGTATCCAAGGCGAATGTTTCTCTCTGGAATAATTTCCATGTATTAATATAGTTTCTATCGATGCTGGATTTAATTATGTTTCGTGTTAGCCCCAGGTCGGTGGCTCACGATAAATATTCCATCTTGTGCTGCGTTTGTAGCCTTGCCAACATGTAATAGTGAGAAATTTTCCGAGCTGTGTATCGTTCCAAGTGGTTTAGTCGGTAGAACGTCAGTGCGCTATACTGATGGCCCGGGTTCGAGTCCCGGCTTGGAATCGTTTTCACTATGTTGGCCTTTGCACCATTTAAGCAATTACTTCGAAATTTGATTTTCATTTGACAAATAAGCTTGACTTGCTATGCCGTGACCTTCAAAATTACAACCAATATTTAAACGCGTATGCGTTAAAAGATATTTTAATAAAAGGTGAAAAGGGACTATTTATGTTTAAAAAGAAACAGCATTTAAATTCAAAATAAATTATTAAAAATATATTTTACTGAAAGATGAAATGAATTAAAAAAAGAAAAGCAGACTTTCTATTTTATTTCACTTCAATAATCTATTGCTATTTCCTTTTTCTTAAATTAAAAATTAAGTGTTTTAACTAAGAAAAAAATATATGAAGAAATACTAAAAGAAAAACTAAAAGAAAGAATTTTTTAGCAGTGGTGAAAAAAATAATAATGAACGTTGATCTTTCAGCAAATTGATGCAAAAACTATGATAAAAATGCTTAAGACTCCAGAAAAAAATTCTTGAACGGAGGGGGGGGGGGGCTGCATTTTGTGTAAGAATTTTATTCCTGATTTTAATAGGTAAAACCAGAAATAAAGAACCATGTAGTTCTCCAAAGATCTCCCCCAGCAATGAAGTGAAGATCCCTCTAAAGTGGCGTCACAAACCAGTGTTTACGCCGGTATTGTCCAAGGTCACGGCTAGGCCATGGTTTGAGAGGTCATATACCAAGTGCTTAAAGTATTCGAAGAACTTATTTCATGTGTATATGGGGCATTCTCACAATCTTTTGACTTTTGGGGGAAAAAAATCTGACAAAATTAAACTTGCTAAAATAACATTTTAACCTGATAGACAAATGCCGTAATGATTCAAAATAAAGAAAAAATGGTCAGCAGCGAAAATTTTTTTTATTTAACTGAGGTTTAAGTTAAACTTGCGAGTTTAATTTTCCTTACAATTTTACCACTAAAACTTTTTATTTTCTTCTAAATTTTTACTTATAATGAATTTGCATAGTACCCACAGGACATTCAAATAAGAAATAATAACAATGTTGTACTTTTAATACAGAATTTTTGTATAACATTGTCTTAAAGGGGTGTTAAAGAAGGGACGGTAAGGTAAAAAGTCCTTCCGGCCACTGCCGGGAGGAAGAGGTAGCTTTCATATTCCTTAATTTTTAAAAGCCAGCTTATATTATTCAAACACACGGAGCTCAAATTAGTGAAACCCGATTATAGAAGATTAAATACTAATTTTTGTCAATACTGAATATGAATGAGAATTTCGCGAAATTAGTCGCGTTATCAAAGCTGGTTTTATTTAAATTGATTTATATTTGGTCGCCAAATTCGGCGATATCTTGAAGTGCCCGCTGCCCGCCATTTTAAAGCAACATAATGGGTGCAACAAAGTTAACCCATGAACTTGGTCGAGACTTTAGTAATTCCTGTGCACATGCTCACTCACATCTAAATCGGTTGATAAATACGAGTGCTGTTGCAGGCAAAAAATCAGATTTTTCAAAATGTCACCCACATTAGAAATTCAAACTGTTATATCTCAGCCATTTTTTAAGATAAAGACAAAAAAAAAAAAAAATGCTCCGGAATCTTTGTATCAAGCTCAAACACATAAGAAAAAAAAATCAATTTCTAATTTTTTTGTACCTCATTTTAATACAAACATTTTTTTAAATTTTTAAATGGCCGCCATTTTGAAACAAGATGGCGGATGAATTTGGCAAACTAACTCGGCCGAGAGATTGCTATGTACTACGCACATGATTTGTCACAACCCAATCGGTTCATAAATACGCGTGTTATCACGTGACAAAAATCAGATTGTTTCAAAATGTCAGCCGTGCTAGAAATTCAAAGTGCTATAACTCAGTCATTTTTTAAGATATAGACGAAACGAAAAATGCTCCGAAATCTTTGTATCAAGGTCAAACACATAAGAAAAAAATCTTTTCAATTTCTAATTTTTTTGTACCTCATTTTAAATTAAAATTAAAAAAAATTTAAATGGCCGCCATTTTGAAACAAGAAGGCGGATGAAGTTGGCCAACGTACTCGGTCGAGACATTGGTATGTACTATGTATACAACAAGTTATATCCAAATTCGTTCATAAATACGCGTGTAATCGCGTGACAAATTTCAGATCGTTTCAAAATGTGAGCCACACAAGAATTTCAAAGTGGTATAACTCAACCGTTTTTTTTAAATATAAACGAAACAAAAAATCCTCCGGAATCTTTGCATCAAGCTTAAACACATAAGGAAAAATTCTTTTTCAATTTCTAGTTTTTTTTTATACCTCATTTTAAAATTTTAATTTTTTTTAAATTTTTAAATGGCCGCCATTTTGAAACAAGATTCACTTTGCATTTACTTACATAAACAGAACACATTGTAAAGGGGGGGGGGGGAGGGATATAGCATAATTGCTCTAATAATGAATAAACCGTTTTGACATTTGCCCTTTAAAAAACCATAGCTTGAAAAATTATCGCTTTTTTATGTTTAATACATTTTCTAAGCTTTAAATATGAAATCTGACTGTATAAGTTTAACTGTCTTTTTTTTTTTTTTTTTTTCAAATTTCTCCATAACAAAATAAGTATATTAAACATTTTGGCCATATATAACCTTGGCAAATTGAATGATTCAGACATATACACCAATGGGAACATGCTGCAATAACTACAGAAGGTATACATTAATCCAGATTTATGCTACATATTCAGTAGAGAAATGCATTTTACTTCCTATAAGAGAGTAGATTTTCTTACACAGTGTATTTTTAGGTAATCCTTGGAAAACTTCATATTATATAAGGTATGCCAAAAACTTTTACTTATTAGTTATATTTTGCAGCTTTAAATTACCACAATATAAACATGTCACTAAGTTCTATCCTATACTAAGCTTTCTTAAAAATTCTAAAAATACATTGCAGTAAGTGATTATTTTTTTTAGAATAATTTTCAACTGTGTTCTTGCTAGCTGCAATAGACTGAGTGGCGGCTGCACCAACCATCACCTCATCAAGTTCATGGTTCAAACTACCTGGATTAGCATATTAAAATGCCACTGATCTGCCAAATCATATATCAGTGAAAAACACCCTCATTCTCGATTTTAGCAGTAGATACATAGGATTATTTTCGTATTTTTCTGAAACCAAAGGTATGAAAACATGGAAAAATGGGAGCAGGAAACACAAAAGTAAACTTACAAGTCAACCACTAAAATTAGGGTTTCAGGTGTTTTCCACTCACATGACTTGGCAGACCAGTTGTATATTAAGCCTTGTGTAAATTATAACTTTTCTGACGGCTTTTCCTCAAATCCAAAGGGTCTAAGATATGACATTTTTTCATTCATTTTTGTTGTTATTAAAAAACGCATTTTCTGGGAGTAAACTTAAAGGACTTTTACAATTGTTTACAACTCAATAGATAATTCAATTATAGAAAGGAAGAAAAAACTCATTTTGATTTCTGTTAATTTTAAATGAGTCAAAACATTTCGTCGACTTTTATGGATATGAAGAGCTGCCTTAAAAATATAATAGCTCCTAATCCTTTTAATTAAATGAAAGCAAATTTTATTTTAAAAAATTTGTTTCATTTTAAAAAGCAGCATTTTTTAAAATTAGAGTCAATTCTGAACTTTACAACATTTTCCTTAATCATTTACATCTAATTGTATCTTTACATGTTCAAAAGTTCAGGTTGAAATTCACATTATCAGAAAGTTAATATGTAAATATATATATAGTAAAGCATTTTAATTTTATTTTAAAATATCACTATTATTTGTATCACTAATATTTGCAACTTTAGAATCAATATCACATACAGACAGCCAATTCAAGTGAAGAAATATCAGCATGTCATCGATCTCTCTGCTGCTAAAACTACCTGGTTTTCAAATTAACCTTTGAAGAACCCTGGTAAATGCCGACTTTATTACCAAGTGATGAAAATTTTCTAAATCTTTAAAAATGTAAACAAAGAACTTTAAAATTGTTCCATCTTGAATATTTACCCACACACAAAATAATTTTTCCTGAAGACCATGTTTCTCAAATGCAATATTACATTTTCATTTATTACATCTTAAATTCATGAAAACTCTAGATTGCTTAATTATACAAACATCAAGACAGTGCTTGTATCAAAAAAGTCCTTCCGGCCAGTGCCGGGAGGAAGAGGTAGCTTTCATATTCCTTATTTTAAAAAAGCCAACTTATATTATTCAAACACATGAAGCTCAATTTAGTGGAAACCGAATGTAGAAGATTCAATACTAATTTTTATCAATACTAAATCATTATGAATGAGAATTTCGCGAAATTAGTCAGCTTTATCCAAGCTGCTTTTATTTAAAGTAACTTATATTTGGCTGCAAAATTCGGCGATTTCTTAAAGTGCCTGCCATTTTAAGACAAAATGGTGGATGAGGCTAACCAGTGAACTTGGTCGAGACCTTAGTAATTGCTGTGCACATGCTCACTCACATCGGAATCGGTTGATATATACGAGTGCTGTCGCAGGCAAAAAAGCAGATTTTTCAAAATGTCACCCACGTTAGAAATTGAAACTGCTATATCTGAGCCATTTTTTAAGATAAAGACAAACAAAAAATGCTCCTGAATCCTTATATCAAGGTCAAATACTTAAGAAAGAAACCTTTTTCAATTTCTAATTTTTTTGCACCTCACTTTAAATATATATTTTTTTAATTTAATGGCCGCCATTTTGAAACAAGATGGCTGATGAAGCTGGCCAGCGAACTTGGTCGAGATATTGATGCATACTATCCACATGCCTTCTTCCATCGAAATAGGCGCATACGTGTGGTATCGCGAGTCAAATACAAGATCGTTTCAAAGTGTTAGCCATGATAGAAATTCAAAGTGCTATAATTCAACCACTTTTTAAGATATAAACAAAAGAACAAATTTTCAGAAACAAAAACTGCTCCAGAATCTTTGTATCAAGGCCAAACACATAAAAAAAATCTTTTTCATTTTCCAATTTTTTAATACCTCATTTTAAATTTTAAATTACATTTTTTTAAAAAATGGCAACCCTTTTGAAACAAGATGGCGAATGAAGCTGTCCAACGAACTCAGTCGAGACATTGGTATGTACTATGTACAGACCAAGTTACATTCAAATCGGTTCATAAATACACCTGTTATCGCGTGACAAAAATCAGGTCGTTTTAAAATGTCAGCCACAATAGAAATTCAAAATGTTATAACTCAGCCATTTTTTCGGATATAGACGAAACAAAACCTGTTCCGGAATCTTTGTATTAAGGTCAAACACATGCGAAAAAACTCTTTTTCATTTTCCAATTTTTTGGTATCTCATTTTAAATTTAATTTTTTTTTAAATTTTTTTAAATGGCCGCCATTTTGAAACAAGATGGCGGATGAAACTGGCCAACGAACTCGGTTGAGTTATTTGTATGTACTATGTACACACCAAGGTACATCCAAATCGGTTCATAAATACGTCTGTTATCACGTGGCAAAAATCAGGGCGTTTCAAAATGTCAGCCACACTAGAAATTCAAAATGCTATAACTCAGCCATTTTTTTAAGATATAGACGAAACAAAAACTGCTCCCGAATCTTTTTATCGAGGTCAAACACATAAGAAAAAAATATTTTTTCAATTTTCAATTTTTTGGTACCACATTTCAAATTTAAATTTTTCTTAAAATTTTAAATGGCCGCCATTTTTAAACAAAATGGCGGCTGGAACAAAATGGAAGCTGGCCAACGAACTCGGTTGAGACATTGGTCTGTACTATGTATAAACGAAGTTACATCCAAATCGGTTCATAAATACGCCTTTTATCGCGTGACAAAATTCAGGACGTTTCAAAATGTCTGCTTCGCTAGAAATTCAAAATGCTATAACTCAGCCATTTTTTAAGATATAGACGAAACAAAAACTGCTACGGAGTCTTTGTATAAAGGTCAAATACATACGAGAAAAATATTTTTCCATTTTTAATTTTTTGGTACCACATTTCAAATTTTAAATTTTTTTTAAATTTTTAATTGGCCGCCATTTTGAAACAAAATGGCGGATGAAGCTGGCCAACGAACTCGGTCGAGACATTGGTATGTACTATGTACACACCGAATTACATCCAAACCGATTCATAAATACGAGAGTTACAGTGTGACATAGGTCAGATATATATATATAGAGAGAGAGAGAGTGATATATATATATATATCAATTGTGAACGGAGGGTGGTTTCGGGGTCTGGGGGTCATGATCGATGAAAATACTATACCAAAATTTTAAGAAATCGCTTTCCTCCGAACGGCTGCAATAGGTAGCTTTTTGTAAAGAAAGCTACCTAAAACATAATAGTTGAATGTATACGTACATTAATATACAAATGAAAATACAACTATTTAAAAATACAAAATTTAGACTTCTTGTATCACCGTACAAGATGACAAATATCCTGATAAATTCACAGTAATTTCTTTACTTCCTTACTTCTTAACAATGGCATTTGTGAGAAACAAGATCATAATCATAATTACCCTGGTGAGACCAAATTACATTGAAAATATGAGATAAATATAAAATTAGCAGTAAAGAAAATACCAAGTAAAACAAAAAATAAAACAAAAAATTTATTGATTGTTGCATCACAAATTAAAATGACATTCAAAGTCTCCAAGTCCATTCATAATATTTACAACTGGCTTGGAAACCATATTATTTCTTTTCCCTTTCACCCTAGGTGCTTTGCTACCTTTATCCGGATTAATATCGATAAAGATTCTGAAAAATGAGAATAGGAAAGTTTGTAATAAAAGACACTGATAAAGTTAAAAACATTTAAAAAGATATATGATACGCAATTACCACAACAAAGTTTCCCCCAGGCAGTTTCAGGAGGGTGTTGCACCCAATCTGCCTTTTAGTTTACAAAATAGCACACCTCTTGCTCCTCATCCAAAGAATTAGCACCCTTCTTGCCTCTCCATTAAAAAAAGTGCCTTTTTTTTCTTTTTTGCATTAAAAAATTTGCTTACATAGCAAAATCTGACTCAATGTTGTTTTCAAAAGAGATATCTAAGTTTTAAATATTAAAAGTGACTTCAATCAAATCAAAAAAGTACTCTTAAGAATCCAAAACATGCCCTTAAGAATAAAAAACGCGCCCTTTTCTCACCGGCAGCACCCTGCCCTTTTTTAAACCAACGGGAAACTCTGCCACAGTTATACCTTTTATTTTATTTTACAGCAGTCTTTTGTCATATAAGAAAAACTGCAGGCAATATAACAGACCCCCCCCCCCCTCAAAAAAAATTAAACGACTTACAATAACTTATATTCTCACATATAAGGGTTAGAATACACACCATTATATAAAAATTAATTTCGGGGGGGGGGGGATGTTTACTTAATGATCAAGCTCAGGATTCGATGCAGCTTTTATTCTTGGGGCCGATTTTGTGAAAACTAGAATTTACTTTTTGTGAATTTTATTAAACAATTTGTAACGGAAGATGAATTCCAATTACTCAAACTCGAATCAAAAATTTATTAACAAAAACTTCTTTACATCCCCTTTCTAAAGTTTTTCTTTTTCACTCGTTTTATTTACATAAATTACGCATTTTAATACAGTTTTTATGAAAAATAATTTTACGAAGGGAGCCTATTTTATTAAAAGGAATGTTGTGAAGGGTTCTGTTTTATTAATTGATATTTGTGAAGGGGCCCATTTTATTAAATTGTTTTTTATGAAGGGGCCCATTTTATTGAATAGATTTTTGTGAAAGGGTCCTAAATTTTGCCTGGATCGACCGCTGAAGCCTGCACTGCATTTATAAAGAAATTGATCTACCATTTGGGACGGGTATTTTCAGATGTTCAAATTGATTCTTTGATGATTATTACAATACATAACCACTCTTTTTACAATTAAATTCTTATCTTTCACTTTCTAGATTTCACACACACACATATATATATACAGTCAGTATCGGATATATGGTCACCCTTGCGGTCCTGAAAAGTATGATCATATAAGGGGGGTGACCTTATATGAGGTGTAAGCAGGAATTTTACTTTAGACAATAAAATATTATTGTGTTAGTTGTATTAGTAATATAATGTACAAAGAAAATATGAAAATTTCATTTATAAAAGAAGAGGTATTAAGAAGAATTTCTTTACACTTAAATTTTCGAATTAGCTGTAATTGCTTGATATTTAGTATTTTAAACTAGATCCATCTACATTAACTAAAATATCAATTATTGATATTCTAATTGTTAAATATATTGTAAAATAATTTTACTAGTGTACTTTTATTAAATTTTGGTAATAAATACAATCATAAGAACAATTCGGTAGTACTTTTCATTGGGTATTCCATTACGGTAATTTTGATGTATTTCTGAAAATGTATGTATTTGATGTATTAATGGAAAATGAACTATGTGAATGGCTAAATATTGATAGATTAATATAATATAGAAAAACCTGGAATATGATAATTATAAGCGTAATTAAAAAATAGTTGTTAAAAATTCAATAAACATAAGCGATTAAAGAAAAAAAGTTTTATTTATTTTTTAGTAAAAATTAGGGGGATAAAATGCTTTTTCGGGAAGGGGGATAAAAAAAAAAGCTTTTCTTATAAACCATGAAAACACATGTCCCACTTTACATTAATCATGCTGTTACACAAAATTCATAGTCTACTACTATTAAAAAATATATATATTCCAAGTAAATAAAGATATAAAATGGTTAAGTAAAAATAATT
The DNA here is from genome assembly GCA_963932465.1 of Maratus speciosus. NCBI lineage: Eukaryota > Metazoa > Arthropoda > Arachnida > Araneae > Salticidae > Maratus > Maratus speciosus. Next base: position 336,511,478 of record OZ010787.1, on the reverse strand, counting down.
CTTAGTAAAATTTTCATCGAAAAAAGATTAAACATTTTCTGCTTCCTGGCTGGTAAAGATTGTAATGATAATCCAAACTAGAAAACATGCATGAGAGAATCTTTTATACTAGTGTTAGCCTTTTTTTTATATGTGTAGAGAAAACAAAAATTACTTTTCCCTCCCAAGAATGAAAACATTATACCCGCCGATCTTGGATAGCATGTAGGTCTAACGTGTTATCGCAGAAATAAACAAGGTTTTATGTAAATCAAACATTTATTTAAAATAAATACAACGTTCATTATAAAAAAATAATTGCAAAATAAAGCTGAATAACTTACTTTTTTTACACAATAGTAACGGAAACATGGAGTAATAATAATAAAAAAAAAAAGCAGGAAATCACTGTAAACAAAACAACATGCTGATCGCAGGAAGGCAAAGGCAAACTGCTTTCAAGGTCGGTATGAAGATGTTGTCAGTTCTCTCCTTCTCTCGAACTATGGATCAACGTTGCTTATTTTTAGTGTGGTTTTTTGCTGCAGTTAAAAGTTAGTATGACCTCAAATGATCGCAGAAATCCATTCTAAACGTAGCCCGATCATTGATAACCAATGATAACATAAAATCAACATGGCTGTCGCCGGGAGTTCTTGTATGGAGATATTCCGTTTTTGGTGCGTCTGCTCCCAGATACGGAAACTCTGAGAGTTCAAGGCCAACAGAAAACGGAACATTTTCTGGAATTCCAGGAAAAGTAACAGTTTCATCTAAAACGGAATTTTTCAGTTAAAAAAGGGAAAATTCACAGAATAACATCTGTTAATTTCAGGACATTTTTTTACAGTGTACATCACGGTAATTTCCATTCTCCACACTCACACTATCCGAGGTACTCTATGTCTTCTCCTATTGCCAGACACCCTACCACACTATCTTTTTTTCTTGTTAACTTTTTTATAACTTTTTAAATAAGCCCTTTTGATATGTGGACTTGTCCACACCAGATCTATTTTATTGGTCTTTTTAATGTCCAATGACCAGATAGCTGCATTTCGTCCCCTGCATATATTATGACTTCCTTGTAATTCCCACGAGAGCAGATCCCTTTTACTGAGGTCAGAGGTTACCGGCTATAAATATTTCCGGGACAATTTTACTGCTCTTAAGTGGTCACTATCTATTATGTATAATAAATTTTCTTGATCCTTTATTTTAAGAGCAGTTGCCTATATGACTGGGCCGTACAATGCACCTGTTTTCTGAAGGTTGCCCCATAGAAAAATTTTACATATAGATACAAACATAATTATTTTTACGCACATTAATATGACAATATTAATTTCAATTATTTTCTTTGTTGCCTTAGTTTTTGCATAATACAAAAATGTATTTTTTTATACTTTTATGACTACTTTAATATTTTTAATAAAATAAAATACACACACAGAGTTATAAAATGGGCTACTGTTCAAGGTATCTTGAATGGATGTTGGGGTGCAATATCTACCCAGCACTGTTATAAAGAATGAACAATTAATGTTATTAACTGAGAGCTTTACTGTCATCAGTACTGTCCGAATAGCATAAAAGATAGCATGCAAGAAAAATACCCGAAAGTGCTGTAGCATATGCATGGGTGCAGCGAAAGGGGGGAGGGATTTCGAGTTGAAACCCCTCCTAGAGCATTTAGAAACTGATAATCTGCATACAAAACCCCCTTCTGTTAAGATAAAAAAAATATGGTGAGTAAAAACCAAAGTAAAGAAAAGTATAAAGGGCATACAATTTTTACCATACAACTGTTTCAAGGCTTCATAATAGGAGCTCTTATTTCAACACAAAATTAATGAAAGAAAAAGTTAGGAGCAATTCGAATGTACTATGTATTAATATTCGTATGTCACTGCTCTTTCTCCCTCTCTAATTTTTTTTTTTTTACTCCGGAGATTAAAGAGATGTTCTTTTATGAAACCTTTAAACACATAAATACTAAATTTATTATGGTTATTTGTGCTTTTCATTACGTCAATTTTTATGTATCACGTATTTGCTAAAAATTACCTTATGGACATACAACACAACGAAAAATTTTATGAATAAGAATGGTTCAAAACCGCTATCAGATAAGGATCATGGCTGCGCCACTAATATATGCATATATGGTCTATGCATCAGTGGAGCACATATGCATATATGGTCTATGCATGCATGGTTCTTCTATACGTATGTCCTTATGAAAACCGACTACAGTTTCAGTATACACAAAATATTCGTCGAAATTCGCTCAAAAATCGAAACCAAACTTTCGGTAAGTTCCTAATTCTAATACTTTCTCTAGTGATATAAGAAAAGAAAAAAAATCAAGAAAGTGCGAGTAGGACTCTCACACCCTTGGGGTACCGTACCGTTACAAAAAATTCCGTTACTATGGGCGCTAGTACCTATTATGGAAATTCATAAGTTTGTCATGCAATAAATTGACATACAGTGTGTCCACGTATAACCTGACCGACCTTTATTTTCGCAACCGTTGGTCCTAGATGCATACTTCTAATTACAAAAGTGGTTTAAATAAGGTAAAGAATTATTTTTAAAGCGATTTGAGTCAAGAAAAACATTTATTAAAAAATTACGAAATTTAAATTTTTATACGGTCCCCCGGTCCTATAAGTGACATTTACTAAAAGTTTACTGTGACACTAACAACAAAGTGTAAGACAAAAAAGTCTCATTCATCTAACATTAAAATTGACCGAGTTATGAAACTTTGAAATGCATGACTTATACCACTTTTTTGCAGATCATTAGAGATGATTTCGACCATGCTTTCAGGGGTCGTGTATAAAGTACTTAAACTTATTTCAAGGTATCTGCGCTTTGAAAGAAATCGTACAAATATTACGATTAACGTTTATTAGTTAAGTTTCAGATTAGTTAAAATAATTGTATTTTAACATTCTATTTTGTAAGGATTTGAGGCTATGATTTCTTTTAACTAAAATTATGTTATTTTCATAAGGTTTTATTTAACTTGCAATGATCGTCCTTCCAGTTTAAAATTTGTACTCGAACTTACTTTCAAATGTCCGATCGAAGTTAAATTTTGTATACTGACTTAAATCCGATGACAATGCAACATTATTATGATTTTCGACTCTTACCACCTTATACATGCTTATATTAGAGGATAACACAAAAAAATTTGGATAGATTAGAAGAAGAAGTTTAAGAAAGAAAGAGAACAAGAAGTTTAAGAAAGAGTTTTAGATTAGATAACATAAACCTGCGATGGTTGTGTTCTTTAATTTTATAATTTCATTTTGTGCATTTTTTAACGCTGAATCAAAAAATTACCTTCACTTTTAACCATCATGTCAAGATTTTTCGCAAATCGTAAATTTCAAGGTTAAAAAATAGCGAAAAATCTGATACTATAAAATAGATGTAAGACTTTTTTATTCAGTTTAGTTTTATTTAATTCAATAATTTATTCGATTTTTTGGCTGATACTGGGTTTCTTACAGCTAAACAGCTCCGGGGTCCAATGAGGTTGGTAGGGGAGGGGGGATCAATTTTAACTTTTAGTTTTTAAATTTGAAATTTGCGATTTGAGAAAATTCCCGACGTGATGGTTTAAAATAAAAGTAATTTCGGATTCAGTGCTAAAAAATACATAAGAATCAATTTCCAAAAGCTAAAAAACATGACACAACCCAAAATTTGAAAGACAGTGTAACAGCATTTTAAAATATGTATCATCTTGCAAAGAATTGGGGCTGTTGTTTTTCATCCTTTTATTTAACAAAAAATCTGTTATTTTTATCCTCTTATAATATTCAGTACAAATTGTAGATTTTGCAGTAATATTTCAGAATGATTAAATGTTTCAAATTTATATTGCAATGCTAATTTTACTCAACCATTTCTTTAATATAAGGTTTGTTGGGGTAACTGGAACCACGAGGTAACTGGCCCATAGGCTATTTTATAAAAAACTGTTGGTGTTTTTTAAGTTTTAGCTTTTGTGAGCAATGCCCCTTTATCTCTACTTCCTAAAACAACGTGTATCAACTCAATCATAACTCTAACTTTGCTGTGATAGGTTATCAAAAATTTACGTTTCTTTTTTTAAAAACAACGTCAATATGGTTGAACTTCCTCGGATTTTTATTAAAATACGGTAAGTACTTTTATTAAACAATTTTTTCTTTTAAAGATTAGACATATAACTACATTAATATTATTAGGTATCTATACATATTTACTTCATGTTTTAAATGTAAGCCCGGTGTCCCAGTTACCCCATAAATGTTTCAAGAATGAAGTAACTGGGACATGTATCCGGGGTAACTGGGCCATGCTGGATCCAGTTACCCCAATAGTTATAAATAATTTTTTTGTGCTTCTCTTACTACGGGAAGTAAATTTCTCCATTGGTTTTTGCTCACAATAAAGAAAATGATAGAATACCTTATTAAAATAACGTAATGAAATTTTTTAAAAAGCATATTGAGTGGTATCAAACTAAATTTCTTGACCCCTTGAGAGGTGCTGATGCCGTTATGGCATCACTTAATTTTAATTCCTAATTGCCACATTGGCACCTGAATTTTATAATTAAAATTTAACCTTTATTAAGTACGCGAAAATATACTTTTACATGTTTTCAGATAGATTCTCTTGTAAATATTGGTGTCATTAAATTATTTCAACATTTTACGAATGCAAGTACCTTGCCCCTGAAAGCCAGATAGCCAGATCTTGAAATTGTACTATACACAGGGGTCGCATTCTATAGGCATAGCTGCCAATTTTTACGCTTTCTTGCTACCACTAAAATTTAATAGAGATTTTCGTTTTGTTTAATCATAAGATTTCGACAATTAAATAAGACAACATTTACTATAATATTTTAGTGGTAAGAGGAAAGCGTAAAAGTTGGCAGCTATGCTATAGGGAATCTTTTATCGTCCCTACCACTGTCTTGAAAATAATATTTTCATCGCACCTTTCTTTAAGGAACAATAAAATTTTCCCTATATAATGCGACTCCTGGATAAAGATAAAGTACTTAAGTACTTACGTAGCCTTTTGTTCAGAGATTTTACCTTGCTATTTTTTCCTTAAAATACCCATGTGACTTTTATACTTATTATCTATACTAAAGTACATAAGTACTTACTTAAGTTTTATATTTTTGGTATAAATAAATCTAATATTTTTCACTTTTAGTGCATTTTAGGCACACTGATAGCAAAGGTTTCCCTTACAACGTTGTTTATTGACATATAATTTACATGATCTGACTGGTTAATTTTTTTAAGTTGTTTACACTTTTTCAAACAGGAACTGACATCCGATATGAAAAAATGTAAACGCGTGTGGAACATAGACCCCCCCCCCTGGTCCAGTTACCCATTTTTTGGGGCAACTGGACCCATAAGGAAAGAAAGATGAAATATGCATATTTTTATATTTTTAAATATTAAAATGTAATTTTGAGCATTTCTGTCTGATAGAGGGAACCTAACTGAACACATTTACATAGTTCAGACTTTAATTGAAATGAACATTAGCTTTTTGAAGCTGAATTGTCAGAAGCTCCAGAGTCACATTGTAAAATCATGTCCCAGTTGCCTCACTAACCTTATCTGACGAAATTATATTTCTACTAAATTTGTGAATGACCCCTAATATACAGCAAAAAATAAACTCCAACTTTAAACAGCTATTACTCGGTCAATTTTAACCGTAGAATAACGGGACTTTTTTTGTCTTACTTGTCAGTGTAACAGGGAAATTTTACTAAATATAACTTATAGGACCAGGGGACCGTATAAAAATTTAGATTCTCTAATTCTTCACTAAATTGTTTTTTCGCTTCAAATTTTTTTTTATCTTAACCCTACACCTTTTTAAAACCATTTTTGTAATTGGAAGTATGCATCTAGGACCAAGGGTTGCGAAAATAAAGGTCGGTCAGGTTATATGTGGACACACTGTATATAGGGGAGACTAGGGAGGGTTGACTCACTTTTTACAAAATGGTTTTTTATTTTTTAAATATTGAACGTAGAATAAAGTTTTATATATCATTTTAATCGTTATATTGGGTGAGTGCAAAAGTTCTACCCGTTTTGAGCATAAGTAAATGTCAAGTGAAATACAGTCGTTACAGCTTATGTTTCGAGGTCAGGAAAGTGAATAATAACGCGTAGAGCAGTAGAGTATATATGGGCACAACATTTGTCAGAAGAAATCATGCGGGACGGGAAACAACATAGCAAGCAAGCAAAACCACTTCACACATTGTTTACTGTAGGAGTATGATAAAGCCGTTACAGCAGCCAAAGCTTGCCACAGCATTTGTCACGTGTATGAGGAAGATGCCGTGGACGACAGCACATGCTACCGTTGGTTTAGGAAATTCCGGGACGGAGACAGGAGCTGTAAAGTTCATGCCCGTTTTTTATGCCTATCAGTGGTTTCTGGCGAGAATATAAACACAGCGATAGCAAATTCCCCACATCCAACAGTCGGAGAATTAGCCGAAATGTTCTCGGTACACAGAACGACAGTCCAAAGACGGATGCATGCGCTTGGCTTCATCGAAAAATTCGATCAGTGGGTAGCACACTAGCTTACAGAAAGGCAACGATAAAAGAGGATCAGCTCCTGTCTTTCTTAGCTTCCCTGTAACAGTATAGAACCATTTTTGAACCGAATTGTAACGGGTGATAAGAAGTGGGTACTGTACCGTAATGTGAAGCGTCGAAGGACCATGTACCGATGATGCAGAGGGTACTCCATCGACCTAAACAAGTGACGACCAAAACCTTTAATAAGACAGCCAATAGAAATTGCTAATAAGAGAACCAATCAGTTTTATTTAAGTTAATGACGTGATAGAACCGAAACCAAATGATTTCATGAAATCTAATGTGCGATTACATCACTCTAACACCCGCCGTTAATCGCACATCAAATCTTAAATTCTAAAATTTAAATTTTGAAACTACATAATTTTAAAAGTTCATAAAATTTTGTTTTAGGAAGTGCTTTTGTAAGCATGTCAGCAATTTGATCTTCAGTAGAAATGTATTCTACTTTAATATCATTTCTACTGACAACATCGCGAATAAATTTCAACTTAATATCGATGTGTTTCATTGGTCCAAAATTATTTTCATTTGAAATACACTTAATGCATGATTGGTTATCTTCATATACTGTAAGATTTTTAACACCCACAATTTCATTGGCGATACCTTTGATCCATAAAAGATCTTGAATTCCTTTGCTCTGGGCATTTATTTCTGCCTCTGTACTTGACAGTGCAATAATCTTTTGTTTACTTACACACCATAACACAGGACAATTACAGAACATAATAATATAACCAGAGACAGATTTTCTGTCGTTTGAGTTTGAACCCCAATCAGCATCAACATAAATAGAAAGATCCGAATCAGTTAAATTTCCTTTCTTATAATTAATTTTGAATTTAGCAGTACCTTTCAAATATCTCAAGATTTTCTTTAAAGCACACCAGGCAACATCAGTAGGTTGTTCCTGAAGTTGACTTAAGCAGTTAACTGAAAATAAAATATCAGGTCTAGATACGTATGCTAAATAGAGTAAAGAATCAACCAATTCCCTATATGTCCCATTAAAGCGATTACCTTTTGCAAAATTAGCAGCAGTCGCTTTAGTTTCAATGGGAATGGAACTGGGATTACAGTCCAGCATTTTGAATCTTTTCAATAACCTTAAAATATACGACTCTTGATCTAAATATAAACCGTCCGATGTAAATTCCATTCGGATACCTAAAAACTCAGATGCTTTTTCTGATTCTGAGATCTGAAATTCTTTAGATAACATATCAATAATAACATTAATTTCTCGAACATCTGAACCTGCAATCAACAGATCGTCGACGTAAAGATCCATAAATATTCTGTTTGAATTTACATGTCTTATAAAAATGCAAGATTCAGAATTAAGTTGTTTGAAACCTAACTTAATCACAAAATTGAGAAATTTTTTATACCACTGACGTGGCGCTTGCTTCAAACCATATAAACTTTTCTTTAGTTTACATTTTCTACCAATACTATCATCATACCCCTTAGGTTGATCCATATAAATATTCTCATTTATTTCCCCATTTAGAAAAGCAGTTTTAACATCCAAAACAAAAACATTGAAATTTTCATTTAACATAATAATTAACACTAAACGTAAAGCAGGCATGCTTATAACAGGTGAAAATGTCTCAGTATAGTTCACTCCTTCTTTCTGCATGAACCCGCGAGCTACAAGCCTTGCTTTGTACTTACCGTCTCTCTTTTTCCGCAGCGCCCACTTGCAGGAGACGGCATTTTTGTCTACTGGCAGCTCTTCTAAATTCCACACTTCATTTTCTCTCATGGACTCCATTTCTTCGTCCATAGCTTCTTTCCATTTTTGTTGTTCGTTGTGAGGCAGAGTACAAATGTCGTCAAAATTTAAGGTTTCTTCTTGAGTAAGTATTGATTCATAAATTTCAGGTTATGGAAACCTAACGGGGTGTTTCTTTTCTCTGGATGATTTTCTCACACTTTCTTCGGCCGGATTTTCAGTTTTTTCTCTAGATGGCAGGGAACTGTCGATTACAATTTCTTGAAATTGGCTTTCGTCATCAGGCTCATTTTCATTGATGTTTCGGTATACATGTTCAAAATCATTGGAAGTTTTCTTCTCTTCGTTAAATGTAACATTTTTGGATACAATGACGCGTTTTGTTATAGGATCTAGTAAGCGATAACCCATTGATGAATAGCCTATAAAAATCATTTTATTGCATTTTTCATCTAATTTCTTACTTTGATTATTAGGTATCAGTGTATAGGCATCACAGCCAAATACTCTAAGATTCTTCAAATCGGGATTACTTTTGTGCTTTAAATAATATGGAGTGTAATTGTTAATGGACGCATTAGACAGTCTGTTGTTTATGTAGGCGGCAGTGAGAACTGCAAAACCTCAAAAGCTTTTAGGCAAATTAACTTCAAATAACATCGCCCGCCCTTTTTCTAAGAGACTTCTATTAGCGCGTTCTGATACACCATTCAAACATGGAGTGTACGGTGGTGAAGGATCAATAAGAATACCAGCTTCATTTGCAAATTTTAAAAATTCACCATCAACATATTCTTTCGCGTTGTCGCACCGAATTTTTCTTACTGTAGGATGAAATTTACAGAAACTTTTAAGTTCACTTGCTGCATCACTCTTTCGTTTAAGTAAGCGAATTTCAGCAAAACGCGAATAGTCATCTATTAAAGTCATGAAATATTGCTCACCTGCAAAAGTCTTGGGTACTATCGTTCCACATATGTCCGAGTGAATCATCACCATTGGTTCGGATTCTCTTTTTCTGGGGCCTTTTACAATAGGTGTTGCACATAACTTTGAGCGCGTACATATTTCACAAAAATTTGTTGAAGTCGGCAATCCTAACAGTTTCAGGACTTGATTGCACGAGTGCCCACATCTTCTGTGCCACAAATCGCTAACATCAATATTTGAGTTGAGAGCAGTTTCACTTTGCGGTAAAAAATCACTCACATATTGACCACAATTTTTCCGACGGCCAAACAATAAACTTTTGTTTTCTTTTTCAATGAAAACTTCTTCATTTTTGAAGATAACACAAAATCCAGCAGTCTCTATATTTTTCACTGATATTAACTGTCCGTTTAAATTTGGAACAAAAAGTACATCCTTTAAAACAATTTGTACGTTATTAGATATTTTACCACGAATGTCACCAATACCTTGAATTTCCTGAACTGCAGATTTTGAAGCACATTTAATAGTTCCTGTTGCTGGTTTCAATGAGCTGAACCATTCCTTTCGCGAACACATATGGGAAGTAGAACCGGAATCAATGATGAATTTATCGATATCTAAAATTCCTGCTGCGAAAGATATTTCGTAAGCTGGATTTTTTTCGTCCGAATTTGTTGTAGGACTAAATTTCGAATGTCTGCAGTCGCGCTTATAGTGACCGCTTTTCCCGCACTTATAGCATCTAGAAGTCTTCATTCTGCAAAATTTTGACGTATGGCCTCTCTTTTTACAAAATTCACAAATCATCTTCTTATGTGTAGCTGTAAAGCTAATGTTATCCAGCGAAGAATTAACGCAATAATTTTTATCGCTATTCTTTGAGTCATTCATCAATACCTCAGCGTCTATTAATCTTTGAGTTACGAATTCTAAAGTTAAATTGATACTGGGTTGATTTTCTAAAGCAACTTTAACCGCTTCATAATCTTTCGGTAAGTACATCAGAATGTAAACAATAGAATCTGTATCACCTACCTCAGCACCAGATATCCGTAAGTCCGTAATTAATTTTATAACTTCGTGGATATGTTGTCTCATTGGAGTGCCTTTATTCTTTCTCATTGTGGCTAGTCTTTTTCGAGTTAGTATTTGATTAACAGCCCCTTTAGCTTCATACGTACTTTGAAGACTTTTCCATACTTTGCACGCCGTGTCGTCCCTTTGAAGCGAAGCTAAAATTCGATCATCTAGAAGCGTTAGCAATAGCGCATAAGCCTTTTTTGATTTACTTATTTCTTCAGTTTTTTTTAAATCTGCTTATCTTTCTAAATAATAATCCAATTCTTTTGCAGAAAATATTGCATTTACTCTTCTGCTCCATATTGGAATGTCCATATGGAGCAGAGCATATTTTGATCCATATTAGCCTTCAAATGCTGTGACTGCATATTCTTTTCCGTTTAAAGCCATTACTCGTATTTTCTCACTGAAGAAAAAAAACTCCCGAGCAATAAATCCTAGTATGATTGACCTACTTTTGCGATCAACGCATTGAAAATCTTAGAGAAGAAGTAGAGAGAGAATTTTCTCGCAAACCACGCTCTGCTGTTAAATATCCGTGTTGAAATGTTGCTGCGTTGAAAGATAAGGCCGTTTCATCGTACATAGAAGTTTTATTTACAGAGAGTCAATCACACATGAAAATCAGAGAATACAGTGAGGCACAAAAGAAAGTAACCTATATTTATAACATTTTTAAAGGATTCTAGGAAGGCCAATAGGGCCCTTTAATAAGACAGCCAATAGAAATTGCTAATAAGAGAACCAATCAGTTTTATTTAAGTTAATGACGTGATAGAACCGAAACCAAATGATATGATTTCATGAAATGTAATGTGCGATTATATCATTCTAACAGTTTTATATTGCACTATTTGTGAAGAGAAATAAAATCAGCTTAAAAAAAGCAAAATAACTTTATTCTACATGCTTTAATTATTATAAAAAAATGTTTTCTTTTTACATATGAGGCTTAAACAAACTTGTTAAGATGCAATCGCAAGTCAGAGGAGAAAAATTTTGTTTTAAACAGGATTTTGTCCGAGCACGTATAATTATACAGCAAGGAAAATGACATTTTAACATTTAAGGCAGTTTCTGTTAGAGACAGGTTCCATTTTCATAGTGTTTCATGTAATTATGACCGGATTTAGAAGCCGCTGTCCCGCTTTTTCATCTCCTTGTTCCATTTTTGTGACACTCGATCGGACAACTCTAGTTGTCACATAGTTTGGCTTCATTTAACTGTATTCACCCTGGTGAATTTTTTCTACATACCTTCCTAAAGTTTTTCGGTCGGCTTTATGTTTTTTTTGCAACCGCATGAGCACTTAACTTATCATTAACATGATTCAAACCTTAAAGGGGCAAAGTACTTTCAATACTAAAATGTTGAAATAAATGACTGGCACTGGAATTTACGAACAAATTTATTTGGAAATAAGAAAAAGGCTATATTTCACATACATATTAAATGGAAAAGATTTTAGCAAAATTCTGGTGCCATTGTGATGTTTCGGAACTAAAATTAAGTCGTTTTATAAACATACCACTGCCCCTCAAAAGGTTAAGATTGGTGCTTTCATCCTTTCTTTACTTTCCCGCTGTTTCTATTTACCTATTGTAAGCAATATTTAAATGGAAAAAAGTTCCTATCAACTTTCCCATTTTCTAGCAATTTTTCATATTTTTCTATAGTAAGTTTTAAACATTTTGTTTTCCATCACACCATTTTACTGAAGTTTTACAGAATAAATTTGCATTCTTTTATGTATATACCGTTAACTTTTCTTTATGCACAGTATATAATAAAAAGATTTCCAAAACCACTTAATTAAGGAAGCCTTGAGCATCTGGTCAACCCTCCCTCACATTGACTGGGTCAAGCCTGCCTACATAGACCTTTTCTAAAGAATACCACATTGTTATGTTAAGCCTAACTTACTATACAGTCTTTATATCTGGAATGAAAGCTCGATATTTCTGCATTACTTTAAACCTACTTACTTACATTTCTATGATATATTTTATCTGAAAAAAGCTTTCAAAATATTTCTAAAAACACAACTTTTAGGTTGAAAAGGCCTCACAATTCATTTTTTCCACGCCTATTTCAATTATCTCTATGAAACGGAGACTGTTGTGTAAGCATTCTAGTAGCTTTGGTTGACACCTATTCACATAACTCTGAAATTCCTTTAAATATGAAAATTGATGGGTGGGTCAAGCCTCCCGTATGGTCAACCGTCCCTAGTCTCCCCTACAGTGTGTCCACGTATAACGTGGCCGACCTTTATTTTCGCAACCGTTGGTACTAGATGCATACTTCCAATTACAAAAATGGTTTAAATAAGGTATAGAATTATTTTTAAAGCGATTTGGGTAAAGAAAAACATTTATTAAAAAATTACGAAATTTAAATTTTTATACGGTTCCCCGGTCCTATAAGTGATACATAGTAAAAATTTACTGTGACACTAACAAGTAAGACAAAAAAGTCCCATTCATCTAACGTTAAAATTGACCGAGTTATGAAACTTTGAAATGCATGACTTACACCACTTTTTTGCAACTCAAAACAGATGATTTCTGCTGTGCTTTCAGCGGTCGTATATAAAGTACTTAAACTTTTTTCAAGGTATCTGCGCTTTGAAAGAAATCGTACAACTATTACGATTGAGTTAACTTATGATTAGTTAACATAATTGTATTTTAACATATGTTCTATTTTGTAAGGATTTGAGGCTATGATTTCTTTAAACAAAAATTATGTTATTTTCAAATGGTTTTATTTAACTTGCAACGACCATCTTTCCAGTTTAAAATTTGTACTCGAACTTTAACTCACTTTCAAATGTCCGATCGAAGTTAAATTTTACACACTGACTTAAATCCGATGCCAACGTAATCTATATATTTAAAACGCTAAGCGTTTTATTTCGACAGTCCGTGAGAAGAAACTACTGCATCAAATTACACCAATCTTTTTTTAAATGAAAGATATTTGGCCACAGATTTGTTATCGTCCATTCCTTTGTTCAAATATTTTATTAATTAGCCGTAATTTTAAATTAAAATTTTACAGTTGCGCGTGCGCACTATATAAGTACAAGTCTTGGTTATGGGCTAGGTTTTGATTTTATAAATTCAAAATGGCGGCCATAATGTACAAAATGGCGATAGAGACGAAAAATTTTTTACGCACCCTGTTGAGTGGCATATCGTTGGATAGGTCTTTCAAAATGAAGACGATGTTTCATTGACTATTTTACAGTCAGAAGCTCCGTTTCAATATTACACAATCTGGAAGTTGTGTAGGTAGGATCTCTAGCTTTATTGCAACTCTAACCATCATAGACATCTATTGGCCTCATCAAAACAGTGTTTATAGATAGGAACTAACAATTAAACACAACTTAAAAGTCATCAATACAAGCAAATAAAAAAAAAATAGGTAATAATGTAAAAAATTGTTGCACATTGATGAGAAATCATTAATTAGCTCGCTTTTTACGCAGTCGGGTTTTTAGATTTTTTAAAATTAAGTTTTACTTGTTAACTTTTATAATTATGTTTTATGTATTTTTTAACGCTGAGTAAAAAAATTACCTTAACTTTTAACCATCATACCAGGAATTTTCGCAAATAGTAAATTTCAAGGTTAAAAAATAGCGAAAAATCTGATACTAATAAAATAGATGTAAGCGTTTTTTATTCAGTTTAATTTTTTTAAGTTAAATAATTTATTCAATTTTTTTGGCTTATACGGGTTTTCTTACAGCTAAACAGCTCAGGGGTCCGATGAGGTTGGGAGGGGAGGGGGGATCAATTTTAACTTTGAGCTTTTTAACTTTGAATTTTGCTTTCTGAGAAAAGTCCTGACGTGATGGTTTAAAATGAAGCTCATTTTCGGATTCAGCGCTAAAAAATACATAAGAATCAATTTTCAAAAACTAAAAAACATGGCACAACCCAAAATTTGACAGACAGTGTAATCTAACAGCATTTTAAAATGTGTATCATTTTATAAAGAATTGAGGCTGTTCTTTTTCATCCGTTTATTTAACTAAAATTCTGTTATTTGTATCCTCTTATATGTTCAGTACAAATTGTATATTTTGCAGTAATATGTCAGAATGATTAAAGATTTCAAATTTATATTGCAATGCTAATTTTACTCTCAGCCAGTTCTTTAATATTATCTCACGAAGTTATATTTCTACTAAATTTGTGAATGACCCCTAATTTGCAGCAAAAAAATATGCTCCAACTTTAAACATCTATTACTCGGTCAATTTTAATCGTAGAAAAACGGGACTTTTTTTGCCTTAATTATCTGTGTAACAGGAAAATTTTACTAAATATAACTTATAAGACCAGGGGACCGTATAAAAATTTCGATTCTGTAATTCTTCACTAAATTGTTTTTTTGCTTCAAACTCTTTTTATTTTAACTCTGCACCTAATTTTGAACACTTTTGTAATTGGAAATATGCATCTAGGACCAACGGTTGCGAAAATAAAGGTCGGCCAGGTTATACGTGGACACACTGCATATATATTAACGAATTTAGGATTTTCCCCCTTTACATGTGCTATAAGACCTTCCTTTGTGCCAAATTTCCTTGTTCTAGGTCAACCGGAAGTACCCTATAGGCTTTGTTCTCAAAACCTATAGAGTACTATAGTTGATCTAGAATACCGGTTGACGTAGAACTTTGAAAGTTGGCAGGAAGGACGGTCCTATAGTACATGTAAAGGAAAAATATTCAAAAATCATTAATTTATAATTTTTTGTTGCTTTTTATTTATGATCAGTATTTACGATTATGGGAATTCATGAGTTTGTCACGTAATAAATCGACATAGATTTATAAATTAATGATTTTCTGATTTTTTTTTTTTTTTTTTAACATGTGCTGTAAGACTTTCCATCCGTGTTAAATTTCAAGGTTCTAGGTCAATCGGAAGTACTCTATAGGTTTTACTCTCGAAATTAGAGTACTTCTAGATATTTACAAATATATAGTATATATATATACATATATACAGAGTGAGTTTTTAAAAATACAATCCGGAACGAAAAAACCCCACAAAATTTAAGATAAATTTTCATTTACATGACTCGAACAGTTACAAAATATGTTGAAAATGCCCCAATAAACTTCGAATACTCTTTAATGCTTGCAAACAAAAAAGTGAAAGTCTGTAAAATAGCTTTCATTTCAATATTTGGATTATTAGACAAAAAAATACGTTGCTTGGCTATACTCTAGAGACATAGTATAGGGGAGACTAGTGAGGGTTGGCCCTACACATCAGTTTTCATATTTAAAAGAATTTCAAAGTTTTTTCAATAGGTGTCAACCAAAGCTATTGGAATGCTTTTTTTCAGATAAAATATATTATAGAAATTTAAGTAAGTAAGTTTTAAGTAATGTAGAAATATCGAGCTTTCATTCCAGGCATAAAGATTGTACAGTAAGTTAGGCTTAACATAACAATGTGCTATTCTTTAGAAAAGGGCTACGTGGGGAAGATTGATCCAGTCAATGTGAGGGAGGGTTGATCAGATGTTCAAGGCTCCTTTAATTAAGTGGTTTTGGAAATCTTTTTATTATACACTGTGCATAATGAAAGGTTAATGGTTACATATAAAAAATAATGTAAATTTATTCTAAATTCGGGGGACGGAAAAGAAAATATTTAAAACTGATTAACCCTCTAATTCCCAGGATAAAATGCGTTCCAGAAATTGAGTAATTCAGATAATCGGAATTTATACCAGAAAATCTGACTAGCAAATTTCGCTTTATTTAATACCGAAATGAATGCTATAAACTAAAGCAAAAATTTCTATTTTAAAATTCTTGTGTAAATACGGATTATATGAATAAAAAAATCCACTAAATGGAGAACACTATGGTAGCAAAATTGCTATCATCGACATTAAAGTGTTAAAGAAAGACGTGAAAAATTCCTATAGTATCCACTGCAAGAAAAAAAAATTATGAAATATAAATGGGAAAATTGATAGGAACTTTTTTCCATTTAAATGTTACTTACAATAGGTAAATAGAAACAGTTGAAAAGACTAGAAAGGACGAGAACGTATGAAAGCAGCAGTCTTAACCCTTTTAGGGGCAGTGGTATGTTCATAAAAACACTTAATTTTAATTATTAAACTCCACAACGGCACCAGAATTTTGCTAAAATCTTTTCCATCCAATATGTATGTGAAATATCGACTTTTTCTTATTTCCAAATAAATTTGTTCATATATTCCGGTGCCAGTCATTTATTTTAACATTTTAGTACTGAAAGTACTTTGCTTCTGACTGAAAGGGTTAAAAGATGTTAATGATAAGTTAAGTGCTCATGTGGCTGCAAAAGAGTATAGCATTGATCGAAAAACTTTATGAAGGTATGTAGACAAATTTCCTCAGGATGAATACAGTGAGATGAAGCCGAACTATGCGACAACTAGAGTTTCTAGGTCGAGTATCACAAAAGTAGAACAAGGAGACAAAAAAATGCGGGACAGTGGCTCCTAAATTCGGACATAATAATACATGAAATTCTATGAAAACGGAACCTGTCTCTAATGGTATACTCTCTTAAATGTTAAAATTTAATTTTCCCCTGCTGTACAATTATACCTGCTCGGACAAAATTCTGTTTAAAACAAAATTTTTCTCCTCTGACTTGCGATTGCGTCTAACAGGTTTGTTTAAGCATCCTATTTTCAAAAACATTTTTATTTGTAATAATTAAAGCATGTAGCATAAAGTTATTTTGCTTTTTTTAAACTGATTTTATTTCTCTTCACAAATAATTCAATATAAAACAAAGTGAGTCAAGCTTCCCATATAGTGGATCAACCCTCCCATATGTGGGGAGTCTTGACCCATTATTTTCTGATGATTGAAATCAATCATTTTTCAAATTTCTTATATATTACACTCATGTAGCAATTTTATTTTGATAACTGATTGTATGTAATGAATAAAATGATACATAAAACTTTATTCTACGTTCAATATTTAAAAAATAAAAAATCATTTTGTAAAAAGTGGGTCAACCCTCCCTAGTCTTCCCTACTACCACAATATGTTCATGACAAGAAAGAAAGGTTCACGAAAAGCTGTAGACGCAGAGATCTGTTTAAAGATAAAAGATAATAGAATCATTTGATATCAAAACAGTACATTATGGTGATTCACGAAAACAGTACCTTGATGCTAAGTTTGACGCGACTAAAATGCATTGTTTGTTAGTTGAAAAGTACCAGAGTTTACATTTACATATTCTTTTTACCTAAAATATTTTAAAGAGAACTGTAAATTTAGCTTTAGAAGACCACAGGTGGACGTTTGTTCAAAACGTGAAGAGTTCAATACCAAAATAAAGAGTCCTGTCTTTTCTTAAAGTGGAAAAAGAACTGCTGTAGGAAAGCTCTTGATCCATAAAACCGGAGCAAAGACCTTTTATAAAAAAGATCGAAGAGATTAAGACTCTTAGCCAAACTAGAGAATATGTGAAAGATAAATGCATTGATTATATGCAGAATTGTTTCATACCTACTATCTCTGTGCAAGAAATATTTTATTATAGGTAACTGTGGATTAATGAATTCTGCATCCATAATTTAAAAAAATTAAAAAGCTATATTTTACTTATATTTATATACTAATATATTATGGACTAACAATAAGCTCGAAGTAGCAGGAGTCGTTCGGTAGCTTCAGGGCCCCGGGGCCCCCTTTCCGCTTTTTGGTGTATTTAATTTGTGTAAGTTTCCTTTTAAATTTGTCCGGTTTCAATTTTTGATTTTTTTTTCAACCTGGCTTTCGCTAGAGCGTAATTTACTCGGGACGTGGCTGGGGACCTACGAACCTTGCTTCCGCAAAAGAGTCGGACTAAGTGGAAGAATAAAGGGCTGCGGACGAAAAGAGGCCGCTCGCCTGTATAATATATATATATATATATATATATATATATATATATATATATATATATATATATATATATATATATATATATATATATATATATATTTTATATATATATATATATATATATATATATATATATACCGGGTGTCCCAAAAAGGACTGACTGATTTTAAAATTCAATAACTTGCAAACGGTGACAGATATTTAAAAAATTCTTGCAGGAGGGTTATGCATAAGGTCAAAAGTTTTATTACAGTGATTTTCAATTTTAGTTCGAATTACAAACAATAGATGGCGCTGCGATCAACAGACGCTCAATTCAGGCTGGATTTTTGGTACTTCGTGGCCCGGATAATACATTTCCATCTCCTTTTTCAGCATGGAACAAGAGAAAGGACCAGAAATCGAGCCTGTATTTAGCGACTATTGCTTACAGCGCCATCTATTGTTTGTAATTCGAACTAAAATCGAAAATCACTGTAATAAAACTTTTGACCTTATGCATAACCCTCCTGCAAGAATTTTTTAAATATCTGTCACCGTTTGCAAGTTATTGAATTTTAAAATCAGTCAGTCCTTTTTGGGACACCCGGTATATATATATATATATATATATATATATATATATATATATATATAATATATATATATATATTATATATATAATATATATATATAAATATATATCGCCTGTTAACCATAAGGGCATTGCGAAGAAAGACCCTAATGAGGTATGTTCGTTCATTAAACATTACATTGGAAATTTTGTGCCGGATAGTATTCAATAACTGCACATATTCTCATATGGCTGTGCAGGGCAAAACAAAAATAATACAATGGTCAGATTTCTGATGGCTTTAATAGAAAACGAAAGATTAAAAAAAAAAAAAATCGTTACGTTCCAATCCGAGGTCACACCTTTTTGCCATGTGACAGAGATTTCGGTTCAGTCAAAAGAAAAATGAAGCTTTGTGACAGACTATATCTACCATCAGAATTTGAAGATATTCTGAAAGTGTCATCTGCACCAAAATTCCAAAAATTTTCATTTATAAAGTTGCCTCATTATTGCTGCAGCATTATTGATTTCAAAAGTTGGTGGTTTTAGGTACTATAAAAGGAACTGCCTTGCTACTCATTCATTAGGGAAAAGAGAAAAAAAATGAACTTTATATATATTTATTTTACGAGCTTCAATATGAGTCTAACAAACCAAACTAGGCTTTGTTCAAACATTTTAATTCCTAAATGGAGCTGTAAAATATGCATTCAAATTGTCTCATGGCCGTTACTTTACCATCAGAAAGAGCATACAGTACAGAAGTTTCTATCAATAATTAAAAATATGATGATATCAAGAAGGTGCTGAAACACATTCCTAGAGATTACTTTCATTTTTATAATTTAATAATAAATTGGCCTTTTAAAACTTCTGACGACATTGAAGAAGATGCTTAAAAATAATATTAAAGTTGCATTGGAAGAGACTTGGTACTTTTCAAAATAAAAACTTAGTAAACAAAATAAATACAAATGTTCAATTAGAATTATCTTCATTAACCCCTTGAGGGGCGGTGGGATAAAATATATCCCACCTAATTTAAACAAGATTCTCACCAGAAAATTTTAACTAAATTTTATACTTTTAACTTTGGAGAGAAATAGTTGAAAAATTGCTTTTCCTTATTTAAAAATAAATTTTTTTTATTATTCCGGTGAGAATTCAATATTTAGAGACATTTTTGTTCGACCCTCAAGAGGTTAATTTTGAAAAGGACATAAGTCCACAGCTTAGTCTACAGCTATGTTCATTGTATGAACATAGTTCATTCATTAGAACATGTGTTCATTTCTATGTATGATTATCAATGTTCACAAAATGTATATATTTAGTAAGGATTAATTGTGTATTAACTTATATATAAAAAAAAAAAAAAAAAAAAAAAACCACACACACACACACCACTCCTTGACTGTTTTACTTCGTATCATTATTTGTCTCTCTTGAAAAATTTTAATTAGTGAATTTCCACTCTTTTCAAAATAAACGATTCAATTAAGTTATATTTCCCCCTAAAATACAAATAATATTAGTATTATCTTTCCTCTAAACCCTAACATGCGCGGTTGCATTTTTTAGCTATTTCCAAACAATAGCGATATATAGGAAGGGTAACAATAGTATGGTAGATTTCTTCAATATTTTGAGGATATAGCAACCGCGAAATAAATTTCTACAACATTTGCAAGAGATAAAACGAATATAGATTATAAAACGAATATAGTAAAGCCCCGATAATCCGCGGTGCGGTTTATCCCCGATGCGGTTTATCTGCAGTGCCGTTTATCCGCGAAGCGAATTTTTTCAATTCAAGCCAACAGCAAGGAAAATACAATAAGCCCTACTAATAAATATAAACAGAAAAATTCATGTATTCGAAAGTAATAGAAGAATATTTCTAGATTCGGTTGCCATGTTTGAAATATCAGATATAAAGTCTTGATGTCTTTTCTTGATTTTATTAAACAAACGTAAACCAGCAATTAAATATTTAACAATTAAATAAGACTCATGATAAATTCCAGAAGAGCATATCAAGAATAGCTTCATTTTCAAGATCAAAATTATTCCATACTAAAAGAGAAACAATAGTTTACAATTTAGAATAGAGAAAAAATGTTTTTCCAAAGCAAGAAACAAAATCAAGGGACTGATTTTTTTAAAAAAAGGTGTAACTCAACTCTTTTTGTGCAGTATATATGGCATTGTTTCTTTTTTACTGTTCTTTATTTTAATGGCTTAGACGTAAAGCAAAGGTTTCTGCTGTACTGTGCATATGTATGCATTTTAAACGTTTTATTATGTTTTTTTTGTACATTAAAACATACTTTTTATGTTGAAGTTTCTTTTTTTTTCCTGTTTGCACTCCATTTTCAGTCTTTTTCGGGTTATCCGCGATTTTTTTTATCCGCGGTGGCCTTGCCACCCAATTCCGCGGATAATCGGGGCTGTACTGTATTATTTTTTGGAAGCAGTAGTAGCCAAAAAAGTGACAGGTTGACCCCTGTAAATATTATGCTAAGATTTCAAAATAACAATAATTTTTATTTATACAAGAATAACATACTCCTTTTAATGAACATTGGATTAAATGTGGTATTGGAGATTTGTGGTAGTTATATATTTTTTAATTAATTAAAAATCAAATTAAATTCAGAACGCCGAAGTCTCCGGCTATTTGGATACCAGTATTTCAATACAAAAAATGTTCTTTTATTTAATTGGAACATTTGGGCGATTTAAAAGTACGACATTTTCTCTAAGATAATAGTGGTGTGCCAACAGCCGGAGACTTGCCAACTCTGTAACTTAATATTTTCATATTCTGCTTAACCCTTAAATGCATGATTTTTTTATTTTGTTTCGAAAAAATTATATATGATTCTCTGAAAGGTTTATCTAACAGGAAAAATAATGAAAAAAAAAATCAGAGATACATTTTTCATATAATACGTCAATCTTTTTTTTCTGTTGCACATCTGCAATACAAGTAAAAACTACTGTCGTGTAGCTGTTTTACGCTAAAATATTGCAAATTAGTAAATATTTTAATAAGTATGTCTCCAAATACCTTATTTTATATATTGGGTCGTTCGGAAAGTCGTGTCCGTTTTGAAAAATAAATTCGTACCGGAAAATTCTGCCCGGCAATTATTAGACATTAGATATCGGAATCAATGTCTAATAATTAAATGATAGAACTTTACAGTACGAATTGATTTTCCCAAACGCACGCGACTTTCCGAACGACCCAGTAATTATTTACTTTATAAAACTTAACCTCTTTAAATTCCCATGATAGAATAAGTTCTAGAAATTAAGTAGGTCAGAGAATCTGACTTTATACAAGAAAGTTTCAATGGTCAATTTCGCTTTATTTAAATACGGAATGTCTGTTAATAATTAAAGCAAATATTGCTATTTTAATTTTCTGGTGTGAATTAGGTATATACGAATAAAAAATCTATTAAATTCAAAACACTGTTGTTTGCATATATACAGGGTGCAATATGTTATCTATCGCCGACCTTTAATTTCTCAACCGTTGATCGTAGACGTATAGTTCCAATTACAAAAACGTTTCAAATGAGGTAAATATTCATGTTGTGGCATTATTTAAAGTAAAAAATCAATTTTATAAAAATTACGAAATCTAAATTTTTATACGGTCCCCCGGTCCCTATAGTTATATTTAGTAAAAGTTTACTTATATCATAGCAGGTATAACATAAAAAGTTTGACATCTGTACTATAAAAATTGACACAGTTCTTAAATTTCAAAGTTTGAGATTTTTTCGCATGATTTTGTCATTTAATGAGGGTTCAGTTAAAAGATGAATTAAAGTAATTCGAGATCAAAATCAGGGTGCAATGTCCTTTTTACGGCGAAACCACCTTTAGCCAGTATCGCCAAATTGGGGTATCACTAAAGAGGGTTATTTCATTTGAAAATTTTGGCTGACTTTTAGGGGTCGTACACAAAACGAAGAATGAAATATTGAAATTAAACAGAAAAATAAATAATAATTTATTATAACATCAGAAAACGGTCTACTACAAAAAATGAATGCATCAAACGCCGAAATCTACTAGAGATACTGCTCAAAGTGGTGGCTCAAAGTCTGCCATTGGTGGCAATCCACAATTGAATACGTGACAGTACTGAGTTCTGGACACTTTATAGCATAGCAAGTGTGCAAAATGTGCGACATCGAAGGATGATGCTCTGCTTCAGATAAACCAGAGAGGAGGTCTCAATCACATAGACATATGTCTTGATGTAACTCCAAAGGTGCCCATGGGAGTCTAGTCCGGCGAACGCGGTGGCCACTCTACCGGACAACTATATCCAAGAATCTGTTGACCGAATTCTGTGGATAGATACGCCCAGACGTTTGCTGTTTTATACAGATAGGGCCCCATCACGTTGAAACAACACCCATCATGTATGTCAGAGAGGAAGCATTTCATACCAGTCACGTATCGTGGTTTGTAGCAGATGCAGGTAAGGATTGCCCGTTAAGGTCCCACGTAAAAGATGGGTTCAACAATCTGAGTTCCTCATATACCGCACCACACGTATCGTACTGTTCGGTCGATGTGGAGGTTTCCCAGAGACCAGTAATGAACATTGTGCACGTTCACAATGCCACCCCGTATAAACACTGACTCATCTGCCCACAGAATGTCACAAAGGAACGACGGATTTTCCTCTAAGGTGTTGAGCATGAAATTACAATAATCAAATCGTCGTGCGTGGTCACCCAGCATCAATGCTTGCACCAGTGTCGGATGGTAGGATCCGCATCATGTGTATGTAATAGATGCCAGACATGCTGACCACATGCCTCGTTTATTTCCGCCGTGCTTAGTTGTGGAAATAAAGGGGCGAATCCCAGCCCCTCCTCCGGTGTCACTCGAACATTACACCTTGCCCGTCTACTTGTTCTGGGTCGTGGTGAAACAGAGCCGGTCTCTCAAAGATGGTGCAATGCATTAGTTATAGTTTCATGAGTTAGATGCAGAGCCTTATGGAAATGTTCTGAATAAACACTCGCAGCCGTTCTGGCATTCCTTTGACATTCACCATTAAAAAGTATAATTTCGGCATATTGCATATATGCGTAGCTTGCCATCACGATCCCAGCGCTGACTAGCATGTTCTCTGCTAGATGGCTCGTGTTTTATCCCGAACGTATGGCGCTGCGGTACTATTGTAATTTGCATAATCCCAATTTTCATGCTCGTTATAGCTCGGCTGGTCGTTTGCGTTCCGCTGCCATTTATCTAGTTCTTAATGAGTATGTTTTATTTCCCGGTTGTCGATTCTATCTACAACCTATCGTTTGAATTTTGTTCGACCGATAAAAGTGTTAAACAACACTTTGAGCAGTATCTTTAGCAGATTCCGGCGTTTGACGCATTCATTTTTTATAGTAGACCATTTCTTAATATTATAATAAATTCATATTTATTTTTCTGTTCAATTTCAATACTTCATTCTTCGCTTTGTATACGACCCCAAAAGTCAGCTAAAATTTTAAAATGAAATAAACCTCATTGGTGATGCCCCAATTTGCCGATACCGGCTAAAGGTGGTTTCGCCGTAAAATGCATATTGTACTCTGATTTTGATCTCGAATTACTGTAATTCATCTTTTAACTGATCCCTCATTGGAAGATAAAATCATGCGAAAAAATCTCAAACTTTGAAATTTAATAACTGTGTCAGTTTTTGTTGTACAGATGTCAAACTTTTTGTGTTATACCTGTTATGATATAAGTAAACTTTTACTCAATATAACTATAGGGACTGAGGGACCGTATAAAAATTTAGATTTCGTATTTTTTATAAAATTGATTTTTTTTTCTTTAAATAATGCTGTAACATGAATATTTACCTCATTTGAAACGTTTTTGTAATTGGAACTATATGTCTACGACCAACGGTTGAGAAATTAAAGATCGGCGATAGATAACATATTGCACCCTGTATATGCAAAACTACGCACACTTTAGGGTTAAGTATCATCCTAATCCATACTATTTTGTGTGTGTTTGTATTTTATGTATAGGACTAAATATTTTTAGGTAATTTTATAAGTTTTTTTAAATCAAATTAAGTAATATATGTTAGTGATGGGCGATTCAGAAAAATTTGAGAATCGATTAAAATCGACATTGTATAAAACAGAATCGATTCCCAAATTATAGAATCGACATTTCGATGTTCACAGATAAGCTCAAAAATGGTAATTCCAAAACGTAGCGAATCAGCAGGGCCGTAACGACTACCTTTCACCCCTTACCCCCATTTATGGGGGGCCTAGACAATGTCAGGGGCCCAGAAGTAAGCTACCTTTGAGCCGAATAATAAGGTTTTTTAACTTTTAAAATTATTATCTTTAAGTTGTAATTTTAATAATAATTTATATTATATTTAAATTTATTTTTTAAGAAAGATCTCGGTCAGATTAAAAAAAAAAAAAAAAAAAAAAAAAAAGCAATTTAACAAATTACGACTATTTGGAAAATGATTTTTTCGAAGGCTAAAATTTAAGACTAAAAAATCGCACGGAGTTCATCACACATTACGTACGCCATGAATTAAATATTAATAGTGTTATTAAACGTAAAAATTGCAAGATTTCCTGAAACTTACGTATTAACCAAGCATTTCATTGGCTGTTCGGGAAAAGGCTTTTCCATCGTCCAAGAAATCTGAGGAACCATTTAAAAAAAAATTTCATTCTTAAACTTCTAAACATCCCACAATATTACTTTTTACACCGTCGTATAGAGAAAAAAAATGTACTTTTAAATGCAATTTGTTTGAAAGCTGTATCTCAATTTGTTTCTGAGTTATTAAATTTTTTTTGTACGTTTTACTACTTTTTTGTCATACTGGCAACAGAAGTATCCATCTCTGTTGAAAGTAAAGGGAAATACAGATTACTGTATAGACCAATCAGAAAACGAATAAAATGTGGATTAAACCAATAAAAAGCTTCATCAGAAAACGAATAAATGCGGATTAAACCAATAAAAAGCTTCAGATATGCTTTTGATTTCCTACCTTGACGAGGACAATAACCATTTTTCCAAATGGTTAAAAAGGAAGAAATTATTTTTTTTTCATCCGGAAAAGATGTACTTTCTACTCTTATTTCCTTCAAACAAACAGATGGGGACTTACTTCCTATAAGCGTCATTCTTTTTTAAAATGGGCAGATGAGCGAAATTTTGAAGGCTCTAAATTTATTTAAAAAGTTAAATGGTTTTTCAGTCTTTTTAGGGCCTCCTATAAGCGTGGGGAAATGCAATTATTACAGATCTTCTTTTAAAATAGATGTAATGATGTAATTAACCAATCACCACATACCACATACTAATTATCCCCTAATGAATAAGCAAAATTCTCTTTAATATATTTAACTAAAATTTCTTTCCCTTTTTAAATTATATATCTCCTTATCTCATTTACAGTTTATAAATATCTTTCTTTTTAATGTTTACCAAATTTTCAGCTGTTAACAACAAAAAAAAGTTCTCATCCTAGAATCATTAATAGTTAAATAGCATACTTTTCTCTGGTTAACACATAAATAAAAATATATCCTTTGATTATATGGGTTTTTTTTTTTTTACAGCTGTAATCTAAAAACTCTAAACAGTTATTTACTCATTCGCTGACATTGTCGGACGTTGAACATAAATCTGCAAATATCATGATTTTCTTTCTTTCTTTTTTTTTATAGCGTTCTCGTTCTTATACTAGAAAAGAAAAACAGGACTGTGATAATTTTGTTTATGAAAAAGAAAAGAAAAAGAAATAGGATAGAGTGATAACAGGCAGATGCCTCAGTTATTTATTGATACCACGAGAATCTGACAGATTAGTGATTATGAAAGTAGTAATTAAATTGCTTTTACTTAAATAAAAGGCTTTTTAGCAGAGATAAAAAGATAAATACTAAATTTATTTCAGAAATATAAACAGATTTTAGATATTAACGCAGCTTAAAAAGCATTAACAACACAATATATTTTGATAAATTTTATTTGATATAAATTTGATATATTTTGAGAAATTTGCTACTAATAAGTAAGTGATCACTTCCTATATTTAAAGAAATATTCTTTTACTTTTTTCATACGAGTACAAATAAAATTTTACAGTTTAAAAAAGAATAACCTCGAGCCTGAAAGCTGGTATAAAATCGACCTAAAACGTGACATCGGTGATCTGAATGTTAAATTTACAATAGTTGCTTATGCTTTTTATTGCTTTGGTTTTTAGATGCCACGAATTTACTAAAATCTAATTTATAATCACATAAAGGAATGATTTTTTTTCTAAGTTTATGAGTAGTAAAGATTCGAAATCCTTCCCAGGTGAGGGTGATGGTGAAGATCCTGGTTGCGCCACTCTAGAGAGAAAAAAAAAATAAAAATAAAAGTGCCCAGTTAAACTGATGACATTGAGCTCACAGACTACTCACACTAATTGTATATTATACTCTTATTTCAAAGAACAATCCACCTCAAAAAATAAATGAAAGGGGATTGGCCCCCGTTTCTCCCCTTTATACTTTAACCAATGAACCTCCAAATGTAATCAAGGCACCTCCTTAACATAATAAACTGGTATACCAAATTTGAAGTAAATCAGATAATTCTGCATTCAAAAAACATTTCGCTAAATTAAGGGGGAGTCTAACCCCTCCCCCTTTATACTTAACTAAGGAGCCTCCAAATCTAATCAGGAAAGCTCCTTATCAGAATGAACATAGAAATTTTTTTTAAGTAAATTGGATAATTCTGCATGGAGATCCATTTATCTAAATTAAGGGGAGGGTCTTGTCCCCCTTTCCCGCTTTTATACTAAACCAATGAACCTCCAAATCTAATGAAGGAAGCGCCATGTCGAAATAAACCGGCATATAAAATTTGAAGCAAATCGAATTATTCTGCATGAAAAACCCATTTATCTAAATTAAGGGTGGGGGACTAGCCCCTCCCCCCTTTATACTTAACTAATAGACCTCCAAATTTAATCAAAGCACCTCCTTAACGTAATAAACCGGTACACCAAATTGAAGCAAATCGAATAACTCTGCATGAAAAACCCATTTATTTAAATTAAGGGGGGTTGTCTAGCCCCCTTTCCCCCCTTTACACTTAACTAATGAACCTCCAAATCTAATTAAGACAGCTTCTTAACATAATAAACCGGCATACCAAATTTGGAGCAAATCGAATAATTCTGCATAAAAATCCTATTTATCTAAATTAAGGGGGGCATAGACCCTCTTTCCCCCCTTGATCCTTAACTAATGAACCACCAAATTTAATCAGCGATGCTCCTTAACATAATAAACTGGTATACCAAATTTGAAACAAACCAGGTAATTCAGCATGAAAAAAACATTTCGCTAAATTAAGGGATATTAGCTCCCCCGTTTCCCCTTTTATGCCTAACCAATGAACCTTCAAATCTAATCAGGAAAGCTCCTTATCAGAATGAACCTAGAAAATAAAAATTAAAGTAAATTGGATAATTCTGCATGGAACCCCGTTTATCTACATTAAAGGGAGGGGACTTGTCGCTCTTTCCCCCTTTTATACTTAACTAATGAACCTCCAAATCTAATGAAAGAAGCGCCATATCGGAAGAAACCAGTAAATCAAATTTGAAGGAAATCGAATACTTCTGCATGAAAAACCCATTTATCTAAAAAAGGGGGGACTACCCCCCCCCCCCCCCTTTGTACTTAACCAATAAACCTCCAAATCTACTCAGGGCAGCTTCTTAACATAAGAAACCAGTATACCAAATTTGGAGTAAATCGAATAACTCTGCATGAAAAACCCATTCATCTAAATTAAGGGTGATGGTCTAGCCCCCCCCCCCCTTTATACTTAATGAATGAACCTCCAAATCTAATCATGTCAGCTCCTTAACATAATAAACCGGTATACCAAATTTGGAGCAAATAAATAATTCTGCATGAAAAACCCATTTATCTAAATTAAGGGTGGAGTCTAGCCCCCCTTTCCACCCTTTATAGTTAACTAAGGAACTTCCAAATCTAATCAAGGCATCTCTTTAACATAATAAACCAGTATACCAAATTTGGAGCAAATCGAATAATTCCGCATAAAAACCCATTTATCTAAATCAAGGAGGGAACTAGCCCTCTTTTAACCCTTTATTCTTAACCAATGAATCCCCAAAACTAATCAGGGAAGCGCCTTATCAGAGTAAACCTAGAAGAAAAAATTGAAGCAAATCGAATGTTTCTATCAAGAATTATCGCGTTACGTACATACATACATACGTACATTAGGGTGGAACTTAAGTATAGGGTAAAAAAAAAACTTTTTTGTTTTGATGTGTAATAGTGAAAACTTTTTTCTTTTTTGGATGACTAAACTTTTGGCTGAAAAGGTTTTTTTTAATTAATTTGTTTTCCGGTTCCTCAAGGAGGTCAAAGTTTTGAAATTTCCGAATAAAGTAACTTAAAGGAAACAACGTAGCTGTTAGCTCATATCTACTTTTATTTAGCAAATACTATCCACGAGGAGGTGATTAAATATCGACTTCCACCCTCCTTACCTCCCTTTGTTTTGAATTAATTAAATTGGATGTTCAACCTACTGTCGTTTTAGGCAAACTTTGTCATTACATTGTGGGAATTCAACTTTCCCAAGATTAAGCCATCTTTTGCTTAATATTTAAAGACGGTTGACGCAGCTCGCGGGACAATTTTGACACACGTTTCCACTGTTTGAGTATGATAAGGAAAATCTAAAATTCAGGTGTATCCCCTGTTTGTACTTTTTTTAAGTTCTTCATCCGAGCAGTCCGTCAAGATAGGACCAATGTTTTTATAGTCTATAATTTCAATATGTTCGCATTTTTTCAAGTCGCTTTCCTACTGGTCCAGAATATCCTTTTGTACCCGTAGTTTTTCCAGCAAGATGTTGGAATAAGTATCTAAGAAAAAAGTTTATTTGCATGCAATAATCAAATTATCCATTATAAAGTCTTTACGGTATGGCTTCCGATATTTTAATAACTCCAGATTTGCATCCTGCATTAAAGGCGTTTCTGTTTCACCCAATAACTTTCAAACTTGAAATGTCTGTATTATTATTTTGAAAATACACCAAAATTGCAGAGGCTATATTAATATTAGAAGAAGATGTCAATGAAATATGACCAATATTTTTTTTTCCTATTTTTTGGACTAAGACCAGGTGTTCGTCTTTAATGAATCTTAGTTATACTTTTTTCCCTCTGCTTCAGTTATCATAGTGTTATCCTTTCTGCCATCAAAATACTAACCTTCTAAAATTAACTCATTTCGTCTTTCCTGTTCTTTCAAATTCTTCCTTTTCTTTTCTCTTTGTCGTCTTCAAGTCCTTCTTTCAGTTACATTTTCTATATTATCATCAGAAATACCAGTATCTTCCAAGGTGCCATTTACAATAATATTTGCAGTTCTGTCTAATACTCCGTTTCTTTCACCTTGTTGATTATCAAATTCAGGTTTAGAAAAACAACCGATTGAACTATTTCCTTCCGAACTATTTTTTACACTTGACGATCATTCAATCAAAACATCATTTTTTTGTTTTAAAATAATTTTTTCCCTTGATATTTCCTTTTCTAATCTCGCTACACATTTTTTGTAGTTTTTACATCTATTGATCCTATTGCCATCACCCCATCTCTCTTAGATCTTTGAGAAAATGCGTTCTTGTTCTGATACACGATAATATTTAGTGCTTTTACACAAAGAAATGTTTTTTGCAGGATTACTTAACATTTTGCAATTTTATATTGGATGTGGGATTATTCTTTCTAATCTTAATATTTTTCTTCAAATTTTGACATTTCTCGCACTAGTCTAATCATTTTTTATGATTTGTGTATCAGAAACCGTTGGAATTGAAGGTCTCAGCAATACACTTTTAATTGTATCATCAACAGCTTTAGATATTTTAGAAATAGTGTGTACCAGATTCCAGCTGTCAGACTTTAAGTTAAATTGAACCCAAAAATAATGTTTCATAGCATCTTCAAATGTTCGTTAAATATGACAGTCTAATGTTAATTGTTTTGGTTCACGAAATACAGGACACTTCAACAATTATCTAGATTTAGGTACGTTAACAGACTTTGTCACTTTTGACACCGAATGTTTATTGAAAAATAATTAAAGAAACTGTTAACACACGTTAAATCGGACTAACTTGTTATGTGTCGCAGCCAAATAAATCAGAGACAATGAAAGCCGACGCCCACGACGCTGGCTTCTGCAAAAGTTAAATAAAGTGGGGCTAACTTTTCTAAGGCACTCAAACTAAATTATTCTCTTTATTACAGGACATTAACACTAAATTAATTTAATTTTGCAAAATATAATTTTAACAATAAGCTTAAAAAACTTTTCATGAAATATTTGGCTTTTTTTCGTTTTTTAGGGAAAATCAGGCGCTTTGAGGAACCGGAAAATATCAATTTAAAATTAAAAGAAAAATATTTTCTTTTTATGGAGTTAAAAAGGAAAAAAATAATCACTATTAGAATATAAAATTCGAAACTTCGTTTTTTAGTTCCACCCTAACGTACATACAGAACCTGAGGGCACATTAGCTCTCAGGCTTTGATAGCCTGTGATCTAAAAAGAAAAGTGCCCAGTTAAACTGATGGCATTGAGCTCGCAGGCTATTCACACTAACTGTATATTATACTACTCTTTTTCCAACGAATAATGCCCTCGAAAAATAAATTAAGGGAGAGATCCCCCCCCCCCGTTTCCCTTCTCTATACTTAACCAATGACCCTCCAAATGTCATCAGGGAAGCGCCTTATCGAAATAAACCGGTATACCAAATTTGAAGCAAATCGGATAAAAAAACCCATTTATCTAAATTTAAGAGAGTATTAGCCCCCCGTCCGCCCCTTTATATTTAACCAATGCACTTCCAAATCTAATTAGGGAAGCGCCTTATCAGAATAAACCGGTATACCAAATTTGAAGCAAATCGGATAGAAAAACCCATCTATCTAAATTAGGGGGTATTAGCCCCCGGTCCCCCCTTTAGACTATAACAATGAACCTTCAAATCTAATCAGAGAAGCTCGTTATCAAAATGAACCGGTATACCAAAATCTGATAATTCTGCAAGAAAAACCCATTTATCTAAGTTAAGGGGGGGATTAGCCCCCTCCAGCCTTTATACTTAACCAATGAACCTCCAAAACTAATCAGGGAAGCGCCTTATCAGAATGAATCTAGAAAAAAAATTGAAGCAAATCGGATATTTTTATCATGAGTTATCGCGTTACGTACATACGTACTTACGTACATGCATACATACGTACAGAACCGGCGAGCACATTAGCTCTGAGGCTTTTACAGCCTGTGAGCTAAAAAGTACCAACAGCGTGTAACTAGGGGGGGGGGAGGAGGGACAGAAAATAAAAGAGGACATTAAAAGCTTTCCAAAGATATGTTATACGAGATGGTTTGGAAGAAACAATAACTATGACCCCAGGGGGGACAGGTAAGTCCCAAACGGTCGGATGGGAGACCTCAAATGTATCTTTGGTCAAGGTTTCAAAATGTGGATTTATAATAAAATAGAACGAGAATTTGACATTTTAAAAATTGCATGCATATTTTGAACGGCCCTGTAAATTAAGGTTGGGGGAGGAAGGGGAGGCGGAGTGGGATTAGAAGAGACGAACTTGAAAAATACAACATAATAAACTAGTAACCCGAATAACTGGGCTGCTAAACAAAAGTATAACGATTTAACCTAGTGTTGAATTCAGGGGGTGGTCCGGTGGGAATATTCCCCCCTGGAACATTGAACCCCCCCGGAAGTTTTAAGATTTTATGCTT
This sequence comes from Maratus speciosus, assembly GCA_963932465.1. Taxonomy (NCBI): domain Eukaryota; kingdom Metazoa; phylum Arthropoda; class Arachnida; order Araneae; family Salticidae; genus Maratus; species Maratus speciosus. Next base: position 336,478,662 of record OZ010787.1, on the reverse strand, counting down.
TTTATATGCAAATGTGCAATTCCCCCCGCTCCCTTTAAAATACGCTCTCCCCCGGAGTCGCAGAAATCCCTCCCGTAGAAAATTACCTGCATCCAACACTGGTGTAACCAAGAAAGAAAATAAAATCCTTCCTTATACGAAATTTTACATCAATTCTGCCACTAAAACAGTAAAATTGGAAGAATAAATATAACGATTCAACCCGATCCCGAATCGTCGATCGATCGCGATTCGATTTGAATTGAAGTAAATTAAAGGAAAATGATTCTGCCCGCATCTAAAGAATCGTCCGCAAAACGATTATGTCTTGAAAACGATTCAATTCAACCCGCATCTAAAGATCGACATCGAATCTGTGTACTGAATCGATTCGCTATTTCTGATCCTACGTTACGGGGGGAATCGATTCGTTGATTTTTTCTTGCTTTCTTTTGTATTTAGAAAAAGAAAAGTGTTGGATTCATGAAAAATTTCGACTACCGGTTTTCAAAGGATTTATAGGTTTAGAAGGTCTTGTCTAGAATACGATTTGACTATTTTTATAAATTGTCTGTCTGTTAGTCTGTTTATTTGTTTGTCTCTGCTAAAAAAAACTTGTGGGCGGTCTATTTAAAGAATTAAGGCATGGAATCTGTTGAAACTTTAGATTTAGTTAGACCTTCACGTAAATTGGAATTGATTACTTTTTGGTGAAAATCGCCCAGCAGGTGGCGCTGCTATGTTGCATTTTTCACGATTTCTGCACGATCGCTATCTCAAAAACTAATGTACGAAATTTTAGCAAACTTCAGATTCGGATAGACGTTGACGTAAGTTGTTGACGATTAGGTTTTGATGTAAATGGCGCTGCTATGCTGCATTTTCCCCGATTTTCGCAACAGCTCTATCTCAAGAACTAATGCACGGATTTTCATCAAACTTCACATTCAGTTAGACGTTGGCATAAGTTGTTGCTTAGTAGGTTTCGGTGTAAATCACCCAACAGGAGGCGTTGCTATGCTGAATTGAATTCAACATTTTTCTCGGGGAGGGATTTCTGCGGCTCCAGCGAGGGACATTCTAGACTTCAGTGGAGGGGAGGGATGTTGCACTTTTGCTCATTAAGCATAAAATCTCAAACCTTTTGGGGGGCATTTCAATGTTCGGGGGGGGGTCCCTCCCCCCGGGAAACCCTTTGAATTTAACAAGTTTTTCAGGATTTACACGATTTTAGGGTCATATCTCTAGAACTAATGAACGAAATTTCATCAAATTTAATATTCCGTTCGACACTGTCATATGTTGTTCCTCATTAGGTTTTCATGCAAATCATATAACAGGTTGCACTGCTATGCTGCTGTTTTCAGCAAATTTAATTCAGACATTTTTCTCCGGGAGGGATTTCTGCGGTTCTGGAGGAAGACATTCTAGAGTTCCGAGGGGTGGGAGGGGGGAGACACTTTTGTCCATTAAGCAAAAAATCTCAAATCTTCCTGGGGGGCATTTCATTGTTCCGGGGGATGTTCTCCGGTACCACCCCCTGAATTCAACACTGTTTTTCAGGGTTTACACGATGTTAGAGAGAATATCTCAAGAACTAATGAACGGAAATTCATCAAACCTAATATTCAGTTAGACATTGACATAAGCTGTTCCTGATTAGGTTTTCGTGTAAATCATATAACCGGCTGCTCTGCTATACTGCATTTTTGACGATATTTGTGATAGCTATATCTAAAAACTAATGCATGGAATTAATTCAAACTTCATATACTGTTACACTATTACATAAATAGATCTTTATTAGGCTTGGATGTATACTGCCCAACAGGTTTCACTTTTATGCTCTTTGAATTGGGAAGAGAATTTCTGTTGCAGACATCTAAGAGGGTGTGGGCCGAAATTCAATTATTTGTTTGGAAAATGTATTCTTTTAAAATGCACATATTTCAACGAACCTATACTTTTTGAATCCTCATGATGGACATAGGTTATCATTTAAATTTGACACTGTGATAGCGAATTTTGAAGTTTTAACATGCTTGAGATAGAAGAAAGTTTTGATATTGGCACATTCGACTATACCTTCAACTTTTTAAGGAAAATGAAAATGACATTACCTTTAGAGACATCGATTAAAAAATTTATAGAATCGATTAAATCGAGTTCGCCATAGTATCGATTAAATCGATTAAAAAAATCGAAATCGCCCATCACTAATATATATACATACACATACACACACGCACACACACACACACACATATATATATATATATATATATATATATATATATGTCAGATTTCCTATATATATATATATGCATTCGTCTTCATGTTAACATTGACCTTTTGCCAGATTTAAATATTATAATGTTTGAATCTTATTTAATACTTCATTTATAAGGGTTTGGATCTAGTCTTAAAAATTAATTAGTGGTTAGTTAATTTAAAAATTGCTGTTTCAAATTTAAAAATGTACTAATGTTTGTATCATGTCATGATACTCATTTTAGAAATTATATTTGAAATAAATGATGATTAGTAATATTCAATAATGGTTATATATATATATATATCGAAAAAGAAAGAAAATGATAAGAGTATTACCCTCCGTAAACACAATCATCAGCTTTAAACCCACATTCTTTGTGCAGATCATATACTTGGTATTATAAATATTTGAATATATATTTTGTGATAATTTTATAGTTTTATATTTATTCAGAAGTCAAACTAGGCTATATCTTATCTTAGATTTAATAAAATAATAAGAGTATTGGCCTTCCTAAGTACTTTTTCGGACCTCTTAGCAATTACACAAGTTTAATTTTAACACAATTATTATTAAGCCAAGACATCCCTGGTTCGAATCCTGGCCCAGACATTCTTTACCCAGGTGGAAAATTACAATTCTTCTTTAAATTTTATTCTCAATATTTGTACAGTAGAATTTAATGTTCATTAAGTAATTTAATTTTAATACTATCTAGATAACAAAAAATCATGTGCTTGATAATTAAAGTGACCAAAACCAAAAGTCCTCGAATCCAAAAATTTTAGGACTATAGTTAACTCATTATGGGGTAACACAGGGCACAGGTGTGCAGGGGAGGGCCGAGCTGCTCCACAAATCTTTGCAAATAGTAGGATATAACAAAAAATAGTAAGAGAATGTACCAACTACAATGTAATAAAAAAATATGTTTCTTAACACATTGCTGGCGGGCAATTTTCATCAAATCTGAATTTTAAAACAGTTGAAGCTCCTCCCTGTTTTGAAAGTTTTTTGTAAATTGGTATTCTAGATAGGTTTCCCAAGTTTATACATCGGTAAATATCTTTCAATGTACGAATTTAATATAAAATGTTTTACAATCTAAAAAAAAATATTGACAACATGATGTAAGTGCATTTTCTGTAAGGTAGAAACCACGCCCTTAGTCAATGATGTTTTTCGAATGAAAATGAGAATTCTCGTTTCCCGTCGTGAATGTGTTAACATAGGAAAATACAATATAACCGTGAACAAAAATATACAATAAACTCTTTCGAGTTACCCACGATTCGAAAAACGTTCTTTATCTTCATAAACCTCTGAAACCAATATATTTAAAGAAGCTTTTATAAAAACAAAATTTTATTTGTTGCTTTTATAAAAACAAAATTTTATTTTGGAAACGTTTCCGGGTAGTTTTTATAATGCATTAATCAGGCTTTCTCAATCCATAATATAGTTTTTCTGGATGCCAATTCTCAAGTAAATATTTTCTTGTTCGATAAACATCTTTTTCAGTCAAACATGATGAAATAACAGCATTGACATTAACATTAATATTATTTTGCTATTGTTGTATGTATAAATTCAATTACACAGCTGAAAATGTTTAACTGAGAATTAATAGCGTGCTAAAAAGCGATATTCCGGTTTGAGAAAACAGATTAATAAAGTATAAAACGTTTTTGAAAATTAGTGAGAGAAAAAGAAACTTTGTTATTATAAATGTTTTTTTAAATATCGAAAATATATTATTTTCCGACGCTTCTAATGATAAAGAATGCTTTTCGGAAACATGAGTAACTCGGAAGAGGTTATTGTACATTTTCGTTTTTGGTTATATTATATTCTCTTAGATTAAGCAATATTTGGCACTTTTTTTACAGTGTAGGTACCATTGCTAACCCCACCCCCCCCCCCCACACACACACACTCTCTCTTTCTGTAAAGAAAATCCTGTGTGCACCCAATGTCATGCAGTTTCCGCAGTTTTTGAATTAAAACAAGCATTACATTTTAAGAAGCTGATAAATTTGTGAGACTAATAAATGACTAAATAAAGCTTTAAAAAGTTATAAATTTATGGAAGCTTTTAAAAGTTCCGTACCGTTATAAATTTGGCCACCCTACGCATAATTAGTAGCGCATTTTATTAACGGTGAAACAATTAGCAATAAAAATGTTTATTAAAAACGTAGCATATAAACAGAAAATGTAAACAACTCTTGAAATAGTATAATAGAAAACAATAGAAGGTTTTTAGGTTCATCATTATGAAAGGGACGATTACAATAAACTCTGTGTACTTAGAGAGCTTTGATCTATCTGATATCGAAACTTTTCCTAAGTGCAAATGCACTCGGTTATTACAAACATTAGTTAAGGACATAAGCACTCTTATCAGGTGATAGACACAGTTTTGTGGGGGAAATAAACATGAAATTGAATGACATCATTTAACATAGATAAATGATACGTTGATTCACGTATTTCTAAATTCATTTATTGAAAATGTTTTTGAAATACTATTTTTTAAAAATTCCTTTTAAGATAATAGTAAATTTCCAGATCTAAATAGAATCGAACTCTTTTGATGTACCTGAACGTATAAATATCTATATATTTTCGAGGTAACATAGCAACTGGCTAACGCACGAATCGCTGTATCAATCGAATAGATGAACCTAGATTAATCCTTATGAACTTTGTAATAATAAATAATAGAATGAGTTGGACTAAATGGCAACACACAAGATGAATAAATTAGTAACTTTTCGGTGGACTTAAAATTTATATAAAATGTAATAAGAGAAATCATTCCTTTTATTTTCAATTCTTGTACGTGTGTTTTCAGCCGAAGGTTTTGAATGCATTTTCTATTTGAGGGGTAGGGGTGAAAATCTTACAGGAATGAAAAGTTTAAAAAAGAAAACGCACAATTAGCTTTTATACAACTTGCTCGAATTTTTGTACATCTTTTAAGCTTATCCTCTGAAACACTTTTACCTACCCCTAGAGGTCTGCACGGGCCCGCGCCGAGCCGGTGAAATGAAGGCGAATTTTCAAACGGGCCGGCCGGAAAAATTAGGACAATTTTTCCAAAAGGCCGGGCCGAGCCAGCAAAACATTTCAGCGGGCCTATCGGCCCGATATAAAAATTTAAACGAAGCCGATAGAATATGAGCCATTTTCAATGCGTATTACATGAAAAATGTATCTTTGATTTTTTTTATTTTTTTTCCCGTATAATAAACATTTCAGAGAATCATATATAAGTTTTTTGAAACAAAATAAAAAATCGCGCATTTAAGGGTTAAGGTGATCCTCAAATTCACTGCTCAACAATGCGAAACTTTTCGACACATTTTTAACTGTAAAGGCATAAATTGAAAAGCCGAAGGGATTTGGAATCGAATAGCGTTTTCCATTTTTTATAAATTACTTAGAGAGATATAAGAGATTCTTGTCACGTCACTGTTTGTTTTTATCCTTTCCCGTGCTATCGCTTCCGGAAATTCGATTCAAAACGCTAACTTCGGCAGCATTTTCTCAAAGATATATTGCTTTTATATTGAAAAATAAATAAAAAATTAGCCATTTACATAGCTTCTGAATATGAATACCTGCCAATCTTACGCTTTTACGAAAAGAAATGAATTCAGAAATGCGTCAGAATGTAGCTCCTTTGGATTTGAGAAAAGCTTTAAAATGACAGAGAAATATTTTCACAAATCTACTTTTCATTATACAGCTTCAAAAGTTATCATATTTTTAACCCTTTATTCTAAACTACATTAATTTTTTAATGAATTCTTGTTTGAAATTTGAAAAGTTTAAGGCTGTAAGTAATCATTAATGTTACAATTGTCATGTTTTCTGTTTTGCGAGCACATAGTAATCTAAAATATACTGTAAAATGTTCCCATAAATACGCATGTGGCATTCATTAAAAGAATCTTAATTGTATATCGAGGAAAAACGGATTTTTTTGTAGAAATTGAGTCGGGCCGGGCCTGTTTTAACCGATTTTTTGTAAAGGCCGGGCCGAACCCGTTTTACACCGGGCCGGGCCAAGATAGCTTTTGTTCGAGCTAGGCCAGGACCGAGCCTGGAAATTGCGGCCCGTGCAGACCTCTACCTACCCCTTAGCATACTTTCATTGCAATGTTTCTTATTTTTGACTTGTCCTTTTGTCCGATATACGCATTCGGCCTCCCATGTTCAATGAGCGAAAACTCCTTCCATTTATTGACCGCCTTCCTATATTGATAAAAATAACACATTGTTGTTCTTGAATACAATTTTGACCGGCAGGTGAAAGGCATGAACAGGGGCGTAGCTTGAAAATTTTATTGGGGGGGGACCTGATTTTGGCGCCCTTTTATAATTTTAATTTTTGCCCCTCCCCCCCCCCCCAACCTCTCCCGTCTCCTACCACATAGTCACCACCCGTGCTATCATATATCTCTTATATTTAATTCGTCTTCTGTGACGCTTTACACAACCATTATCCTGATTAATCGTTTTACCTTTTCAAAAACATTTTGCACAGTTGGTTTGTTTACCTAATGTAGATATATATATATTTTCTAGAATATTAATTCCACTTTCAGTTACAATTTTACTCTCAACTACATTTAATTGAGGATATTCTAAATTTTCTGTAAGGATTTTCAGTTTATTCATGAAAAATTCCATGAACATCCTACAGATGATAAAATCTAAACTTATCAGATGAACATGCACCATTCACCAGTGGTGCCAACGTATATGGGCCCATGGGGCCCGAGCTCACCCAAAAATTTGCTCTTCCAGCCCACCCGATTTTCATTATTCTATTTCGGTGCTTATTTATTTTTCAATCACTGAAAAGAAATTATTTCGTTGACATTCACAAAATTATTTAGCTTGAAAATAGGGTAAAGACAGCAATAAAAGACACACAATATCCTGAAACTCAACCTGCCTCTACCTACCCCCCTTCATCTTAAAAGGCGTACAACCAATTGCCTCTCAAAAAACAATTCCTACCTAAATGCACTAAACTCACAGTTATTATTCGGCCCTTTCCATTTTTTAGGTTAAATGATCTTTCAGAAAATGCTGCCAAAGCGTTTTAAGACAACTTTCAACATGCGTCAGCTCAGGAAAACGGTCGTCACCTGACAGCAATCAAATATAAGCGAAGATGTAATACATATTATATATACTAGTATATAATCTCCGTCAAAAATGACGGAAAGTGAAAGATAAATCTTCAAAACAATAGTTTAAAAAATATTTTTCTGACTTAAAAAAAAAAGAAAAGATGCCTCATGCATTTTGTTAATCAGAAAGTATTATAATATGATTTTTTATGATTAGAACAAAGAAATTATGTAAACTACAATTTAGTCACCAGCGCTTAAACGCTTAATTTCCCGCTACGTATTCTATGACGAAAATGCTTGTTTAGGTTCCCTCTACATTAAAAATTTGCCGTTTAGCGTGACTTTTTCTTTTCGCTACAAACTATGTTAAAATTCAAAATTTTATCTGCAAGATAATTAAAATATGTTGTACCGATAAGAAATATAAATTTTATGTGCAATGTCTTCAAATCTGATAAAATGCATTGTAAAAAAAAGTACGATTACAACAGAAAGTTGATGCCAAAAGAATTATAGCAAGAAACATAAGCTCTAATTCATTGGGAATTAAAACGGCCTACAGAGGCGCTGCTCACAGCCTTCGGTACAGAAAAAAGTGTCCCTTTAATTTCCCTTTAAATAATGCTAAAGTGCCATTGAAATAATTCTTTATTGTAAATGCATTCGAAAGTTTTAGGTATTCAAATTTGGATAATTTTGACTTTGTCATATAAGACAGAAAACAAATGTTACAGGAAATCTGAAATTGTGCAAAAGAATAATCATTCTGAATAAATTAAAAATACATGTAATGCAATGGGCTTGCATGGACCTTCTTAGAGCGAGAGCTATATCTTTTCTCCACCAGATGGCGATAGTTATCCGTTAATATTAATTTAGAACTTGTTATTGCTGTTGGTTTGGCCCTTAAATTTAGAACGAAATCGGATAGTTTTTGAAAGTTTTAAACAAAGTTAAAATATTAAAAGGTTTTAATATACTTTTCAAATATTTTAAGACCGGCATCGACGTTAACCTGTATTTTTTTTTTTTTTTTTTTTTTTTTTTTTTTTTAATGAAGCGTTCAAAGAGTCATTCATTTGTTTGTAGATTTGCTGGGATTCAAATCTGAATGGCAACAGTATCGTTTGTTTAGATCTGATTTCTATGTTTATAATAGCTTCATTTTAATTTAGAACTTAATAAAATTATAAATGGATATGATACACATGTTTTACGTGAAAATATGCTTAACAGACATGATTTCAAGTAGAAAAAATTATCATTTAGCTGTCATATGTTAGGATATGTTTTTCATTAAGCCTAACATGGCGTTTAGCTACGGTCGATTCGCAGACCAGAGTGGTTCGCACCGGCATCGTTCCGAAAGTTTCCTGCACTCAGATTTTATTATAAGTAGATATCTACAGGGCCGCCGCAATGTCGTGCGGGGTTCTCGCAAATCCCTCCGCGGGGCCCAACGTCTCTGACTGCAATATCCGACTAATACAAATCATTTTTGAAAATTGTATATATCATAGAATAATTTATAATATAGAGTACAAAATGTACTAACCCTTTCAAGACTGGCTTCTCTTACACAAATTTTATTCGGTCGGCACCGCTTTTTTAAAAGAAATTAGCTCTATTTAAACAATTTCGAAAATGCTCTAATTAAATAAGGCAAATTTTATTTTATTTTATTACTGGTGACAAAAACAAATTTTGTAAACAAAGATGATGTTGAGTCAGACTCGACGTTCAACCACAAAGGGCTAAAAAATAATATGCAAATTTTTTTCCCATGTAATGTGTATAGTTATTTTTTATTTCTACAAATCTTTGAACCTTTAAAATATTTTAAACCTTTTTTTTTTTTTTTTTTTTTTTTTTTTTTTGCGTTTATAACTTTCAAGATCCTCACATATATACATTCCCCGATAATTATGTCATCTTTGGCTGTTAGAAATAAAGTTAATACTAACTTTTTTCGCGAAAAAAAAATTTAAAGGCTAATTTAGAGCAATAATATCATTATTTTACTCAGGATAACGTTATTTCGAATTGTATAGAGATGCTCGGAGCCTCTAACAAGACTCCAGCTTGGCGCGGGGCCTCTAAAACGAAGCTTGAGAACATCTGATGCATTTACTGGAAGATGTAAAGTTAGGAGATCATATTTGCAACATGTGCGCTACATAAAAGATAGGTTCATTTTATTAAAAAATTCATTAAGTACTTATAAATAGGAAAGGTGCGTCTTTAATGCCAGAAAACACTCAAAATTCATAAATTTTAAAAATTCAGTATGATTGTTCGTAAAAGAATTTTTTTATTGTCCTTCTTAGGACTTACTTCTAATGTCATTCTTTTCCTAAATATATATTATACGAAAAGAAGGCCGTATAAAAAATAAATTTCGTATTTTAATGTGCATGCAGCTCCTTTTAAATAAATCCTATATCTGAAAGACGTACCGTAATTTCCGGTCTATAATCCGTTTATTAAGCAGTTATGTTTGGACCCCGAAATCTTATTTCATAAAATGTAACTTATTAAATCGTGGTAAATATTTAACTTCAACTATTAAATAAAATTTCTTGGTCGAAACATGATTGTTTGAACCGCAGATTATAGGCCGAAAATTAAGGCACTTGTTTCGTATACTTCTTGTAATTGGAAGTATTTTTCTATTATCATCGGTTCAAGAAATTGCATCTTAACCCTTGCGTTAAATTTGTAGTCAAATTCATGGCACGATAGTAATTATTGGAGTCTGTAAAATGAAGGTCCCATGAGAATATAATATAATTAAATAAAATATCAGCTTTATATTCTACCCTAAAAGATTTTAACTTATTATAACTTGAAATATCATCTTTTCCAAATCTTTCAAAGAAAGCAAAATGGCAGTGTCATTTTTACCCTAAAATGGTTTTGAGCCCACCCAATGTTTTTCAAAAGTTGGCGCCACTGCCATTTACAGCAGAGAAAAGCAACCAATAATGAATATTACGACAATGATGCGAGTAAAATGTGTGGAGATGTAAGACACCAAGCCATAAGATTGTTCATAATTGATAATATTTTGAATCTATTTTATTATTTAAACATTCAAAAAACAAATTCGGAAAAAAGAGCTCAGAAACTAGGCTCACCTGTGATTTTGTTTATAGTAATTAGACATTCATCATTAACTCAAAGCAGTATAGTAAATAATGTATTATAAGGATATACTTGCTATATAATGTATTCAATATGTACAATGTATACAATACATTCTGAAAAGTTTGCTGTCCGCCACATTTGGCAGAAATTAAGCCATTTGAATACATTTATGCAATAAAGACTTTTGAAGGCACTGAGTGCAAACATGACATCGCGGGACCCTTATACCTATGCTATGTAGTATGGTTAAATAATTTTTTTATGTAAGTATCTTTTATGGATATAACTCCAATTTAACATTGTTAAATTATGGCATTTTCACGAAGTCAGTTGTATTCATAAGCGCATGAAATTTGCAAGAATTCTTATTGAGATGCAATGAAATATGGGACAACGTAATTCTATATAGCAGATCATATTTTTTAAAATAATTTCATTTTGAATTGAATTTCGAAATAAAACAAACGGAGAAAGGTTGTCTTCGTTTGTAAATACATTAGAACTCAAGATGTATACATAACACTTTATTATTTTGTTTTCGTTCAATGTAAAACTGTGTAAATTATAAAGCTCAATTCTAATTTTTACAAACTTTGTCTACAGATTGCCTCCACCCCCACTTAAACTTAGGGGGCCTACAGACATACAGACGGGAATACAGACATACAGAGACAGACGGGCCCAAGACAAACACTTTTCAACACAGTTTAAAAGTATTAAATAAAAAGTTTTGTTCTAAGAAGGATTTTTTTTTCTTTGTCCTCTCGAAAATACAAAAATGTTTGACGCAGCACAGTTAGAATGTTGATTTCATGCCTACATGCATCAAACTTTCAGATTTTCATACTCAAATACAAACGACCCAAAATGCTTCTTTTTCTTTTTAAATATGTGAAACACGCACTGAATTGTAACCAATTGTCACTTCTCTCAATATCACGTCTCAAAAGCTTATTTAAAACATCAGTTTTGATTTTTACAGAAAAATTGCTATGTTGTTCGATATAGAGACTGGATTAAAAATATGTGAAACTTTATTTGAGAACAGATGATATGATTTTATGAGTGTGTCAAAAGTAATATTTTGACATTGCAACTAAAGTAAACAACTATACATGCTCTTACATTCTGCGCCATCATCAACAATTTAAAAGAATTCTTTCATAAATGAAATTATATAATCTGCTTTCTTTGTAACTTTTTTTTATTATTTTGATTTTTGTAAAAGGTACCTAGTTTATTTCTTCTGTTTATTTACTCTTGAAGCATTCGTGCCTGGGGCATCAGTTTTGAAAAATATCACTCATTTCAAGAATCACATGATGCCAATCCTCCAAATGATTGGAATATGACCTCTGTTGCCTCAGTTTTCACAAGAGGGGAAATCAAAGAGTTCAGACTTCAAGGTGAAAGAAATTTTTGTTCAGAGGATTCTTCCAGGGGATTTGCCATATGACCACCTTAAAAATATGCACAACCAGAGTCCCGTACCCAGCGAAATAAAATCAAACTTTCAAACGGGCCGGGCTGATAAAAAATAATTAAAGAGCCTCAATATACCAAATTTTAAAAAATGAACCTGTGAATATCTTTGTAGATTTTCACGTCCGGAAGCTCTTTGTAAAGACATAGCACATCTGTGGAAACCTAGAGTTACGATCGAGGGCTTGGTGCTCCTATGAGTGTCTGGAAAAAAGACTGGAGAAAAATAGTACTCTGGTACAAGTTCCCGGGGGAACTCGGACGTGTGATCCCCAAACAACGCCGGTTAATCTTCCGAGTATTTGGGTTTTGTCGCTGCGACCCTGGCGTACAATGGTGTTTGGGGCGCAGGGAGAGTGACGCACGTTGGCCGGTGCTCTTCTTTGACTGGTAGCACGAATCACGTCGGCACCATACTGGCTTACACCAGTCCCACTTGACGCAATGCACATAAGAGTCATTTCAACTTTCTTTCTACTGCCAAGAATGACGAACAACTACCGAGATAAGGAAAAAAATGTACTGCTAAAGATCGAATTACACTTACTGTACCGCAATTGATTACAATTCCCGTTTTCAGAATTATTTCTTCCACATATATAAACTGTTTTTCTTATGGAATAGAGGTAGTGACAATTCTAAAATTAAATGTCTTATATGTTAAAATGTATGTTAAAAATAACTTATTTTGTATTTTAACATTTAAAGTAAAGCGCTTGTATAATTACTTGTAACTACTATTTAAATCTTTTCTTTATGGGCATCTGAGAGCGCCCTTAAACCTTATGTGAAGCCCTACTAATTGAACATATTGGAGAACCGTTCTAACTCTTCCAGTCGCTCCCACTTCTTTCTACTAATTACTTTCTTTACCTTTTTCTAACTTTATTTCTACTTTTTTCCAAGGGTGACCAACCACCACTGACATAAGCCAGAAATAGTTGTACTTTTGAGGACAGAATTACACATATTGAACCGCTGTTAATTACAATTTCTGTTTTCAGAATTATAGAAACTTCCTTTCTCTAGTTAAAGAACTTAATGTACATGACTTTCAGATGCTTATAATAAAAGATCGCCTTTGATTTGATAGTACAGGAATTCAGAAACAAACTCCAAGGATTTGAGTAGACAAAATGTCTAATTATTAAGCTTTCTAGATCATTCGTTCCCCCCCCCCCCCAATATGCTTCTAATATTTTCTTTGCATCAATCCAGAGAATGTCCAAATTTGCTTTTAAAAAGGTAGAATTCCTACTTTAGGAGGATCTCTTTCATGCCTCCAGACTGGGAGTTGAACCTAGGACCTTGGATTAAAGTGACAACGCTCTATAAACTGAGCTATCCATGACAAACCAGCGGACATAATTCACTCAGACAACCTTTTGGTAAAGGCATCTGGTCTTTTATTTGAAACAACTTGATATATTCAAATAACCAAGGTGTTATTATAAAACTTTTTAAAAATATTTACAATTATTAAGATATAGACTGATTAAGAAAGTTAATCCAGATATTTTTGTATAATAAAATAAACTATCTAGACAAATTCCTTAACCTATTAAAATTTTAATTTGAATGCTTGGATTTAAATAATAAACTAAAAAAAGTATATAACACATCAAAATTGTGATTAAATAACATTTGAATGGATATTTAGTTTAGTTTAACATTACACCCTTTTTGATTGTTGAGAAAAAGAAAAGATTATTATGTACTTAAAGGATTTCACTAGAATACAGCTCATATACAAAATATTAGAATAACTGGGAAAAAGTAATAAGAAAAATTATTTTTCATTCATTTATTTTTATACTAAGTAAATGCAATTAAATTTCTTATAAATTAAATCTGGAATATTTAGATAAGATTCTAACATTTACAAAATATAACATACAGTACAATAAATTAGGTGTACAGCTTTCTGAAACACATCAAAATATTAGAATAAAATTTAGATTGGCTCAAAATATTAGAATATTTTATTTTACGCAACAATATTACCTTATGAATATGAAGTAAATGGTAGTTAATATTTTGTAGCATCCCCTTTAGCTTTCATAACAGCGTACAATCGATCTTGCATACTATATACAAGGTGTTTACAAACATTTCTATAGGTATTAGTCCAAATAGACTTTATACGTGCCACTAACTCAGTTTTACTTGAAGTAAGGTTTTCTTGGAGTTTTTTCATTATGCACCATACGTTTTCGATAAGATTAAGGTCTGGGGAGTATGGTGGCCAAGGAAGTACCTTAATGTTGCCTTGGCGGAACCAATTCTTAGTTGACACCGAGGTATGTGGTGACGCTAAATCTTGTTGAAGGATGAAATCATCTTCAGATAAATCTTCTGATGATGGAATGATGGAATATTCCAAAATTTCTTGATATATCAGAGAGTTAACCCCTTGAGGGCAGGGGCCTCGCTAAGGGGGGGGGGACGGGGGAGCGTCCCCCCCCAAACATTTGCGAATGTTATTACACTTGGCAAATTTACAAACTTAGTTGACAAATTTCTTTAAAACTTTAATAAAAACTATAATATATTTTCTATTTCTGATATACTTGGCAAAAATTACAAAACTAATTGGGAATATTATTAAATTTTTAACAAATAAGAACTATTAGATGTAAATTTCCAACTGAGCGAAAAATGTCCGGACCAGGATTCGAACCCGGGACCCCCTGGCTGAAGCCGCCAGTGCTCTGCCATCTGAGCTATCCCGGACGATTCTGGTCGACCTTTTTCACCCAGCTAACCTTGATGATTACAGCATCTGGTCTGAAACCTGGTTCAGCTCAACAGAATAAATCACAGGTAATGGAACTCCAGAAATCGCTGGATACGAAATTACACTAGATTAATATTAACACAATTATTCTAATTGGTAAACAAATCATATTAGATGTAAATTTCCAACTGGGCGAAAAATGTCCGGACCAGGATTCGAACCCGGGACCCCCTGGCTGAAGCCGCCAGTGCTCTGCCATCTGAGCTATCCCGGACGATTCTGGTCGACCTTTTTCACCCATCTAACCTTGATGATTACAGCATCTGGTCTGAAACCTGGTTCAGCTCAACAGAATAAATCACAGGTAATGGAACTCCAGAAATCGCTGGATACGAAATTACACTAGATTAATATTAACACAATTATTCTAATTGGTAAACAAATCATATTAGATGTAAATTTCCAACTGGGCGAAAAATGTCCGGACCAGGATTCGAACCCGGGACCCCCTGGCTGAAGCCGCCAGTGCTCTGCCATCTGAGCTATCCCGGACGATTCTGGTCGACCTTTTTCACCCAGCTAACCTTGATGATTACAGCATCTGGTCAGAAAACCTGGTTCAGCTAAAGGTCGACCAGAATCGTCCGGGATAGCTCAGATGGCAGAGCACTGGCGGCTTCAGCCAGGGGGTCCCGGGTTCGAATCCTGGTCCGGACATTTTTCGCCCAGTTGGAAATTTACATCTAATATGATTTGTTTACCAATTAGAATAATTGTGTTAATATTAATCTAGTGAAATAAGAACTATATTACATTTTCTAACTGTGGTAAGTTGGCAAAATTATAAAACGAGTTGGCAAATACTGAAAATTGACTTGGCAATTTAAGGTTCTCTCCCCCACCAATAAAAAGTCTTAGCAATGGCGCTGCTTGAGGGGCAAGCAAAAATGTCTCTAAATATTGAAATCTCACCGGAATAAACGAAAAATTATATTTTTAAATAAGGAAAAGCAATTTTTGAACGATTTTCCTCCAAAGTTAAAAATATAAAATTTATTTAAAGTTTTCTGGTGAAAATCTTGTTTAAATTAGGAGGGATATATTTTATCACACCGCCCCTCAAGGGGTTAACCTTTTCGTAGACGATGCATAACTTTCCAGATCCTTCTGCACTCATACAACCCCAAATCATGACACTAGCAGCAAATTTTACGGAATGTTTAAGGTATTCTTTATCAAATACTTCTTGCTTCATTCTCCAAACTCGAATACATTGATTACCATATGCAACACAAAACATACTTTCATCACTAAATAATATATTTTTCTAATCTCCTTCGCTCCATAAACGTCTTGATTTATGCCAATTCAATCTTATATGCTTTTGTTTTGCAGTGATGAGGGGTTTTGTTTTCGGTACACGAGATTCAAACTTAAATTTAAGGAGACTTATTAATGTTGTCGATGTAGAAACTTCAACTCCTTCTTCTTTCCATTTTCAGTGCTAGAATCGCACGTTTTTAAAACGGTTTTTCTTAACTATACGCTTCAGTTTCCTGTCATCTCTAGCAGATGTTTTTGTTTTTTCGGCTGCCATTTTAGCGATTATTTTAAAATTTCCATTTTTTTAATATTGTGTTAGTATTTTACTAACGCTTTATTGCGAACAATGTAAATAATTCGCTATATGACATTGATTTTAACCGTGCCGATACAAATCAACCATACGAAATTTAATAGATTCAGGAATATCCCTCATACGACCCATTTTAAGACGAAAAAGCAAATAAACTGCAAAAGGAATACGGATTTTAAATAAAATCGTCTGAATTTAATTAATGATGCCACCAGTTACGAATTGGTGCTAATTAAAGGAGAATTAATGTGAAATATTCTAATATTTTGAACCACTTTAATAAATATTCTAATATTTTGACTTCTCAAAATAATATTTTTTTTCAATTAATCTTTTCAAAAATGATATTAATTTTAAGATAATAAATAAGTTTAATCAACAATAAGTTCTTAATAAAAATATCGTTTGCATATTTGCATTAAAAGACATTAAATTACCAAACGATATTTTCAATTTGTAAAGAAAAGTAAGTATTCTAATATTTTGAATATGAGCTGTAGATGTACAGAGTGATCTTTTTTAAAGTGACAGTGTTTGGAGCGTCCTGTAGCGCGATCTAATAGCCGAAATGACACCAAACTTGGTATTTAGACTAATCAAGACATGGGAAACGGATTCCGTGAAAAAAATTTAGTTCCAAAAATCACCGCTAGGGCATTTTGTAGCGCTGTTATAGCTTACAATAACGAGAATTAGCATAAAACACGGGTAACAAAGAAAAATGCAAATGTTGTGCGATCACAGCGCCAGTAATAGGGGCTATAAAAGCAAGTAGTAGACAGCTCCGACAAATAATCTCAGCTGAAGTAAATGAGCTCCAGTGGGCATGCCTCTCACGTTACCGGAACGTGCGTTACTGGTGAAGCTGTATTGTATGAATCAATGTAATGCATCCGCAGCTCTTCGGGAATTTCGAACCAGAAAAAAATTACGAAAAGGGCCTTTATCGCTGAATGGTCTTAAGAAAATTATTAAGAAATTCGAGGAAACGGGGTCACTGACCATTTGCGCTGGGAGAGGACGTAAACAAGTATAAGAAGATGTAATAACTGATGTGGCAACTGCAATTGTCGAAGGATAGCAGGGAACCATTGCTGGTACTAGCAGCGCCCGGGGTGTAGCTCCACAATTGGACATGAATTATTCCACGGTATGGAGAGTTTTGCGGTGCGTTATTGGATTTTACCCCTACAAAATCAGCCGCTTGCACGAACTGAAACAAAGTGATTATGATAAGCGAGTGACATTCGCTCTATCGTTTCTTGCCAGGGTTGAAATTGATGATGCTTTCCCATGGCACATTCTGTGGGGAGATGAGTGCCATTTTTATCTCAATGGGTCTGTAAACGCACAAAATAGCCGAACTTGGGCTTCTGAGCAGCCCCACACCGTGCATGAAATCCCATTAAATTCCCCAAAAGTCACTGTTTGGTGTGGTTTCACAGCCGAATTCGTAATTGGGCCTTTCTTTTTTGAGACCATCACTCCGACAGGACCCGAAACGTACACCATAAATGCAGAAAGGTACCACGAAATGCTGCAAACGTTTGTTATTCCACAACTTCAGCAAAGAAACCGTCTCCAACAGACAATCTTTATGCACGATGGTGCTCCGCCACACATTAGTAATAAGGTAAAGCAGCTGTTGCGCCAAAACTTCACTGGTGACTGAGTCATAAGTCGGAGTTTTCCAGTTGCATGGCCGCCTCGTTCCCCTGACCTCACGCCATGCGATTTTGGGCTCTGGGGTTATTTGAAATCTCAAGTTTATGTTGGTGGAGTATCAAATTTGTCTATTCTAAAGGACAACATAACAAAGACAGTGCGGAATATTCCTCGTGATATGTTACGTACGGCTATGGAGAAGGTTGTGCAAAGAATGCACGGTGTTATTTCTGAGAACGGTGCTCACATTGAAGGTGGTCTAATTCCTCACCGGGGAAGTTAAATTAGTAAATAGGCATTAATAATTTAACTGTACGATTGTATGTGTTAGTGTTTTTCTTTTCTCACATTTTATACACTGCAAAGCGCCACAAAATGCCCTAGCGGCGATTTTTGGAACGAATTTTTTTTCACGGAATCCTTTTTCCCATGCCTTGATTAGTCTAAATACCAAGTTTGGTGCCATTTAGGCTATTAGATCGCGCTACAGGACGCTCCAAACACTGTCACTTTAAAAAAATTCCCCTGTATTTAAAGCAGTGGTTCGCAACGTGGGCGTACCGAAGAGGGAAATTGACTTTTTATGGCGGCAATTCCAAATTTGTTACTCATCCTTTCGCTTTTAGATTTCTTGGAAAATAATACTGGAGACTAAAAATACATTTAAAATTTAACAAAATGTATTTTTTGTTAAATTTAAAAAAGTTCCCAATCAAAAGTGCAAAATAGTAAAAAACAGAATAATTATATGAATAAACTTTAAAAAATAAATTGTACCTTCTTTTTTTATGAGTATATTTAAAATTTTCTGTAATTTTTCTGGCTACAATAATTTTTTTTACAATTGTTTGCAATTCTTTTGATTTTTTTTATGGAGTGAACCTTGTACTTCTGTTTGCTTTCTTATATGTCACATGAAGAAAATTTTACATGTGAAGCAGGTTAAGGTTATATCTAAATCTCACTCTCTTGAACATGTTTAACTTGAAAAAAAAATTGAAATATCTAAATGAGATACATTCAACTTTATCAATTTTAAACAGTATTACAAAAAGAAATGGAATATCGATGGCTCTGATGCAGGCTTGCACAGTAAATAAATATATATTATGACATATACATTTAAAATTTTAAAATCTGATAATACATGGCAGTCCATTAACGATAATGGGGAAGGGAAACAGATAAATGTGTTTTGATGGGGAATAATGGCTACTTAAAATGAATAAAAAACAAAACCTCTAAATACTTCTTGTGTAGTGTGTTATCCATAGTTAAAAAATTTGTTGTCGAAAGCTTTTCCTAGCATTTTAATAAGTTACTAAAATGAATTATAAAATGCGTCAATGTGTTGTTGTTTTCAATTATAAATGCGTCAATGTTGTGTCAATTTTTATGTTAAATAAAAGAGTCTCTCCAATAGAATTCTGAAGATAAAAATTCAGACTTATATAACACTTTTGTTTAACATTTAGGTAAGTTGGAAAGGAACAACAAAACTCTTTTTTGGCATAAAGATGAAGATCCTTCATTGCATTTATAGAGTTATATTAAAAACACATTTGTGACAAAAATTGATAAGTTTCATAAGATCTCTTTGATAAGTTTTAAAAATTCGAAATGATTAGTTAATGTTAAAACTCTGTTAGGCTTTCTCCTGAATAGAATTCACTTTTTACATAATAAAAGATATGTGTTACAGAGTGTTGGGATTGAGGGGGGGGATCATGATTTTAAAGATGCTTCGGTGGGGCGTGGCTAATAAAAGGTTGGGAAACACTGCATTGTACAAAAAATAGTACCAGTCATATCATTTTGAAGTAATTTATTGTCAGTTAAAAGATCACTTCAAAATTTGCATTTAATAATAATACTTTATTAACAAAATCATAGTGATTGAGAACGAAATCATACAAGTTGTAATTTTTTCAACTGAGTGAAAAAGTACCCAGACCAGGCATGAAAGTGGGAAATGGGAAAAAAGGTGGAAATTTTTTTTCCATCTATACAATAAAGCCAAACTCGTATAATTTAGACACATTTTAACAGTTATTCATACAATAAAATGTATTATAACTGTACATATGATTGTTATTTTCTTTTTGTAATTTAGAAAGTATTAAAAGAAAAAAAAAAACAATAAATGTATAAATTCATTAAATCAAAAAAGAAAATTGGAAACAGTTTGCTAAAAGTATAAATCCATCCAAATGTATCTGATGAACTTACGTGAAGTACAGAGATTAATTGTTCAAAATAAATGTATTATTTTGAATGATTTGATTGTTTAAGACTTTACTTTAAAAAAAAAAAAAAAAAATCTCTATGCTAAATATATGCATGCCAATAATTGATCTTTACTCCAGAAATACATTTCCAAAAATGCATCACTGAAATTACCCAGAAGTATTTTATAAATAGGATAAAATATTCTATTCCAAAAGAACCTTATAGAAACTTCCTTTCCATAGTTAAAGAACTTAATTTATGTGACTTTCAGATGCTTCTAATAAAAGTTCGCCTTTGATTTGATAGTACAGGAATTCAGAAACAAACTCCAAGGATTTCAGTACACAAAATGTCTAATTATTAAGCTTTCTAGACCCCCCCCCCCTCCCAATATTCTTCTAATATTTTTTTTTGCATCAATCCAGAGAATGTCCAAATTTGCTTTTAAAAAGGTGGAATTCCTACTTTAGGAGGAACTCTTTCATGCCTCCAGACTGGGAGTTGAACCTAGGACCTTGGCTTAAATTGACAACGCTTTATCAACTAAGCTATCCATGACAAATCAGTGGATACACTTCACTCAGACAACCTTTTGGCAAAGGCATCTGGTCTTTTATTTGAAACAGCTTGACAGTATAAACCTGTGGTTTATATTGATATTTTTTTAACAAGACGTCGATTTTTCAATGATTTTGTTATAAGTTTTTATTAAGACAATAGATCATGTAATACAACAGTTTAAAAGAAAAATAAAACTTTCCTCAAAAAGAAAACATATTAAAGTTTCATTCAAGTTTTTAATTTAGGCAGTTGATTTCACAAATCAAATATTTTTTAGAAAAATATATAAAAAATCATGCAACATGCGATTTTTTTTCTTCATTAATTCATTATAAAAATGATGTGGCACATTTCAAGTGATAAAAATTCCTTTTCAAGATATATTTATTATCTACAGGGTGTTTCAATATTATATGTCAGAAATGTAAAGGCAGGTAGAGGGGACCTAAAAAGCAAATTTCGTATAGGAATGTGGCTGCAGAAATGCAGTGTTGAGGCAGTAGAGGGCGCTGTTGAGTTTGGTGGATAAAAGCACTTCACTGGCCTAAAACATCAGTCCGGCAAGGATTTCGAGCAAGATGCATTGTTAAACCAATGCGGAGTTTGCCGACATGCATTTCATGTATGGGGCTAAGCAACGGAATGGCTCACACCCAACAGCTCTTGAGCTTGTTGAAGGACTATCCGCTACTGTGCGTATTATTGCTTCTTTTATTGCAGGAATCCCGCGATATCTTACTGTGCCCGTATCACGCCTGGAAGCATAAAACGATCCACTCGCGCACAACTCCTAATGAAGACGCTCAAATGTTCAGGGATCCGGCAGAAACCTACCCAGGGATTGTTTCATGTAAATCCTTTGAGCAGCAAATCCATTTCCTTGCACAACCGCATACATGAAATGCATGTCAGCAAGCTCCGCATTGATGGAACGATGCATCTTGCTTGAAATCCGTGCGGAAAATGACGATTCAAGCCAGCAAAGAGCATTCATCCGCCGCACTCAACAGCGCCCTCTACCGCCTCAACGCTGCATTCCCGCACCCACATTCCTATACGAAATCTGCCTATTTATGTCCCCTCTACCTGCCTTTACATTTGTGACATATAATTTTGAAATGCCCTGTATTAAAAAAAATCACAATGTAGCTATTATACACATTATAATGGCCTACTAAAGTGAGGTCCTCCAAAATAGTTATTGCCGTTTTTAACTTGTTATGAAACACAAAGCCCAGTAACAGTTTTGGGATAGGGGAAAGGGGGGGGGGGATGGCAGCGAATTGGTGATAATAAAGGACTTAGTAATAACAATAACTGTTTACTCTTTGTAATAATAATAATAAAAAATAAACAAGATGCATAATAACATGGGTACATTGATAAACGTTGCATTAATTCTGAATGCCAAACAATCTGTAAGAATTTATTATTATTTATTTATAATCCTTTTCATCACTTTCCAACAAAGTTATAAAGTGTTTATGAATTCAGTTTGTTTGTTTGTTATAACTCGCATAAATATACTCGGTTGCCATGTAATTTTTATGTATTATCGAGGTTCAATATCGAATGTTCGGTATTGAAAATGAAGTATACAGATTTATAGTTTGTTTACAGGGACACACAAAAGAATTTTGTTACATTATGGTCTATAGGGAAAATTTGGTTGTGGTGCATTTTAACCCCTTGAGGGGCGGTGAGATAAATTTTATCCCACCTAAGATTAATGAAGATTTGCACCAGAAAAAAATTATGAAATTTTACTTCTAACTTTGGTGGAAAAAAGTCGTAAAATTGCTTTTCCTTCATTTGAAATAAAATTTTTCTAACTTTCCGGTGGGAGTTCAGAATTATACAAACGCAATTGATTGCCCCTCAATGGGTTAATGATGTTAAATATTTGAAACATAATGAAATTGATATGCATCAGTGAACTGAAGTACAACATGCTTTCTCAGAACTAAAGATGAAAATAAGGAATTTTGCTTAGTGGCCACTGTCCGGTAGGTTGATTTTTTCTAGTAGCCAGTTACTGGCTAGTAGGAATAATTTCTTTAGTAGCCAGTAAGTACATTTATGTCACTGAATATTTAATTAAAAGATATATGGGTTTAGAGTAAATAAGTAATTTATGCACTAAATAAAACAATTTTATTTCATATTGTTTTAATAAACTTGAAATACTAATTTCCAATCTGTTTTAAATTTTAAATTAAGTTAACAGCAAAGTTATATGCAACATGCTTATATAGCTAACTACGTAAGTCCCACTATGTTTGGGTACTTTGAAAATAAAAAAAAAAATCTGAAATTTACAACAAATTTTCTGAAATGTAAAGGGAGGGGGAGGGGTCCCTCCTGGTACTAATTTTTTAGTAACCTATTGACGATGTTTGCGTTTCTTCCGCGATTCTTTGTCGAAATGTGCGTTTTTTTCGCAATCTTGTGATGAAATTTGCGTTCGTTTTCGCGATTCTTTGAAGAAATTCTCGTTTTTTACGCGATTCTTTGACAAAATTTACGTTTTTCTGCGATCTATTGACAAAATTCGCGTTTTTTATGCGATCCATTGAGATATTTGCGCGATTCATTCACGATATTCGCGTTTTTTGCGCGATCTCTCCACGAAATTTGGGTTTCTTAGAGAGCTTTTGACGAAATCCGTGTTTTTCCGCAATCCTTTGACGAAATCTGCGGGTTTTTTTGTGATCTTTTGACAAAGTCTCGGTTTTTTTTTCGTGATTCTTTGACGAAATTCGCGTTTTTTTCGCGATTTATTGACGAAATTCGCGATTTATTAACGAAATTCGGGGGTTTTTGCGATCCTTTGACGAAGTTCAGATTTTTCCGCGATTCTTTGACGAAATGTGCGTTTTTTTTCGCGATCTCTTGACAAAAGTCTCTTTTTTTTCGCGATTTTTTGACGAAATACGCGTTTTTTCGCGATCTATTGACGATATTTGTTTTTTTTGCGATCCTTCGACAAAATTTACGTTTTTCGCAATCTTTTGACGAAATGTGCGTTTTTCGCGATCTTTTGACGAAATTCGCGGAGTTTTTTTCCTCGATTCTGTGACGAAATCCCTTTTGGAAAATCCTGCATTTGTCCAGCACTTTCCATATTTTTAATCGCCAGTTTTTCACGTTTAGTCGCGAGTGGCTAGTGATTATTTTCATTTTTTCAGAAGTATAGAATAAATAGCACTTATAGTTCATTTACAGGGACTCACAAATAATTCCATTACATTATGATCTATGGGGGAAAAAATTGGTTGTGGGGTATTTCAATGATGTTAAGCTACTTTAAACATAATGGAATTAAAAAGAAACACTGGGGGATACTATGGCATATTTCTATAGATTATGGATTGCACAGCATATATAGCTCATTTACAGAGATGAGCAAAATAATCCAGTTATAGTATTGACTATGATCGATAATTACAGGAAGTGCATTTTTTTGATGTGGTACAAATTTTATAGTTACACACTTGGCTGTGTGACAGATTTCATAGACACTATCGGATATGGACAGTAATTGTTAAAAATAAACTTTTAATATATTATGTGTTTTTTAAACTGCTTATTTAAAAATCTCATTTCATTGTATGGGAAAAAGAAATTTCTTAATAATATTCTGTTACTGTTGGAAAGTGTTTCATAATCTATGCTTGATTTTTTGTTCTTGTTATACTTACATTTGTCTCTGCAAGAATAAAGTACATATTTTAAAATATGTTTACATATTTCATAAACTTTTATGTATTAGGATTTAGCAGTAGATAGTCATAATATAGTTTTTTACAATAAAAATCCCTTTTTTATGTAGTAATGTACTCAGTTATTGCATATTATCAACTCCTGTTTCTACTGATGTATTTAAGCTTTAAAAAAATCTTAAGTAAATGCATCTTCACTTCTTTTGAATAATAAACTCGGTGAGTTATATTTAAGACTGAGTTCCATAAGAGTAATAATGATATTTTATACTATTGCAAATTTTAATATTTGAGTGACCTCATTAATACAGTTTTCAATTATAGCTGTCTCTCAGTTAAATGTGTCTTTTACAATGTCTCAGCATGAGGAATGTGCAAATAGTGCTTTATATTTATGGCATAAGCTCCACTTTGAGCCACTTTTTTGCATTACGTGCATACAAATTTGGACACTTGGCAAAATTTATAGAGTTTTTTTTTTTTACTAAGAAACAAAGGATTACTCTTTTAAGGTTTTATCCTTAAAATAAGATTGTACTTCTTACTCTTACGTAATAAGAGTATATGTTTCTTCATAGACCGGGTGGTGGCGACACAAATCACTACGTCATCGAGTTACGGGATGAAATCATGATGTAGGACAAGATTATTAGGAGTAGATTAAGGAATGACTGGTCTGCCTCGACATTTCTTGGTACGATATGAGCAGCACCAGGCGTCAACTCGTCATTGTGGCGTCACTGTCTCGTCATCGAGTTACGGGATGAAACCGGTGTCAAATTAAAGGTAAAATAAAGTATTTTAAGAATATTTTGGTCTGCCTGCGCATATCCTGGTAGGAAACTACGGCAGACTAAAATTTATAACAAAAAAATACGTCATAATGTACAATTGAAACCCTATAATCATAATATTTTACATTACATTGCCATATATATTACTTCGAATCGACTTTCAAGAATTAATGGTTTAGGAAAAGCTTATTAACAGTACTTGAGAAAATGACTGATTTGGCATAACTGTGTACAGCGAGAAGAACGGGGCGCCAATTCCCTATTTTGACAGTACTATCACAGGGTTGCCACGCTTCAGGGAATTTCCAGACCAGGAAATTCTTCGGCATCAGTACTTTCATGCAGAGAATCTATCTTTAAATAAGGCGAAATTTCGTGCGTTTAATCTAGATATATATTTTTTTTTATAAAAGATTACTGATATTTTGACTGGAAAATTCCCTGGAGCGTGGCAACCCTGTATCAAGTCATCGAGTTACGGCTTGAAATTTTGGCACATTAAAAATACCGATTAGTACACTACGAATATTTCAGTCTGCTTCGTCATATCTTGGTAGGAGATAAGCAGAGCAAAGCGCCAATTCTTAATTTTGGCCGTATAATCAAGTCATCGTCGAGTAACAGCTTGAAATTTTGGCACATTAAAGGCACATATCAGTACAATAAGAATATTTCATTCTGCCTCGTCATATCTTGGTACGAGACGAGCAGAGCGGGGCCCCAGTTCTTAATTTTGGCGGTTTTAACACGTCATCGACTTACGACATGAAATCCTGATGTAGGACAAGATTATTAAGAGTAGATTAAGGAATGACTGGTCTGCCTCGACATTTCTTGGTACGATATGAGCCGCACCAGCTGCCAGCTTGTCATTTTGGCGTCACTATCACGTCATCGAGAATCGGGGCTAAATTAAAGGTAAAATAAAGTATTTTAAGAATATTTTGGTCTGCCTGCGCCCTGGTAGAAACCCCCGCAGACTAAAATTTATGCCAAAAAAAAAAGACGTCATAATGTACAATTGAAACCCTATAAACATAATATTTTATATTACATTGCCATGCATATTACTTCGCCATCAACATTCAAGATGAATTAATGGTTTAGTTAAAGCTTATTAACAGTACGTGTGAAAATGACTGGTTCGGCATAACTTGGTACAAAGCGAGAAGAATGGGGCGCCAATTCCCTATTTCGACAGTACTATCACGTCATTGAGTTACGGCTTGAAATTTTGGCACATTAAAAATACCGATTAGTACAATACGAATATTTCAGTATGCCTCGTCATCATTTGTAGGAGACGAGCAGAGCGGGGCGCCAATTCTTAATTTTGGCGGTATAATCACGTCATCGAGTAACAGCTTGAAATTTTGGCACATATAGGTACAATAAGAATATTTCAGTCTGCCTCGCCATATCTTGGTGGTTTCAATTGTACATTATGACGTCACTTTTTGTTATAAATTTTAGTCTGTCGGGGGTTTCTACCAGGATATGTGCAGGGAGACCAAAATATTCTTAAAATACTTTATTATACCCTTAATCTGGCACTAGTTTAATCCCATAACTCGATGACGTGATAGTGATGCCAAAATTATGAGTTGGCGCCCGCTGATGCTCATATTGTACCAAGAAATGTTGAGGCAGACCAGTCATTCCTTAATCTACTCTTAATAATCTTGTCTTACATCAGGATTTCCTGTCGTAACTCGATGACGTGCTAAAACCGCCGAAATTAAGAATTGGCGCTCCGCTTTGCTCGTCATGTACTAAGATATGACAAGGCTGGCTGAAATATTCTTATTATACTGATATGTACTTTTAATGTGCCAAACTTTCAAGCTGCAACTCGATGACGTGATTATGCCGCCAAAATTAAGAATTGGCCTCCTTGCTTTCTCGTTCCTTAACAAGATATGACGAGGCAGACTGAAGCATTCTTATTGTACTCATATGTGCCTTTAATGCGCCAAAATTTCCAGCTGTTACTCGATGACTTGATTATACCGCCAAAATTATGAATTGGCGCCCCGCTCTGCTTATCTCCTACCAAGTATGACGAGGCATACTAAAATATTCGCAGTGCACTAATCGGTATCTTTAACACGTTCACGCCGGCGCGGTGGGTCACACTCGACTGTCTCAGAATTGTCAAGACTCCGGCGTTTTGCACACCACTATTATTTTAGAAAAAATGTTGTTCTTTTTAAATCGCCCAATTGTTCTAATTAAATAAAACTACGTTTTCTGTATTAAAATACTGGTATCCAAAAAGCCGGCGACGCCAAATGGTGACGCCAAAATGGTGACGCCTGCTGCTGCTCATATCATACCAAGAAATGGCGAGGCAGATCAGTCATTCCTTAATTTACTCCTAATAATCTTGTCCTACATCATGATTTCATCGCACAACCTGATGACGTAGTCATTTGTGTCGCCGCCGCCAGGGCCGTAGCAAGGTCTTCAGAGCCCCCCACCCCCGCTCAGATTTTAGAGAAATATCTATATTTAATTTTCCAACAAAGTTCCATTTTATAACAACACCAGCGGAGTATCGCTGGTCGGATTTTCCAAAACGAACTTAAAATTGAACG
Organism: Maratus speciosus; assembly: GCA_963932465.1. NCBI lineage: Eukaryota > Metazoa > Arthropoda > Arachnida > Araneae > Salticidae > Maratus > Maratus speciosus. The sequence continues at coordinate 336,450,685 of OZ010787.1, read as the reverse complement.
AATATGTAGTTGGGCTGCACTGCTTTCGACAACGTACACCCATAGGGGCTATGTTCGCTCCGATCTCAAATTATACGAACCTTGAATTATTGTATTTTTTTTTATTTCGATCCAGATTAAATTCAAATTTACAACATTTCGTTCACGTTGCTACAGGAACAGATTTGATATTCTTACAACGTGAATTTAATCAAAGGACTTGCAAAATTTAACTGAGAATTCTTCCATTTATTGAAAAAATGTAAAAAAAATCGCCGAAGAACGCGAAAGAACGCCAAAAATTGCATAAAAAGGTTGAAACCGGGTTTTTTTTTTTTTACGAATATTAAAAAAAACTATCAGAAAAGTGAAAAAAAAACTAAAAATCACATAAAAATTCTCGAAAATTTAAAAAACAGCAGAGGACAAAATTTGGCAAAAAAGTTTGAAACTGAATTCCTTTTACAAATGTTATAAACCGCTAAGTATTGCTCATAAACAAAATAAATAAATAAATAATATGGGAATCGTTTTCGTATTTTCAATTTTCTCTTCAGTTTGACAATGCCATCCGCGTGGCCCAGACAGATTTTCTTTAAGCAGAAAATATTCACTTATAACAATTTTTTTCCTGCTCGGATTGGTGCCTTTTATTAAATACATATATATGTACAGATTTGCTAATTTAAAAAAACTACTTTTGGGATGTCGTTTTCATACATTCCGAATCCGGTTTTCTCCGGAATGAATGTTGTCACCCAAGTTGAAATTTAAGAAGAAAAAAAAATACCTTCGGATAGAAGGTACATTTCTGTGATGGGCAACGAAGACGGGTTTCCTAGTAGATAATAATAAAGACAGATGTTTGTCTGTCCAGAGTTTTTCTTTGTCTGACCAGATGTTTTTCTGTTCAGGACAAAATTTGACAGGAAGGTTACCTGTATACCTGAAGTTATGCACCTCGAAACAGGTTTTTAAATTTTTTTATTCGAATTTTTTTCATTTAATTTTTTACGCTATTTTTTGTATTTTTTCGAGTTTCGTGCTTTTCTCCCCACATTCATAAAAGGAATCTATTTTTAATCCATCTGTCCATTTTAGCGGAATATAGTAAAGTAGTCTTCTTCGATTTTTAAATATTTCGCGAATTTTTTATGTGATTTATAACTTTTTTCGCGTTCCGACGTGATTTTATGACATCCCTAAAAGGAATCAGGTTTCAGTCTTTTAGCTCAATATAGAAAATATATCCATAGAAATTTCTGAATTTTTTACGAACATTTTATGTGATTTTTAGCGTATTTTTGTCTTTCACGGCGATTTTTTAACATTCCAGTTTCAATCTTTTGGCTCGATATAATCAATTTTCTCTCAGCGATTTTTCAATTTTTGCCCAATTTTTTATAAGATTTTTACACTTTCTTTTTGTGTTTTGCAGAGTTTTTTTTTTACATTTTTTCTCTGAAACCGAAGAATTATCCAGTAGATTTTGCTGCTGTCATAATTAAGCTGAAGTGGAAAAATAACAAATTGGTTCCTGTAGCAACGTGAGCTATGATGCTGGAAAATTTCACTTTTATATGGAGAATATCACTTTTATCGAAAAAAAAATTTACAATAATTCAATGACTGTTTGATTCAAGATCGGAGCGGGAATATCCGGAACAGGTTTACGCTGCGGAAGGCAGTGAAGGCCCTCAATGGAGAACTCCAAAAAATAGGTTCTTTTTTATAAAAGCAATCAGCGAAGCAGGCGAAGCTCTGCTAGTAGATTAAATAAATGCACAATATAATTTATGTATAGTTAACATAAGTAATTTATCGAGACAAGAGAAATGAAATGATAAAAACGAAACAGGTCGAACATAAGGAGATAGGCGGCATATGCAACGCACATAGATGCCCGCTTATTGGGGTCTCCAACGAGATTAAGAAGCATATATTTTTTGAACATTTGAAAAAAAAAAAAAAAAAAAAATGAGGCTTAAAAGTTTTGAATCTTGAGTTCCGAATTTCGCTCACTTTTAAGAGCGGCCCCAAAAAAAGAAAATTTATAAAGTATTTAGAGCCTGCAAGATTTCTTTCATCTGGGCCCCTTTAAAAAGAATGGTAGCTTTAGTAAAAAGGGCATGTCTGTTTTGGTTAAAAGTAGTAGTAGTATTAAGAAAGTTTTTAACCTTATTGGGGTCCCCAACGTGATTAAAAAGCATATTTTAAAAACATTTGAATAATAAAAATTGGGCCTAAAAGTTTTGAATCTTGAGTTCCAAATTTTCCTCACTTTTATAGGAGCCTCCAAAAAAGTCAATTAAAAAAGTATTTGGAGCCTGCAAATTTTCTTTCATCTGGGCACCTTTAAAAAGAATCGTGACTGCAGAAAGAAAGCACATTTGGTTGAAGGAAGTAATAGTATTAAGGAAGTTTCGAAACTTATTGGGGCCCCCAACGAGATTAAGAAACATATTTTAAAAACATTTGAATAATAAAAATGGGGCCTAAAAGTTTTGAATCTTGGGCTCCAACTTTTCCTCACGTTTATAGGGACCCCTAAAAAAGACAATTCAAAAAGAATTTAGAGCCTGCAAAATTTCTTTCATCTGGGTACCTTTAAAGAAACTACTGGCTATAGAAAGAAAGCGCATATCTGTTTTGGCCAAAAGAAGTAATAGTATTAAAGAAGCTTTGAACCTTATTGGGGCCCCCAATGAGATTAAAAAGCATATTTTTAAAACATTTGAATAAAAAGATGTGGCCTAAAAGTTTTGAATCTTAAGCTCCAACTTTTCCTCACGTTTATAGGGGGCCCCGGCCCTAAAAAGGGCAATTCAAAAGAATTTAGAGCCTGACATTTCTTTCATCTGGGAACCTTTAAAGAGAATGCTGTCTATAGAAAGAAAGCACATTTGTTTGAAGAAACTAATAGTATTAAGGAAGTTTTGAAACTTATTGGGGATCCCAACGAGTTTAAAAAGCATGTTTCTTAAACATTTGAATAAATAAATGAGGCCTAAGTTTTTAATCTTGAGCTCCAACTTTTCCTCCTGTTTATAGGGGCCCCTAAAAAAGACAATTCAAAAAGAATTTAGAGCCTGCAAAATTTCTTTCTTATAGAAACCTTTAAAGAGAATATTGGCTATAGAAAGAAAGCGCATATCTGTTTTGGTCAAAAAAAGTAATAGTATTAAGAAAGCTTTGAACCTTGTTGGGGCCCCCAACAAGATTAAAAAGCATATTTTTAAAACATTTGAGTAATAAAAATGGGGCCTGAAAGTTTTGAATCTAGAGTCAACTTTTCCTCACTTTTATTGGGGGCCCCCAAAAAAAGACAATTTAAAAGGTATTAAGAGCGTGCAAAATTTCTTTCATCTGGGCACCTTTATAAGAATAATGACTATAGAAAGGAAGCACATTTGGTTGAAGGAAGTAATAGTATAACGAAGTTTTGAAACGTATTGGGTCCCTCAGTGAGATTAAAAAGCATATTTTTTAAAAATTTGAAGAAAAAAATGGGCTTAAAAGTTTTTAATCTTGGGCTCCAACTTTTCCTCCCGTTTATAGGGGGCCCTAAAAAAGACAATTCAAAAAGAATTTAGAGCCTGCAAAATTTCTTTCTTATAGAAAGCTTTAAAGAGAATACTGGCTATAGAAAGAAAGCGCATATCTGTTTTGGTCAAAAGAAGTAATAGTATTAAGAAAGCTTTGAACCTTGTTGGGGCCCCCAACGAGTTTAAAAAGCATATTTTTTAAAAATTTGAAGAAAAAAATTGGCTTACAAGTTTTTAATCTTGGGCTCTGACTTTTACGCACTTTTATAGGGGGCCCTAAAAAAGACAATTCAAAAAGAATTTAGAGCCTGCAAAATTTCTTTCATCTGGGCCTCTTTAAAAGGAATGGTTGCTGTAGAAAAAAAGCACATATCTGTCTTGGTTGGAGGAAGTAATAAAGAAGTTTTGAACCTTTGGTTTCACCTTTTTCGCCCATTGATAGGCGCTCCCCAAAAATACTAAAATGCCATTTTGTTTTTTAAGTAGAACTTACAGCCTTCAATAACTTTTATAAAGAATGGTGGATATAGAAGAAAAGCACATATCTGTTTTATATTTCGAAATCTGATCAAGATCTTTGACAAAAAAAAAAAATAAATAAATAAATAAAATAAAAAAAAATAAAATGAATTTTGATAAAACAAAATAAAATTTTATTAAAAATACATAAAAAATAATTTTAAAAGTAAAAAAAAAAACATTCGGCTGAAAGGTACAATAGCTCACTACTGGGCCCCTGACTTTGCTCAGCCCCCCCCCCCCCCCAAATGGGAGGTATGGGAGGCGGTCGCTACGGCCCTGGCCGCCACCCGCTTTATCAGGGTAAAGTAGTCATAGAAATAAACACAGACATACAAAAAGGATAAATATTTTCGGATTGTTTACAATAAAGCCACAACTAAGTTGTCATTAGATTCTGGATAATATCTTTTTTCACAATATGAATGAAAATTTTAAATTAGAGGTCATGTAGATATAAAAAAATGTACCAACTTTCATTTTTCAAATAGCAATTCATTTTTGACACTTTATGCGATCAAATCAGCCCAGACAAATATATAGTTTATGCATTTGTTCTAAAATTTTGATAGAGTTATAAAGAAAATGTGTTAGGGGTTTATCCATAAATTTAGGAATATAAAATTAAGATCTTACAGGGAAAAGCCCCAGGTACATTCAGTTAGTCACTGGGGAAAAAAAAATCTACATATAAAATAAGCTAACTTAATATAAAAGTAAATTTTATACAGTAGCACTCAAAAGTACTTTGACAAAGATAATAATTCACTTAATTGAAAAGAATAATAAAATACAAAAATCAATCATTTATTTTATTTAACCATATTCAGTGTTTTAATTTTAATAAATTAACAATAAATATTAATAAAATTATATATATACTATATATATATATCCTTATGATGTTTTTTATTATGATATCTTTTCATTTTGAATGAACAATTCATTTTGAATTATTTTTTCCTTAATATTGGTATTTTATATATATACTTAGGTAGCTAAATGTTTTAGCAATCTTTTAAATATTATATGCTTAGATCTTTGCTGCATTAGTGCATAATCTTTGTGTATTATCTATATGATTTCTACTTTGTAGTTATATGATACCTCTCTTAGGAAATTCCATTAAATTTTTCATTCTTATCATCGCAAGTTTCATTTTATGTTTTTTACCTTTCTAGTTATGTACTTTATTTTATACATACAGTTCTATATTATAGGTTTGTGGTATCCATTTTTTTCACAATATTGCGGTTTTTGATGATGGTCGGTAAATTAATGGTTATATATATATACTTATTTATACCTGAACTTTTTCATGCTGTAACTCTCGAATTTTTGAACTGATTTGGATGAAATTTTTCATATGCATAGTTCATACTAATGTCTCGACTAAGTTCGTTGGCCAGCTTCATCTGCCATCTTGTTTCAAAATGGCGACCATTGGAATTTTTGAAATTTTTTAAAGTTTTCTAACATTGTACAGTAGAAGATCTTTATAACACAAACCTAAAAATGCAAGGTTGTGCGTTATATAGAATTTTGCGTTATATGGATCACAGCATTAAATTCACCTTGTAAACATGGCCAAATATGTCTGAAACATATCAAAATACATTAGAATATCTTTATACTGCATTCCTTGTTACCAAGAATTATCCAAATTATAAATGTTTGCATAATATAGGTCAGACATTGTTAAATTTACTTTATAAACATAATCCAAATATAACTGACACAACCATCCCTTATATTAGACATTTTCAAAAATGTTTATTGTAATAATAGCATTTTTTTCAGTAAAAAGTCTTAAATTAGAAGATAAAGTTGAACTAATGTATCAAATTTAGTCCTCTAGAGAACAGCAATATTTTACAATGTGAAAATGCAGGTGCTTTTTAACTGCAAAAATCATTGTTTACATCTGAGGAGTTGTGCGTTATATGGAGAGTTGCGTTATATAGAATTGCGTTATAAAGATCTTCTACTGTATATTTATAGAAAATGTTACGTTTTTTAAAATGCAAACTCTTATGTATAATTTTAAACAGAATGTTATAAACATTAAAAGATATTTTAAAGAGTCACACAGTGTAAGTTAACAACATAGGTCATTTTAAAGAGAAAGTTAGGAAACCTAATAATTTCCAAACGTGTTCACAAAATTCAAATGACCACCATTTTGAAACAAGATGGCGGATGAAGCTGCCCAATGAACTCGGTCGAGGCGTTATATGCATATGAAAAATTTCATCCAAATCGGTTAAAAAATTCGAGAGTTACAGCATGACAAAATTCAGATATAAATATATATATATATGGATATATATAGTATATACACAGTTTTATTAATATTTATTGTTAATTTATTAAAATTAAAACATTGAATATGGTTAAATAAAATAAATGATTGATTTTTGTATTTTATTATTCTTTTCAATTAAGTAAATTGAATTATCAATTATATTGAATCATCAATTATATCACCATATATCAATTATATTGAATTATCAATTATCTTTGTCAAAATACTTTTGAGAGCTACTGTATAAAAAAAATACTCCAGTTATTTTATAAGTTTTTCTTTTCTGTGGATACAAATTATAACAGAGAATGATCGCCTTAGATTAAAAAAAAAAAAAAAACCCTTCTAGATCTAGAAAACTAATGACCAGAATGAGCAGCTAAAGCACATAGCCATGTTTTTGACAACACACATTCTTTCTATGTAAAAATAAACATAGATCATCGTTCATAACTTTTTTATATGAATTTATTAATAATTTTCATATGCTTAGATTTGGTACCTATAGAGGGTGCTCACACATTTTAGTAACGATTTTAGAAAAAGAAATATAAAAAAAGATAAGAATTTTATTTTCTAATATGTTCAATCTTATAGCCTTTTTGTTGAACTATAGTATTACATCTTAATTTCCAAGATAAAACTTTTCTTAAAATATAATGGTTAATTTTGTTCTACTCCTCAAACACAAACTTTCAGAGTCCATCTAATGTTTTGGGATGCCGCTTATAAAGAGCTTGTATTAAAAATCCAAATCCACAGTAAGCCATAGGAGACACACAAGGAGATTTGGGTGGAATGCATTTAAATGGAATGGCGTCAATTCCAGTTTCATTTTACAGTTTTTACTAAAAATATAGCAGTAGATTTACAGGTATGGCTTATCCTGATAGAACTTAACACAATGAAGATTGCTCGAGTCAAGTGATGGAATGTCTTCTTTAAAAACAGGTGTTAAAACATATTTCTGATAGTAATCAAGAGTCAATTTTGAAATTTTTTCTATGTTACTTATTTTAAGTTTTTGGCTATAAGAAAATCTAGCAATAACCATAAAACCTTTTTCATTCTTTTCTCTAAATCAACATTTTAGGCCTTTTTCTCCTTTGATTTTCTACCAAAAAAGTTTGATAGAAAATCAATCTTTTTTTATTGCAATCAGATAAATATATCCAAGCCTCATCAATTATAAGTACATGTTTCCATTTTTCACCTACCAAATAATTTTCATACAACAATGTGAATGCTGAGAAACATGTTTTTGCATTAGAACTGGCAGTGAACATAATTTTTTCTTTTGATAAGCTTTAAATCAAATAACTTTGCTTACAGTTACTACAGAGATGTTTGAAGATCTTGCGATAGTCCTTTGTGAGCATAGGCGTAGCGTGACCAGAAATTTTGGGGGGGCACCAAAGTCGTGAGAAGTGCGCCCTTAACGAATTTTCAATTTTGCGCCCCCCCCCCCCCAATAAAAAAATGTCTTTCTCTTTGTAATGGGTGTAATAAAATTGATAAAGTGCAGAAACATAAATAAATTCTATAATATTTATAATATGAATAAATATTTCGCGTTTATTTTGGAACTTTAAAATATTTAATTTTAATTTAGAAATTCAGACCAACTAAATAACATAAGTTAAAATTGCAATTATTTGTTAGAGAGTTCATGATGTTTTGCGACAAGAAAAAAAAAGGATCAAGAAAGAAAAAATAAATTCCCCTGAAAATGATCGGCGGACAAAAACTGAATAAATAAACAAATAAAACCGTGGTTCGCAGCATAAATTTTGCGCCTGGGGCGACCGCTCCTTTAGCCTCCTCTTTGCACGGCCCTGGGGGGAACACTAGAGGTCTGCACGGGCCACAGTTTCCAGGCCGGCGTGAAAATTAAAAGTTCCACCCGAGCCCGGCCCGTTTATATTTTCACAGTTTATGATCAGGCCCGGTTCGTAAAAAAAGCAGTGAAAACAAGCTCGGCCCATAAAAAAAATCAATTAATTCAGGCCTGGTCCGGCCCGACTCAATTTCTCAAAAATTCCAATTTTTCTTAACATGCAATTGCAGGGCTGCCACTTGCTACTAAAATGCTATACCTAGCGACTATTTTCAGCATCCGGCGGCTATGGCGACTATTTTAGGGCGAAAACTTTTAAAAAGTGACTATTTCAAGAAAGCAGTAGGCGACTTTTTTCGGATTCAACGACTATTTTTACTGAAAATATTCGGTCTTTTTCTTCAAAGCGCCTGTAAAGCCCTCTTCCCAAACGCACTTTTTCAACGGTTGTTTGAGGAGATTCGCGATTTTTTCCACGACGAATTCCACAATTCGGGATTCCCCCCCCCTCCCCTAAACCATTGACGAAAATAACTATTTATTTCCAAGATCTTTTTATACTATCGTTGAAGGAGATTTTGCGATTTTTTCTGCGATCCTTTGCCAAATTTTGCAGATTTTTCTACTACAGATTGACGAAATTGATTTTTTTTCCGCCACCACTTGTCGAAATTCGCGATATATATTTTTTCCGTGATCGATTGATGATATTCGCTGTTTGTTTCAGATATCATTTGACGAAATTCGCGATTCTTTCCCACGATAGTTTATCGAAATTCGTGATTTTCTTTTTAAAACCAACTTACGAAATCCTTGATTTTTTGTGCAATCATTTGTTTAAATTCTCGATTATTTACGCGAATATTTGATCAAATTCGTGTCTTTTCAGGGTCTTCTGTTCTGAATTTTCCGAAAATTTAAGGCATCCGGTTCCGAAAATTTTAAAAATTCGGGAAAATAAAATATCGCGAATTTCGGCAAATGATCGCCGAAAAAATCAATTTCGACAAACGTTCACAGAAAAAAATCGCCAATTTCTTTAAAAGATCGCAGAAAAAGCGAATTTTTTCAAGGGATCGCAAAAAAACGCGAATTTCTTCGAGGGATCGCAAAAAACGCAAACTTCGTCTAGGAATCGCGAGAAAAATACAAATTTCACAAAGGATCGCAAATTTTATCAAAGGATCGCGGGAAATACGAATTTCGTCAAAGGATTGCGGAAAAAAACACATAATTGGCGCCGGGAGGCGATTTCCACCCCTTTCTCTCCCTCTGCTGTAACTTTTTAGAAAATTTGCTGTGAATTCCAGATTTTTTTTTAAACCCAGAATTACACCTGCTGTCTTTTTGTTCGTGACCATTTGACGAAATTTGCAATTTTTTTCTCTTCATCGTTTGACGAAATTCGTAATATTTTGTATATTCTTTGACGAAATTTGTGATGATTTGTCCGTGACCGAAGGACGAAAATCGCCATTTGTTTCCACAACCTTTGATAAAATTCAAGATATTTTTCCACGGGCGTTTAAGGAGATTCGCGATTTTTTTCCCCGACGAATTACCAAAATTCGCATTTTTTTCCGCCAATTGTTTCGTGGAATTCACGATTTTCTTTACACGATCCCTTGCCAAATTTCGTGAATTTTTCTATGACCGGTTGACGAAAATGATATTCGGTATTTGTTTCAGGGATTTTTGACGAAATTCACGATTCTTTTAAACGATCTTTTCTTTTGTCGACTGACTGAGGAAATTCTTGATTTTTTGCGCGACTATTTGACCAAATTCGCGGGTGTAATTTTTTTTTCTGTTCGCGACAGTTTGACAAAATTTTCGATTTTCTTTCCGTAGTCTTTTGGCGAAATTTACAAGTTTTTTTTTTGCGACTGATGGAAAACTTCTTGTTTTCTAAGGCCAATTGTTGATATCGGCGATTTTTTTTTTCGTTACCGAATGGCAAAATTCTCGACTGTTTGAGGAATTGATTTTGTGGATTTCTCGAAGAAAAAAAAATCGTGGCTTTCACGAAATTAAAAAAAAAATCGCATACGAATCATATGTCTGTTCAAGAAATAAATTTGGAAGATTCCATCCAAACAAATATTTTTATTATGCGGGATTTTCCTTTTTTGTGCGGGATTTGCGATATCCCACACGTTAGTTCTAACACTGCCCCTCAAATAAAACTTTTCTTCCTTCTCTCCAAGAAACTCTTGAAATGAAAGGCCTGATGGAAAGTAGTTACCTGGATGATCTGCAAGAAGTTTTTACTGCTATGTTTCCAGGTGCTGTACATAATTTTTATTGTGGAAGAACCAAGTTACTTCGTAACTGAAACATTAGGGCCTTATTTTCTGGATAACTTGCATTCTCATTTGAAGAAATCACTCTATTCTTTATTCACTGATTTGAGCAGAAGCATAAAATGTGGACATATAAAGTCCTTTCATTGTTATGGATAGAATTTTTCTTCCTTTTTTTAAAGTGGGTATGCGAGTATTTTGGCTACTATTATCGAAGAAATACTAATATTTTTTTTCGTTGGAGGCTACTAAAGCTACTATTTTCAGTGTCATTTGGCAGTGGCAGCCCTACATTTGAGATGCTTTTATGAAGTAGAATAAAGGTTTTTTTTTCTAAAAAACTCCGATTTTTTTAAATAAAATAACATCAAAGTTGGACTTTTGATTTCCGAATTCAAAGGCAGACAATTACAAGACGGATCCATTTAGTAATCCGCTTTAAATCAAGCTACTTCGAATTAGGAAAAAACGTTAAGAAAAGGGAGAACGCTACTCAATTCTTAAGCACCTGAATGCTGTTCTGTAATTTTCAGGCAAATAGGAATAGAAATGAGTTTATGAATGTGTAAAAAATAATCACATTTTTGATTGGAGATTTTTGCTTTTTCTGAAAACGTTATTAATTTAATAAAACAAACAATTCTGTATGTTCTTACCTTCTATTCCATTTTCGTCCTTTTGAAGCCAGACTTGAATGAATTTAGAATCATGGTGTGCTTCATGACATCGCTTGTTATTGAGTTTTCCATAAAAATTTCCTGTTTTTTATCGCGTTTGTTTTTGTGTGGCTCATTCAATCCTGATCTGTTTAAAAAATAGTAATAAAAACATTTAACTACGAGTACATTCCCACAAATGACCAGATCATACCAAGCCAAGTGTGTGTAGGAGTGTGGAGAGGGGTTAGGTAGAGACGCTCCTATTATCTCACTTTGCACAAGAGGGAAACACAAGTTCAGAGGTCAAAGAAGTTCTTTGTGTGACCACCTTGTGTTACTCACTGAAATTAAACTACTTGGGTGACTGCACACCAGCTTTGCAGTTGGGGAAATTTTTCCTTCTATCGATCAAATTACAACTACTGACCAAATATCAATGATTGACCAGCACCGTATTAATGGTTGAGAACTAAAGCGTTTTCGTTTTTGGGGAGGAGAAAGTGGGTGAAATGCTACATACTAAAAAGTTTTAAATTTGATTGCATCTTAAAAAAAAAAAAAAAAAAAAAAAAAAAAAAAAAAGCAATTGAAAATCACTGCCATTTATCGTTTTTGTAAAAGTCTCAATAAATCACAATCCTAAAATATATGAATATAAATTTCACATTAATTTATCTGAAAATCCCATGTATAATACACAATCACATATACTTTTAAAACAGTGACAAATGAATGTTTTTAATAATTTGCACAATAAGTACAACCTTAATATCAATCGTACGTTCAGGGCTGAAACTAGCCTTTTTCTGCGCCAGGGGAAAATATGGATTTTGGCGACCACCCCCTCCCTTCATCTCCTCACGCACAATAAATATTATTGACCTCCGGTACCCTGTGCAAAATAAATAAATAAATAAATAAAATTCATAAAAAATAATTAAATAATTAAAATTAGAGCAAGAAATATGTAAACGACGCTCCCATGGGATTAACATTAGCTTGAGCGTTAAGAGCCTACACAAGTCACGCGAAGAAACTGGAACGCTAATGCTAAACCTATGGGAGTGATCTTTTTAAATTTTCTCGCTTGCATATTAATAGCTTTAAATGGTTTTTTTCTTTGCTTAGAAAAGCTGAGGTTAAATTCTAACCGGGTTAGTGTTTACTTTTTAGATTTTGGTTGCAGATTATTTTTATAAAGTTACCTTCACTTCCAGCACCGGTTTCAAAACCTAAAAGTATGGCAACGCTAAAGATCAATCTAAACTATCCTAAGAAAAAAAAATAATTTTAAAATATTAAAATCCAAACGAGAAATTTCAAAAGAACGCTCCCTTAGTTTAACATTAGCTTGCGAGTTTCTTTGCATTTCATATATATATATATGCACATTTTTGTATGAATTGACAAACGATTCATTTGGCGCCCCCTTCACCTTTGTTCTGGCACCTGGGGCATATGCCCCCTCTGCCCCCCCCCCTAGTTTCGGCCCGGGCTATATTCTTTAAAAAACATTAAAAAGTGGTGTTACTGTTCTATCTTGCATATATTTCAACCCTTAGTTTTTACTCGTTGACAGTTGCTCGACCTCGCGCCCTTTGAGACCGGATCTGCATGCAAAAAAAAGTAATTTTAGTAAAAGGCATGGGCGACATTTTTCAGTTGTCACCTACCTAGAAATGGCAAAAGGACGAGAAATGTAATTCGGGAAGGTAAAAGCAGGGGCGGCTGATGGCGCCCTGGGTAAGTTTTTTTTTTTAATTACGGGCAGCCGCCCAAGCTCGCCTCCTCTCTCTAAGACTGGATTTGGTTGGTTGCAAAAAACAATTGCCCCAAAAGTAATGCAAAAAATAATTGCACCAAAAGGAACAGAGCTGCATTTTACAATTTCCGCCTAGGGTGGCAAAACGCCTAGAAATGGCAAAAAGAAGAGAAAAAATCATTTTTTTTTTGGGGGGGGGGGATAAAGGCAGGGGCGACTTTATTAGCCATGATGGCGCCCTGTGAGAGATTTTTTTACTGTACCACTGCAAATGCTATACTCTTTTTTTTTTCTTTTAAAAGGCTTTACTAAAACATTTTACTTTGTGCACTCCTTCCAGGGCCGAAACTAGCTTTATTTTCACCAGGTGAAAACGTCGATTTTGGCGCCCCCCCCCCCCTTCCTCTGCAAAGTAAATTTACAACGAGAAATTTACGAAAGTTTCTAGTAGCGGACTTATTTTAAAATTTAAAATGTGTAACAATAAAATGCATATTGAAATATATAACCAGCTTTATCAAATATTTATTCATTAAAACCTGGGGAAAAAATTGAAAGGAAGCGGAAATAATTCCGCTTTATACAGGTTTTCGTCTTAGGAGGTATAACTGTTGGTATTCTTTCTGTTGGAACCATGTAGTTTTTTTCATTTAAGACACGATTCCATTATAGACGGATTTCATTTTTCGAGATTTTACTGTTGTTGTAGCATTACAAATTATTACAATTGGGCACTTTAATGTCATAGTAATATGAGTCACATTGTTTTAGGAACTAAAAACCAGGATATACTGTAGGTATAAAAATGAATTCCAATTTTGTAAAATATCTTCCTGTACTATCAGTTTTTCCGAATTATCACTTATACCACTCTTCTTATTTATAGGCTGATATGTCTAGATACTTTCCTGAACTTAATGCTAATTTTCAAATTTATGTCTGACTCAAAACAACAACAACAAAATTATTAAGTTTTTACTTCTTATTTTGTGAATTTTCGACCACTTGGTTTTTATTGTCCCAGTTGGTCACCTTACCTCGCCTCCTCTAAGGACAGATATGGTGATATGCATGTAAAAAATAATTATAAGAAAAAGAATGGGGTTATTCATTTGCTGTCTTGTACGCGAATCTTTTTATCTATTTGACATTTTTAATGCACTGTACTAAGCTTTTCTTTTTGACTTTTCGGGTAGAAAATATTTTTTACACAAGTTTCGCACGCATATATATATATTGTATAAAAAGGCAAACCAAATATTCATCTGACGTTCCCTGCGCGAGGCGCCCAGAACACATGCCCCCTTAGCCCCCCCCCCCCCCATAGTTTCAAACCCTGACTCATTCTCCCGTTTGATTTTATTGCACCGGACAATCATTTGACGTCGCGCCCATAGCAAGACGGGAAAAAAGAAAGCTCCAAAAAGAATAGAATAGTCTTCATGGAATCTTTTCAACAGAAAAGTCACATTCAAACATAATCTTCATTTGGCGCCCTTTTCGCCTTTCGTTCTGATGTCCGGTGCACATGACTCTGCACCCGGTTATCGGCGAGGGACAGTTTTACACAAAAGAGAGGAGTAGGGACTGACCTATTGGCCTTGGAAAATGTTAGTGGTTCTCCTATTTGCAGTCTTCTATTATAGATGAATCTTTTTATATATTTGTAAATTTTAATGCATTTGGTTCAGTTTTCCTTTTGGATTTTCCGACTGCGAGACATTTTTATGCAAATTCGATATATATACATATACATTTTTGTATGTAAAGACAAAAAAAATCTTCATTTGGCGCCCCCTACGCTTTCTGTTCTGGCGCCCGGGTACAGAGGGTTGGGGGGGCACGTGCCCCCCCCCGACGCTACGCCTATGTTTGTGAGGTTAGATTTTATTCTAAAATGTGAGATGTGAGTTTAGATGTAATACGCAGTGAACATACCTTTGTTGGGCATGCATTTTTTACCCTTTTCCCAATCAAATATATAGTATTTGATGTTTCTCTCCTTTTTTATTAATTAATGTCACTTATTTTATAGGTAGAAATACTAAAACCATGCTTTTCACACTTTTTTTTTTAAATAATCGAAGAGTATTTTATTATTATTTTTATCTCAATCGTACTGATTGGTAAAGATATCACACAAAGTGAATTTTACCATCGGATTGAAAAATGCCCAAGCCAGGCATCGAACCCAAGACCTTTGATTTAAATTGTCAATGCTCTACTCATTGAGTTACCTTGACTGACATTTTTTCCCTCAGTTGGAAAAATTCACTACGAGTATTTCTCTTCGTAAAGTGCAAATACATATCATTCAATCCATTACATATTTTCCAGCAACATTTTAAACAAAGAACATTTTTAATGATGCAGATGATAATTAAACTCTATTTCAAATTGATACCACACAGTTTTTGTTTTTTTCATTTAAATTTAAATCACAGAAAGTGTCAAAATCGTTACAAAAATGTGTAAACACATCTGCATTTCTTTTTTATATGATTATTTGTTACAGAATTAGCCAGGGGCGAGCACTTTTTTTTCAGGACTGTATATAAAAAAAATATATACAAAAAGAGGTACATCTAGAAAATTGGTCAAAAAATAATTCAAACTTCCCATGATAGATAAAAAATTGAGTAAAATACAACAACTGATGGCCATCCATGAAAATTTGGGAAAAACTTCGTTTTGGCACTAGAAATGAAGGTCTGATGAGACCACCCAAAAATAAAGTTGTTTTACTCTGGTTTTTTTATAGGTACGTGGGGCTTGTTGAGCTCAAGCCAATTGGTAGGCCTCCCCACCTAGCTGAACCTGTTTTTTTCTGGGGGGGGGGGCAAAAGGGGAGAATTTTACCTCAGGGAGAAGAGCAAAATCAATTTTTTTAAGTAGGTCAAGTGGGGTAACGTTTATTATGTATTTTTTAATTCTGAATTGAATGGCACCATCCGCAAGTGGACAGTTATATTTTATGCAGGTAAAATAGGTTTTTAAAGTATCAACTGATGGTCATTCACAAAAATTTAGGAAGAACATCATTTTGCCACTAGATGGGCAGATCGGATGAGCCTCCCAAAAACAAAATTGTTTTACTATGTTTTTCTGAGGGGGCAAAGGAGGACATTTGAACTCAGGTGAAGATTTAACCTTTTTTAATTAGGTCAAGTGATGTATTATTATGTATTTTTTTATTCTGAATCAAATGACACCATCTGAAAGCCAATACAATCATTCGTTACAAAGTTAGGCAGGTTTTATGATAGAAAGTCAGGAATGGCTCCATGAATACAAAATTATGAATACACAGATTTTGACAACTTTAATGACTTCGAAGAAGACTAAGATGATCCTGACTTTAATTATTATTATTTTGTGGATATTTAGAAAATTTGAGATTATTTCAGATGATATAAAGAACATGTTTTGAACATAAAATAAATGTGACAAAGATGTACTCAATAATAAAGCATAACTTTCAACTTTATATTCATAAAACATACCACAACTTTGTAATGAATGATTGTATTGACTTGCTGATGGTGTCATTCGATTCAGAATTTGAAAATACATAATAAACTGTACCCCACTTGACCTAATTTTAAAAAAGTTGATTTCTCACCCCCCCCCCACTTCCCGAGTTAAAATGCCCCCCCCCCCCAAAACACAGTATAATTATTTTTTGGGGAATCATTGGATCTTCATTTCTATTGCCAAAATTATGTTATTCCGAAATTTTCATGAATGGCCATCAGTTACTGCTGTAAAAACCTACTTTATTTGCATAAAGTATAATTTTCGACTTTGTATTCATAAAACTTGCCATAATGTTGTACAAAATGGTCGTATTGACTTGTGGATGGTGTCATTCAATTCACAATTAAAAAATACATAATAAACGATGTCTCACTGGACCTGCTTAAAAAATTCCCCCTACCAGAAACATGGTAAAACAACTTTATTTTTTGGAGACTCATTGGATCTTTATGTCTAGTGTCAAAACAAATTTCTTCCCAAATTTTGATGAACGGCCATCAGTTGTTTAAAAAAATCCTATTTTACCTGTACTCAGGGCTTAATTTGCACTGGAGCCTGGCTCCAGTACTTCCCCGATTTTAGTAAATATTTAAATATTGGTTGGAATTCCCTGGAGCTCATAAACACAGGGCTCCAGATCCCAGTGCAATAGCACTTCCGAAAAACTGAAGTAAATTATTTTTTCCTTTCCTTCCCATCTCTAAGCTTTTGTATTCTTTTTTACCAAAACGCTTATATGTGTACGTAATGTGTCACACATGTAGGAGATGGAGATTTGTTCTTGAACTGACTTGAGGCAACACCCCTAGATAATGGAGAAATTCAAAAAACGGTTTTTATTTAAGTTTAAAAAAAATTCTTCTCTAACAAAAAAAAAAAAAAATTAAATTCTCAAAATTAATTTTTCTAACTCCTGATAATAAAAAAAAGTAACTTCCTAAAATAAAAATTTAAAAACAAAAAAAAAAACCCTCAGAAATGTTTTTCTATCACATGAATAAAAAAAACATTTTCACCAGAGTAAAAAAAAAAAAAAAAGTTAAAAAAAAAATTTTTAAAGAAAAAAATAAATTCTCAAAACTTTTGTATCGCACGAAAAAAAAAAAATCTTTCATGAAAAAAAATTTTCTATCGAAAAGAAAAAATATCTTTACTGCGAATTATCTAAGTCTCAGTAAATAAATATCAGAGTACTATAAGATGCTTATTCATCCACAAAAACCTTATCAGTTCACACTTCTGCTATTATCTATAAGCATTTCTGATCTATTTCCGCTTCAAAACACTCTTTTCACCCTCGTACTCAAAGATAAAAAAACCCCTCCCAGATGACCTTCATTTGACCTTGAGTGAACACTGGTGGCACAGAACTCTTAATTCCACACTACTGATATGTTTAAAATTTTTATTTTGCTAAAGAAAAAAATTCTTTTAATTTTACTAATAATGTACGAAATATAAATATGCAGATTGGAGTGACAGGGGAGGGGGGAGGAGGGAACGGGACTGTTGTTGTACCGGTACCGCAGAATATTAGGGCTCCGGTACTTTTTTTGTTAGAAATTAAGCCCTGCCTGTACTACCATGATTCAACTGGATCTAAATTCATCATTTATTTTACCTTATTAGATACTATTTTGGTAGACCCAGGAAGAGATGGATAGAAGGGATAGAGAAAGATCGTTAAATTATAAAGTAAAGGCCAGAGATCGGAAGGTCTGGAGAGGTATATTGAGGGAAGTCAAAATCCTACATGGATTGTAGTACCATTGTGCATGTATGTATGTGTGTATTAGATACTATTAATATATGCACAGGAAAATCTTATGCTTGCAATTAGCCATTTTCTTATACACTTATAAAAAAATTACCTTAAAAGTACTCAGTTGTATTATGCAATTATATTTGTTCCAAGCTGTTTGCTCTTACTCTTCATATCTTTCATTTAGAAATAGTTTAAAACAAAAAGTTATTTATTAAATTAGTTACTAATTAAAATATTTCTTGTATTTTTCTAAATTTGCTGTTAAAAAAAAAGTTTTATTCCTCAACAAATATAATTAACATATTTTCTGCTTTTAGCTTAAAAAGATGCTTTAAATTTAATACACTTCTTAACCTTTTATTTACCATATAAGGGATTAACAAATACTTTTTGGATATTATCTTTAATACTATTCATATCAAAAGATAAACAAATCAATCACACAACATCCAGAAGCCTAATGTTTACTTATAATGTAACACCCAAAAAGTAAAGGAAAAAAGCACAAACAAGTAAAGCCATTTACTTAAGAGACTACTTCAGTCAAATGAAAAGACGCATTCGCTAATGCTAATCCTATGGAAGAAATTTATAAAGATATCTTGGTCACATTTCAATATTTTAAAATGATTTCTTTTGCATTGAATAGTTGAGATTGATCTGTATGCAGGCCATTTTTCACTTTTTCGATTTTGAATGCAGATATTTTTTATGAGGATGCTTTTGCTTTCGAAACCAGTTCCAAAAATGAATGTGTCCTCATAAAAAACACCTGTAAACAAAATCGAAAAAGTAAACAACATTCTTTGTACAGATCAATCTCAACTATTCAATGCAAAAGAAATCATTTTAAAATATTGAAATGCGACCGAGATATCTTTATAAATTTCTCCCATAGGATTAACATTAGCGAACGGGTCTTTTCGTTTGACTGAAGTAGCCTCTTAAGGGTACACATGACATCTGAAGAGTGCGAGCAAAGAAGATTTAGTATGATGTTTATCATCATGTAACTTATTTATAAAAGATATACAAAAAAAAAATCTTAATTATAATAGATGTAATTTAGTTTATATGTAACACAAAAATTACTTGCAACGTACAGTCTAAGTAAAAAAAAAAATATATACACCTGCCGTTATTCACATATTGTTTACAGTAACAACAAAACAAAGGTATTTATAGGACTCAAAATAATGCTTTCTTTCGGAATAGAACGTGATTTTAAAAATAGAGACCATCTACATATTAAAATATGTGCTTTTTTTTTTTTTTTTAAGAGAGTAATACCTAATTTAACATCAGATTAGAGTTCTTTGGATCAAAGCAGATCAGAAATGGTACAATTCATATTATTTTCTCTTAAATCTTTATAGTTTTTTTTTTTTTAATGTGTTAGGGGTTATCCATAAATTTTTAAATGTGAAATTAAGATCTCTCAGAAAAAAATTCTGGAGTCATACATTATTTTCATGTGTAGATTATTCTAAGAGAATTTTTTTAAAGTAGGGTAGTCCGGCCAGTAAGTGAACAGCCCCCAGTGAATGAACATTTTTTATATATTTTAATAGAATAAGGTTTGAAAACATCCCCAATAGATGGGGATACAACATTGCCTTAATTCTATTCAATAGGAAGCAATTGCATTCCTGTTTGGTTACTGAAGTCACATTACTTTACTTTGAGAACATGTTGTATTTTTCATGTCTGAGAAACACATTGTTTCTATGCTGAAATAATAAGGTAAGTACAATGTCATTTCATATGTTTGGTAAGAATTTACTGTTTTTATTTGTGTTATGCACTAATTTTATTGTACATACGTTAAATATATATATTATAGCCATATTTCTAATTGTTTTAACCATTGTAGAATATGTACAATTTGAGAATAGGGATGTTTAATAACTGGTTGGGCAAATGGCAAAAATCCAATGAATGAACAGCTGTTCATTCACTGGAAGGAATATATTAGGCTACTTTTCCTAGTGAATGAACAGTTTTGGGTTTGATGTTTTTGTGGTTTCTTTTATACCTATAGTTTGAGTTAAGTGATTTTTCAACAATGGTAACAAATGAAAAGTTAACAGATATAAAAACGTAACAAAATAACACATACACACACATTTTTAAAGGTAGTAATTATTGATGACATTCAAATCTCAGTTTTTCTACGTTTTTAGATGATTGATAAAAATATTTTTACTGATGACCAAAAAGATTCCTCAAAAAGGAAATATGGGAGTTTCAGGTACTCTATAGAGGAACTTGAAAATGCTGCACAAGCTATGAGGGTTAGGTGCTCAGTTTGAAGAAGGCATCTCTTTATTTTAATATTCCCAAAACAACATTGTCTATCCCAGCAAAGAAAGAAACAGTGGGCCATCAGCTGGAAAAAGATGGCAGCCAGTAGTGCTATCAGTGGTAAAGTGCAAGGGTGCCATTACTTAAACCTGTCGAAAAGTGTCCGAGCCGAATGCAGCTGGCCCATCAGTGATGTCCAACAGCAGGCCAGCATTGGTATGCCATCACATTACTTCAATCCGGCACTTTTCCTGCAGTGCTAGCACCTAACCCACTGCTATTCCTTTGCTGGCCCAGCACTTTCCCTTACAAAAATTTCTTATAGAATTCTATAAAAAAACAAAGTACTATATAATTATGGCTCTTTTTTCTATAAGCTAGTTTCACCAAGAGCTATAGCAATATCTGTAGAAGTGTCTATAATAGAAATGACTATAGAAATATTTGAACTGCATGTGGTCACCCTCCCAAGTACTGACCGTGCTCGATGCTGCTTGGTTTTCGTGATCGGACATGAACAAGTGTTGTCAGCGTACGCTACGATTGCTCGTAGTTTTCAAGCTCTCATTATACAATTTCAAGTTTCTTTCTTTTGTGATTTACGTTCCCAACCATTAAACTGGTATAGAAATTATTCTATTGTATAGAAATCCTATGTATTTTATACGCTTTTTTTTATATTGATTCTGAACTGTGTAAATTATGAAAACCAAAATCCTTTGTAACCTAGTAAAATCAGATTTAAGGAGAAAAAAAAGTTCGTTGAAATAAAGAATTTATTTATTTATTCATTTACTTATTTATTTTGTTGGTGGCAGTGGTGCTATATTTTTTACAGTTTCAAAAAAAATTAGCTTCACAGCTTAAATTGTGTTAAGATATTCATTTCAGATTTGTGTTCAAATACTCAATGTCTTCGATATTCGCAGTGCCACCTAGCGTAAGGGCTTTCAGCAATAATACTGCAAAAGTTTGTGCACTTCCATGTAGTAGTGGGCCAGCGCATGAGATAAAATGGATGCCCACCAGAATTTTGTCTGATGATTTCCAACAGCAAAGTTGACTGAAGCTGTCCTGCAGTGGTCATGCAGTGGTAGACCAACAGCCAGCACTTCTCCATCATTGCCATCCCCTATCTTGCTGCTGGCCAGCAATTTCCTCTTTGCTGGGATGAAACTGCGAGGGAAAACAATTGAAAGCAAGCGTATGGCACATTCTCTGTGTTGTCCTTTGAAGAAGAAACACTACTTGAAAACTGGATAGTTGGAAAGGGAAAATTAGATTTACAATGCATAAGGATGTAATAAAAGGTGAGGTTTACAATGTCATGAAACAAACAGGAAGGAAAAATCCATTTATAGACAAACATCCAGGGGAGAAATAGAGGACCCTTTTTTTAAAATAGCATCCAAGGTTGGGAATATGAAGTAAGCACCATGACAATATGTAGACCACAGGTCCACATGTGGTGGAATTGGAAGTGGCCTGCAGTAAAGTATAAGATCAGGTATTTTAAGGATAATATGAAAAGACATAATAAAAACACCTGAACTTATTTCTGCAACATCTAACCATTCATATGGCGTTATTATGGAAATAAAGAAGTACAGGGCCAATGAATTCAGAAAATAGAAAAAGTTTTTTTCCCTTTTTTAAAGTCTGTAATTTAAAAAAACGTACTTCAGTAAAAACATGTTATAAGTTATTTGTACAAGTTATAAAATAAATAAAGAACTATGAAATTTAACTATTTTTAAATTGCTGCCTGTTCATTCACTGGAAAATTTTGTGTTTATTCACTGGTAACAACTGTTCATTTACTTGACTTTTTAATCGATTTCTATTAAGACATCTCTAGCATCCCAAGCAAGTAAAATATAAAATTCCTTTTGTTATTTTTTAATAATTTGTAAACCAACAAATGTATTTGCACTGTCAAACACCAATAGGTACTGTTTATAAAAATATAATGAATAATTTTCTTTTCAAATGTGCTTAAGTGTTCATTTACTGGTCAGACTACCCTACTTTCCACATTTTTAGAAGATGTCTCTTTCAAACAAAAATAATTATTTCAAAGTTAACAAGCATACAGTTCAATAGATTTATTATAGTATACTAAACAGATTATAATATTTAAACAAAAGTCATGCTTCCATACTTGCATGTTTAAAAAATATATAGTATATGAGGAGGGTGGGGGATGAATGAAAAACAAATGTTCTCCTTCTCATTATTATTATTTTTAAAAAAATCAACTATAAATTGCTACAAAAATATGTGCTATAAAAGAATGTTTTTATATGCTAGATGGCAATACCAAAAAAATTTTGATAAACATCATAAGCCTCAAAAGCTGAAAGTTTCTTTACAAATCAATCAAATTTAAATAGTTCATAGAACTAAAGTAGCCCAAAAAAAGGTCTAAAAGTTTAAAGTAACATGTTTTTTATGTTAACATCTATTATAATTAACATTTTGTTTAGGTACTGCATCCCAAACAGCATTGGCAGCAGGTAACCATTCACAGCAAAAATTTACTCGACTTAAGTTTTAATTTTTACTTTCAGTTCAGCAGGGTTTGAGTTAATGGTGAATTGGATGTCACATTTAACCCAGAGTTAAGCCTTCAACACACAGTTAAAGTTGATGGAGAATTGCCCAGTAAGTCTAATAACACCTTAGTTGTGATTTTATTGTAAACAACCTGTCAATAAAGATGGGTGTATTGTTTGTTCTGGCATGGACTATACATAATCCTATCTAGTATAACTGTTTAATTTTTACTTACTCAGTCTAAATGTCTATGACTATAGAACAGTTAAGTGTACTTATATAAAAAGGTATTGCAGATAATTTCTTATAAAAATATTTAGGAAAAAAGTGAAACTAATTTCAAGAGATTGCTCCTTACCTTCATGTTTTTGTTTCAACCCTTTATTGTTATCCATATTAGAAGACGGTTTATGTATAACTAAGATTTGTATAACCTCCTTCATTGAAAGTTCATTAATAATTACTGAAACACTCAGAAAATTACAGAAAACAATTAATATATTCCAGTATATTTTCTGTAATGTTACAATTACATTAATAATTTTGCACTGTTTTATAGAAACAGATTAGTTATAGCAGTATGTGATGTTTCAACTCTCAAGCATTAATAAATTTTATAAAAAGTAACTGAAGTTATAAAAAAATGCATTCTCAAGAAAAAAAAGATTTATACATTAATGCATAGTATAGTTTATTTATGAATTTAAAGACTCTTTTTGAGAGATTATATATTTTGAAATTGCACAAATTAGTTGTTTTTGAAACAGTCTAACTCTGTTATATTTTTTAAGCAAAAGAAAAAAAAAATAAAGCCTTTTATACCAATTGTACCCTTAAAGTTAATTAAGGGGAGATTCTACTTCTTTTTGTAAAATTTTTTGATTTTTCTTATTTTGTATTTTTTGCTTCCCTTAATGTCTAGATTGTTGCCCTAAAGCAGTTTCATGATATTTCACTTCCTTACCACATTCTTAGCTCTTTGAATGCAATGGCACTCGTTGAATGTAATACTATTATCCCTTTAAGACCCAACCCGCACGATCGTGCGGGTTAGACATACATGTATATTTTTGCTTCTGAAAGAGTCGTATGTAATAAAACCCCGAATCGAACGATTGTTCTGGTTTGCAAAAAGAGTAAAATATCATTTTTTATCAATGGATGATGGTTTTAGTACATGTTTTACTTTTAGCCGGCATGATTAGCTTTGTTTACAAGTACAACGAAAACAGCTCATCATTTTATCTATCGTAAAAAGGTAATTATCAGTATATTTCTAATTGCTTAGATAAATATTTTTGCTTTAATGTCTAAATAAGTATAATATAATAAAAAACATTAATTATACACTATGTTGCTCATAGGACTTCAGATTTCGTTACTGGCACGATCGTGCGACTTGGGCGTTACGTTAGTCAGTGCTACTGTAAAGGTAAGAGCTTTCTCAATGTTCATTTTGTTTTCTGTTTCAATAATTTTGGTGACAGTCAGAATAAAAACGAAATATGTTGTTATATAATTAATGCCATATTTTCTTGGGTGTTGTCATGGGTGAATTTTTTTTTCAATTAAATTTTACTTTTTTTTTTCTTTTCAATTAATAAAATTTTCTAAGACATTTTTAAAAAAAAATACTTTGTTACCTTTTAACAAAGCAAAATAAAATACTTTTTCAGATGCCTAAACAGAAAAGAATTCTCACACAAGATTTTGCAATTGATGAATAAATCAGACTCTGAATTTAGAGGTTGCGGACAAAATATTTGAAGCAGATTTATTAGAAGGATAGTCAAGTTCAGATGGGCTCGATGAAGGAAAAAATATAAATATTTCTAAAAAAATGGAAATATTGGATCATTTTTCCTCATCAAAATCCCTTGAACTCATTTCCCAAAGTTCTACCTCCAAGCCAGTTTCGGCAGAGGCTAAGATAATGAAAAAACAACAACAACAAAAAAAAAACAATACATGTGGGATGTTAAGAAATTCATTTCCGTACCTCATTCTGCTCCTTTAGATTTCATGCAGTTGCAGGTATGTCTTTCATTTCTTAAATTTTAGTTAAAAAAAGTTACAGACTTATAGAAAAAATAAAATCAATATCATAAAAAATTTTTAAAATAAGGCAAACATTTTTAAATTAATTAAAAATATGAATTTTTTGAAGTCGATAAATACATCTACAATATTAATTTTTTTTCTCCTTTTTAGGATTTAGAGCCAGTAAGGATTCCATTGCAGTATTTCAGCCAATATATTCCAAATCATCTTATAAGTAATTATTTCACAGGAAAAGCCCAACCTGTACGATTGTGTGGGTGTGGCTTTCTTAGAAAAAGCCCAACCCGCATGTTTGTGCGGGTATTCTCCATGCTCCAGGGGGTGACGAAAAATTTTTTAATTATTTTTTTAAGTGTCATTAGGGTCAGTATAGAGTTAATAACCAGAAGAATATAATATTTAAATGTGAAAATGTTCCAGGTCTTAAAGGGTTATAAAACTTTAAACTAGTTTTACAAATTGGACAACAATTTTTCACAAGAACTATTGGACCGATTTCCTTTATTTTTTATTTTAAAAGAATAATCATTTTTGCTGGAGCTTCTAGTACTGAAAAGTATAATTTTCATTGATTAAATATTTTTTAGAGCTCACGAAAAGTAAAAAAAAAGATGAAAAGTGAGATTTTTTTGCTCAAATGACTGCCATTTTGTCAAAAATCAACTGTTTAAACTAAATATCTGTATAAGTTGCAGAAAATTTAATGCCCTTTCATAATATGGTGACAAAATGTATTTGAGATGCTTGTGACTGGAGAAAAATGATCGCCTGATTGAAAGTCCTTCACACACATCTGTAGTTGCACAAAACATAGTATTCAATTCTTTTTTACACAAAAATATGTAAATATAATATAAAATGTCAATAAATATAATGCAAAAAGTCTGAAGGTGATATTTGCTTTTCTTTGTAAAAAAAAATCATGTAAATTTTAAGCCAAAGAAGTAGAATCTCCCTTAAGGTTATTAAGCAATAATTCAAAACAGATTATCCACTTATCTTTTAAAAAAATCCAGTTTAAAAAGCAGCAAAAAATCTCAGAAGGCCATTGCATTAATTTTTATGATGAACAAATCTGAAAAATATCCATTTTATGCTTTAGTGTTTTGTTCAAATTTTATTAGTAGAACAAAGTCAGGGGTTGCTCCATTGACACTGTAAATAAGTACAGGAACTCAATCACAAACAGAACTTAATTAGAATGTTTAATACACTTATGCATAATTTAGACTCTAAAAGGTTATCTAGGCATGTATAATTAAGAAGTTTCAGACTTTTATGCCACAATTTTGATATTTCAAAAGTTATAGCTTTATACACACCTTTTCTCATTTAGATTTCTTAAATTTTGTCTTTTTATAAAAATGCTAAGAGATTTTTTATTGCTTTAATGTTATTTCCTTTTTATTAAAAACTACAATTATATATAGAGATATTTATTAAATTTTTTGTTATTCTTTTTTTTTAAAAATATTTCATCTTTATATTACATTCACTTTTAAACATTTTCATTTAGATAACGATAGATGCGTTTAATGCGTTGTAAAGTAGAGATCAAAATTGCAGAAACCTTTTTGAAAAGGTGTATTTTTGAAGTTTGATGGTTCATAACACTACTTCTCTTTAACTAATAACATAAAATTATATAACAATAGAAAAATAATTTAATCAGGAATATAATGCAACAAATTTAGAAATGTTTATTAGAACAGCAGTTAGAAAGAAGAAAAGTGAAAAATGTTGATTAAATGAAATATACAAAAATTATCAAAATGCCAGTTAATACTTAGTTGGCTAACCTTTACTCTTAATTATGGCCTTAGAATGCCTTCTTATGGAATGAACAAAGTCTTTAAGTTATGAAACTGCTATAATGTGATACCAAGATTGAATTATTGCTTCTATTAATTTTATTGCTGGGTTGCTTCTGTGCAACAAGTTTCTTTAGTCGGTTTTCAATTGGGTTATAGTCGTGGCTATTCTCGGGCCAATCTAACACTGAAATACGATTATCTTGAAACCACTTTTTGTACACTTTAGCAGTATGACATGGAGCTGAGTCTTGGAGAATATGAGATAGAGCTTGAAAAATATAGGCTTCATTATCTTGGAAAGATCACAGGCAAAAAGGTTCAGTTGGGAATAAAATACAGTTGACTCCCTCAAATCAGCATAGCTTGGGACCAGAGGTTGTGCGGATTTTAGAATTTTGCAGACTTCTGGTCACTGCTTTGTTTACATTTTTTAAACAGTAGTTTCAATGTAATAATGTATTCAAAATTATAACGAATTACAATAAAGTAAAAGATTAAAATAACTAAGTAAAGTAATAAAGTTAAATAATAAAAATTAATAAAAATGAAAAATTGATTAAAATATTAAAAGTAGAGACCAAGTAAATAATTAATAAAGCATATTTAAATATGTATAATAATGATGAGATACATTTTTCTTCAATTACTCAATGAAACTCACTTGATAAAAGTACACTAATAATTTGCATTGAAATCATAAAAATGTATCTGGTAAAAAGATCGTGATCACCACTGATATCTAAACAATCTTGAATTTTTCCAGAAATAAATTTATACTTAATTTATGATAAAGCATGAATTCAGTCATATTAACCAGAATTACATATTACAATGTGTATAAAATGATTAAAAAGTAAAAAGTCTTGAATATTTCTCCTACATTTTAACTGAAAGTTTTATTATTTATATCTGCAATGATATATTGATTTTAGGATTGTGGATTTGAGGGAGTCTACTGTATTTTATTTATGTATTTTTGGACATTTATATTCCCATTAATCATACAAATTCTGTCCACACCTTTTGATGTTATAGAAACTCATATCATAACACTGACTGGATGCTTCGGGATGCGTGTAATGCAATTAGGATGCAAATTATCTCTGTTTCTTCTCCTTATATATTTTATGTCATTACTACCAAACAGGGAGATTTTGGTCCAGTCAGACCAAAGAACAATGTCCCATTGATCTAATGTTAAAGTTAACATGAGTTTTAGCCAGTTTAATCTTTTTAACCTTTATTGGACAGATAAAAATGGCTTTTTTCATGGAATTCTAGCATTTAAACCAAATATTTGGAGTCTGTGCATTCAACATCATGTTGGCTTGTACCACTTCACGTTCTATACATCCAGACGATTTTATTCTGCCACATTTGCAGTCTCTTAACCTCTTTGGAACTGGCATCTCTTACACAAATTTTATTCGATTGGCACCACTTAAAGAAAAAGTTACCTTCAATTACATAATATCCAATATGCTCTAATTAAATAAAGCAACTATTACTTTCTTCATTACCAGTGCAAAAAACAAATTTTGTATGCACCTATGGTCCCAATGGCTTAATTCTTCTGACATCCACTGCCTGTTGTATACCTTTTCCAATTTGGTAGTCTCCTTATACTGCTTAAAAACTCACCTTTGATTATATTTCCACCAATCTGCCTTCTAATTTCTTCATAACTGCAACCTTGTTCACTTAATATTGCTATTTCGCATCACATTTTAAGTGACCAGTCCACTTGTTTGTGTCATTTCTTCAATTTTTATGTTTTACATCCAACTCTAATATCAGTCACATAAAGCACTGACAACTGTCCTCCTCACAGTCCTCAAATGTCCTCCAAAACATAACAAACAGTTGAATTCTACTATTATCTTACTGATGCACCGTCAAACAGGATGACACCTGAATGGCTCTCTAAATTCTCATGCTCATTGAAAGGAAGCTACCTCATGTTAACCTAAGCAAGTTGTGTTTCTTTTTTTATTGTTTATTTGTCTATAACTTTGATTAAATACTAATAATTGAACAAAACTTATTTCATTATATTCTTGATTAAATTTACTTAAACACCTGTTATTAGCCATCAAATCTCAAAAATACACCTTTTCAAAAAGGTTTCCACAATTTTGACCACTACAGTATATTCATGCAAAATTCAACAGCTAAAGCACATTAAACAGTAATAATAAAAGTCATGCAACTCTGGTTAAGCGAAAAATGCTGTAAATGATATGCAGATCAAATGTTTTAAAATGAATATACAAGCTTCAGAACATTCAAATCAGATTTATATTATCAGACTTTGAAACCTTCAAATTCAAAAGTTAATAGTAGAAATAAAGTGATCGAATAGTATAAGATCTTATTTTAATAATATACAGTAGGAAGAAAATATGAATATGTTAATTTTCTACTAATTAAAAAAAGAAAAATAATAATAATCTGTGTCCACATTAGGAAAGAGTAATATCTAGTTCCAGTTTTAAAACTATTTTTTATTTCAAATATTTAATTAACAATGGGTATGAAAAAATCAGTGCCGGAAATGAAGGATGCATTACAAAACTGTAATCTGTATTGAACTGCAAAAATTTCCCATCCTGTCATGATCATGACTGATAGAAGAAAAGAAAGAACATATA
Organism: Maratus speciosus; assembly: GCA_963932465.1. NCBI lineage: Eukaryota > Metazoa > Arthropoda > Arachnida > Araneae > Salticidae > Maratus > Maratus speciosus. The sequence goes on along the minus strand of OZ010787.1, from coordinate 336,421,088 downwards.
AATTAAAAAAATGCAATGGCTCACCACAGGAGAATGATTCAATTTCTATTACTATAAGGCAAAAATGTCATCAAATGTATCCTGGGAGAAAATTTCTCCATAAATCTTAATATTTATAAATACATTAATTTGAAAGCTTTCCTGTTCAAACATTTATTTGCATCTGTAAATGCTAAGCAGGGTTAAGGCATGGGATATAATTTCCAATGCAACAATGAATTTAATGATTTTCTTTGATAGTTTAACATTGAGATTAGTGAGCAATAAATGAAAATATTTTCTTAAGTTAAAAAAATAATAATAATAATAATACAAACAAATGTGAAAATATCAGATTCACAATATCGGTTGAAACACAGTTACTAAATGAAATGCTTTATTTTTATTTAGGTTTCCTTACAAAGGAGTGATTAATCAGATAAGCTTCAACTTCAACAATGAATGGATCTAACATGTGACAAGAGCAAATTAATTGGATTTATATTAAATTAAATTATGCTAATTTCATTTCTTTAATTGAAATTTGATGTGACGGATTTAATAATCTAAATGTAAAAAATTGTATTAGACATAGTACAAAATTCAAACTTACTTACAAACACTGAAAAATTTTGATAAAATAAGACACTTCTCATGGACAAGAGTTTGTAAAATACAAATTTAAAGAAAAAAGAGAAGGCGTTACCACAGGGCTTCAAAACTTTATTTAACAATCTAAAAAAGTCATTCAAAAACTTTTAAGTTTAGAAATTTCAGAATCACTCAAGCTTTTGTCTGATAAATTAATGATATAAAATAATTTATTGTCTGTAATTCCTATTTTCTACATATATATATATGCTCTACTCATTACTTCCTTATTATATGTAAATGTGTTAATTGCACTTGTACACAACAATGAATATACATATAAGTAATAGAAACAGAAAACTTTTAAAAGCAAAAGGATGAAAAGCAAAAGAAAACTGAATGAGAAAAAAAAAAGTTTTCAGAACTCAGAGCTTGAATTAATATATATACATGATTGTCTTTGAATATCTTTGACTTAACAATGAAAAAGAAAAAAAAAAAAAAAAAAAGAGAGAGAAATGGTCAGAAAGATGAAAAGCGATTTAAGTCTACTATTTCAGATTTTTCATAACTTTTAATATGTATAAATACTTTGTCGTTAATTTACATAACATACTTAATATTATTTCCTAAATAATATAAAGTAATAAAGAAGGATGAATTTAATAATCCTTTATATAAAATAAATTAAAAGAAAATTTAATAAAAAGCAGTAAGATGACTCAAGACTTATGCATAGCTGAATGAATGATATATTTGCATACCTGCACTATCTGTTAAATATATAAATGCACATATATATTTTTATGAGATAGTACGAGAGGGTTAACTTCATAAATAAAATCTGAAACTTTCTTTTCATAATCAACAATCTATTTAACATGCTTAATATTTCTACCCTCTACAGTGCTTTATAAAAATTTTCTGTCTTTAACTATATTTACCAGAGTATTCTATATCAACCATGTATTTAAATACATTCGACTTTTAAGCAATAATCTATATTAATATTGATTAATTTAGAGGCTACAAAGAATTTACCATTGTGATGAAAAAATCTTCAGAGCCATTTAGACTGCATCACAACAAGTTTATATTTCTTTAAAAAAATTAAAAAGAACATGACAGGAATTATAAAGTTTATTCTCATTTCATAATTAAACTTTCATATATCTCAGATCAAAAATAAATAATTTTCAAAATAACATTTTGAAAAACTTTGTACTACAATAGAAAAACAAAATATTTTCTAGAGGACAGGCAAGTGCATAATTATCAATAAGCTATTAACTGTATTTAAATATATATATTTATATACATATATATATATATAAAACAAGTCTCCAATGTACAACTGACATTTAAATAACATTTTCTGTACAATGAGTTTTTTATGTACATAATACAACATAATGTGACTAAAATTTACAGAAATGATGGTGATAAATAATGATTCTGGAGAGGGAAAATACTTCACCCTAAAATGTAAAGAAATGAATATCTTCATATCGAGCAAATGTTTAACAATAAATGCAAAATTAAGGCCTCAACAATAGCCAAAACAATGATTTAATAAAAAATTTAAAATAAATTAAAAAGTGATTAGATAGTATTTTTAAATATATATTTTTTAATTTTACAATGATTTGTACAAAATAAAAAACAAAAAATGCAATCACAAATATGAACACAAAAGCACCAGGTCTATATAATTTCATTTAGCATATATATATAAATTCATTAGAATTTTAAATAAGCTGAATAAAGGTTTCAAATTTGTCATGGAGTTTTTCTACAAATATATATTTAAAATAAAAATTTTATAATTTTCTTATAACGATTTAAGAATGTTTGCAAAGGTATGTTCCCCCCCTTTAGCAAGTGCTGAAGTATCATTTAAGAGATTTTACAATATCTACACACCTCCAGTCAAATTAAAGAAAAAAAAGTTCATTTCTACTCTGAATGGAAAAAATGAGAATGATTGGATGCAGCAATCACAGCTGAAAATGTCTCACTAAATGATGCTGGCAGGCAATTTGTCGAACACTTCAGTAGACTTCTTAGATAAACTACCTCGTCTACGAGGAAGTGTAGATGTGGGAACAGGAATCAAATCTGGACAACCATTATGGACAAGTAAATCATGTACATCTTGGAAACCACCATTTTTAGCATATGTAACAGCAGTTCTACCATCAGAGTCCACAGCTTTTACATTTGCATTATACTAAAATAAAAATAATTTTATACATTTATTAAATTATTTATTACAATTAATAAAATTTATTTATGCAAAAGTTTTAAAACGATCATTAAACTTTAAAATGTTCATATCTAAAAATGAAATTTTCATTGAAAATGACACCCAAGTAAATAAGTGACAATAAATTAAAACATTTGTGACATCAAATGAGAATTTTCAGATAGTACATTATTTCTAATTCATTCTTAACAAATCTGTATGCTAAAATTAATTATTATAAGGACTGATAGAATGCTCACACTTCCATTTAATTTCTAAGCATAATAAAAAGAATGCACAGGAAATTTTGAATGTCTACAAAATTATTAAAACATAAATAAAGTACTTAACTACTCTTATTAACCCATTTTCGGCCAAAGGTGTGTAAACACACCCTTTCAATAAATATTTTTTATTAACACTGTGACAAATATTTTTCAGTAATTTTATTTTTCTGCTATTTTTAAGGGTTCTGGAGACATCTATAAAATATCAGTAATTCAATTGGAGTAAACACTTTCAGTTGAGAAATTTTCAAAATATGCTAATCTTTTAAAATTGAAATAGTTATTAGCAAATTCGACTTTTTGAAAATGTATAATTATTCCCCTTGAGATTAATCATATGTTTTTATAATGGATTAAAGTTGCAAGTTCTGTAAATAAAATAATAATAAAACAAATGTCACAAAAAATGTAAAAAAAATAATTAAATTTAAGGGTGCATTGGCGTACCATTGACCAAATGCATGAAAATGCCGAATGCATTTTATTTCTCAATTGAAATATTATTTTTCAGGTACGAAACTTTTTATTTTTTGTCTTAATGAATGTAATTTAAGCATATTTCAATGAAAATAATATCACATTTCATAAAATTGGTTAAAATAGGAGAAAACCTCAATTTACAATTTTTAATAATATGTAAAAAGTAACTACAACATGAATTAACTGTTATACAACAAAATATACTTGAACTTTTTAAAAAACTGTTCTCCAGAAGTTAAAATATCTTTTAATACAAAAATTTAAGCACTTAAAAATTAATATTTATTTAAAAATGCCACAATTTTAGACAATGAAATGCAACAATGTTAATATTGAATAATTTTTATCTAAAAGATACAATGAAACTTCTTTTAAAGGTCACCCCTATTCAAGGGCCAATATTTTTAGGAACGAAAATTTTCCCCATAGACATACGTTAAATTTACTCCTATTAGGGGCTGCACCTATCCCTCATAAAGGCCATTTTTTTCACATGTGCCTTAAATCCTAAACAGGTGTATTGAATTCCTGAACTAAAATATAAGAGTCAGAATACAACTGCACTTGCAACAAAGAAGGCAGGTGGAGATGGGGGATTTAGTAACACAATGAAGGACCACAAACTTTTCCACAAGTGAGACAAACAGGTATTACTCACACTTTGTTTGACCTTTCAACCTGTAGGGGTTGGGTTGGAGGGGAACTTGACCCTTTGTTGTGGGCACACAGAGGATAACAAGCTATCTAGAAAAACTGATTCCACATTTATTAAACATGTGAATGCATATTGAGAGTAGCACCAACTTTTGAAAAATATTGGTTGGGCTCAAAACTTTGAGTAAAATAACACATACAATTCTCCTTCTTAGTACGTGTGTGTGTGGAGACAGAAGCAGGGGAGGAGCAAATGACAAAAGATGACAATTGGAAGTTAAATTAGGTTTTTTTCTAAGCAAAATATAAAATCCTTATAATTTAATAAATAATTTTATTAAGTTATATTCTTATAAATTCTTCCTTAGAAATACATTATTATTTATTATAAATAAAAAAATTGCTAACTAGTGAAAGTGCAAAAAACTAAATGGCAAGAAAAATATACAGTTTAGTCACCTCATTGTTTTATCAATTCAAGACATTAAAGCAAATGGCAAAATAGGCAGGAAATTTGTTTCCGAAAGAAATTTAATTGTATACCCACTGGATGGGGCTTTTAGTGCTCCTGTAAACACATACAATTCTCCTTCTTAGTACATGTGTGTGTGGAGACAGAAGCAGGGGAGGAGCAAATGATAAAAGATGACAATTGGAAGTTAAATTAGGTTTTTTTCTAAGCAAAATATAAAATCCTTATAATTTAATAAATAATTTTATTAAGTTATATTCTTATAAATACATTATTATTTATTATAAATAAAAAAATTGCTAACTAGTGAAAGTGCAAAAAACTAAATGGCAAGAAAAATATACAGTTTAGTCACCTAATTGTTTTATCAATTCAAGACATTAAAGCAAATGGCAAAATAGGCAGGAAATTTGTTTCCGAAAGAAATTTAATTGTATACCCACTGGATGGGGCTTTTAGTGCTCCTGTAAGTCTAATTGATGTCCTTATTTTATTTTTCAAACAAAATTATTTTGAGAATGTCGATAAAACCAAATTTCATTTCAGCGATTAAATAAATAAATATATAATGAATTAAATCAAATGAAATTGGGTAGGCGGAGTTACCAAATTATTGTGTGGGCTGGCGCCCCATGGGCCCATATAAGTTGGTGCCACTGCATATTGAAGCACGCTTTTTACACCTGTGAGGAAACGCTAGCAGAAATAAATAAACTAATATCTCATTCTAAGGCATTAATAAATGTCGCAAATTTAAGTAATTTGTTCCATAAAGTAAAAGAATCATTAGAAACCAAAATTGTCTGCAAAAAAAATTATGAAAAGTAAACTTCAATAGAAAATTTTTTCAATCATGTATAGAGTTTGAAAATGTTAATAAACAGTTTTTCACTTATGTAGGTTTTAATTTCCTTATTTTAGTTGGGTTTTTTTTGTCACCCCTATTCAAGGGCCACCCCTCATAAGGGCCACTTTTCAGTGGAACTGCAGGTGGCCCTTACAGAGAGGTTTCACTGTATATGCTTTTATATAAATCATAACTTACAATTCCACATTAAGAAAGAAAATCAAATACTTTTGTGATAACCAAAGCAATCAAATGGATGTACTCATTACTTATATTTAGGCTGTAAAATATATAACCAGTTCTAAATCATTTTTGGTTTTGAAATGTGCCAAATGGTTAACAGATATTATTTTTGATAACAGATAGAAGCAGTATGAAACTCCAGTTGGAGGAAAATAATCATACATAAAAAAAAGGGGGTATTATCAAAGTCTATAAAAAACTTTAAAGCTTATTCCCACATGTCATAAAAAATACAAATAATTCATGGCATGAAATTTAATCATTAAATTAACACATAAGAATTGTGGACATCCTCATTCAGCCAGAACACTAGTACTTCAACCTACCTACAAACCCACATTGATTAGGTATCTGGGCAAGTATTCATATATAAGATGGCCATAATTAAACTGACGGTACTCAGAGTTTTCTGTAGCGCGATCTAATTGCGAGAATGGCATCAAATTTTGTAGGAAGATTAAACAAAACGGGGGATGAAGGATTCCGAAAAAAAAAAAAAAATTAGTTCCAAAAATCACCACCAGGGGAATATGTGGCACTATGTATTCGGAAAAGAGAGTTTCAAAAAATGAAGAATCAATACTGAAATAAAATTACGTTTATTTAACGAATTTAGCAATTTAATCCAAGCCCAAAAGAGTAACAGTTTATAAAAAGCTAAAAATTTACATAAATACATAAACAATGCTAAAGTTTCTTTATCTGCAATTTCACTCAATTAGCAGAAGAAGAAGTTCTTTATTAAAATTTCACGTTACATCTTTTGGCCCAGTGCCAGCTTGTTCGTCTTTAAAAGGTAATGTGCTACTGTTAGAAGGAATTTCATTGAAAGTTATCTTTCATAATGTCTTCTTCTTTAGTCGAGCAAGATCAAATTACAAGTCAAATTCTTTTACCTCAACCAGTGCAATGCACCAGCTGCTCTTTGTGCTTTTAGAAACCACAAAAAAATGCGTAAAGGTAATGGTCCTTTGTCAGTTAATGGTTTAAAAGTAATGGTTGAGAAGTTTGAGTAAACAGGTTCTCTAAATGTTCAGTCAGGCAGAGGACGAAAACCCGTATCACAGGATACAATCGAAGAAGTGGCATCGGCGCTTGTCGACAGAGCATTAGACAATATTGCTACCACTTCCAGCGCTTGTATGATAGCTTGGGATCTGGATATAACTTATTGTATGGTATAGAAAATCCTACAAAAGATTATCCACTTCTATCCATACAAGATCAGCCTTGTACAAGAGTTACGTCACACCGACCATGATAAGCGATTGACTTTTGCTCTCACTTTTCTTGCCAGAATGGAGTTGGATGATGCTTGGCTCTGGAAAATCTTATGGGGAGACGAGACCCACTTTTACCTGAATGGAATTATAAATACCCAGAACTGCCGAATTTGGGATAACAGGTCATCAAGAGCATTGAAAGAAATTCACCAAAGATAACTGTTTGGTGTAGTTTCACAGCAGATATGATCATAGGTCCATTCTTCTATGAGAACATTACTCTGACAGGACCTGTAACTTGTTCTGTTACCGGAGACAAATATCGCCAAATGCTAAACAACTTTGTTATTCCGGCACTTCAGCAAAGACAGTGCCTGGTGAAAATCATTTTCATGCAAGATGGAGCCCCTCCACACATTGCTTTGCGGGTACAGCAGCTGCTACGACAGAAATTCATAACAGAAAGAGTCATTAGCCGCTGTTTTCCAACTGCATGGCCACCTCGGTCCCCTGATCCTACAGCCTGCGACTTTTGACTATGGGGTTACCTAAAGTCCAAGGTCTATCACGGAGGTGTCCAGGACCTGGCTACATTGAAGGATAACATATCGCGAACTGTACGGGAGATTCCTGCAGACATGTTATTCTCTGCTGTTGCAAATGCTGTGCACAGAATGCAATATGTGGTCTACAAAAATGGCGGCCACATCGAACCTGAGTTGGATGTGCTAAATAAATGGCAATTTTATTTCAATATTGATTCTTCTTTTTTGAAACTCTCTTTTTTCGAATACACAGTGCCAGATATTCCCCTGGTGGTGATTTTTGGAACTATTTTTTTTTTTCATGGAATCCTTCGTCCCCCATCTTGTTTAATCTTCCTACAAAATTTGGCACTATTCTCGCAATTAGATTGCGCTACCGAACACTCTGAGTACTGTCAGTTTAATTATGGCCACCTTGTACTTAAAACATAAAAGAGTTTGTTTTTAAAAGCTAACACATGAATAAAATAAAAAATATACTGTTTTGTGAATACACAAAATTACTTTCACAGAATACATTTTATTCATTATTCAACATTTTATTCATTATTCAACATTTTAATTCAATACCTGAAAAGGAATAAAAGAGAAAAGAGCCTTTCTTAACTGCAAACTATTGTAACAAATTCTGAAGCAGTTATTCTTCATTAATTTTTCCTTTCCTTTACAAGATGTAACATATTATAAATTAAATCCCTTATTAAAATTATACAAAACTGAAATAAAATTTCTTGTAAAAATGAAATGAACAAAATTTACAGGATAATGAATTACTCATTCTACTATTTCTTTTAATGATTTTATCTATTATTTTATAGCCACTTATTTTTTTCATTTTGTTTAAATTGAGATTATTTATTGTTTAGAAATTTATTTATTTATTCATTTTTAACTTTTTAATCAACAAGGTTTTCATTTCATGTGCAATTTGACAATGAATGTATTGGGCACAACAATTAAGGGGTTAATTTTAGTGATAGAGCAATTCATAATTTTTTAAAGTTCAAAGAACAAAAAAAAAAAACATATTCGAACATTATACACTTATTAACATTTTTGAGCACATAAACTCACTTTTACAGTTAAAAAATTACATAATTTAGAATTTAGAACATTAGTAAAATAATTTTCAACAATAAAAAATAGACATATTCACAATCACAAGTGAGGGGTTGTGCATTCTAATTTATGTATTTTAAACCTACAGTATAAAAATTGATGCCTTTATTTAAAAGAATAATAACTATTTGAACCTTATTTTCTTTAAAGGAAATTAATAAAGATTTTTTCCTATCTGGTGCAAACATTTTTTGAAAATCTGAAAATTCTTGTAGCCTTTCAGCCCATATAGGGATAACATGCAGTCTAACCATAGAAGGTGCATAGCAAAGTCCTTTTATTCTGGCATAATTCTTCAACAGTCCAACTTAAAACATCTCTAGAATTGTGGAACAAATATCTACTTACAATAGAACGACTATGCGCTATCATGCTATCATATGATAATGACTGCAGTGCACATAGTGACAAAATTTGGAAGTTATCGACCCTATCTCAAAAACTATGAGATAAATAAAAAAAATCAAATACAAAGGTGTAGAGCATCCTTCACATGTAAACATAATTTGATTAGAAACCTTGAAAATGCTAATCTTTAGGTAGCCTATCACTGGTTTAAATATGTCATTAATTGCTAGCAGAAGTGTGCCATTATAAGGCAGATGAATGTTTACCAATAAAACTATCATGTATAAGCAAGGTACAATTTATTTTAATAACAAAATAAAATTAAGTATGCTCAATGTCTCTAGCATCATCAAAAATACATACACATATACATACATACATTGCTTCAGAAGGTGGACACATTGGGCATTACTAAAGCTGATTTCCTTATTAAAATAAACTGCACCTTACTTTCATTTGTAGTTTTAATTAGAGATGTATTTATGCCAGTGATTGCTTATCGAAAAATGAACATTCCAGGGCTTCTAACAGTTGTTTTTAGATGCGAGATGTTATTTCACAATAAATCAAGGAAGGTCTACACTTTTGTAATTATTTATTTTCACTATCTTTCAAATTTTTTAGGATAGGAACCATAACATCCAAATTTTGCTACAGGGGAGCTGCAGTCCTTTTCATATGATAGCTGATGTCCAGCATGAACAGAAGTACTAAAATCCTAATAGGCCAAAAGGTAAAAGAAGTTGAAGACAATCCAAAAAGCTGAAAAAAGAGCAGTATGTGCAATCAGTGTGTGTAGAAGGAACATGGACTAAAAGTTACTTAAAAATAACAACATTTATTAAACAAAAATAACAAGTGTAAATAAATATGACTAAATGTCTAATCCAGCACTTTTAAAACAAAGACAGTTTCAACAAAGGATTCATTTAATCCTGTATCTAATAAACAAATTGTCTCATAACATTGTCAAAGAAAAATGAGACACTGGAACCCAGGGGGTGTAAAATTATCGAATATATTTAAATAGTTAAAAAGCTAAAAATAACTTTTAAAAATTTCATTAAAAGGGTTAAATTGACATTGCACACCCAACCACTAATTAAGATAAAACAAAAACTCCTAAAAGGTTCTTTTCCTTAAATAATTCTTAATTATAAGTGTGTGTATGGAGGGGGGGGGGGGGAGACAAGTCAAACAAAGATAAACTTTATTATATATACAGTGTGTCGCATAAATATAAAGACACTGATATTTTTAAAATAATGTTTTAATAATTCAGTATTCAAAATTATATTTATGCATATAACAAAAAGTATGTGCCGAGAAAACATTTTACAGTAAATTAAATTAGAATTAAATAATTTCAACTTGAAAACTGATAAATGTAAATAAATTTGCTGTCTCATAAATATGAAGGTATTTTACATACTTTTGAATTACCGTCCAATAAATAATCCATTCTTATTAATGACAGAAAATATTCTAGCTGGCATGCTTTTTATTAAGTTGTATAACTATTTTGGCTTTATATCAAACCAACTTCGTTCAGTTTCTTTTTCAAGTCAAGGACGTTTGAAAATTGTCTTCCAGGTGCATATACACTGCGAACGAGAGTGCCACAAAGATTCTTAACAGGATTTAAATCAGGGTTATGTGCAGGCCCCACTGTGACATGAACATTGCTATCGGCAAACCATTTTTTTGTGAGTCTTGATGTGTGAATCAATGCATTATCCTGATGGTGCAAATAATTCCGCCCACCAAGAGTTTCAAAAATTGGCAACAACTGACTATCAAGCAGTTCAATATACTGTTTAGATGTCTGTTTACCTTCCAGAGAAGCAATATTCATAGTTCCATTAAAAGAGAAGGCACCCCACACCATAACAGAACCTCCCCCTTTCTGCCTACTGACAAAGGTTCGAGATTTACATCTTAAATCGTGCGAGTAGAAATTCCAACCATCTGGGCCATCCAAGTTAAATCTCTTTTCATCTAAAAAATGTCTTGCATCCATTCGTCCTTCCAGTGCATATGATCTTTAACCCCGATTAACCTCTGTTCTTTGTGTTCTTTTTTCAGTAAAGAAAATCTGCACGTATGTCGGCATACAATGTTCTTTCTTTCTTTTATACGATGATGTACTGTATCTTTTGGGACCATACCATAAACTCATTGAGAAACTTATCGGAGTTACATTTTTTGTGATGAAACAAGTCGCATGATCTTGCAATCGAGTCTTTCACTAGTTTTTCTCGGTCTGCCAGATCGTTTTCTCGAATATAAATTGTAAGTTTTTGATAAAATTTTATAAAGTGCAGCTCTGATTCTTCCAGATTTTTTACATAATTGACAAACTGTTAAGCCATTAACTTTAAATTCACGTATTTTACAAATTTCATCTTTAGAAATTTCAATGTTCCACGGCATCTTTGCAATTGAAACAAATCAAACAACTTTGCTCGTTTGGGTAAGTTAAAGTGTATTTCTGCGCATGCGCATTAATTCTGTATGCGCACATTCGAAAAAAATTTTCATATGAAGCAGTTTCAAGTTTGTCTTTATTATTTATATAGCGTATATTCTTATAGCGTATTTTTTTATTATTTTTTTATTATTCGAGATGAAATTATTTTATTTAAATTAAAACCCCTATAAGAGAATCATTTCAGTGTTCTTAATATGAGGTATAAAATTTCATTTCTTTTAACTGAATTAATAAAATGTAATTTCAAAAACATCTGTGTCTTTATATTTATGAGACGGACTGTATAACTTTTAATGAAAAAGAGCTTTTAACTAAGAAACAATTTACTATTAAATATCTATTTACTTCTAAAACATTTACTTTATATTTAACTTTAAGTAATAAACAGTGTAAGAAAAGAAATAGAGTTTAATAAAAGAACTAGCAAAAAATTAATTTAAACTCACATAACATTAAATATATTATAGTTAAACTTTATATAAAAGAAGTAAAGCAAAAGTAATTTACTTGAAAGAAACCTCCAGTACAACGTCTGCCGAAACTTTGAACATTTGGAGAGAAAAGCCATAAAACCTTTAACCTGGCAAAACCAACTAACTATCGGCGAAGTACAAAAAATTATCAAAAAATAGGAATGAGACGCAGTCATATTTTACAAACACTTTTAGTCGTACAGAGAAATTATCTTTACCAAAATGTCGCCTCAGGAGTTAATGCATTAAAAAATATACCTTTAACATGAGGGTTAAACCACCTCTATTATATATGAAGTGAGTGACCGGTGAATAATTTTGAACTGCAACTCCGACCCCTTTATTACTATACATTTCCTTTCTCCATCACTTAATATGGTTATTCCTGAAAGACTGAAAAAAAAATATTTGAAGAGCTTTTAAATGCGTTCTTGAACTGGCTCAATGAATGAACAGCATCTTTTTTATTTAGAAAACTATCTAAAAAACATAATGACCATTTCTTGGCCATACCTTCACGGTAGACATTACTTACTACCAGCTGCAAGTGAACTTCGACACTTTGAAACAACAAAACTATATGAAGTAAAACGAAGCTAAGTTCTACCCCTTTGACACTGCATATATACCCATCTCATGAAACACTCATTTACATATGACTGGAAAAGCCATCTGGTGTTAGAAGATTACTCTCTGCTGAATTTACAGATGTTGAAATACAACAGTCACTCGAAAGTTTTGTACAAAGTCGAAGTGACATAATAAAAGCAGACAGACATAATAGCGAGTGACAAATCAACTTGAACCAGATGCAAATCAGGAAGATGGACATGTACCACCATCTCTTGGTATGATCTGACACTATGGCAAAACAATTTATGAATGAAAATGATTTTACTATGCGCACGGGGTTGAAAAGATCGTAGTGTGATGAAAGGAAAATTAAGAGAGGTCAATTATAATTTAATAAGAGATGAATGGGTACTAGCCCAGCTAAAAAGGTAGGAATAAAAAATGGGTTTCAATTTAAAAACAATGTAAAGCAGTAAGAACAGTTTTGACCTAAATATGACAACAATAGCATATTGTCATTCTACTACAGGTAGACATTTGATCCACACTTCTAACTTTATTAGTTGAAGAGTTTTTATCAGGATAAACAGATTTTCCTATGCAACCTGTATATATTTTATGTAATTAAATTATATATATATTCCATGCATATATATATGTACAGGGTGATCATAAAAAAAACTCTCCCGATATATGTACCCCTAGCAACCTAACCACTCAACCAATTGAAAGGAAATTTCAGATTTAGTTATTTGAAGGTATGCGCTTGAGATTGTGATGATTTAAACAATAGAGCTCTCAGGGTTATGGTTACAGTGAAAAAATTTCGAAATTTTCGAATGGCAACATCCTTTTTTTCCTGCGCAAATTCATCAGTGTATTGAAAAACCATAAATGGCATTAGAACAATACATGTATGACTAAAATTGTCGGTGTAATATCGTAGCACTCAATCCTAACCAGTTCCTATGCAATGTAATATTCAGCACTCTAAAACAAATGATTAAATTTTTATTTTCACTACTGTATACAAACACAACTCAAAATCACATTTTGAAACAACCTGTGCATATTTTATGCAATTAAATTATATATATTCCATGCATATATATATTGTACAGGGTGGTCATAAAAAAACTTCCCCAATATATGTATCCCTAGCAACATAACCACTCAAAAATCGAAAAGAAATTTCAGATTTAGTTATTTGAAGGTATGCACTTGAGATTGTGATGATTTAAAACAATAGAGACACGGTTACGGTTAAAGTGAAAAAATTTCAAAATTTTCGAATGGCAACACCTTTTTTAACCTGTGCAAATTCATCAGCGCATTGAAATACCACAAATGCCATTAGAAAAATACGCATATGACTGAAATTGTCAGTGTAATATCATGGCACTCAATCCTAACATGTTCCTATGTAATGTAATATTCAGCCCTCTAAAACAAATGATTAAATTTTTATTTCCACTATGTGTACACAAGCACAACTCAAAAACACATTTTGAAACAAATCTTATAACATTGCTCAGTTCACAAGAGAAAAAAAAAATCAACAGCTGAAAAACATATCTTGTAGCCACTCCTTCGTTCCTCGCAATGGTCTTTTTTGCAACTGTTTTATGCCGGCAATTTTCAACGTATGTGTATCATTCCTGTTATATTGGAATACTAAAGTACACCCAATATGGAGAATTAAAAGTAGCAGAGTATACCCTAACATAGCAATTGTGGAAACGTAAAGGCTGACTCCCAGTTCATAATTGCCCATGGAAAAATATGTAAAGCTTATTAAAACTAAAAATGAATATAAGCAAATTGCAGTACTGATCTTAAGCTGAAAGAGAAAAATGTAGCCAGTGTTTGAAAGAAAATAAACCAGGATTTAAAACAAACAATATATTTATTAACATAAAGTAAAAAATAAATAAAAAGAACTAAAAAGGTTAAAAACAAAGGATATTGAAATATGGATGTGACATACGTCATCAGCTTTCCAGAGAGACATCACTTAACATATAACTATATTGAGTCCTCAAAGCTAAAGTTTCACATCAACATGCCAATAAACCTTATTGCTTTAAACAAACAAAAAGAAATAAACTGGAGCGTCAAATATAATTTCAGGAAAAAGTTTAAATAAATTTACTTTTAATTTGTATTTAAAACGTTAACTTTATAATTAAAATTTAAATATATATTGAACTAATTTTACTTCTATTACTTTAATCAATTACTTTATTAAATTTATTAAACTTTAAACAAAAACTCAAAAGATATTACTTTACTTTAAATATATTTACTTTAAGATTAAGATACAATTACTTTAAATATTAACTGGAAAAATCTATTAAGTAAATCAAATCAGAAACCAGCACCGCAAAGAAGCCACAAATAGAAAACAGAAAAATTTAAAGCATGCTATAAATAAACTCAAGTAATATATTCATCAATCTTATTAAAAGGTTTAACTTTATTTAAATGTTACACTCCCCCTCCAGAACAACTGACCTTTCCTCTTTAGGAAACAACCAACACTATCCAATACATTGATTGCATAACGAATCTCATTATCAGCCACCGGCAACTTCAAAACGGCAGTTTATGTAAACGCCTTCTTACACTGAAGCTCTGTAACTAAGAGACAATGTAAGCAAGAAAAAGGATGTGAAAAAATGTTACCGATTAAATTGGAACAACTGAAAGTAATAAGTGTATCTGGAGAAAAGAGTTAACACTGAAAAGAAAAAGGGAGAAAGGTAAATTTAAATAAAAACCTATTAGTCTGAAAAATGTGAAATGTGTCTTCAGTCACCGTATTAAACATCCATCTGTCAAAGCCATAAAAAGTTCACTTTACACAATATAGAAATAAACGGCTTAACTAATTGACGAAGTTGAACTGACTCAAAACATGACGACATCATCTCCATGTAGAGGCGACTTAACACTTTCACTTTAAACAGATGTGTCACCAAACTAACATGATGAGGATGATTAAAAGACGGTGAAGATAAAAACTAGATTAAATATAATTAATTTCTTTAAAAATACTTCTGCAACGCAAACAAACTTATCCCTGTCCTTTCCCAAACATGACTGGTGTTTCTGAGTCAAAAGACAACAAAACAAATGAGCAGATGGTTCCTTAAATGAAGCTAGCAAACTCATGAGAGTGACAGAATGTATACTCTGTCTACAATGAAATGCATATCATTACACAGCCTAACTTCCAGCATGTAACGTCACTTCCGAGCTTCGGGAAAGATCCAATGGCTAACGCCCAATCACAGGAGAGAAACACAGGAGAAGACAGACAGGCACGCCATCTGTCGTCACATGTTAGAATCCCTCAGTATGCCATGTGATTTGTACACAGTGTGCACGGACATGAGTGCCGTGATTGATAAAAACTGTTTCGGCCGGCAGTTAAAGGAATACAATATTTAAGAATAGGAAAAAGGAAAGAAGATCTTATAGTATCCAATGGACTTACTATATTGATAATGGTAAGTAAAAATAAAATAAAGATATTTACTTTTATTTTTCTTTAAAATAAAGAAATAGCTATTGTAAACAAAATAGGAACTGTGATATATAAAAAGCTAATATGAGATTAAACTGAATGGAAATAAAGATGTGAATATAAGTCAGGATTCAGAATGAAGTTATAGTGATGAGATTAGGATATGGACACCAGATATTCCTATCAATTCCAACGCCATTTATGGTTTTTCAATGTGCTGAAGTATTGTCGCATGAAAAAAATAGGTGTTGCCTTTAAAAAATTTTGAAATTTTTTTGCTGTAACAGTAAGTGTCAGAGCTCTATTGTTTTAGATCATCATGATCTCAAGCACATACCTTCAAATAAGTATATCTAAAATTTCTTTTTTATTGGTTGAGCAGTTAGGCCGCTAGGGGTTCATATATCGGGGAATTTTTTTTGCGACCACCCTGTATATGTCTTGATAACAATCACTCTTCAGATTTTCTGGAAGGTGGAAAATGAGAATATAAACAATTAAAACTTCCTCCCTATCCCATACCTATGCCACAAGACTCACCCAAATGAAAAGTTTTTTTTTTTGCTCCTAAACAATCTGAGATAAAATGCAGGAATTTGAAAACAGAAGGGCAAAGGGAGAAAACAAAACAACTTTATCCTTAATAAATATGTGTTCTTCAACCACCATCCTCAGATTTTTTTCATTTTCAAAATGGCTAGATTTTGTAATTGATTTTCTGCCAACCTTCAAATAAGTATATGGGCCATTCTACAAAGCAAGTTACTTTTTAAGCACACAGTAGTTACTTTTTGAGAGACTATTTAAAAAAAAAAAAAAATGTTTTAGGGTTTTTGCATAAAATATATATTTGATAAAAATTGATTTGTGAATGTTTTTATTTAATTTTTTATATGGACACAGGTATGAGAGTATACTTCAGTTACATGTTACACTTAATTTTCTCATAACATCTTTATTTTGTGAATGTAATTTTTTTCTCTGAAAATTTCTTCATATTTAAATTAAATTTTATTTTACAAAAAATATAATTTTTGAAGAAAAATATGTTTGAATTGCTTTTACAAGCCTTTTGTGTATCCCCTGTAACAATAAAATTCTTTGCAATAATTTCCAAAATATAGTAAAATTTGTCCCTTAAGAGCCTTCTTCAGTCATTTGAAACACTGATATCACCTAACAGGCTTAAAAACGTTGCCACCGCAAGGCGTATCCCAATTCCAAAGATTGACATCTTAAAAACCAATGATATCTCCTAAATTTGTAATTGACCAAAAAAAAAAGGGTCATCACACAATATAAAGCTATACACCCTTCCCCCCCCCCCCCAGGCAAATATTTGGGGGTGGGAGAAGCATTAGATAAATAGCACTGCGCCGTCGAGAAAAAAGTAATTAGCAGATAGACAGGAAGTGGAGATGGCTTCGAATTCCATCTTCTGAAAAGATTCTGAATTGAGTTCTGCACGTGTCGAAATATCCATCCTGGTACCGAGCCAACACATAGAAAAAAAAATATTGTGCCCGGCCAAACTGAAGTTCTACAAAACATATTTTTTTGCAGTAGAAACAGCACCAAAAATGGGCGATTACTCACAATAAAAATTATAAAACTTTACAAAAAAAAAAAAAAAAAATCATAGTTTTTTACGTCGATATGGTTTAAAATTGTTTCTTATGGAGGTTGGTTGATTGGCTGTGTTTATGACGGCCATCAGCATGAGGGATATAGACCCTAAGGGGGGGAGTGTCCTCTGTGGCGGTCTTTCTAAAGGAACCTAACCCGTATTTACGCTTGGAAAAACAAGGTGCAAAGAAAACCACGAAAACTCCTAACAATTAGGCCGACGGCGCGATTGGGATCGATATTAGCACCTCCCGTCTACCAGCTTCGAAAGCAGAAATGGAGGAGTTCGGAGCAAAAATACATATTATACTTTTTTCATGTTTATAATCTTCATTTCTAAAGAAGCGCCAAAGACTATGATATTTATATATTTTAATGAATCTCTATTTATATGTAAATGTTTCACTTATTATTTCATATTGTTAATAATATTTTCAGTGAGGACACTTTCATTTTTGGAATCTCTTTCTAAAGTAATAACCCATAAAAAAATTCTGCATTCAAAATTGAAAAAGTAAAAAATGGCCTTTGTATAGATTGGTCTCAGCTATCCAATGCAAAAAACATCTTTTAAAAATATTGAAATGCAACCGAGATATCTTTATAAATTTCCTCTATAGGATTAGCATTAGCGAACGGATCTTTCTGGCAGACTAAAGTAGCCTCTTCTCCATTGCATTTCAATATTTTTCAATGAATTTTTTTTTCTTTTTTTTCATTGGATAGCTGAGATTGATCTGTACAAAGGACATATTTTGCTTTTTCGATTTTGTTTACAAATGTTTTTAGTGAAGACACTTTCATTTTCGGAACCAGTTTGGAAAGTGAAAGCATCCTCATAAAAAAATTCTGCATTCCAAATCGAAAAAGTGAAAACGGCCTTTGTCAGATAGACCTCAGCTATCCAATGCAAAAAAAAAAAAAAAATCATTTGAAAATATTGAAATGCAAATGAGATATCTTTATAAATTTCTTCCATAGGTTTAGCATAAGCGAATGGGTTTTTTCGCTTGACTAAAGTAGCCACCCCGTAAAAAATTTTGCAATCAAGATCAAAAATGTAAAAAACATTATTTGTACAGATCAATCTCAGCTATCCAATGAAAAAAAAAAAAAAATCATTTAAAAATATTGAAATGCAACCGAGATAGCTTTATAAATTTCCTCCATGGGATTAGCTTTAGCGAGCGGGTCTATTCTCATGAATGAAGTAGCCCCTTAGCACTGCTGATTTGAATTTTAACAAAATATGCTTATTATTTAATCAAAATGTTTATAATAAATTAAAAGATTATTCGATATCCTTTCAGAAGGGAAAAAAATAAAATAAAAGCAAAACAACATATACACTAAGCAGAAATATATCATCTGTGTATGCTGATTTCAAACGCAACAGAATTTGCTAAGCATTTGTAAATTAGCTGAAAATTTCGGTTTGGGTTGATTTTTGACGGCCGATTATTTACTCGAGGGATATGGACTCAAAGGGAGAGTGCCCTTTGTGGGGGTCTTTCTAAGGGAACCCAACCCCATCCGAACGATTAGGCCCACTAGTGCGATTGGGGTCGAATACCTAATGTCTACCAGCTTCGACAGCACAACCTCTCGGCTGCTGGTGGGGCCGAAATTTTCGGTAAAACACTCAAACAAGTCTTTCTTAAAAGTTTCAGAAGCACATTTCTATGTTTTAAACTAGTGCAATTTAATAATGAAACTGTACTGTAGTTATCTTTTTGTTTACTATACAAAAAACGTTTAATATTTGTGAAAGAAACAAATTCTGCAAGAATTACTTTATCAATTATAAAAAGAAAAGATATAGAAAATTTAAATACAAATATATTTTTTCGCCGCATATATCTATTCATTTTTAATGACACTAGTCAATTATTATTATTTTCTTCCCTCCTCCTCCTCCCCCCCCCCCCCTCCTTGCCGAGTGCGAATGACATATTTCTATTGAATGAGAGACTTTTGCCTTTTGACGTTAACGGAATAAAAAATTCTAACCGGAATTATACTTCAGCAGTGAGAAAGAGAAAAAAAAGATTATAAATCTGTTTTAATTCCAAATCAATATTACTTTTAAAATTAATTTTTTGAACAGGTTTCGAAAGTGAAAACACCCCATAAAATATTCTGCAGTTAGGATCGAAAAAGTAAAAAGCGGCCCTTGTACAGATTGATCTCAGCTATCCAATGCAAAAAAAATCATTTAAAAATATTGAAATGCAACCAATATATCTTTATAAATTTCTTCTACAGAATTAGCATTAGCGAACGGGCCTTTTCGGTAGACTAAAGTAGCCTTCCCGTAAAAAATTTTGCAATCAAGATCAAAAATGTAAAAAACATTATTTTTACAGATCGACCTCAGCTATCCAATGCAAAAAAAAAAAAAAAAAAAAAAAAATCATTTAAAAATATTGAAATGCAAGATAGTTTAGATATTATAGATATTTTTAGTGAAGACAGTTTCATTTTCGGAACCAGTTTCGAAAGGGAAAGCATCCTCATAAAAAAAATTCTGTAGTAAATCGAAAAAGTGAAAAACGGCATTTGCACAGATCAATCTCAACTATCCAATGCAAAAAAAAAAAAAAAAAACCATTTAAAAATATCGAAATGCAACCGAGATATCTTTATAAATTTCTTCTATAGGATTAGCTTTAGCGAACGGGTCTTTTCGGTAGATTAAGTAGCCTCTTCTCTGTTGCATTTCAATATTTTTAAATGATTTTTTTTGCATTGGACAGCTGAGATCGATCTGTACAAAGGCCGTTTTTCGTTTTTTCGATTTTGTTTACAGACATTTTTAGTGAGGACACTTTCATTTTCGGAACAGGTGCGAAAGTGAAAACACCCCCATAAAAAATTCTGCAATCAAGATCGAAAAAGTAAAAAACTGCCTTTGTACAGAACAATCCCAGCTATCCAATGCAAAAAAAAAAAAAAAAAATCCTTTAAAAATATTGAAATGCAACCGAGATATCTTTATAAATTTCTTCCATGGTACTAGCTCTAGCGAGCGGGTGTTTTCGCGTGACTGACGTAGCCTGTTCTCGGTTGCATTTCAATATTTTTAAATGATTTTCTTTTTTTTTTTTTGCATTGGATAGCTGAGATCGATCTGTGCAAAGAAACGTTTTTTGCATTTTCGATTTTGTTTACAGATATTTTTAGTGAGGACACTTAAATTTTCGGAACCGGTTTCAAAAGTAAAAGTATCCCCATAATAAATTCTGCAATCAAGATCAAGGTAAAAAACCATTTAAAAGTATTGAAATGCAACCGAGATATCTTTATAAATGTCTTCTACAGGATTAGCATTAGCGAGCGGGACATTTCGCATGACTGACGTAACCTCTTCTCCGTTGCATTTCAATATTTTTAAATGATTTTTTTTTTTTTTTTTTTTTTTTTTGCGTTGATAGTTGATATCGATCTGTACAAGACCATTTTTTGCTTTTTCGATTTTGTTTACAGATATTTTTAGCGAAGACAGTTTTATTTTCGGAACCAGTTTCGAAAGGGAAAGCATCCTCATAAAAAAATTTTGCAGTAAATCGAAAAAGTGAAAAACGGCATTTGCACAGATCAATCTCAGCTATCCAATGCAAAAACATCATTTAAAAATATTGAAATGCTTAAATTTCCTCTATAGGATTAGCATTAGCGAACGGATCTTTCCGGTAGACTAAAGTAGCCTCTTCTCCGTTGCATTTCAATATTTTAAAATGATTTTTTTTTTTTTTTGCTTTGATAGCTGAGATCGATCTGTACAAAAGACATTTTTTGCTTTTTCGATTTTGTTTACAGATATTTTTAGTCAGGACATTTTCATTTTCGGAACAGGTGCGAAAGTGAAAACACCCCCATAAAAAGTTCTGCAATCAAGATTGAAAAAGTAAAAAACAGCCTTTATACAGAATGATCCCAGCTAGCCAATGCAAAAAAAATCATTTAAAAATATTGAAATGCAATCGACATATCTGTATAAATTTCTTCTATAGGATTAGCATTAGTTCGCATGACTGACATAGCCTCTTCTCCGTTGCATTTCGATATTTTTAAATGTTTTTTTTTTTTTTTTTGCATTGATAGCTGAGATCTATCTGCACAAAGACCATTTTTTGCTTTTTAGATTTTGTTTACAGATATTTTTAGTGAAGACACTTTCATTTTCGGAACCAATTTCGAAAGGGAAAGCATCCTCATAAAAAAATTCTGCAGACAAGATCGAAAAAGTGAAAAATGGCCTTTGTACAGACCAATCTCAGCTATCCAATGCAAAAAAAACCATTTAAAAATATTGAAATGCAACCGAGATATCTTTATAAATTTCTTCTATAGGATTAGCATTAGCGAGCGGGTCTTTTCGTGTGACTGATGTAGCCTCTTCTCCGTTGCATTTCAATATCTTTAAAAGATTTTTTTTTTTGCATTGATAGCTGAGATCGATCTGTACAAAGACCATTTTTTGCTTTTCAATTTTGCTTACAGATATTTTTAGTGAAGACACTTTCATTTTCAGAACCAGTTTCGAATGGGAAAGCATCTTCATAAAAAAATTCTGCAGTCAAAATCGAAAAAGTGAAAAACGGCCTTTGTACAGATCAGTCTCAGCTATCCAATGCAAAAAAAAAAAAAAAAAATCATTTAAAAATATTGAAATGCAACCGAGATATCTTTATAAATTTCTTCCGTTGGACTAGCTTTAGCGAGCGGGTCTTTTCACTTGACTGACGTAGCGTGTTCTCGGTTGAATTTCAATATTTTTAAATGATTTTCTTCTTTTTTTTTTTTTTTTTGCATTAGATAGCTGAGATCGATCTGTACAAAGGCCGTTTTTTGTTTTTTCGATTTTGTTTACAGGCATTTTTAGAGAGGACACTTTCATTTTCAGAACAGGTGCGAAAGTGAAAACACCCCCATAAAAAATTCTGCAATCAAGATCGAAAAAGTAAAAATCTGCCTTTGTACAGAACGATCCCAGCTATCCAATGCAAGAAAAAAAAAAATAATAATAATAATAAAAAATAAAAAAAAAAATCCTTTAAAAATATAGAAATGCAACCGAGATATCTTTATAAATTTCTTCCATGGTACTAGCTCTAGCGAGCGGGTCTTTTCGCGTGACTGACGTAGCCTGTTCTCGGTTGCATTTCAATATTTTAAAATGATTTTCTTTTCTTTTCTTTTTTTTTTTTTTTTTTGCATTGAATAGCTGAGATCGATCTGTGCAAAGGCTGTTTTTTGCATTTTCGATTTTGTTTACAGATATTTTTAGTGAGGACACTTTAATTTTCGGAACCGGTTTCGAAAGTAAAAGCATCCCCATAATAAATTCTGCAATCAAGATCAAGCTAAAAAACCATTTAAAAATATTGAAATTCAACCGAGATAGCTTTATAAATGTCTTCTATAGAATTAGCATTAGCGAGCGGGTCTTTTTGAGTGACTGACGTAACCTCTTCTCCGTTGCATTTCAATATTTTTAAATGATTTTTTTTTTTTTTTTTTTTTTTTTTTTGCGTTGATAGCTGAGATCGATCTGTACAAAGACCCTTTTTTGTTTTTTCGATATTGTTTACAGATATTTTTAGTGAAGACACTTTTATTTTCGGAAAAAGTTTCGAAAGGGAAAGCATCCTCATAAAAAAATTCTGCAGTCAAAATCAAAAAAGTGAAAAACGGCCTTTGTGCAGACCAATCTCAGCTATCCAATGCAAAAAAACCATTTAAAAATATTGAAATTCAGCCGAGATATCTTTATAAATGTCTTCTATAGGATTAGCATTAGCGAGCGCATCTTTTCACGTGACTGACATAACCTACCTCTTCTCCGTTGCATTTCAATGTTTTTAAATGATTTTTTTTTGCGTTGGTAGCTGAGATCGATCTGTACAAAGACCATTTTTTACTTTTTCGATATTGTTTACAGATATTTTTAGTGAAGACACTTTCATTTTCGGAACCAGTTTCGAAAGGGAAAGCATCCTCATAAAAAAAGTTCTGCAGTCAAAATCGAAAAAGTGAAAAACAGCCTTATGCAAAAAAAAAAAACCATTTAAAAATATTGAAATGCAACCAAAATATCTTTATAAATTTCTTCTATAGGATTAGCATTAGCGATCGGGTCTTTTCGATAGACTAAAGTAGCCTCTTCTCCGTTGCATTTCAATATATATATATATATATATATTTTTGTGCATTGTATAGCTGAGATCGATCTGTACAAAGGCCGTTTTTTGATTTTTCGATTTTGTTTACAGACATTTTTAGTGAGGACACTTTCATTTTCGGAACAGGTGCGAAAGTGAAAACACCCCCATAAAAAATTCTGCAATCAAGATCGAAAAAGTAAAAAATGGCCTTTGCACAGATTGATCTCAGCTATCCACTGGGAAGAAAATCATTTAAAAATATTAAAATGCAACCGAGATATTTTTATAAATTTCTTCCATGGGACTAGTTTAGCGAGCCTGTCTTTTCGCATAACTGACGTAGCCTGTTCCCGATTGCATTTCAATATTTTTAAATGATTATTTTTGGCTCTGTATAGCTGAGATTGATCTGTACAAAGGCCGTTTCTTGCTTTTTTGATTTTGTTTACAGATATTTTTAGTGAGGACACTTTCATTTGTGGAACAAGTTCCAAAAGTGAAAACACCCTCATAAAAACATCTCCATTCAAGATCGAAAATGTAAAAAACGGCATTTGTACAGATCGATCTCCACTATCCAAAGCAAACAAAATCATTTAAAAATATTGAAATGCAACCGAGATACCTTTATAAGTTTCTTCTACAGGATTAGCATTAGTGAACGGGTCTTTTCGCTTGACTAAAGTAGCTTCCCCTTAAAAAATTCTGCAATCGAGATCGAAAATGAAAAAATCGTCCTTTGTACAGATCTATCTCAGCTATCCAATGCAAAAAAAATCATATAAAAATATTAAAATGCAACCGAAATATCTTTATAAGTTTCTTCTATAGGATTAGCATTAGCTAGGGCGTCTTTTCACGTGACTGACATGACCTACCTCTTCTCCGTTGCACTTCAATATTTTTAAATGATTTTTTTTTTTGCGTTGGTAGCTGAGATCGATCTGTACAAAGACCATTTTTTGCTTTTTCGATATTGTTTACAGATATTTTTAGTGAGGACACTTTCATTTGCGGAACAAGTTTCAAAAGTGAAAACACCCCCATAAAAACATCTGCATTCAAGATCGAAAATGTAAAAAACGGCATTTGTACAGATCGATCTCCACTATCTAAAGCAAACAAAATCATTTAAAAATATTGAAATGCAACCGAGATACCTTTATAAGTTTCTGCTACAGGATTAGGATTAGCGAACGGGTCTTTGCGCTTGACTAAAGTAGCTTCCCCTTAAAAAATTCTGCAATCGAGATCGAAAATGTAAAAATCGTCCTTTGTACAGATCTATCTCAGCTATCCAATCCAAAAAAATCATATAAAAATATTAAAATGCAACCGAGATATCTTTATAAGTTTCTTCTATAGGATTAGCATTAGCAAACGGGTCTTTTCGCTTGACTAAAGTAGCCTCCCCATAAAAAATTCTGCAATCAAGATCGAAAATGTAAAAGATGGTCTTTGTACAGATCGATCTTAGCTGTCCAAATAAAGAAAAAATCATTTAAAAATATTGAAATGCAACCCAGATATCTTTATAAATTTCCTCCATGGAATTAGCTTTAGCGAGCGGGTCTATTCTTATGACTGAAGTAGCCCCTTAGCACTGCTGATTTGAATTGCAATAAAATATGCTTATTATTTAATCAAAATGTTTATAATAAATTTAAAAATTATTAGATTGCCTTTCAGAAGGGAAAAAATAAAATAAATTCAAAACAACATACACACTAAGCAGAATTATATCATCTGTGTATGCTGATTTCACCGCAACAGAATTTGCTATTTGTAAATTAGCCGAAATTTTCGTGTTGGGTTGGGTTCATTTTTGACGGCCGATTATCTACTCGAGGGATAAGGACGCGAAGGGTGAGTGCTCTTCGTGCTGGTCTTTTTAAGGGAATCCAATCTATAATAAAGCATGGAAATCCAAGGTTCGAAGGAAACCATGAAAACTCTGAACGATTAGGCCGACGGGTGCGATTGGGGTCGAACCCAGCACCTCCCGTCTACCAGCTTCCACAGCACAATCTCTCGGCCACTGGTGGGGCCCAAAATTTTCTGTAAAACACTCGAAGAAATCTTTCTTAAAAGTTTCAGAAACACATTTCTCAATTTTAAACTAGTGTAATATAATAATGAAACTGTACTGTAGATATCTTTTAGTTTACTATATAAAACAAATGTTTAATATTTGTGAAAGAAACGAATTCCGCAAGAATTACCTTATCGATTATAAAAAAATATATAGAATATTTAAATACAAATATATTTTTTCGCCGCATATATCTATTCATTTTTAATGACACTAGTCAATTATTATCCCCCCCCCCCCCTCCTGTCTAGTGCGAATGACATATTTCTATTGAATGAGAGACTTTTGCCTTTTGACTTTTACGGAATAAAAAAAATCTATCCGGCATTATACTTCAGAAGTGAGAAAGAAAAAAAAAGATTATAAATCTGTTTTAATTCCTAATCAGTAATAATTTTGAAATTTATTTTTGGAACAGGTTTCGAAATGAAAACACCCCATAAAATATTCTGCAGTCAGGATCGAAAAAGTAAAAAGCGGTGTTTGTACAAATTGATCTCAGATATCCAATGAAAAAAAAAAATCATTTAAAAATATGGAAATGCAACCAATATATCTTTATAAATTTCTTCTAAAGGATTAGCATTAGCAAACGGGTATTTTCGGTAGACTAAAGTAGCCTCTTCTCTATTGCATTACAATATTTTTAAATGATTTTTTTTTGCATTGGATAGCTGAGATCGATCTCTACAAAGGCCGTTTTTTGTTTTTTCGATTTTGTTTACAGATACTTTTAGTGAGGACATTTTCATTTTTGGAACAGGTGCGAAAGTGAAAACACCCCCATAAAAAATTCTGCAATCAAGATCAAAAAAGTAAAAAACGGCCTTTGTACAGATCGATCTCAGCTATCCACTAGGAAAAAAATCATTTAAAAATGTTAAAATGCAACCGAGATATCTTTATCAATTTCTTCCATGGGACTAGCTTTAGTGAGCGGGTCTTTTCGCATGACTGACGTAGCCTGTTCCCGATTGCATTTCAATATTTTTAAATGATTTTTTTTTTTGCTCTGAATAGCTGAGATTGATCTGTACAAAGGCCGTTTCTTGCTTTTTCGATTTTGTTTACAGATATTTTTAGTGAGGACACTTTCATTTTCGGAACAAGTTTCGAAAGTGAAAACACCCCCTTTAAAACATCTGCATTCAAGATCGAAAATGTAAAAAATGGCATTTGTACAGATCGATCTCCCCTATCGAATGCAAAAAAAAAAAATCATTTAAAAATATTAAAATGCAACCGAGATACATTTATAAGTTTCTTTTATAGGATTAGCATTGGCGAACGGGTCTTTTCGCCTGACTAAAGTAGCTTCCCTTTAAAAAATTCTGCAGTCGAGCTCGAAAATATAAAAAACAGACTTTGCACAGATCGATACCAGCTATCCAATGAAATAAAAATAATTTAAAAATATTGAAATGCAACCGAGATATCTTTATAAATTTCATCTATAGGATTAGTATTAGCGAACGGTTCTTTTCGCTTGACTAATATAGCCTCCCCATAAAATATATAGCAATCAAGATCGAAAATGTAAATAAATGGCCTTTGTACAGATTGATCTCAGCTCTCCAATGCAATAAAAATCATTTAAAAATACTGAAATGGAACCGAGATATCGTTATAAATTTCTTCCACAGGATTAGCATTAGCGAGCGGGTGTATTCGCGCAACTGAAGTAGCCTCTTAGCATTACTCACTGCTGATTAGAATCACAACAAAATATGCTTATTATTTTATCAAAATGCTTAGAATAACCTTAAAAATTATTCGATTGCTTTTCAGATGGGAGAAAAAAAAAAAAAAAACATATACACTAAGCAGAAATATATTATCTGTGTATGCGGATTTCACCGCAATGGAATGCATTTGCTAAACAATTGAAAATTAGCCGAAAAATTCGGTAAAACAGTGAAAAGAAATCCTTTTTTAAAGTTTGAGAAACACATTTCTAAGTTTTAAATTAGTGTAATCCAATTTAATAATGAATTGTGCAATAGTTATATTTTAGTTTGCTATAGCACAAATGTTTAATTTTTATGAAAGAAACATTTAAACTAATTCAGTAAGAATTACTTAATAAATGATAGAAAAAAAGGTATTATAGACAATTTAAATACAAACGTATTTATTCGCCGCATATATCTTTAAATTTTTATTGACACTAGTAACTATTTTTATTTTCTTTCGTTCTCTCTGTCTCCCCCCCCCCCCCCCCCCCCCCGTCGAGTGCAGATGACAAAAAGATATTTCTAGTATCTTTTGAGAATAAGCGACTTCTTCATTTTGATGTTGTATGCAATTAAAAAATCTTTCAGAAATTAAACTTCAAAAGTAGGAAATAAAAATAATAACAATGATAAATCTGTTTTTATTCCAAATCAATAATGCTTTTTAACAATCTTTATCTTTACTATTAGATTAGATGCCTAGAAAAACAAACCGTCTGAAATCAACATCTATTTAGAACATTTCAGGAGCACATTTTTAATAAAACTTCGTTCTTTGCCCACGAAAAGAAAATTGTTTTTAATCGGACACCTAAAAGTTGCATCCAGTGCAGAATATAGCCACAGGCGAAATTTCACACTATAGGAAGACTTTCCCATTTACAGACTCCCCGCTGATTAAACAGGTGTCCTCTGCAACCCCCCTGTATTAAGGCGGCAATCTTGTAGAGGCAGATCTTGGAGCATTTTCGTCTGTTTAAAATGAGCGCGTTTCAACTTTTTATAAATGTAGCATAGATTTAAAAATTTTTTAAATAAAAATAAAAAGCATTTTTAGAAAGCTTAATTATTAAACTATGCATGCCACTTTACGAAATTTTAAAATGTCCAACAGATTTTTCGCGATAAGGTAGTAAAGGCGAATCGGTAAACAACCTACAATAAAGCATCTAGACCGCCATAAAAAAAAAAATAATAATAAGATTTTAAAGTGGCCTGCATAGTTTAAGAGTACAGCTTTTGAAAGCTACAAAAAATATCAAATTTGATCAAAATGAAAAAAATAACAGTTATAAATTTCTCCCATTGAAATAACATTAGCCGCTCTATCTCGGAGCGTTACTGAAATAGGGCCTTAATAAAAATATTCAGAGGCAGGGGACACCTTTTTTTAATTTCAGTTACTAGCAGTGGATGTGTATATTGTCATTTGCCATTAATTTTGAAGTGTATTCACTGAACTAGAGATGGTCATGAACTTTATGTATCATAAAGTATCCTACATAAATCTTAAAAGAGGCAAAAGATAAACTATGGATGTTAGTATTAAATTTTTTAGGCTAAATTAAAATTTTTATCCTCAAAAATTAACACTGGCTGTAGATTACCCCATATACAGTTATCAACATGAAAATATTGGAATAAATGCATAATATTTTGAAACAAATGATAAAATGAACAAATAAGAAAATCTATTTTAATAATAAAAGTGAAAAGTCTAACCCATATTAATAATTGGCAGATAGGTAGGTTGCCCAAAGCTGCTGCTAAGTGAAGAGCTGTTCTTTGATCACGTGGGCTAACAGTTGCATTGACATGGTCAGGCGATGAAGTATGCGCCAATACTAATGCAACTGCTTTGATATCACTTTTACAGACTACATCGATGAGTTGCTTAAAAGAAAATAAAGTTTATCAAACACAGCTTTTTTAGATATTAATTTAAATTTAGTATAAAATAAAATAGATATTTACTTGGCCTATTGGAGTGCTGGAAGATATTGGAGCCAAAAACTCAGTGAATTCATATTTAGCTCGTATCCACCTCTCTTTTTCTTCCCTGCAAGAAAAGAAAAAAAATTCTTGAAATACACATTTTTCTTAAAATATGAGATTTTAACTAATTAAGTTTCTTCCCTCTCCCTGCATACCGATTAAAGGTTTTTACTGTGGCTTTTCCCTAGGCCAAGGATTCCCAAAGGGGTACATGTACTCCTTGGGGATGAAGTTCTAGTGAGTATGTTAAGAGTCTGTGTTCACAGCCTGTATATGATGTAGGGAAATAGATTTTTCATCTCATTGACTTTTTAAAAAATAAAATTCTAAATGCTGAAGATGACTTACAATTATTCTATCTCAGCAAAATCACACCAAATCAGAAAGACATAGGCAAGGGTGAAAAAGCAGACCCGTCACATTAAAAACTTGCTAACTGTAAAAATTACATTAAATGAAGGCTCAAAGTAAGGTTTATTTTCATCTATTCATTGTTTTCTTTGTTTTAATTTTCTATTCATTTTTTATTCTTACAAGTTAAAAAATAGGGATATCCCAAGCACATGAATTTCTTCAAGGAATAAGTAAGGCATAAGAGTTTCGGAATCACTGCTCTAGGCTATAGAAAACCAAGTGAACAGTGAAGGGAGTCAAGGGTGCTGTAGAAGCATCCACAAGCCATCAATGACTTTGTGTGAATAACTTTCACTTGAAAGCTCAAATTCATAATACTCTAATTAACAGTGCAAATATTAACAATTTGACCATGACTCTTTACTAATAATATAATAGGTCTGATGAAATTAACTCTTAATTGAAATTTTTTAGTTTTGTATGAAACACTTACCTGCTTGAGTTTGGAGTAGGTTTAGCTCTTCCTCGAGTATTGCCTTCCCAAATGCTGTTGGCAACAGTATTCCCAAGAGAAAGCATCACACTAACATGTTCTGGTCTAGGGAAGGAAAATACAAGTAACAGAAAACAATTTAACTCATGCTACAACAAAAAATTTTAGGAAAAAAGATGCAATCTGAAGGAAAATATTTCTTGTAGAGAACTGATTAATATGCAATTTACCTCTTAACACACATTAGCAAAACATAAATAAAGTTGAAAACTACATTGATACCACCATAAAAAGGACATAATGGACATTATAACACTACTTCAGATCATATAAAACATCCTTCCTCAGGTGTCAAACATGAGGTTGAAGTCAACCCTTCAATCATCAAAGTTGGCACATGGTTAAAGGGTTACCTTTGTTGTTTTTACATCTGATAAAAAATCAATTTTATATTATCCAAAACAACACTGTAGTGTCTATTCTATTAATTTTTGTAGTATGATCAAAGTCTTCAACTTTATTTTTTGCCACCAGTTCTGGGTGGGTTTTTTTACTAATTAGTCAAACATATTTTTAATTATTTCGAGCAATTTATTAAAATAAGTATCACAATTATGAAAGTTCCAGGAAGCACAAATTTGCTTCATATTATGCTTAAAAAATGATGGGTATTCTTAATCATTTATTATGTTGAACAACTCAACTTCTGTATTTTTGTATCTATATATTCAACTGTGCTAGGTGACAGTACTGGCTTGTACAATTTAGTTTGTTGACATGCATGTGATGCAGCTGTAAAATTATTTTTCCATTTACCTTAACTTTCTTTAATTAAATATGAAATAAACAAGCTTTACATATAAATTGATTTTTCAAAACGCATAGTGAAAATATCACTACGATATCGAAAAGAAGAAAAAAGCATAAACATAGAAAAAATATAGAAGGAATTTTATTCATGACAAATAAAACAATGTAAATTTCCATAAATAAACTGTTAAGTCAATACTTTATTTATTTTAATTCAAACATATAATTTATGTTTAAAAAAAACTGAAGCTTAAGCTTAAAAATTTGATATTTCGAAAACAGAATAGTTAAACAAATATTTGAATTCATCATATATATGTAAACATTCGTGTAATATGTATATATTTTTTTTTGTTATATATTAAAATCTTCATGTATTACACATCTATTTTATATTATATTTTACTTAAACTAAAAGAAGTATCTCAACACATGTTGCATAGACTGTTTTGCAGGGTCTACGAAAAAAAGGTGATAACTGAGAATGTGACTCAGAAAACTTAAAATGTTAATGACAGTGATTTTGAAACTGAAGAATCCAAAATCGTTGAAACTTAAAACATTTCAAGATTCTGTAAATTTCAATTTTGCAAATAAACTAAAACTGTGACAGAAAACATAAATGCTTAAATAAAAGTTTTGATAATAAGAATATGCTTTTCTTTATAATTTAATTTATAATTTGTTCTTTTAATGAGATTGTATGATAAGCATAAAGTCTAGAATGATTATGGATTTTCAAAATTGTACATTATTTTAGAAAAAAATCTGAATTCAGTACTGCTACAAATCCCCGAAATGTTAATAAACCTGTCTGTCAAGTAATTTTGAAAAAAAAAAAGAAAAAAAAAAAATGAAGATAATAACTGATAAAATCAGATTTAATTATTCTTAAAAATTAATAATATGAGATAAAAGTACAAATTTAAATAGCGGAACACACATGGAAAATAACCCTGGTTTTACTTATAATTCCCATTATTATATAGAAAAATTGAAAGGAATACCTTTTTTTTTTTTTTCTTCATCAAGTTGTGAGATGAAACATCAAGTACATCAGGTTGGAAAAAACTAGCATTTTAAGTCTATCTGCAGTAACTTTTACAAAAATAAATAAATGCCAACAA
This sequence comes from Maratus speciosus, assembly GCA_963932465.1. NCBI lineage: Eukaryota > Metazoa > Arthropoda > Arachnida > Araneae > Salticidae > Maratus > Maratus speciosus. The sequence goes on along the minus strand of OZ010787.1, from coordinate 336,388,592 downwards.
TAACTTTATTATAGTAATTAAAAAAAATGTTTCATTTCTTTAATGTTAAACTATCATTGAAAAAAAAATTAATGTTTAAGAAGTTTAAATATGCATAGAGCATATTAACTTTACTTTTCAAACATAATAAAAGCTATTTATTAACATTTTTTTATAAACAAAGTGCAAAAAAGCAGATTTGCAGCAGCGAATGCAGTGACAAGGTGTCAGATTTTAATCTGGTCATCTCTATTTCACAACATTCTAGTACCCACACAGCAAGGCAGTAACCGAGATAGGGATCTCTTCCCTTGGGCAAAATAAGTTAGAAAGGATATATTTATATGCTTCCATTTAAAAGAAAAGCATTTTAACTAAAAATGTTTAAAGTTTCCCCTTATCCATGAAAAAGAAAAAGAAACGGTCAAGTGTGAGTATTACTCGCATACACAGGGTTCCATAGAATAAATATATGAATTTGTAATTGTATTATTTAAAAAAAAAAAACATTGCTAAAAGAATACTAAGACTTTGTAAAAAACTATACAATGTAGTGTTGGGTATAACTGTATATACTAGAAAAGTATAAATGGATATACTATAATAGTTCAAAGCGATATGGAACCTAAATAACATCAAATATAGCTATTCTGTATAACTCATTTTTTACCATTATCCTAATCTGTTTATGATGAGCTTAATTCTGTACTGACAATAAAAGCAGTGGATATCTGAACTTCATTTGGCATTTCATAATACTAAATTCAGTGTAGCAATAACCTTTCTTTCTACAGTGTAGCTAAAACAAAACCTTTGTTCAAAGTTTAAATTCAGCATTGTGCTAAGCGCGTTTCGAAAGGAGGTTGCAAATCTGCAATGCCACCTTTGCCCATGCCGCATTTTTCCAGATAAGTTTTTAATTATCTTTAAAAGTCACTTGAGGCATATTGAGAGATCCACTCAATGCAAACTAGTCGTGAATCCCATAGTATTTATGTGATTCACTCTAATAAAGTGGTCGCAGCACTCTTAAAGTTTCAAAATTTAAAAAAATAATAATTTTTTTAGATGTTAAACTGTTATTTTTTCTGAACATATCGATATAATTGTTTCCTTGAGTTTCTCATTAGAGCAGAAGTTATGGGTTTTAGAATTATACCCTATCAATAGCTGAAGCGGCGTTTCTGGAACTTTGAAGTCATTTTCCTCCAAATGACGTTTTTGGGCATAATGCGCAGGATACCTCAAAAACTTCTAAATATTTTTTCATGAAATTTTCAAAGCATATTTCATGTTAGTCTGTATAAACTGAAACTAAAATTTCCCTCTTATTGTTAAAAAAAAAAAAAAAAAAAAAAAAAAAACCTGATTATACTGCTCAAATTTTTAAATTTTTTTATTAGCTAAATACAACTTTGCATTAAAAATATAAAAATGCTTTAAATACAAATTTATTTAAGTTCAGTGTAATTATTACAATCTGAAGTATAAGTAAGCAGCAAAATTTTCATTCTAGTTGCAATATTTATTTTATAATCCGTGGCATAAACTGTAATGCCAATTTTCTGCTCGGCAAATGTCTAGCAGTTTTGAGCCCTCTATAAATACTAATTCTGCATCTTGCAATTTTTTCCAATACATGAAATAAAAGAACATTACTTATATCTTTCATCCATATAAAAATTGTATTTTAAAATCATATACATTTTAAGACATTATATGTTGAAAATGGTCTTTTTTTTTCTTTTTTTCCAATTTTAAGAGTCCTGAGACTCCTTAAATTAATCTGTTTTTAACAATTTGACATTTATTGCTTTTATACTGTTATTGGACATTACATTACACATATATATCATTAAAAGTTGTTAACTAGGCATAGAGTACGCCACCTATGTCATTATGTATGTCCAAACTGTTCGTATCTTTAAGGATTAATATCTCGGCTAATTACTGACGATTTTTTTTTGAAAATCATTATCAACAATGCTTTTATACTTCTGCTACGGTAGGTACTTTTGGCGCTGCTGAACACTTTTGCTGAATGTCTGTAATTCGAAATTTGTGTGTAACAGAAAAATGAGATTTTTCTCAAAAACTATGTGGCCTAGGGTAATCGCTATAATTTTCCTTCAAGGTTTAAATTAATGTCAACTACCTCTAATTTTTTCATAATTTTAGTTTCAATAGATTTGGAATTAGATGGGGAGGAACATATTTTTGGGCTACATTTTCGACGATATCTTTGAAAATGTAATACCTAAAATTAAAAGGAATGTATTTTTGAGTTCAGTGTTATAAAAGCTTTCACACAATACCCTACATGATATACATAGAAAAGAATTTTTTTTTTCAAGTAGCATAATTAGCCCCTCTACATTTTTACTAACTATATTTATAAATGTTTAATAATCTGAAAATATGTGGGTCAATAGTCTTTATTATTTCCCTGAATTTGAACTTTCCACATTCTATAGTTTATGAATAAAGTGGCTGTGACAGACACAGGAGTGATCTTATAATGGTTCCATTTTTACTTTTTAAGTATGGAACCCTAAAAAGGACTAAGGTCTTGCCCCATCCATGCCCATTCCTGTGTGTATTGTTCATTGAAAGTTTTTTTTTTAAATAATTTGTATAAAATAGAAAACATAAGTTTAAGAAATTTCATTTCAAAGTTCATTGAACAAATATGAATATCGAAATCGCTAAACATAATTTTTGATAATTCAATGGATGAAATACCTGTAAAGGTATTCCAGTCTTTGTGATTTAATGGCAAATTTCTCAATTACAATAGATTTCAATCATTTAGATTTTACAATATTATTTAACAATTAAATATAGTCATTTCTATTTAATAAAAAAGTTTTTCGTTAGAATAACATCAAAAAGATAATAAGCAATGTAAAAACAAATGCACAGTTTTCCTTCAAGGAATGGATTCATTCAAATTACCAATGACTACCATGACTGACCGCATTTGCGTGGCTTGGATCATGTGACGGGCACTGAAAAAGCTGCATGTGCATGCTAAAACAGATTCGGAGATCTGGGTGAATCTAGGAGGAGGCCTAATACCTTTTACTCACTTAATTTAAAACCTGATAGATGACAGCACTAGAACTTAAAGAAAATTGGAAAAAACAATTACACTATTATTTCATGATGTTGTGAAAAAAAAAAATACTTGCATAATAGATTTGAGACATTCTATGATGTCTTTATTTTTTTATGGTCATCGCCAAATCTACAGATGACCATACATGTCACCACTGAATGAACGTAACAATTTGCAATAAAAATACCCTTTCCAAATTCACAATTCAATTCAAAGTTTCACATTAACTATTAGAAAATATTTAACTTACAACCACTCATCCAAATCTAAAGATCTAACTCTAGATATATGAGATCCCAGGTTTCTATGAATACCAGAACATTCAATACACATCAGTGCCCCAATATTCAGACTAGCCCAGTCAGGATCTAAAAGTTAAACACAAGTTTTAGAGTTGAAAATTAGCACTTAAAAGATTATTTAACTATTAGGCATATATTTCATCACAATCTAAACTTTAAAACCAATAAAATACACTAAGTTTAAGAAAAACTGCAGATTAAAAAAAAAGAAATACTACATAGAATATGTTATTACTAAATTATCATTTTTTGTATATTTTGATTATTATTTCTTTTATAAGTGAATAAAGATAACAAATTATAACAACTTTGATTAAAAATAAAATAAAATAAATTCTTCTAAAATGTCAATATACTACAGGGTGGCTACTAAATACTGTTACAAATATTCAGTCATTTTATTTTACAAATATAAAATAGCAAATGATAACTACACTAACATGATGAACATCAGAGATGAAAGTTTACTGGGAAATAATTTTACTCAAATTGACTGCCATCTTTATCGATTGCCAAAGATAATCTCTTATACCATTGTCCGACTGTGGCACGAATCCTTTTAAGAGGTAATCGATACCATTCAAGCAATATGGAAGCTTTGAGAGAGTCCAAACTTCTGTGTTTTTTTGCTATTTACTTTAGCCTCTAAAATCTCCCAGACACAATAATCTAAAGGATTTAGATCCGGTGAAGAAGGTGACCAATCTTCTTGCATGATAAACTTCGGATAATTGACAGGGAGCCAAGCCTGTGTTGATTTAGCTCAGTGCGAAGGTGCAGAATCTTGCTGAAATATTCAATTCTTTTTGGGATACAACCTGTCAGCATGTGGCAATAAATGTGTAGCCAATATGTCCTGTTTGTAATATTCGCATTGATTTTTATCCCTTTATCGATGAACTTCAAAGGCATTTTTCCATTGTTTGACACTGCAGCCCATACCATAACAGGATTATTGTTCTGAAAGCGTTAAACAGTTTGAAAGGTTTCAGGTATATCCCCAAAGGTTGCTGAATATACGACATCATTTTTAGCATTATAACACTGTTCAGTGCAAAATAGCTTCCCATCAGAAAATATTATTCTGACAACACTTTTCCTACCATGCCGTTTCATCAATTTCTTCCTTCTATATAATCTTTTTATTCTCTGTGCAGCAGTCAAACCTTGAATTTTTCTTTTGCGATAAGGGCAATAACCCAGATCTTCATTTATAATAACATGAATAGTTCTGTGACACACGTTCTCTTCTGCAGCCATTTTATTTGCAGAACATTGTGGATTTCTTCACACCTTTTCACGAATTCTTTTGATACACCCTATTGTGCGAACTGAGCGTGAACGATCTTTACATAGCTATTAGTATCCAATAATCTATTTATAGTTCTACATATAAATGTCCATTAAAACCAAGGCCTTTTAATTGCTTAAAGATTTTACCTGCGGAAAATCTGCGGTCAAAGAGCTCTTTAATCATCATTCTTTCGGCTTCCCTCTTTAAAATAATTTTAAATATTTACTTTATAACAAAATTTGTTTGCATTAATAAAAGATTGGCAAACACTAAAATAGAGAAATAAATTGTCTTATCAAACGATTAAAATTAATTAATATTTTTTGGAGTATTACATTATTTAGCAGCCACCCTGTACAATAGCCCCTCATTAAACATGCTCAGAAATACTTTCTTCATATAATGAAAATTTTACTAGCAGCAGTGCTGCTAGCATATAACCATTATTTGAAGAACATTAGTTTATTTTTCCTCTGTTAGAAGAAGGAAAGTATCAGTCAATTGAAGAAACTTTTGTACATTTTTTCCTCCGTTAGAAGAGAGAAATTTGTTACTTGAAGAAACGCCGGTTTCTTTTTTGTCTGTTAAAAGAGATTAAAATAGTTTATTATTGCTGCCCCCCCTTTTCCGTTATTTGCTATCATCTGTTGTGGCAGTCTTAAATTACATTTTCATTTCCTTTTTTTCTTTGGTGCTGCTATTTATGGCTTCTAACAGAAGTATTTATTAGTTGAGAAATCTTAAGAATAATTTCTGGCTGACTTAAGAGTTGAACCAGGGACCTGACTGTTTCAAGTCAAGTATCTAACCCTTTGGATTAGTAATCATTTGCTAGAAGTGGTGTTTAAAATGAAGATATGGGGTTTTCTTCAAATGGGAGCTTGGGCACGGGCTGATTAATTTGTTGTTTAAAAAACTGAAGTTAATTTTAGGGAGATTTCGGCCTCATGAGATGGTGGTTGGGGTTTTAACACTTTAGTATTAATAGAAGATAAACATATGAATTATACATATTTTAATTTGATTGATAGATGTAAAATATGAATATCATATTTTAAATAAAATTGTTTAAAATAAGAATTTTAAAGAAGGAAATTTTAAGAAATTTTAAATAAGAAATGCTTACTTTTTTGAGAAAAAACAATTTTTTTAAATACGTATATGCACTTTAAATGATTAAATTTTAAATAGATTTAGAATATATTTTAAGTGTGAATATATATATATATATTTTAATAACTTTAAAAAATAAATTGTGAATACTTTTAAATAAAAGAGAAAATTAATTGTTATTTTTTTAAATTCAAAATAATTTTTTTTCTGTTCATTTGTTTTTCCATTTTTAAAATAAATTCAAACTTTAGTACTATTAATAGAGCAACAAGTGCAAAGAATGAATGAAATTTTTTCATCTTCTTTAGATTTTTGGGAAAAATTCATGGAAAAAGTATGCTTTCTAGGAGTACAGAAATTATTTCTTTGAAAATGAGGAATAATTTAGTGAACAAAGATGAGTGTTTCTGATAATGCCATACATAAGCTGGGAGGCAAAAAAATGTGATATATCTGACAAATTGATATAACCAAAAGTACTCTGAAAACTAAGAATGATGATAAGTTGCAAGTAAATGTTTTACATTTGTCTTGAAAAACTGTTTATACACATAATTATAGTTTTCTTAATAAAATCAATAGATAATTACATTTATTTATTGGAACTAATAAAAATGTGAGAAATGGTTAAGAGCTTTTTTTTTACTTCCAGAAAAAAGAGCAATATACCCAGATGATCAATATAGTAGGGGAGGAAAATTAAAATAAAGTTAAAATACCATAATAAGTCCGATATTTGTCAATGACTGTAGGGGAATATCTAGAAATACTAGTAGTTTTAATAGCTTTGTATCAACATTAATGACAATTGATAGTGCCAATGGATCTACATGAGTATAAAATTTAGTATTAAATAGAATTAAGAACCCCCCCCCCCCCCCCCCCTAGCAATGTATGTTTATCACTAGTTTCCCATTGAACAACGAATAAGAAACAGAAAAGAATAGAATTTACTTCCAACGAACCTTGTCAAAGAGATTTTGATGAATTTAAAATTTCATTATTCCCATTGAATAATGAATAAGAAACAGAAAATAATATAATTTACTTCTAACCAACCTTGTCGAAGAGATTTTGAGGAATTTAAAAGAATTTATGCTTTTTCTGCTTTTTAACCCTTTTAAAAGTGTTACATTGATTAAACTTGGGCTGTTTTCTATGTTTTTAACTACGTTGTCTGAGTTCTCTAAATGAAAAATTTATAAAAAATGAATAAAAGGTAACATAATTTTAACTGGTTCAAAATTTGGATTTTTTCCCCATTGCTTAAAGTACTTTTTATACATACGGAAATAACATTTTATTAGTTAGATATTGCAATCAAAAGTGAAAGGAAAATTTGGAATTATAGAATTAGAGAACAGGAAAAATATTCCATTTTAGACAGGTATCTGTCTAAATAGGTATAAATGTATGGTGTTCAAATAATATCACAAGATGAAACACAATATTTCACCTTGATTCAAACATAAAATATATTATATGAACTTTAAAAAATTCACAGCTTTTCTTAAAAGGTGACTAAAATAATAAAAGAGATGCTATAAGTTAAAAATATACATTTTAATTAAAACTTCTTAGCGCTTTCAAGCTTTCCCAAGCTCTTCATCAGAGAATATTTTAATAACTAATTGTTGTTTTATTTATACAAATACGTCACTTCATTTTGGAATGGGCTGAAATGGTGTATTTTTCACTTGCAACATCTCTTATTATTTTAGTCACCTTTTAAGTAAAACAGTGAACTTTTTGTTTGTTGTTGTTTTTGGTGATTTTTTTAAGATCCTGAAATTCTTCGGATTCAGAAGATTCTGTCATAGAAATTGTATAACTTTTTGTTGACACTATAAAATGCTTCTGCCTAAGACAAGATTCTGTTATAGGCAGGACTGTTTAGACAGATTTTACTGTATATATAACAAACACTGTAAAATCTGATTGTAAGCCCCCCTTTCAAAAGCAAAAACAGTTAAATTTGGAAGGGGAGCTCGTAATCAACACTTTAAAAAACTGTTTTAGCATTAATTTAGAAGTAAATAAGGAAAATATGAGGACGAAAATCTTCCGTATACTGGCAGATTTTCGCTTAAAAAAATTCATCTAAACGTCCAATACCTCCCGAGAACACAAAAATCTTATTTTTTTAAACATTTTTCTTCTTTATTTGTTACTTTATTGTAACAATAAATAATGAATCATCTAAATCCCATACCCTTGAAATTATCATTCCCACTTTACACCCACCTCTAGTACCAAACACGCATAGTTTAACCAATATAATAAATAAGTAATCTATTACCTAAATTATCCCTTCCTCCCAAAATTTCTGCTTCTCTACCTTTGCCCCCTGCCTGTCCCACGTTTTGTTATATTTAAAATCCTAAAAATTTTTTCCTCTCTATTTGTCATTTTGTTGTAACAATAATTAAATAACCATATAAATTATTTCTGTACTCTTCCCAAAAGATGTTCCCCTTTTTTGTTCTATTTATAGCTTACTTGGATTGGGGGCAAGGAAAATTTTTTTTTTTTTTTTTTTTTTTTTTTTTTTTTTTTTTGTAATTTGGCTGTTCTTACGTCTAATATTTAGTTAATGTGGGGTGAAAAGTTAATTTAGAAAACATATTTATTTTAAAACATAAAATATACATGTGATTCAAAGGTATAAAACAACCAAACTTGGGGGGGAAACAAACAAACAACAAAAAAAAAACAGGAATATTTTTACTTTCCCTCCAGATATTTAGAAATTCCTCCCTTTAGAAGGAAGGATGGAGCCAAAATTTCAGGGAAGAAGGATATTTTTGATGAGTGATATTTAACCTTACTACAAAAGGAGAAATAGGATAGAATTAAAATAATGATACTAATATTAAAGATTTTAAACTATTCGCTAGGTGGAATGAGAGAAGGGGAAGTAGAACTTTTGAGGGAAAGAAGGGTAATTTAGAGGACTGATTATTCATTTATTATTACTAGAAAGCAACAAACAACTGATTTTTGCTAAAATAGACTTTTAGAAATTTTACATTTTGAATATGGGAGGACAGACATTTTTTTAGAGGGAGGGGAGATATTTTAGGTGACAGATTATCTATTGATTGTTACTAGAGAACAACAAATATAGCATAAGAATTTAAAATAAGAATTTTAAAATTTTGTATGCTGGGGGATGAGGGAGAAATATGAATTTCCAAGAAAGGGGGCTTTGTAATTTAGATGATTCAGTATTTACTTATTGGTACTAGAGAACAATAAACAGTACAATGGATTTTTTTATAAATTGTTTTAATGATTAATTTTTTTTGCAAGGCTTTGACAAAGGGGAGAAGCACACATTTTGGAGATAAACGTATAATTTAAATGGCTGATTATTTATTTATTGTTACTAGAGAGCAACATATAGAGCATATATATTTTTAAAAAAGTTATTAATATTTTAAACTTTGTATACTGAGGGGAGATGGGAGGGAGAAACATAAATTTAAGATAGAAAGGAGCTGTAATTTAGATGATTGAATATTTACTTTTTGTTACTAGAAAGGAACAAATAGGACAGATTCTTTTAAAAAAAGAGTTTTAAAAATTATTGTTATTATTTTTTTGAAGGGGGGCAGCAAAGGGTGGAAGCAGATGGAGTATAGAAATAACTTAAGTAGCTGATTATTTATTTATTGCCACTAGAGAACAACAAATACATCATAATTTTCTTAATAATTAATACATTTAATACAATAATACTTTAAATACATTTTTAATTGCAAGATTTTTGCATTGCTAATTAGGTGTAGAACCAACAGAGTGAAAAAGTATCCAAGCCATGACTCGAACCCAGGTCATTGGCATAGCGTACCATCTGAGTTACTTAGACGATACCCAGCCTGGCACCTCTCACTCTTATATGTTGGTAAGGCTGCAGCACAAGATGGAATGTCTTCATGAGCCAAGTTAAAATGTCAGTTAAAAAGGTTATATAGATTCCAGTTCTGTTGACATTTGACAAGTAAATGTTTAAAAAACAAAAGCAAAATAGCATTTTTAAATGTGGTCTGAATTAGAGATGGGAATGCTCAGAAAGAAACCGGAAATTTTGGGAAAAAACCCGTTTTTTTCCAGAAGGTCTATTTTTCAATTTTCCAAATTGGAAAAATTGAAATTTCATTTATAAAATAACACAATTAAAATTTTATAATAGCTACATTCTGATACTTTTGTTTATATTTTTTCCATGTTTAGTATCTCACATAAAAACATTAACATGAAAAATCTTATCTGTAAGCAGGGATCTGTTTAGAAAGAACTTCAGTCCCTTAAAGGGTTTTTCACAATTTTTTAAAGTTAAAACATATGATCCTTAACAAAATTATTTCTCTTAAAAATACTCATTTCAGAAAATTTTTCAATCTTCAAATTGAATTCACAAATGTAATGATTTTAGAATAAAACAAAAACAAACAAACAAAAAAACCCCCTGTAGCATAATAACTGAAATCACCAAAGAATCTATTATATAGCTCATGTACAGAGAACCTTCTCAATAATGTCTAAACAAGAACTTTAATATTATAATACAGTGAAACTTCTTTAAAAGGCCACCTCTATTCAAGGGCCACCTCTATTAAGGGCCAATATTTTTAGGAATGAAAAATTTTCCCATAGCCATAATGTTAAATTTACTCCTATTAGGGGCCGCAGTCACCCCTCATAAATGCCATTTTTTTTCACATGTGCCTTAAATCCTAAACAGGTGTATTGAATTCCTGAACCAAAAGATAAGAATTCAACAAACAACTGCACTTACAACAAAGAAGGCAGGGGTAGATGGGGAGGATTTAGTAACACAATAAAGGGCCACAAATGAGACAAACAGGTATTCCTCACACTTTGTTTGACATTTCAACCTGCAGGGATTGGATTGTGGGGGGGGGGGGGGGGGGGGAGCTTGACCCTTTGTTGTGGACACACAATGGATAACAGGTTATCTAGAAAAACTGATTCCACATTTATTAAAACTGTGAATGCATATTGAAGCACAATTTTATACCTGTCAGGAAACGCTAACAGAAATAACTAAACTAATATCTCATTTCTATAAAGTAAAAGAATCATCAGAAACCAAAATTGTTTGCGAAAAAATTATGAAAAGTAAACAAACTTCAACAGAAATTTTTTTCAATCTTGTACAGAGTTTGAAAATGCTAATAAACAGTTTTCTCACCTATATAGGTTTTGATTTCCTTATTTTAGTTGTTTTTTTTGTCACCCCTATTCAAGGACCACCCCTCGTAAGGGCCAATTTTCAATGGAACGGCAGGTGGCCCTTACAGAGAGGTTTCACTGTAATTTCAAATTCACAAAATTCTGATTACATTTTTTCAAGTATATGCAAAAGTTGTTCACAATGTCATAAAAATAGGATTGTGTAAAAAACAAGCAGATCCTTGGTAAGATAATTAAATGCAACTTATCTTGTTAAAAATGAAAACTTGTGTGCAAAATTATTTCCATAATGTACCAATTAATGAAAATGGCAAGGTGGAAAATTTAACATAAAATTTGAAATATAAATTTTTATTGGCATAGCTGCAATTTTTCAAAATTAGAAAAAAAATTTTTCTTAATAACATGCAGTAGAAATTATTTACTTTTTCTTTCTTTTCTTGAAATATAGGTTCATAGAGTTGTTTAACTGTATTTTTAAAAAATATAAATCCATACAAACAAACTTTGCAAAGAAAATGTAAGCAAATTCCTGTGAAAATTTTAATTGAAGACAATTTTTAAACAAACGAAAAATCTGCCTGTTTTAAAACTTTCATTAAAAAAAGTTACCACTTTTAATATTAAGAAACTAAAATTTAAACTAAAACAATAGTTTGGGTTTAGAGTGGAAAGCTGTACCAAAACTAAATGCGCAGGAAATGAAAATTATAATTGTAAGGGGAAGAAATGTAATATTGTAAAGTAATACCAATTTTTAAACAATGGAAGATTTGAAAATGAAAAAAAATTATAATAAAGCCAGAACACTATAATTTGTTTATTTTAAACTAGCATCATTTATATATTTCAAAAACAGTAGATTACTATATAAATGGGATGTACAATACAGTTTAAAGTTGCTTTCAAACTGCAGCGATATTATATAAATTTATATAAATTTTTTTTAGTTGGAACTTAATATTAGATATTAGTTGGAACTTGAAATATTTTTTGTTGTTATTTTTTAAATTAGCTCTAGTGATAATTAATAAATGCAAATGAAAAATCATTTCATCAGACACATGATATAATTAGAAACAATGGTGTTAAATTAAGAAAAGCTACTGTCAAAATTCTGAAATTGAAAGGATAAATTTTTAAAAGCGGGCTTGTTTTCTCTCTCTTTTTTAAAATACATTCAAGTGAAGGGAAAATAATTTTTTTGTAGGCATAAATTTAAAAAAAAGTTATTTTATATATTTTAAGAAAATAAACTTATTTTTGAGAAACAATTATAACAGGTCAATTTTTCAAAAATTTCCAATTTTTCCACAAGAAACCTGAAAAAAAAAATGGGTTTTTTTGGCCAGTTCAAAATTTTGGGAAAATTTACATCTCTAGTCTGAATAGAGTTCTTCCTTACCATACACACAGCAATTCAGTATGCAAAGTTCATTCAAAAAACATTTAATATCTAGAAGAAAAAAAAAATATTTTTTCTGTATGTAAATAGAAATTTTGAAAACTAAAGCTCATGACTTCTTTGTTCTTTTATGAAAGTACCACATATTATACTTGTAACATCTGGGATAAGGAGAGTCAGGAAGAAAAATTATTTTATACATTCTTAAAATGCTGAAATGATATTGCACTATACAAGGTTTCAACAGAAAAAGTACAAGAACAATAGTCAGCTAAAATCACTAAAATAATTGAGTACATTAAACCTTTTCAGCAGACTCTTCACATAAATTATAAAATTCTTATAATAATTAGAGCAAGAGAAATATTGAAGTTTCCATAATTTAAAAAAGTATCATTAAGGTTTGTAGATTATTTTCAAAGAAATTCCTCTAAGTGCAATATCATGTTTTCCAATCAAGAGCAAAATTCACATAAAACATTTTTGACCTAATTTTTTTACTTTTCCTCAACTTGTTTTTTTTTTTAAACACATGGTTACAATTGTAGATGCATGTTTCTGTATTAGTTTCAGATTTTCCAAATTCCTTCAACATATTTTGAATTTCTTTATGATAATAAGAAAATATCTTTTGAGCTATACACATATTAACTAATGACAATCCATAAACGAATTCTCAAAATTTAGTACACAAATTAGAGTGCATGTATAGAGCCAAAGAAAAAGATATTGGGTTGAATTAGGGGCATGAAGTTTTTTCTGGACGAGGATACATTGAGACTGTTCTAACAAACCACACTGCCCTTTATCCATAAAACAATGTCAAACACTGCAAATGTCATTCTTCACTGATGGACAGAGAAAAAGAGAATGATTACATGCATTTATATTTCCATTATATAAATAAATTTTTCAAATATAATCCAAGGAACATGGAATGAGCCATAAACGATAGAAAGTGGCATTACCAGTTCCATGATATAATAAGAGAGGATGCCTAAAACAAGAATATTAAACAAATCTATTTATTAACCAAAAAAAATCTTTTAGTGAAAAACAACAACAAAGCTCTTTAACAATAATAAATAAAAGTTAAAAGAATTTTCAACAAAATATATGAAACAAGTACTTACTTGGAGCATCACAATCAACACAATGGCTATTTCCTGGAATAGTATTTTTAATGGCCTGTATTGATGTTGGATTCACAGCAGAAGTTATTCGACCAGCCTATGAAACAGATTATTTGCTTGATATGTAAAAATATTCATTGCCTTCAAAGTAATTTAAGAATATCAGCTTAAGAAGTTATATTACTCACTTTAGATTTACAGCTCTCATTTCCCTGCAAACTTGTTAAAATTTGTTGCTCTATAGCTGAAATCCATGCTTCACGGTCCTAAAAACATTCAAATATATACATAACTGAAAATATATTACAACTTGAGAATCTTTGCATGTAATAATAATTACATGACAAAAATGTTTCAACAAATTCTTTCAGAAGAAATAAAAACTGCACACTGCAAACAAACTATTGCAAAAACAGTATTTTATGAATAAAAAATATTTTATTATTTTTTTTAAAGATGGAAAAAAAAAAACCTCAGTTTCTTAAATAAAGTAATTTTCTTTTCCCAATTGTAAAAAGAAAACTTGTTTTCATAAAAATAGAGATTTCAACAGGAAAACTAGACATTTTCTGATCTCGTAGTATTGGATAAAACATTATATTTTGATAACTTCGTTGAGAAAAAAAGAAAGAAAAGACACATTTGCTGTGAAAAAACTTTTCTAACACTACCTGAAGATAGTCTAAACGTGCTGGATTCAAATTGCACTATAATGATTTGTTAATCCACATAACACGAAATATTTTCTTGCACCTGTTTGAATCACTAGCTTTTAATGTTTAGCTTAATCTGATTACACACTGATCCCAAATAATTGCCCTCCCTCTCTTAAAAAAGGGAAAAATCCAAACAGAAAGTACCCATCTGAGTGGAGATTGTGCCAATAGCAACTAACTAAAATGTTCAATATCTATACTCAAACTGATACAATACATCAATCTAGGTCATTTTAGATATTTAATTGGAAATCATTTGGAGAAGAAATTTAGGAATTAAATAGATGTGTAAAATTTTGAGCTCCTAAAGTAAAATTTCCAATAATCTTGATCACATTTCCTTAGCATGATTTTTCTGTTATGTTAGTATTACGTAATCCAAACACAATTATTTGACTTTCATATACTTTTTTTTTTATAAATTTTAGGTATGAAATTAAAAATTGGAAAAATTATAAATGCTAAACATTAACATTTTTAATAACATTGGGTTTTTAGAAATTTTATATGAGTACATAAAATTTTAGCACATTCCTTCATGTAGTTTTGAGTTTGCTTAAACAACCATCATGACTATCAGTGTTGAATTCAGATGCTTTTTCTCCAGGAGGGACTTCTGTGGTTCCAGGGGGGAGGGGAGAAGGACATTATAGAGTCCTGGGAGGGGGGGGGGGATTGAATTTTTGACAATTGAAAACACAAAATCTCAAATTTTCCCTGGAGATAAAGTGTGAATAAGCCAGAATACAGAAAATTCAAATACACCAATTTACATACTTGAATTTAGAAAGAAATTCATAGTTTTAGTGAATAACTACAGCACAGTTCTTAGTAACTTTTAGAGTATTTTAAATTTAATTGACTAACTAATCAACAATAAGCAAGAAATATGCATAATAGTTAAAAGCTTAAAGCATGAGAAATATATGCAGAAAGAACCTAATCATCCATAGCTTCCATGTTTCTAAGCCCTGTGCTTTTCATTCGCCTATGTCTTTTTTTCACAATCGGTGTGTCAAGCCTATTAAGTAGAGGATTCGTGCTTGGGAATGCAGGTATTAGCTGGGTTTCACTTCCATTTAGAACACCTGATATACACAGAGATAAAATGATTTCTTGGGCCACCCCCTGAATTCAACACTGATGACAATAGTTTGAACAATAAATAAATATGCAATAAATAAATAATTTTCTGCTTCTGATAAATTTAGTTTTCACTATTTTTTCCTAATTTTCTCCCAACCAAAAATATCTGTTGAGAGAGCCCATTTCTTTAGATATTTGACTGTTATTTAAACAAACCCTGATTTTATAGGGAAAATCATAAGATGTTCTTTAATTTAAGAAAGACTGAACTATAAATTCTAACAGTTAAACTGTTTTACATTTTGTTTAGAATTACTTCAAAAAATAAGTTCTGTCTAAGTAATGTACATTTTCATTAAATTAATTTTGAAACAGTATTTCATGACAACAAATAGCTTCTGAAATTTGTAATTTTTTATACCAGGCATTTTAAAATATATATATTTTTTCTTTCATGTTAGTGGGCCATATTAAGCTACCCGATCCTGTGTCAGCAGAAATTAATGTATTCAGTAAGTAAAAACAATAACAGGTGTATTTTATTAAAATATTGTACAGTCACTCTATCTGAAAGCTTCCTAATCACCCAAAGTTCTCTGAATTTTAAAGCTATGCCATGAATTTATATCAATAGTAACACTTTGGCACAATTTAACAGAATCAGAACATGGAGTCAACATTCAGCTGATTCCACAAAAGTGAAAAAGAAATGAATAAAAAATTTCTAACCAATTGGGTTGTCTGTTGAGCAGAACTATAACCATTTTGGATCTTTAGTAATTTTTTTTCCTTCATATTTTCTACATAGTTAAAATAACGTCAGAGAGAGAGAAAAAAAAAGAAACCCCCAACAAACTAACAATTTCAAATTTAGATAACAATTTATATGCAAGAACAGAATAGTTATAATGATAACAAAATTATTATGATATAGATATGGTAATATACATTATAATAAAACTGTTAGATGAGAAAAAATTTAACCACTCACATCTGAACTAGATGCTTCAAAGTGCCATTGTTTATTATCAAGTGAAACAATTATAAATTCATGATCGTCAGAGTCTAAAAAAAGAAAGAAGATGCTCACATTATGGAAAACAATCGTTTAAATACAAGATTATCAATCATTAAACTGATAATAGCTAATAATAAATAAAATATCACACTGTAAAAAACCTGAATAAGCATATTTGTATCTTCGTTACAGATGAATTATTAGTATAAATGCAAACATAAGTGCACAAAATAAATGAAAAATATTTAAATAACAAACCATGAACCTACCTAAATTTATTTTTACTTTATGTAAAATATTTTAATTTATATATTTTGACAATAAAAATAAAACTAAATGAATATCTTAAATCAGTGGTGTAAGACAAAATGTCACCTTAAGTGTAAAATTACCCACATACACACACATACATAAAAAATTAGCAAACTTTTAAAGATAAAGTGTGAATAAGCCAGAATACAGAAAATTCAAATACACCAGTTTACATACTTGAATTTAGAAAGAAATTCATAGTTTTAGTGAATAACTACAGCACAGTTCTTAGTAACTTTTAGAGTATTTAATTGACTAACTAATCAACAATAAGCAAGAAATATGCGTAATAGTTAAAAGCTTAAAGCATGAGAAATATATGCAGAAAGAACCTAACCATCCATAGCTTCCATGTTTCTAAGCCCTGTGCTTTTCATTCGCCTATGTCTTTTTTTCACAATCGGTGTGTCAAGCCTACTAAGTAGAGGATTCGTACTTGGGACTGCAGGTATTAGCTGGGTTTCACTCCCATTTAGAACACCTGATATACACAGAGATAAAATGATTTTTATCAGTAAGTGAAAAAATAAGTACTCATAACACAATTTCAACCAAGGAGTGGGAAGGGTAAGGGAAGTGGGGATAAGGAACAGAATATTGCCACAAATTCCTTCAGATAAGAGTATAATAGAATCCAAAATATTTAAAATCAGAAATTAAATATGCAAAATAAGGGAAAAAAGTAAAAATATGCATTTTAAGAAGAAAAAAAATAAGAAAAAGAAACAAAAGATCCCCAAAACCAATATAAAACACTTAGATGAAACAAATTTAAAGAAGAGGATACATATATATATATTTTAAATCTAGAAATGTATGATCAGTATTTTTGGATAAGAAATGGAAATATAAGGTACAGCTTTTAAATCCCAAGAAATTTCATTTTATCAATAAGCACCATACCTTAAGGTAACCTTGATGATCCTTCTCTTAATTAAAATAAATAAATAAATAAAAATGCCTCAAAGATGTATTATAAAATTTCTACTACTATTACTTAATGTAATAAGAAACGATCATAAAAAATTTCTAAAAAAGAAATTCGATCTGAAATGTTTTTTAAAAATAGAACGGTTATAGAGCTAAAAGAATTCAGAGATCAGAAATCTGACAATCTTCTAGAAAAAGAAAAACTTTCAAAAGATTTAGTGAGATTGTTTTTCTGACATGTGTAAATGGACATAAAGGTGTGTATATTTTGTGTTTCTTGTGGGATATCTTTAACACATGGTGACACCATTTAAAATAAACGTTATTATTTCAAAAAAATATTTTAAGGCATTTTGAATTGAAATTTTTCAGTGTTTAATTATTTGAAATTATCAAGTTCCTTACATTTTTGTATTGCCATACTAATACATATATTAGTATTATTATTTATAAAATGCATTCTAGTTTTAAAACTTCTGTCATCCAGAACGCCATAATCATGATGATTCAAGATTGAAATAGTTACACTGTACTTTTAGTTTTGCTGAATTTCATATGAGAATCAGTATGGAATAAATCCGAAGGATAACAACAGAGTTCATGAGTAACATTATATCATTAATTTTCAAACAAAAAGCACAGTTTTAAATTATAAAGTATTAATATAACTATTTTTATTTATATATATTTGAGATGAAAAAGTTTGTGAAGGGTCCTTTAAAGGACTCAATTCCTTTCTAAACAGATCCATGTGAATAGAGTAATTTACAGTCCACACTGAGAAAATGATTTATGAACAAATGTCTTCTGTTGCTTAGTTAAAACATAAAATCAGTGAAAATATCAAAGATTTTTTAGTTATCAAAAGAAATGTTTCAACTTAAAATATTTATTAATACCAAAATTATGAATGAATATGATAATTAAGGAATGATGAAATATGAAAACAAATCAAATGATAAAACTATAAAACAGAATAAAAAAAGCCTGTCTGCAGTTTAAAGTTTCAGATTATTTTTCAATTTTTAAAATGAAAAATAATACATTTGTTCACAGTTCAAGATATTACAAGTACTTCATATATGATGCAATTCGATCCATGCAATTTTTTTATTTTAATTTTCATTTAATTTTTAAGTTTAAAGATAAAAGTAACTAATCAGTGTTCAATATTAACTTAAATTTGCAACAGTTATCCAATTTAAAGAATAATGTGAAATTAAATATTTTTTATTTTGAGTAATGTATGTTCAAACCAAAAAAAACTGTAGGAATTCAAAATTAAAAAACAAACTGCATAAGATATTCTGAACACCGCAACATATCAAACAAATATTTCTTAAATAATCAAATAAGAGCCGTATGCATGTGTAACTACATAACTCTCTATAAAAATAAACATCTATCTACAACATTTTCTAAACATTTTTACTTATCTATTTAAACAAAATAATTTCAATTGCAATTGAATATTGGATTTGTCTAATTTTTTTTTTTTTTTTATGGCAAGCATGCGAGAGAGGCGTGTGCCAAAGAAGGATCCTATGTAGGAGATTTTTTGAGGATCTGAACCAGTTCTTACACTGTATTCAAACAAAACCCCATAGGCTACCAAACAGTTTGATTGATGGCACAATAATGGAATTAAACCACCACTTGCATCTACTTGTTCGCAGTCAGCAATGAATTAACTCACTATGTCACAAGTGCAATACAATTATATTTTGAAATATGTATTGAGCACAAATACATCAAATTTTGACATAAAAATTTATATTAATCAATAATTGCATATCGGTAAATGAATTTTCATAATAAACTTTCTACATACAAACTTTTGAAAATTTGATAATAATCAAAGAGGTAATTTGAAATCAATGTTTCAATGCTTTTAAAACAAAAATGTTCATGAATTCTTTAATGAATTTTTTACTTACACAAAACAAAATTATACTGAATTCAAATGGGAATGAAATTTACTTGGAAAATAAGAAATTTCTATGCCCATATACAAACTTATTCATATATATATATATATATATATATATATATATAGGCATATAAAATTATTTTTATTAACAAAGAGATAATCAAATGAGTAATCATAAGTTGTACCAACATAAGTTAAATACAAAGCTATGTAAAATGGACACTAAGCATACAGAGTATTATCTGAGATTCAACATATAAATGAAACATTTCTTTCACAAGATAAATACCTAACATTAGTTAAAGGCATAATATCACTAAATAACCAGTAAATTAAACTTATAATAAATTTATATAGATAGATGAAAAATAAATAATTAAAGTTGGATAATTTTTTTTTTTTAAGAGGCATTACTTTGAAAATCAGACAAGTGTGATTGTTGTATTTTTTGTTTTGCTTGATTTTTTTTTATGTTGAAGTAGATCAGATTTAATGAATAATGTGCAATTTTGAAGCCCTGAAAAATTTTTCCCTTCCCTGTAGAAAATGTCAAAGTTCAAGGTTGTGACCGTCATTTTTCATGAAAAGTGAAATGCGAGTATGTTTGCAGTGCTAAAGCTTGGGAAAGCAACAACATCCCAAAATTCTTTTGTGATGAAATATTAGTATAACACTACCTGCTTAGTAGACTATATTCGTTTCCATAGGGCATTGTTATTTTACATTGTTATGTTGCCTCAAAATGCAATGAAAATGACGTTTTTGTCCATTTTCCGCACGTATTTTCTTATTTAAGCAATAGTACCCCAATTTTTTTTTCTTATAGAATATCAAAGTGTACTACTAGGACAAGCTAAATAATATAAAACTTTACCGGAATATTGCTGCTGTTAGCAGGAATAGTCTGTTAAATATTCAAAAATTTCAAAATAGGCAGCATTTCAATTAGTTTTTTCTCAAAACAGCATCACGGTTCAATAAAACAAAATATATCACGTAGTAGTTGGAAGTATGTACAAACACACAGAAAAGAAAAAAAAGTGGGGCCTCGTCATATTTAAAAAAAAAAAAAAATCAAAATTTACAAAAATTCACAGTCAAAATATCCCGTTTAAATTTCCCTTTTTTCCATTTAGAACAAGGAAGGGGAAAGAAAAAGGGATATTCCATTTTCTCATAGGGAAAAAACATAGCTAGCGGAACGAGAAACGGGATGTTTCGTTTTCTGATAGGGAAAAAGTATGATAAATGACAGTCTTTTTTGTGACTTTCGACATTTTTTTTAAATACAAATATGATGAGACCCCACTTTTTTTTCTTTTCCATGTGTTTGTACATACTTCCAACTACTATGTGATATATTTTGTTTTATTGAACTGTGATGCTGTTTTGAGAAGACTAATTGAAATGCTGCCTATTTTGAAATTTTCGAATATTTAACAGACTATTCCTGCTAACAGCAGCAATATTCCGGTAAAGTTTTATATTATTTAGCTTGTCCTAGTAGTACACTTTGATATTCTATAAGAAAAAAAATTGAAGTACTATTGCTTAAATAAGAAAATACGTGCGGAAAACGGACAAAAACGTCATTTTCATTGCATTTTGAGGCAACATAACAATGTAAAATAACAATGCCCCATGGAAACGAATATAGTCTACTAAGCAGGTAGTGTTATACTAATATTTCATCACAAAAGAATTTTGGGATGTCGTTGCTTTCCCAAGCTTTAGCACTGCAAACATACTCACATTTCACTTTTCATGAAAAATGACGGTCACAACCTTGAACTTTGACATTTTCTACAGGGAAGGGAAAAATTTTTCAGGGCTTCAAAATTGCACATTATTCATTAAATGTGATCTACTTCAACATAAAAAAAAAATCAAGCAAAACAAAAAATACAACAATCACACTTGTCTGATTTTCAAAATAATGGCTCTTAATTAAAAGTTTACAGAATTAAAAAAAAATTTTATTTAAAAAAAAAAAGCATGCTTCAGATTTTAAAATTAGTGTTAAATTGAAAATAGATACTTTCTGTAGGAATAAATGTGAAACTAAATGAAATTATAAAAATGTATTTAGTTATCGAAGCCCAGTTGTGTAGTAGTTAGCACGTCTCTTTACCATGGTATGGGTCCACAGTTCGATTCAGGACTGTGGACTGGTCAAGGTTCAATCAACCTTTCAGGGTGGAAGAAATGAGGACCAAGCTTGCTTAGGACCTAAACACTGAGTATCCTGAGTTAGGCTGATCACCTGCCTCCCGAGGTCCATTATCAAGAAAACAGGGGCTGGACACTATAGGCAAAAATCCTTAATGGATTGTAATGCCACAGTTTATTTTTTTATAATTTACTTATCATAATAGAATTAAATGAAACTAATATAAATCAATAGCTGATATAGCAGTAAAAAATATTGGCACATTTAACATTATTTGAGTATATTTTGATTAAAAATCATCTTCAGAATTAAAAAATCTGAATGCAACTCAGTGTCTTCTAAACATAATTCACTAAGTATAATGTGTTTATAAAGCATAACAAATAACATATATTTTAAATTTTGAAATGAATTTACTTTTAAAAAAAATCCAAGTAGATAAAAATTTACAACCACTACAATAAAATTAAACTAATGCCATATTTAATACCCATTAATTAGTTTATATCTTTTACGCTCTTTTTAGCTAATGGTATAATTACCTCCGGCAATAGATAAATTACTCAGATCAGAGGCCAGCTCATTAACCTGATGTGATGAGGCACTAGATGATGTTCCTTGCGTTCGGGAGCCCCTAGGTTTCTGTCCAGGAATTTTAACAGTAGTGTGCATCAAAGGGATTTCCTTACCATGAACATCATCCATATAATCCTGTAAAACAGTAGTGTAACTTATTACAAAAAATAAAATAAATAAAACATATTTCTATAACAGTAAATAGAGAGCTATACTTACATGAAGGCTAGGATGATAGGTTAAACGACCATCACTTGTTAAAGTAACATATTTCTTTTTCCATTCTTTATTTAAGGCTTTACAACTTCTTTTATACAAATAACCCTAAATAGAATAGATATATACATATAAACTCTAGAAGCATTTTAGAGTATTGAAAGTGCTTGTGATATTATGAATGTTGCAACATAATTACACTAGTCTAAAAACTGAAAAATAATTTTCTGAACAGAAAATAATTGAAACAGTCACTAAATTGAATTTTATATTGGTATATGCTGAATCTGAAAATGAAGTCAGTTTTTCTCCATCAAGTATCCCATTTTTGTTATACAACCTTGAGAAAATGTGTTTCAACCCTTATTAAGTAAATGAAAGCTAACGTAAAATTATAACACATTTTCTCATATTTCTATATATGAATAACAAATTGATTACAATTTAACTAAATTTACATAACTGAAAAAAGTATGACATTTATTGAAGTCACAGAATTTAACACAGATTCATGCCCATAAATAGCTTAAGTTGCACTAAGATTGAGTGATTTAAAGCAGGTTTAACTGGGATGACTCGCTGGTTAAAGCATTGTTCATTGATTCTGTGGGTATGACTCATTATTTAATGAATCCAGATGAATGACTCTTTGCTTTATAAGATAGCAGATTGTTTGTATTATGTGCTGAAAATGACATAATGGATATTTAAAATTATATCTAAAAATATATCAAAAATCTTTTCTTTTATAAAAAAAAGTCTTAATGCCATGCTTAACAAACAGGCGAACCCTTGAAGTGCCAACCCTAGTAGAAACAGTTCAAAAAACAGTAGAAAAATGTTGTTGGTTGAATATGTCACATGAAGTGAAGTAAAGAATGCTGAAAGTGCCAGTGATAAGATGTGTGGCAACTGGTGGTCATTACACAACTTGCATTTTTTTATCTATGACCAATGGATGAATTTTGTGGTATTTTCTCATGACGGATTGATAAAATATGTGCAATTTTTTTCAACGACAGATTGAAGAAATTAGCGATTTTTTCTGCATATCATTGTGAGAATTCGCAATTTTTTTAAAAATGTCAACTACAGTTTTAATTCACGATTTTATTCTGCAACCAATTGACAAAGCACATTTTTTTCTTTCACAACTTGGAAAAAAATGCGATTTCTTTTCCATGTAAGATTGAAGAAATTTGCAAATTTTATCAATGACTGAATGACAAATTTCTCGATACAATGGATTAACGAAATTTGCGATTTTTCCCTTATGTAATTGAAGGAATTCTCAATTTTTTCCCATTAGCAATAGACGAAATTCTCCAAAACTTATTCTTGAGACAGATAAAAAATCCAGTTGCGGAAAATAACCATGGATTATCCTTTGTCAAAATTACTGATTTTCTATTTGAACGATTGATGGAATCTATATTTTCAGCAACCATTTGTCACAATATTTTTCCGAGATATTTTTTTATGTTCAAACTTTCAGACTGATGACCAATTTTTTAAATTTTTTGGAAAGCTGGGAGCAGAATCACCCTTGGAAATTCATGAAGTTTTTTTCATGAGCGATTGATGAAATTTGCAATTTTTTTGTATTTAATTGACGAAACTCACTATTTACTTTCTGCAACAGGTTGAGGAAATTCACATTTTTTTAAATGATCATTAGACATCATGTTTCTGAGAAATATAAAAACAGTTTTTGAATCTATTTCTGGCTAGTAAATTTTTTTTCTTTGCACCTATTAATTCCATATACAATACAGAGTCTGAAATCTGAAATTCTCCAAAATCTGGACATTTGGCTAAATAGCATTTTTTAAAAGAGAAACTAAAAAAGAAAGAAAGAAAAAAGCCCACTAAAATCACAAAAATTTCAAAAATCGCAGGGGACAAAATTTACTATACTACACTAACAGTTTGAAACCAAAATTACTGCAGAACATGAGAAAAAAACTCTGAAAATCCCACAAAAGAATTGCAAAAGAAAACTGCTCCAAAAGTCACATAAAAAAAAATCACAAAAAAATGAAAAATATCACTGTACGAATTACGAAAAACATTACTGAAAAGAAGGCAGCATTTACTTTATTGGGCTAAAAGATTAAAGCCAGATTCCTGTTATTAATGTGGAAAAATTGCCATGAAATTTGAAAAAACATTAAATATTTCATAAAATAATTAAATAAAACAAAATTTTTTTGTTCTTTTCTTTTTTTTCTTTATATTCTTCTAAAATATTTAAATATCTGCTTTAGTATTATCTTTTTTAGTATTTTTAATGCTTTCCTAGTGTATACAAATCTCAGGGTGAGGAAAAGAGGAGGATATATATATATTATAAATATATATCTATAAATGGTATGAAATTCAGAATTGCCAAGGTCCCAAGGATTCTGGATTTTTGACTTACTAATATTTTAAAATCTACAAAAAAAAAAAAAAAAAAAGAGGAATTTGGCAAAATATAAAAAAAAACATATATTCATGGAAAAATGACATCAGGGATCCGAACTAAGGAATACTGCTAAGTCATAATTCTGTACTGATTCTTTTTCGCCTTGTAGGCACAGATTTTCACATTTTATACTTTATTATCATAAAATCATATTTTATCTTGCATTTCTAGAGAAACCTGAATTTTCAGAGATGTTTTAAACTGTGGGGCAAGTATCACAATGTCATCCGATTCATGAGGATAAGGATCCTTATTAAACATGGATCACTTAAGCTTAGGAGCCAATCAGAGTCCGCTAGTGATCAGATCTTCCTCTTTTGCTTTTCTTCACCGCAAAGCCTTTCCATTAGTCACTGTGATTGGTTGCTTTTGAACAGAGCTTTGCAGCTACTAACGTCTGGTACATAACTGCTTGGAAGAGAAAATGTAATCTTTAGCAATGAGCATTCCATTTTTTGAGAGGAAAAGAGAATACAGTCAAACCCCGATTTAGTGCCATCTCGAAATAGCGCCAATTCCGTTTAACCGCCAATTGTCTCTATGAACAAATCTTCTAAATAAGGAATTTCAATGTAATGCATCCGTTAAAGCGCCAACTTGATATATCGCCAAAAAAAATATTCTAGAAATTACTGCATCTTCTTTGCGTATCTTTCTTTTTAAATTTTTTGTTAGGGTTTCAAATGGTACCTCCTTTTCTTGCATCTAGATGCTTTCAAGCTCAATTCAAACTTTATTAAATAGCAAAGAATTCATATTGTTCTCAACACCTGCCAAAATGCCCCTGCCACCTACTCTGGCTGTCATTGGGAGAAGTAAAATATTGCACGCTGAGCTGCCGAGCAAGTGAAAGTCCTGATTCTGACTGGTTAATCACGTGATCCGATGCACTTCTGGATTGGGAGGGGGGGGGGGGGGGCAAAGCATGGCACGCCATTGGCCGAAAGGGTCTCTCTTCTCTCAGGTGAGAACAATGCAGAAAAGAACTTGGTCGGGAGTCCTACAAAAGGAATGGATGAAAGACTGCCTGCAGTTTATGTCAATATCTAGAAAAACAAAAACGGCATGTGATGCAAAATCTCTCATTCGAAGTTGCGGTCGGACTTTGCAATATCGAAGAATTCATCGGCTAAATCTGTAAAATATCCTGTCTCTTTATTTTAACTCATTATGGTGAAAAGAGTAGTTTTATCTATTTCAGAAAAGCTGGAAATTTTTGAATATAAAGAAAGAAATGTGAATGCATCGCAGCAACACATCTTCAATAATTTTTCTACAGTCTGGATAAAGCCTGTTAGCAGGAGCTGCATAGGAGACATTTTGATGAATACAGAAAAATGTATTAACACCAACAATCTGCAGTCAAATGTAAAAAAGACTGAAAACAGTGAAACATGAAGACTTAGAGGAAGCCATTTGCACATGGATATAACAAATGAGTGCTAAAAATGCTACCATAAACAGAGACATTTTCAGAGAGCAGGCAAAAGTCCTTGGCCAGCAAATAAATATCAGAGATTTCAAATACAGTAGTTGATGGTCAAACAGATTTAAAAAGCAACAAGGATTCTCTCAGTACAAGCGAAGTGGTGAGACTGCAGGTGATGATGAGGATATTGTGTTAAATGGTCATAAAAGACTGGGTGCACTGATTTTAGAGTATAAACCAGAAGATGTTTACAATACAGATGAAAGTGGCCTTTTTTACCGCTTGCAGCCAGATAAAATAATTTCGAGTGGGCTTGCTAAAGAATGCATAAAAAAAAAAAAAAAAAAAAAAAAAAAAAAAAAATCCTGTGTCTCTTGTATTCTGTACGAATAGTGATGGATCTGATAAAAGAACTATGACAGTGGTTAGAAAATCAGCTAAGCCAAGATGTTTTAAAATTTTTAAACCTGCTCTTTGTGTAGAATATGAGAATAACAAAAAAGCTTGGATGACTGTAGCATTATTTAAAAAATGGTTAGTGAATTTCAACTTAGAAATGAAAAAAATCAAATGGCATATTTTAATGATTTTGCATAATGCCCGTTATCATATAGCATATCCAATGAGCAATATCTGCATTGAATTTTTACCTCCTGACTATACTGGATTTTTACAACCTTTGGATGTGTGTATAATAAACTCATTCAAAGCTCATTATCGAAAGTATCATTGCCGTCATACCATTGAAAAAATCAGTAAAGATGTTTTTTCTCCAATCCTTTTACATGATAAAAAAAGCATGGGGTGAAATTTCATCAGAAATTATTGTTAACTGCTGGGAAAATACTGGATTGATTAAATCTGAAGGATCTACTAAAAAACAAAACAGTACATCACTTCAAGAATTACAAGATGAAATACAAAAATTAACAGATATTGAGCATCCTCTATTGGCAATTGAGTATAATAATATAGACAAAAGTGTTTCAGCATTTAAAGATTTGACAATCAAAGAAATTGTTGCCAATCAAAATCAAAATTCAAATTCATCTGACAGTGAATCCGAAGAAGCAGAAATGCCGCATATACATCTGATGAAGTTATTGCATTGGGAAAATAAGATTTTTTTAAGAAAAACATGCAACTGATAAAAAATGATGAACAATCTTTTAGTTGTAGAAAAAGATATTGAAAAAAACAATATTTAAAAGAAAACTCAAACTAGCATTTTAAAATATTTCTCTGCAAAAGATAATTAAAGTAAAATAAATGCAGTGTGAGATTTAATGTATGTGTGTGTCTGTTACATGCATAATTATCTACTTTATCTAAAATTGATTATATAAAGAGGTAAAGGTATGTTAATTTCATACATTAATTGGATAAATTTGAATCATGTAGTATTAATTATATTATGTATATTAATTATAATATATTAATTATATATACTATACTATTGGATAATTTAACAAAAAGGCATTATGATATTTATTTTTATAATAACCGTATAATAGTATCAAAATTAATTTTTATTGTATTCTAATTTGATATACCGCCAAACTTGTTATAGTGCCTTAAATTTCTCGAACGGGTAATGGCAGTATAATGGGGTTTGACTGTATTTGTCTTTTAATTTTTTTTAAATGTATGAATGTATTTTTGTTGTTTTCTTGTTACTTTTTGGAAATTTTAAAATTCAAGGACTATTAATATATTTTTGGAAAGTTTCCAGCACTTTTCATTCCTTGAAAAAGAAACTTTTTTCCCAGCACTTTTTCCATTTTTTTCAAAGCATATGAACCATGTAAAGTAATATCACAAAGAATTGGAATATCAAGGAACACAAGGAGTTTTAGTAAAGAGGAAATGGAATTACAATGTAAATTCCATTCCTTTGACCATTTCAATATAAAGTTTTATATTAATTAGATGACAGAAATTTAATTTATAAATGAGAAATTTACAGAATTATCTTAATTGTTTTTAATATGCCTGTGCCTTTTAAAAATTGTATTCCTTTCATGGTTTTATAAGTAATGGTTAGTACAGGAAATTATTTATGATGTTATACATTTGTATACTATATGTTTGTTATACTATAAACATACAAGAAAATCGAGTTGAAACTGTCCTACCAATTTTTAACTTCAGTATGATTTTCATATGGTAAAATATTGAACAATCAATTTCATTTAAGTTTGGTTATACTAGATGTAAATTTCCAACTGGGCGAAAAATGTCCAGACCAGGGCTCGAACCGGGACCTACCGGCTGAAGCCGCCAGCGCTCTGCCATCCGAGCCATCCCGGACGATTCTGGTCGAACTTTTTCACCCAGCTAACCTTGATGATTACAGCATCTGGTCTGAAACCTGGTTCAGCTCAACAGAATAAATCTCAGGTAATGGAACTCCAGAAATCGCTGGATATGAAATTATACTAGATTAATATTAACACAACCACTCCAATTGGTGAACAAATCATACCAGATGTAAATTTCCAACTTTGGAGATGTAAATTTCGAACTTCCAAGTTGGAAATTTACATCTGGTATGATTTGTTTACCAATTGGAGTGGTTGTGTTAATATTAATCTAGTATAATTTCGTATCCAGCGATTTCTGGAGTTCCATTACCTGAGATTTATTCTGTTGAGCTGAACCAGGTTTCAGACCAGATGCTGTAATCATCAAGGTTAGATGGGTGAAAAAGTTCGACCAGAATCGTCCGGGATGGCTCGGATGGCAGAGCACTGGCGGCTTCAGCCAGGAGGTCCCGGGTTCAAGTCCTGGTCCGGGCATTTTTCGCCCAGTTGGAAATTTACATCTGGTATGATTTGTTTACCAATTGGAGTGGTTGTGTTAATATTAATCTAGTATAAGTTTGGTTAATCAATTTCTCACTAGAGAATCTTATCAGCATAAAGGGAAATTGAGTTGAATCTGCCCTACCTAGTTTTAACTTTGACTATGCACATCATATGAGAAAACAATAACAAAAAAAATCTATTTTTAAATTTTAGCTATGCAATTTCTCACCAGGGCACTACATGTATGAAGAAATCATGCAAATTTTTTTATCAAAACATAAGTTTGGCTGTGCCATTATTCTGAAAATTTCATTAAAAAATATATAAAATCAATTTTATTAAATTTACTTAAATTATTTATCATAAGGCAATACTTTAAATAAGAATTGTCTTGAATCTGTGAAACTTTTTTAACTTGAGTATGTCTTCATATAGTGAAATATAAAAAATTAATTTTATTTAAATTTTGTTACCGTATTTCTCACTAGGGGCTTTCTCATTGGCATAAAAGAAACTTTGAGAATGGGTTGCCATATGGAAAAAAAAATTTAAATTTTAGTTATGTAATTTCTCACCAGGGGTGCTAACAGCATAAAAGTCTATCATGTGAAAATTCATATCAAAACATAACACCCAGGCAGAAGCTTTTTCTGGAGATTTATAAAAAAACCCATATAAAATCAATTTTATTTAAATTTAATTATGATATTCTGTGCTATAGCAAACTATAAAGAAAAATAAAATTCTACTGAATCTGTGCAACCTGTTTTAAAAACTTGATTATGATTTCATACAGTAAAACATAAAAAATCAATTTTATTTAATATTAGTTATCCTATTTCCAGCCAGAGGATATCATAAACACAAAAGAAAATTGTGTTGAATTTACTATACCTATCAGCAGTAGAATTGATTAAAAAAAGTCACTAGTCCCAAGGACCAGTAAGCATGAGAATTTACTGATCTGCAGTCATCATCACTGGCCCGCCCACAACATAAAATTCTATTAAGTCCCTTTAACCCTTTGAGTGACACCCCCCCCCCCACCTCCTAGAATATAAACCAAACTTCCTTTATAGTTATGCAAAATTTTCAACATAATAAAATGTAAAATTATAATTTACTAAAAATTAAATAAAGAAAAACTATAAAATTATTATTTAGATATTTTATTTCTGATTATTTATTTCAACTGACTAAGGTTTAATGCAATTTTAATTTATTATTGTATGATTTGTGTTTGATTGCGGTTTTCTCAGGAATGGGAAAATTTAGGTTTACCTGTGAGAGAGGGAAAAAAAGTTACTGGTCATGTGGACCACTAAATTTTTCAAATTAGTGGTCTGATTGAATTGTTGGTGGTCTCGGACCAGCGGACCACCAAGGGTTTCGAACGTTGCCTATTTTTAACTTCAGTACAGCTGTCACACAGTAAAGCATTAAAAAAAATTTATTTGTGTTTGGTTACTGTATTTCTTGCTAGGTGGCTTTATTAGCATAAAAGAACATAGAGTTGAATCTGTTTTATCTAGTTTAAACTTGGGGTATGGTTGTCATGTGAGGAAAAAGAAATCCATTTTAAAATTTTAGTTATGCAATTTTCCACCATGGATACTAACAGCATAAAAAAAACAACAAAAACTGTAATATGACATTTTTTATCAATGCAACAATTATGGAATCATATTTTGAAAAATTGAACAAAATTTGTACATGGGAATTGAGTTTAAAATGAGGAAAAATTAGTTGATGACATAGTTAAACATAGACATATTTAATTATATTTTAAACATTGATACTCTAATAGCATTTTCTGAAAGATGCATTATTTTGATAACAAAACAAAAAAATAAAATAAAATGTCATTTGATTTCCTGGAACCTCAGGGTGGGTATAGCATTTTCTGAAAGAAGCCTTATTTTGACAGGAAAAGAAAAGAAAATGACATTCAATTTCATGGACCCTCAGCGAAGGCATCTGAAATTTTATGTTATTATAGATAAATGTGACCTTTAATGTCAGGAGCATAAACAATATATATATATATATATAACTTTTCTAAAAATATAATGTAATTGATGAATTAGTGATGTTGTATGGGAAATAGACAGTTTACAAAATTAATAAAAAATATTTTATATTTGCACAGACTTTCAACACTAAACATACAGTATGAATTCTTTTCTAAAATATAGCATGGGACACAGGACAAATGGCATTGTTTAGACTGAAACTGACACAACACTGGGTTGTGCCAATTAGGTCATGAATTATCTCTATGTATAATACACCGATCATAAATGAATTCACATTATTATAAATTTGGCAAAATTCCAAGCAAGTGTTTATGAGGTGCAATTTATCATGCAGTGCTGAAAACATTTTGATTAATTTTGTATTAATCTTAATATACTGCCTTACAAAATCCATTAAAAAAGTCATAATGAAATTTTTACCTGTCTTAATGGAATAACACGACCACTACCAACTTCTCCATTTTTGTTTTTCTTGTCATCTTCACCCTTTTTGAGAGGCTACAACAAGATTTGAAAAAAAATATTTCATTTAAAAATAAATATGAATACAGAACATATGTAATCAAAATAAATAAGCACATACAAGTCTATTTGTATATTCATATACATGCTATAAATATGCAAAGTGATAAATATTTTTACACAGTGTACAGCAGGATTATAAAGAAGTTTCAGAATTTACTGTGAATAAAAAGAGAAGTATGAAAGAACATACATGAAAAAAAAAAGACAAAAGGCTTACCAAAATATGAATTACATTAAATTAAAAAACATGCTATACCAAAATGTTTGATAAAGATACCCATACAATTTTTAGACTTATTTTAATCCAGAAGGAGGGATAAATTTAATGCAGGGTGTCCCTTCTTATTGTTGTCCAATAACTAATTCCTAAAACCATTAGTTTTAGATATATAATTTCAAGTTCAAAAATTTTCAAAATGTTCTTAAACATATCAAGAGCCAAAATTGTTCTTTTTTTAAGTTACAAAATTTACATTTTTATACAATCACTGGGTCCTAAAAGTTATATTTAGAAAAGCATTTGCTATGCTGTAACAACTAAAACAATAAAAATTTCATTTTTTGTATAACTAAAATGTACCAAACTAGGGTACTTAAAATTTTATTATTTTTCAACATTTCATGGCACTCAATATGGAAAATAATGCACTTTTAGTGCCAAAAAATGGTGAAATTCACAAAATTCAAAATATTATTACTTGGTATGATTTTGTACCAAGGACTCAAATAAAAATTTTAAATTTTGTAACTTAAAAAGAAAAAACTATTTTGTTATAAATGGCTTTAATATGATGATGAACAACATTTGAAACATTTTAGCAACATTAACCTTTAATACTAATAATTTAAGAATTAGCTATTCGACAATTATAAGAAGTGACCCCCGACATATCGACTTGCCAAGTTTCCAAAATAAAAAAGCAAGAGACTTCATTTTACAAATTATTTTACAGACATACCGAGATATAAACATTTTCATCTTCTAAATTTTTCATTAATGTTACATGATAATAATAATGCACACTAATGCAATTAAAGGAAATTTTACTAAGCTTTAAAGTTATGATTTATATATATATATATATATATATATATATATATATATATATATATATACCACACTTATAGTAAAAGATTTTGTATGATTTAAGAATATAAATTGAAAATGTGCCTCCTATAAAGAGCATATTTTTCTGATCTGCAGTTATAAAACTTATAACATTTTATGTGGCAAGTTGCAAATAACTTTTACGATTGTTAATGTTTCTAACAACTTGATTTACACAATTTGCCTAAAAGAAAAAAAATATCATGTGTCCAGCATAGATTATGAAATACTTTCCAACACATTCAGAATACTGTAACAAAATGTCACAGTTTATCATGATGTCTAAATTAACAATTTGGAAAACACATAACGCATTTGAAAAATATTTCTGTAATTACCTTTTGTTGAAAGAATACCCAAATTTTTTGTGCAGCCGTGTATATGTTCTATAGATTTGTGTGTATACTACATAGTATGGTAAAAATTAGTTCAGTTAAACGAATAACACAGTTGAAAATTCCCATTCAGAAATTTCTGTCAAAAAATGGAAATGTACTTGAGATCTTTTGTGCAGCCCTGTATATGATCTATAGAATCTATATACACCAAGAGATGTTAAAAAAGTAGATTAAAAAACGCATACCGCAACTGAAAATGCACTTCCAGCAATTATTGTTCATAGGGAGCACTGTAGCAAAATTCTTTTGTGTATCCCTGTAAATGAATAATAAATTCTATACACATCATAATCTACAGTTAGTGCCTTACAGTACACCTCAGTGATACATATATAAATTTCAATATGTTTAAAATAGTGTAATATCATTAAAGTATACTGTAAATGATTTTTTCCCATACACCGTAATTTATCAGAATTCTTTTGAGTGTCCCTGTAAATAAACAATACTACTACAGACTTCATTTCCCACCATTTCGTAGTAAACCCCAATAACATATATCACTTTCATGTCAATTTGACTATATTTAGTGAGTTAGAGTACGGACAGACAAGCTAAATTCATAAATAGGGGAAGACGGGGTACAATGAAACATTACTTGTAAAATCAATCAAATTTGTCATAGAGAGTTGCAGTTTATATAAATGTTATACAACTATATGTTCCAATTACTGATGTGATTTGGATACATTCACACTTCTACAACAGTAGCAATAGAAGATTATTGCTTTTACACCATTGAAAGTAACTTTCTTTACTAAAAGTAATTTTGTTTCTTTTTCCTTGTTTTTATATGTAATAATTATTTTTTCTGTGCATTGTTATCTTTGGGTTGTTGTCTTCATACCTCCAAAACCAAACTAAAAAAAATAAATGTTTGAAGTTTGAAAATAAATTTTTACTTAGTAACCTCAGTGCGGGGTACAATGAAACACTTGCAGACAGGGTACAATGAAACATGTTTTATTATAGTAATAAAAGTAGTAAATATAATATATTAGAAGTAAGAGTAGGAAAACAGAAAAAAAAGAGTTTTGTTCTAACTAGGTCAGTAAAAAATGCTCTTGTTAAGCAATTAAAAAATAGAAAGATAAAAAAAAAGCTAAGAAGGGCTTGTTTTGAAAACAAACTCTGCCTGCTACAGACTCTAATGATGATCCAGATTTTTTTTCTAGGCCCAGCTAGTCATCGAGGTACTAAGAATGAGATATCCACACACAACATGTATGGCACAATCAGTATCCATATAAATGGAAACATAAGGAAATATATACCGTTGGAGAAATCATACATTTAAATGAAGTCAAATGTGAAATACTTGATATAAAAAGACTCCAACCCAGTTTTATTTATTTCATTTTTTATTTATTTATTTTTTTTTAGAAACTTGCATAAAAAAAAAAAAAAATCATTGTGTTGAAACTACCACCCCATATTCCTTCAGGAGCAACTGAAATATAAGCAGAAATGCTAATTTTTGAAACTGACTTGAGCCAATTTAATATAAAATGAAAGGTATTTCTTAAACTAATAGAATTATCTTATTTTTCATCTTAGACTATAATATTTTTATCAAGTTCCATATTAATAAAGTTTTGTTTTTGTATTTATCTCATTTTTAATAAAATAAACTATACCGGGTGAAAATTGCTTCCATCATTTGGAGTGTTTCATTGTACCCCAGTATGTGTTTCATTGTACCCCGGCATACGGGGTACAATGAAAAACTGTAAGACATTTATTTTTTGTTATTTTTCAAGCATAAAGATATTGTTTAGAACCTAATAAAAATTTATTTAGATGGGGAAAATACAAGATTAAAAATATGCATTAATTGTATTTTTGTGCATGCAAAATGTTGAATAGGAAAAGAAAATTAGTAAATTTTGTTTCATTGTACCCAGTCTTCCCATACTTTTCAACTATGTTGGAAAGTGTTAAAACTCAGCACATGAGTGAGTACCTTCTTAAAATATCTTTTACCTAGATATTTAGTATGAGCTCTAAGTTTGGAATTTTAATTTGGAATGTTTTTAGAAGTTGAATAATTTTAATGCCTACTTATAAGATGTAAAAAACTCATGATTATACTAAAATTAAAATAAGATTTTTATAATTTTTTCTCCCTGCATTAACCTCTTGTGTTCTAGAGCTGTTAGCGGATGTGTGTTACTAGCGACAAGGCTTCGTAATAATATGAGCATGATAGCTATATGTCATATGTGTTGATGAGTTTGTAAAAAAGCAAAAAATTAATTAATAAAGTTCAATTAATTAAATAGATTTAATTAAACTATTCTAATTAACATTTGTAAATTAACATAACTAATGCTAATACAAAATTATGACATAGAGCAAATATGAATACTACATCAAATGCATACAAAACAAAACTTACCATGGAAATATAGTTTCATAATCTACTCTCAGTAATAGGCATCAAAATGGCTTTGATTACAAAGCCATGAAAAATCCATGTAACAACAACACATAAACAGAGTATCCCTACACGTACTAAAATGACAACATGACTGTAAGGGAACACATTTTCACACCTATTGCATGATGAATATTTTGTATGTCATTGTTGGAAATAATCAAAATACCATGACATACACTGCATACATTACGTCATTGTTGGAAATGACCAGAATAGCATGACATACGCTGCATATGCCATAGGGTGCAATAGGTTAAGGTATCGAATGCCTACTAAGATTTGTAGTTTTCCAAAGCAATTAAACCTCTAATTAGATAATATTAAAGGTATAATGTATATTTTTTTATTCTTTAATTAATATAATTAGTAATTATAGAAATAATAAAGAATACAAATAAGTAATTTCCCTGGTTAACCCCTTGAGGGGCGGTGGGATATATTATATTCCACCTAATTTTAATCAAGATTTAAACAAGAAACTTTTAATTAAATTTGCTTTTATAACTTTGGTAGCAAAAAGTTGCAAAATTGCTTTTTCTTATTTCGAAGTAAAAAATTTCAAAAATTCCTGTGTGAATCCAACAGTACAGAAACACATTTACTTGCCCCTGAAAGGGTTAATACCACAAATAACAGATCAAACAAATATGGCAGCTTTTCTCCCTTGTACTTTGTAAAATTACTGAAAATGCACAAATGTAAACCTACACACATTAATCAAAATAAAATTATGAAAATTAATTATATTTGTTAATTCATATACATACATACAGAGTAAATGTAATCATAAGAATAACCAGTAATATCTGCAATCAACATTAACTCCTCAAAAAATGAATATCAGAATTACGAACTT
Organism: Maratus speciosus; assembly: GCA_963932465.1. NCBI lineage: Eukaryota > Metazoa > Arthropoda > Arachnida > Araneae > Salticidae > Maratus > Maratus speciosus. The sequence continues at coordinate 336,352,008 of OZ010787.1, read as the reverse complement.
ACAGTGGGCATTATTGGTTTTTAGTGCTTTGAATGAAAAAAGAACAATTTTGTTGCCTGTTTTCATTCCCAAATGATTTCTTTATTTTGCTGTGTACAGTTCAAAAGTAGGAAATCTACTTTTAACTTCTATTGAAGTAGTTCTAGCTATTCTTAATATTCTGATGTTAAGTTTTTTTTCTTCCAAAAAACATTTTTTCACAATAGATGTTGAGCAGATGTTATCAATTTTCCTTTTCCTGTAGATCCAGCTTGTTGTCAGTAATTAATTTGTAAAAGTAGAATGAGAAAATTAGATAGACATAATTTTTTCTAAAGAAATTTATAATGCTTTTTGTGCTTATTTTATATAAAAGAGGGAATAATTTGATTCAAAGGAAGTTACTATGATAATGTGAATTATAGCAGATTTAATTAAATATCAATTTCAAATGAAATGCTTTTTTTTTAGGTCTGATAAAAACTTACTATTTACTAGCTTATTGTACTGTATTGTTTAATGCTTAAGGAGTTTTTAAAGTTTCTTTTATTTATTTTAAAATAGGAGATATATTTTTAGAAACATTGCAAATTATGTTAACCTTAGATTTTAATACTTTTCACCTCATTTTAAAAATTAAGAAAATTTATGATTTAAATCAATGTTTTTTTTTAAATCATCTGATGATCTGAATGATTTTATCATTAAAAATTTACTTAAAAGTAATAGAGATAAAGAAAAAAATTCAAGTAAATGAAGCCATTAAAAAAATTTAAAACGGGAACCATGAAAAATCATATTTTAAATTACTTATGATTATATGATGATTAAAAAGTTTTTTCAAAGTGAAAGATTTTATACTGGAGAAAAGCTTAACTTACAGGAAAAAGATTAGATCTCCTTCGAGTTTTACGAGATGTAGTAGGGGTCGAACAAGGTGTAGGTAAATCTTTAGCATCTTTGGGAACAGTTATTGTACCTGGTGCCAAAACTTCAACACCAAGAGTAGCCTTTTCTTTGTTTTCTTTCACAGATAAAGTACTACCATCAATCCTGGTTTCCTATTGAAATGGGGGGGAGGAGACAAAATGCTACGTAAATTACTCGATAAAACTAAAACCCAAGAATAGCAAATAAAAAGAAATAACACTAGAAAGGCCGGAATTTTTACTCAAGTTTTATAAAAATATTTTACTCCAGAATTTTTATTTAAAACTGTTTAACTTATTTAGCTTTTTTCTTCATTGTTTCATTTAAACTTACTTTATGAAGAAATTTCTGGTTCGAAGCATAATATATTCATTTGATAGGGGTCAAAATGACCCCCCACGGCCCTTCTAGTGGTAATGGTAAAAATATACCTTTGAACCATTATTAGCAGCTATGTGACTGAGATGACTAGGAGAAGCAGTAACAGCTGCATGCGTACTTCCAGTGGTTGTGTTAGGGTGGTAACCATTGTTAGTATTTGTCACAACCGAAGATGAGTTTGAAACATAACTGTTACAACGATTTGGATGGCTGGGAGTGCTGGGCCTTGAGCTAATGCCAGCCATTTTCTGTTGAACTATCTTTTGACAGGCTGAAATAAAAAAATAAAACAATCTTGTGAACTTAAAAGTATCATCAAGAATATTCAAACTCATAAAACTTTTATTTCTTTTAAATAATATGAATACTGTATTTAGTCCCGCATTTTCACACTTCTTTCATTATTTTTTAGCGCGAGAATTAGGAGCTGCAGAAGATATGACAGCTCTATTCTGTTAGCTAGGCGCCAGTGATAAGTCGGCAAGTATTGTTTTGTTTGGCCTTATTTGAACTGTAACCTTTTCCCGTCATTCATTTTGCATGGGTTTCCCAGCATTTATGTCACACAGCATGACTGAAATGTTGTTGTGTCATTGGGCTTCGTTTTGTAATCATGAAAATTTGGGAATTACCGAAAACAGAGCAAGAAACTGTAAATGTTTTTCAAGACAAAGATATTCTGCACGATAAGGTGCCATGTAAGAATGGACATGAAATTAAGTTGTATTTCAGTGATAGTATTCAATGGAGATGTAATGTTCATAATTCTTGGACTAAGTGCATTTGCTGAGACAGCGGAGGATGCACTTTTACACATTTTAAGTGATATAAAAGGATTTTGGGACCTTCAATAACATGAGTTACTGCTCCATACTTTCATTATGAAATAAATTATTTGTACTTTATGTTATGTTATTATTTAAATATTTCTGTTAATGTATTTTAACAAGTTTTTAAAGATATTATAATACAGCATTGAAATATTAGGTACATAAAATTAGGATACTTTTATGTTACTGTTGCGGATATTGGAGTGTATATTTAGATACATTATAATGATCACAGTTTTGACAAATTTCATGCATTTTAGAGGCTGCTGCAAAACGAATTTCATGCACTCGGTGATTTTTTTTTTTTTTTTGTTTAATGGGCATGTAGCACTCATACAATGGTTATTAATCGGGGTTTTAATGAATTCCATACATTTTAGAAATTGCTGCACAATGAATTTCCTGCTTCCACGGATTTTCTTTTTGTTTAATGGGCACATAGCACTCACATATGGGTTAGATATTGGGATTTTAATGAATTTGGTACAGTGGTGGTCAAAAGTTTCCAGCCAGTAAGTTTCTTTGATTTGTTTGACAGAACGTTTCAGCGAAGAAGAAGCACAATTGCTCCAAAAGTTAGGAATAAGCTAATTACCTCTGACCACGTAATCATTTTGATTGGATACTTAAGATACTTAATGCAAAGGGGAGGAATTTGAAATTCACGCATGCAAAAGTTTCCGGCCATTCATCATCCATTAGTCATCTATTAGTTTTTGATATCGCTAAAGTGTTTTTTGGCAATGTTTATTAATTAATCAATGTGAATAACACATTTGAAATTCAAAAATGAAAAGTTGAACAATTTATTGTTCCTAAACGAGTGCTTTGTTTGTCTCTAAAGGGATAATCCTCTCGTGAGATTGCGGCAAAGTTGTCGATCGGAAAATTCGCTGTAAACGATATTGTAAAAAATATAAAGATGGTCATGGCCTTCAGAACTTGCCACGGTCCGGAGGGCCCCGGAAAAAGACTATTCTTGAGGACAGAATTATCAGAAGACAAGCAATTGATGACCTGCGTAAAAATGCCGCTGCAATTCTACGCGATTTATGGTGTTAAAATATTGCTGAAACAAGTCTGTCTACAGTGTCAAGACGCTTATGTGATGTAGAACTTTATGGAACAGTTGGTGATAAAAAACCTTTCATAAGTAAAAAAATTCAGAAGGCTCGACTGGCGCTTGCCAAGGAATACAAAGACTGGTCAAGTGAAAATTGGAAAAAAGTACTATTTTCCGACGAATCGACGTTCAATCTTTTTGGGAGTGATAAAAGACATTACAACTGACGACCTAAAAACAAAAGATAAGATGTGAGGTATATTATTCCTACAATGAAGCATGGTGGAGGACACGTTATGCTGTGGGGAAAATTTTCTGAAAAATGTGCCTGTCCGTTATTTGAAATCCGCGGCAATATGAATAGTACAATGCATAAGGATACCTTGCAAGGTCATTTGCTGCCTTATTAGAGGAAAACTTGTGGTCGCAACTATTTGTTTCATCATGATAACGACCAAAAGCATACATGCAAGCTCATCAAGCAGTGGCTTTCGCACAAAAAAATTCCATTTTTTAAATGGACAGCCCAATCATCCTATCTAAATCTAATAGAAAATCGTTGAAAGTAACTTGAAAACGTGTGTGGAATTATAAATATTCCAATTCAGCAACATTTTCACAAAAATTGCAAGAACCGTGGACAAAACTTAACATTGATGATCTACAACCGTTCATTGAATAGATGCCACGTTGCTGCGCCACAGTACTTATTGCTAAATGTATGAATACAAAATACTAATTGTAAATGTTGTTGATCACATTTATTTTCTGTTATAACACCATTTTTTTTCCAAACTTGTCAAGGTGGCCGGAAACTTTTGAGAACATGTGTTTTCTTTTGGAATTAATTTTGCCAATTAAATTTATTAATATTTAATTTTTATTCCATAAATAAGTTCTTAACTGTTGTGTCAATAAAGTGTATAATTATCACTTTGAGATTCTTCTTCATATGGGTATACTTACAAATTAAACAAAAATTTTATGCTGGCCGGAAACTTTTGACCGCCACTGTATACCAACATTGCACTGCAGAAAGTGTTTCATGAATTTTATGATGTTTTCTTTTGGTAGAAAAATTAGAGATAGAAAGGATTTGGCTACCAGTGGCACCCAGCTAACAGAAAAGTACCGATATGAGAGTTATTTTTAAGGAATTCTTTTACATTAATTTTTCTTGAAGGAAAACTTAGAATAACTAAAGAAATTACTAATCTTAAAGATAAACCTAAAATTTTTAAGAAATAATTAATATAAAATAAATTATAGTTTAAACAGGATCATAGAATGCTATTATGCTTTTATTTGCTTTGCTAAGCAAATACTTTTGTTTATATTAGAATTGAATGGGAACTTCATTTATGACCAAATTATTTAGTACTATTTTCTGCTAAACATAAATTTAAAAATCTGTAGCAAAGCTGTTATTTTTCTCAGGTATTATAAATTTAGAGTATAAACAATCTAAGCAAATGCAAGCAAGTCCTAACTATTTAATTTTTAACAGAAAGCACTAATATATCATATGACTGATGACATAGCAACATTTTTGGTCATAAAACTACCTGCATGCTTCTAGTAGATGAAGAGAATAAATTGCAGGTAATAAAGTACTGAATTCTTTTCTTTGGGCATGCAGAACCAAACAGAAACTAAATTTTAAATCAGAGTATGAAATGATAATTGATACAACATATATGGTTAGAATAGTATTCTTTTTTAAAATAATGAAATTTTCTTTCAAAAGTAAGGAGGGGGGGGGGGGGGAATATGAATGTCTAATTTTTTAACTAAAAATTTCTTTCAAAAGTATGGGGTTAAAAAATTATGTGGAGGCATAAACTATGCGACTAAATGCAGCACAAATTTTCACAAATGTTTTATAATTAATCAAGATTTAAAAATATATACATTTAACCTATTTTCGTAACTTTAAAGTTTAACATACCATCTTGAAAGACTCTTTCAACATTGAGTCCATATGTAGCACAAGTTTCATAATAGGAACACCTTTTAAGATCACTAGCTAATTTTCTAGCTCGAGAATCATCGATGACTCGAGGATTACTTTCACTAATGGCATCTAAAATAAAGCATTATTAATACATTAATGAGAGAAAAATAATTCTGAATATGTAAAATAATATGCAAGTTCCTATTACAAACAACAATTAAATTAATGAGTAAAAATTCTAAAATGTTATGAAATTATTCATACTGAGTTATACTAATAAAATAAATGAATGTATTTACAAGAGGATGTTTTATTTTAAGAAATTAGAATCACACAGTAAGTATAAGAAACATTTTTGGATAAATTGAACTAATGCTACTGATTATTTATTTAAAAAAATTAATCAACATAATTTGCTGAATAATTTCATTTATAACAGTACAGAGAAAATCAACAGAAGCAAAGAACTTAATTAAAACACAGTCAAATTAGTCTTTCTTTCAATATTTCTAACTTCAGAAGTATAAATATGAAGATTTTGTATATATATATATATAAATATTTTAACTATTCAACAGGCTATATGTCTAGAAACAAGAAGTAACTAGAACCCCACAATGTACATTTTGCATAAATAGCATGAATTGTTTAAAGGATTCATTTTTTCAGATTTGTCAGTATTTAAACTATCTGAACTATCTGAAAAATTAACTGTTCTTGAAATTAAAATATTGCCTTCTTTAGTTTTGTGAAATTTTAAGAAGTTTTTACTAAACTATATGATTTTTATCCAGTATTTCGGTTATTAAGTTGAAATAATGGAAGACAAATCACTATGCTGATCAGTATCCAACCCAGCCCCCCCCCCCCAAAAAAAAAAAAAAAAGTCTCAAGCTTTGGAAAATGAAATAATAGTGAGTATGAAGTAATATTCTCTTGTTATTTTCAGAATAAAATAAAAACCTCAATAAAAATACTACTATTGAATATTAAAAAAGTTTCGCATTTTACATCTGTTTTCATACATCCAATCCCACCAAGCCTTTTCTATGGCTTACTAGATGATATTTATACCTACTATCAAATTTCATTCACTAGCAGAATGTTCAGAACAAAATGTTTTACTTGCTGATAAAGAAGAGCAAGATAGCTAAATAAAAAATAAAGAAGACAGTAACATAGATTTAAGTGCAGTATTTTGTTTTCCTACTTTTTATACAATAAAAGAGCATTAATATTACTCCTATTTCTCAAATCAATGCAATGTATGTAGTTTTTTTTTTAAAATTCCAAAACTTAATACATAGTACTACTTTTCAATAAGACCATAATAGGTAATTTGAAGAGTCTTTTCAAAATATATAAACACATCAAACTATGACGTTTTGTTCTATGAGCTGCAGGTCTTAAAAATAAATAGAAATTAACTTAATGTCCAAAATAGTTTCATTAGCATAGAAATTATTATTAACCAAAAATAATCATTAATTAGTTTGGAGGCTAGAAGGAAGTGAGTGTGAAAAATATGACAACTTCATCTTTCTAATTATTAAAAGCTCAGAAGAGCACAAAGATTAACATTCTGGATGGTGCCAGACTATTTTATGGTCTAATTGTTTTTTATTACCCCTTCCTTCAGGTATTGACTGCATGTTGTGGAGTCTTTTATTATTTATTTTAAATGACAGTTATTACTTATTTTAATGAAAATTAGTTATTATAGATTATTACATTAAAAGATAACAAAGGTAAAGTAACAAATATTTTTTATTCTTAACTAGTAAATCTGCAGGTCAGGTGCCTCAACTTCAGCTAAGAATATTATTGTTTTTTTAATCTCACTTTGCATAATATTTAATAACCTAGAATCCGCAATTTAAGTATGTTATATATATATATATAAAGATTCGTCATAGTTTCCAGAAATTAGAAGTGTCACATTAAACATGATTTTGAGCAATGATATTCTGATAAACTGATTATTCTTGAAATTTTTTCAAAGATACATTTCTTCAGGGGAGTCCTGGATCCCCATAGTCTCATTAATTTTACCTTAGAAAATTTCGATTGATTGTGCTATATCATGATTGTTGTATACTTAGATTTTATTTTACACTGTGAGCATTAGTTTGGAGATGGATTTTATATTATCCTAACATCTAAATAGCATTACTTACTTGACTGTAAAAGAAAGAAACATCAGAACCTGATGGAGAAGTGTAAGAAAATCTTATATAAGAATGATACTTACGGAAATGTAAACCGAATTTAGTATAATTTAATGTACCGTAATTTCAAGCGTATAGCCTGGAGATCAAACAATTCAGTTTGGACCCAGAAATTTTATTCAGTATTTGAAGACCAATATTTACTGTGATCTAAAAAGTTACATTTTATTTAAAAAAATTTCTGGGTCGAAACACGACCATTTGATCCGCGGGCTATACACCGGAAATTACGGTAAATTAAAAACAATTTTTGTTTCATAAAAACAGTTTGGTGGTTATACTATGATATTTAGATGCAAGATCTTACCAAAATTATGCATCCTAATCGACTCGATAGCAATAGCATACTAAAATAATCTAAGAAAAGGCATCTTTGGAGACTTTTAAACCTGTTTGGTAATCATTCATAATAGTCCCCATTGCCAGTTGACTATTTTAAACATGGGTTTTGTGATAGGATTTTAATGGTATCCATATTTAATATGTACTGTAATGACACTATCATCATTCATATTTGATGCAAATCTAAGTTCTAGACCCAATTACTAAGATTAGCTAACCATTTATTTCTCTCATAGAGACTTTCTGCTTCATCTTTCATAATCAGGATTATTTCATTATTTTTTTATAGGCAATAATATACAGTTGCTAGGAAACTGATAAAAGAAAATGAGAAAAAATGATACATGTATCGTGTCAAATATGTAAAATAATACAACAGAATGTTTATATTTTTGAACAGATGCATAAAATACCATCAAAAGTTATACACCTAATATGAAAAAGATTACAAATGTATTAACAACATTTAAAAATAATAGGAATAATTAAAGACACCTATTGGGCAATTTTAGCATCAATAATTTAACATTTAATTCAATTATACTTAAGCATTTGTTGATGCATAACCATACTAATTTCTACAAATACTAAATTTAATATTAAGATATTACAACATTTTTTTAAATTTAGCAGAAGTGCTAGGAACAAGTACATACTACTCATACAAGCATCTAGTTCGAAGTGACTGGCCAGGGCTGAGTGGCAAACATCTTGAGTAATGGCAGTCACCATTAACATATTATACAGAGATTGTAATTAAGATGCCAGATGGTGGTTGCAGTTAAGGTACCACAATACAATTGCATCATTTTCTGCTCAAAGAATGGTAAAATTTGAAAATCGCCTGAATTGAATAGAAAAGCAGTAGGACGTAAAAGAAAATATTCTATATTTTTCAACTATGATTCAACAAAACTTCTTGTTGAAAGTTCAAAGGTACTTCAAACAGAATTATTAACAACGGAGTTACTTCCAAGATTGCAAGATTCAAAAGACATTAGACAATTTCTGCAATAACTTATGTTGCCATATCAGCTTGAATTTGACACAAAGAATTAGCATCCTTTGAAATATTAGACTATTCCAAATATCTTTCTGACAAAGATAGCTCTAGATAAAAATTGCCGAAATCTCATGGTTGATGGTTCTTGAAATAGAAGATAATCACCAGTGTGGAATGAATCTCAACAAGAATATTTCACATTGAATTCTCTAAAAATTATACAGTAAATGGTATGGCACTTGTACATCAAACATTTAAACTAAAAGTAAATGATTTAAACTAAAAGAGTTTAGTATATTTGGTGCTTTTGCAGAGGCATTTTTAAAAGAATCAAGCTGTTATTCTTACAGCATGTAACATGGATTGATATTGTATTTGGAAGATATGATAAAATATCCATAAAATGCTTGTAATCATTTTTGCAAAGTAATGGTCAATCTACCTAAAAATCATCACTTCAAGCCATTCAACAAAAATGTCATCAGATTGTTTATAAATACTGTAAATAAATTCTATTTAGTACGATTTCTAATCAGTAGTGCACTCACATTTGCACAATTAGCAGAAGATAGTTAGATATACATTTGTGAAGAATTCAATGATGCAATAAAAGGTTTCAAACTACTAGGTTCTTCATTATGAAAGGTGTTTGAAAGTACTTTTAGAAGAGGATACGAAAATGTTTTGCCATGTATTTCACACAGTAAAAAATCTATAATCATGCAGTAAAAGCACCCAAATATGCCTATTTTTAGGTGTTTTTAGTATGCTATTGCTTTGGAGTACATTAGGATGTACTTACGTAAGATCTTGCATCTAAATATTATAGTATGATCACCAAAACTTTTTTTCAAAACAAAAATTGTAAAATCATTATATTTAAATTAGATTAAAGTATAGTAAATTCAATTTACATTTCCATATGCACGTCTCTTACATAAGATTTTATTATGAAATCTAAGGTATACAATATATACAGCACAATCAATAGAAAATTGCAAATATAAGACTGTTGAGTCTAATGGGATCAGGGACCCCCTGAAGAAATGTATTGCAGAAAAAATCACAACATGTATAATAATCACTTATAAACAGATTAAGTTAAATAATGCTATAAAAGTGATAAAATATCTTTATTAAGATTGACGATTGTTTCATCGCACAAACTGCAACATTTTCAAAATCATTCACGATAGAAAATATTTTCACATAATTTAAAAACAATAGCTTAGTAAACAATGTCACGAGACATGATGCATAATGAAAAACATTGCAAACATAAAATAAAGAAAAATTAATTAGTTATTTGCGAGCGTGGATTAATTTTAATATAAGATTAATAATAAGAAAATTAAACCACGCTAGCTAATAACTAATTCAATTTTAATTCATGTTTGCAATGTTTTTCATTATGCATCATGTCTCATATCATTGTTTACTAAGTTATTGTTTTTAAATTATGTGAAAATATTTTTTCTATCGTGAATGATTTTGAAAATGTCACCATTTGTGCGATGAAATGATCATCAATAAATAAAGATATTTCATCACTTTTATAGCATTATTTAACTTAATCTGAAAAAAATGACAATAAGCAGTTTATAAGAATAATAAAACCATGTGATTTTTAGGGTTCTGTACTTAAAAAGTAAAAACGGAACCATTATAAGATCCCTCCTGTGTCTGTTCGTCTGTCTGTCACAGCCATTTTAATCGTAAACTATGGAAGGTGGAAAGTTCACATTCGGGGAAGTAATAAAGACCATTGACTCACATATTTTCAGATTAATAAACATTCATAAATATATTTAGTAAAAAAGTAGAGGGGCTAATTATGCTACTTGAAAAAAAAAATCTTTTCTTTGTATATCATGTGGGGGTATCCTGTGAAAGCTTTTGTAACACTGAACTCAAAAATACATTCCTTTTCATTTTAGGTATTAGAATTTCAAAGATATTGTTGAAAATGTAGCGCAAAAATATGTCCACCCCCCCCCCCCTCCCTCCCATCTAATTCCAAATCTACTGAAACTAAAATTACGAAAAAATTAGAGGTAGTAGACGTTTATATAAACCTTGCTGGAAAATTATAGCGATTACCCTAGGTCACATAGTTTTTGAGTAATTAGCATTTTTCTGTTATACACAAATTTTGATTTACGGGCATTCAGAAAAATTGTTGAGCATCGCTGAATAAAACTATCATTGCAGAAGAATAAAAGCATTGTTGATAATGATTTTCGAAAAAAATCATCAGTAATTAGCTGAGATATTAACCCTTAAAAGTACGGTCAGCTTGGACATACACAAGGACAGGGCAGTGTACTCTATGCCTAGTTAACGACTTTTAATGATATATATGTGTAATGTAATGTCCAGTAACAGTATAAAAGCAATAAATGTCAAATTGTTAAAAACATACTAATTTAAGGGGTCTCGGGACTCTAAAAAGTGGAAAAAATGAAAAAAAGACCATTTTCAACATTTAATGTCTTCAAATGTATATGATTTTAAAACACAATTTTAATTGGAATGAAAGATATAAGTATGTTCTTTCGTTTCATGTATTTAAAAAATTGCAAGATACAGAATTAGTATTTATAAGGGGCTCGAAACTGTTAGACATTTGTCGAACAAAAAATTGGCATAACAGTTTACGCGCAGGATTACAAAATAAATATTGCAACTAGAATGAAAATTTTGGTGCTTACTTATACTTCAGATTGTAATAATTTCCCTGAACTTAAATAAATTTGTATTTAAAGCATTTTTATATTTTTAATGCAATGCTGCATTTAGCTAGTACAAAATTTTGAAAATTTCAACAGTAAAATCACCTAAAAAAATATTTTTTTGAACAATAAAAAGGAAATTTTAGGTTCAGTTTATACAGAATAACATGGAATATATGTTTTGAAAATTTCATGAAAAAATATTCAGAAGTTTTTGAGGTATCCTGCGCATTATACCCAAAAACGCCATTTGGAAAATAATGACTTTAAAGTTTCGGAAACGCTGCTTCAGCTATTGAGCGGGTATAATTCTAAAAGCCAAAACTTCTGTTCTAATGGGAATATCAAGGAAACAATTATATCAAAATATTCAGAAAAAATAGGAGTTTAACATCTAAAAAAATTAAAATTTCTTAAATTTTGAAGCTTTAAGAGTCCTGTGACCACTTAATCCTTTCCGGCACGGAGTAATTCTATTTATAAACTTATGAAATAATGAACTGACACCTGAATTTATAAACGAATTTATTAGAAAATGCGAACTTGCTTATTTTCACATACATAGTAAAAGGAAAATTTTAATTAAATATTCTTGGTGCAATTTGTCTGTTTTGGAATTAAAATTAGGTGTCCGTTTTTTAAGGGCATCGCCCTCGAAAGATTTAATTAGAATGAATCGCATAAATAATGTGAGATTTGCGATAGTTTGCATTGATTGTATCTCTCAATATGCCTCAAGTGACTTTAAAAGTTAATTAAACACCTATCTGGAAAAATGCGGCACTGACCAAGGCGGCGTTGCAACTTTGAGACCTCAATTCGAAGCGCGCATAGCACAATACCAAATTTAAACTTTGAACAAAGGTTTTGTTTTAGATACACTGTAGAAATAAAGGTTATTACTACACTGAATTTAGTTTCATGAAATGCCAAATGAAGTTTAACTATGCACTGCCTTTATTGTCAGTACCAAATTAAGTTCATCATAAACAGATTAGGATAATGTTAAAAAAAGAGTTATACAAATAGCTATATTTGATACTGTTCCATATATCTCTTTGAACTTTCATGGTATACCTGATTACACTTTTCTAATATATACAGTTATACCCAACCCTACGTTATATAGTTTTTTAAAAAGTCTTAGTATTCTTTTAGCAACTTTTTTTTTTTTTTTAAATAATACAATTACAAATTCATATATTTATTCTACAGAACCCTCTGTGCGCAAGTAATGCTCGCACTTGACCGTTTATTTTATATTTAATGTGATACTTCTAATTTCTGGAATCTTAGAATAATCTTACATGTTTATAACACACACACACACACACACACACATATATATATATATATATATATATATATACAAATTTAAATTGTGGATTGTAGGATATTAAGTATTACGCAAAGTGAGATAAAAAAAAAAAAAAAAAAAAATCAATGACATGCAGAGCTGACATTGAGGTCCCTCATTTGCAGATTTATTAGTTAAGAATAAAAAGTATTTAAACTTTATCTTTGTTGTTATTTAATGTAATAGCCCATTATTACTAAATTCTTTTAAAATAACTAATAACTGTCGTTCAAAATAAATGTTAAAAGACTCAACAGCATATGCTTAATACCTGAAAGGGGGGGTTAATAAAAAACAATTGGGTTGTAAAATGGACTGGCACTATCCAGAATATTAGCCTTTGGGCTCTTATGAGCTTATATTAATTATAAAAATGCAGTTGCCATATTTTGTGCACTTACTTCCTTCTAGCGCCTTTTCTAATATGCTTTTCCTCTATTTAAAAGATGTTTTCTTTCTCATTTTCTTTTTATTTATCTACTACTGTTTAAGGTTAGATAAAAAGTACAAGCATTTATAAATTTTAAAAAAAGTATGAATTAAAATTTTGATTTATATTTTTTATAATGATATAATCATTTATAATAATAATATTCACAGTGATATATATATATGTTATAAAATTGGTAATATGCTCTATAAACTTTTTTAATTAGTATACCTTCCCCTTTGTTGCTAACTCAATTTCTATACAATAAAACCTGTAAAGTTGACCACCTGTCTATGTTGACCTCGGTTGTCAGGAACCAAATTTATCCTATACAAAACTATAAGACAAACCCTTTGTAACTTGACCACCTATCTATCTTGTATCTTGACCACTGAAATTATACAAATTTGACTAGAACTGTTATAAAATGCCCATCAAAACCCTTTATAACTTGACCATCCAAAAAGTTAACAAATCATGAATAAAAAAAAAGTAACTCTCCATGAAAATTTCTGTTTTTTTTTTTTTTTTTTTTTTTTTTTTTTTTTTTTTTTTTTTACTAGAATTTCTAAAAGGGTGAAATAGTTCTTAGCCTGAGAAATGCTTATGCTTTTAGCAGTGATGGGTGTAGGTAAATAATTCAAGGCTTATCTATTCTTACATTGTTGCTCTTGTGGATTTGGCTTTTCAACCCTCCCCCTCGATTCTTTGATTCTAGATTTCTTTCTTCTATTTCCATTCTCTTATCATTCCTTCCCTTCTTTCAATAACCTCAGGTGCTACTTGGTAAGCAGAAATATTTTTTTTTAATGTTTTTTATAAATTATGTGTAATAACTAGTATAGTTTGAAGAATCACTAATTGGCTGTACATTGATTGACTGTTTTTTTTTTTAAATAAATAGTAGTAATACTAATTGATTTTAAAATTGATATAAAACTATTAATTCATTCTTGTAGTTAATCTTTTCTTTTATAAGGTGTTAGAAATATGCATGATAATACAATATTATTTTAAAGCCTGTCAATAAATAAAATTTTTGTGGGAAAAAATGATATGGTATGAATATTACGTAAAAAAAAGTAAATTTATCATCACCCTTTATAAGTTGACCACTGAAGTGCGGCACCGCAAGTGGTCAACTTACACAGGTTTTACTGTATCTGTCCCAAGTAGCACTCCAAATCGTTAGTACCCAATAAGGGATGTTATCAAATTCTGCCTAGTTTTGATAATCATCAGTGCAGACATATGTTCGATGTCTTGACACTTTGCAAATATCATAATTTCCGTGCTACTTCAAATCCCAATTAAATTCAGAACTAACTTGCAGTACATGGGCCCAGTTATCAAGTATTTATAACTTTTAAATCTCGGGAGAGCATGAACATGTAACTTACACTAAATTGAAAGCCAGTTATCCAAAATTACTCAGGAGCATCTAATATAAAAAAGTCTAAGGCTATATATTGTAATAAAGTAGTCTTCAAGTGGTGATCTTCTATTAGAACTGTAAATTCAGGCAGATTGCTACGAGCCACCCTTGTGAACAGACGGGATTGGGGCTGCTCAAATTGACCCTGGTGGGTGCTGCTTTGGGTGACTGCAACTCCGGCTATCTCTATGCCCAATAAAGAAATGTATGAAAAAAACGTGTGTCCTTTAAGTACAAAAGCCACCAGCCACGACTCCAACCCGAATTTTATAACATATATATATATATATAATATACTTCTTCATTCTTACATCATGGCAGTAACATACAAATAGGGTTAACACTTTAAATATTTTTATAATAAACCATTTACATACATGAATTTGACATTTAAGAAGTTTGATTATTCATGAAAATAAAAATGAGAAAAAAATTAAAAGCTAATTTTATCAACAACAAAAAAATTTGTTATATGATATATTAACTAGACTGATATCAATACTATAAAACCATAAAAATCTTGTGTGCTTTTATTTCAAGCTGATGCAAATCAAAGAAAAAAAGGGGGAGGGGGATGTATCTGATACTAGATGAATAAAAAATATATACTTTTGAATGAACTTTATTATGCTGCTTGCAAATAATGCTTAACTAATTATTTTCATATTTTAGACATGATGTCACATCATGTTAACCCACAATCTCTCTCTGTCACACTTGAGGACCCCCTCCCACCACCTATTGAAATGAGACATAATTAATTGATGGTGCTCCTAAGTATTATGTATGTATAACCTACTTACTTTCTGTTTACAATACTTATTTGTAAATACATAATGAAAGGATGTTATTGTATGGTTTCTTTATTTTGTCTGTATGTAATTTCCTTTTCTTTTAAAACCTAATTTCAATGATCTTGTCTCTTATGATCCAAAATCTCTATATTCTGAAATATACACAACCTCCCATCCCAAGCTATGCAAATTTTTTTACTCTTGGCCTTCCTTCTTTGCTTGTAATATACACATATTACATAATTTTGTGTTCTTACATGGATAATTTTGATTCAACAGTCCCAATTAAAATTTTATTTCTGAAGTATGGATTGTCTTTACATAATACTTTTCTCACACTTATTATTTGTCAGTTCAAGAAATTTTCAGTCAATAAAATATTAGAGATAAGTGATACATAATAATTCTGAGTAAATGTGATAATGATTAAATTTAGATGAAAAAAAACGGATCTTGGATTTACACCCCTTTCCTGATGAATGAAAGAAAACAACTAGAAAACAGAAATTCTGCTTTTTCAGAATTTAGTGTCACCCCTGATTTAAAAAAAAATGTATTTATAAATAGTACAAAACATATTTCAATTTTAAAACTTACAGAACACCCTTTTATTTTATGTAAAATGACGTCGTTTGCATCCGCTTAAGAATTCCACATTTACGATCAACTCTTAAACATCTACACTAAAGTATGCATAGGACATCACTATCACGAAATAATGCACAAATGCAGCAAAAAGCTGCAATCATTAACAGAAATCATTCGTTTATATTTTTTCAAAATAGCACGTATTTTAATTACATTTTCTTTCGGTTGTTATGAAAAAATGGCAACAAAAAAATATAATTAATATTTTACAAGTATTTTTCCTTTACTTTCTACAGAAATGGGGTATACTTCCGCTGCCAATATTAAGCAAATGGCTCCAAAAACTACAAAAAAATTAATGTTTCAAAAATAAATGGAAATGCAGTTTTCAAGCAAATTTCATTTAAAAGTATATTTTTTTCCCAATACGACAGTATAAAAATTGAAAATGTACAATGCATAGAAGTTTAAAAAATTGCTATAGAGCATTTAATCATACTGCTTTGTTTTACGGCTGGCTTCTGTAAGGTAACGTTACTTTTAGGAGGTGACACAAAAAAAGCTGGGAGAAAGAAATAGCTTACCATACCGGGGCTAAAAAGTGTTAATAAAGCAACACAATATTCCCCAATATCAGAATTTTACAGATCAGTTATATTTCGGCAGATGTTACTGCTTTAAGATATTTGCATGACAAGTGTAGCACATTATACATTAACAACAACAACAACAAAAAAAAATAAGTAGACCATAGCAGAATCAGAAAGTATTTATTGAAACATTTATGAAATTAATGGTACATAATTTTATATTTAGACCTCTATAATTTAGATTTGAAAAAAAAAAGCATTCATTTTTACGCTGAAATATTTAAAAATATGTAAATTAACCAGCCCCTCTCAAATTATTTAAAATAAAGATAAACCAAATCTAAATTAAAACACTATTATTTGATGAATTTTGAAACGTTTGATATTACATTAAAAAAATTAAAGAAAATTATCACCAGACTTTTTTATAAAGATCTTTCTATGTCAGCGTTCGAAATCCTTGGTGGTCCGCTGGTCCGAGACCACCAAAATTTCAATTGGACCACTAATTTAAAAGTTTCAGTGGTCCACAGGATCAGTAACTTTTTCCCTCTCTCTCATAGGTAAACTTAAATTTTCCCGTCCCTGAGAAAACCGCAACCAAACACACATCACACAATAATAATTAAAAAATGCATTAAACCTTAGTCAGTTGAAATAAATAATCAGAAATAAAATATCTAATTAATAATTTTATAGTTTTTATTTTTGTACTGTTTATTTAATTTTTAATAAATTATAATTTTACATTTTATTATGCTGAAAATTTTGGATAACTGTAAAGGAAGTTTGGTTTATATTCTAGGAGAGGGAGGGGGGGTCACCAAAGGGTTAAAGGGACCTAATAGAATTTTATGTAGTAAACTAATGATGATGACTGTGGACCAGTAAATTCTCATGGTTACTGGATTTTACTAACTCTACTGCTGTACATATTAGAAATGTAATGAATATTTATTCCCTTTGCTGAATATTCAGTTGGTCGAATATTGAACAGAAGTTGGCTGAATACTTCTGCTGAGTATTGTTGGATATTTAGCTAAATACATTAAATTTTTTTATGCCATGCTTTTCTCAAATCTGAATTGGTATTTTCTGACACATTCATAAAGACATTTTCATTCTTTAATGTGCAACATTTTCAGCTATTCCGATTCAGATACAAAGAAATCAAATAGAAATTTCCATAAAGGCAAAAGATCTATGGTGTCAAAGTTGGAGATTTTTTATCAATTTTATAGACACAACTGTCTGGAAGCCTTTTCATTGGAGAACAATTGATTACAACACAGGATGCAATACTATAAAAAAATGCTATTTGATTTAAAAGCACTTTAATATTAATGTCTATCTACTTATAATAAAATCTGAGTGCAGGAAACTGTCGGAACCATTCCGATGTGAACCACTCTGGTCTGCGAATCAACCGTAGCTAAACGCCACGTTAGGCTTAATGAAAAACATATCCTAAAATATGACAGCTGAATGATAATTTTTTCTACTTGAATTCATGTCTGTTCAGCATATTTTCAGATAAAATATGTGTATCATATCCATTTATAATGTATTAAGTTCTAAATTAAAATTAAGCTATTATAAACATAGAAATCAGATCTAAACAAAGAATACTGTTGCCATTCGGATTCAAATTCAAGCAAATCTACAAACAAATGAATGACTCTTTGAATGCTTCATTAAAAAAATACAGGTTAACGCCGATGCTGGTCTTAAAGTATTTGTATATTAAAACCTTTAAATATTTCAACTTTATTTAAAAACTTCGAAAACTCTCCAATTAAGTTCTAAATTTAAGGGCCAAATCAACAACAACAACAACAAGTTCTAACTTAAAAATAACGGATAACTATCGCCATCTGGTGGAGAAAAGATATTACTTTCATTCTAGGAAGGTCCGTGGAAGCACACTGCATTGCAAGTATTTTTAATTTATTCAGAATTATTATTCTTTTGTACAATTTCAAATTTCCTGCGACATTTGTTTTCTGTCTTATATGACGACGTAAAAATTATCCGAATCTGAATATCTAAAACTTTCAAATGCATTTACAATAAAGAATTATTTCAATGACACTTTAGCATTATTTAAAGGGAAATTAAAGGGATAATTTTTTCTGTACCGAAGGCTGCGAACAGCGTCTAAGTAGGCCTTTTTTAATTTCCAATAAATTAGGAGCTTATGTTTCTTGCTAATTCTTTTGCCGTCAACTTTCTGTTGTAATTGTACTTTTTTTTACAATGCATTTTATCAGATTTGAAGACATTGCAAATAAAATGAATATTTCTTATTGATACAACATATTTTAATTATCTTGCAGATAAAATCATGAAGTTTAACATAGTTTGTAGCGGAAAAAAAAAAAAGTCATGCTAAACAACAAATTTTTAATGTAGAGGGGAACCTAAATGAGCATTTTCGTCATAGAATGTGTAGCTGGGAAATAGTGCATTTAAGCGCTGATGACTAAATTGTAGTTTACGTAATTTCTTTGTCCTAATCATAAAAAATCAAAGGATAATACTTTTTGATTAACAAAATGCATGAGGTATCTTTTTTTTTTTTTTAACTCAGAAAATTATTTTTTTAATTATTGTTTTGAAGATTTAACATTCACTTTCCATCATTTTTGACAGGGATTATATACTAGTGTACATATAAAAATGGTTTTGTGATTATATGAGAAAAATTAATAGTATTCTTTTTATAAATGTATATTTTAAAGAGCAGCCTTAAATATATTTAATACAAAATATTGCAGAAAATTCAAACTGTTGGCCTCAGTTTCGAAGTGTGCTTTCAATATGTGCCAGTAAGTTGTAAAATTTTATGCTGTGCATATGTTGTTTCCATTGTTAAAAGTTTTGTTAAATACACTGTGTGGCCATAGGTGACCAATCACTTGCAATTTTAGACGTTTTGTTAAATATCTAGAAAAATACATGAGGAATTAACCTGAAACTACAGGTGTGTAAATAGTATAGTATAGGTCATATATTTCCGCGAAGGAAGCAAAATGATGAGGGGTTGTATCCAAATATAGTAGTATGTGCAATATTGTGTACGCTATCTTGGCGCTAATCAACATATATTTGATACAACCCCTCACCTTTTTGCTTCTGTTTGGGAACAACGGATTTCGAGCTTATTCTATCAACGATGATTTTCAGAATCTTCAAGCTATAATTTTGAGACTTTCACAAAAGTTGCTCTATATACTTAGCTAATACATTATGCATATTATATTTTGATTGCATCCGTGCATGCACAGTGAAACATTTTTCAGTAAACCTACTCATTTTTCATCCAATTTTTATTATTTTTTAATTCTGATTACAGGGTATTATGTACAATGCTGTTTGTCATATTTTCTGAAAAGAACTTTCTTTTATATTAACCCCTTAATTCTCGCTCCCGTCATATTCACGGGCTGTGTCTTTTTTTCAGGTTATGCAGATTTGTTTGATTCCCACCAGTTTTATAGAATAGTGTAATTGGCTTTATTATGGTATCATTTTACTTGTCCTTAAACAAGGTGAGGATTTCTTTTTCAAAAAAGTGGTGCCAATAAGCAATTTGAATTTTTAAACAGTAATTTAATGCGACCGTTAAGGGGTTAAGAACTTTGCAAATTATAAGCAAAAAACATGGTGAAATTTGGGACTGTTTTTATAAAAACCTTAATTTCTCTACGAATATACACGCTATCCTCATGAAAAGGGACACAGTATATTAAAATAAGCCATTTATAATCTCGAGTTTGAATGCTTTTGCTCCATTAGTTTTTACAGGGTTATCCAAAAGATATTCGTTCTTTTTCAATTTTTTGACGGTCCCCTATGGGGTTTCGGGAAAAAATGTTCGCGGAAATATATGACCTAAACTATACTATTTACTCAGGTTAATTCCTCATGTATTTTTCTAGATATTTAACAAAACGTCTAAAATCGCAAGTGACCGGTCACCTTTGGCCATATAGTGTATGCATTTTCTACTTTTTACAAATTTGTTGAACAATAGCAACACAAAAACCTCAGAAAACTTTTTTCTAGACTAAGGGCTATTTCAGGAAAAGTCTCATTGTGAATCATGGGAGAGAGAAAGCATTATGGGAGTCTCATTAATTTTGAATATAAGAAAGGATAAAAGTATCACTGAATAGTAGAGGTGAAGAATTTTCTTTATATTGTCATGGAAGCATTAACTTATCATCCTGACTTACAGAAAGTCATTTTGATATGTCTTAGCATAAACGGATAAAATACAAATTCTTCAGTGTTGGCAATAAAAAGATTTCTAAATAATAAACAATATAAATAATAAAGTTAATAAATTAAATTTTGATAAAAATAACAATCTTAAAAAGCACATATTTAATAATGGTAACAAGTTCTTAGATTAGATAAAATATATATGAATTGCATGTATCTATAAATAACATTATGCATTAGCAATTCAGAATTGATAAAACTAATGTTTTATTTAAGGCAGGGTTGCATGAAGGTGTTTGAAACATTACAAAAATACATCAATATATTAAAATTTTTAAACATTCAAATAGCAAAATCAAATTTAATTTGCATTAATTGTATTTCTATTTTTAATTTAACCCCTTGATGGGCGGTGGGATAGATTTTATCCCATCTAATTTTAATCAAGATTTGCACCAGAAACATTTAATTATATTTTACTTTTATAACTTCAGTGGAAACATGTTTTAAAATTGCTTTTCCTTATTTTGAAATAAAATTTTTAGAAAATTCCAGTGTGAATTCAACATTACAGAAACACAATTACTTGCCCCTGAAAGGGTTAATATGTATATATGTATGTATAATTAACACACACACACAGATATATAGAGTCAAAATGCATATTAAAAAAAATAATAAATACTATTCGACGAAATCACTATTCGTTACAATCCTAGTACATGTCATACCAAGTATATATAAGAACAAATTTCTTAAAAATAAATCCTGAGAATTTTAATCTACAAACTTTTCCTTGAGAACAATTTAATTATTTACTTGTTGAGGGGGAAAAAAATCTTTGCAAACTAGTAAAATTCCAAAGCAATTAAAAAGAATGAGTACTTTATATTGGGAACTGAGAAAGAGAGAGAGAGGGGAAAAATAAAAGAAATATTATGAGAGAGGAAACTCTTCAAAAGCAAAGTTTAAAATTTCGGGCAAGACTTTAAGGGGGCAGGGATATGTTTTCATAAAATTTTTTCTCAGGAGAAGTGATTTGAATTTCAGAAAATTAATGTTGCACCTTGCATTCAACAAATACTATAACTGAGTTTGATACACTTATTTCATGATGCGAATCTTTTATTTAAAACTTATATTATCCACACCATATCCACAACATTTATTACCATCTGTTTCTCTGATTGTCATTTAGAGGGAACAAATTTAAAAAATTGGTTAATAATCAATTAGTGAAAATTAATGTCAAGAATTTTTAATTTACAAGTAAAAAGTTGTCATTTACATATATATATGTTTTTAAAATCTATTTACGAAAAATTATTCCTGTTTATTTATAAAAATTACATTTTCTTTTTTAATTTATGAAATATTAAATTTTTTTATTCAAAGCTGATGCAAATCAAAATTTAGTTTTAAAGTAATCAAACATAATTTTCTGTTTCACATAAATTAATTTTCAATGTGAATTTACCTTGGAGGTGAATTAAGGGCACATACAGGGGAAAGGAAAGAATCTCTGGAATACCAGAATTCCTTCCCCCCCTCCCCCCTCTGGAAGATTTCTAACTTCTGCTTAACAATGCGAGATATTTATACTTTTATGATATTAGCCCTCCTCCCAATTCCTCCCCGAAAGACTGCATATCATCTCTGGAGGCAAAAGCCTGAATTATACCAGTGATTTGATTATTATTATTATTTCAATTCCAAAACAAACGATGAATATGGTTTCGGAAGTTATTATTTATAGGATAAAAAATCTTGACAAAATTCTCGTTCTCAGAAAGAGAAGTTTTTTTTTTTTTTTTTTTTTTTTTAAAGTTTTGACTAGTTTGTAAGCGTAATTTCTTATTTTTATTAAGTTATGAAGCAAAGATCATGCATACATATTTAAAACTCATTTTGCTTTCACAACTTTGAGTAACTATACTTAGTCAAGAACAAAACAAATTATTGTTCATAGCACAAATATTGTATTAACACAAGCATCTAATAAATTGTACGATATTGTCTACCTATATGCTGTTGATTTATAATAATTTTAAAATTTTAGCATATTTAAACGAACGTTCTTTGAAACAATTATTGGGAGATAGATTATTATTATTCACCAGAAAATTACTTTTAAGAAAAATTCTCAACTTCGTACAAAATATCATTTTTTAGGAATCCAAAAAAAGCTTTTATTTTTTAAAATATTGTATCTGCAAATTGCAAAGAAAACAGAAATACTGAGGAACTATCGCGATTTATTTTGCTACGTCAAATGCCTAGTTTTATAATTCAAATTATTTTCGGTTGGGGATACATAGGAGTTATCGCAGGGGATCCCTCTCTTATAAGACAGCAGACAGGAACCACTTCACTGTCCACTCATAATAATCGGTCAATGCATAACGTGATCAATACAAATTTGAAGTTATACGCGTTTTCATGTAAACGTTGAGACATTACATAGCATAATTATTTCTAAAAATGAAAATTCTCGTATTCAAGATTAAATATGTTATACTTAATAAAATATAACAGCTTAGTGATTAGTATAGCAGTCATATTAGTAGAGAAAACGACGAAAATAAACTACATGAACTGTTGGTATTTCTCGGACAAATAATAAAATGTATGGTTTACGACAGGAAAATAAATTAAGAGTTTAATTTCCATACATGATTACAAAGAAAGAAGAAAAATGCGGAAAATAAGGCGCATTATATTTTTATAACCACAAAACATTTGGAAAATGATCTGGAAAGTTAGTTAGGTTAAATTCATGAAAATATGATCTTCGCATTATGTACATAATTAAAATTATTTTGAGGCTAAAGGAGTACCAACATTGCATAAAGTTGAATAATAATAAAAATAAATAATTTCATTACTATAAACTAAAAAGTACCATATTTACATTTTACACGAAATCAAAATATAGGTTTTTCTTTATTTGAAATGGAGTAATATAAGATATTTATAATATTAAGCGTTATTACAGCGGCGTAGCCAGGGTGGGGGTCCAGAGGCTCTGGATACCACTCTTTTAAAGAAATATTCTTCGCCTTATCTAATCTCGGAATTTCCATTGATTAAACAAGACAAAAATAACTTTACGAAATTAGTGGTATACAGAGCATCTGGACTCTCACACTGGCTACGCCACTGTATCATAAAAGTGAAACGAATCATGCAAGTATATCACATTCCAATACAATGTACCGGTAATTGTAGTTACGCATTAGTCACATCTCATAATATAGATAAGGATGATCAATAATTTCATTTTTCCCCTTGTTTCAGACATGCAATTCACGTGAAAACAAAGTAGCAGCTGATTTCAAATCCAATAACGGCACCGCAAAGGTCAAATGCTAATGCTAGTCACAACAGAGAATGACGTAAAACCATTCTTTTAAATTAAAAAACTATAATAAATCAAATGCATTAAACTATGTAGATATCAAAGAAAACCAGCAGGTAAACAGAACTCCTTCGGTACCATTTAAAAATGGACGTCACACTAAGCATTTTAACATAATCTCATAAATAAAAAAAATAATAAAAATATAATCTTTAAATGATTCAAATATTTTTTTTTTATTTTATAAACAATACGGAGGTAAATAATTATATACAGAACAAATGCATTTAACGAATCAAACATTAATCTTTTATTATTTAAAATTCACATTCTATTATGATGAAACATAAGTTTAATCGAAAACCGAATCAAACAGAAACTAAATCAAAACCCAGCTGAGTAAAGAGGCTTACCCCATGTCGCAGACCCCTCAGCAAAATATGTCGACCATGTCTACCGTGCTTGAAAAATCGATCAATACAGCGCCCTCTTTCTTCAATCGCTCGTTTGGCGCCTGAACACCTGAAGAAAATACCCCCAGAAACAGTGGCGTGCAAGAAAATATCCCGGTAGTTCGTAAGCTCCAGACGGCACTAGACTTCCGATAGCTTTAAATTAATTAAAAACTTTTGTGTGATTCTTCGCCATATATTTAACATTTCATACGGGAGAGAGAAATTTTATACAAATATTTAAAAGAATCTGTAAAACTTTGGAGATAAATACAGAACGGACAAAATATATATAAAAAAAATAAATACCATAAAAGCAAGAAGGGGGCGAAACTTTTTAATATGGCATAATATATCGACAGGGGCGTTGCGTTCGAGGGGTCAGGGAGCGACTTCTACGGACGGTAAAGTTTTAGGGGTGCCAAAAAATAGTTGTATGTAACACTATTCCACAGAAAAATAGTGATCACTAAGAAGAAGACGCAACATTTCGAATTGACCAAAACACCATTCTGTACCACTGGATATCGACAATATTTCCCTGAAAAAATGCATTATTTCTAATTGACTCATTGAAAGAGCAGAATTATTCCAATCATTAAAGGTATTATTATCATCATCATATTATCATAATCAATGGGTTATGCAGGGTTGACCCCATTAAAAAGTTCGGAAGCAAGAAACATTTTGAAACAGGTAAAAAAGAAAAAAAATCTCATCAAGGGCCCCTATAAATAAAAGAACTGGGAGCGGACATAAATAACGTAAAAAAAAATTGAGTCCTAATTTTTTATTCTAAAAGTTTAAAAAAAAAAAAGTTCTTTTTGTCCGTTGGACCTCCTACAAATGAGGAACCGGAGTTCCTAACGATCGCCGCAGATTAGTTTCTGAGGTATAGTTCCAAATGCAAAAATGTTGATTTCCATTACATTAAAAGCCATTTACGTCAAAATAGCTATTTTTGTAAAAATTATAAAATTTAAATTTTCATACTGCTCCTAGATACTATAAGCTATATTTATAAAAACTTTTTCTTTTCCCCAACAAAAAAGAAAAAAAAGAAGAAGAAATAACGTTACAGTGCTTTGAATTTTAGGAAATTTTCAGCAATTTCCGGCTCTGAAACATGCCGATTTTAAGATGATAGAGAAGATGTGCAACACTTTTTGCCTCTAAGACCAATGTCAGACGGGCGTCTTTTTTGCTGCTTTTTTCCTTAAGTATTGTCCATTCACAATGCTATAGCATTGTGAATGGATAATACTTAAGCCATTTAGGAATGAGATATAAGGCAGTGATAAGAGAAAACACTCCGTATAAATGAATGGAGTCCCCCCCCCCCCTTTCTCCGCAAAAGAAAAATATCTTTATTTACTTTGAAATTCGCATAATTGTCTCCACATTTTATATCACTCTCGCCAGCGAGCTTGCGAAATGTTTTTGTTTATAAATTCTGCCCCATATCACACACATTCTTCAAAGTTCAATACTTGCTTTCCCGCAAACATAACCATTAAACAAATGTAGATATGAAGTAGAAAATATAAGATTCGTCAAAAAAAAAGAACTCCTAGTTAAAATTGTCAAGGAGACTCGTCAATTTTAAACCTTATTATTATTAGTATTTTGTTATTCATATTTAACAAAAAACACATTCTGAATCGAACAAAACAAATCACATGAAAATATTCAAATTAGAACCGGATCGATTTACAATGTTTACTTTAACACAGATGTCAATTGACTTTTATTTTTGCAGGTGCTTTTCTCAAAACGCGTTTTTGCTACTTGCACGTATTGTAAGATATAAGAAAAATGAAAGAAAAATGCTTGGGGACAGATTATTTACAAATTATTTGTGTATGTTATTATTATGTATTATTTATTTCCAATGCAAATTATATGTATTTGCATTGATATGTGCAAAATGATTATACCTACAATCTCCACCTACTATTTTGTCGATTAAACGACGCAAATTTTATTTATTACGATTAGAATGTGTTTTTAACATGATATACGTTAGTGCAATATATTAGATGGAAATAGTAATTATAATCATTTTGTAAATACAGTGAAAAAAAAAAAATGCTCGGCCTGCAAACGATTTTTTTTCAGCCCGAGTAAGTAGCAGAAACGAGTACAAAGATAAAAAATTAATTGGAATCTGTGTTAACCCTCTCGCACTGAATTTTTTTTTTCCAATTAGCATAAAAGTAATTTTTCCCCAAACAGAATTAAAAGTACCTATCGAAATCGCAGATGTTACAGTTTACTGAAATTTAACGAATGTGTTCTTTACAGAAAAATAACGAATGTAGTTATGTTGCGTGTTTTTCATATAAAAATAGTCTAAAGAAGAATTTTTTAACACGTTTGGAAAATGTCGTACTAAAACCAAATCAAACAAACAAACAAAAAAAGTAGTAGTATTTTTTATCTTTTATCACAAATTACTAATTCGGAAAGGAGTCCCTAATTTAAAGAGCGAAACATAATTGTTTGTTTGAATTAAAAGAATCGCCAAAGGTTTACTAATAATTAATAAAATTCTTATTAACATTATTATTATTAAATGCTGAAATTAACAAAATATTTTTTTTCTTTCAAATATTGCAATTCGAAGTAGGAGCCTCATATGCGGCTCAGGGTGACGAGAGGGTTAAAGTACACACTATAAATATCCAATTGATTCGGTTCTAATTTGAATATTTCCATGCAGTTTATTTTGTTCGATTCAGAATTGTATATATCTTTTATAATTGAAGAGCTTAGTGGAAAACATGTTATGATACATTTTCTCAAAAATTGCATTATTTTATGGATGAAAGCGTTGTGGGTTATTATATCATATGGTAATACTAAAATTCTACTTAGTACTCTGAATATATGAGACAGTATCTTTAATATTTTTATATTTAATAATTTAAATGGTTAAAATAATTTATAATATTTAATAATTAAATTTTAATATTCTTTTCTAGGAGGTTAGTATCACCTATTCAGAGTTGGGCAAAATACATCGAAAAACCATTTTCGATCCAAATTACAAAATACATTGGTTTTAGAACCTAAAATACAAATTACAAAATACTCTCCAAAATTAAAAAATCCCAAATACAAAATACATGTATTTTCAAAATACATTGAAAATACAAAATACATTTCAAAATTTTATTGATGTAATTTTTTTTTTTTTTTTTTTTTTTGGGGGGGGGGGGGGTAATTATGCAGTTTAAAGAAGAGGGGGGGGGGAGCATTATCATGCTCCCGTAAGAGGGTGTCCCTACGGGCTACTCCACTGGTTGTGAATAAGTCGCTGAATTATAATTACTGAAACATTCAATACATACTGAATATCTTCTCCATTTATATTATAAAACTATATTATATTATTATCGTAAAAATATATTTTCATGATATTTTTTCAATTAATTTAAAAGCCAAATATTAAACAGTTTGAAACTCTCTGTACAATACACATTAATCTCGGACTCAAACTTTTAATACGTTAATAATAACATCAGTTAATAATGAATAAATGTCTGATTATTAGTTATAAAATCATACAAAGTAATGTTTTAATAATATTTTCGATTTTATTATTTAAAAAAAAACACATGCATAGCGCATATACATAATGTGTCTTAGAGGTCTGCACGGGCCGAAATTTCCAGGCCCGGTCCGACTCATACAAAAATATTTCGGCCCGGCCCGATACAAAAATTAGAAGTTCGGCTCGAGCTCAACCCATACGGAAAAAAATATTGGCCTGGCCCGGTAAAAAACTTAAAAGTTCGGCCAGAGCCCGGCCCGGCCAGGCCGAGTGAATGTCTACAAAAAATTGATTTTTACGTCGGTTTGGTTAAAAGTTTGTCTCGTACGAGGAGTTCTAACCAAAAATATTTATCTTAACTTTTTTTTTTTTTTTTTTTTCATGTTTATAATCTTCATTTTTATAGAAGTGCCGCGGGCTGCGATATTTATTTTTTAAATGAATCTCTATTTCTTGTATGTAAATGTTTAAATTATCATTAATATTGTTAATCCATATTCCATGTATTGAAGTGTTAAAAATCTGAAAAAGGCTATTCAGTAAAATCTTCTAAGACGTAACTGCATAGAAAAGGCAAAAAAGCGTTATAGACAAGTTCCCGTCTTAGCAAGTGTAAATGTATTATATATTCTTTTCTTACATATTAATTTTGCATGGATCAACATGTTTTTCAGTTTAAATCAGGGTTCGGTCATAGGCAGGTTCTTTTTCACATGTTTTATTAGATTTTAATTTAGCTATATTTTAAGAAGCGTAGAAAACTACAATTCTTTAAAAAGAATAAATTTTAATGTTTAAGTGTAGAATAATGGAGATTTAAAAATGCATGCATTTTTTTCAAAAATTTTTGGGCCAGGCCTAATTTTACTGAATTTTGAATGGACCAGGCCACACTGAGACAATGACTTTCATACGGGCTGGATCAAAACTAGGACTGAAAATTTTGGGCCCTGAAGACTAGGAATGAAACCAGTCCCGGATCTGTACAGAAAAAATAAGTTAGGCTCGGCCCGGCCCGTGAATGAAAATAGGCCCTCGGCCACGGGCCGGCCCGTGCAGATATCTAATGTGTCTTTGTAATATATATGTGCCTGTGATTAATTAAATTAATAACATATTTGATATATAAATAAAATTTTTAAACTATCGTAATGCTAAATGTGTAATTTATTAAAAATCGCCCTTTGGCGTCAAAACTTTGAACTTTTTCTGCTTAAACAAATTCCCATCCCTTTATTATGTTTTTCACAAAATTTCACAACTTTATGAACAATAGTTTCTACTGTAGACAACTTTAAAGTAAGGTTGCCTAATTATGGACACCCTGTACATATGGATACTGTATTAATTAATTACAACTTCCATTTTCGTTTACTGTTGAAACATTCAAAAAAAAAAAAAAAAAAAATACGGTTTTGGTCTGAAAAACTTGCTCAGCTAATTTATATCTTCACTGTGTTTATTTTTTTCACAAACAATCTATGTTATAAAGCAATACAAAATGGCCGTGAACAACTCTAATGTCATATCAATGGAGACAACGACCTAAATATTTTTTTTTTCTTTTTCCTTTTTTTTCTAAATTTTGTAACTTCTAAATATAGCAATAATTGCAATTTTTATACACTCGAATAGGAAAAAAAAGTAATTTCAAATGCGATTTCTTTAAAAACTGTATCTCAATTTATCCAGTTTTTAGGGATTTTTAAAATAATTTTCAAGTTAAAAATTTTTTTTAATTATCTCGCGATTATTCGTGCAACCCAATTACTTAAGATTAACCCTTGCACTTAGATATAATTTAGCATTTGTTTATTAATGTGTAAAATTCCATAACGAAATTAAAATATCACAAATACATAAATAAAGCACAAATTTCACAGATGTGTAATTGAACTACGCGTTTAAATGCTGAAATAATCAAAATGACAAAGTTTGTTATAAATGATAAAAACCTTTCTCGATTACCTGCTGATATGTGGCTAATAAGAAAGTCTCAAAAATGCTTTTTTGGTGTAGTTGGTTTGAAATCCGAGAAAATATACTAAACTAAAAAAAATTGTTTGTCTTCAGTTAAAAAATGATTTTCACCTATATGTTCTAGATACTGCACAGTATATCAAGCATCTTTAATCTGAGTAAGATCGCTGGTCTGTATTATAAAACAAAAACATGCCCATGAGTAACGATGATGTCATATTGACGATGCAACGATCTATCTGAATAATAAATTTCTTGTTTTAGCAAATCTATTAACGTCTCATCCTCCCACAATCTGAAGTTTTGCACCGTCGAAAAGAAAAAAAATTACTTTCAAATGCAATTTGTTTGAAAACTATCTTAATTTACGGATTTGTTATGTTTTTAAAAAAAAATTCGAACATGATTAAAAAAAAAAAAGAAAATCTGTATCCCGTGCATCCCGATTGCGGAAGATTTACCTGTATGCACTTAAAATGGTGTAAATAAGTTCATCATTTGTCCCTGGTTAATATTGTACAACGATATTAAAAGTTCATCAAAAGTAAATAAACACAAATTTAACCGAAATATAATAGAACTATCACTGAAAGATCTTTGGCTATTAATCCTTGAAATGTAGCTAATGCGAAAGTACTGTTTTTAATAAATATCAAAACTTTGTTCAAATTCATAATTTATACTTTTATATAAAATTGCTTTTTTGTATTGTTAGTAAAAAAAAAAAGTTAAATATAAAAAAAGTATTAGTTTTTAATAAAAAATTATTTCCATCTACTATGTTTTGTACACCAAGCAGTAGGTTCTGTAAGACAGGAAACAAGGGATAGCTTCGCATGTGTAAAATAAAAAATGACGTGTCAAGATGTTTTGAAATGCAAAATCAACCGTGTAAACGCTTAATAAAGTCAAGTCCGCATTTAAACATCCAGTATGTAGTATGCTTAATGTAAATACAGCTAATGGATCATATACTTTATGAATAAATTGAACAACTTTTAAATTTAACTTCAATCCCAATTAAATGAATATCAAAGGTATGGTAAATCATATTAGAACCTCGACTGAATGAATACTAAGAGATTAGGAAAAATAATGTTAAAATCGATATATGATGGCATGAGTAAAATCTTACCTTTAAATAGGTTTTGAAGTTTGTTTTATCATTCAAAAATTTAACCTATAATCGAACATCGTGTTTCATACAGTTGGCATTTTCCCTTAATTTTTTTGTTATTATCAACAGAACATTAAATATATTTCACGTCTAATTGCGCACATTGTGTAATATTATAATTAATCCTCTTCGTAAATTTTCATTGGGAGATTTAACAGTATTTCCATGAGCCTCTACGGTAACTAACATCATTACACTTCTAATGTATTTTAAATAGGCAGCACCTGCCTATGCAACAGTTTTCACACATCAATTTTTTATAATTCTCACTGAATGTTATGAATTATAAATACTATTTTTGTGACTACTCAGCAAAAAAAAAGCTTCTGCAGAAGTGAACATCCGATTCATTCATATGCTTATCGAACATCGTACCAAATGTTAAACAATGTGCGCACATATAAACTTCAGAAACGAATTCGAAAACTATTTAAAACAGACAGACATGTGTTTCCCTCTTCAAAATCTAGGGTCTGCGATTCAGATATGACAGCTTGAAATTTCGAGGAATGTATTTTGAGTATTTTGAAAATACAAAATACTTTCAAAAAGCATTCCAAAATACATTACCAAAATACATTTGTTTTGAAGGCTTAAAATACAAAATACAAATGTATTTTGAAAATGTATTTCAAATACGTGTACTTTCGATACTGCCCAACTCTGCACCTATTCAAACCTATCAAACCTACCTATCAAACATATGCTACTAAGAAGGAATTAAATAAATAACTAAGTTACAACAAAAAACTTTCACTCAGGTCTTCAATTATGAAGAACACAAAATCTATTTGTAGGTTTAAAACTGATGAGCCCCATTAAATGAAAATTTAAGTTTCAAAAAGGTTTTAAGTGTATTTTTAGTCATTTATATCTCCGTATCACAAAATGCTCAACATACAAAATCAGTTTATTAATTTTAAACACAAGTTCTCAAGAAAAATCCGATTCTTTATCGCAGATGTATAACACTGCACAGGACCATCGCTAAGACTTTTTATTGGTGGGGGAAAGGACCTTAAATTGCCAAGTCAAATTCCAGTATTTGTCAGCTAGTTTTCTAATTTTGCCAAGCTTCCACAATTAAAAAATGTAAAATAGTCCTTATTTGTAAAAAGTTCAATAATATTCCTAATTAGATTTGTAAATTTTGCCCAGTCTATCAGAAATAGAAAGTGTATTATGGTTTTATTAAAGTTTTAAACAAATTTGCTAACTAATTTTGTAAATTTGCCAAGTTCAACAGCATTCGCGAACGTTTTTTTCTGGGGGGAGGTTCCCCCCCCCCCATTAGCGGGGGCCCTGACACTGCAAGTATTAAAAATTTAAAAAGACATGATGCTGATATGTTAAAAAAAGAAACCAATCAAACTTTTATGTGTCTTCTTATAACTAAACGTGATAATTTCTGAAGTTATAACTTCGTGATTATGAAAATTAAGTAATTTAATGGTACCCAGAAACAATTATATCACACAGTCAAACGCACACTCTATGTAAATAATAATAGTGATAATATAAAGAAAAAAGTCAAATACAATTTCGAGCATATTCTGATACAACATGTCTTTTAACCACCTCAACTTAACTTGATACTAATTTTACATTCAACATAAAATGAGTTTTTTCGTTGACAGATTTTAATTTTGCGTCCAAAGTTCGGTATGGTTAATCTTCCGTAATTAGGTTCATAACCAAATGGCGTATTTGAGCAAATGGGATTTTTGTTACGCATTATCTGTGCCAGTTAGATAGATCGTCAAAAATGATTGCCAAACATCAACCGTGTTCAACGTTGCCAAACCCAAATTGTGATCTATATAATAATTTAATATGCATTTATTAAATGCATAACATCGTTAAAAATGCTAAATATAAAAGCTAACTAAAATAATACAAAACAGTAATATAGTATATGGGTCAATATCACAAAATACGGAAATCGCAGCCTGCACAATAAAATTCTTATTTAATGTTATATAATGCAATTTTCTTTTTTACATTCTAATAAAAAATATTCTTAGAAGTATTTTTAAGAGATATTATATTCAGAATAACACAAAAATAAAGCAATTAAAAGACTTAAAAGTTCCGATTGTCATTTTCCTGGGATGTCACACAGTGATGTGTGCAAAGTAAAAGTCTTTCTGCTATACTGTACAAATATCTTTTTCTAGTTTTTTTTTAATTTCTAATTAATAATACCTTATATAACACATATATGTAGAAGGTAAAAAATTCTGTATTTTGAAAATAATTTTCTATAATTAAAATATGATTTTCACTGAAAATGAATGTCATTTTCCTGGCCAGCTCATTTTAGTTCTTTATGAGGTGTAAAGATGGCGCTGCAGAGTAATTCTCCTTGTTCTTGATATAGTTCAAGTCAGAAGTAGTAAAATCATTACTATAAGCAAGATCTTTTAGATATTTCTTTGAAAATAATGTATTTAAAGGCTTTGTAAAAATTGAGTAAACTTTTATTACGTCATTTTGCTGGCTTCTATAAATCACAAATAAAACTGAACATTTTACTGAATTTGAGGTACTATAGAAGAAACACGTTCCTTTAAACAAAATTAAAATGTTGGATCTTAAAAAAAAAAACAAGAATATGAAAAATGTTTTAGAATCAAATTGTCATTATCCAGGCATACATATGCCAAGAAAATAACATATAATTACATAAAAATGAACTTAAGCTCTTCAAACTTTAACAATTTTACATATAAATTCCTTTATTCAGCTGTTCAACCAACATTTTTTAAAGAAAATCAGAAGCTTTGAACGATTTAAATTTTCAATTTTTTTCTTTTCAAAATCTCACATTTTGTGATATTTACCCATACATATTTTTAAATACTTACATCAGGTTGGCAGATTTTGACCATAAAATATATTTTTGATGGTATTTTTATTTCTGGCGGGATGTTTCAAAAGTCTCTTGACATTTATATATTATACTATGCATATCTTCAGGCATTGTACTATGGTAATAATGCCTGAAGATATGGTATAGTATAATATACAGGGTGATTCATAAATATCGAAACAATAGGCTATCTCCTTAAATATTGCCCCTAGACACATACTTCCAATTGCAAAGTTTTATAAAAAAAGGTGCCATATTTAATGACATAAGTTGTAACCCGGGGGGTGAAAATGCAAAAACTTATTTTTTATACGGCCACCCCTTATGTAAAATTTCCAATTAGGAAATTCTCTTATCCTTCCTGAATTGAACAACAACAACAAAAAAAAAATCTCGGTATCTGCAAAACTCGCGGAGTTATTAAAATTCAAAATTCGCGACTTACACCATTTTCCCATTCCTCTGAGCGACGAGTTGTTGACTCATTTTGAATGCAAGATAGGGATCATCCACAACCACAAATTGTACGTTATTAAAAGTCGATTTAAGACAGTGCCTCTCCTTTGGACATAAAATAGCAGCGTATAGATTTTAAGTTAAACCTTCTTTCAAATTATGCTGGAGGTCTTCATTACAGGTCTGCATGGGTCGAAATATCCAGACCCGGTCTCGAGCCGACCCATAGAAAAAAAAGTTCGTCCCGGCCTGGAAAAATGTTTAAATCTTAGCCCGAGTCTGGTCCGGCCTGATTGAATTTCCAGAAAACATAGTTTTTTACGTCGATATGGTTAAAAATTGTTTCGTATGAAAGAGTTCTGAACAAAAATAGCTTTATAGTTTTATAATAGCTTATAGATTTTCTTTTCATATGTTTATAATCTTCATTTTTAAAGAAGCGTCAAAGGCTGTGATATTTATTTTTTTTTAATGAATCTCTATTTGTATGTAAATGTTTCACTTACCATTTAATAGTGTTAATCCATAATCCATGTATTGGAGACTTTAAAATAGCAAAACCTTCTAAGACGGAATCACACAGACAAGAAAAAAAAATGCTTTATAGACAATTTCCCATCTTAGGAGGTGCAAATGTATTCTATACTTTTCTCAAGTATTATTATATTAATTTTGCATGGATCAAAAAATTATTCCGTTTTAGACAGGATTCCGTAATAAGCAGGTTCTTTTTCACTTTTTGTTTGCGTTTAAATCTACTACCCTTTAAAAACGATTTTTAAAGTTTAATTGTAAATGGTAATATGTTTTAATTGTAATGGCGACTTAAAAGCATATGCATTTTTTGTAAATTCTTTGGGTTGAGCCAAACTTTACTGAATTTTGCACGGATTAGGTGAGTCAGATAGAATGATTTTAATACGGGTTGAGTCGAGATCGGGACTGAAAATTTCGCCCGTGCAGATCTAGGAAGAAAGGAAGCCAGTCCCGGTTCGGTATGAAAAATACATTAGGCCCGGTCGAGACTGATCCGGCCCAAGAATACAGACTTTTTTAAACCGCTCGCGGGGACGATATAAAACCTGAAGTTGTGAGGGTTAAAATTATCGAAACACCCTTAATCGGTATGTTAGAAAAAACCTTGTTTTAAATAGTACAGAAAGAAGGTGGAAAGGGCAAAAGTTAAACTGAATCGGAAGTTTAAGCTACAGGAAAGAGTTACATACTCACCTGCAATTTTTTAAAAAGCATTTAAATATTTCATTAGGAGCTAATCTTTGTTTAAAACTTTAAATGCGTTTTAAATTATTAAGTTAAATTGCTTAAAATAATTTAAATTTATCAATTTAAATGCGTAATTAAACTAAAAATAAATTTAAATTATTAATTTACATTTTTAAGTCAATAATTGTTGAAAAAAAAAAAAACGGGGTGCAAACTCGGAACATGACCTTTTTGATTAATTTACATTAATTTTGTTTCGACAAATTTGAAAATATATTTATTTTAGAAAATATGATTTAAAAAAAAATAAGTTACGTCATTTTTTAAAAAAAATTTGTGTTTTTAATATTTTTAATATTAACATTTAAAAAAATCCCAAAACAAAATTAAAATTATATTTTCCTCTTTAATTAAATGAAAAAAAGTTTGAAATTCGTCGATAATATTTCGAGTTACAACGATTTTAAATTACTCCCAATTAAAATAATAATAATAATTCTTAAATTTTTAAACTTTCCCAGAAATTTTAGGATGTGATTTTATTTACAAATAAATTATATGGTTAATCATCACAAAAAACAGAAAAATCTAATTCTAACTTAATAAATATCATGGAAGACGGTAGTATTCCGAGTGACGCAGCCTTAAGCCTAAAATCGTATCGTATCGTATCGTAGAATTCGTAGATGGCGGAACTCATATATACAGCTAACTCGACATCAAAGAAAATGCGAAAAGCCGCCTGTTAATAACTCATCAAATATAGGTCCTATTGTTCTGATTTTTTTTAAACAGTCTTATATCTGCAGTCTAATC
Organism: Maratus speciosus; assembly: GCA_963932465.1. NCBI lineage: Eukaryota > Metazoa > Arthropoda > Arachnida > Araneae > Salticidae > Maratus > Maratus speciosus. The sequence goes on along the minus strand of OZ010787.1, from coordinate 336,315,254 downwards.
CTATTCTGAATTTTTTACAATTCTACGTGCAGTATATTTTCAGATCTGTAAACCCATTCTGAAAGCAATTTCGATGGTGTAAGTTTGTCTTTTTTTTTTCTCCGAAACGGTCTAGATTTTTTTAAAAACCTTAATATATAAAATGAATCTGTTTTTGACGAAGTGGATAAGACTAACCTAGTATCTAGGAAAACTCTTAATTTTTATATAATCCGCATGAAAAAATGGACTTCTTAGGATCGCGGATTACATGTTATTCTATGGGCTAGCAGACAGAACGTTGCACATCGGTTTTGCGCGGTTTAGGTCACAGTTAAAAATCTGAATATTGGCAATAAATCTTTTTTTAAACTACGAAAACAGTTTATTATGTGCTTTAAAATACTTAGGCTGATTTTTTAAAATGGAGCAGTATTTTGTAATTATAGGTATTTTATTTCACTGTTATTCATAGTAAGTAAACATTTTTTAAGGAGAAAATATTTCACATTTTTAAAAAAATTCTCATATCGAAATTCGATATTTATCGAAAATTCTCGTATCGATATGAAAATTCATCGCATTCGCCATAAGACTTCGCCATGTATTACTACGCGATACGCGAAGTTGACTGAAGAAATAAGAAATATCAAAGATCTTGAAATGGTATTCCAAGGGGAGAAAGTGAGTACAATTTCTAATTATCCAGACAGCATTCTTTGCAACCGATCCTTTCTAATTAGTATAATGTTCTGAATTGTTTTTATTTTCAACAATACTTATAACTGTTTTCCTTACAAAATAACGTTCTTGTTATCATAGGTATTTCTTGTGATATGTGAGTGTAATACAGATAGATTAATAATTTAATTTTGAGTTTTCTTTTAAAGAAATTAAACAAAATCTTTCATTTTTAAAGAACGCACAATTTAAAAAAAAGGTATGACGAAATCAAAATTAAGATTTCCAATCCCGTTTATAAAATGATTCATTTGCGAATCGTTTCTAATAATATTATAAACGAAAATTGACTTAAAATGACATCTTTCGTTTATTTTTTTTTTTTTTATATACAACTCTTTTCAGCTTCAAAAATTAAAGCATCGTAGTATTTTATTTTTATAAAATTTAACCTAAAGGGGAAAAAAAATTCTTATTGCCGTTTATCTCTGTAACAAAAGAAAAACTGAAAAAAAAAAGAAAAAAAAAACACACCTGAAGCTATGCTTTTAGGCTAATTGATTACAGCCATGGGTGCAAGACCTTCAGTCTCAGGACTGATTTCAGTCTTGGACATATTTTTGACTGATAGTAAATTCTACTTTATATACTTAAATTATCACGATTAGCTCAAAATGAACCCTTTTATCCTGACTGGTTGTTTTGAGCTCCTAAAAGTAAAAATTTTCATCATGATACTTTTCCTTATTTAGTAATTAAAGTTCATAGATAAATGAGATAAAACAGCTTTTTTGCAAAAGTAAGATACTTGTTTTTATTTAATTTTAAAGTTAATATGCTTAAAAGAAAGCTTTAAATAATTTACCTTTAAAAAATATAAAAGTAGCCAGCTCCCTTATATGGTATTTGTGGTAATGAAGTATAATTGTAAATAAGAACAATTCAGAACATGTTATTATTTAGAAAAGATTGGTTTCACAAAATTTCATTAGCAGCTGCATTGTAGCTGTCATGATAATTAGACTTTGTATAAACTAATAAAGTGATTACTCAGTAACCATTTCAATTAATATATTAATCTGACTCGCATCTTAAATTAAATATTAAGTTTTTATTCTGCTTTCATTAAACCAGTCACTATTCTGTAACATTCCGCATATTCCGACTACAAAAACTCTTTTTATCAATTCCACCTGTATACTGGAGGGTTGCCGTGCCACTACAGAGTAGCGCGTTTATCGCCTCGTTGTGCAATAGCATTTGAAAGATCACCACACTAACATAAAAAAGTAGCAATAAAAGAAAAACAAAATTAATCAGTTGGATTGTAAAAAACCCGCTCCATTCTCGGCCGGGGAAGGAACATCACAAGAAAAAAAAAACCTCGCGAAATTTAACAGTATGTCAGGGGGGGGGGAGGGGGATCCAAAACTTCATGAAAATAGTTGAAACTTTTCTTATAAATATGTTACACATAACATATGGTAGTAATAATCAGTATATCTGATGAAAATACAAGTAATTTTTTAAAATAAACTATTTAATGATTTTTGTTATCCCTATTACTGTATTTGATTAATAGTAGTTCAAGAGCCATAATTTTATATTGTAAAATCCTTAAAAGCACTCTGCAAGCAGTCCTTGTTCAATCACAAAAGCCTGCCACTAAAAAATTTTAATGCAGAAGATGTAATGTATTTCTCAGATATAAATAATGAATTTTTCAGTTAAGAAGCACATGTATTTTACAAATATTGCTATTTCTTGGAACCTAAATATGATACATTATCGCCTTTAACACATTATTTTGGAGTAATGAAAACATTGTTATTATATTAAAATTTTTTGTAAATGAGTGTTATAATCAGAGCAGCTCATGACAGGTTTTTCTTGCAGCACTAAAATGCATGCTTTCCAAAAGTTTTTTTTTTTTTTTTTTTTTTATAAATTTTTGCTTTATTTAATGGAAGAAAATTCTGCTAAAAATAAGGCAAAGATTTCATTATTAAAAATAGTGAAAAAGAATAAATTGGCCAGCCATGCATTTAGTGTTCACAAAACTGTCAGTCATGAGTTACCACTATTTATAATGATTTTGCCCAGGCATATTTGGATGTTATATTTCAAGGTAATATCTTTAAGGTAATTTAATAATGTGTGATCTATACCTATTATGTAAAATTTCATAATTTGCACATTTTCTGGTTCCAAGGAATGTAATTTAAAGCATATATACGAAGTAAATTTAATGATGTATGAAATATGATCTATATAATGCAAAATTCTATAATACGCACAACTTCTCATACCAAGGTGTGCATTATAAAGATCTTCTACTGTATTCATATGTAGTTCACACATCAAAAACCTTAAATAGATTTAGTATCTGTAAGAGGACATTATTACAACTTTATATTTTTTTCATTCTGTAGCACAAATTACTCAGCTTAGAATTTGCCAATCAAAACATTGCCATCTTGATTTTTTTCCACTGTCTTTATTTACCACAGAAGTGATTAAGATTTTTTTATATTGTAAATCCTAAAGGTTATAATAGCAAAAAAGCATCTTTAAGCCCTTAGGGAGTAGCGACCGGTATACTTAGCCACTTAAGGTGTTCAGAATCCTTCATTATTCTCACCACTTATTTTTAATTGTAAAGTTTACCTTCTTTAATGGGAGCATTTCTGTGATTCAATTACAGAAAATTTTCTGTTTTTAAAAACCTGTAGTAAAAGGTTAAAAATTAACCAAAGGGCTCTTGTCGCGAAGGGGTTAAACATCTTGAGTTACAGTGAACTTTAATAACCCTTGGCTTTAATTGCCAGCACTCTTCCAATTGAGCTATCTGTACGACAGCCCAGTCAACACAATATTCGCTCAGAACAACTATTATCATGACATCAATTGATTGTGTGAAAAATAATTAAAAGTGTACATGATTATACGTATATTTTATTATTAAGCAACAGACTTTGCAGATCCGATTTTCTAAAAAGCTTTAAAGATTGAAATCTCTAGGCTGGAGTGGGAAAGTGGTAATTTTGAGGAATAGGAGGATAATTTATATAGAAGAATTTTCTGTATAAAAATAAAGATTTAAAATTTTTTAATGTTGGGGAGTAGGGGGAGGGAGAAGAGCTGAAATGTACAGTCGTGGAAAAAAAAAAAAGTAAACACCCTTTACTAACTCCTTAACAAATTATTATCGTTGACAAAAGTTATTGGTACCGAACAATTGGAAATAATGTCTATTTTTAAATGATGTATATAAAATTTGCTTAGGGGGCCATCTACATATTAAAACAAATCCAAACTTCATTTTTTTCAATGGCAATACCCAATTTTAACGAGATATTTCAAATCTTCGGTTCAAACTATGCCTAGGCACCAAATTTCAAGTAATTTGAATAATAAGTTTTTGAATTATAAACATTCAAAATTTAGTGCTTCTAATGTTAAATTATATTTTCATATTTTTATTCATATCTCCTGAAATTATGCTCCTAATGTGCTAATTTTTGGTGTAGCAGTAATACTAACATACCCAAACATAAATACGTTGAATTTGCAATTTTTATAATTTTAATATATGAATTATGAAATTAATATTCGAAAAAATTATGAATTGTAACCTAAAATTTTTTTGATGGATTTAGATTTATTAAGTCCTGCTTTATGGAAATCCAAAATTTCACATTTTTTTCCAAATAGTTTTCAAATTATGCTTAAAAAACGGCAAAATGATGGTTTAAGGGGCCGTCTATGATAGAAGTGACTAGATATTTTGAAATGTCTTACGCTGTCCTGTAATCTAGCAAACTTCATTGACTGCTTGAGTGACGCTTAAGGTGCCTTGATCAAGAAGGGGGCTCTCTCGGTTAACAATCGAGTACCGAACTTCAATTTGGATACAGCCCTTAAAATAAGTTTCTTTTAAAATAATTAATTTCTCGGGAACTTATAGTACGAATTGCATAAAAATTTGTTTTTAGGCTAATTAAATTGTGTAGAATTCATTTATGCTGTAAAAATTGTGTACTGCTATTGAAAAAAACAAAGTTATGGTTCGTTTTAATATGTAGATAACCCCTTAAGCAAATTTTATATACATCATTTAAAAGTAGACTTTATTTCCAATCGTTCGGTACCAGTAACTTTCTTCTACGGTAATTTGTTGAGGAGTTAGTAGGGGGTGTTTACTTTTTTTTTTCCATGACTGTACATTAGGGAAGTTAGAGCTTATTTATTTATTTATGTTAGTGAGCAACAAATGTTGCAGATTTTTTTTTTTTTTTCAAACTAATTTTTGAAAGATTTTATTATTTAGGTAAGCTGGAGAGGTGGGTGCAAAAGCAGAAGTGGAATCTTCGGAGCTCAGGGGATTATTTTATATGATTTATTATTATTGTTAATAAAGAATTTTAAATAGGGATGGTGAAAGATTATTTTATATAAAATTAAAGAATGTTTAATTTTTTTGCACTAGGAATGAGAAAAGGGAGAAGCAGAAATTTGTAGTTTTGGATTTAATACAAATGTATGGAATTACTTTTATAAGTGAGCGATGATTGTTATATATATATATAAAGGTTTAAAGAGTAATATTTCTTGCTATTTTTCTTAACAAAGTAATTTTTTTTATATAGTAAAATTTAACATAGCTTTTTATATCTCTGAAGCAAACCAACAGAAATACCCTCTAAACATGCATGTTGTACATTACTTCCATATCTTACCAAAGAGTTCTTATAAAAATCTCATTGCACGATACTCTTTAAAATTGAAGTATGGTCATCCTTTTTTGCGGGGAGGGAGGGGGGAGAGATTGAAGGTGAATTGAAATCCTGACTATGAATTCTTTGTATTGGTCTTTAATTTTTTTTGTGTGTGTTTATTGTTTTATTTATTTTTTTCAATAACCTCAAAAAAGTAATGATATCAATGCAAAAACCCTTAACGGGTTAAAAGTTTGTGACGCAGCACTTTATCTTATGCTCTAAGAATTTTAAATATGGAACTTAAAAATAATGATATCAAATTTTGAGTGACGCTATGCTATTAATTATAATCTCTCTATATATTATTTATTTCATCTTTTTATTTTTTTATAATCGCATGGGCAAAAATTATGTTCAATTTTAAAAAATGTATAAAAGTTTATTCATTGATGCTTTAACATTTACACCTCTCATAAATTCCAAGTATGAGTTTTAAAAGATATGATATCAAAATTTTAGTGACGCTTTGATGTGGCTTTAAACGATTTGTTTTAAAATTAAATTTAAATTATTTTTGTTTTGGCTAAGATATATTCACACATCTAAATAATAGTTTTAATTTTCCAATATGCTTTAAATATGTCACTTTCACTGAATTTATATAATGCATTTAAATGTATTTATTTGAATAAATTGATTTATCCTTTGTCCAATGCTATTAAAAATTTAAAATAAGATTTGCGTAAATAATTTTTTTGCGTCATTGTATCCAAACTAAGGGAAATGCATTCAAATGGATACTATGAGGTAAAAAAATTATTTACGCAAATCTTATTTTAAATTTTTAATAGCATTGGACAAAGGATAAATCAATTTATTCAAATAAATACATTTAAATGCATTATATAAATTCAGTGAAAGTGACATATTTAAAGCATATTGGAAAATTAAAACTATTATTTAGATGTGTGAGATCTTAGCCAAAACAAAAATAATTTAAATTTAATTTTAAAACAAATCGTTTAAAGCCACATCAAAGCGTCACTAAAATTTTGATATCATATCTTTTAAAACTCATACTTGGAATTTATGAGAGGTGTAAATGTTAAAGCATCAATGAATAAACTTTTATACATTTTTTAAAATTGAACATAATTTTTGCACATGCGATTATAAAAAAATAAAAAGATGAAATAAATAATATATAGAGAGATTATAATTAATAGCATAGCGTCACTCAAAATTTGATATCATTATTTTTAAGTTCCATATTTAAAATTCTTAGAGCATAAGATAAAGTGCTGCGTCACAAACTTTTAACCCGTTAAGGGTTTTTGCATTGATATTTTTTACATGTATCCTGGTACTTTTAAAGTAACATTGTTTCTTGAATAACACGCATTTCAATTTGTGTCTAATCCCTTAAAACCTGACGAATTATTTTTAACAGATATAACTACATGAGTTTTTCAGATATGAAGATGGAGCTTTTTGTAATATAATTCAGGAATGGATAAGGAAAAAATTCCTAATTGGAAATTTTACACTACGGGGGATGTATAAAAATTTAATTTTCGTATTTTTTCAAATAGACCTCCCATGGAGTTGTAACTTATCTCATCAAATGTTCCACCTTTTTTATGGAACTTTGCAATTGGAAGTATGTGCCTAGGGGCATTAATTAAGGAGATAGCTTATTGTTTCGATATTTATGAATCACCCTGTATAAGTATAATACGGGCATTACAAAAGGCAGCTATTTCTGTCTATAAAAATTATCCAAATAGTCTCTTGACATTTTCCTGAAGAGTGCTTTTAATAAAGAACTTGTTACACGGAAAGAAAAAATATACCGCTTTCATCTAGAACGAATAGGAAGTCATTTTCTAAATCCCTAAACTAGAAATATAGATTTCAGAGTTATGCGAATAAGGTAAACAAATAAACTAAATAGACGAATTAATCGAGAATTTCTAGTCTATAGTTTTCTAGGTGATGAAACGATACATTATATTATGAATCGTTTGAATTGCGAGATATTATCACTTGATTTCTAGAATTAATTCATAAACTAGAATTATAGTTACTAAAACTCACTTCTTGTGTTCGCAATTAATTGCAGAGATTTTTTAAATAAGTTTGACCACGATAATATAGGAAAACGCTCTTGAATTTTAGTAGGGATAAATAGAACTCTCTAGCAAAGGGAACTAGAATTTATAAGGTTGACATGGAATTATTTTTTCTAGAGCCACAATTTATTATCTAAATGTCAGTGGCAGATTTTTTTCTCCCGTGTAGTACAAATAAGAAGTATAAGGTATAATCAACGCATTTCAATGTGGTTGCCCTGTAATTCTAAGCATAGGCTCCACCTTTCTTGGGCGGCACGAAAGACATCTGCAAGCATATGTGGTGTTATTCTGTGTTGCTGCACCAGTTATTCGTTGTTCAATTTTTGGATCTTAACTGCGTACACCTTCCACTTCATGAACCCACACACACAAAAGTCTAGGGGTGTTAAGTCAGGACAGCGAGACGCCCACAGTCTGCATGAACTTATCCACCTATCCGGAAATTGTTCATCGAGGAATTCCTAGACCTTTTTATGTGTGGGTTCATGATTTCGAAGGTGTACGCAGTGAACATCCATACAATTGAACAACTAAAACAACAAATAACTACTGCATCAGAACAAATAACACTACATATGCTTGCAGATGTCTTTTGCGCCATCCAAGACAGGTGGAACCTGTGCTTAGACTTACAGGATAACCACATTGAAATTCATTGATTATACCTTGTACTTCTTATTCGTACTAACAAATCCTTTATCAAAAGCACTTTTCAGGAAAATATCAAGACACTTTTGAAACACCCTGTAGAGATCTGCACGGGCCGATTTTCATTCAAGGGCACTCGGGCCGGGGCCGGGCTCCACTCTGTTTGGGCTGGGCCGGGCCCGGGCCATACTTTTTTCTGAAGGCTCGGGCCGGGTCGGGCCTAACTTAATTTTTTTGTACAGAGCCGGGCCTGGTATCATTCCTAGTCTTCATGGCCCAAAATTTTCAGTCCTAGTTTTGAGCCAGGCCGTATGAAAATCATTGTTTCAGCATGGCCTGGTCCATTTAAAGGTCAATTAAATTAAGCCCGGCCCAAAAGTTTTTGCAAAAAATGCATACATTTTTGAATCGCCATTATTCTACACTTAAACATTAAAATTTATTATTTTTAAAGAATAGTAGATTTCTACGCATATTAAAATATAACTAAATTAAAATACAGTAAAATGTGTGAAAAGGAACCTGCCTATGACGGAACCCTGTTTTAAACTGAAAATAAAAATACGGTGGTGAAATGAATACTCCATGCAAAATAAATATACTAATAAGTAAGAAAAGAATATATAATACATTTACACTTGCTAAGAAGGGAACTTGTCTATAACGCATTTTTTTTCTTTTCTATGCAATTCCATCTTAGAAGATTTTACTGTATAGCATTTTTCCGATTTTTAACACTTCTATACATGGAATATGGATTAACAATATTAATGATAACTGAAATATTTACATACAAGTAAGAGAGATTCATTAAAAAAATAAATATCGCAGCCTGCTGCACTTCTATAAAAATAAAGATTATAAACGTGAAAAAAAAAATTTCCGGGCCGGGCTCGGGCCGAACTTTTAATTTTTTTATCGGGCCGGGCCGGGCCAATATTATTTTTTCTACGGGCCGGGTCCGGGCCTGGAAATGTCGGCCCGTGCAGACCTCTAACACCCTGTATATATATATATACTATATTATATAGTTATGCATAAATACTTCAGCAATTGTCTTAATTTGCCGATCATATAATATTAATTACGCAGTTTTACGTAATTAGTATTAGCTGCCTATCTGATGTCAGGTATTTAAAAGACAAATACTAAATTACAGTTTTGTATTATTTAATTTGCTTTTATATTATTCAGCATTTGTAACATTGTAGAGAAAAAAAAAAGTATTAGCGAAGCCATTGTTGGTATGGTGTATCTTCCGGATGATACGTTCAGTGAGCAAAAAAAGTATTTGCATACACGCAATATTTTGCATAAGTAACCCTAAAAAGCAAATTTGACGAAATTGTTTTAACTATTACTTTATTTAAATAATAAACAAATACAAATAAGCAACTTTTTACTTTAAAAAATAATAATACTCATTTAAAAAAATAAAACAGCACTTTCTCATGCCAAAAAAGTATTTGTACAGGAAACATTGACAGTTTAAAAAGCAATTAAATGTGAACATTATGCACATTTTTATCACATCAGTCCCGCAGTTTGAAGACACATAATATAATAACTGGAACGGGATTATGGCAGTTTCTGTTGCTATGACGCCAAAAACGTGTGAGCTTTCTGTAGCTATCCGTGAGAAGATTATAACTCTTCACGATTCTGGATTAAGTTACCGAGAAATAGGCAGAGAGTTAAATTTAAATTTTTCTAGTGTTCGTTATGTAATAAGGAAGAAAAAAGAGACTGATACGACAACAAATAAGCTGCAAACTGGGCGTCCAAGAAAGTCAAATGCAAGGCAAAGGAGCGCCATCATAAAGAAATCTACCAAAAAACAAAAGGGGAAAAAAAACCCCTTTCTCAGTTCTCGAGAATGGGCTGTTCATGTCGTTTCAAATTCGGGAACTATAATTACATCATAAACTATTAGAAATATCCTTCATAATGTAAATATTCGAGGAAGAGCCTGCCCCTCGAAAAAAAAAAAAAAAAAAAAAAAAAAAAAACATTTATCAGTGAAACCAATAGGTTGAAAATAGTTGCTTCTGCCGCCAAACCACCGGAGTTTTTTTTTTTTTGGAAAAATGCTATTTTTTCGAATGAAAGTAAGTTTAATATTTTTGGCTCAGATGGAAAGAAAACTTGAAACTAACTGTAAAACATGGCGCTGGTCATATAACGATTTGGGGAGGCATGTCTTATAACCCTTTAAGACCTGACATACACAATTGTGTAGGTGATCCTAAAGAAAAAAAAAATTCCTCTGTTTGTGCGATTTAAAGCCGAGCTTGCAGCCACACAATTGTGTGGATCCTTCCTTGGCATAACCTGACAACGGGTAATTTGTTAAATATGTTTCCAATTATGATCCTATTAATTAGGGGAAACCATCAAATTTTTTAATTTCTACAAAAAATCTTCAGGTCTTAAAGGGTTAATGGAGTTGGTGAAATGGCCTTTATTGAAGGCAATAGGAATGCCAAACAATATATTAGTATATTGCGAGATAATATATTTAATAGTGCTCTGAATTTGGGAATTGCTGAATGCTGATTCATATTATTTTCAAAAGGATAATGATACCTAACACACAGCGAACATAACGAGGTTATGGTTGCTGTATAATGTAAAAAATCGACTGCAAACGCCACCACAATTACAAGATCTCAATCCTATTGAAAATTTGTGGCATATTCTGGATATGCAAGTACGGAAAAGGGAAATTTCTAACAAAGCTGATCTTAAGCAAGCTGTACGAATGGCTAAGGAAGATGAAGAGCAAAAAATCAGCAGCGAAACGTGCTACAAATTAATCGAGTCTATGCCCAGACGATTACCCTCTAATTGAAGCAAAGAGCATGCATACTAAATACTAGTACTGTTTTTTACTTTTAAATATTTTCTATATTTTTATTTTCACTGTTAGTGTGCAAATACTTTTTTGGCATCACAAATGTTACTTTTTTATATTTTCATATTTTTTAATATACATATAAAGTCAAATAATAAATGTTTATTTGTTTTATAAATATCTTTTATATTTTTCATTTGTAGTTCATTTTGTGTTCATGTGTGATAGAAGAAATTCACGTGGTGTGCAAATACATTTTTTGCTCACTGTAAGCACTGTGATTTGTTTCATAAGAGTGCTTTTTAAAGCCGTCAATGGCATTTCACATTCATTTTAAAGGGAATTTTAGAATTTTAGTTACGATGGTAACGCTTAGAACAGGAGCTAATTACGAAGGATTAATTTAATATTAAAAAAAGAGAGAGAGAATGGCCAATTGTGGCAATTTCCATGTTCTCCTTAGTTACTTTATAATAGTGTAGCAAACAAATGGTCATTGTTGAGATAGATAGATAAAAAATTAAATTTCCATTAAAGGTACATTTTTACGCGACTTACGGGTTGAAATATCCTATGTCAAAATGAACAAAAATCCGGATTCGAATTGGAGTTAGAGACCTTGCATTTTTGGCTACCTAAAATGAATTGTAATATCGGTTTCCATACAAAAACAGTTTGCTCTATCAACTCTTAAAAGTTTTTCATAAACAGCCGGTATTAGATAATATCTGTTAAATGCATATAGATGCTTCGACAATGTTATATAAAAGCATTTCCACTTGAATTTAGGCGTACCACCCTCCCCCTCAATAAAAAAAAAAAAGGGGGATTGATTACATAGATATGCCCTAATTCATTCAGGAAGTGAATTTTTGCCAGAAAGAATGCCCTTGTCATTTTTTTTACCACTATAATATCCCCAAGACTATAACTATTGCCTGAAACCCGGAGTTTCGATTGCCTGAGACACACACGCACACACACAAATTAAATAAAACAATAAACGCATTTAAACTAATTAAAAAAAATAGCTGCAAGAAAAAATGAATAAAGATAAGAAATATATGCGTGAAAGCACGTTGATCCATGCTCAATCACGCACACGCGCAGCTTAAAGGAAAATATTGTCTTCGGTTTTATCTTTTTCTGAATAAATCTTGTCTGGCTCTTAGGAATTTTGGACGTTTTTCTCCAGTATGGATGTGAATTAAGGTTAACTCTTACAAATAAGGTCTTCTATGCCTTCTAATGTTAAATGGATTTCATAAAAATACAAATTAATCTGCACGTCATCCGGTAAAATGTAGATGCAGAATCCCAGCAGATAATCCGTAAAAATAAAAAGATAATTATCACATTCTGATCGCCAAGATTACCACTCTGATGAGAGAACGTACTCCATGCCACGAGCGCAGTACCGTTTTCTTTGTGATTTAAATCCCTTTTTAAGTTAAGTATGAAATAAATTGCTGACTGACCATTTCCCAGTACCCGAATCTTACTAATACCACGATGAATCTCAAAATTTTTACAAAGCACAAATTAAACTAATTAACAAAACATCCACGTATCACTGTAAATTGCTAGAAGGAACGGAGAGAAAAATGACATTATGTCGTAATATTCGTGATTCATAATGAGGATACTATTTCGATGTCGTTTAATTATTTAACTTCATTAAAATAAAGTATGCAGCCATTTACATTTACATTTTATTTTATTAATTTTGTTTTAGGGATTGATAGAAAAAGCTAGATTTAAACAATTCCTCTTGGGGAGGGGAAAAAAAAGAAAAAAAAGCCATAGCTGATAATTATACAATTTTTTTATAACGTTCAAAAATTAACATTAATTTACAACTACATAAATTTGAACACTTTTAATAATAACAACATTAATCAGCGTAAAGCTTTCTTCCTTTTCTTTCAATCAAATATCAAAGATGCTACTGAAAACATGTCAGCATAAAATATCATTTGGAATGATGATTAGTTTTGCGATGTGTAGAAGGCTGCGGAGGGGTTGATAAAGGATTGTATGAGGCACACATTAGACATTACCCAACATAAATGAGGAAGTTTAAGTGAGATTTTAACTCATTATTAATTTTTAGAGTAAAATCTTAGTTATTTGTGTTTGTTTATTATTTAAATAAAATAATAGTTAACAATTTCGTCACATTTGCTTTCTAGGGTTACTTATGCAAAAAATTGCGTGTGTGCAAATACTTTGTTTGCTCACTGTACTTCAGAATGCACAGAAAAAAAATGATAACACGACTTACGTGTTAACAACAAATATTTTTATTTCAAGCAGTTTCGCAAATGGTACTTAAACAACATTAGGAGAGAGTGGGGATGAAAGGGACATTTTGTCTTTATAAGCTTATAAAATAATGACATTAAAAGATATCAGTCTCATGTTTGCGTCTAATTCTTGTCTAAAACCTTTGCTTTGATTCTAGCAAAACCTCTTATACTCAAGTACAGTAATTTAAAATCTGTACGCATTTTTATAAATTGGGAGAAATGTCCCTTTTAACCCCATTGTAGGGGATGAAAGGGACACTGTGCGATGTTGAAAGGGGCACACATAAATAAAACACTTTTATGAACATTTTTTCTTTTTACTTGTGATTACTTTATTCAAAAATAAAAGATAATAATACACAAATAAAAATAAAATTTTCGCAAGATATTATAAAACAAAAACAAGGAAAATAACTTGTTTAGGCCTACTTGGTATAAAACAACTTTAAATCAATTAAAAATTTTAAGAAAGATTTAGCTCTACCTGGCCATCACCAGTTACGGATTTATGTAAATTCATCACAATATCATTAATATTCACTTCATTCATGTCAATAGTATCAGTAAATACAAAGTGGTTTTATTCTTTTTTTCTGAAAAAATGTTCTTCGCATTTATTCCGAGTGCTTTTCTGGAGTTTATGGATAAAGTGCGACAGGAATGCCACCATAATTATTCCATTATCTTTCGCAAATTTTAATATCTTATTATTTATATTGCTTTCATGATATTCAAATAAGAGAAGCGCAAGATCAGTTTTGGAACAACTAGAATATTTAGCTAACGCTCAATTGCTTTAAAAAATACTGCGGTCATCCACCAACTTTGATGAGCAAGTCCAATCGTTTTGGATGGGGCAGCTTCGAGCATGAACTCTTTGTAATTCTTCCTTGGGAAAACGAATACTGTTGAACAGAGTTACCTCATCTAGAAACAAAAGTGTGACAAGTTTACCACGTTCAGCTGATGTTACGTGAGAAAACTGATTTCACCAAGTTTTGCTACTATATTAGGTGGCTTGTGCCCTGTCATTAAACTCCTGTTTCATCACAGTTATATATTATATTCCGTGTGAATTTATAGCGATTCATAACTGACTGAAGGTTTAAAAAAATATGAACATTAGCTTTGTTCAAACTTGTACTTCTTGTTAAACTAATGGCTATAGCAGGGGTCTGTCCAGACTTTTCTCACAGGGTCCTGTTTTTGTGAAATTGTGAAGTTTTTCTTACTTTTGTGAAAATTCTAGTCATAATTTTGTGAATTTTAAATTATCGATGTCTTCATGTCCTATCCTTCATGTATAAAAAACTAAATAATATGCTCTTTGGTGAGTTTAACTGCTTACTTACAGGCCAGATTTTATTTTTAAATGACTAAATTTTTGATAAGTTCAATTTGAAAGTGAACAAATTCTGTGAAAGGTCTATTTAAGAGACAAATAATTTTGTGAAGGGTCCTGTTTTGGGATAAAATGTTTTGTGAAGGGTCCTGTTTTGGGATAAATAATTTTGTGAAGGGTCCTGTTTTAAGATAAATTATTTTGTGAAGGGTCCTTTAAAGGACCTAAAATTTTCCTAAACATATCCCTGGGCTATAGCCTTTCTTAAAATAAAGTAATGAATTTCGTTGATTAAAATCTTGGAACCAATCAATTGTAGCTTGCTTGTTTACTTGCCAAAACAGGGACATATTTGGGGAATTCAAAGAAATTGAATATTTATATACGCAATTGTCAAACCATGATTCACATTAGATGCTTGGAGCAAATATGAAGCTAACTCTTTTTATTGAGCATCACTAAAAACTTTTCTATTACCGAATGGGCGCATTGAAATTAATCTGCTTGTGTATTCTTAAATTTTGGAACAATTCTTTCTAAATAGGACTTTTCAATGCCGTAGGCTTTAGCTGTTGATCTTACAGACACTCTTCTTTCCTCTTCTTCAGATACAGTACCCATCATTCTTCTTCAGTAATTCGATTTTTCTCAATTTTTCTTTTATATTTTCGAAGCATATTGACTTTTTGATGATTTTTGGAAAAGTAAAACATACCTAAATTGTAGGTACATGTTATTGCAATATTTGCACACTTTTGTTCTACATAATAATGCATTCATTCTTCTACCTAAAGAAAACTAAAAATCATAACAAATTTTACGAAACGTAAATAATATTTTCTTGAAATAATTATAAACAACGAGGGGTTGAAAGAGACATGTCCCTTTCAACCCCATACCCACCTAGCGAAATTAAAAATGTATTAATGCATGACCTTATTTTAGATAACGAAATATACTGGTATTCACATAAAGTGCATACTTTACAGAGCTAAAAAACATAAATATTATAATGCTAAACAAAATATTAATTTTTTGAAGAAAAAAAGAAAATAAAGATGAAAATTTACTTTTTTATATCAAAAACAGATTTTGCTTTTAGCAACTACAACGCTACAATTGCTGACGTTAGTTATAAGGATCATTAAGACAGATCAAATATCGCCATCGATTGAGCCAAAGTTGAAACATTGTACATTTTATTTTCTTCCTGAAATTTTGAGTGTCCCTTTCATTCCTTGTCCCTTTCATCCCCAGTCTCCCCTACTTTTAAGACCATACAATACAACTGCGTTATCTTTAATGCAATAAAAAATCAAATGTGTACTAAAACAATCACAAGTATTCCTACTAATTAACATTATTATAATAAATACAAGTAAAATTTTTTATATGAATTTTCAATAGTAAAACTATTTTTTTAATTAACCCTTAACTGATGTTAGCAGTCTTACAGACAGCTAGTTGAACATCTAACTTTTAGTTTAGCTAGAAACACAACTGCAATTTTCTTTCGTTTGGAACTCTAATTACTATCGCTAGAGGACTTTTGAAAAGGTGAAATTTAATTATAATACTCTTGTATAAAAAGCTTAGTACAGAAACACCATCCTATGAGTTAATCGCACCTTTTACTTATCTTTTGATCAAGCGGCCTCAGAGACCACTTCACAATAGTTACAGTGGCTCCCAAAAGTGTTCGTACACTTTAGAAATGTATAGTAAAAAAGCATTTCCCTGGAATTGAATTCGAATATGAAGCCCAATATTCTTCCACATCAACTTTGTGTTATTCTAAATAATGCTAAAAATTTCTTTTTATTATTGACTGATTTTCTTTTTAAGGGAAAGTAGGGGAATGGCGCACACTTAAGGGAAAACATGAATAGCTAGTTAAATTTGGACAAAAAAATCAATATTTTATTAACGAAGTATAACTCCAAAGCATATGGAACAGTTTGCAATCAACTAAATTTCATTAAAGTTTTAGGAATTGTTTTAATCGTTTTATTTAAATGACCATCGATTGAGCGATAATGCCCGACATGGTAGGGTAATTGCGTCCAGAGTTTGCATACAACGTTTAAGTAAGACTAAAGTTACATATGTAGTTGTGTGGGCTGTTCACACCACTGAAGACTTTTTGCAACCACTTTACACATATTGTGTTAGCAGACCTGCCAACCTTTGAAAATGAGAAATCGTAGCACACAAAATTAAAATTAATCTGGAGGTTGGTTGGTTGGTTGGTTGGTTTTACGTGTTTCGCAGCCATCTTCTGACATTCTTAAAAGGAATAAGGTTTCAGTCTTTCAACTCAATATAGTAAATTTTTTGCTCTTAAAATTTTTATACGATTTTTAGAGTTTCTTCTCGTTTCGCAGCTTTTTTTTACATTTGTAAAAGGAGCCTGGTTCCAATTTTTTTAGTCCAGTGCAGTAAATTTTGACGAAGTTCGCGATTTTTTTCCCGCGGTCATTTCAGAATATTCACATTCCCCCCCCCCCCCCCCCCCACAATCGTAATTCACATTTTTCTATCACGATTCTTTGGTGAAATCCGTACTTTTTACCACGAACTTTTGACAAAATTCGCATATTTTACCTCGATCCTTTGACGAAATTAGTGTTTTCTTTCTGCAATCAGTCGGTGAAATTAGTGTTTTCTTTCTGTGATCTTTCGGGGAAATTTGCTTTTCTGACTGATCTTTCGGGGAAATTTGCTTTTCTGACTGATCTTTCGATGAAATTTGCATTTTCTTACCGATCTTTTGGCGAAACTAGCGTTTTCTTTCTGCGATATTTTGACAAAATTCACATTTTTATTATCACGATCCTTTGACGAAATTTATTTTCATTGCGACCAATTGATGGATTTTTTTTTTTTTTTTTTTTTTTTTACACGGTCATTTGTCGAAATTCGCGACAGTTTATCGCAAATCGTGCGAATTTGCACACTATTTCAAACCTTGCCTCTCAAAGACCCTCTTCCCTCCCTCCAGAAATTCTTAAAATGTCACCCTTGTTCCTAAGGGAAGGCATTCCTGTATACATATTTACAGAAACACGATTCACTCGTGGTTAATATACATGCATAGTGTCAAGAAGTTTGTTTTTCAGCCCAGATTTTATTTTCCCCCCCATGAGCATTTTTTAATGTCCGAATTTTCGGACTAATGGCCCATTTTTTAAAACTTTCGGAAATGAATACTTTGAAATTTTTGAAATTTCGAAACAGAATCACTCCTGAAAAATATGCGGCGCGGCATAAAAAACGCAACTAAAAACAAAAAATGCGTTTTTTTTTTTTTTTTTTCCAAAAAAAAAAAAAAAAAAGATCGTAGCTTAAGACCGATTTTCGTAGCATCGTAGTATATAAGTCCAAATCGTAGCAACTACGATTTTTTCGTAGCAGTTGGCAGGTCTGTGTGTTAGACATAAAGTGGGCTACTTTTTTATATTTAGGTTTTTTGATTTTCACCACTTTTTTGAAATCGTAAAATTCTCCTTGTTTAATGACATATTAATAAAGACGAAAACAGGGAAATTTTACCATTTCAAAAAAGTGGTGTCAATCAACAAATCTGAATTTTAAAAAAGTTGCCCACCAGGGGCGGCGCAAGAACTTGCCCGACGGGGGGACACAGTATCCCCGACAGGGGGCCGAATTCATAATATATATTAGAGGTCTCCACGAGCCCGGACCTGTCCCGAACGGTTTTAGATTCAGACACTTTTCTCCGGGGGGGGGGGATTTCTGTGGCTCCGGGAGGGGGGGATTGCACTTTTTGACCATTAAAAACACAAAATCTCAAATCTTCGGGGGGGGGACATCTCATTGTTCTGAGGGGAATGTCCCCCCCCCCCCCGGGTCACCCTCTGAATTCAACACTGGTCCCGAAGCCCGAGATCGGCAAAAGTTTATTTCAATAAACTCGGGCCGGGCTTAACTTTATTTGAAAACTCGGTACGGGCTCGGGCTAAATTTTAGCTTTTGAAAAGTTGATCCGGGCCTGAACTTCATTCTTCCCGGGACACATCCAGGTCTCAAATTTTTTTCTGTAGATTTGGGACGGACCGGACTGTAAGTGAATACAGTGAATACTTCAGATTTTTTTTTTCCGCATGGTAATGTCGTGGTAACTTTTCTCCTTTATTAGTGGAGCAAATGAACAATAAAACCTTTCTTTGTTTCGTTTTTTTCCGTTTTTTAAATAACAGATGGAATACGTTGCTTAATCACGAGAAAAACATAAAATTTTCGCGTTTTGGCATATCCCGAAACGCGCAGATCTCTAATACTCACAGTGCGATTTAAATTAGAGATGAATTGCAGAGGGACAAAAGGTTTTTATTCGAAATATAAATTTCGAAGCCTGTCAAAGAATATTAAAGTGAAAAAAAGCTTTTAAAGTTAATTTTGAAGCAAAATACTAGTCACCTAATCTTTATAGGCGGACGAATCCGCAAGAGAAAGTTTCCACACTTTCGAGTATTACCCGAAAGGAAAAACTCTGCTTCGTACTCTTCTTCATCTTCCACCCAGCAATGTCCCAATAAGAGGTCATTCAATATTACAGATTTTACTTGCACATATATGGCACATACACAGCAGCGTGTGAGCGATAAAGTATGGAACAGTTCTCCGGTTATGAGTCGAACCACTGCGAACCACCCGCCCCTTAAGAAAATGCAAAGGTCTAGAAACAAGAGTCCGACATCAAGTAAGGTGGTAACCAATTTTTTTCGAAACGCGGTTCGTGTTCAGGCCGGGTTGACCACGTATTTTAATGTCGGACGTAATTGAAAAAAATCAGCGGACAAAGCTCTACCGAAAACGCATGAAGTGATAAAAAATTATTTTAATTTATAATTATTTAAATTTGTTAGTGAAAGTGTCATCGTGAAAACTAGCAGTTAAACGTTATACCTAACTAGGGTCCGTCCCGGGTAACAAATAAAATTTGCAATCCTGCAAATTTTATTTAAAACCAAGCTGAAACCCGAACCGAACCCAATCAAAAATATTCCGTCCACCCGCAACCCGATCGAACCCAAAATAATTCCAAACCCAACCTGAAACGCCGCAGTCAGAGAAAATTGATCCAAAATATAATACAATTATAGAAAAATAGTCTGTAATCATATCTCCAATATTAATGTTATCTTTTATGTAGAAAAATAAACATGTAAGAAGTCATTCATATTCAAATACGTGTAGTTTTTCATCTGAAATAGATTCCTGCGCGGGTTGTGTTATACCGGACCCAAACATTCAACATAAAGTCAATCTGAAACCTACCGAAAAATTTCCGTTGACACAAATCCGACCTGAAACCGACAACAAATTTTCTATTGACCCTAAACAGAGACACTTCAACCCGAACCCGACTCGACACAAAAAAGATATATAACGTATATATAAAGATATATAACGTAAGTTATGAAAAAATAGTCTGCAATCATATCTCTAATATGAATTCTGTTTTTTATGTAGAACATAAACATTTAAAGCGGATTTTTTGAAGAAGCTCCCTATTCCCTCTGTTTCTAAAATAAAGCATTAGCGTATACCCTAGCTATGAACGTTCATGATGTCAGCGTATACCCTCTGCCTATACCGTATACTCTCTGCTTTTTTTACGACTACAACACTGGCTAACTTGAATTTGGCTCGTAAGTAGTGTTGTCTAGAGAAACCCATTGTAGGTTCTCTAGTGTTCTCAGGTGTAGTATCGCAAAAAAGCGGGACACAGAGAGTAAATAAGCGGGAGAGGCGCTTGAAAATCGGGACATCCTAAAGACTACAATAAAATCTGTTAAAACGAAACCAGTGTAATGGAATAATGCTTTAAATTGAAAATTTTCGCGATATTGCTAAAACAGTACTATGCAATTATAACGGGACAGTGTACTTTCTAAGATTAAAACCTGTCTAAATTGGAAAGTTCTCCCGATTCTTTGTCGTTCCATCTCAACAGGTTGCTGTATTAAATAGCTTCCTTTCTTCGTATTGAATGTATGTGAATTATACTTTATCCATAAAGGAATGGTGTGAAATTAATTAGTCGAACTAGAGTTTTTTAAATAATTAACAGTAATTTTATGAGAATAATTCTCACTTTATAAATACTGTGTTTTATTTTTTTCATTATTTTGCATTTCAGTCGTTTTCGAAAAAGTACACTACGTATTTATTACGTACACTCTCAAGAAAACATTTCGTCAAACGTAAAAAGCACAGGCAACAAGTTTCTATTATTTGAAAAAAATTGAGCTTCAGTTCGCGAACTTTTTCTGTTTTGGAGCAAAAGAGAGATACGTAAAAAATCCTTGCCGACTCGGGCCTACAGGCGGAGGTAGATTTCGAAGTTAAGTACTAAATTCACCAACAAAACTTAAATCAAGATTAGAGATAAACCCAGTTCCTTCCCTAAGAATGAGCTCTAGGGAGCTAAAAATTTTGCGAAAATTCTAACATACACGAATACACACACGCATGTATATGGAATAGGTTTAAAAAATAGCTAAAGCAATGGAATAGGTTTAAAAAATAGCTAAAGCAAATTCAGAGAACCTCAAAGTGTTAAAATAAGTTAATATTTTTCCATAGTCGGGTTTTTATCATGTTTTAATACGTTTTTTCAAACTTACATGACGTTACATATTCACCTGCTGAGGTCCATTTTATTTCCAATATGACGCAATATTTTGTTTTGTTTTTTAATTCGTCAAACTATTTATTTCGTTTTGACTTTTCATGCGGAAATCTTGCTCTAGAAAACTTATGACGTAATATTCAATTTGTTTTCAATTCGTCAAACTATTTATTTAATTTAATTTTTCACGTGAAAAATCTTGCAATAGAAAAGCAATTGCTGTGGTGAGAATCTTATTGCTTTTTTTTTTTTTTTTTTTACTGTTGGCAACTGCTATAACGAAAAATATTTATTTTTTCCTGTCATTGTTGTGTAAGAGCTGGTTTTATCAGAATCATGTTAAGACGGTATTCAAAATTTTGAACACTCCCCTTTTCCATTCTCTTGGTCCGATTTTGCCCATTTTCAATCCCCGCCGAGATATTAGCCATCTCAAAGTTGTTGGCGAGTTTGAAGACGATCCGTGCATAATTGCGACTTTTATCGTGCGGACAAAATTTAGTACATATATATATATATATATATAAACTTTTTAGGTGGGGGTGGTTTTGGGTTCCTGGGGTCCTATAATGAAAAGTTATGAAGGAATTTTTCAAAAGTCGCACCAAGGTAACGATTGCAATAGGTAGTATTTCTTACGAAATCTACCTAAAAGCAGTTTCTAACACAAAAAAGTAACGTGCAGCACAGTTACGGGAACACCCCTGTGATTTGACCGAAAATGCAACTTCAGGTAATTTTTACGTTAGATTAATGAATTTTCTGTATTTTGGGGGAAAATGGGCAAATCAAAACAGAAATTTTCGTGTTTCAATATTAATAATAATAAAAGCAATTGAAGAAACACCTGCAACTCACATATTTTTTTTTTTAGAGTGTATATTGATCGAAACCAGCCAGCGTGGGTCCTCTAACTTCTGATAAGATACAGAATTTAAATCTGAGACTAAAACTGAAATACAAAATTCTCAAGAAAAATGTAAGCTAAAGGAAAACTTGTAAAATTGCTTAGAAGGTAAAAGTTCATTATTTTAATATCAGCTCAAGCATAAAACAAAATCTTGTTGATGTAAAAAAAAAAAAAAACCCTTTAAATTTATGCATATTTTGAAACAGCCAAAGTTTTAGAGGTCTGCACGGGCCGGGCCTATTTTCATTCATGGCACCCGGGCCTAGTAACTACTATTTCCGGGCCGGGCTCGGGCCTTACTTTTTTCTGAAGGATCGGGTCGGGCCTAACTTCTTTTTTCCGTACCGAGACGGGACAGGTTTCAATCTTTCTAGGTCTTCATAAGCCGATATTTTCAGTCCCGGTCTAGATCTAGCCCATCTGAAAATCATTGTATCGGCATAGCCTGGTCCGTGCAAAAATCAATAAAATTTGGCCCGGCCCAAAAATTTTTGCAAAAAGTATATATTTTTTTAAATTGGCATTCTACAATTAAACATTAAAATTTATTCGTTTTAAAGAATAGTATATTTCTAGGTAATAATATTAAAATACAATAAAACGTGTGAAAAAGAACCAGCCTATCACGGAATCCTGTCTTATACGGAAAAATTCATTGATTCATGCAAAATTAATATACTAATACGTGAGAAAAGAATATAATACATTTACACCTACTAAGAAGGGAACTTGTTTATAACGCATTTTTTTTTTCGAGACGATTCCGTCTTAGAAGATTTTACAGTAAAGTATTTTTCAGATTTTAAATCTTCAATACATAATTTTTTGATTAACGATATTAATAATAGCTGAAACATTTACATGCAAATAAAGATTCATTTAAAAAATGTATATCGCAACCTTTTGCGCATCTTTAAAAATGAAGATTATAAACATGGAAAAAAAAAAAAATCTAAAATAAGTATTTTTGGTCAGAAACTCCTCCTTTTAACAAAATCAAAGTAAAAATACACGTTTTGTAGAAATTCTGTCGGACTGGGTCGGACTCGGGCCGAGATTTTAACTGTTTGCCGGGCCAGGCTCGGGGAGAACTTTTAGCTTTTATATCGGGCCGAACTTTTAAAGTTATTAATTAAAATCTTCCAGTCTAATAATACAATCAAGTTTAAATTATCAAGTAAAGTCAGTATTCTGATTTACACGAATTTTTTAAATTCCTAAATACGAACCTACGACCCTAAACTCGAATTGTTAATTACAACCCTGCACGGTTCGAATTATGCCCAACTCGAAATCGACAAAATATTTTTTGCCGAACCTGCAACTTGATTCTAAGCATGAAATGAAAAAAAAAACAAAATCAATTCATAATTTAAAATAATTCAGGAAAATAGTCTGTAATCATATCTCTAAAATCAATTTTATATTTCGAAAAATGAATGCATATGAATATGTAAATGAATACTCATTCATATACAAGTATTTTTTTTTAATAATTTGAAACAATAATCTGGACTTTTCTTTGGAAAAATTTGGCGAACTCAAATTGACTCCCAAGAAAAAAAAAAAAAAAAAAAAAAAAAAAAACTCTAATCTGAGATGATCCGAAAATGGAAACATAATCAACATGATCCGCAGCAAAATTTTAGAGCCAATGGTCAACACTTTGGGGTAGAATTGGGTTATCTGACCCGATGCAAGATTTTAGTTGTTGCTATATATACATCTTCCCGCAGTTTACAATCAAGTTATCTATGCATATAATTATTTTCTCATTTACACCTTCCATTTCTCTTCTATATATTAAATAGCGATTAATATCCATATTATTATAAAATGAGATTCTACTGTATATTGCCCCACCAGTGGCCGAGAGGTTCTGCTCTCGAAGCTGGTAGACGGGAAGTGCTGGGTTCGATCCCAATCGCGCCCGTCGGACTAATCGTTCGGAGTTTTCTTCGGACCTTGGACTTCAAGCGTTAATACGGGTTAGGTTCCCTTAGAAAGACCCCCACGAAGAGCACTCCCCCCCTTAGGGCCTATATCCCTCGTGTTGATAATTGGCCGTCATAAACACAACCACAACAACCATCTACTGTATATTGAAATTAATGAGCAAAGAAGGAATTTTTAGTTTGATACTAAGTTAGCTTGCATAATTATACATAACTCTCTTTTTATTTACTCATTCATTTATAAGAAAATACTTACCCTACCCTTTTTAATAAGAAGATCGAAGTGAGCAGATGAATTTCCACGTCCTGTCTCTTCTTGAAATCTTATTTCTTTTAGGCGTCTAAGTTTGCGGTTAATCAAATAAACATTGAACAGGAGTGTGCATGAGTTATAGACAATATGTATAAGTTTTTCGGTAACATCCGGCCGTTGTGACGACAGACTTTAACCGACATGTGGTTAAATTCTTAAATTCTCTGGTCGCAGACTAAGGAATAAAATTTTAATTTAGATTAAACTCTTAAAATATCAGTGGCAAGCTTACCATGGGTCAGGCTTTCTACAGACTAGCCTAAGATCTTTTTTAAAAAACTAACCTGCACCGGACTCAACACGTCTCGGGTCTTGTGCAGGAAAAATCGGGTTACCCGACCCGATGCAGGACTCTACACTCAAGTCAAAAAAATTTCCCCGACGACGATTAAATGTAACACCGACGGGGGGGGGGGGGGGGGGGGGCGGGCTCATGCCCCACGGACCCAACTCTGGCGCCGCCCTTGTTGCCCAATGGCAGCACTTCTTCTGGAATTCCACGCGAGCGCCATTACCATGTTGGTATTTGTTGCATTATAATTGGCGTATCAACGAACTACAAAAATAAATAAAAGCATGAAAGTACAGCTAAATGTATATATTTTGTAGACATAATGAGTAAATTAATATTTGAAAATAAGAGTGTACAGTTACCTTCAAGTTAGATGTTGTACAATTTTATAATAAAACATCTTCAAACTAATAACTTGAGGACACAAAAATACTTTCCTCCCGACGGGCACTAAATCCTTACTGGGAACTTAGGATGAAGTTCGCTAGGTGCCGGTACCGATCACACGTTTTCAATTCTATTCTGTTTAGAGATATTTGGTGAGCGGGATTACCCTTCTGAGCGTCATTATCCTACTTTCCCCTAGATAAAAATGGAAACGGAAGGAGGCAGAGAAAGAATACGCCACAAAAGTCTTCGTACACTGAAACATTTTCGGATAAATTCATAATTAAAATTATCGTATGTCGTATTATTTTTATTTTTACATTCTGGGGACATTCAAGAAATCATTTGGCCTTAATTGTTGCTTACTTTCTCCGTAATATTTTAATTTATTATTTAAATATGGCTCGTAGTCGTAAGAAACAAATACCAGCATTCAAAAATTGATTATCTTTCATCATAGTAGTGGTAAATCAGTTCGGAATATTGCTAAATTAGTTCATTTAACCCATTCTATGGTGCAGTATGTGATAAAACGCTTTAAAGAAGAAAATCGGATCGAAAACAAGGCAAGAAAAAGTCTCCATAAAGTTAACACAACGTGATCAGATATTTATAATTAGAAAAATTGTAAAAAATCCACGTTTAAGTGCTGTAAAAGTTGCTACAAAATTTAATGAAAACTGTTCTACTTCAATTTCACTTGAAGCTATTCGACAAGTGCTAATATGAGCTGGATTAAATTTGCGTTCTGCTCGTAGAAATTTTGTTGTTAACCTTTAACTGATGTTACCGGTCTCTCAGACCGCGGCTTTTTTCAGTTTTTATAGTTTAACTTGCATTTTTCAGTTTAACTACAAACACTACCGAAATTTTGTTCCGTTTGGAACTTTAGTACTATCACCAGAGACTTTTGAATGGGTGAATTTTAATTATAACAGTACTGTGCAAAAAGTTTAGTACAAAAACACCATCCTATGAATTAATCGTGTCTTTTATTCATCTTTCGTTGCAGTGGTCTCACAGACCGCTTCACAATATTTATGTGACAATTTCTATGACATCAGTTAAAGGTTAATGAGAAAAACAGAGAGCTTAGGCTTTCCTTCACAAAATAAATGATAAATAAACCTGAATCGTATTGAAATAATGTCTTATTTGCAGAGGAAAGTAAATTTAACATTTTTGGTTCCGATAGGCGTATAATTGTATGGAGAAGGAAAAATGAAGAACTTAGTTGGAACAGTTAAGCATGGCGATGGAGGTGTCCGTGCGTGGGGGTGCATGTCGGCATCAGGACTAGGTAATTTGGTATTTATTGATGGCATAATGAATCACGAACTTTATTTAAATGTTTTAAAATACAATTTAAAATTATCATCCTAAAATTTGGGTATTGGAAACAACTTTTTTTTTTTTTTTTTTTTTTTTTTTTTTTTTTTTTTTTTTTTTTTTTAAATCAAGATAACGATTCTAAGCACACGGCTCTCAATGTTCGCCTCTGGTGCCTCTATAATTGTCCATAAATTCTGAAAACACCACCTCAATCACCGGATTTAAACCCAATAGAACATATTTGGAAAGAAATGGAGGTTGGAGTACGAAGACACGACATTAAAACGAAAAGCGAACTAAAGACAGTAATGATCGATGAATTGATGAACATTGATGCAGAAATTACAAAAAACTAGGTAAATCTATTCTTAGACATTTAAAAACTGTTGTTTATACTAAAGGATATCATACTAAGTACTAATTTAACGAAGTATTACAGTATTTACGAATATGTAAAGTTTTTTTTTTTTTTTTTAAGGGTACGAAGACTTTTGTGGGGTTACTTTTTTGTTACTTTTTGATTATTGATTTTTTTAAAATAACGTTTTGCTATTTTTTTTTAAATATTTTATGTAGTTTTGTTAAGAATATGTTGTAGTTCTTATTATTAAATACTCTTTCTGAAATATCAATTTTCATTAATGGCTAGAACACAATTTCCTTGAAATTCGTAAGTGTACGAACACTTTTGGGAGCCACTGTATGTGACAATTTCTGTCCCAGAAGTTAAAGGTTAACGTTTGAACTTTGAATCCTGAACATTGACATAGAAGGGCTATTAATCATTATATTATGCCATCCCATCATCATAGAGAAATTACAATTATTTAAAGTATTCAAACAGCTCCCCCCCCCCCCCTTAAATAAAACATTTTACTTTTTATGCAAAACAGAATTAATGGAAGGAATTAACCATTCAAATACCGAAACACTTTGAAAAGTTTTATGGAAACTATAGATCAAAATAAATATTATTTTCATATTTAGTTTGATCCACCCTGTAAGAAAGGATAATCATTTTTAATGGCAAATACACTGCTATTTATTTTAACAACATATATTTCAATTTCGTGAGGATAGATGTATTTTTGGGGACGATAAAGCACAGAAGGATGGTTAGACAGACCAATATTCCAATTTTGAGGGGTATATTTTGAAGCCTGAATCCAGATTCAAGCCGTCGCACTCAGTCTTAATCTACCATAAAAGTTTGCAATAATACCTATGGAAATATAATACATGTGAAAATCTAGTCTTGATAAAACAAATAATTTTGAATAAAATTTCGTAAAACTTCCATTTTTTAAATGGGTAGAGAAAAGCCTGATATTCGCGAAAAAATAAAATACGTAATGAAAAATCAGAAATTTTGGCGTTTCGCGCAAAGGCTCGGGTACGCTGGGCACGGGTCACACGGACAATTAGTCCAGACAATAGAGACCGTATAGGGATTCTACCTAGCAAAATTAATGGTAGTACTGGAAATCGGCTTTCTAGATGTTTTTTGGATCGCCGAATCCGAATTTGTAACTTCCCACCAAAATTTTCCCCGGCAACCCCCCAAATTTTGGTAAAAAGCCCCCCCAAAAAGGTTTTTATTAAAAAAATCAACTTTTTTATTGTTTTAGGGGAAAAGTAGCTAGAAATTCAGAAAGCAGACAAAATTTGCAACAAATTAGATATATGACATTATGACTTAGGATGAAGGGGAAGGGGGGATCTGCCTCGGAACATGCGCCGCAGTGCTGCGTGGACTAAGTTGCGCAATTCCACTTAACCACTCACACGTTTACATTAGCCCTCCCATCTTCCATCCGAACTTTCTCTATAAAGTTTACTTTAAGTTTTTTGGGTCGCTGAATCCGAATTTTTAACTTACTCCCAAAATTCCCCCCCCCCCAAATAGTTGTTTTTAACTTAAATTTCTTACTGTTTTAGGGGAAAAGTATTACAAAATTCAGAAACTAGACAAAATTTGCAACAAATAGGATATATGACATTATGACGTAGGATAAACGGGGAGAGAGGGGGCTGCCTCGGAACATTCCCCGCGCGCTTTTCTCAAAAACCAAATTTTTTCAAAAGATCAATTTTTTGAGGGGTTGCCGGGTGAAATTTTGGTGGGAAGTTACAAATTCGGATTCAGCGACCCAAAAAATATCTAGAAAGCCAATTTTCAGTACTACCATTAATTTTGCCAGATAAAATCCCCTATTGCCTGGACTTCATCATTTAGTGCACGTAGCACCGCAGTGCATGTTCCGAGGCAGCCCTCACCCACCCCGTTCGTCCTAATTCATAATGTCATATATCTTATTTGTTGCAAATTTTGTCTAGTTTCTGAATTTCGTAATGCTTTTCCCCTAAAACAATAAGAAATTTAAGTTAAAAACAACTATTTGGTGGGGGTTTCGGGGGGGAAATTTTTGGGGGAAAGTTAAAAATTCGGATTCAGCGACCCAAAAATCTTAAAGTAAACCTTGTAGAGAAGGTTCGGAGGGGAGATGGGAGGGTGAATGTAAAGGTGTGAGTGGTTAAGTGGAATCGCGCAACTTAGTTTACGCAGCACCGCGCGCATGTACCGAGGCAGATCCCCCCTTTCCCTTCATCCTAAGTCATAAATCTAATTTGTTGGAAATTTTGTCTACTTTCTGAATTTCTACATACTTTTCCCCTAAAACAATAAGAAAATGGAATTTTTTAATAAAAACCTTTTTTTTTGGGGGGGGGGGGGGTACCAAAATTTGGGGGTGTTGCCGGGGGAAATTTTGGTGGGAAGTTGCAAATTCGGATTCAGCGAGCCAAAAAACATCTAGAAAGCCAATTTCCAGTACTACCATTAATTTTGCTAGGTAAAATTCCCTATTGCCTGGACTAAATAGAATTCTCCCAAGCTTTAAATGCCCCTAAGCTACGGCGCACGAGTAGGGTTACTGTATTAAGCAGTTTATCCCTCGTTTGGCTAACTGAATATTATTTATTATATAGAAAATAATCAGCATGCAGGATTGGTCCCGCCAGAACACGAATTAGAAAAGAAAATCGCGTACAAAATAAATATTTATTTTTAAAATTGTACCTTCTCTCTATTAATAAATATTTCATGTTTATTAATATACTGGGCAAGAACAAGTTCCAAAAAAGATTTATTTAAGATTATCTGCAATTAAAAAAATATTATTGTTTAGATGTACTTGGGTTACATGATATAGAATTGTATGCAACAAGTAAAATACAAGTATTTTGATTATGATTTTATTGAAATGAATATTACAGTTTTCTGTTCTGAAAATTTGATATATCTAAAATTTATAATATGTATGTATATGTATATATATATGGGTGGGTGTGTGTGTTTACAATTGTCAAGAGAATAAAAAAAAGATGCTTAAATTATTTAGAAAACATAACTTTTTATTAGTTTTGTTTTTGAGAAAAAATTTCAACGTCTGGTTTTTGTAACATATAGTATAGTTATATAGACTTTTTGTACATAATTCTAAGAGAATTATACATAAAATTTG
Source organism: Maratus speciosus (assembly GCA_963932465.1). Lineage (NCBI taxonomy): Eukaryota > Metazoa > Arthropoda > Arachnida > Araneae > Salticidae > Maratus > Maratus speciosus. The sequence goes on along the minus strand of OZ010787.1, from coordinate 336,285,214 downwards.
AATATGTCAAATAATTTGTAAATTTTAATAACTTTTTTAGCAATTTTGATTTTTAAATTTTCTTTTAACTCATTTAATATGTTTTATAATATGCTATATGAATCCCCTTTATTCCACATTTAGTAAGAGAATAAGTAAAAACTAAGTGCGTTACGTAATTTGTAAATTTTAATAATTTTTTAGCAATTTTGTTTTTAAATATTTCCTTTAACTCATTTAATATGTTATATGTATACCCTTTTTGCCATATTTAGTACGAGAATAAGTAAAAACTAAGTGCGTTAAGTAATTTAGAAACTTTAATATTTCTTTAATATTTCTAGGATTAAAATCAGGCATTTTTCTCCAGGAGGAATTTTTAAAGCTCCTGTGGTTGCAAGGAAGATTTGCACTTAAACTACATTAATAAGCATAAAACTCAAGCAAAAACTTCCAGAAAGATCCCCCCCCCCCCCCCCCCCACACACACACACAAACCAAAGCCATCTCCTGAATTTATCATTGAGCATTTTTGTTTTGAAACATTTTTAAAATATGCTTTACATCAAGGAAACAAATAAAGTACTGTGATCTATAATAAAACAGTTGAAAATTTACATTTCAGCAATGCAGGTTTTACTCTGGGGGCTTGTGGAGATGACTGTTTATATTTTTTATTTATATTTGGCATATTAGGGATGGTTATTTAGTAGAAATTTGGATTTAAAGAAAATGCACATTTTTTTTAACCTTGGTATGTCTTATGCCATTACAAAAATACTGATTGTGTATGTGGAGAGGGGGAAGGCTGCAGTAAATTTACGTGTACTGTATTATGTCTGTTCCGTATTATTGATTGTTCAATATATCAGTTTATATAAATATATTCTTTTTATCAGACGTATAGGAATATATTTTATATAAAAAAAACCTCTTTTTTAGATTTTAGAAAAACAGAGCATAATTTTTATTTATTTCATCAGGTTAAAAAGTAACAACTATTACTGAAATAAAATATTCCAGTTTTAAAAAACTTGTAAATTATTTATCAAAATAATTTTATTGTGGTTGCAAGGAATTAAATAAAAAATCTGTCAAAATGGATAATTAAAACTAATTTTAAAGATATGCTTGCCATGAAAAGGCAAGTTTACTGTATGTAATGGGCCTTTCACTATTTAATAAGGTCTTATTCTAGGTATATGTAATAATACTTATTTTTCCTAAATGAAATGATAAAAATTATTTTTGGCTAAATCATGAAAACTTTTGCTCATAAAAAAATATTCAGAAATTAAAATAATACTTGTTTGAACAAAATTGCTTTGATTCGTACTTTATCATATAAGACGTTCCCCTTCATTTAAATTTTTTATTTTATCTTTCAAAAAGGGTAACTTTTATTTACTTTAAAATTAATTTAATTTCAGATTATTAAGTCAAAAATAATAAACATAAATAAAACAAGCAAAAAGGAAGGGGGGGGGGGGGAGGTAGAAAAAAGTTCTAACATCACAGAGTACAAGAGTAATTTTTATATAATTTAAAATTAATTTAGTTTGAAAATATTAAGTTATATAAGCAATGGACATTAATAATCTAATTAGAATAGTAATTTAATAAAATAAGGTAATAGATTACTACTTTAAGTATCAATATTTAAATTTAGTTACATTATTTAGATTTAAATAATGAAAGCTGACTTCACTGATATATACAATACAATGTATGGGTAAACAATACACTACATTGCATAAAAATGAACTTGTGGTTTTTTTTTCTTTCATATTTATAAAAAATATTATATAAAAGTTAATACAAAATGGTCACTTAAAATTTCAGTCATATACAGTGACAAATAATTACATATTGTATTTATTTATTATTGTTTGTGCAGTTTTAATGAAATAAAAACTTTATAATAAAAGTTATATTAATTATATTGTATACACAAACTTCATTGTTTTAATTTAATAACATTTTTTGTCGCAACATATTTTGACGTCGTCACGCTTACAATCAGCAGAGAGAAAATTCGGCTCAGAGCTGGAAGTCTGCACGGGCCGAATTTCCAGGACCAGGCTCAGCTCAGCCCGGCCCGAAAGAAAATTATCTTGACCCGGTCAGTGTAAAATTAAAAGTTCGGCCCAGGCAGATATTTTCACAGTTCAGGACCCAGTCCGAACAAAATTCAGTAAAAACGGATCTGCCCCGGCCCATGAAAAAAAAAAAAAAAAAAAAAAAAAAAATATATATATATATATATATATATAGGCCGGTCGGGTCAAGATTACAGCGCACATATTTATGGGAAAATTTTTCAGTATATTATAGATTATGTCTCTTCCAGACAAATTACACAATAGCAACCTTAATTATTACTTATAAACTAAAGACTTTTCAGCATTCAAATAAAGATTCATAAAATAATAATAATAATAATAATAATGTAGTTTAGAATAAAAGAAAAAAGATGATTAAAAAATGATAACTTTTGAAGCTGTATAATAAAAGTAGATTTTTGAAAATATTTCTTTGTAATTTATTAAGGCTGTTCTCAAATCCAAAGAAGCTACTTTCTGACAGATTTCTAAATTAATTCTTGTTCAGAAATGTATAAAATGGGCAGGTGTTCTTATTCAGAAACTTCGTAATTGAATGGTGTTGTCATTTTTTTTTATAACGCAAAAGATCTATAAAAAAATACTGTCAAAGTTGGCGTTTTGAATCAAATTTCACTAAGTGATAGCACGGGAAGGGAGAAAAACCTGTCGTCACGTGACAAGAATCGCTTATAATTCAATAAGTAATTTATTTATCATAAAAATGGAAAATAATATTCGTTTCCACCCGTTTCAATAATAAGACTTGTCATTTTTATGTAATTTGTAATTTATTAAGGCTGTTCTCAAATCCAAAAGAGCTACTTTCTGACACATTTCAGAATTAATTGTTGTTCAGAAATGTATAAAATGGGCACAAGCGTGAAACTTTCTGACACATGTACTAACTCACTTTTAAACGTAGAAGTACAAAATTGGCAGGGTTGACTATGGAAGCGATTTGGAGTAGAAATGAGTTTTCCGTTCTTTCATAAATAAATTAATTATCGAATTCTAAACAATTTTGGTCAAAACGGTTTTTCTCCTTTCTCTGGATGTTTTTTTTTTTTTTTTTTTTTTTTTCTTTCGGAAATTCGGTTCAAAACGCCCATCTTGATGTTATTTTCTGAAAGATCTTTTACGTTTACCAAAAACGGGAAAACACCTTTCGATTACATAGTTTCTGAAAAGCAGCACCTGACCATTTCATGCATTTCCGAACAAAAATGAATTAAAACTTGTGCATAAAGTTGCGCCTTTGTATTTGAGAACATCCATATACTCGTGAAAGTCGTATCCATTGAAAAAGGTTCATATGTTATCGGATTCATTTAAATTTTTATATCGGGCCGGTGTTTAAAAAACTGTCCTATTTCTGCAATTCAGTGCTTGGCGAAATCCTCTCATCGCCAAGTAACAGACGCGAATCTCCCGTCAACTGTCCTTTCCCGTTCCACAGCCCCGTTTTGACCTTTGGGGAGGAAAACGCAGGAAAAGGTAATTATACCGTGCCCTGTGAACTAGGGTGGAGCGAAAAAAATTAATTTTTTTAAATCAAAAACGGGTAGGTGCCAAAAGTTGCCTTTATACTAGTACATCATCTGTGTGCAATATTACCGCTGAAAAAAAATGGCTTGAGTCTGCGCTTTTGGTCCAAAAGTCGAAATTTTGGGTAAAATTTGACATTTTTTCAAAAATTAAAAAAAAATTCTATAGAGATGGTTATTATTTAAAAGTGTTATTTAAACCTTTATTATTAATGACGTAACATATTTAAACGAAAAAACTATATCTTTGTTCTGTATAACTGGAACAAAACTGACAACTTTTGGTGAAAAAAAGGCATTTCCACTCTGTTGTGTCATACAACTAATTGTTGTTTGGAATACAGCTCTTACCTAGCTGCTTTCAAAACTACCCAGGAGGTACTACGTGGAGGTGGCTGCCTTTCATGTCACAACAGTGCATAGCTCGACCACCCTACCATCTGAACTTAATTTTTTATTTATACATTGAATTGTGATTTTTTTTTATCAAAGACTGGCATAAGTTTTCTATGTATCAACCTGGTACATCTTCTTTGAATCCACAGACTTTGAATGCTGCTGCTGTGATCTCATTTACGTATTTTTCTACTGTTTGTGTAAGAGAAGACAAACAGTGTAATGCAGTGCGGATGGTATTAATGTAATCTATTCAGCCTTCTATTATCTTCACCAAGATTGCACACGATAAATGCATATTGATTAAAGGTTCTGTTACCACAACACTTTTCCAATGAGTTAGATTTATATAATTATCCGCTTCAAAGTTGATTGTAGATATTTCCGATTTGCGTATGCCATCATTTACTCTCATTTTTCGACTATTATGTGCTGAGCAGCTAGCTGTTTAATGTGATGGCAATCGTCAGAGAGCATTGAAATAAGAATTTCCTCTGTGTATGCAAAGCAACCATTGTCCTAAATAACCTTTTTTCAGTATTTTTTAATTCCGTTTTGTGTGTTGTTTAGTATCCAAGTTTTTTTTGTGTAGCCGATTCCCCATGAGTTTTTAGATCCCTTCTTTAGCTGTGAATTACATTTGATTGTAAACTATTCTGGAGCCAAACTTGGATAACATAGTACTTTTTGAGTGAACGTAGAGACTCTGATGGGCAGTGAGTGCTCATTTGAAGGCGGATAATTCTGTTAGTCGTTGTCATCCATTCTGCGAGGGGCATGTTTAGAATGAACCAATTGATCATATGTCTCCTCCAAGTCCAGTTAATTTCCTCTGCATCATTTATTAGATAAAATCGTTGGCAAAAATTAGATTCTAACCCACAGGGATGCGCCGGACCAATAGGAAAATCTTTGTCCAAGTGCTTATTCCCTTCTTATTTCAATTTTCGAAGCCATAGAGAGTATTTTTTAAACATTATTTCCTGAAATCAAGAAAAGGGTACTCAGCACATACCAGAAATACCTGATAGATATCTGCAAAGTTATTTCATCAGGATATTGCTCAGAACTAGCGAATAGGAACCCAAGAAACTTGTCCTAAGCAAGATGGCCCACAACGGCGCATAAAATTATTCGCCTTTATATAAGCACTGAACTGATTGACCATCAGATTCTGGTTCACTCACAAAGTATGTAATCGAAGTTTATGCTACATGATGGCTTACACCAAATAAAATTCACATCTAAAAAATTGATCTAAAAACTTATGGGAAATTATTCGGCTACAAAACATCACAGAAATCGGCAAAAAACAAATACTAAAAAAATTTATTTAGGATAATGGTAGCTTTTCACATCGAGAGCAAATTCTTATTGCAATTTTGATGACGATCGCCATCACATTAAACAACAAGCTTATCACCATATAAAAAATTCAAGAGGTAGAGTAAATGATGGCATACTCAAAGATGAAATGCCTATATGTTGTAAAATGTTGTAGGAACGGAACTCCCAATCACTATGCAGTAACTGGATGTAATTTTGGTGAAGATACTACAGCGCTGAATAGATTCCATTAATTCCATTGCATTACTCTGCTTGCCTTATCATACACAAGCAGTAGAAATATACGTGAAGAAGTGTCACAGCAGCACCCAACGTCTGTGGATACAAAGAAGAGATGGATTAGGTTGATACATAGGAATCTTATGTCAGTCTTTGATAAAAAATCACAATTCAATATATAAATAAAACATTGTGCTCAGATGGAAGGGTGGTCAAGCTATGCACTGTTGTGTCATGAAATGCAGCCACTCCCACTTGATACCCCCTTGGTAGATTTCAAAGCAACTACGTAAGAGCTGTATTCCAAATAACAATTAGTTGTATGACACAACCGAGTGGAAACGCCTTTTTTTCACCGAAAGTTGTCAGTTTTGTTCCAGTTATACAGAACAAAGATATAGTTTTATCGTTTAAATATGTTAAGTCATTAATAATAAAGGTTTAAATAACACTTTTAAATAATAACCATCTCTATAGAATTTTTTTTAAATTTTTGAAAAAATGTCAAATTTTACCCAAAATTTCGACTTTTGGACCAAAAGCGCAGACTCAAGCCATTTTTTTTCTGCGGTAATATTGCACACAGATGATGTACTAGTATAAAGGCAACTTTTGGCACCTACCCGTTTTTGATTTTCAAAAAATAATTTTTTTCGCTCCACCCTACTGTGAACCTCCACGCGCGCAAAGGTTACGCTGGACGGGTCTTGTAACTCCTATAAATTGTGAGGTCCTGCGTAAATCAGGACACATGGTAACCACAGATATGAGCCAACAGATTTCGGAGTTAAATGCTCCAGAATGAAGGCGTTTCTAATGTTTATATTAATCAATGATCCTGTAATCAAATATATATATATATACATATATTATGATAGTCACTTCAGTAAATAGATAATACATAGCTGCCTTTTTGAGAAGTTACGCAATTCGCACATATTGCTCGACCGCAAAATCCGGACATACTAGCAGACCGCAAAATGAAGCTCCGACCCAACTACTCAGAATGTTATCCATTTTTGGTGTAACATTTATACAACCATGTCGATAAGTTTATTTGAGTAATTCACAAACTTAACACTTTGAGGTCTGAGCTATTTCAACCGCATATTTCCCTGTGGCCTGAGAGTATTTGGTACTTTTTATGATTTTTAAAAAATACTTGGAAGATATGTATTTTAATAAAAAAATTTTATTATAAACTTCAAACTGTTCTTATTCATAATCAAGGAACTATTTAAATGTACTGAAAATTAATATTTAATGAGAAATTATTGAAAAAAAGCATGTTTTATATTTTATTTAAAAAAACAAAGTTCCGCATAAGAAAACATCTCTTTTTAACATAAAATTTTACATAGACTTGAATAAAAACTTACCCAAATGTTGTACAAATACCTAAAAATAGGTTTTATTTGTTTATAAACATTATTTAGTAAAATTTGCTTTTGTGTGGTACATTTCAAAGCACAGAGAGCAACACCACAAGGTTTGCAAAAATTCGAATTGAGCTCTGATTATAGATATTTTCATATACTTACTTCTATTTAGTGCTGTCATACATATATATTTTCAAAATAAAAGGTTTGTAGATCTAAAAAGACCACGAACGTATATAATAGGTATTTTTATAGCTCAGAGAGTTAAAAGTTGGCCCCGAGAGACTCTCGGGATTAATTCGCTTCATCGAAAATAGCAACTCGAGTGACACTCGGGCTTAGACCTCAAAGTGTTAAAACTGCGCTCAAAACAGATTAAAATAAATAAATACCATAAAAATTTGAAGCTTCTGTAACTTATAACATAATTATTAGCAGAACATCACATATTTTAAACATTGTTCCAGTTTTATCTGAACTATCCAACTCTGACGTTTAATCTAAATAGCTGTACGCATACATATAGAGACCTGGGGGAAGAAAGGGGTCAATATCCCGACTACTAATTCTTCCACATAAGAATATACTAATAGACTAGAATACTTTAAAAATACATGCATAAATTATTTTAACAACTCTATAGTAAAATTTCTACTTAAAAAAAAAAAAAAAATCAACGGCAATACCCAATTTAGCCACAATATTCCTAGTCTGTCTAGGCGAGTAAAATTATCCGCATATAGTGTTGCTAGAGATGCAAGTGGCATAGGAGAAATGTAAGGGACGAGCGACTAAATTCTCGATCGCGGCGCATAGCTCATTTGTTGAAACAGAACTGGGGGCATCTTGTTAAAATATTGGCAGTTATGTTATAAATGTTATAATCGAATACCTGAGTAGAAGAAGTTACATAACAGATTGAGAAAATCGAGAAAATTGAAGTGAAAGTTTTTGTTGGAATCTGGTTATTTATTTAATTCCTTCTTAGTAGCATATGTTTGAATGTTAATAGGTGATACTAAACTCTTCTGGAAAAGAGTATTAACATTTAATTATTAAATATTAGAAATTATTTTCAACATTTAAATTATTAAATATAAAAATATTAAATATTAAAAGATACTGTCCAATATCTTCAATACTAAGTAAAATGTTATTTTTACCATATGATATAATACCTCATGACGCTTTCATTTATAAAATAAAACAATTTTTGAGAAAATGTATCATAACATGTTCTTCCACTAAGCTCTTCAATTGCCAACAAAGCGTCTCGTTGGCGGCGTATTTTATTTTATTTTTTTTTTAACTACAAATAATGATTACTCCGACTTATACAGCACTACTGGTTAATTATTCGAAAAATAAACGGTCTAACAGAGCATGCAGTTTGATTAAATTCCATAGATTAGTTTTTAATATATAGCTATCACGGAAATCGTTAACAAAACAGAATGGTAGCGCTTCTTGTTGGGCGATATACACCTGAACCGAATCAAATCGTGTTCAGAACATCCCAAAACGTGTAAATCTATCAAAAAATGGAAGACGAAAATCTTCACGTTTCCAATACTTTCCTCTAGACGAATTTAAAATTCGTGTTTTATAAATAAAAATTCACCTTTATATAATGCCGCGTTTATATGTAAAAAACACACAATAACGGTCGAATGAATTAATTATTATCAAGAAATTAAAATTTTTACTCAATTTATCTTTAGAATAGATAAAACAGGAAAAGAAAAAAGAGCATTTTTATATTATTGCAAATGTTGCGTTACATTATTGCAACAAATAAATATTTATTGTTGGGTCACTTGGTAATAAATTAAAAAAAAGATATCAGGACCGTGCGAAGAGAAAACTGCGCCCGGGAACAAAGTTCCAATTTGCCCCCGCCTCCGTATCACTTTTGTGACACTTGTCACAAAAGTGATAAAATGCAGAAACAGAAATAAATTCCATTCAATAGATATTTCCCGTTATTTTTTTAACTTTAAAAGTTTTAATTTTAATTCAGAAATTCCAAACAACTAAATAACAAAAGAGAAATTGCACTTATATTTTGGCAACGGGAACCTGGGAAACAAGTGTGGAAGAAAATGTACCTGCAGGGCTCACACTAAGGCAACTCATGCAACATGTTGCTCGAGATTCGGAGAAAAAAACAGGCTTGAAACAGTTTTCTTCTTTGTTTCGACCTGTTTCTTCTCCTAAGTCGTACTTCATGTTGCGTGTGTCGCCTCAGTATGCGGCCTGCCTAACAGTACACAGTATAACAGTTTGTAATCCTTTTGGATTCCAAGAATGGTACCACATGCTATTTTGAGTGCGTATGTTTTTGTCACAAGCACAGAAAGAAAATTTCGAACTCAGAAAAGAGAAGGTTAACAAAAGAGACTAAGACAAAGCCCTAAAAAAAGTTTTAAAATGGAAGAAGCGCTTGATCAGAAATTTGTTTTTGGGTGTGCAGTAAGGGACGATGCAATAACTTTGAAACGAAAAATTTACGTACTTTCATCAGGAAAAAATAATCCCGATATGTATAAAGATAAATAAAGAAGGTTGGTGGCATAAATTTGGCGCCCCCTCAATTGCCGCGCCCGGGCCGACAGCCATATTCGCCCCTTTCTTCGCACAGGCGTGAATAGATGCCTGAAAATTATTTATACTAATTAGGATTCCTAAATCGTTTTCTCAACGTATAATCCAGACCTGCCAACCTTTGAAAATGAGAAATCGTAGCACACAAAATTTAAATTATTCTGGAGGTTGGTTTTTCGTGTTACACAGCCATCTTTTTGACATTCGTAAAAGGAATAAGGTTTCAGTCTTTCAACTCAATATAGTAAATTTTTTCCTTTGAAAATTTTTATACGATTTTTGGAGTTTCTTTTCGTTTCGCAGCGTTTTTTTTTTTTCATACATTTGTAAAAGGAGCCTGGTTCCAATTTTTTAGCCCAGTGCAGTAAATTTTGACGATATTCAGGATTTTTTTTTCCTGCGATCATTTCAGGATATTCACAATTTTTCCGCAATCGTAATTCACATTTTTTTATCACAATTCTTTGTCGAAATCCGCACTTTTTAGCATGAACTTTCGACGAAATTCGCATTTGTTACCACGATCCCTTGTCGAAATTTGCGTTTTTTTCTGCGATTCTTTCGACGAAATTAGTGTTTTCTTTCTGCGATCTTTCGGTGAAAATTTGCGTTTTCTTACTGATCTTTCGATGAAATTTGCATTTTCTTACTGACCTTTCGACGAAATTCGCGTTTTCTTTCTGCGATATTTTGACAAAATTCACACCATTGAAAACACAAAATCTCAAATCTTCCGGGGTGGGGGGAGCATCCCCCCCGGGCCGCACCCTGAAATCAAAACTGCGTTTTTATCACGATCCTTTGACGGAATTTATTTTCTTCTGCGACCAATTGACGAAACTGATTTTTTTTATACGGTCATTTGTCGAAATTCGAGGTAGTTTATCGCAAATCGTGCGATTTTGCACACTATTTCAAACCTTGCCCCTCAAAGACCCCCCCTCTCCTTTCCAGAAATTCTTAAAATGGCACCTTGTTTCTAAGGAAGCTAATTCCTGTAATAAATATTTACAGAAACACGATTCACTCGTAGTTAATATACATAAAGAGTGTTTTATGTTGAGAAGTTTGTTTTGCAATCCAAATTTTTTTTTTTCCCACGAGCATTTTTAAATGTCCGAATTTTCAGACTAATGGCCAATTTTTTAAAACTTTCAGAAATGAATACTTTGAAATTTTTAAAATTTCGCACCAGAATCACTCCTGAAAAATATGCTGTGTGGGATAAAAATCGCAACTTAGAAACAAAAAATGAGTTTTTTGCAAAAAATCGTAGTTTAAGACCAATTTTCGTAGCATCGTAGTTTATAGGTCCAAATCGTAGCAACTACGATTTTTTCGTAGCAGTTGGCAGGTCTGGTATAATCACATTTTAATTAAAATTAATCTATTAATTGATAATTAAAATATGAAAATATTGCATTACAATCGGGAGCACAAAACTGTACGTAATTTCTAAAATTCTAACACATGAGGAAGTGAGTGAATTTCAATTAAAAAAAATTACATAAGTTAACCCAAGTTAAATGTGTGCGGAAAAATGAATTTAACATTAGGCGTTCTTTAACGTAAAACTTACTAAAGAATCTAAGTACGATGTCAAAATTAGGTGTTTGTATGGAAAATTTTCAAAGTTTGTTACAATTTTAATACGGAGACGCCCCCCCCCCCCATAAACATTTTTTTTTAACGTAAGTTCAAAGACCACATAATTATCAAGCGAATGGCTATTTTTATTTTCTCTAATTTGTTTGATGATATAATTGTATGGGGGCTTCATTTCCTTTTTTTTTTAATCAACTGTACTCTAAAGATGCAATACACAGCAAAACTCTGAATGATCCTTTAGGACTATCATATGACAATATTTTGTAGTTCTCATAACAACATTAAAAATCCTAAAAACTATTATAACCATTCAGCTTCTGCACAATCTAAACATCTTATTCATTATCATCATTATTACAGCCCCAATAGTTGAAAAAGAATGTTTATATAAAGTTCCGGGAACGACTTAAAGACTAGGTAAAACAGACACACATTTATTTTCTCATCAGCGAACCGTTCATCTACCGTTTAAACACAACAACCTAAATTCTGGAGAAATATATTTTGAGTATTTTGAAAATACAAAACACTTGGGGGGGGGGGGGGGGGGAGTTACAAAATACATTACAAAAATATTTTAGTTTTATTAGTTTAACTGTTTGAGTGCGGAGGAGCGCGGTAGCGTTCCTTTTGTTTTAGGCTAAAATTGAGAGGGTGATAGCGCTCCTATTTGTTGAGCAGTGCATTTAAGCTCTTTGAACTTGCGAAGCGTACGATTTCTGTGTATATCGTCGGCTTACAAGTATTTTTTTTATATAGATATACCCAAACACATTCGCATTTTTGGCATATATCCACAAGATTTGTTCCACACTCAAACGGTTAAGATACAAAATACAAACGTATTTTGAAAATGAATTGCAAATACATGTATTTTCGATACTGACCAACTCTGTTTATGTGGCCCTGTAAATGAATGATAAATGCTTTTTTCCCATATTCTACACAAAGTATGTTTCAGCGCACCACATAAATGCCGATCAATTTTATACAATTTGAAATGATGTAACATTGGGAAAATAAACCGCAAACGGTTTTTCCCCATACACCACGATGTAACGGTATTCTTTTGAGTGTCCCAGTAAACGAACTACAAATGCTACACACTCCATTTTCAATATCGAACATGCCACAGTAAACCTCAATAACATATACAGGAGTGATTGTAAATTCATGAAAATATACCTGAAATGTTACCAAAAAAAGTTTTTGTATGGTGAGAAAACGCATAATTTATTGCAGGGAAGTCCAATCATGAGTCATCATGAAAAATATTAATTTTAATTATGTTTAGCAATCACATGAAATTGATATTTTAGTCTTATTTTATGAATTTAACTATCAGGGAAAACGGAATCCCGGTTTTGAAAATAAAATGAATACCTGAATTCAGGTACATTACTTATAGAAAATTTGAAATTTTAAGATTCTGCAAGGATTAAAATAGATAAGAAGAGAAATCAAGAAATCAATTTTCTACTTTATAAAGATACCGAAGCATAAATTTTACTTTATTTATTAGAAGGGTATCATGTTTTCCGAAATACTTTTTATGTATTTTTGAAAATTATCATATTTTTTTTCCATTTGTCATAATGGAAAGCATAAAAATATAACCGTTTTTCTAATTATTTAAAAGATGACAGAACTATAACTGTGTGCTAAATGCTAAAAGCTCTAACTTAACTTTTAACTCCAAGAAAATACTTTAATAAATAATAAGGGTTAAAAACTATTCATAAAATAAATAAAATACTTCATCATGAAAGACGGCAGTTTCTCGAGTGACGTAGCCAAAGCCCAGTACCCTAAAACCGACACTCTATATATACAGCTAGTTTGAGATAAAAGGGAAAACATAAAGGACGTCATTTAATTTCTCAACAAATATGGGCCATATCGTTCTGATTTTTTTTTTTTTTTTTTGTTACAGCAGTCTCGTTTTGGGAATTGTATGTGTGTTTTTCGATAATGGATCTGTTATAGCCTAGCGTTATACCAGATCCACAGACTTGTGATATTTTTATTCTCAATACGGGCAAGAAACATTTTTTATTTTTTAGCACTTAAAATATTTTGTATACGAGAATTTCAACTTAGCCCTTTCTTCATTTTTTCTCTCACCTTTCCTGTACTATACATGATGAAAGAGAAGAAATTAGAGAGGAACAAACATAATATTATGCAGGGCCGAAACTAGCCTTTTTGGCGCCCGGGCAAACATGGATTTTGGCGGGCCCTCCCCCCCCCCCTCTCCACCACAAAGTAAATTTACAAAAAGAATTTTACTAAGTACCTAATAGACAACTCATTTTTAAATTAAAAATATATAAAACTGAACTACGTAATCAGCTTTGTCAAACATTGATTCATTAAAACCTTGAAAACGGAATCAAGAGGAACCGAATTGCATTTTAATCTTTTTGAACATTTTTTTTCTTTGTATAGGTTAAATGAGGCCGATATCTAAAAAAAAAAAAAAAGGTTTTACTAAGAATTTTACTCTGTGCATTCCCCCTCCCGTTTGTTTTTATTGTCCCGGGCAGTCATCGCCTATGACAAGACGAAAAATAAACAAAAAGAAATCTCAACGCTGCTCCGCGAAAAAAAAAAAAAACAGCTTTCATGAAATTTTTTTATTTAATAGAAAAGTCAGACTGAGGAGTCGTTTCGCGTTTGGTAGTTATCCATAGTGGACAATGCTCCATAATAGACTGTCCTTGAAAAACGGTAGTGATTCTCCTACACAGGAAGTGATTTAAAAGATAGAAGGCAAAGGCATAGACATGATACTTTTGGAATGAGATAATGAAAAAAGCCTAAAAGAGAACAGTTCTTTTTTATTATTCATTTTCAATTTTGTATTGTAGATGAATCTTTTTATCTATTTGCAAAGTTTAATGTATTTGGTTCAGTTTTCCTTTTAAATTTTCCGGATACGAGACATTTTTATACAAATTTCGTACGTATATATATATATTCTTGTATCAAACGTCAAACAAAATCTTCATTTTAGTACCCCCTTTACCATCTGTTAAAGCGGCGCCCGGGGCACGTGCCCCTCTGCCCCCCCCCCTAGTTTCGGCCCTGATATTATGTATAACAAGCCTTACAGTTAAAAATAAACAAATTCTACTATATATAGTCATTTTGACATTCGACGAACAACTACACCGGTTGTGTATAAAAAATCAATTTGCTTGATTGAGTGCAATTTATATTCAGGTGTTTCTGAAATACAATTACTAACATAAGACTATATTTATTATAAAAAAAAAAAAGTATCATTTAAGATTTTAAAAAATGTAGTCTGAATTCTTTTCTGATGTTCTTTATGCAAATTTTCTATTTTTTACTATAAAATAATTTACAAAAATCAGAAAATTTGTGGAGGCTACAGAGCCAAATTTTTCCTCCCTTAAATTCATTGTAAAAATATTAAGAACATAATACTAATTACGTTCTTAATATTTAAAGATAAACTGATTATCACTTAGTCTCATATAAGTAATTCTGCCTTACACAACAGATTATGCAATAACTCACTCTCACGATGAAAACAGAAACCCTATAAATTTTAGACAGAGAAAGAATTGTGTATTTACCTGGATGGAATTGAACAAACAGTTATGGCTACGCGCCAAAATCCGGCAACCAATCAGATCATGATGTAACAACTGTATTACTCGGAATAATATGGTTTCCAAAACTCCCAATAGACGTATTACATAAGTGCCAATTTTAGCCGTACTGCCGAGGGCAGGAAAGGCTTTTGGGTGGAATTTGAAAAAAGAAATGAATTAAGCCCGCGTTAAATACTCTGAGAAAACACGAAAGCTTGAAGCAGCCATCCTACTTGCAGCGTGTACTGAAACAAACTTGCGGATTATGAATCAACAGCATTCCATCCATCAAAGCAAAGACAACACCACTAAAGCGAGCAGCTTACAAAATAGTTTACCGGTTGCATGATAGTACATAAATTAGTAAAAAATACAACGTTAGAAGGGAAAAAGAAATGAAAAGAAAGAGCAGAAGAAATAGTAATCTAGATTATTATCCTGCCAAGGCCTTTTCAAATAAAAGCTCTTCTCTCTTTTTGTTTTAAAGCATATTACCAGGTAAGCTGAAGATTTTATTACAGAGGCAATTCACAGGCGGGCCTTTAAAAGAACTTTTTATAAGAGTCAATCAACGCCCAGTTGGATAGCAAAAAATTTAGACCCACAACGAAATTTTTGAGCGAACTAAAAATAAGTACGTGAGGGTTTGATTACATATCAGTTGGTTTTCTTCCAGGTTAACGTTCAGAAAATGCCTTTAGACTTTATAAGCAGAAATAACCTGAATTTGCTTTCAAACTTGAGAAACTCGGAAAACTTCATCCAGTAACTCTGCTTTGACAAAACAGGATTGAACGTGCCAACTTCAATATCAAGTAATAACAAACACCATTTTCATGCATTATTGTTAGGATTGAACATTTTCTTTTAAATGGACACCTTTTTAATAACCCTTTTAAAAAACTATCTTCGTGGTAGATTTCTACTACAAATATTTGTGATGTAGCGAACCACAACATGTGCATAGCTACAAGGAGTTTAAGCTATTGGTTCTGTTGTACTATTGTAAGAGAGATATAGGCGTATTTTGTAAGTAAAGTTCATTATTAAAAGAAAACTTAACAATTAAAATATAAACAAATAGAAAAAGATTACAAAAACCCAACTTCGCGACACAGATACGCCACCTCCTGACTTTAAGCTGCTCAAATAAAACTTAGAATCATTATTGAGTCAGGCTACTGTCTCCTACTCTAACCTCATCAGATCTTAATCGGATTGAAATCGTTCCAAGTCTTAAGAAAAAAAAAAAAAAGTCTGTTTATTCTCATTTTCCTCTCTTTTTATCTCACTCTCCAACCATTTTTCGGCCACCAGAGAGAGCGCGAGTACTGAGGTAGTACCCCATTCCTTTTTTTTTTCTTTTGGTAAGGGCACTTCCTCACTTTCACGTGGTAGGATTGCACGGCATGTAATAAATATGAGACAAATGCAATCTAGCTGATCGCAATCCCTCATGAGGTCGTGACAGGACCTCGCCTGTTGGACGGCGAGACGATGCACAAGCAAACAGTGTAGAATCCCCTCCCCCCCTCGTTTTAGCCGTCAACGGATCAATGGTCTGGGTAACAAAGGCTTCCAGTCACTATGTGGGCAATTCATAGAAATCTACCACGAAGATTATTGTTCGGAATGAGCGGCGTTAAAATGGCGTCCATTCAAAAAATGCAATCCACCCCCCCCCCCAACCATAATTATTGTCACGACTTATTAGTTTCTTAAATTCTCTAAAACCGATTTATAACCAGGAATAACAGGTGACAAATACATAAAATTTCCAGCCAAATAAATAATTGTGGAAAAAAAAACACGATTCCACAAATATTTCTGTAAGGAAGGTCGAACACTGAGGCAACACGAGGAAGATGAAGTGCGACTTAGGAGGAGTAACAGGTCAAAACAAAGAAAAAAGCAGTTTCAAACCTGTTTTTTCCCCGAAGTCGAGCAACATGTTGTATGAGACGCCTCAGTGTGCGACCTGCCTAATACTATAATAATGCTATATGCTAATTGTTGCGGTAATTTTAGAACAGTTAAAACGACCCCGTAACTGAAATATTTTAAAATCTACTTTACATACATTTTTAGGGATTACTAAATCCATATCAGAACGGTAGTGTGAAGCTAAAATTGAAAAATAGCTCCAAAATCAAAAATGACATTTCTGGACAAAATGTCATCAATTACAAACCTTTAAAAAAATACTCATAAGATTAAAAAATTGTAATGAATTTTAGGAAGGACTGGGGGCTAGAAAAGGGAAAAATTGCCCTTGCCTTATTATTCTATTTTCTAAATTTTCTCTTTCCCCCTTACAGTCATGTTTAAATATTCAGCAAATCTTTTTCTTTTCTTGTGTCACCATCAACACTGTTTCAAATCTTTAAAAAACATCTAATACAAAAGTAAAGAGTGCAATTATTTTAAACGCTTTAACGCATGGACCATGGGCGTCTTCAGAAGATTTTATAACAGTGAAATAATTTAATAGCAACAGAAATTTTTTCAAATGCTAGTACATCAACATAGTTTTTTGAATTTTGTCCGACCACAATACTAGTTGTACGGTTTTACGAAAGTATATTCTACGATGCAAATGAATTTTTCCCACGTAAAACAGAAAATTTCGACACATGAGGATGAGCATTTTCTCACCCTTGACGGCCGGCGCTCATGGAGAGTGCACGGGACTGATTCTCTCCGATTTTACATATCAATCATACTAAAATTTATTATTATTATTTTTTAAACCGGATGCTTTTCCTAACTTATATCAAACGTGATACATAGGCAAACTGGAGTATTTCTAAGGGATGAGTTAAAAAAAAATTACACTGAGATTTCCATTATTATTTATGGTAGATTCAATTATTAAACACGAAAAGAAAGAAAAAATATATATATATTGAATATTCTTATACTTTTTTGACTGGTATTTTTTTATTAATATTTTTTTTTTTTTACTTTATGCAATTATATTCTCATAGATAGAAAGTATGCAACCAAGACATTAAAAATCATTCAAAACTTACATTTTTCATGATTTATGTATTTAAATCAGCAACTCATATTTCTTAATCTTGTATTTCTTTAAAATGTTAGGCGTTACATAAGGACGTTTCACAGATTTAATCGATTTTAATATTTCAATACCTGACAAGTAAAATACTTTATATTATATATCAAATATTTTTATTTTTAATGATACTTCATACATAAGAGATAAATAAAGTCAAGTCATTAACATTTGATTTCTGAACTACAGCTTCAAATTGCAACAAGTAAAAATATTTTTATTTAAATGACATGGGGGTATAATAAAAACGCATTCTCAACCGAGTCCCGCTCTTTCAAATTTTTGTTGTCAAATATAGTTAATGTTAGAAGTAAAGAAAATAACAAAACAATGCGGGTTAACAAACGAAAGCAACAGGGATGAAGTGTTTTATAAAAATCCCTAAATTAATGCCTTAAATTTTAAACAGAAGAATGTTGGACGACAACAACATAATGATAACAAAATATAAAGTACTTTAAATAAAATATTAAGTAATAAAATATAAATTCTTTAAAATATAAGCTGACACTACTCAAACGCAAGTGCCATAGCCAGCAAGCACCAGTCATTGTTATCTGTCATTCGAATTTATCCCAGAAATAAAACATCTGTTATTTGCATGTTTTAGAGTGAAATATTGATAGAGCGATACTGTACAACTCACAAGATTTTTTAACTGCGAAAAAAATTATAACATAATATTTACTATAAATTTCATCCCGTAATTACATGAAGAACAGTTTTAATTCAAAATATCCCCACAACTGCTTGAACACAGAATAAAAGTGCTATAAGGGGGACACACGCACGGCCCTGATTTTTGAGCACCGCTATTTACAAAAAGTAATCTCCGCCTTATATGATAGCAGAAAATTCGCGAAATCAGAAAAAAATGCTGCGCTCAAATAAGGAAACGATTTCTACTCGGAAACTGTGGTACTCAAAGGTAAGGCTCATATGCAACCTGATATCATCAGCGCCAGTTTTTCTCCATACTGCACTGAAAATGACCGTCTGAAAAAAATATTTCCTAGAGAAAATTATTAGTTTTCCTGCTATATGCAAGTAGACAGATATAGACTCAAAAATGTAATAATAAAATTGATAGATTTTAAAATAGTCCAAGCCAGTATTATCAACCCATAAAATTTGAAATAAGTACAGTCTGGGGTGGGAGAGAGAGTGGTCAGCCTCCACTATTTCTATGGTAAATAATCATATGAAAAAGGATATAAGTATACTAATCGGCTGGGAATAACATTTATTAATTAGTATAGATTAACGCTGAATAAATTACACTTCGGAGTCGTCTGCATAAATCTTTATAGAGTTAGAAGGGGGTCAACATTTGAAGAAACTAATGTTAAATCCAACTGACCAACTTTAATTTATATCTTCCCAAGAAATTCTCTGATTGAAATGTTTCTCTTTTAATAAGATGCAACGAAAGGACACAAACATAAACTAGACTTTTTTTTTAAAATTCAAAAACATTTTTAATTTTGAAAATTATTAATAAACTAATATTTTTTAAAATATGAATTATGACCTACATTCTTTTTTTACATAAAAAGGATAAGCATAGTCAAGCTTATATCAAATCGATTTTGTTAACAAAATCTCGTTGAAAGGCGATCTTAACGTTTAGAAGTACAAAAGCCTAACTTCCTAAGCCGTACATCCTATGTAAAATATTATAAATTTTAAATTTTACTAAAAATGGATTGATGGAAGACTGATTTACTAAGTTTTTATTATTATTATTATTATTATTGCTCTAATTGAAATAATTCTCTTTTACCAATTAGGATTAAGCATTTTTTACACATTGTGAATTTCTTGTTTTCCATTACAGTTGAAATTGTCTTAAAATTTAAACTTTTCAACAAGCCGTTTTCCACCAATGAAGACTTTGTAAAATTCCATTTGACTATAGAAAGATTGTGGAAAGAACTCGAATAAAAAAAATAGCACACTTAAAAATAAAAACGAAGCTAATTAAATGAGAAATCGAAAAATTTTTGGTGATCCCCCCCCCCCCCCCCACCAAAAAAAAAAATTAGATTTTTATCTATCATTGCAGTATTATGCTCTCTTTATTTATTTATCTTTTAATATCTCATGTGTAGTATTTCAATTTTTGGATATCTTAGATTTTTTTTCACTTATTTTGGGAATGTTTGATATGTTATAAGGAGTTAAATTTTGTCATTTTAGGCCTAATGCAAGTAAATTGGATGAAACAACATATCTTTACTATGAATGAAACCTACAAGCTCCTCTGGCGATTCTGTAGGTTATTCACAGTTTCTTATTATACATTTCTGGTTTCTAATGTTCATCTTTTGTTCATATTTAGAGGTTCACTTTTGTGTTCACTTTTAGTTCACTTTTGTGATTTTTGGACAAGTTGGGAACCTTTCAATCTCTTTTATCTTTGTTTTTATTTATTTGTCAGTATCTCTACTTTCATAACAATTCGAGGATAAGAATGAATTTGAATGTGGTGTTGAGGTGGACTAGACTAAAGTGTATACTTATTTTTCATCAACATATCATTCGATCACTAACTATTTCTTTTTAATTATTATTAATCCATAAAACTATAAAAACGCAAATTCGTACTTTTGAAACCAACATTTGTATTGGTTAACATGAAATAAATTAAAAGTGTAATTTAAGAATAAAATTATTATTTTTTGGTCATAACATTTTTTGTCCTATATTTTATTTTAAAATATATGCTGTGTGTAATAATAACAAATAATCTGATTAATGTGATCAAATTATATAATTTATATTGACTGTTTTTAAATAAATACGCAAAAAACTTATTACATGACCCATTCCCTGCAGCAATAACTTCTCATTAAAAAGTTTGCTTCATACTAATATTTTGTGATAAATAGGTCATATTATTGACAAAACTGCAAAGAAAAAAATAGCTTTAAGAATTATAAAACGGTGCAAAAACACACTTTATAAGCAGGAATTATCAAAAATTAAATGTAATCAGTTACTGCTAAAACAGCAAAACAAAAATATTATATACGTGGATTCTATGAATAACAAGTCTTGATAATTCAAATTTTAATTATTTATGAAATGCTTCAAAGCACTTATCATGTACAGGAACGTAGCATTTTTTCTAAAGTCGAAAACTATAATTTAAAAAATACTTTTAAGTATAAAAAATTGCGACTGATAATCCAGAAAACTTAATTAGTTAAAGCAAAAGTTCTAGTTTTCAACAAAAATACTTATGTCGATGCAAACATTTCTATTCAAAAGAGCAAAAATTGTGTGCGTTTTGGAACCATAAGCAGGGAATGATTTCACATGACAAAAAACATTAGAGATTCTGGTTTGCTTTGCCTTAATTCATCAATTCTGATAAACAAATTTATCTCAGACATTTTAATTTGAATTTGTTAAGAGGAAACCCTTCCATATTGAACGAGACGCTTGTATCTTATCTTTGCATTTTTTCTCTTTCTTCTTTTATGAGAGCGATATGTCAGACAGAAGCCGAAGATAACCACACTTCAAAGAATTCCTTCAGGGTTCTCTCAGTAACTAAAAGTTTCTTAAAATTTTTGTTTGGCAAAATGCGTAGTCGTATAGAATCAGAGAAAAAGAAAAAGCTTAAACAACAATAAACAAAGACGCTTAGAAAGCTGAAAAAAGAAATACTAATAATATCGCACGATGGAGTATAATTTAGTATATCTAACGTATAGGTATATGCTTTTCGAAATGTCTAATTATAGAATTAAACAAAATTAGAAGGCAGAATATGCTAATATTTTAAGCTGATCATAAAACTGCTATAGCAAAAATCCGGCATTAAGGAGACATCATTATACTTTTCAGTAATTTCAATATATGAGATGGCTATTTACAATAGGCCAACGTTTCTAACATTTCTGTATTAGTGACACACCTTAAATTTAACATAAAATTTCTGAGATACATTTATTTTTAAGCGCAATCCTCATATTTCTTTCACAGATGTTATAGTCGCAGCTAATTTAATGGTTAAAGCATAAATTTATCTATTTAAAAAAGTCCCAAAATTATTTAAAATCCAAATGACCCATTTGCTATATATGAAGATAAAGAAATCTGAAGCCTTTTTTCCCTTTCTCCGCAAGCAGCCACATTACCTAAAAAATAAAAATAAAATAATACCTAATAATAATAACAATCCTATTCATTGATAAATATCCCAGTGACTCTACACTGTTACATGTCTGAGCTCCCAAGCACAGTTTTCGCCTAATTTGACTCGAAATGATCTTAAAAAACACCCACTTCTACTTTTAATAGAACAAGGGTTGAAAAAAAGAAGAAAAAACCTAATGAAATTTTATAAAAGATAATCTCATATCTATTGTTATTATTATTATATTTTCGTGAAACACTTCAGATAGACTTATCGTAAACTTTCGTGTTTGATACACGGGTTGAAAAACAATCAAATAGGCAATTCCATAAATTTAAAACTTCTATTTAAGTTTGAGTAATTTGTTCTATCTATATGGGAAAAAAAATCCATTTACCCTTAAATTAAGACGACCATCCGTTTTTATCCTGTCTTACATTACAAACTAATGAGCCCTCACAGTTCTTATGCTTCCCATTGATTTACAATGAGCTCTCTAGAAATAGAGCAAAAGAAAAAATGTATATAATCCTGCATTTATTCGGCTAAATAAATATGCAACAATATTCAGCCTGGAGGTCTGTACGGGTCGAACGAAATCTATCTTCGCCCGGCCCGGCCCTTTTGTATTTTCGTGGTTCACGGCCAGGTCCGTGCTAAAATAAGTGAAATCAGGCCCAGGCCGGCCCGGCTCGTGCAAAAATTAATGGAAACAAACGGGACACAATCTCTCCAGAAAATACCGATTTTTCATAACATACAATTAAGATTTTTTTCCAGAATACTGCATACATATTTATGGGAAAATTTAACATTATAGATTACTATATGCTTTAGATTACTAGATGTTTGCATGCCATAGAATGCAGAATAGCATCAGTACCGGCTCGCCATGTAGGTTCAGTATGTAGAAAGAAAATGTAAGCCTGATCCTGACCCGGATCGAGTCTGCTGAAATAATTAAGCCCTGATTTAGACACGATGCAACTGCTGTTCTACGCTGGACATGTTATATTTCTGCACGAAAGTCAATCTAGCATCGGTTCGTGCAGCATATATATACTTATCCTCGTCTCAGTCACGTCCATTGAAAATTTTATATCGGGCCGAATTTTTTCATCGGCCCGACCCGTTAAAAAAAAAAGTTTTTAATCCGCCGGTCCGGCCCGTTGTAAATTTTGCCTTCATTTTGCCGGGCCGGATAGGAGCCTCGGACCAAGTCCGGCCCCGTGCAGACCTCTAATTCAGCCACAAATATTAGGAAATTACACTGTAAAAAAAAAAAAAAAAAACGGACTAAAAACGGAGATTCTATTGGCAATCTAGACGCCGGTACTATTTCCGTTTTTTACGGAAATTTTTCCCCATAAATTACAGAAAAATTTCCGTTTTTAATCAGAAAAACGGAAAGTCTTCTGAAATTTATGGGGGAAAATTTCCGTAAAAAAGCGGAAATAGTACTGGGTCTAAGATTGCCAGTAGAATCTCCCTTTTTTTTTTTTTTTACAGCGCACTGTTTAGTATTCGGCCAACCGAATATTCGGCAAAAGAGCTGAATAATTGTTACATCGTTAATAATTACTTAATAATGTGTTTTGTGTTTCTACAGTATTTATTGGCTTCTATTTCTTATGTAAAAATTCTGGTACAAAATACGTTCATTTGACTTTAAAAAAGGGTGGGCTGGCAGCTATGGAAATTCATCTATTTGTAAGGAAAGGGATGAAATCTAGTAATTATTTTATGAAATTAAATATATTTCTTAATCTCTATTGTTGCTATATAATGAAATCCTTAAACTTCTTTATACTTATTTGCCCATCAGATATACACTAAAAATGCATTTCTATATTATACCGGAACCGTTTAAGAAACTGCATTACAGCAAATGTTAGTAAATTGGCTCAAAGAATTATTCAAAGAACAAAGTACAGAAGAATTGAAAAAGAAAAATACCCAACTTTCAAAACAAGTTAGTATCTGTATACAGGGGTAGAAGCGACCAATCCATAAAATATAGGGCATTTTCCGCGAAAAATATAGGACATATATAGGACGTTTAGAAAATTCGCGCCCTTTGACGAAATTTGCGGTTTTTCACGATCTTTTGACAAAATTTGCAGTTTTTCTCGATTTTTTGACGAAATTTGTCCTTTCTTCACGTTCTTTTGACGAAATTTGCCGTTTTTTGCGTTCTTTTGACGAAATTTGCCACTTTTTGCGATTTTTTGACGAAATTTGCCACTTTTTTGCGATTTTTTGACAAAATTTGCGGTTTTTCGCGATTTTTTGACGAAATTTGTGGGGTTTTTTGCGATTTTTTGACGAAATTTGTCGTTTCTTCGCGATTTTTTGACAAAATTTGCCGTTTCTGTGCGATCTTTTGACGAAATTTGACCCTTTTTCGCGATCTTTTAAGGAAATTTACCGTTTTTTGCGATCTTTTGACGAAATTGACCCTTTTTTCGCGATCTTTTGATGAAATTTGCAGGGTTTTTTTCGCGATTTTTTGGCGAAATTGACCTTTTTTCGCGATCTTTTGGGGAAATTCACCTTTTTTGCGATCTTTTGGGGGAAATTGACCCTATTTTTTGCGATCTTTTGGGGGAAATATGCCGTTTTTTGGCGATCTTTTGACGAAATTTGCCGTTTTTTCGCGATTTTTTGACGAAATCTGCCGTTTTTTCGCGATCTTGAACATTTGAAATTCGCGATATAGTTTATGTCCGCTTTCGGTACCAAATATATGAGAAAGTAGAGAAATATAGGAAATATAGGACAGTTAGAGAAATATAGGACAATATAGGACATTTTTGAAGGTTATTTTATAAATATAGGAAATATAGGACAACTGCGACCCCTGTAGTATACTCTCTCTCTCCTTTTTAACACTTTCCAACAAAGTTGAAAAGTGTTTATGCATTCGGTTTGTCTGTTCGTCTGTCCACGCTCTAATTCCCGTAAATATACTCGGATTTTCATGAAATTGATACAGGTTATTTAGGATCACCGAAGCTTGTTTGGTATTGTATATGAAGTATGTAGGATTAATTGTTCATTTACAGGGGCACTCAAAAGTATTCCATTACATTATGGTATATGGGGAAAAATCATTTACAGACTATTTTAATGACATTACGCTATTTCAAATGTATTGAAACTGATATAAACCACTGACTTTCATTACGATCACATTAGAACAGGGCATTCATAGCATTTTTTATTAATTTACAATGACACACAAAAGAAATCGGTTACAGTGCAGTACTGTCTTTGAGTAATAATTGCTGGAATGTACGGTTTAAAATTCGATATGCGCTTTTAAATTTAATTAATTTTTTCCCTCTTACTCGTTATATAAAAATTCTATACCTCAAATACAGGGCTGCACAAAAGTATATTCACGTACCGTTCTCCTTATAAGAGGAAATTGCTGAAGGTAAATTTTCAACTGAAGTATATATATCTCTTAAGTGAACTAAATATTGGCATGCAATTAGTTAATAGATTTAAATCTATATATCATATACAGGGCTGCTGAAAAAATTCCGATAATTTTCCGATTGTGGATGGGAACAGCTGAAATTGGGTTTCGAAGTGTGTTATGCGTTTCCATATGGTTGAATTGGACGTAATATTTTAATTTTTTAAACGGTGCAGTTTTGTTACATTATTCTAAATGTGTTGGAAAGTGTTTCATAATCTATGCTTGTCGCATGATTTTTTCTTTCTTGTTTTTTTTTTTAATTCGTTAATTAACGAATCTACAGAATTTCCTATGCTAATAAAAGAAAGTTTTGCTCTGCGCATGTGTGTGCGTGCGTCTGTCTGTCTATCTACCTGCGATGGCTAAGTAAATATACTCCGAGCAGAGGTAAGAAAATTTGTATGAAGATACTTAAGGCAGGTCCTGATGCATCTGAGGCTCAGATTTTTCACTTTTTGGTAACTAGCCAAGATATTAATTTAAAGCTCACCAAAAACGCATTCTTTTTTTGGAAAACCGGCAATAGCACAGGCGCATGTTCAGTTTGGAACTGTTCGAAGCAGACAAGCAGAGAAAAAGCAAAGTGTGAGACCGGCTTTTTTAATCTGCTGTTTTTCTTACAAGGAGAGGGTCCGAGGTTGGTCTCACCGAATGCGATGAACATTTGTGTATCGATAGAGTATAGTTAGTATATAAATATATGAGTACTATAAAGCGCACCTCCCAGGGGATCTTGAGAAAATAACTCTCAAAGTTTAAGCTAAAGTTCATAATCGGATAAATTTCCTTCTTTGGCAAGCGGCTTAGTAGCACGATCGGTAGGACGCTGGATTTCAGTTTTTTCGGCTCGGGATCAAATCCGGCTCGGACTTGTTTTTCGGAACGAAAATTTTTATCAATCATTTTCGAACCTCAATTGAAAAGATATGTATAATAATTGAAATTTACGAAAAATATGAATTAAATATACGTGTTGTAGCATATAAGTTCTTTTTAACTACGAAATTTTGCATGTTTAAATATATAATGAATAATAAAAAAAACCCGTACATTTATATGTCTATAGACCAGAAATTTTTTGTTGTTATTTAAAATTATTTACAGTTATTTCAATGAATATCAACAGTTTTTAACAGAGAAATATATTAAAATAAGTGAACCAATATATTATTTTCATTTTGTTTCCTCATTCAAATATTTCAAGGTCAATTAAAAATATGTTTTTATATTTTTATTACCCGACTGCCAGGAAGGGTTGTGTGTTTCACGCGTATCTCGGTAAGTGGATTTCTTTATACCCTCGAAACATCTCAACGGCTGGATGGATTTTAATAAATGAAGTCTCTATCGATTCGTCTTAACTGTCCGATGGTTATAGGCTAGGTTTTGGTTTTATAAATTCAAAATGGAGGCCGTAAAATACAAAATGGCGGTGGAGACGAAAAAAATTACGCACTCTATTGAGTGGCATATCATTGGATAAGTCTTTCAAAATGAAGACGATGTTTCATTGAATATTTTACAGTCAGAAGCTCCGTTTAAATATTACACAGTCTGGAAGTTGTGCAGGTAGGATCTCTAGCTTTACTGCAACGCTAACCTTCACCAAAACAGTGTTTATAGATAGGAACTAACAATTAAACACAACTTAAAAGTCATCAATAGAAGTAAATTAAAAAAAATAGGTAAGTACAAAAAATTGTTTCACATTAATGAGAAATAATTAATTGGAAATTTACATCTAATATGATTTATTTACCAATTAGAATAATTCTGTTAAAATTAATCTGGTGAAATAATTAATTATTTCGCTTTTTACGCAGCCGGGCTTTTTGATTTTTCAAATTTAATTTTTAATATGATTTTTAAAGTCTGGGATTCTTGATTTTTAATTAGAATAAGTGTCTACGTAGTAATTTCTTTCGGAAATCAATTTTTTTCTTGTTTAATATTTTTATATAATGCAGTTTAATTACATAAATACAATTTTAAGTGCGAATCTTTGCGTGTTTATAAATTTAATGAAAAGTAAAGATAAAATAAATAAACAATAATAATAACAAACTAAAAAAGTCAATTGGAACTTTTATAGACCATAAAATTAAGCTTATTTTTAAATTTATTTACTATTATTTACATAAATAAGCTACTATTTTTCACAGCGAAATAAATTTATCTTTTTATACCAACTCGTTTTTTAACTTTTGAATTTTTTAAATCTTGGATTCTTATGATTATTATAGTCAGAACAACTGTTTTTGTGCTTAAAAATAAGTTCTAAAAAGATATTGAATTGCTGAAAACAGTTATTACGTAGGTAATAATTACAAAACCAAAAATCCGAAATAAAAAAAAAGTCATATTAAGAATTTTAAAAAGGGTATTAAAAAAATCATCAAAAATTCGAAATACTTTCATATAGAAACAAAATTAAAATAATATAATTATTCACGCATTTATATCACGTGTTTTAATTTATTTCTCAGTTAAAAATTGTTGATATTTATTGAAATAACTATAAATAATTGTAAATAATAACAAAAAAATTGTAGTCTATAGACATATAAATATGCGGTTTTTTTAACTTTCATTATATATTTAAACATACAAAATTTCGTAGTTAAAAAAGAACTTATATGCTACAAAACATACATTTAATTCATATTTTTGGTAAATTTCAATTATTATACATATCTTTTCAATTGCGGTTCGAAAATGATTGATAAAAATTTTTGTTCCGAAAAACAAGTCCTAGCCGGATTTGATCCCGGGCCAAAAAAACTGATATCCAGCGTCCTACCGATCGTGCTACTGAGCCGCTTGCCAAAGAAAGAAATTTATCCGTTTATGAACTGTAGCTTAAACTTTGCGAGTTATTTTCTCAAGACCCCCTGGGGGTTGCGCTTTATGGCGCTCATATATTTATATACTAACTAATACTCTATCGATACACAAATGTTTATCGCATTCGGTGAGACCAACCTCGGACCCTCTCCTTGTTAATGCACTATAGCCAAACCGTAGAAAATACGGAAAAACGGATGACATATTCTTAAATTTCACACTTTTACGTTTTAAGCGAACGTTTTTATCTGTTCGAAAAATATATTAAGGTTAACCCATTCAAAAAAATTAATTACTAAACCTCGAATCCATTTTTTTTTAATTCCCCGTTTTAAAAACCTCGCATCTCCTGAACTACACGAAATACGGAAAAATCGATTACACAAGATAAAAGACTATGTATTCTGCAGTTTCAAACGCCGCCTTCGGTTTAAAAAAAATATTAATATCAACACGTTGAAAAAATACTTTCTATAATATTTCGCGATTTTAGCTATCTTTAAAAACCTGTGTCAGCGTTTCTGAAAACTAAAATACCAGACCATGTCTACTTTCATTCCCATTTCGAAATCTGCAAGCTGTTTCGAAAAATACGAATACAAACCCTTTGAAAAAAATCGTTTGCAAAACTCATTTTGCAATTTCCTCTTATGTGGTATTTTTAAAATTGAGCATCGGATTCGTTAATGAAAATACAAGTAAACCAAAGATAGCTAACATCTACGTTCATTTTCGTTTACAACGAAGCTTTCGGTTGGAAAAAATATTTACACTTTCAAAACGTTCGTTTTCGTAAGTCATTTTCGCAATTTTCGCGATCAATTCGAATCTGTGTTTCTAATCAAGCTACGAAAAAAGCTAAAAATACCAGACCATCTACGTTCACTCAAATTTCGAAATTTGCAATCCGTTTCGAAAAATATGAATATGAACCATTTGAAAAAAAAATCGTTTCCGAAAGTCACTTACGCGAATTTCGTTTTTTTTCTGCCATGTTTAATAATCGGCATCGGCTTCGGAAATCAAAATACGAACAAACTAAAGCTACCAAGCCATATATATACCAACCCATCATTTTTCTTTACAAAGCAGCCTTTCGGTTAAAAAAATATCAACATTAACTCTTTTAAAAACGTTCGTTTCGTAAGTTACTTTCGCGAATTCCGTTATTGTTTGCAATATTTAAATTCTTCACCCTGAATTTTTAATCGAAATACAAAAAACAGCACACGCAGTCCGAGCGTACCATTTCGCTTTCAAAAGACACCTTCTTACTTAAGACACTTCTTAAGACACTTTAAAAATACGAATATTTACGCTGAAAAAATTCATTTCCGAAAGTCACTTTTGCGAATTTCGTTATTTTTACGCATTTGCGAATAGGATTTACATCGCACAGATTTTGTTTAAAAAAAACACACTTATACAATAGCTCTGAAATTTTAATACGATATACTAACCTTTTAGACAATGATCCAGTATAGATTTGGTTCAGAAATTCTGAGATTTGAAAGCAATTTCTCCATCAAAGCACCGCACCTTAAATTCATTTTTAATGAAATGAAAATCCTTGAAATCAATCTATTTAAAATGCATTAGGCTAACTATATACAAATATTCTGCGAAGTTTTTCAATAAAGCTATAAAAAGGGAAAGGGGGGGAGGTTATAAAAAAAAGAGCAAGACGAACAATACTTTCCATAGAACCTAAGGCCCATTTATTCAGTCAAAAATGCTGGGTGTTTCACCCAAGACAAGCCAGGATTTTCGAACGTAACTATAGTTAATAATGAAGATACCCTAGAAATATTTTCAACAGACTTAGTTTGGCTTGTATGAAATATGATAACATCACGAGAAGTGTTGGAAGTACACAGTAATTAGGTCAGTGGCATTTACTACCGTCATTTACATTTAAAAACATGGAGTGTCTAAAAACAGGGTAGTTTGGATACGGAGAGTGGCCACTCCATTAGAGGGGTATAACCGCTCTTTTTGTGACGTCAATACGTGTTACACATAGCAATGTCCCCTTCGTTAAAATATCTTCATAAAATGTTAAAGTTTTGAAAGAATATGCAAGTTCGACTTAGAGTGAGTTACTTTGTATTTTTGACTAAATAAATGGATTGCAAACCTAGGTTGTATGACAAATATAGTTGGCCTAGCACTGCACCATTACCTTTTTTGTTGTTGTTAACAATCACTTTAAAGTAGATAAGCTGCGCTATATTCGATTCAATTAAATCAAAATAAAGAATTGGGAAAGAAGCACGTAGATCCTTTAAAAAAATAATGCAAAACGAAATAGTTTATATGGTTGAATTATTATACATATATGCGGTTTACTTTGTTTCGATCATAAGAATCATACCTGCTACAGGTATAAATAAAAGTGTGTGTTTTTTCTTTTCAATTTTGCGCTTCGAACTTCTTTAAACGACAAAAAATTTCATGAAAACAACACATTTTTATAAGTCATTGACTTATGGAATGATAAGGTTCTAACGGTTTCGATCACCTATCTGTTGCGAAATCCTATTTTTCTACAGGGGCAGGCAACACTGCGGTTGCAAACACCTCAAATTCATTAACTTTCGGAATACTAAGTTGAACGGACTGCATGTCAACTCAAACTAAAGACAATCAGTAAATGACATCTCACAATTTTTCAGGTACTAAAAACGCGTCTTTCCGTTTCTGGTGCGAGAAAAATTCATAAAATTCAATTTATTATAGCTCGGTAAGTTTTAACCGTAAAACAATGGTATTTTTTAATGTCTTTCTTAGGCGCAGGACAGCATATTTCCAAGTGTAAGTGATAGGTAAAACAACCGTATAAAAAATAAAGTTTCGTATTTTATTTACTTGTAAAACAGTACCACATCCAGGTGCTCACGTGATTTGTATATTTTTTGTAATTGGAAGTATGCTTCTTTCATCAGCGGTTTAAGGGATAATAGGCATTACATCTATTTTGAATCACCCGATATACTGTCATACTCATAGCTGGATAATTTATAAAGAAGTTGACGTTTTCCATTTGTTTAAATTTTTCCTTTCTTAATGTTGGTTAATTTATTGTTTTCAACAATATATGTATAAAATAAAAACGATTACTCAAGCAAGATGACACAAAAGTACAGTTAAAAAACGTCAAAATAAGATAAATTTAATAGGTAGCAATTAAAAAATGTTTACAAGCTTAATAAAGGATCAGACAAACGTCCAAGAGATAGTAGAGCGCACTACGACAAACAATATTCAATATTTATTCAGTCAAAAATACAGAGTGTCCCACTCCAATCCAAACCTGGATTTCTTCCAGAATTTAACAATAATGAAGATTTATTTTGCTTTGTTTAAAGTGCGATGACACCACAATAAGTGCTGATCAACAATAACTGAATTAGTGACACCGTATTTAATATCAACTACATTCCGAAATAGGGAGCGTCTTAGTACTGTTTGGATGCGGATGGCGACCACTTTTACTACTTCTGACATCGTTACATTTCACGTAATGTCATCTCATAAAGTAAGACAAGCAGTCTATTGAAAGTTTTGCCATAATAACTTTATTAATGTTAAAATGATTAACAAAAATCCAGTTTCTTATTGGACTGCGAAACTCTGTATTTTTGACTGAATAAGCTGACTGACTGAGACTGGTTTTCTATACAAAAAATTGTTGGTTGTAGCGCAATCTCTTAAAAATTATCCTATCTCTTTTAAAACATCCTGTATATAAAATATTTCTGTATCTCTATTAATCGATTGAAAAAGTAATACTTAAAGATGATAAAGATTTTGAATAAGGAAGTATTATTTGTTAGCAGAACATTTTAAAGCATACATTAAAAGCTCAAGAACATAAAAGACCATTTTCAACAGCTTCGAAAAGAATTATTCAAGTACTGCCCTCATTAGAAGATTGCGTAACGAAAGAGAAGCAAGTAGCTTGAATGGCAATTAGAAACCTTTCTGGCAATTAAAATAGTTAGTGGTCTGTGCTTGACAATTCAATGCATCTCACGAAGTAAAATATCTTATGCAAAGGGAGGGTTTCCAAGAGGTTAAGAACTGCAATTATTTCTAAGTCGAAATGATTCGAAACATTACTTGTAATAATCATAATAAACCCAACGCAAAACTTTTAAATTTAATAAACAGTTTGCAAGAATGATTATTGATAAGGCCGTGAAATATTGCTTGTAAAAATCAGGGTTGTAGTGGGTAGCTGCTGGGTACCCGACCGGGCTTTTTTTTTCAACCATAAGGGTTGTAGCGGGTAGCTGCCCGGGTACCCGCCCGGGCTGGTTTTTTTTAAACCGGGTTTTTTACAGCCCTGGTATAAATTAGACTTAAAATAGATTTTTAGCAATTTAACGGGAACATATACACATGATATATAGCTATTATTTTTCTTAACAAGCTATTCTAATTTATTCTTTTAGTAAAAAAAAAAGAAAATGTATGATAACTGAGCGTCGTATGACAAAGTGTTAAATTTTAATTCTATGCGAAACCTCCCCCCCCCCCCCCACCCCCCTCTGTTCACTTTCTTTAAAATATAGCAATTATTTAACGAGTTGTCAAATAATTTTTAAAATCATATAGCATTAGAATTCAGAGACAGAGATGATGCTAGATGACGATTTTAGATTCAACATTTAATCATTTCAATAATATTAAGATAATGAATAAAATCGACTTTTTCTAGAGGTAAACAATATCTTTCGATTTTCTGCACTCAAATGCGCTTAGAAAAGGAAAATAGCTACTGATTCATTTGTTATCTAAAAATAAACTTAGTGCAATAGAATTATTTATACGTGTCTAAATAATATTTCGATTCAATGAAACAAATCCAGAATAAACACCTTAAAATCCGAATAATTAATCACTCATAAAAAGTTTTGAGATAAACAACTACAGTAAAATCTGCTAAAACAGAGCCTGTCCCAGACAGAAAGTGCAATCTATCTATCTATATATATAAAAGCCGTTCTCTGTGTGTATGTCCTTTATACAAATCTTTAATTTTTGACCGATTTGCACGAAACTCTATGTACATACGTTTTAGAACGTGGAAAAGACCCCTGTCTACTTAAAAAAATTATCAGACCACTATTTATCCCTTTTTCCTACCACTTCCATAATTTAACATTATAGAAATATCTCTTTTTAAATCTTTTTTAATTCAAACGTTTCTTTCCTGTTGCCAAACCCTAAAAAATGACACAATAATGTGAAAAAAATAAGGATAACGCGTGTATTTTGTTTCTATTTGCCAATAAAAATTCCGATTTTCTTGCTATATTTTTGCGTGTTTGATACTGACGCCATTCTAAACAGAAAATTTACATTTTTTTTGTATATAAAATAAAATCTTTAACTATAAGAGCGGGAAAATAACGTAGCACCTCAATTTGAATGTTTTTTTTTTTTTAATTAAAACATCTATTTTAATACAAACAGTCAAATTTCATGAAAACATTATAAGAAAAAGAAAAAAAAGGCTAGATATGACGTCACATTCTATCAAATCTTTTCAACGCGTAATCAAACTCATTGTAAACATATGGCTCCTATATTTTGCTTACTACTTCGATTGTATACTACAGCCATATCTTATAGCTATACGTTCTCGCTAAGTGTTGTATTGGTTTAGATTCAGTGCATTTTCTGTGATTTATAGCAAAAAGAGAGCGGTTATTTACATTTTCAAAAAAAATCTTGACAGATGTCTTGATTTAAAATTTATGGAAAATGACATCATTTCATCTAATCATTGTAGATTTAATTTCAATAAAATTTCAAATTTTACAAATAAAATTTTAGTAACTAGTGCCTCATTTGGATGTATTTTTTTTTTTTTTTTTTTTTTTTTTGCATTTCCCCGCGTATTGTGAAGATATTGTGTACTTCTGTTACGCGCGCCAAAGAAAACATGTATTTTAATTTTAAAAGTTAAAAATATTACCACAATGTTTCAAAAGAACATCCTTTTTCTGAATTTAAATTTCGCGAGTTCCAAAATTAAAACTAAAAATGTGAGTTTTTTCATAAACTTCAAGTTAAGGCTGTTCTCAAATTCAAAGGAGCTATTTTCTGACATATTTTTTAATTAATTTTTGTTCGGAAACGCATGAAATTGACAGGAGTTCTTATTTAGAAACTATGTAATCGAAAGATAGTTTCCATTTGTTGGTAAAGGTATAAGATCTTTCAGTTGGTGTTTTGAGCTGAATTTCGGACGCAACAGTGCAATAAAGGATAAAAACCGGCCGTCACACAACCACAATTGCTCATAACTCGATAAGTAATTTATTTATGAAAAAGGGAAAAACTCATTTCAATTCCAAATCGCTTTAATAGTCAGGCCTACAAATTTTAAACCTTTACGTTTAATGAGTCAGAAAATGTGTCAGAAAGTTTCGCGTTGTTGAGCAGGGAACTGGAGAAGCACCTTAAGTATTTGCAGGTTAGTATTTTGTAATCAAGTTGCATGCCAGGTAGTCGCTTAAAACATAAGTCATTCTATGTTGTTTTAAACAAAGGTGCATGCCATAATAGGTGTCAGGCACACTCACTAAAATAAGAATACCCTAGCGCACAGCCCCATTACCGAAGATAAACCCGTCAATATACTTAGAGATAAAAATATTTCTGCATTTTTCATTCAGCTAATAAGACTAATCTTTCATAATTGGGTTCACATGATTATATAACTTTCCCCTATAATTCTATGACTAAGCAACGGAAAACAATATGTTACGCACTAAAATCTTCCCTAAAAAACTAATAGGTCAAGTTGCATGGAAATCTGTTCTGAAGAATTCAAGTTATATGCACCCTGAACGAAATTCCCATTTGAATTTTACATACTTATCAGGTTATTTTGAGTAGTTTGATTTGATATCTGTTAAATTTGTGTTTTATTTTATTTTATTTTTGGCGTTTTAATTTCGTTTGCCAATTTAGTTATTGAATATTACGCGAAAGCAAACAAATTCTGAATTATTTACAATGTTTTTGAACAATTGAGTTAATCTTTTGTATTTGGGTTGCAAGCATATTTAAAAAAATATGCATGCTTAAAAATTATTTTAAAACCCATAAAAAATTCGTAAATTGAGCATTACAAACAAATATCACTGAAAGTACTTTTGTTTTCTATAATACGTTGGAACAATCGAATGTACAATGTTTAGACGTTAAACTGCAATAAAAGGGAAATTTGTTGTGTTAGGCTGTTGCCACCGAAAATATGATTACCAGCGTTACTCATAGACATGTCATTAAGTGTAAACAGGTTCATCTTTCGTAATCGGGTTGCACTCAACTTTAAAAATATCCATGCTTAAAAATTACTTTAAAATCCATTAAAATCAGAAAACTGAGGTACAATTTTCAAACAAATTTCATTTGAGAGAACTTTTTTCTATTCGACATTGTAAAAAATGAAATTGTGTGATGTTTAAAAGTTAGAAAAATTGCAGTAAAGGCACATTTTATGGGTTACAATTTATGGGCACTGACATAGTGTTTTTACTTTATAATGTAGATAATACCATACAAACTAGAATTTCACTAAGTGCTGCGCGATTTGGAGGAATTTCTATTTTTCGTATTGTCAGGAAAATCACACATTTTTCTCTTATACCCGCCAAAGAAAACGTGCATTCTGTTATTAAAGCTCAGGGATTTTACTATGGTTGCAAGACAATAACACCATGTTTTTTTATTGTCTTTATAACGATTTGTGGATGGGAATGCACAAATTTCAGTTATTGTGATTGCCGTATTATTTCGTTTTAATTTATTTTACCTGGAAGGCTTCTTATAATTGACACGTGCAAAGCCGGGTAGTTCTGCTAGTATATTATAAAGGACAAACGGTCCGTGCGGAACGCAGACGTCATTTTGATGCTGGCAACAGCAGACGATTAAATTTTGCTTTTATTTTAAATTTCTAAACTTCGCACATTTTCAATTTTTACAACGTCGAATAGGAAAAATTGTAATTTAAAATGCATTTGTTTGAAATTTGTATCGAAATTTGTTTGAAAACCGAATCACAATTTGCCAATTTTTTATGGTTTTTAAAATAATTTTTAAGCATGAATTTTTTTTAATCTATCGCATGTAGACGAACGATTACGAAAGATAAATCCGTTTTCATTCAATTTAATACAAACAGTTCTGCATTTATTTCCGGCTTATACTCCATAACGAAATTAAACTTCATCAATAAATAAATGAAATAATATAAATAAAACACGACATGTAATCGAACTACTTGCTTAAACCATTGAAATGATCAGAATCAAAATATCGCTGCTGTAAATAGCAATCTTTGGCGATTTCTCCGGCTGTTAATTCCGGGCACGAGGCAAATACGAAAGTATCACCTTATTTCTAATAAATTTCAAAAAAAATATTTGAATACATAATTGTTATTTTTCATGTAAAAATGATTTTCGTATTGTTAGTGGACAATATAAAAAAATATACTAAACGTAAAAAAGGTTTCAATTTTTTAAAATATGGTTTTCACCTAAATTCTGTAACACGGGAAGCCCAGGTTGGATACCCTAGTGTTCATGAAGTTCTAAACAGAAACGTTTGAAAGTCTAATTTTTGACTGATTCCTAAATAATATCCTGCGTATGCCCGTTTTGCAAAATAGAAAGAATGGAATAAAGTGTATTGAGATAAGAGTAAAAACTTTAAATAAGATGATGTAGGAAAGCTATTGTAAGAAGTAAAGGTGTCGATATTTCTTTATTTCGTCAAGAATGACACATTCCTTTGACTATATTCAGCAAGAATTCGACAACACTAACTTTACTTTGTCGTAATCACAAAAAGGAGGTGTTTTTTCACATCTTTAATAATGCTTTATAATTAGAACAAACTGGAAAACATAAGTTATTTATTTATTTATTGCAGCCCAGATGTATTGTTGTTGTTTCAAAAACTTTGAACATAATTTTTAGGGGGGGGGGGGTGAAGAAGATTCTTTGATATTTCACTAGCTAAAAATGTGTACACATGAAAGTACAAATATCATTATCTTTATACTATTAACTATTTGTTAAATATCGCATAAAGTTCAGTTTAGGTATTTCATTACATATGCATTAGATACAAAGTAGTTACATCTAATAGATTCTCAACAGAAACATACTCAATGGGGAAAAAATGTTTGTTTCAATTGCACAAAGGGCTGAACCTGCTAAGACGGAAAATTCGGTAAAACGAAATTATTTGGTCACTAAAATTTCCTTCTCGACACACACGCACACTCAGAAAAAAGTATATAAGAATAATCTATTAAAAATATCTATAAGTCAAGTTCCTGAAAAGTGTATAATATCCCAAAAAGATATTATGTATTATGCGCTTTATTTTTGTTAGAGAAACGTATGAAATATCTGTTGGAGATAAGAAGGTAAATTGCAAACGTGTTGAAAATAAAGTCACGAATTAAAATTATGTAGATGAAATAATCCTTCCATTAATTCTCAAAAACGTACACCTTTTTAAATGTTTATACGGTCTCTTCTTTAGAAGTTATATTCAGAATTTTTTATCTGTGCTCTGAGAAGTAAAACAGTAAGAAATTCCTTCGTCTTACGACCGAAACTCATCGAGTTATGATACTTTGAATTTTATGAAACTTCGGAGCTTCCCCGGTTCTAAAAACAGAGAAAGCTTTTAGTGCCAGAAAGCTTCGAAATGTCATAAATTTCAAAGTATGATATCTCAGTGAATTTTAGCCGCGTAGAAGAATAGAACTATTATTATTTAACTTGTCAGAGCGTGGAGAAAATACTTCTAAATATAAACTTATAGAACCCAGGGGCCAGATAAAAATTTAAAAAGTAACTTGTCAGGACATTCATCAACATGATCTTAATTTCTATCTTATTTTGAACATTTTTTGCAATTTACATTTCCTACATATTTTCAACAGGTAAAAAAAAAAAAAAAAAATAATAATAATAACAAAGCGCGTTTCAAGCTTTTTGGCCAGACCACGTATACTCATACACACATTCTAGTATACTATAATTTACAAGAATACTCTATAAAGGAAACGAAGGTCGCGTAGAGAAAGGCATTTGGGTCATTCTCCCAAAAGTGTACATTTTCAATACAAATTTTTCCCGTAAAAAAATTCTGTTTTTCAAGACAAATGTTATCATTTTTAGAAATTTATCACTTACTGCAAGTAAAAATCAGCAATGGCCCAAATACATTATTTTTTTCAGAGACACAATTTTTATATTAATTTCATTCACGGAGGTGAACTTTATGCTGCAGTTATGTTTATGTAGTGAGACACAGCATATAAAACTATTTATTCTATTAGATATATAACTAAAGAGCAATTCTATATACGAACGCATAATGAATTTATTTGGAATGAATATAAAACACACACACACACACACACACAAAAAAAATTCATCTCCCATCTGGAGCTTTTTTTCATCACCCGCCTTTTATATGTTATTCAATTCCTCTCTTTTAAAGTTTTAAAACAATCTTTTATGATTTTCACTCATTGTAAATTCTTGTTAAGCTTTTTAATCTGAAATATACATTTTCAAAATTAGGAGATTTACGGAGGTGAGGAATATGCTCTAATTATTAACCTACATATTTATTTATTTATTTTTTTTTTTTTGAGAATTTTTTTTTTTTTTTGTTCTTTAAATCAACATCTGTTGATATAATTACATAAGCAATATAATAAGCAAATATCTTAGTGTTGATTTAGTCACCTTGAATTTTCAGTTCGCCGGATGTGAGAATCTCCAATAATCATGGTTGCTTTTTTATAACAAAATCTAATATCTGACTATAAAAACAAATTTCTGACTTATAATTTAACAACAGCAAACATACTGGCTAACTTTAGCATCATGGGAAACAAAATCTGATGATAATTTTGCAATTTATAGGGTTCCGTACTTAAAAAGTAAAAACGGAACCATTATAAGATCACTCCTGTGTCTGTCCGTCTGTCACAGCCATTTTACTCGTAAACTATGGAACGTGGAAAGTTCAAATTCGGGGAAGTAATAAAGACCATTGACCCACATATTTTCAGATTAATAAACATTCATAAATATATTTAGTAAAAATGTAGGGGGGCAAATTATGCTACTTGAAAAAAAAAATCTTTTCTTTGTATATCATGTGGGGTATCCTGTCAAAGCTTTCGTAACGCTGAACTCAAAAATACATTCCCTTTAATCTTAGGTATTATATTTTAAAAAATATTGTCGAAAATGTAACGCAAAAATATGTCCCCCCCCCCCCATCTAATTCCGAAACTACTGAAACTAAAATTATGAAAAAAATAGAGGTAGTAGATGTTAATATAAACCTTGCCGGAAAATTATAGCGATTATCCTAGGTCACATAATTTTTGAGAAATTAGCATGTTTCTGTTATACACAAATTTCGATTTACGGGCATTCAGAAAAAATGTTGAGCATCGCTGGATATACCTATCGTTGCAGAAGTATAAAAGCATTGTTGATAATGATTTTCGAAAAAAATCATCAGTAATTAGCTGAGATATTAACCCTTAAAGATAGGCCAGTTTGGACATACATAAGGACAGGGGCGGAGTACTCTATGCCTAGTTAACAACTTTTAATGATATATATGTGTAATGTAATGTCCAGTAACAGTATAAAAGCAATAAACGTCAAATTGTTAAAAACATACTAAGTCTCAGTCAGGGGTCTCAGGACTTTAAAAAGTGGAAAAAATGAAAAGAAGACCACTTTCAACATTTGATGTCTTAAAATGTATGTAATTTTAAAACAATTTTAATTGGAATGAAAGATATAAGTATGTTCTTTTATTTCATGTATTTAAAAAATTGCAAGATACAGAATTAGTGTTTATAGGGGGCTCGAAACTGTTAGACTTTTGTCGAACAAAAAATTGGGATAACAGTTTACGTGCCGGATGACAAAATAAATATTGCAACTAGAATGAACATTTTGGTGCTTACTTATACTTCAGATTGTAATAATTTCCCTGAATTTAAATAAATTTGTATTTAAAGCATTTTTATATTTTTA
Source organism: Maratus speciosus (assembly GCA_963932465.1). NCBI lineage: Eukaryota > Metazoa > Arthropoda > Arachnida > Araneae > Salticidae > Maratus > Maratus speciosus. Next base: position 336,244,740 of record OZ010787.1, on the reverse strand, counting down.
ATGCGATGTTGCATTTAGCTAATACAAAATTTTGTAAATATCAACAGTAAAATCACCTAAAAAAATATTTCTTTGAACAATAAAAAGGAAAATTTAGGTTCAGTTTATAGAGGCTAACATGAAATACATGTTTTGAAAATTTCATGAAAAAATATTCAGAAGTTTTTGAGGTATCCTGCGCGTTATGCCCCAAAAACACCATTTGGAGAAAAATGACTTCAAAGTTTCGGAATCACTGCTTCAGTTATTGAGCAGGTATAATTCTAAAAGCCATGACTTCTGTTCTAACGGGAATTTTAAGGAAACAATTATATCAAAATATTCCGAAGATAGGAGTTTAACATCTAAAAAAATTGAAATTTCTTAAATTTTGAAGTTTTAAGACTCCTGCGACCACTTAATCGTTTCTGGCGCGGAGTAATTCTATTTATAAACTTATGAACTTAACGAACTGACACCAGAATTTATAAACGAATTTATTGGAAAATGCGAACTTGTTTATTTTCACGTACATGATAAAAGGAAAATTTTAATTACATATTCTTGGTGCCGATTGTCTGTTTTGGAATTAAAATTAAGTGTCCTTTTTTTTAAGGGCACCGTCCTCGAAAGGTTTAATTAGAATGAATCGCATAAATACTGTGGGATTCGCGATAGTTTGTACTGAGTGTATCTCTCAATACGCCTCGACTGACTTTAAAAGTTAATTAAACACCTATCTTGAAAAACGCGACACTGACCAAGGTGGCGTTACATCTTTGAGACCTCCTTTCGAAGCGAGCTTAGCACAATGCCAAATTACAACTTTGAACAAAGGTTTTGTTTTAGCTACACTGTAGAAATAAAGGCTATTACTACGCTGAATTTAATTTCATGAAATGCCAAATGAAGTTTAACTATGCACTGCTTTTATTATCAGTACCGAATTAAGTTCATCATAAACAGATTAGGATAATATTAAAAAAAGAGTTATACGAATAGCTATATTTGATATTATTTAGGTTCCATATCTCTTTGAACTTTCATGGTATACCCATTTACACTTTTCGAATATATACAGTTATACCCAACCCTACGTTGTATAGTTTTTTACAAAATCTTAATATTCTTTTAGCAACGGTTTTTTTATAATACCATTACAAATTCATATATTTATTCTACGGAACCCTCTGTGAGCGAGTAATACTCGCACTTGACCGTTTATTTAATATGAAAATGCAACTTAATGTTTGGTTCATGGAGGTGAGAATTTATTGTGTGACACTCCTTTCCGTATTCAGAAAACAAACGAAGATTTAAAAAAAAAAGTAATTAACTATGCTAAGTTACTTTGCTCTTGAGACAGTAGTAGCTAGAATAATAATTATTTAACTACTTTGTTTTCAATTAAGTAAGTAATCAAACATTTGCCTTAGTAACATTGGGCGTGTGACATGACACGGAGGTGAAATCTCACATGCTGTACTAAGAAATAAAAAATAAAAAGTAATTATAAAAAACGTATGCACACAACACATTTGGTCTTCTTTTACTTTCAATAGAAAACATAAATTAATTAAAAAAATTTCATGTCAAATTCTGAAAAATGCTTTGTGACTGGAAAGGTACACTTTTTGGAGAATTACCCATTTATTAATAAATAATAAAACATTAGAAAAGGGTTCTTTAATAACAGATTAGAAACTGCAAAATCACGGAATTATATTTAAGTATGATGATGATTTCTATGGATATAAGTAAAATATTTAGAAATTCTTAAGATTGAAAAAAAATTTTTTTTTTCTTTGCGCAAAGAGAAATGATGAATTTGCCTGTAAAATGACGCCAGAATAAACAGCAGCAAGTCAGGGATGATTCATTTGACCATGAACTTATTTCATTGGAGGAAGCGTCTTACTAACTCAATTTAATAATAAAAGGCAGCCGAAATTATTCAAATATACAAACGATTCAGGAATTAAACCTACAGTTATCATACGCTAAGACAACAACACGTACAGTTTTTTCATTTTTTACTTTTTCGACTATAAGAAATAATAGAGTTTTTGACATTTTCAAAATGTGGAAGGATAAATACGGCAATGAAGAATTCTGCTTAATATTACTTTAAACTAAAAATTGAAACCAAGTTGTTAGGTATTTAAAAAAAAACCCTGGTTTCAGAAAGAGAAAGGGGATAAAGTTGGAAAGAATGGCAATGACTCATTTTTAATAAATAAAATAATTCATTACGTAGGCATAAGTATTTTCAACTGAAATTTCCGAAATTAACAATGAATAATTTTTTCCCTTAACATACTAATCTTAAACAAATTCATTTTTTTTTTAATTATCCAACGTACCTTTATAATTTATTAAAAATAAATGCTATCCCCTCCCCTTCTCATTTTTTTTCGTTAAAAAATATATTTAAAAAGAACAGTTTGCTACCGTTATAATAAAACACTCTTCAACGCTAATAAAAAAAAAACAACCTATAATTATTTATTTTTTCCGAGGGAGGGGGGGGGGGGGTAATATTAAAACGTCTCTTCTCCTTTTAACCGAAAACGAGCTGCATTCCAACCCAATTCCTTTAGCTAAAAACACCGAAGCTTACATTTCTGAGCTTTTACAGCTTTACACGATCTTTTCGTTCTAAAAATGTTCAATTCTAATAAGAGCTAAAAAAAGTATTTTTTACCACAAGCCGAATCAGTCTCGTCGGCCTAGCTAAGATAAAGTTAGAAACGTTTCTCCAGAAATATTTGTTTTTTGTCTGCAAGAACAGTAGCTTTTTTCTCTTCTTTTGCAAAACTAGAAGAAATACACGGAAATTTTCCGTCAACATATGATCAACATTTCACCCCTTTGAGTTATGGTTATACGGTTTTAGAATTTTACTTTTTGCGAAAATATTTTTTTACGCACTATTGAATGCGCATTGTTTTGCACGGCATAGCAAAATAATAACTGTTGAAGTAACGTCTAAATAATATTTCGAAAAAAAAAAAAAAATACAGAACGGTTCTTATATGGTTCACACATATCATATTTATTTCCATCAAATTGAACGAGAAAGTTTAAAGAGAAAGAGAGGGGGGGGGGAGGAAAGCAAGAGTCAATCAATGAAATCGATTGTGACCGCATTTTGCCCAATACCACTACTAATAAAAAATAACGATGGAGAAGTAATTTCATTAAAGCATAAAGGAAACAAACCTTAAAGCTTCTCGAATTATATTCATATTTCCAGCGATTTTAACATTTTAATGACATAACTAGACAAAAAAAAAATTTCCCACGGTAAGAACAAAATATTTCAAAATCTCAATTCTACTAGATGGGTATTATTATTTTTTAAATGTAACTAAAAAAATGAATGACGTTACATTAGTATTATACGACTCCCATATACAATTCTTTTCTATTTAGAATTCACAATTTATTTTGCCTCCAATGTACCCCCTACAACTTTAATTTTTCATACTAGCTTTGAGAATGCTTCGGTAATTAAAAGAACATCTCAAAGATTAATGTATACAAAGTGTCCCCTAATATTACTGACCTATAACTAATTCCTAAGCCGTCTGATTTAGATGTTTTCCATCACATTAAAAGGCATTTAATTTTATGGCCATAAGCCAAAAGTCGTTTAAGGCGAAATAATTATTTTTGATTTGAAGTTACGAAATTTAAATTTTTAAATAGACTCAGGATCCTATAAATTATATATATATATATGTACAAAACATTCTCCATGCTAGATGTCTGTACGGGTCCGAAACTTTATCAGTCCCGGGCCGGGAAAATGAAGGGAAAATTTCAAACGGGCCGGCCGGCAGAAAAAAAAAAAAAAAAAAAAAATTAAGCAATCTAACAAGTTTAAAAGGATCGGATAAAGCCGCCAAAATATGAACAATTTTCAATGGACCTGGCTGCGACGAGAATAAGTTATAAGTGTGCTGCATGAACCGATGCTAGTTAGTGGCAAAAACCATACAAAAATTTAACATATCCAGCTTAGAGATCTGCATCAGACAGTCACATCGTGTCTGAGCCCACCTTTCTAAAAGAAAGTTAACCGAATCCTCTTGCATGGTATAAAATTTCAATGCCTTTTAAACGGTTATTCTGCTGGAAGACAAAGAGACAGAACTAGCAACCTAGGATTTAGTAATATTGGGGCCAAAAATATGAAAATAATGATAAAATAATTATTTGCTAACATAACAAAAGTAACGATGAGCACGTGGAAATACTTAAATATATCGTTGACTTTATAACATTTTACACACATGAAATGGTAGGAAGGAAGATTTTCAACTTTAATTTAAAGTATGAACCCCTCAAGTAGCTGATTCAACTTTTTTTCTTTCAACTTTACAACCAATGATCAGAAGTGAAAGACAATTTATATTGATTGAGGAAATTTTAGCTCCTCATGTTCTGAAATCCAGCCCCTTTTGTTGGAAAGAAGGCAAACAAAGGAAGGAGCGGAAAATTTAAAACGGAATATTAAGCGATTATTTATTGTTATTAGAAAGTAACAAAGCAGGCAGAAAAAAATAAAGAGAGAAAGAAAGAATTTTAAAGATTTTAAAATTTGTTTGCTGGGGGAGGGGGGGGGGGTGAGAATTTTGGGAGGATAGGATAAATTAGATAACTAATTTTTTATTTTTAACTACTAAAAAGCAACAAATAAGGCAGGAAAATTACAAAAGAATATAGATTTCAAACTTTTTTCGTGCTAAGAGGCAAGTGGCGTAATTTTTTTTTTGGAGGTGGTGGGATTGAATTCAGATTAAAAAAACATAATAATAAAGCAGAAATCCGTCGAAACAGGTAATTTTGCATCCAAAATGCACCCAACTAATTCAAAATAATGTAACAAGTTCTTTATTTAATATAGTATACTTCATAAAAAAAATTTGTAATAATATGAACATGGAATAATATGATAATGTTGAACATCGTTTCAATAGCAATTTTAGTTAATGCTTACAGAAACTCCTGGATTTTTACTGATGCGATCGAATCTCTGAGAAAAGTGCATAAAAGATGTCCATAAATTGATGCTTTAATTTTTATTTTCTGAGATTTTAAATACAGCTATTTCAATATAATTTGGATTATTTAGATAAATATAGTAGCATATCGACTTAATCAGGCAGAGCTCGCGCACCACTTTCCTCTTTGTAGAAGATTAAAACCAAACTAAATGTGTTGTCTTACAGACACGGTTGAGTCCTGCATAAAATGAGGTTTACTTCTAATTTTTAATGCAAGTCGGGTTTATTTTATTTATTTATTGCGGTTGCAGGTTTGCCGAAAACCTTTTACATAAAAGTAAACAGCTATGTTTTAACCGAAAATATAGTAATATTTGAAATTGAATTATTTTCCGCCAATAAAAACATTCAGATTGGTAGGGAAGGGGGCAAGAAAACAGTTGTTGGTTTTCAATATTTTTATTTTTCATTAGAAAAATTATTACAGCCTAATATTCTTTAAAAACACAAAGCTACTCCCCCCCCCCCCCCTCAATGTGAGAAAAGAAAAATTCTTTCGAAAATATGAGTAGATTTTTTTTCTAATTTGTAACCAAATACTACCGAGTGGAGCGTTCTTTGTTAGAAACTCTCTAACCTCATTATTCCAGTAATACATGCATGTCGTCTGTGTGTAATTTCTAAATTACATATTATCTCTTCCGAATCGATTATATGAAGCATATGGGTGGCAATGAGTATTTAATCTAAATTAAAATCAAAGTAATTTTCGATACGAAACAATATTCGCATCGGCATTTGTTAACACATTATTAGAAATTAATTAACACTGCATTTAAAGACCAAAATTTCTGCAGCCAGATATTGCTACTTTCCGGAATAAATTTATGTAGAAGTAGTCATTAAAATCACTTAATTAGGAAAAATAGGAAACTGTTTGATGCACTTTTGGGACATTATGTTTAAAAGAGCATATGAGCAGACACATTAAAAAAAGAAAACAATTTAAAAAATCCTAACATGATAACAAGGGTAAAGGATATAATGAATATTTTACTACTTTTAATAGTTAAACTTTAATCAGAATATGGACAGTTAATGGTTTTCATTCTTGTTAGCAGATGACAGCTTCTACTGATAAAATAATTATTCGGGTTATTCGGAAACTAAAGTCCGATTTCTTATAAAACATAAACTATCACAGATTTCTTCAAAAAACTTTTTCATTTAATTCCCTACATGTTTCTTTATTTTTTTTACACGGTTTCCATATTTGTTTAGACATTTGCCATAACGTTCTATACAAGCTTTTGTATGCCTAAGTCATAGACGTCTGCCGCCTGTAAGGATAACCAGTCTTTAACTGCTTCTTTCACCTCGTCATCTGTGGCGAAGCGCTTGCCGCTGAGAAAATATCCTTTAGATATCGGAATAAGTGAAAATCGCTCAGTGCCAAGTCTGGACTGTACGGTGGGTGGGGATTATGTTCCCATCCAAAAGATGTGTTCAGATTTTGGGTGTGGAGGGCAGAATGGGGTCTGGCATCGTCATCCAGAAACAAAACTCCAGACGTCAGAAGGCCATGTCGCTTAACTGTCAATGAATTTCCGCTGCTGAAACATTCCTTGCTGTCAAAAACCGAATCACTGACCGTATTTCACAGTTCGCGGGCTGATAAATTGTTTTAAACATTTTGAACTGGCACTGTGAACAGCACACACTGCAACAATACCAATGTAAATGGGGTCGTTTGACGAACAAGTATGCCAAGAGCCTGTGCGCATGCACGTTTCAATGTTCGCGCGACAGTCGATTAGATACGGCGATTCGGACCTTAGTTTCCGAACAACCCTCGTATAAAAGAATAAGCAAAATTCAATTAAAATTATACCGTTCAATGAAAATGTCCGTATCCGATAATGTGTCCAAATTTTTTCGTGCAGCCATATGTATGATTTATATAATTTATACACATCACGGAATATAGTTTATAATGCATACCGTAGCAGTAAACACACTGCCACCAATCATCGATCACAGTCAGCCCTGTAACCGAATTATTTTGTGTGTCTCTGTAAATGAACGATAATTGCTACGCACCTTACTGACCCTTTTTAATTTCCATATGTGTGAAGTATCAAAATATTAAAATGCGCCTCAAATGATTTTTTTTTCATAGATCGTTATGCAATAGAATTATTTTGTGCATCCCTGTAGTTAAACTGTAAATGCTACTTATTCTATACTCCCGAGAAAGCGTGTTTTAGTCCCTCTCACAAGGAGGCCGCCAAAGATGGCGAACACATATTTTGATTTTAAAGTATGTTGTGGGGATCATATCTGTAACTATTCTGGTGAAAGGTTTTCTCCAAAGGGACGTCAATTTTTGATAAGTTGGGGGTTAAAGTTCAGCAGACGTTTTAAATACTCATTAGTTTAAGCTTCTGTACGTGGTCTTCGTGGCGCCGAGGTAGCGTGCTTGCACGCGGTTAAGGAGGCGAGGGATCGATCTTACTTAGTGACTTTTTACACTCTTTTATTTAATATAACCAGTTTTTTGTAAGTAAAGATGGAATTTTGTAATCAATTCAATTTTTAATCTACTGCCTGATTTGCTAGAATTATAAAGAATTACGTTCACATGTGTGTTTCCGATGATAATACACGATTTCGATATTTTCAAAATTTAATTATAAATTGATACATTAATTTCAAGGCATTTTTCCGTTAACCCACCACAAGTTTTAAATCGCCAAATATTCTCTGTAACGCCTACAACTGTATAAGAGTTGAAACAAAAATGGTTTTCAACAAGCGCTAATAAAAGCCTGCAAAAATATGCCAACTGTCTGTGAAACTACAACAATGAAACATTTTAAATGCTAAAAAATAGAAAATAAATTATAAATAAAAAATTAAGAGTGTAATATTTAAAAAAATACCCTTTTATCAATTAAGAGTTTAATTTTAATTAATTTATGATTATATGTTGAGGAGTCAATTTAGAAAGCCTAAAAATATATTTTAGAACAGCATAATAGTTTTTATTTTCAGATTATCTTGGTATTCATTGAATCGCACTTTCTGTATGGTTTTCCATATCCTTGATATTAATTAAATCGGGAGTGAAACTTATTATAAAAATAGTTCTATTTATTGATACAGAATTCAAATGCTCATTAACTATACTTATCATTGGGTAAATTAATTATTTTTGGTTGAGGATTTGTCCTTACTGGAATTAAACGTTTATATCGTGACTTTGCAATCCAAAATGTTTCAACTCATTTCGGTTTTTATTATATATTTTTTTATGAAATAATTAACACAGTGCAGATATAAACTAGGTCTGACCGAAAGAAGTTTTCAAGTGTAAAGCGAATTTCAATTCTTTTTCGAGTTCCAGTCGAAAACGAAACTTTCTCAGATGTGCAATTTTAAGTTATTAATATGTAATCAGAGTATGCGCATATACGCATGTGTTTGTTTAAAATAAAGTCAAAATATTATTTTGTATTATCTTATGACTAACTAACTGACCCGCCCAGCGTTGCCCGGCCAGTGATAATAATCGTAAATATACCTCATATCAATATTGAATGATTTTATGTATTTAAACGAAAATCTTTCGAAACGATAATAATGTTATGGACCCCCTCTGCCATCGGTAGCGTACACCCTTGATTTTGTATGATTTTACATTTTCAAATGAAAGTCTATAAACTTAAATATGGGGAGCCCGTTGTCTTCAGCAGCGTGTACCGAGCGTACTACTCACGCTCGTCTGCTTTGATTTTATATTCTTAGACGAGAGATCAGTGCAGCCCGGGTCCGAGCATTTTCGCGTTCTGAGCAAAAATTTCGAAGATTTTATTATTTTTTTAAATACTTCTATTCTTCATACTTCTACTCTTCAGAAGTGCATTCGGTGTGTTAAGATAGTGTAAAAAGATTGTATCGAATTACCGATGTTTAGTTACTTTTAGCGTAGAAAAAGTGCGCCTCCGGGAGGCACGAAGTGACCTGCAGTCGCGAATTTTTCGAAAGGGTTAAAATTCGTATTTTTGAAAACTAATTGCACCGTAGTGGAGAAGAAGCTCTCATCTTTAAGTAGGTAATTTTCATTAATCGGTATCTTTAAAACTGAGCCCGATGGCAGCTTGGGCATAAAGCAGAAAAAGAAAATTGCGAAATCAGACTTTTTTGATTTTTTTAAAGATTACTACTAATATTTTTTCTAACGAATTACGGCGTTTTAAACGTAAAAGTACGAAATTCAAGGATATGTCATCTGTTTTTCCGTATCCCTAAATATTTAGTTAACAGGTGTTAAGAGAAGACAAGATTGGGTGTAATCCTATGGGAAATATGCGAACTTTAAGACCCGTTTCCTGGGAAACTACCAGAGATGAAATTTGGAATCCATATTCACGGAATTATGCTCAAGACTTATGGCAGATAGTTTTTTTCTGCGACTAAAACTTTTTATTTTAGAGCAATGGCAATTTTTCAGAAATTTTTCTTTTTCAATTTTTTTTTTTTTTTTTTCAGAAACTAATTAATTTTTTTTTAAACTGTCTGCCACATATGATCTTATATTTATTCTCTACCATTAACAAAAAATTATTAAAATCGCTCGAGTATTTTATGGGATAATGGGATTTTACCTGGAAAGTACGATTTTTCAGGAGAACCAAAAAACTTACATATTCACAATTCCCGGTCTTTGCGAATGACAAATATAGTTTTCTGGTTACGTTTAGACAGAACAGACGTTGGGAGTGTCGATAATTGGTCAAATGTTCGTAAACCTTTTTAAAACCTTCTTATTGTTCAATCGACGCCAACTTTTTGTATTTTATTTTGTGTTGAACTGTGATTTGTTTTTTTGAACTTGTACTTTCAGGGTGGTCACAAATCTCTTATCTTAAAATTCCCTGATATTCCCATGATTTTTCCAGGTTAGCGTTAAAATAATGAAATTTTCATAGATAATTTCATTTACAGCATTACTCTAATGCATATAGTCCTTACTTAGTAAAGATTTGTACAAGGAAAATATAACCATTCAATTTCATCCTAAAGATAAGTTCAGACTTTTTTTTTAATTGGCTGAGACCGATACCGAAAGTACACAGCATGAATTTGTTAAAATCATTTTTAAATTGTTTCAAGATTAATATTTTCATTACCTCGATTTTCATATTCCTGAAAATCTGTTTAAAATGGCAAATTTGTTTTTTATATCCAACCATTGGCAAAAATCTGTAAAAGTCACTATTTTCATTCTTATAAAATATCAATACAACTATGACAGAAAGACATGAGTTCTGTTTTTCAATAAACAAGGGACTTCAAACAGAAAGAGAAGGAAAGAAACAATAAGTGATATTTATAAAATAATGCAACGTATTTAGTTCTACTGGAAGCACTCAAAAACAGAGCATGTTCTTTGAAATCGAAACCGTGACTAACTAACAAAGATTGAATACTTTTACAATCGTAATATCTGTCACGACAATCTTTCCTACTGCTTTTCAAAAATGCGTTTTTTATTTAACATTGACATTTATTCGTTCACTTATTATTTCTTTCACGGTATCTTGAATCATGGAGCAAGCGTGAAATCCAAATCAAAAAGAAATAAATTGTCATAGTTTTTATACATCAAAAAATGTATGGAATATAAACGTACAGTACATTACTTGCGTTAGGCCGGTCTTTTTCCGTGATGTAGTTGACGAAGAAAGGCTAGTGTAACAAGGTATGCTTTAAAAGGCTAGTGTAATAAAATTGTAAAACTTATGTTTATTTTTCGTATTTCAGAAGATAAATAAATGTCTAAGATATTCAAATACTAATCTACATATTCATACTTTGCATAGCTATTATTTTCTGAAGCGTTAAACAGATATGCCAAATTATTGCTTAACGCTCAAATGATTAAAAAAAAAAAAAGTAAAAAAATGAACGCAAGTTCCGTTCTAAAAGTCAAGATAAAATGTTTGCAATAAAGTTTCTTATTTATGATTTTCTATACTACTGCTATAGTTAAAATTTGTTGAAGAACCTTACATATATTTATTTTTATATGAACTTTGAACATCTCAACACGAATAACTATATATTTTTCTTTTATTTCATTTTTTTGTGCATCATATACTCTAAATATACTGTTTCTTGAAAAAACAGGAAAAATGTGAGATAAAAGCGTTTGGGGACTGTGCCAATATTGAGAAAAGTATTTAGGAGATTAAGTGATACTACAGCTAAATTAACTAAAATAATGATATAGCAATTATTTATTAATGAGAGTAACAGATGCGTATGTAAAAAAAGCAACAACCCATAAATATCGCCTCTGTTTTGCAAGGGCGTAAGAGACATATTTTTCAAAATTGTGTTAAGTGCATATGTAGAGTGAGGAAGCAATATTTTGTAACATGTAAGTATATCTCTATTAATGACAGAGTTGAGTAAGGGCTTAAAGCACAGGTACTATCCATAGGTGTTGTGCATTAAGGGTTTAAAGAGTCACTTGAGTCCTTATTACCAATCACATAAATTTTTGCAGAAATAAGAGCACCTAGAAATATACCTAAAAATCAAAACTTTGCTCCCAAGAGTGGTTACAGAGTACGCAATTACAGGGTGAAGAATTCTTTGTTTTGGCTCTCCTGAACAATTAATCATTTGTGCCTTGCACACTGATTGCAAAACACAGGCGATATGTCGTTCACTTGTATTTAGCATACATGAAGAGGCAGGAAAGATATTTTCAACTTTAATGTATGATGCCTTTAACCCCACAATGCGTAGTTTAGCCATTTGACATACTTTAGTTTTTTCCTAAATTTTAGATAAAAGTTACATGTGGATTCTTTTAATTAATATTTTTCTCGTTCAATATACAGTTATTCTTATTTATTTATTTATTTTATTTATTTATTTTTATTTTTATTTTTTTTTTTTTTTGGGGGGGGGGGGGGCAGCGAGAATGGGAAAAAATAAAAATTATACATTGTAGGGTTGATGTGACCAATTTTACATACTCTCAGATAAATTGACAACCGACGGTCAGAAGTGAATGAAAATTTGTTTTAATAAAGCACATATCATTGTCAGAGGTGTTAGTCGTTGGAAAGGGAAAAAAAAAAAAAAAAAAAAAAAACCGAGAGCATTAGCTTTAATTGTGTAGGGCATAGGGTGTACGGAGTTATCCAGAAGGTATACGGCGTATACCACTGTATACCCTCCACTACATCCCTGTGATCATGGTTCAAGTTACGTCTAAATAACAAAAGTTTCTCTTGAACATCGATTGCTTCTTTTTTCAATCATTTATATCACACTAGCTAACCATCAAAATTAATGAAAATTTGTATTTTCACGTATTTTATATGCTCAGTATTCTAAAATACGTGAAAATACAAATTTTCATCGATTTTTATGGTTAGCTAGTGAGATATAAAATATTGAATAAAAAAGAAAAATGCCCAGCTAAACTGATGGCATTGAGCTCACAGGCTATTCATACTAATTGTATATCATACTCTTATTTTAAAGAATAATGCCCCTCAAAAAAATAAGTGAAGGGGAATTAGCCCCCGTTTCACCCTTTATACTTAACCAGTGAACCTCCGAATCTAATCAGGGAAGCTCCTTATCATAATAAACCGGTATACCAAATTTGGAGCAAATCGTATAATCCTGCAAAAAAAACCATTTATCTAAAATAAGGGGGGTGGACTAGCCCCCCCCCCTTTATCCTTAACCAATGAATCCCCAAAACGAATCAGGGAAGCTCCTTAACATAATAAACAGGTATACCAAATTTGGAGCAAAGCGAATAATTCTGCATGAAAAAACCGTTTATATAAATTAAGGGGGGGGGGACTAGCCACCCTTCCCCTTTATCCTTAACCAATGAACCCACAAAACTAATCAGGGAAGTTCCTTAACATAATAAACCGGTATACCAACTTCGGAGCAAATCGAATCATTCTGCATGAAAAACCCATTTATCTGAATTAAGGGGGGTGGACTAACCCCGTTTTTCCCTCTTTATCCTTAACCAATGAACTCCCAAAACTAATCAGGGAAGTTCCTTAACTTAATAAACCGGTATACCAAATTCGGGGCAAATCGAATGATTCTGCATGAAAAACCCAATTATCTGAATTAAGGGGGTCGACTAACCCCCCTTTTCCCCCTTTATCCTTAACCAATGAACCTCCAAAACTAATCAGGGAAGTTCCTTAACATAATAAACCGGTATACCAAATTCGGAGAAAATCGAATCATTCTGCATGAAAAACCCATTTATCTGAATTAAGGGGTTGGACTAACCCCGTTTTTCCCCCTTTATCCTTAACCAATGAACTCCCAAAACTAATCAGGGAAGCGCCTTAACCTAATAAACTGGTATACGAAATTCGGAGCAAATCGAATCATTCTGCATGAAAAACCCATTTATCTGAATAAAAAGGTGTGGACTAACCCCCCCTTTTTCCCCTTTAATCTTAACCAATGAACCCCCAAAACTAATCAGGGAAGTTCCTTAACCTAATAAACTGGTATACGAAATTCGGAGCAAATCGAATCATTCTGCATGAAAAACCCATTTATCTGAATAAAAAGGTGTGGACTAACCCCCCCTTTTTCCCCTTTATCCTTAACCAATGAACCCCCAAAACTAATCAGGGAAGTTCCTTAACATAATAAACCGGTATACCAAATACGGAGCAAATCGAATGATTCTGCATGAAAAACCCATTTATCTGAATTAAGGGGGGTGGACTAACCCTGTTTTTCCCCCTTTATCCTTAACCAATGAACTCCCAAAACTAATCAGGGAAGTTCCTTAACATAATAAACCGGTATACCAAATTCGGGGCAAATCGAATGATTTTGCATGAAAAACCCAATTATCTGAAGTAAGGGGGTGGACTAACCCCCTTTTCCCCCTTTATCCTTAACCAATGAACCTCCAAAACTAATCAGGGAAGCGCCTTAACCTAATAAACTGGTATACGAAATTCGGAGAAAATCGAATCATTCTGCATGAAAAACCCATTTATATGAATTAAGGGGTTGGACTAACACCGTTTTTCCCCCTTTATCCTTAACCAATGAACTCCCAAAACTAATCAGGGAAGCGCCTTAACCTAATAAACTGGTATACCAAATTCGGAGCAAATCGAATCATTCTGCATGAAAAACCCATTTATCTGAATAAAAATGGGTGGACTAACCCCCCCTTTTCCCCCTTTATCCTTAACCAATGAACCCCCAAAACTAATCAGGGAAGTTCCTTAACATAATAAACCGGTATACCAAATACGGAGCAAATCGAATGATTCTGCATGAAAAACCTATTTATCTGAATTAAGGGGGGGGTGGACTAACCCCGTTTTTCCCCCTTTATCCTTAACCAATGAACCCCCAAAACTAATCAGGGAAGTTCCTTAACATAATAAACCGGTATACCAAATTCGGGGCAAATCGAATGATTCTGCATGAAAAACCCAATTATCTGAATTAAGGGGGTCGACTAACCCCCCCTTTTCCCCCTTTATCCTTAACCAATGAACCTCCAAAACTAATCAGGGAAGTTCCTTAACATAATAAACCGGTATACCAAATTCGGAGAAAATCGAATCATTCTGCATGAAAAACCCATTTATCTGAATTAAGGGGTTGGACTAACCCCGTTTTTCCCCCTTTATCCTTAACCAATGAACTCCCAAAACTAATCAGGGAAGCGCCTTATCACAATGAACCTAGGAAAAAATTTTGAAGCAAATCGGATGTTTCTTTCAAGAGTTATCGCGTTACATACATACGTACGTACGTACGTACATACATACATACATACATACATACATACATACATACATACAGAGCGGGCGGGCACATTAGCTCTCAGGCTTTGATAGCGTGTGAGCTAAAAATGAACCAATCGATGTTCAAGAGAAACGTTTCTTATGGGTTCGAAGGTGTTGCTATTGAACCTTAGTAAAAGATAGGTTCAATTTTAACATGTAGGTGACCCTTTAGGACAAAATAAATCATTGAAAAAAAGTCCTTCCGGCCAGTGCCGGGAGGAAGAGGTAGCTTTCATAATCTTATTTAAAAAAAGCCAACTTATATCATGCAAACACACGAAGCTCAATTTAGTGGAAACCGAATATAGGAGATTCAATACAAATTTTTATCAATATAATGAATGAGAATTTCGCGAAATTAGTCAGCTTTATCCAAGCTGCTTTTCTTTAAAGTAACTTATATTTGGCTGCCAAATTTGGCAATTTCTTAAAGTGCCTGTCATTTTAAGACAACATGGTGGATGAGGCTAAGCAGTGAACTTGGTCGAGACCTTAGTAATTGCAGTGCACATGCTCACTCACATCGGAATCGGTTAATATATAGGAGTGCTGTCGCATGCAAAAAATCAGATTTTTCAAAATGTCACCCACAAAAATTGAAACTGCTATATCTGAGCCATTTTTAAAGGTAAAGACAAACAAAAAATGCTCCTGAATCCTTATATCAAGATCAAATACTTAAGAAAGAAACCTTTTCCAATTTCTAATTTTTTTGCACCTCACTTTAAATATATATATAATTTTTAATTTAATGGCCGCCATTTTGAAACAAGATGGCTGTTGAATCTGGCCCGCGAACTTGGTCGAGGTGTTGATGTATACTATCCACATGCCTTCTTACATCGAAATAGGCGAATACGTGTGTTATCGCGTGACAAATACAAGATCGTTTCAAAATGTTAGCCATGCTAGAAATTCAAAGTGCTATAAATCAACCATTTTTTAAGATATCAACAAACGAACAAATTTTCAGAAACAAAATCTGCTCCGGAATCTTTGTATCAAGGCCAAACACATAAAAAAATATTTTTCATTTTCCAATTTTTTAATACCTCATTTTAAATTTAAAATTTAATTTTTTTTAAATGGCAACCCTTTTGAAACAAGATGGCGAATGAAGCTGGCCAACGAACTCGGTCGAGACATTGGTATGTACTATGTACAGACCAAGTTACATCCAAATAGGTTCATAAATACGCCTGTTATCGCGTGACAAAAATCAGGTCGTTTTAAAATGTCAGACACAAGAGAAATTCAAAATGCTATTACTCAGCCATTTTTTTTTAGATATAGACGAAAGAAAAACTTTTCCGGAATCTTTGTATTAAGGTCAAACACATACAAAAAAAATCTTTTTCCTTTTCCAATTTTTTGGTATCTCATTTAATTTTATTTATTTTTTAATTTTTTTAAATGGACGCCATTTTGAAACAAGATGGCGGATGAAGCTGGCCAACGAACTCGGTCGAGATATTTGTATGTACTATGTACACACCAAGGTACATCCAAGTCGGTTCATAAATACGCCTGTTATTACGTGAGAAAAATCAGGACGTTTCAAAATGTCAGCCACGCTAGAAATTCAAAATGCTATAACTCAGCCATTTCTTAAGATATAGACGAAACAAAAACTGCTCCCGAATCTTTTTATCAAGGTCAAACACATAAGAAGAAAATATTTTTTCAGTTTTCAATTTTTGGTACCACATTTCAATTTTAAATTTTTCTTAAAAATTTAAATGGCCGCCATTTTTAAACAAGATGGCGGGTGAAGCTGGCCAACGAACCCGGACGAGACATTGGTATGTACTATGTATAAACGAAGTTACATCCAAATCGGTTCATAAATACGCCTTTTATCGCGTGACAAAATTCAGGACGTTTCAAAATGTCAGCCACGCTAGAAATTCAAAATGCTATAACTCAGCCATTTTTTAAGATATAGACGAAACAAAAACTGCTCCGAAATCTTTGTATAAAGGTCAAATACATAAGAAAAAAATATTTTTCCATTTTCAATTTTTTGGTACCACATTTCAAAATTTAAATTAAAAAAAAATTTTAAATGGCCGCCATTTTGAAACAAAATGGCGGATGAAGCTGGCCAACGAACTCGGTCGAGAGATTGGTATGTACTATGTACACACCGAATGACATCCAAATCGGTTCATAAATACGCCTTTTAACGCGTGACAAATTTCAGGACGTTTCAAAATGTCAGCCACGCTAGAAATTCAAAATGCTATAACTCAGCCATTTTTTAAGATATAGACGAAACAAAAACTGCTCCGGAATCTTTGAATAAAGGTCAAATACATAAGAAAAAAATATTTTTCCATTTTTAATTTTTTGGTACCACATTTCAAGTTTTAAATTTTTTTTAAAATTTTAAATGGCCGCCATTTTGAAACAAAACGGCGGATGAAGCTGGCCAACGAACTCGGTCGAGACATTGGTATGTACTATGTACACACCGAATTACATCGAAATCGGTTCATAATTACGGGAGTTACAGTGTGACATATGTCAGATATATATATATATATATATATATATATATATATAAATTTTGAACGGAGGGTGGTTTCGGGGTCTGGGGTTCATGATCGATGAAAATATACCAAAATTTTTTGAAATCGCTTTCCTCCGAACGGCTGCAATAGGTAGCTTTTTTGTAAAGAAAGCTACCTAATATATATATTTAAAGTGAGGTGCAAAAAAATTAGAAATTGAAAAAGGTTTCTTTCTTAAGTATTTGACCTTGATATAAGGATTCAGGAGCATTTTTTGTTTGTCTTTATCTTAAAAAATGGCTCAGATACAGCAGTTTCAATTTCTAACGTCGGTGACATTTTGAAAAATCTGATTTTTTGCATGCGACAGCACTCGTGTGTATCAACCGATTCCGATGTGTGTGAGCATGTGCACAGCAATTACTAAGGTCTCGACCAAGTTCACTGGTTAGCCTCATCCACCATGTTGTCTTAAAATGGCAGGCACTTTAAGAAATCGCCGAATTTGGCAGCGAAATATAAGTTACTTTAAATAAAAGCAGCTTGGATAAAGCTGACTAATTTTGCGAAATTCTCATTCATAATGCAGGGTTCATACAGAGTTGGGAAGAAAAAATCCAAGGAGTAACGAAAAAATCCAAGGAGTTCAAAAAATTTTAAGGATTTGCCATTTTTTGTTGTTGCTGTTGCTTTTATGTGCTGCATCGTTATGTGGTATGCACACTCCAATTTTTAATGCCCAATTTGGAGACAAAAATTTTACTCTATTAGAATCTAATTGTTAGTGATGAAATTGCTTACTGATTTCGTAAGATTAAACACAAAATAGACTATCAACTTTTTTATGCAGCGACCAATGGTCATATAAACAGAGATTAGTCAAACCCCAAACACTTATTATGTATATCACATACATGATACATCTTAAAGAAAATGTTAAAAGGTTTAAAGAAAAAAAAAAAAAAAAAAAAACGAATGCTAAACGCAACATACAAGGAAAAATATAAAAAGTTTTGAATTTATTCTTTTAGAACAGCGATAATAGGTTCTTTGAAGGTGAAACTTTACGAAATTCGCCTTTTTGTTCGCGATCATTTGATGAAATTCGCGTGTTTTTCGCGATCATTTGACGAAATTCGCGTGTTTTTCGCAATCTTTTGAGGAAATTCGCGTGTTTTTTCGCAGTTTTCTGGGGGAAATTTGCGTTTTTTTCGCGATCTTCTGGGAGAAATTCGCGTTATTTCGCGATCTTTTAATGGAATTCGCGTTTTATTTCAGTCGTTTGACGAAACTGACGTTTTCTCGCGATCTTTTGAAAAAATTCGCGTTTCTTTCGCGATGTTCTAGGGGGAAATTCGCGTTTATTTTCGTGATTTTCTGGCGGGGGGGGGCGGGGGGGGGGGAATCGCGATCTTCTGGGGGAAATTCGCGTTTTTTCGTGATCTTTAAATGGAATTTGCATTTCATTTCGATCGTTTGACGAAACTGACGTTTTTTTCGCGATTTTTTGATGGAAACCGCGTGTTTTTCACGATCCTTTAACGAAATTGGTGTGTTTTTCGCGATCTTTCGAGGAAATTCGCGTGTTTTTCGCGATCTTTAGAGGAAATTCGCGTGTTTTTCGCGATCTTATGGGGAAGCTCGCTTGTTTTTCGCGATCTTATGGGAAAACTCACGTGTTTTTCGCTATCCTATGGGAAAACTCGCGTGTTTTTCGCTATCCTATGGGAAAACTCGCGTGTTTTTCGCTATCCTATTGGAAAACTCGCGTGTTTTTCGCTATCCTATGGGAGAAATTCGCGTTTTTTCGCTATCCTATGGGAGAAATTCGCGTTTTTCCGCAATATTTTAATGGAATTCGCATTTTATTTCGAATGTTTGACGAAACGGATGTTTTTCTCGCGATCTTTTGATGGAAACCGCATGTTTTTTGCGATCCTTTGACGAAATTTGCATGTTTTTCGCGATCTTTTGAGGAAATTTGCGTGTTTTTCGCGATCTTTTGAGGAAATTCGCGTGTTTTTCACGATTTTTTGAGGAAATTCGCGTGTGTTTCTCGATCTTTTGAGGAAATTCGCGTGTGTTTCTCGATCTTTTGAGAAAATTTGCGTGTGTTACGCGATCTTTTGGGGGGAAATTCCGTTATTTCGCGATCTTCTGGGGGAAAATTCGCATTTTTTCGCGATCTTTTGAGGATTTTCGCGTGTTTTTCGTGATTTTTATAGGAAATTCGCATTTTTTCGCGATCTTTTTAGGAAATTCGCGTTTTTGCGATCTTTCGAGGAAATTCGCTTTTTTTCTCGATCTCGCTTTTTTTTCTCGAAAAAACGATTTTCCTTAAGGAAAATCGTTTTTTCGTGATCCTTTGAGTGAATTCGCGTTTTTTCGCTGTCTTTTAAGAAATTAGAGTTTTTCTGCGATCTGTTGGAGAAATTCGCGTTTTTTCACGATCCTTTGGCAAAATTAAACGAATTTTTTCCGCGATCGATTCACGAAATTTGACGGTATTTTTGGGGAAATATTTGCGAAAAAAGCGATTTTTCCGAGATTCTTGGCTAGATGCGAAACATCGATAAAATTTTAAATAAAGATCGGTTAACAGTGTTGATAAACGGAGTTTACGGACGTAATAATTGAAAAACGGACCTAATGGGAGATTATCCTAACCAATCAATGCTGTGTATATAAAGGATTTACCGTGCGTTTTACAATAACGATTTTTTATCCCTCGGCAGCAATATCGCTTGCGTCCGAAGCCGCAATACAATTTAAGGAGTTTCTAAGGAGTGGTTTGCTTATCTAAGTAGTTCTAAGTACTACTTGGGAATGTTTTCATTTCTAAGGAGTTTCCAAGGAGTCTAAGGAGTCTGTCCGAACCCTGATAATGATTTAGTATTGATAAAAATTAGTATTGAATCTCCTACATTCGGTTTCGACTTAATTGAACTTCGTGTGTTTGAATAATATAAGTTGGCTTTTTTAAAATAAGGAATATGAAAGCTACCTCTTCATCCCGGCACTGGCCGGAAGGACTTTTTTTTTTAATTTAATGGCCGCCATTTTGAAACAAGATGGCTGATGAAGCTGGCCAGCGAACTTGGTCGAGATATTGATGTATACTATCCACATGCCTTCTTCCATCGAAATAGGCGAATAAGTGTGGTATCGCGTGACAAATACAAGATCGTTTCAAAGTGTTAGCCATGATAGAAATTCAAAGTGCTATAATTCAACCACTTTTTAAGATATAAAAAAAAAAGAACAAATTTTCAGAAACAAAAACTGCTCCAGAATCTTTGAATCAAGGCCAAACACATAAAAAAAATCTTTTTCATTTTCCAATTTTTTAATACTTCATTTTAAATTTTAAATTACATTTTTTTTTTAAAAATGGCAACCATTTTTAAACAAGATGGCGAATGAAGTTGGCCAACGAACTCGGTCGAGACATTGGTATGCACTATGTACAGACCAAGTTACATTCAAATCGGTTCATAAATACGCCTGTTATCGCGTGACAAAAATCAGGTCGTTTTAAAATGTCAGCCACAATAGAAATTCAAAATGTTATAACTCAGCCATTTTTTTAGATGTAGACGAAACAAAACCTGTTCCGGAATCTTTGTATTAAGGTCAAACACATACAAAAAAAATCTTTTTCATTTTCCAAATTTTTGGTGTCTCATTTTAAATTTATTTTTTTTTTAAATTTTTAAATGGCCACCATTTTGAAACAAGATGGCGAATGAAGCTGGTCAACGAACTCGGTTGAGTTATTTGTATATACTATGTACACACCAAGGTACATCCAAATCGGTTTATAAATACGTCTATTATCACGTGGCAAAAATCAGGACGTTTCAAAATGCCAGCCACGCTAGAAATTCAAAATGCTATAACTCAGCCATTTTTTAAGATATAGACGAAACAAAAACTGCTCCCGAATCTTTTTATCAAGGTCAAACACATAAAAAAAAAAATATTTTTTCAATTTTCAATTTTTTGCTACCACATTTCAAATTTAAATTTTTCTTAAAATTTTAAATGGCCGCCATTTTTAAACAAGATGGCGGATGAAGCTGGCCAACGAACTCGTTCGAGACATTGGTCTGTACTATGTATAAACGAAGTTACATCCAAATCGGTTCATAAATACGCCTTTTATCGCGTGACAAAATTCAGGACGTTTCAAAATGTCAGCTTCGCTAGAAATTCAAAATGCTATAACTCAGCCATTTTTTAAGATATAGACGAAACAAAAACTGCTACGGAGTCTTTGTATAAAGGTCAAATACATAAGAAAAAAATATTTTTCCATTTTCAATTTTTTCGTACCACATTTCAAATTTTAAATTTTTTAAAAAATTTTAAATGGCCGCCATTTTGAAACAAAATGGCGGATGAAGCTGGCCAACGAACTCGGTCGAGACATTGGTATGTACTATGTACACACCGAATTACATCCAAATCGGTTCATAAATACGAGAGTTACAGTGTGACATACGTCAGATATATATATATATATATATCAATTTTGAACGGAGGGTGGTTTCGGGTTCTGGGGGTCATGATCGATGAAAATATACCAAAATTTTTTGAAATCGCTTTCCTCCGAACGGCTGCAATAGGTAGCTTTTTGTAAAGAAAGCTACCTAATATAAAAGACTTTCTATGAATTAAATAATACTTTTTCTTGCATCAATTAAAACAGAAGTTATAGCTGGCTCTCGGATTTTTCTTTCTTTTTTCCCGCGCTGTACAGTTCCATTTATTGAAAAAAAAAAAAAAAAAAAAAAAAAAAAAAAACCACCCGTCGTTACCCATATATTGTTCATAATGAAATGAAAAGAAACCGGGCTACCTACAATTATAAAGAATTTTCTATTAAAACGGCACTTTTCATTTTAACACTTTCCAACATAGTTGAGAAGTGATTATGAATTCGATTTGTCTCTGTCTGTCTGTCTGACGTCTGTTCGTATTCTATCTCGCATAAATATAGTCAGATTGCCATGAAATTGATATATGTTATTGGAATTTAGTATGGCATGTTCAATATTGAAAGTGAGATGTAGCATTTACGATTCATTTACAGACACTCAAAAGCATTTCGTTACATTACGGTCTATGAGGAGGGAAATCGTTTGGGGCGTATTTTATTGATATTATACAATTTTAAACATATTGAAATTTATATATACTACTGAG
This sequence comes from Maratus speciosus, assembly GCA_963932465.1. NCBI lineage: Eukaryota > Metazoa > Arthropoda > Arachnida > Araneae > Salticidae > Maratus > Maratus speciosus. Next base: position 336,222,141 of record OZ010787.1, on the reverse strand, counting down.
GCGTACTACAAAGCGCTTAATGTAGAAAATGGTGTGAATAGAACTTACCGTTCATTTACAGAGATACACAAAAGAATTTGGTTACAGTATTCCCTATGAACACTACTTGCTGGAAGCGCGTTTTCAGCAGTGGTATGCGTTTTTAAAGTTAACTATTGTTTTGAAAATTACTTGGCGTGTACAAATTCTATCGATCATATACAGGGCTGCACAAAAAATTTGGACTTTTTCCGACTATTAATGGTTACTACAAAAATTGGGTTTTCAAATGCATTATCCGTTTTTTGTAAATTGCTTATGTAGACATTGTCTTTCAATAAAGTGTGAAGTTTTGTTACAGTATTCTGAATGTGTTGCAAAGTATTTCATAATATATGCTGGACGCATGATTTTTAGTTCTTGTTTTTTTCTCGCACTGGTTAGGACTGAAATTAATGCTATTGTTCTTTTTTCTGTTCTTAAACCTTTTGTACATCATATCATTTAGTTTTACTGATCACAGATGAAATTAATCTATTTTTCAATAATATGATAATTCAATTTAATTACATATAGGTCAGTTATCATTCAATTACATATTTGATTATTATTATTTACAGAGAAATCATAACTAAATCAATTAATTACATACATGCAATGTGTAATATTTATAGAGAGTACTTGTCAGTTCTATTAAGCTGTGCTATGTTTTATCAGTAAATATTTTAAGCAGATAACTAAACTGTTGATAGATCCTGATTTTCAGTTAAGATCATGCAGTAGAGTAAGGAAGAAAAAATTCTATTGGATAAAATAGAGTTGCTTCAGCACACTTCTGGCAGGCAGCTGAGAAACTGAAAGATAATTTCATGAACAAAAGTCAACAACATGGTAAAGTTTACAGTCGCAAGAAAATTTCCAAAAAACTTAAGATGAATATACTTTTACTGCCGAACTTCATAATTATTTCAATCTTTGAACAAGAAAAAAAAAAGATCATTTTATTCAATATGACTTATCAATGGAGTACAATGGAGTCTTTGAATGTACTATAAAAACAGAGACGGTTTCAGAGACCTAAAACAGGGATGCCACTCAGAAAATAACAAAAAAAGGGGGAAATTACGCGTGAAGTAAAATTTACAACATTTTTCATAACATTTGTGCATGAATTTTATAAACTATGCTGTTTGTAATTAACTAAATAAATACTTATAAACAATAAAATTTATAACTAAACTGCTTTTCGACTAACTTAAAAAATGAAAGAAAACAAAAACTGATTTTCTTCTTCTGTTTTCTGTAAACCTTACACTCCCCTCAATCTTGTTATTGTCTGCACTTTTAATGCATCATGGATGAATACTTATTCTATTGACTAAATAAATCTAATTTGTCTTTAGTTCACAATATTTTATATCAATTGAGGTAACCCAGCAACAGATTCAATGAGCTCAGGGAAGAATTTTAATATTTTAAGCACGACAAAAAGATGTCAATAAAAACAAGTTGGAAATTGCTCGTCAAACGTGACAAATGAGGTGCGTTCCTACTATAATAAGTTTTATAATTATTTTTTGCACCCCATATTGTACTGAATGTATAATTTTTTTCACTTCATAAAGTACATAGTCTTTAACATCATTAAAATGCACTCCCAATAATATTTTTCCCATTCCCCGAACACCTTTGACTGTCCCTGTAATTAAACTATACATCCGATTTTCCTAAAATTTGAAATGGCTCGACAAAATTTTGCAACAATTATATCTTTAAAATTTCAGACCATTCGGAAGGCTGTAACATCATTAAAATGCACTTGCAATAATTTTTCCCATTGGCCGTAATGTAAAGAAAAATTTTTGACTGTCCCTGTAATTAAACTATACATCCGATTTTCATAAAATTTGAAATGGCTCGACAAAATGTTGCAACAATTATATATTTAAAATTTCAGACTATTCGGAAGGCTGTAACATCATTAAAATGCACTTGCAATAATTTTTCCCATTGGCCGTAATGTAAAGAAAAACTTTTGACTGTCCCTGTAATTAAACTATACATCCGATTTTCATAAAATTTGAAATGGCTCGACAAAATTTTGCAACAATCTTATATTTCAAATTTCAGACCATTCGGTTGGGTAGTTTTTGCTCTGTTATATGCGGACAGACGGACAGACGGACGGACTGAACGACGACTATAGGTGCTACGTATTTATATAATTACGAACGCACCTAAAAAGGAAACATATATGCAATAAATTTGGAGAGATTTTATTTTCTGTTATGTTTTAGATATTAATAAAATAAATTCAATAATTTACGAATTTTTTTTTTATTGTGGATGGAGAAGTATCGAACATTATAAGCCTCTTGCGAATTCTGTTAGCATTAAATCACGAAAGGTATTTATTATTTATTAATCCCTAGAAAATTGCAAAATTCGTGACCGATGGTCGATTTTTTCCCGCAACTCCTTGACGAAATTCGCGGTTTTCCGCGACCGATTGACGAAATTCTTTATTTTTTTCTTCGACCTATAAACAAAATTCGAGATTTTTTCCGAGACCGATTGATTAAATTCACAATTTTCGCTGCGATCGCTTGATGGAATAAGCTTTTTCCCCCAACTGATTGATGAGATTCACGGTTGATTCCACGAGCGATTGACGAAATTTGCGGTTTTATTTTCGAGCGCTTGACGAAATTCGCGACCTACTGTAGAAATTCACGTTTTTTCCTGCGATCAATTGACAAAATTCGTTATTTTTTCTCGACAGATCGATGAGATTCGCGATTTTTTTCCCAAATGACGAAATTCACGTTTTATTTTTCTGCGACCAGTTGACGAAATTCGTTTTTTCTGCGATCAATGACGAAATTCGTTATTTTTTCCAGCGGCTGATTAACGGAATTCACGATTTTTTCTACGATCGATTGATAAAAATCGCATTTCCCGGTTTTATACCACGAGCAATTGACGAAATTCGTGGTTTTATTTCGCGATTGATAGACGAAATTTGCGGACTTTTGGCCGTTTTCACGAAATTCTCGACCAATTGAGGCAATTTCCGATTTCTTTTCGTGATCGATTGATGAATTGATTTTTCGGAAATCGCAATAATAATTCAAGGATTTCCGCTAATTCGTGGAAGAATCGGTAGCCCATATACATTGTCGGCCTGTAAGAGCATATCTGTATAATCCCAGCGTTCCAAATTCATTGAGTGGGACCCAAAACTATTCTCTTCTCGGCACGAATTTTTCTGCCCTGCTTACTACTGAGGAGACCGGCTAACTGCGCCTATGCCGACCCTTCTTTGCCTCCCCCTGTATGAACTGCGCTCGGCGTCACGGAGAACGGATATCATTTTCACCCAGGGTTGGCAAGTTTTTGACATGCGACGGTTTAAACCGATTTTAACCATGGTTAAAACCGTCGTGTCAAAAACCTTTCTGTCAAAAATGTCCAAAAGTGTCAAAAACCTAGTTTTAATAAAAATCATACCAAAAGAATTATTTAGCAGAGTTAGATGGGCTTTAAACAATAAATTCTAAGTAAAACTGCATAAATACATTAAAACTGTGGGGTATAAACTGCAGAAATACATTTTTGAAACCTATTTGCATAGGATATGGTAAACTGCAAATTGATTGTTGTATGATTTTTTTTTATTATTATTTGTGAATAAAAATTACCTAACTGTTATTTAATGATTTAGTTTATCATTAATGTATGCTTTTAAGATGAACAGTTAATAAATCCTTAATTATTTGTAATCATTAAAACTAGATAGGTTTAATCTAAATTTTGCAGAGATAAATAAATTGTTTAGATTTTTTCATGGCTAGAAGCACAGAGTAATCTATCACAATTGGTATCTAATGAGGGTATTTACTTTCCTTAAGATAGAGCAAATTCAAAGATTCCCTTCCAGTACAAAACAGTATTGCTATTGCAACAAAACCAATTTTTCTTGCTTTCCCCCTATTATGTTCTTATGGATGGGGTTGTTTAAGGAGCTACCTTCACTTTTTAATATCTTGTTCGAAATTTCATACTTTTAAATGATTTTTTTCAAAGTAGAAATGAAAACCCCACTCAATAACGTCAATTTTATGATAGGAATTTTGTTTAATATTTCAATATTTTTAAATGTTTTTTGCATTGGATAACTAATGTCAATCTCTACAAAGACCGATTTTTAAATTTTCGATTTTGCTTGCAGTTATTTTTGTTATTAGGATACTTTCACTTTTGGAACAGGTTTCAAACTAAGTTAAGCATTTTTCTTTTTCTTACTGGTATGCCGAATTATTCATTTGTCCCTAATTTTAGGAGAAATTCCACAAATAAGATAATTTCATCAGTAAGAGGTGATTGTCAGTCACTAACAAAAATTAATATTGGGATAAAAGGATTAAAATATCATATTTTATCATTTTATCCTAAGATTTCATTCTTTTCTCATTTGTAAAATAAATGTTATTTTTATTGTTCTGCGTTTGTAAAAGAAAATGCTGCAGAGAAAATATTTCTGTTAAAGACTGTATATAGGGCAGATGTGCCAGTAATGGACACCATTAAGGAATTTCTTTAAAAATTGTTTTTTAATTAATAGTTATTATATTCCAGTTTTTTCAATATTATATTAAACTATCATGATTGATTTCGTTTGTTATAATGGCTTATTATTACAAAACGTTTGTCTATATATATATATATATATATATTGTTTTTTAAATAAGAAATGCAACCAAGTATGCTGAAAAGCCACAATAAAAATACATATAAAAAATTTGGCAATTTAGTCATAAACAAAGAAATAAATTATAATTTAATATTTGATTACAGTAAAATAAATGCTAAAACTAAAGTGCACAATCATTAAATAAAAGCAATGTTGTATCTTGCTATAACAGCATTTTTTTGTTGTTGTTGTCCTGACCATATTTAAATATTGGTGTTTTTGACGGTTAAAACCGCTTAAAACGCGGTTTAAACCTATGTCACGTCAAAAACTGGTTTTTGACGGCTTAAACCCAACCCTGTTTTCACCTCCGTCTCTTATACTTATGGTCACGAAGTGAGAACTTTTTTCGTTAGAAAGACTCTTTTCTGTTGGCGTTAATTCACTAAATTGGGCGCTTTATCGATAATTTGGGCTATCAATAATGTTTTTTCTTAAACTCAAAAATATTTTATATACATATATTTTATATATGTATATAATAAATTTTTTTTGTTAATAATAACTATTAAATCACAGAAAAATCGACAATATAAAAGTGTATATCCGTTAATATAAAATGTACACATTAAAAAAAAAGGAAATAGATAAAAGTATGATGATAAAAAATCCATATATAAATATATATTTACACAAGAAATTTAAGCAATGGAGAATTTTTTTAAACTACTTTAGATGAGAAAGTTTTATGAAGAAATAATACTTGTTACCTAATAATGCCATTTTTCCCCAAAGCATATTATTTTTCGTTTAGAAATATATTTTTAAAAATATTTGACATAGGATAATTATGTATAGAAACAAATATTTTTCGCCAGGTTTAAACTAATTTCTCGTTGACTGTGCCTTTGGATGTGTCATTTTAAAATTGTACAAGAACCTCAAACATATGAAATATTAACATTTATATACAGATATTTCGTATTTCAATTAGTATGCTAGAAAAAATTTTCACCTTATTACCTGTATTAATTTGAAAGAAAGATGCTGGAGGGGGAAAGAACAACATAATAATAGTAATACTACAACTTATAGTATAATAATCCTGTCAATTTAAACATTCTACTGACAGATTTGGCATTATTTGAAGAAAAAAATTGTGAAAAAACTTTTGATTATAAAATATTAAAAATCGGGACAAATAGTGTATAAGAGTGCCAGCTCTAATTTTTGCCCAATGACTGATTTCTTAAACCATTATATAAAAAAAAGTGCTATTTTTAAAAGTTACAGAAATGTAATTTTTTACGGGATTCAAATACTATATATTTAGTAAAACTTTCTTCGTATACTAATAAGTAAAACAATAAAAGTTTCATTTTTGTACAAATAAAACTTACCGGGTTTTGATAACTTGAATTTTATGAATTTTCAGCATTTTTTGTCATTAAAAACGGAAAAAAGCTTATTATCCAAATGTTACAAGTCAAAATAAAAAATATCTTAACAATGGTGGTTTTTTTTTTTTTTTTTTTAATTAACATTAGATATTCCTTGGAATACCTTGAAAGAGCTAACAAAATTTGGTGCGGCAGTTTGCATCGGGCCCATTTAAATGGGAAGTCCCCCTTTTTTCGCAGTAAATATTAGTAAGTATCCCCTACTTGAGAAATTATAGTTCATTTTAATATTTTATTTGTATTCATTACGTTGAACATCTTATAAGATGTAATGCAATGGTAGATGAATGCAGACCACGTGCTTAAATATTGTGATTATTGTCACCAAGATTTACCATGGCTGGATTTGCACCCACAAGACTTTTTTGGGGGGAAAACTCTTTAAGGCAACCCCCAATACAATGATGGATTGCTTATCTCACTCCTTCGAGCGCAGTTCATACAGAAGCGGCCAAAGCTGTAGGCACAATTTATGATCTCCTTCTACCGTAGGCGCAATTGATGTATCCTTCTCTGCCTCCCCCTTTATGAACTGCGCTCGGCGTCACGGGGAACGGATATCATTGTCATCCCCGGAAAGACTCCTTTCTGATGTGTCAATTCGCTAAATTGGGCTACCAATAATGTTTTTTCTTAAACTCACAAAAACTTTATACACATATATTTTATGTATATAATAATTTTTTTTGTTAATAATAACTATTAAATCACAGAAAATCGATAATATAAAAATATATTTTCGTTAATATAAAATGCACAAATTGAAAAAAAAAAGGAAATAAATAAAAGTATAGTGATAAAAAATCCATATATAAATATATATTTACACAAGACATTTAAACATTGGAGAATTTTTTTAAACTACTTTAGAAGAGAAAATTTTGAGAAGAAATAACACTTGTTACCTAATAATGCCATCCCCCCCCCCCCCAAGTATATCATTTTTCGTTTAGAAATATGTTTTTAAAAATATTTGACATAGGATAATTATGTTTGGAAACAAATATTTTCGTCAGGTTTAAACTAATTTCTCGTTGACTGTGCCTTTGGATGTGAATTCTAAGATTCTTCAAGAACCTCAAACATATGAAATATTAACATTTATATACAGATATTTCGTATTTCAATTAATATGCTAAAAATAATTTTCACCTTAAAATTATTATCTGTATTATTTAGAAAGAAAGATGCTGGGGGAGGAGAACAACATTCTAAAAACAAGGATATTTTTGCTGCTGAAATATTCCTATGAAGAACGCTAATTAGTACTTCTTTTATTGCTATTAATATTATTGTTTTTACTATTATTATTATTAACTTGTTTGGAACTATGGTATTTAAGTATTGATCTTTTATTTTCTTTCAAAACTTATTTTTTTTTCAAATTCTAAAGTAAATTTTAAAATTCCAAAGCGGTTTCACGATAACTGAAACATAAATATGTATTTCTTGATCAAATTTAATTTTTACTGCATATATAATTTTTATAATCACGCACGATTCTCTTATGCACATGCTTATAAATTAATAATAATAATAAGAAGAGTATTAAATTCTCATGAATTCAAAACTGACAATTGCGTTATCATTTGAAAAAAAAATGCATCCAAAAGTGGGTAAAGAAACTTAATTTCTTAAGTTGTACCGCAATACAAAATTTTATGACCCATTGTCTGATTCATTTTTATATTTCAAGGAATAAAATTAACAGGCCTATTGAAGCGATTTTTAATTGAATAGCGTTTTACCTTATCAGATAAATAAATTACCTATACAGTTATAAGCCATTCTTGTTACGTGATGCCAAGTTTTTCTTCTTTCTCGCACTGCTGCGTCGTGAATTTGGTTCAAAACGCCAACTTACAGTATTTTCTGTAAAATCCTCTGCTTTTACCATAAAATGGAAAAGTCATTCGATTACATAGTTTCAAAATAAGAACACCTTCTAATTTAATGTGTTTTCAAGCAAAAATGAATTCAGAAATGTGTCAGAAAATAGCTTCTTTGAATTTGAGAGCAGCCTTAAAACTGTTTTCAAATGCAAACCGATTACTTTCCAGAATTCGTATTTGTTTGTACTTGCATGAGAGTGACAGATGCTGATTTAGAAAGTATGAAATCGAACGGTTTTTCCAATTTTCATTAAAGGCAATCTTTATCTAAATGCTGTTAAAAGAATTTAGCATTTGAACTGAATTTCCACAATGCGTTCTAAACTCAGTTTCCGAATGTGACAGCCCGATAAAATTTTCATCAAACAACAATCGCTTGTAATTCAACATGTAATTCAATTATCAAAAAATGAAAGATTATTAAATTCTAAATCAATCCAATAGTCATGTCTGCAAGTGACATGCTTTTAAGCTTAAAAATGAGTTTGTAGGCTTTTAAAAGCCAAATTTTTAAGTAGAACTGGTGGATTAGTTATTTGGTATCTGAAAGAAAATATAAATACACGAATAGATGAAAATTATGTTGTGATAGAAAAATTTAACATATTAATGATTTTTAAAATAATCCTAAATTAGGCCCTCCTTCATTCTGCTTGATTAAAAAAATAATACTAATAATAATAGTAAATACTACAACTAATAATCTTGTTAATTTAGACATGCTACTGACAGATGCGATATTTTGAGGAAAAGATTTGTGAAAATGAATGAACTTTTGATTATAAAATATTAAAAATTGTGACAAATAGCATATAAGAGTCTAATTGTTGCCCAATGACTAATTTCCTAAACTATTAGCTTTAGAAGTATAGTTTCAATAGCAAACATGTTTTAAAGTTCTTCCTCCTATTAAATCCGTTTATATAAAAAAGTGTTATTTTTAAAAGTTACAGAAATTTAATGTTTTTTGCAGGATTCAAGTACTGTATGTTTAGTAAAACTTTCTTCGTGTACGTAAAACAATCAAAGTTTCATTTTTGTACAAATAAAACATAACGAGTTATGATAACTTGAATTTATGAATTTTCAGTATTTTTTGTTGTTAACACGTTAAATGCGACGTCGGTCCCTAGAGACCGGAGGTATAAAATTTTAAAAATAACATATTATATAATTTTAAAAACATTTTTAACTTTTTTAGTGTGTTTTATTAAAACATTTCAAACATAAAAGGGTTTTCTTCACAAGAATTACAAAAATATATTTCTGTATACAAAAATTCTGTTTTACAAAAATTTATTTATGTAATTCTTGGTAAATCCTCTGAAACATTAAAAACATTTGAAAAAATAACGGCTTTACTGGGGGTTTTCATTATACTAAAAAAAAAAATTTGCGTATTTTTACAATTCCTGTGTATGCTGTCGCTTAAACGGAAATTAAAGTAAAATTAGTGTCGCGTTTAACGTGTTAAAAACGGAAAAACGCTTTTTATCCAAATGTTACATGTCAAACATTTTCTTAACAACGGTGTGCTTTTAAAATTTAACATTAGATATTCCTTGGAATACATTGAAAGAGCTAACAAAATTTCGGGCGGCAGTTTGCACTGGGCCCATTTAAATTGGAAGTTCCCCTTCTTTCGTAGTAAATATTAGTAAGTATGCTCTACTTGAGAAATTACAGTTCATTTTAATATTTTATTTCTATTTATTAAGTTGAATATCTTATAGGATGTAATGCAATGCTAGATGAATGCAGACCACGTGCTTAAGTATTGTGATTATTGTTGCCAATATTCACCATGGCTGCATTTGAATCCAGGAGACTTTTTGGGCAAAAATATCTCTTTAAAGCAACCCTTAATACAATGATGGATTGCTTATCTCACCCCTTCGAGCGCAGTTTATACAGAAGGGGTCGAAGCTGTAGACGCAATTTATGATCTCCTCCTTCCGTAGGCGCAATTGATATACACCCTACGGAGTCATGTCGCTGCCGCTGACTTATTTCCGGCGCACATCAACGCGATTTTTTTTTCCAATTCCGCAGACATCGACACATTGATTTTATAAAAGAAAAAAAAAATAAACAGAAAACTGGAAATTTGCAAATTCGCAGAAAAGGGCCATCCATCTTTAATGTTTATTTTTTAAATTATGATAAATAGAGAAAAAAAAGAAAAGGAAGGTAAAATATCGCGGAATTATGAGACCAATCCGCAGATTTGATAAAAAAATATATAAATAAATAAACAAAAATAAGCCGAAATCTGCAATTCGTCAGAAAAGTAGTATCCCTGTGAAAACTAAGAGGTGTGGAAAACAAAATACTTGGTTAATAATACTTAAAAGTTTCTTTAGGAGCGATCATTCGTAGGTGCATTGAAAAAATTCTGCAACTAAACTAGTGTCCGACAAAAACAAGTTTTTCCGGCCGAAAACAAAACTCCCCGAAATAAAAGTTTAAATTATTACTAGATACACAGATAGAAGATATTAATGATGAACCAACACGCACAGACAATTTTACTTATGTGTATACGTGAATGTGCGTATCTTTGTTTGCAGCAAAAGCCTTATTAAATGATCATTTTTTAAAACTTTTATAAAACATCAGGTCTTTATGTGTATACACGAATACAGTATATGGCCAAAGGTGGCCACTTGTGATTTTTGACGTTTTCTTAAATATCTATAAAAATGCATGAGGAATTATCCTGAAACTCCAGGTGTGTAAACAGAATAGTACAGGTCATATATTTTCCGTGAAGATTTTTTTCCCGAAACCCCCATAGGGGACCGTCAACAAACTGAAAAAGAACGAATATCTTTTGGACAACCCTGTAAAAACTAATGTAGCAAAAGTGCTCAAATTGTAGATTATGATTAAGTGCCTTATTGTAATAAATTGTGTTCATTTTTATGAGAATAGCATGTATATTCGTAGAGAAATTAAAGTTTTTATAAAAACAGTCCCAAATTTTGCCAAGTTTTTGCTTATAATTTGTAGAGTTCTTAATATAAAAAAAAGTTCTTTTCAGAAAATATGACAAATAACATTGTACACAATATCCTGCAATCAGAATGAAAAAATAATAATAATTGTATGAAAAATGAGCAGCTTTACTAAATAATGATTCACTGTGCATGCCCGAATGTAAACAAAATATAATTTGCATAATATGTTAGCTAAATGTATAGAGTAACTTTTGTGAAAATCTCAAAAATATAGTTTGAAAAGTCTGAAAATTATCGTTTATAGAATAAGCTCAAAATCCGTTATTCCAAATAGGAAGCAAAAAGATGAGGGGCTGTATCAAAATACAATAGTAAGTGCAATGTTGTGTATGCTATACTGGAACTAATCAACGGATATATGGATATAACACCCCATCTTTTTGCTTCATTTTGGAAACAACGGATTTTGAGCTTATTCTATCAACGATAATTTTCAGATTTTATTGTACCCATATATTAAAAGCTTTAAAAACTTTAAAAATTATTTTTAACACTTTCCCACATAGTTGAAACTGTTTATGACTTCGGTTTATCTGTCTGCCATCTGTCTGTGCTCTAACTCATGTAAATATAGTCGGATCGCCATGCAATTGATATATGTTATTGATATTTACTGTGGCACGTTCAGTATTGAAAATGAACAGATGAAAATGAATGTTACAGATTTTTTACAGGGACATTCAAAAGAATTCCATTGCATTACAGCCTATGGGAGAAAATCATTTGCAGTGGTTTTTAATTATGCTTCTCAATTTCAAACTCATTGAAATTCATATATTGCTTTGGAAGTATATTACAAAATGCTTACCATAGAATATTGTATGGATATCATTCATTGTTCTTTTAGAGGGACACTCAAAATAATTACATTACATTACGGTCTATGGATTAAAATCGTTTGTGGTGTAATTTATTCATGGTACATACTGGAATTAATATATGTCTCTGTGGTACACTGCAAGATATTTACTATAGAATATGATGTGCATAGCATTTATCATTGATACACATGGACACACAAAATAATTTGGTGACAGTACTACTCTCTATGAACATTAATTGCTGGAAGTGTATTTTCTATTGTGGTACGTGTTTTTAAATGAAACTTTTTTTTGCATTTTTCTTAGTATATATAAATTCTGCTGATCATATACAGGGCTGCACAAAACATCTGAAGTACATTTCCCTTTATTAATGGAAATTGCTGAAGTGATATACGTTTTTTAATTGAACTAAATTTTAGCATACTATGTATTATATAATAAATCTATAGTTCATTTACAGGGCTGAAAAAAAATTTCAGATTTTTTCTGTCTTTCAATAATAATTGATGAAATTGTGTTTTCAAATGTGTTATGCATTTTACAAATTGTTTATTTGGACAACCTATTTCCCCTTATTAACCTGTGAAGTTTTATTACTACTCTGAATGCATTGGAAAGTATTTCATAATCCATGCTTAACACATGATTTTGCTTTCTTGTTTAAGACTTCTTAAGTTCATTCCTCAACAAGCGCAAAACTTTCTGGTACAATGACAGACTCATTTTTAAATGTAAAGGTATAAAATTGTCAGGCTTGATTATGGCAGTGATTTGGAATCAAAATTATTTTTCCATTTTTTGATAAATAAATAACCTATCAAGTTATAAGCAGATTTGATCACATGACAAGATGTTTTTCTACCCTTCACTGACTGGTTTTTTTGCTTCCATCCAGAAATTCGGTTCAAAATGGCCACTTTGACAGCATTTTCTGAAAAATCTACGGCGATTACAAAAAATGGAAAAATCTTTCGATGACATAGTTTCTGAAAAACACCTCTCAGTTTCATTCATTTCTGAACAAAAATGAATTAAAACTTATGTCATAAAGTTGCTTCTTTGGATTTGAGAGCAGCCTTAACCTTTTTACGACAGGTGTGTCATATATGCACCAATCCCAAACTCGCTTTTCACGACAGTACGTCGCTCAACGCAACTCTCAACGGGGAAGGTGTGCTGTTACAGTGTATCTATCTCTGAGGTCGGGGCCTTTTGCATTGCTAAGCCTACCAAACCTTTAAAACAAAATCATAGATATTGCAACCTTTAAAACAAAATCATAGAAAATAATTTTTTTTCTGATTGAGTTGATTATTTGTGAAACTGTAATGAATAATAATATAATCATAGGCACAAAATATCAAAACATTCATTAAAATCTATATGTGAAAAATAAAATATTTAACTTAATTAAGTATTGTACAAAATCTTTATATAGAATTAAAACTTTATATAAATCTACACATAAACAAATCCAAAAAATGAAAAATCATATGCTGTAACTATTATATTCATAAATATTTCGGAAAGGAGACAGTGTGTGATAGTCTTTAAAGAAAGGATAAACACGTGTGATAATCTTTAAAGAAAGGATAAACGCAAAGTCCCACGTTGCATAGCTCACAATAGTAAAAAGTCTGTCTTACTTTCCGTTGAGTTCTTACAATCTGTGAGCAAACTAAACACGACCTTCTGCTTTTTTTTTTACCTTTCTCATTGACATTTATTGAAGGAAAATACCTTACAGAAATTCTTAAAGGTGTGGCTATTGATTAGCTGTGAACATCCTTTCTATCTTGAAACTCCCATAATTTTCAAATATTTGTTCTACAACTTTCATTTTAAATTGAAGAAATGGAGATTTAGTCCCATATTTTTTTATCATTAAGAACACTGGCGTTCAACAAAGCAATATCCATTAAACCAAAGAATAATTTATTATACCATACTTATAATATATTATACCCGATTCACTACTCTCAGTTAAATCTAGAGAGCCTTCACTATTAGAATAATCACTCATATGCTTATTTACAATTCAAGTGTACTCTTCTTCAGTTAAAATTTTCTTTCTCTTAGCCATTGCAATCTTAGCTAAATTCTCTTAACCAACGCAAAAAAACTTTCATCTACTAGCTAAAGAAGATGCAAACTAAATAAAAACAAGAATTTCTAAAGGCAATTGCAGCAACCTTTATCTGCCCCAAAGAAAAAAAAAAACATATTTTGAAGCATCTGAAACCTTTTAATGGAGTTACATCCCATGGGGACATAGCTGAGCATCAGCTGAGTTTTGCATACATTACGAGTCCTGCTCTTGCATCAGAACAAACTAAAAGAATCAGAAAGCATTCTACAGACACAAGGTCAAGAACCTAAAGGTTTGATTAAAATAACTGTAGTGGGTGGACATGAAGCTCCATTTTTTGATGAAAAAAATACTAATTTAATGTGCATAATTTAAAATGCAAATATGATACACCCGTCTAGTAGTAGATCAATATAAACAGCGATTCAGCAATGCATTACCTGGCCACTACTGACATTTACAACTGATGCATATAAGACACATCTGTCATGTAAAGACATTCTGTTAAACAGCATTCCGTCGCAAAAAGATTAATAATATTTTAATTTAATGTTTTATTCAAATTCCTTTTTTTATCAAAGATCTCAGTCAGATTTCGAAAAAGGAAGAAATGAGAATTATTATTTTTCTTTCTGGAACGGCGATACTTTATACTATTACTTCCTTCAACCAAATAGATGGGTGTTTCCATTCTATGGCCGTCGTTTTTTTTTTAAAGTTCTCAGATGGAGAAAATTTCGGATGATTTAAATTCTATTAAAAAAATAAAATGTTTTTTTAATCTTAAGGGGAACCCTATAAGCATGAGGGAAGGGTGGTCCCAAAGCTAAGAATTTTATGCCCTTTTTTTATTTGAAGATTTCAAAAAATGTTTATAATCTAGTTGTGGGTCCTAATAAGCAGAGACACCTGTGTATTGTGTCTGCTGCATCTCCATTATGTTTGGCCTGTTTTTTCTTTACCAGGACCTCATCTTTCAATAATTGCTGATGCTAATCACTCAACTTATATTTTGTAGTTATTTACTCTGTTAGCGGAGCTTTGCTAATCTTCTTTTCCCAAACAAACTTCAAATGAAAGAATCCTGGGGTTGGGTTTCTATTCCCATGTGGGCTACACAAACTCTGGTCTTGAACAAAATGAACTTTGAATTACCCAGATTTTTCTTTTGACCCAGATTAAAATTAAAATTTCCAGAAACACCATTCGTGTTGCCATAAGACCCAATGGGGTACTCAGCAGCAGCATAATTTACCAAAGAATTATTTTATTTCTGAAAAAAGGAGGTAAAAAAATCTCCGTAAAACATGAACAAAAAAAATAATAAACAAAAACACAAAAAATTCAAAAAATCACAGAGAACAAAATTTACTAATTGGGCTAAAATGTTGAAACTGTATTCCTTTCACAAATGTCAAAAAGCTGCCGCAAAAGTCAAGAAAAAAATTTAAAATCACATAAAATATTCGTAGAGGACTAAATTTTCTATATGTGCTTAAAAGATTGAAACATATTCCCATTTTACAAATGTTAAAAAAATGCTGCAAAACATAAAATAATGCTAATCACATAAAAAATTCGTGAAAAATTAAAAAATTGCATAGAACAAAATTTACTACATTGGGCTAAAAGATACAAAAAGTGGATTCATTTTACAAATGCCAAAAAATTGTTTTACGAATTCCAAATACACCTCATTGAAAAAAAGGAAAAAATTTACTATACAGTAGAACCTCGATTATCCAAAGTATTAGGTTGAGCAAAAAGTTCTGGGAAATTTTTAATCTAATAGTTACCAGAATTTGTGCCGTATATAGGAGGTACTAGTGGTATATCTATAGGAGTTCGGGAATTTCGGCTCCAAAATACCTATTGAACAGTATGATTTGCATGTGTTGATCTGGCATTATTGGAGAAAAGGTCTAATGATTCTGAAAGCCGTCGATGAGATTAATGAGGGCGAAGGTGCTGGTATGGCGACAAATTTCGTACTTCCAGCAAATCCAGAATCTGGCAGAAAGTTGTGGGCTATGATGGTCTCTACTTTGAAGAATAGTCCTTGTTGCTTTTGTTGTGAATTTGCACATAACTACACAACTTTCACAAATTTCCCAGAACTTTTTGCTCAACCTAGTAATTGGAACCGACCCTCTTTCAGAAAATCGAAATTTTCGGATAATCGAGAATGCTTCAATTTTAAGATTAAGGAGAACTATATGCAATATTTCTTATTATGGTAACAAGTGCTTAATAAAAATAAAGCAATAGCAAAATAGAAACAAGGATAAATTACCTGAACTTTAATTTTGAAATTCAGTACCTTTTTCGTATATCACAAGGGTTTGAAATAATGCTTTATTTGTCGCAGTTTCGATTACCTTTGCTTTGAAGCTCTATCACAGAGTTTTTTAATATTATCAGTTCACCAGTATCACAGTCTTTCTGCTGCTCCAGCCATGCTAAACCTTTTGAAAAACATACAAAAGCTTTTTAATTGCTAATTTACTTATAAATTGTTTTCTTTGTTCCACTCCGCAGCTTACGGGAGCTCATTAAATTCAAAAGAACTCTAAGAAAAGGGATCAAAAATATTTATGTATACTCTTAGTTTGGAAAGGACCGCTTGTACACAAGGAATATGTTAGTTAAAAAAAAAAAAACTTTCAAAATGGATTTTGCACACAAGGAATGTAATAGTAAAAAAATAAATAAATAAATAAATAAATTAAAAAAAAAAAACAAGAGTTACGATTAAAAGAGTTTCAGATAAAAGAGGTTCTACTGTACATTTATTAAGTGAAAAAAAAGCTTTTTCCAAACAGATTTTGCACACAAGGAATGTGAAGGTAAAAAAAAAAAAAAAAACCTTTAAAAATGGATTTCGGTTAAAAGAGTTTCAGATAAAAGAGGTTCTACTGTATTGATATAATAGATTGAAACTGAGTTCTTTTTTCAGAAGTGAAAAAATCAGCACCAAACATGAAAAACACTTAAAATAACATAAATCAACGGTAAAGTGTGAGCATTACTCATGCACAGAGGGTTCCATACAATAAATATATTAATTAGTAACTGTATTATTACAAAAATATCGTTTATAAAAGAATAAAAAGACTTTGTAAAAAACTATACAAAGAAGGGTTAGGTATAGCTGTATATACTAAAAAGAGTATAAATGAATACATACCATAAAAGTTCAAAGAGATATGAAGCCTAAATAATATCATATATTGCTATTATGTATAAGACTTTTTTAAATCTTATCCTAATCTGTTTATAATGAACTTAATTCGGTGGTGACAATCAAAGTAACACACATTTAAGCTTCATTTGTCATTTCATAAACCCAAATTCAGCTTAGTAATAATCTTTTCTTTTTACAGTGTACTTAAAACAAAACCCTTGTTCAAAGTTTAAACTTGGCATTGTGCTAAGCGTGCTTTGAAAGTAGGTCACAAAGTTGAAACGCTACCTTTGTCCGTGTCATGTTTTTTCAGATAGGTTTTTAATTAACCTTTAAAAAAGACACAGGTGGTGTATTGAGAGGCCACTCAATGCAAATTAGTCTTGAATCCCATAGTAACTATGTGATTAATTCTAATTAAATTTGTTTTTAACAGTTTGCCGTTTATTGCTTTTATGCAGCTACTAGGCATTGTATTACACAAATATATCATTAAAAGTTGTTATCTAATCTTTAAAAACAAATGGTGCATAGAATACACCGCCATGTCCAACCAACAGTGTCTTTAAAGGTTAGTATCTTGGCTAATTATCAACAATCCTTTTATACTTCTGCTACAATAGGTACCTCCAGCGCTCCTCAACTTCTCTGCTGAATGCCCGCAAATCGAAATTTGTATGTAATGGAAAAATGCAATTTTCTCAAAAACTATGTGACCTAGGGTAATAGATATAGTTTTCCTGCAAGGTTTAAATTAACTTCTACTACCTCTAATTTTTTCATAATTTTAGTTTCAGTAGAATTGGAAAGAGGGGGGGGGGGATATATTTTTTAACTACATTTTCAATGATATCTCTGAAAATTTAATACCTCAACTTAAAAGAAATGTATTTTTGAGTTCAGCATTACAAAAGCTTTCATTCTTTTTTTCGAGCAACTTAAATAGCCCTCTAAATTTTTTCTAAATATATTTGTGAATGTTTAATATACTGTAAATATCTGGGTCAATAGCCTTTATTACTACCCCCAATTTGAACTTTCCACGTTTCATAGTTTACGAGTAAAATGGCTGTGACAGACCCAGGAGTGATCTTATAATGGTTCCGCTTTTACTTTTTAAGTATGGAACCATACAATTTTTTTTTTTAATTACAGAAACTGGCTTTGCAGTGGATAACTTCAGACATACATATACTTTACTGTCAAATCTTGTAGATCTATGGCACAGTCAATTTAGAAAACTTTGAACAGATAGACATACAAACATCTGTCTTTATTATTATCTACTATCAAATCTACCTGGCGTTGCCCTGGTCCACAGAAAAGTACTGTGTACTGTCCACTCATGAGTATTCTTTGTGTTTTTATATTTCCATCTGGTCAACTTGGATGACAGTTCTAAACTGCAGAAAAACCAGAAAATGTAAAAGCAATCTGCAATTTTTTTTTCTCTCATGTAGTAAATATGTATATTTTTGTACATAACAGGTATCATTGAGAGCAGGAAATAATTTGCTATAAGTGGGTATGTTTTTCAAAATCCCACCAGGCAGGTAAAAATTTGAAACTGAAAAAAAAAAATCGGAAAATATGATAAATGAGGGTTGAGTGAAATAAATAAAAATTTACAAAACAAATTTGGTTAGGCAGAGGCAGTTGCATTTGAGTAAAAGAATAATCGCTGAGAACACACAGTTATATTCTGATAATTATTTTTCGTCTTTTACTATGTTAAAGATTTTGAAAAGTCATAAATTTTAGCAGCCTTTGCTGTGGAAAATGACGACATGGGGAGGGAAGAAGAAATGTGACCTAAAGGAACTAGCTATTGAGTTTGGAGCGGACACTGAAGAGTCAGATAATGTTGCTAAAATTATAAAAAAAACTAATTGAAACTCCAGATTATGATGAACCTTTCGCGCATTAGCCCAGATAAAAATTATAGAAAAAGATAGATTGGAAAGAGAAAGCAAAGAGAAATTGGAACGCGACAAGGACAGGATTTTCGACAGGGAAGAAAAATCAAAAGCTTTAGAACAAGAACATGAATTGGTGAAATTAAGATTAGAACGGGAACCAGATACAGGCCTCTAGCCAGAGAGAAAGAGAACCAAAGTTATCTTTGAAATCGGTTCTATCCAAATTCGACCCTGAAAAATCTGAAATTTCAATTTATCTGAGTTTATTTGAGAGGCAAGCACAAAAAGCTCAAATTGAGAAAAATCAATGGGTCATTCATTTATTAGGATTGTTACCTATGGAATTAGGAGAACTTATTCTACGAGAATTGCCCTCGCATTCAGACGATTTCAATCATATCAAAAAAGTATTACTAGAAAGATTTCAACTTTCGGCAGAAGATTTCCAATTAAAATTTGTTATGTCACAGAAATCCAAAAACAAAACTTGGAAATATTTCATGTACGAGGCTTCCAATTTCTTTGACCAATGGTTAAGCGGTCTAGAAATAACGACGTATGACCAACTTAGGGAATTGATTATCATGGATGAATTAAAGCATAAGGTTAGTCCAGAGGCTAGGCAGCATTTTATTGATGTATGGAGCTCAATAACCACTCCATTTGAGTTAGCAAAAAAATTAGATGCATATGATTCGACGAGGAAGGTTGTTAAGCGACTAGGGTCCCCTAAATTCCAAAACCCAGCGAAAGAAATTCGTGCGGAAATCAAAAACAGAAACTAGAACGGAAGAGAATAAGACAAATTGGAGGGATAAAGACCACTCTAAGAATCAGAATGCAATTTTCGATAAAAGGAAGGAAATTACGTGCAAGAAATCAGGGCACTAGAGTTATTCCTGTCTGGAATTGAAAAAGAAGGAAAAAACTGGATCAGGTTATCATATATCAGGTCTCGACGACTTGGAAGGAGCCTTTGAACCCTACGTCAGTCGTGGGGTAATTAATGGGAAAGAAATGACCATTAGCAACCTTGATTTGAGATCTGCTCACGATGTAACTACGGACCAATTTACGGACAAAAAGTTATGGATCAGGCAAGCATTAGATAATGAGCTTCAGTGTTTACCTATAGTAGAAGTAGAAATTAATCTAAGCACGGTTGATACCATGCGAACAAAAGTGGCCGCAGTTGACAGAGAAACTGATATGGACCATTGTACTTTTTTGTTTTTTTGGACAAGTTTTACTTGTTTGGGAACAAAATGCAACAATTAATTGATAAGTAAAAACTAAACCTGCTTTCAATCAACGCAGTACTCACTAGACAGAGAGCGTGCAAAGAAAAAGCAACTATAGAAAATGGAACTAAATCAAAAAGTCCGTCTGTCCATCCCCCCTACCGGCGTGGGAGAACAAAAACTCAGTGCTGAGGGAGAGAGCTTCAATTGCGACTCCCCCGAGGATGACAAAGAGCAAGGGTAAGGCTTTATTGCAGACATGGAAAAAGATATCTTACCTTCGGTTGAAGGTGAGCAACCAGAGGCAAATTTGGCTCGGGTTGATAGACAGGAGTTGCAGAGAGCGGCTGAAAAGAAATCGCATTTTGAAATGAAAGATGGGTTGTTGATTAGAAAAATATAAGATCACAGGGGACTCGACAGAGAACAGATATAGTCCCGTCAGAATTCAGAAAAGGTATTTTGTCCTTATGCCATGATAATGTGGGTGGTCATTTAGGAATGAAGAAGACCAAAGACAAAATATTTAGGAATTATTTTTGGCCAAATGCGGTAAAGGAAATTGAATCATACGTTAAGACATGTGATCCTTGCCAGCGTATAGGAGAACCTGGTGACCAAACGAAAGTTCCTTTAACCTGTGTCCCTATTGTGACTAGTCTTTTTATGTGCTTGTGTACTGATGCTGTAGGTTCACTCCCTCTGTCGGAAAATGGAAATCAGTTTCTGTTAACAGCTATGTGCGTATCATCAAGATATTTGGAGGCGGTCCCCATTAAAGACTGGCTTTCCATAACTATTATTGAAGCTTTAATCATAGTGTTCAGCAGATTGGGTTTTCCCATTGAATTACAAAGTGATCTGGGTCGAAGCTATGTAAGCCAGCTCACAAGTGAATTTTTGGACAAATTTGGGGTAAAAGCCACACACTCTTCTGTTACACAGGCTCCAGAGCCAAGCGGTTGAAAGGTGGCATAGAACTGTTAAGAGATTACTGAAAGTTTTAAGCCTTGAGGCCAGAAAATCTTGGGAAAAAAATCTCCCCTATGCACTACTGGCTTTGTGCACGGTAACTATTCCATGGGTTTTTCTCCCGCAGAACTTGTACACAGTAAAAATCTAAGAGCCCCTGAAAGGTTATTGTATAAAAAATGGAAGGGAGTAGAACCTTTGGAGAGTTTAGTAACAGAATATGTATTTGATTTAATCAACCGCATGAAGCGATGTCAAGATTTAGCAGTAGAAACTATGATGAAAACTCATGATGATAGGAAAAAGTAGTATGATAGAGATGCAGTGGAGAGGAAATTTAAGATAGGTGATAAAGTATTGGTATTAACTTTGAATAAAACCAATAAATTTTTGGTTAATTGGACAGATCCGAGGATGGTGGAGAAAAAAATTTCAGAAACAAATTACATTGTAAACATGCCACATCGCAGGACGCCTTCCCAAATACATCACGTAAATTTACTTAAACCTTATCTTCAAAGGGAACAATTGGTAAATTTAGTAATGGAAGAACATTACGAACCTAATGAAAATGAGGATGATTTAGAGATCCCCCAGTTAGCCAGTGGCCCGGAAGAATACGACTTCCAAATCGATGAGGTGGATTTGCTAATTGGATTGTACAGAATTTTTATTTGATCCAGGAAATGAACACTTCAACTTATATTTCATTGAACCGACTTCGCTATATGTAATAGTTGACTAGAATATAAAAGAGAATCTACCGAGAGCAATATTCCAAAGGTGCAAGTTATGGATTTGTTACACTTCAGTATGACCATAGCTTACTATTGACTGAAAGCTGGAAAGCCATCACCATCAAGAAAACATGGTCGACCAAGTAAAGGTAAAGACATGCCAGAAAATTCTCAACACGAAATTTCGTGTAAAAACACAGAAGTAAGACCTTACAATGCAATACAACATGATGCAGTAGATCATTCACTTATTCATTAGGGTTGCAAGGAAGCAGTCCACTGTAAAAAAAAAAAAAAAAGTACTGCAAGGGGAAATCACATTTCAGGTGTGAAAAAATGCCAAATACATCTATGTTTGTGTAAAGAACTCAACTGCTTTAAAGAATTCCAATTAAATGCATAGCTATCACTTTATATAAATTGTAAACATTCTAAAACAAAATTTTGTAACCATATAATAAATTTGTTTTTCCACCAACAGTGTGTTTTCATTATAGTCTACGGCATACCTATTGAATACAAATGTCTTTGATTAAGGACATTCTCTAATTTAAAAAAAAATTATCATCACAAATCTTTTATTTGATTGTTTTTAGCTTATTTGGAGCATTATTAACAATGTGTAGAAACTTCATAATTTTTAATTTCATTTTTAAAATGTTGGTAGTGAAAGAGTTAATGAAAGGTATCATTGAAAAGATTTTTTTTTTTGTATTTTCATCCGTCCCATGCAGACAGTAGTTTCAAGATATATTATTATCCTAGATTACATGTTTGTCCGTCTGTCCAGAGTTTTTTAAAGAGACTACTGTGAGCAGAGCTACAAGATGTCAGAAAAAGGTACCTGTATGTGCAAAGTTTGTTTGAAGTTTTTGCAACTTGAAGCCAGTTTGTGAATTTTATTTTATTTATTTTTTAATATGTTTTACTTATTTTTAGTGGGTTTTTTTTTTTTTTTTTGCATTCTGCAGTGATTTTTTGACATTAATAAATTAATACAGTTTCAATCTGTGCTTTAATATAATAAATTATGTCCTCAGAGATTTTTGAATTTTCTACAAATATTTTGTTATTTTTTACATTTTTTCGTGTTTTGAGGCAATTTTTAGACATTCGTAAAAGAAATCCAGTTTCAATCTTTTAACCCAACATAGCAAATTTTGTTCCCTCTGATTGTTGAGCTGTACTGAATTGTTTTATATGATTTTTAGCATTTTTCATGTTTAGCGGCATTTTTTCTGAAACAGAAGAACTGATTGTTAAATTTTGCGACTACTATTAACTTCAAGTTTGAAGAATACTAAATCTGTTCCTGTAGCAATGCAAGTGAGATGGGGGAAATTTTGGTTTAATCTGGGTCGAAATAAAAAGTCACAATAATCCAAAGTTCATTTGATTTGAGACCGAAGCAGGTATAGACCACATAGGTGTTCTCTGCCAAAGTCAGTGAGTTAGGAAGAACTGATCAGCAAAGCTGCACTAGTATTGCTATAAAATGAAAATTGTATGGATAATTCAATATAAATATTTCTCTAAAATCTGACAGATAGAGCCTGGAAAAAATGTTTGGGGTGCTCAGAGCCCCTTCCTATGGCCCAGTCCCCAGCAATCATGCATGTGCCCATGCACATACACACACAGGGAGGCATAAAAATTTTTCTTTTATTAGAAAAGATAAACAATAGATTCATCACAATCATAATTTGTAGATGTAATTCAATAAAAATTTAACTTATTTTGCATATTTTCAAACGTTGATTGCAATAAACAATTTTTTTTTTTTAAATTATAAACTGAAGAAAAAATGTTTGAACATATCAAATAAGTTTCTGCACAATGATCCTTCTTTTTTCCTAACATCTTCTATTAATCTTTGCTTATGTTGTGATGAAGGCATATACATAAAGGGCGAAATCCACATGAATTTAGGAAACACATAGAGTAATTTTCAAATGGAAAATTTGGAAAACGCAATGCAGTTGCTGCAACTATTTTTCATATGGGTAGGGCAGATTGAGGCTCACAACAAAGGAGTCATACAGAACTTTCATTTTCCGAAGTCCACGTATTTTCCCTTTAAAAAAAATGGTAATATAAAAAAAAAGGTAAAACATTTTGATAAAATTACAGAGTGCAAAGTGGATGCTATGAAAAAGGATAGGATACATTTTGCCCATAAAAAAGGCAAGATGCATCAGCATTTGAAACCAAAAGGGCACGGCATGGCACACTATATTATTCAAACCACAGTTAACGATGGACAATAATTTATATGAATTCAATTCAGTCACAGTGAGACATTAGTAACTGACAAATCTACTCATGTTAGAATCTGACTTGGAGAATTTCATAATTTATGAAGATAAACATGATCATAACAAAGTACCAAAAAACTGGCATCCATACATATAACTATAAAATATTTTGTAAAAAAATGCTGGGTTAAATTTTTTGCTGAAAACAACTGTTATGATTTTTAACCTTCTCAGCATCTGATGGCTGGCTGTCCAGCATTTTCATGCTCATAAAACTTGCACAGACTTAATTTTTCTTTTATGGATTTGGTGCTAAAGTACATTTTGTATCCCTTTATCTAGAACATTTCTTAAAACATAATTTTCTGAAAACTGTTTGTCTAACGCTAATTAAAGTTGATTTGGGAAAATGGAAAATAATAGGCAAGATGCTTAAACAGTTCCATTTATATGGTACTTTTTAACAAAGTATTTTATAGTTAAACATCAGCAAAACAATTTATTAGTTAAAAATTATTATTAAAAATAGTTTAATATGGACACCAATTGTAGTAGAAAGAAAAGCATTTACATACCTTGGGTGCCAACAAGTATTAAAGGGACTTCACCAGGGCTTCTATAATGAGACATTTTAGTGTAATAATTATAAATTGCATTAAAAGATGCCTCATTTTCTAAGCTGAATACATAGATTACAGCATCTACCCAACAGCTAAACTGTAAATAAACAAAAATAAAATTTTGAAATTATAAATAAGATAAATTAAACACATAATTGACATTAAAATATATGGCATGAATTTGATCAAAGTCTATTAGTTTGACTAACCTGAATTTCTGGAGGCCCACCTTCATCTCTTATTAGAAGCAAATAACTCTGACCTTCTATTACAACTTCTTTTTTGAATCGTCCACCTGGTAAATAAAGTAATAAAATTGTATACCATAAACATACAAATATTTTATAACATCTGGTATAGTACATCTTAAGTAGTGCATCAAAATAATACTGAATGTCTATATGTATTATATTTCTGGCTGTAAAATTTTGTTATAGACTAAACAGGATGTCCAGAAAGATTGTGCATAAACTTTAAAAGATGATAGAATATACTGCAACAAACATTTTTTGTATAGGACACAATCCACTTATTTAGTCACAAATACAGTATTTCAATCCCAGCCAAACCCAGATTTTCGAAATTTAGAAATAATAAAGATATTAACAGATTTGAAATGTGATAACTTCCCAAGAATTTCTGGAAATGGCTACAAACAGTGTACAAACAAAACCGATCTAAATCCTCCATAATTCAGTCACTGACCTAATTACAGTGCACTTACTTCCCAGGATATCATCAAATTTCACACAAAGTGAATTTTATCTGTTGAATATTTCGATAAATTATCTTCATTGTTTTAAAGTTATGAATGAAAATCTGTGCTTAATATAAGTGAGACACACTCTGTATTTATGAAAGAATAATAAGGTTGTGACCCTGGTTTCCTGTACAAAAAATGTTTGTTGCGATGTGGTGTATCACCTCTTAAAAAATTTTTACACAAACTCTTGTAACACCCTGTATATTGATCTAAATCAGATTTCAGCTACTTTTTTCCCTCAAAATTTAACAATCAGTTTATTGAAGTTTCACAATACATTCCTTGACATTATTACAAGAAACAGGAAATAGTTAATCCAGAAGGATAGTATTAAAGCCCTCATATATCTCACACTGGTGAGAATGATAATACAAACGACTATATCATGAAAAATTTATAGTTGCAGTCCTGAAGCAGGTATTATAGAAATTACAATATACTTACAATTCTCACACATTTCAAAATGTTGATATATCATCACACATATATATAATTACAATATTTTGGATTTTGTTATATTAAAAACTATGTATTTATTACACATTAAATAAGAGAAAATAATGACCTTCTGGTGATTCATCTTGCATATAAGAGCCAGTCAGATACCTATGCACCAAGGCAGATTTTCCACTTGACAAGCTTCCAACAATACCCTGTGGATAAATACAGTAATCTATGCTTAATGAAATTGAAACATGTTATGCATATTAATTAGAAAAATTAATGCACTAAATAATATCATCATGCTTATAAAGAACAACACATATTGACTGCTTTTATGAATTTAAATTTAACTTTTTACATATTTGCACAATGAGAAGGTGTCAGATATCATTAACTAATTTTGGATAGAGAAAAACTATTCTAAACAAACATACACTTACATACTAAGGAAAGAAATTGAATAATTAAATGAGGAAATAAATTATGAAATTTTATATTCTTATTCTAATTATTTCTTGCTCATAGTGAGATTTTCTTTTTTAATTAGTTTTTTTAAATATTGGTGTATATAAGTAATTAAGGTAGCTGGCAAGCAACATACAATTTGGTTTTATGTTTTTATACATTTTTGCATTTTTTGATGGTGTCATGACTGTCAAAAAAATTATCTGATTTCAATCTTTATACCCAATATAGTAAATTTTTCTCCTCTTTGCAATAAACTTTATTTAAAAAACACCAAGCAATTTTTCAATTTTTTATGATTTTTATTTATTTATTATTGTTTTGTAATCTTTTCTCGGAGCCCCTCCAAAAAAGGTTGTTCTGCTATGTTATTATATTATCGGCAGGGTATGAAAAAATCATGATTTTTTTTTAAATAAAAAAAAATTGGATTATTTTGATTTAAATCTGATTTTTTTAAATTTAAATGAGATTTTTTAAAATTTAAATTAACCAACGACATTATTTTAAACTTTGAAGGCTACAGCATGCCATTTTCAATAGTTTATGCAATTAAGATAGAGGCTTGAAAATAGTATTTAATTTTTTACATATACAAATTTTTATACTTCTGTGCAATGATTACGTCACCTACCTTCAGAACTATTAACACCATTAAATGTACCATCCATTGCCTTACTGCACCAAGTCGCAAAAACAACCCCCTTTATTACATAATGTTATATTAGTAGTACAATATATAAAAGGTTTATAATTCACCAGTAAACAAATGCAAGGCTAAATCTAGAATATGGATTGAGAAAAATACTAATGAATCCTTTGTTCAATGTAACTAATATATATTTTCACCAGAGTTGGCATTTTTGCCAGCAAAAAGGTGACCGTGGCAAAAACTTGAAAAAACCAGGGCAAAAATGAAAAAAAATGGCAAATTCTTATTTGTCTTTAGTGTGTAATAAAATCTATAAGCTAATAAGAATAGTAATGGTATGAACTCAATTAAATTTAATAACATATAATTTAATATTTTTATTTCATTTGCTATTTAATAAATATAATTAAATATTTTTACATATTTTAAATCTTTATAAAATAGGTGGAATTCAGTCTAATACTTAGGAATTTAAGAACTAAATTAAAAATCTGATATCTAATTTTTTTTCCTCTTAAGTATTTTGTCAGCCATTAATATTTTTTTTATTTTCAAAAGGTTTTATATAACTTTGCTGCTTTTGTTTTATGTAATGAGTCTTAAAAATATGTAAATATTTAAGTCTTTGGTACTAATTTATAATTATTTATCTGATAAAACTAGTCTGTTACAGATAAAAAAGTAATATTAAATTAAACTGAAAATTATACATTGAAAAAACTCTGTTGTGTTTTGTTAGGAAACGAGATTTTTTCCCCCTCCCTCTTACACTCCAAGATAGGGACAAAGTTACATTCTTTACTTCCTGTAGTCATTTTATCTTTGTGTACTATATCTCCCCCCCCCCCCCCCAAAAAAAATACTCTTAACTTAAATGAATTTAATAGTTCAAAAATAAATTTAGAATATTGATTTTTTTAACTAAGTAATAAGTTTATTTTTTCTTTCATGGAATATTTTTTTCTCTTTTCTGGGAAAAAAATTAAATGGACAGCCTATTTTTGCCACCACTTTGGCAAAAACCCATTTTTGCCATGACAGTTTTAACCAGGTTTTTTCTGCCTATGGCAAAAACTTACCAACCCTGATTTCCACAAATCAAGATCAAAATAACAATGAAATTATTAATTTTATAGCTGACCATATTATAAATCTAAGCTCTTTTGAACTCTTTTATAATAAAAATCCCTCATACTGACATTTTCAGAGAAAAAAATGTGTGAAGTATCAAGGGCAACCCATTATTTACTTAACTTTAAATCGGGAATGTAATCATGGAATTTTTAGCTAAGGCAAACGTAATGCTTTGTAGAGAAAAACTAATTTTCCTGCTTTACCTGAAGCTGTTGCAACTTCTGTAAAATGGAGCCATATGGGATCATGCCTGCCATCTTTGTGTTAAATTTTACAATTTGCCTTGTACTATTACCAAGTACCACTATCTACAGCTCAGAGTAGAGATCTGCACAGGCCAGCTCATGGCCCACTATTTTCATTCACGGCACTCAGACCATACTTTTTTCTGAAGGCTCAAACCGGGCCTAGTGATTACTCTTTACGGGCTGGGCTGGGTCAGATTTGGGCATTATTTTTTTTCAGGAAGAATCGGACCGGGGCTAACTTATTTTTTCTGTACAGAGCCGGAACTGATTTTTCTCCTAGTCTTCACGGCCCAAAATTTTCAGTCCTAGTTTTGAGCCAGGAAGTATGAAAATCATTGTCTCGGCTTGCAAACATGCTCGCCATTGCCCGGGTATGTCAAAAAACAGCAGGAATTACGAAAAAACTCTGAAAATCACAATAAGATATTGTGAAAAAAATTTTAATCGCTTCTCAAATTCTGAAAACAGAAAAAATATATATATATTATGTTCGAAGATTGCAAGTTGATTCCTTTCACTAATGTGGAAAAATAGTAGCAAATCGTTAAAATACACTAAAAATCACATACAAAATTCCCGAAAAATTCGAAAACTGCTATACGAAATCCGAATAAACTTTATTGAAATGAGGGCAGAATGTACTTTAGGTCAAAAATAGAGCCGTACCGAGTACTCAGTAAATACTCAGTACTCGGCATACTCGGCCAATTTGCCGAGTACTCGGCCAATACCGAGTAGTTGTAAGAATTTAATTTTTTAAGCATATGAACTTATAACTGATCTGTAAAAAGTTATTCGAATATCAATGGATAATATATGCAATAATTCATAAAATTATTTACTTGGTATTTAACAATATGGCTACAAAATATAGAAAAAGTTAAGAACAAATACCCTCATAAAATAATTCCAGATTAAAATTTAGTTTCACATTTATCCTTCTATATATATAAAAAAAGTTTTGATATGGAAATGGACCAATGAAAATCTGTGTAGATATTCCCGGCAGATTGGCATCCAATTTGAATGCTTAAGCATGACCTTTCTTCATTAATATTAAAAAAACTGTTGCATACAAAAATATTAAAATCAGTAGTATTATAGAGAAATGTTTGATAAACACGTTGATGCAGACAGTTTTCAAAACGAAGAATTATTTTAAGAGATATTTAATGCCAAAGTTGGACAAAATCATTCCATTAAAAAGGTTTTACAGGAGCAAAACTGTACATAGGAATTTAATCATTTTTAGATCATTTTATGCGTCAGAATTTTCCGGTGTGCAGACTGTATTTAGTTTTTTAATTTGACTCCTTTTTTGAGGTTTTATTTCTATTTTAAATTCAAATTTTCAGCATTTCGAGAGATAACCTTTTACTTATTTTAGAAAATTGTATTAATTTAAACTGTTGCCAAGTGTATAAACAGTGCAATAATATTTGCTTCAAATTAAAAATTTATTTTACACGTGACTATTATAAATAGAAAATATAAAAAGCAGGAACTCATTGAAAATTACGTCATAAAAACTATATTTACACATGAATTTTAAGAGAGAAAGAATATTGTAAAATAATAAATTCATTAACATGCGTTAGAAGTCTTAAATAGGAGAATTTACGTCACATTACACTTATTATGTAAAATGAACAAAAAATAATATTGCAAAACAGTTTAAATTTAAAAATTGCTCGAGACATTTATTTGATATATTAAGATGATCATAATACTTCATTTCTAACTAAAGTATTTTTGCATGAATATTAAAAAGAGAAAGAAAAGTTGGTGAAAATTACGTCAGATTATAATTGTCAGATTCAAATTATAATTCAAATTCAGTCTTCCAAAATCTTTTTAAAGCCGATCAAATTAGGGTGCTGTTAGAGTCTGCGGTGTCTGAACGGGGGTTGACGAGCATAGCTCGTAGGGGGCAGAGCCCCTAGTACAAATAAAAGTAAGTTTTTTTTAAATATATAGGAAACAGAAAAGACTTATTTTGGATAAAGAAACTGAAAATGCAATAAAAAAATTAATAATTAAATTTATTATATTTCAAATTATGGTGCAAAAACACCAAATATTCTACATTATCAGTAAACAGAGCATTTCTTTTACTACTGTAAATTTGGCCTGCCTCTGAAAATATACGTTCAGAATAACAGTGGTTGAAGGTGCACATAAGAATTTTTTTGCAAGGTTGCACATAATCGGAAAAGTCCCCCCCCCCCCTCCCCACCATGCAAATGGAGTGTCAGTTTTACATAAGTCTTCTGTTAAGAAAGCCTGTATCTCTTTTTGTACCTCTCTTTTTACTTTTCTCTTTTTATCTTTAATCAAAAGAAAATAAGGTACAGTTACAAAATAAATATGAAATGTTTTGCATCATTCAATGAATTGTTACAGTAACCAATAGGAACATTTTTATTTTTCATAGACAGATTTCAGGTATCAGAATAAATTGAGGGTTGAAGAATGTTTTAATTTTATATTGGTTAATAATTGTACTTGTTATGTGTCAATTCTTCTTTTTTTGCTACTGTTTTGAATTGTCAAAAATTGTCTTTAAAAAGTGCACAAATAAATTTCAACTTAAATTAGTTAATTTATATATATATATGTACACACAGGTATATATATGTACACACAAACTCACATTATGTGCACATCAGTGTGTTTTTTTTCTTATTACACAACTACTCGGTACTCGGTATTCGGTACTCGGCCGAGTAGTCAGTGACCGAGTACTCGGTACTCGGCTACTCGGCCAAAGTACTACTCGGTACACCACTAGTCAAAAATGGAATGTCAAAAAATTGCAGCAGATTGCGAAGAAACGTAAAAATCGCATTAAAAATCACAAAAAGTTCAAGAATCATGAAAGTCAAAATTTACTATAATTGGATAAAAGCTTCAAATCTAATTCCTTTGACCTGTGGGCTCTCTTAAAATTTATGTTTTGGAAATCATGCTAAGCATTAGATCATGTTACTTTTATTCATAATTAATTTACTTGGACTCTCTTAAATATAATTAACATAATCCCTTAAGTTAATATTAGTTTTTGTTGCATTAAAATATCTCAATTTGTTGATTTCCTGTAAGCAAGTAAACCCTATTGTTTTACAGTGGAAGTCTATCAGAATTTGGTGAAATATTAGATATCGCCAAGTTGGTGTCACTTTTGGTGACTCATTTTGGTCGCCAAGTTGGCAACAAAACTGGATCCCCCCCCTAGGGTAACCCCCCTTATATGTATGGACCAGTGGCGTGGCGTCCGGTTATCGCTGGATGCGGCGATGACCAAGCAATATTTTAAAACTCTTAATAAGCTTTTAAAACTCTACGATCCAGTTTTAGCAGAACATTTGGAGTTCATGTATAAGTGAAGGTAAGATTTAAAGTTTCTTTTTTGAACATTCAACCATTGAATTTTAGAGTTAATAATTTTTCACCACAAACTTAAATAATTGCGATGACCACCGGAAATTTTCACGCCACGCCACTGGTATGGACATGCATTACATGCTGTTCAATAATCGCATAAAAAATTCGCTAAAAATTCCAAAATCGCTGCACGAATTCCGAATAAACTTTTATGAAAAGAGAACAAAATTTACTATATTGGGTTAAAAGAAAGAAACTGCATTCTTTTTCCTAATGTGGAAAAATCGAATTAATATAATCCCTTAAGTTAATATTAGTTTTTGGTCCCGGGTTCAATTCCTGGCTCTGGCTAATTTTTCACTCCAGTTGGGTTTATTGTATTTATTGTTTGTATGTCTGTATAATATTTATATATACCTTTAACTGTTGAATGCAGGTGTTATTTATGTGTGTATGTGTGTTTTAATATATATTGCAGTATGAGTGTTTTATTATAAATATTAGTTTTTGTTGCATTAAAATATCTCAATTTGTTGATTTTCTGTAAGCAAGTAATCCATATTGGTTTACAATGGAAGTCTATGGGAATTTGGCGAAATATTAGAGATATCGCCAAGTTGGCATCACTTTTGGCGACTCATTTCGGTCGCCAAATTTGGCGATATACTGCCAAGTTGGCGACAAACTTGGTGGCATTTGGTGACAGAACTGTGTCTCTGTACAGTAACCTCCATATAGGTATGGAAATGCATTAAATGCTGTTCAATAATTGCATAAAAAATTCGCTAAAAATTCAAAAATCGCTGCATGAATTCCGAATAAACTTTTTTGAAAAGGGAACAAAATTTACTATATTGGGTTAAAAGAAAGAAACCATATTCTTCTCACTTATATGAAAAAAATCGCCTCAAAACTTAAAAAAGTGCTAAAAATCGCATAAAAAATTAAATTAAAAAAAATCGAAAATCGGGCTTCGAGGTGCAAAACTTCATATATAGACGTACCTTTTCCCCAAATTTTGTAGCTCCACGTTTAAGAATAATAAAGAAAGAAGTTTGTGTGTGAGTGAGTGTGTCGACGGTGTTCTGAAGAGACCACTGCACGTAGAGCTACAAAATTTGGGGAAAAGGTACGTCTATATATGAAGTTTTGCACCTCGAAGCCCGATTTTTGATTTTTTGATTACCGTAAAATACCGTTAATCCGCCCTCCCAAACACAACGGAAAATCGTCAAAAAATCGGAGGGGGGCGCTTACACGGTATTAAAATTGTAGTAATGATATCTGTGGGTGGTGGGGGTAGGGAACTGTAATGGCCGATCGTCCAAAAATATGCATTATTTTAATAAAATGAGAAAAGAAAAACATTTTGAAAAAAAAAATTATATACAAAATAGTAAAACAGTATAACTTCGCGATTAACGGCGATTTTAAATTATAGAAAATTCTGGATTTCAAAAGCTTTGAAACTGGAATGCGTTTAGATAAATAATAACACTAATATCTGTCATATGATAAATAATCAACATTAATATTTGTCATTAATATGGTAACAGAAAAATAAAAGGAACTTAATAATTTCAAATAATTAAAAAACACTAAGAAATTGCGTTTGAAAATGTTCTAAAACTAGTAACATTTTATGCAGTGTCGCCACCTGTTGTAAATTAGGGAGATTAAATAACCCCATCTTTTTTTAAATCACCATTTCTTATATATAAAGGCTAAATAAATAATACAAATCACAAAAATAACATGAAAAATAGCAAATGAAACTAATTTTTTAAACAAAAGAGAAAATGTATTATAATGGGAAATTTAAACCAGACTTACATAGAATTAATTAAAAAATATAACTTTATCACTAGATTAACTCATTTTAAATAGCGATGTATAAAATAAATATTATGTATATCACCTTCAAATATTAAATTAAATCACCAATGCTTAATAATAATAATAATAATAAAATAAATAATACTAATAAATCGGTTTTCGCGTTATTTTGGCGCCATCTACCATAACTTAGAAGAAAGAAAACCAACACGATTTAAAATGAATTCCGAAAGTTACTTAAAAAAAAGGCTGTAAATTTTTATTATCACTATTATTTTATATATTTAGTAATAATAATATATAAGGCTAATAGTATTCTGAAAAATATGAATTATACGTATAGATATGAAGTTACATAACTGTACTGAACGGAAGTGCCGATCAGTAGTGAAAAGTTCGATGACCTAAATCGATTTTTAATCGAATCTTAAACTGAATAACTGAACTGCGTTTATGGCTTCCTCTAAGGTTTAGGGCGATATGAAAACAAAAGGTAAGTGCAAACGCCGAAACGAGATTTGAATAAACTGAAAGAAATAAATGAAATCAAAGGTAAGTAGAATAATAGACTTAGTTCGTCACGCCTTTCTGATCCGTCAGAAAAAAAAAATCACTTGCGAGATAAAATTTTTTATATTGATCTTGACGTGCACGGCGAAATTTTTTTGCGGGGAGGGCACTTTCTCGGGATTTCTTGAATTTTCCAATTTGTTTACAAAGTGGGAGGGGGGCGCTTAATCGGGAAGGGCGGATTAACGGGATTTTACGGTAGATTTTTTTTAATTTAATTTTTTATGTGATTTTTAGCACTTTTTTATGTTTTGAGGCAATTTTTCCATATAAGTGAGAAAAATATGGTTTCTTTCTTTTAACCCAATATAGTAAATTTTGTTCTCTTTTCAAAAAAGTTTATTCGGAATTCGTGCAGCGATTTTTGAATTTTT
This sequence comes from Maratus speciosus, assembly GCA_963932465.1. Lineage (NCBI taxonomy): Eukaryota > Metazoa > Arthropoda > Arachnida > Araneae > Salticidae > Maratus > Maratus speciosus. The sequence continues at coordinate 336,187,386 of OZ010787.1, read as the reverse complement.
AGCGAATTTTTTATGCAATTATTGAACAGCATTTAATACATTTCCATACCTATAAGGAGGTTGCCATAGAGGGACATAGTTCTGTCGCCAAATGCAGCTAAGTTTGTCGCCAACTTGGCGGTATATCGCCAAATTTGGCGACCAAAATGAGTCGCCAAAAGTGACGCCAACTTGGCGATATCTCTAACATTTCGCCAAATTGACATAGACTTCCATTGTAAACTAATATGGATTACTTGTTTACAGAAAATCAACAAATTGAAATATTTTAATGCAACAAAAACTAATATTAACTTAAGGTATTATGTTAATTATATTTAAGGGAATCCAAGTAAATTAAATTGTGAATAAAAGTAACATGATACAATGCTTAGATTATTATATTTTATTGATATTTTCAACGAAAGGGTTGCCAATGGTCATTTTGCCGAAAATTATAGTTGATAAATGAATTGAAATGGCTATATCTGTTATAAAATAATGTAAACAACTTGCAAATTAAAAGGAAATAACTGTTATTTGTTTAATTTAAGAAAAAAAGAATCAAAAACCTCTTTAATGCGAGATAAAATTTATAAAATGAAAATATTTAATTTAAATATGAAAGGGATGTTTATAAAACTTAAAAAATAAATTAGTATGAAAGAAGCAATTGATACATTATTTGGCAATTTTTCGCTTTGCCAGGTTAATAAAAATGTGCCTGAAAAAACTTGAAGAAATAAAATTTAAGTAACAGTCTTTCAGTCCTTCTTTTTTTTAAATTCAATTTAATTATCATTTTTATGTAATTTTCCCATTGTATGTCTTACAGGAGAAAGGTTTTATTTGTGAGTTACATGCTATTTAATTATTACCTTGGTCGCCAAACAATGCAATTTTAAGCCACAATGGCAGAAGCGTGAAATAAGCCAGGCGAAGGTCGCAATAATTTTTTTTAAGAATATGAGAACATTTTGGAGTAAATCTTTATATTCAAATGTAATTTATATAAAAAGGATTTTAAATTATAACTATGTAGTCAAGTATTTAAATTTTAGTGTAAAAATGTGCCATATACACACATATTTTATAATCTTCGATAATCAAGCCACCATCAAATGACATATTTACTATATTATTGAAAGTTTTGTTGGCACAGATGTCATATATGCTCCATGGTACATAATGGGCTCCAAAATGGCATTATTTTGCCTGACATGGTAACTCGGCTATTGTTGTTTATTTATTAATAAATTGTTTATTTACTTTTATTTTCTTTTTTACAGTTATATAAACTGTTTTGTTCTATAGATATTAATTAAACTTTTTATTATTTATTGCTATTTCCTTTTAAAACAATCGAAAATAATTTAAATATATATATGTAACTGGTATTCGAAAACGATGTTTTCACCAAATTGGCGTGAAAAAAATCGCGCCAAACCCGGTACGTATCTATGAATAATAGTTATTTACATTATTGTGATTACTTAGTATCAGGCAACAGATTGAAGAGTATTTGGTATATTTTTAATATATGGGCTTTGGTGAGTTAGAGAAAATGGCCTTGGCGAGTGAAGTAAATTTTACGTATATTTACTGGCAAACTATTTACTTTTCATATACATATAAGCATTTTTTTTCAATATTTATTTTATTTATTTATATAAAGAAGAGCTATTTATCTACTTTTAAATACCAACAGAAATAATTTGTGGTTCTACCTGATTATCCCATAGACCAAAAAAAATATCGCCAAACTATAAGATTAAATGCCAATAATGGGTGATCGTAAATGTCAAATTTACTTGTTTGTTACATCATCAGGTGATTTTTAATTCGATTTTTACGTTTCTTCGCAATCTGCTGCAATTTTTTGACATTCCATTTTTTACCTATAATACTAAAGTAATTTCTACCTTCATTTCAATGAAGTTTATTCGGATTTCGTGTAACAATTTTAGAATTTTTCAGGTATTTTGTATGTGATTTTTAGTGTAGTTTAGTGATTTTCTACCATTTTTTCACATTAGTGAAAGACGTTGATAGAAGTTGAATCAACTTTCAAACTTCGAACACAATATATATATATTTTTTTTCTCTTTTCGAAATTTGCGCAGCTATTAAAAATTTTTTCGCAATATCTTATTGTGATTTTCAGAGGTTTTTCGCAATTCGTGCTGTTTTTTTACGTACCCGGGCGATAAAAAATGAATTTGCAAATGTGTCAGAATGTTTTGTGCTGGTTGTGCAGAGCAGTTAAGAACAGCCTTAAAGGTTTTGCAAATTTTCAGCTCTCCTCCAGTTTTGGATATGTTATATGTCTATTTTGACCTTGACCTTTGACCTTATATTTAATTTCAATTATATCTACTTATATTTATTCTATTCAACAGCTAATAACATGCACTGCATTTAGAAAGTGTAGATATTATGCGAAATATGAAAATTTTAGATTTTTACAATTTTTGAAATCACAATATCTCACAAACGGGGGGGGGGGGGGGGGGCAGTGTAAAGATCTTTTTTGTAGAAAATTCCAAGATTTTCAATTTTTATAATAACTATTTTTACGATAAAACCTGCTGTTTACCAGATATCTGCAAAAAACGAATTTTTTTTTTATCTTTGACCTTTGACCTTGAATAAAATTTTTTGCTCCAGCCAGATCGATTAAGATTTCTGGAATTTCATTTAGAATGATATCTTAAAGGTTTTTGCAAATTTTCAGCTCTCCGCCAGTTTTGGCTATGTTGTATGTCTATTTTGACTGGACTATTAGCTAAAAACTGTTTCTATCACTCATTAGAAATAAAAAAGAAGTACAGGGATGAAAATCTTCTGCGGTTTGGAGGATTTCATTGTGAAAGAAAATATCTAACCCTTTCTAAAATTTTGTCCACCTTCCAGCACACAAAACTACCCTTAAAAATTCTTTTTTTTTTTCAAAATTTTCTGCTTTATTTGTTCTTTTATTGTAACAATAAATAATCAATTATCTATATATACCCCTTCTCTAAATGTACCACTTGCCCCACTCTGGTATTTAACACACACAGTTTAATCTTTATAACTCTTTAATTAAAAAAAAAAATCTGGATGATTTAACACTGATAATAACTAACAAAATAAATAATCTATAGCCTAAATTATCCTTTCCTTCAAAAATTTCTGCTTCACTCTCATTTGCCCACCCCACTCCTTGGGATCTCATGATGTTTAAAATTGTTTTATTTTTTCTGCTCTATTTGTGATTTTGTTATAACAATAATCAAACAATCATCTAAATTACCTCACCCCTCCCTAAAAATTCTGCTTCACCCTTCCTAATTTAGCACATAAAGTTTAAAATCTTAACTTTTTTTTTTTTTAAGATTTTTATGCTCTATTGTTAATTTGTAACAGCAATAAATAAATAATCATCCAACTCTTGCCTTAAATTTCTATTCTCCCATCCCACCAAAAATGGGTGCATTTTTACAGTCTGTTCAGGCGGAATGGTGAATAATTTTATTTTTGTGTAACTACCAATGCCACCTGTTACAAATAATTGGATTAACAACCAATACATTTCGACTATATTCTGTAAAAGTTTCATAGTGCTATCATCGCTAGTTCATTAACGATCACGTAACAATTGACAGTGCCTTCTGAACATAGGTCGAAAAAGGAAAAATAGGACAACATGACAACATAAAATTTTGTTTAAAATTAGATAAAGTGCCACAGAAACTTTTACAATGATTCAGACTATTTATGGTAATGAAGTAATGAGTCAAACATTAGAGAAGAATGAGATGAAAAGAACGTTTTTAAGTGGTATGCAAGATTTCATGATTGTAGAGAGAGTACTGAAGATTATAAGGCCAGGACAATCACTACAGTTAGAGTAGAAGAAAATACGACATGAGTGTTTTAAATTGTTTATGAGCAAAAACTGTTCGAGTTCAACCCAAGTATTAAAAACAAGGGACATGGTTGTTTTTGCATGACAATGCACCCAAGGTTTCTCGACCAAACATAGGATTGTGGTGCTCAATTACCCACCGTACTCACATGATTTTGCTCCATGTGACTTATGACTATTTCTAAAATAATAATTGACAATGAAAACACAGCATTTCGACATGATTTTAGACATCCAGAAGGTTTCAACACAGATTATCAAGGCAATTCCAAAGAATGAATTTCAGGAGCGCTTCAAATACATTTTACAACTGCTTCCAGTGTTGTATTGACATACGAGGAGACTATTTTGATTTAGTACAATTTACTCCCTTAATTCTGCACAGCTTGGGAGAAGAGGTTGTGTGGATTTTAGAATTTTGTAGATTTCTGATCATTGCTTTGTTTACATTTTTTAAACAGTAATTTGAAAATAATAATGCAATCAAAATTATAATGAATGCTTCCAATATAGTAAAATATTAAAATAATTAAATAAAGTAATTAAACTAAAATAATAAAAAGTAAGATAATTAAAAAAAATGATTAAATTATTAATAATGTATAATTAAATATGCATTATAAAGATCTGATAAATTTTTCTTGAATTATTCAACGAAACTTGCCTCATAAAGGTACCCTATTAATTCACATCAAAATCATAAAGTAAGGAAGTTTTGTTTCAGTCTTAATAACCAAAAAAACTTGATTAATACATAAATATATTTGGTAAAAAGATTGTAATTACCAATGATATCAGCAATATCTTGATTTTTTTTTCAGAAATGAATTTATACTTCCTTTATGAAAAGCCACGAGTACGGTCATATTATCGAGAATTACATATTAAAATACATACGGGATGACATAAAACTAAAAAATTTTGCAATTTTGCTCCTAAATCTGAACTAAAAGGATTAAGGTTCTTATTTTTCCAAGAATTAGAGAGGCAAGGAATGTGTTTCCAGATTCATTTGCTTTTGAAACATGTGCTAGAGTACACACATACTATTTTTCTAATAAGTTTTGTATGTGTAGGAGAAGTTTTCAAACATGAAAGCGTAAATGAGTCGTGCTATCGTTATATAAAAAAATTGAGATTGTTAAAAGATTGAAGAAAGGAAAAAACAGAAAAAACATAGCACTTGAAGGCATTTGCACATCAACTCTATCGGATATTAAAAAAAAACAGTGATTTGATTTTAAATTTTGTATCAGTTTTGGACAAACAAGAAGGCAGTGTGAAATGAAAATGATAAAAAAAGACGAATTTTGAAGATGTAGATAAAGCATTATATGTTTGGTTCTTGCAAAAACGTTCACAAGGACAACCCATTTCTGGCCCGCTGTTTGAAAAAACCCTGCTTTTCAATGAAGGTCTAAATGGATATGTGTCATTTAAAGCAAGCTCTGGTTGGCTCAGGAACTTTAAATTTTAAACTGCTAGAGAAATTGAAGTACAAGGAGAAAAACTGTCGGCATCGAGTAAAAATGCTGAGAAATTTATTTCAGAATTTAAAAATTTGATTGAATCTGAAAATTATGAGGAGTTCATTTATAATGCTGATGAAAGTAGGCTCAACTAGCATTCTTTGCCAAGGAAAACATTAGTATCTGCGAATGAGAAATCTGCCCCGGAAATTAAAGTAAGCAAAGGGAGAATTACAATGCTACTATGCGCTAATGTAACTGGAAATCATAGACTGTCTTTGTTAGTCATCGGACACTAAAAAAAGCCTTGGTGCTTCAAAAATGTGAAAACACTGCCTGTTGTCTATACAAATCAATTTAAAACCTGAATAAACTGCCAAATATTCATCGAATGGTATATGAAAAAACTTTATTCCTGAAGTAAAAGAAACATCGAAAAGAAGTCTGAAAATCGGGGAAAGTTCTATTGGTCTTAGATAATGCACCTTCTAATCCAAATGCAGACATACTCAAATGCGAAAATTGAATGTTTAAATCATTTTTCTGCCACCGAATGTCACTTTCCTTTTACAACCCATGGATCAAAGTGTAATAGAACCTGTAAAAATGCTGTAAAGGAAACAGTTTTTAAGGAAACTTTTGTTAGACAAAGTTAACCACCCTACCACAATGCAAATTAACTTGAAAGAATGTTGCATAGTAGTTTCAGATGCTTGGAATCTTGTAAAAGTTTCACACTAAAAAGCTTTTGAAACAAGACTTTAAATAGGACATCCATGCAAGAGAGCAATGAAGAAATTCACAGTGAAAGCTTTACAGAAGACTTGGAATGTTTGGGATTCAATGCAGATGATTTTGAGAATAAGTGACAAGAACGATCTCGGTTTCCAAATTTTGAATGACAAAGAAATAAGATATTGACCATTCAGGATATGAATAGTGAAGTGCAATGCAAGGACAACGAAACAGATGGAACTGAAGAATCTAGAGGGCCAACAGACACAGGAACATTTAATGCACTTGAAGTTGCAATGGAATGACTACAATGGCAAGATTCAGTCAATCCCATTCAATTCCTGCATTTATAAAGATTAAGGGACATGGCTGCAGAAAAAAAGAATGTCCTCTATGAAGCAGAAGACCATCAAGAATTTCTTCTAATTATCATAATGAATTCATTTTTTTAATGTATGTACTGTACAGTGTATGTATATATACATTTAATAATTTCTATGTGTGCTTCTATGTATAACTTTGTACCAATTTTGTAGAAAATAAAATTTTACAAAAGTTTAAAAAATAACTTCTAAACACCACCATTTGTAAAATGCTAAAATGTGCACTACTACAATTGCCAGTCGTAAATCTGGAAAATTGTGAAGGGAAATTACCTAAAAAAACATTGCCATAGCCGTTTTTTAAAGTTTTCCAATTATCCGGATTTTTCATTAATCGGTCTAGACCAGTCCAGGTAATCGGAACTCTACTGTATAAGCAAATATGCAATAATCAGAAGAGTACTAAAAAATAACTATCTGGCAATGGTAAAACTCAAAGCTCTTTACTCCCTCTTTTTTGTACCCAGTGCATACAAAAGAAGCCAACAATACTCCGATCTACTGAAAATTAACTGGATGAGTCCATTTCTATGGCGACCAAAGGGAGAAAGAATTTTCTCATAACGTGTAGACAATATTTCAGTGATTCATGTGAGAAGCAGTGCTTCATTTGAGCCTGACTCAGCTTCAGTACTTCTTTGCTTTTAGTGAAGGAGATCATGATTACAATGATAACAATCAGCTACCGGACGACTCCTAGCTACTCCGAGCTCATTATTAGTCTTGGTCGGCGGTCGGGTCGACCACCGCGGCGAGCTGCCTCTCTTCATCCGCAGCCCTTTATTCTTCCACTTATTCCGACTCTTTTGCGGAAGCCAGATTCATAGGTCCCCAGCCACTACCCGAGTAAAAGACACTCTAGCGAAAGCCAGATGAAAAAAAAAAATCAAAAATTGAAACCAGACAAATTTAAAAGGGAAATTACACAAATGAAAGACACCGAAAACCGGGAAGGGAGGGCTCGGCGCTTCCGGACGACTCCTAGCTAAAAAGCATCAATCATCTATTCTGATCAGAATTTACCAGAGCTCATAAATACTGCACTCCAGAGATCAGCAAAACAATGCTGCCAAAAAATCGAAGGCTTAATTATATTTTATTTTCCATCTACAATCTTTTCCATTCATTCTCCCCAAAGAGCTTACATATGTTATGTTGTGGGTCACACACATAAGAGCTTACTTCTATCTAGCACTCGCAAGTGCAGATTCAATGGTTTCCAACAGCAATGAGGAATGCCAGAATTAGCCACAACAGTATCTGCTGTTTTTACATACTTGTGGTCATATTATGTTTACTTGCTGCCTTTTTATGTGTTTGCAAAATATTCATACTGATAAACTTTTTAGCTACATGCAGTGCTTAATTTGCACTAAGCTCAAGACTGTAGCTCCGGTACTTACTAATTTTTAGCGAATATTTAAATATTAGTCAAAACCCACCGAAGCTTATAAATACTGTGCACCGAAACAGTGCTGTGTGTTGCATTTCGCTAGTTGATACAAAGAAATCGTTAGCGAGTAGGGTTTATTGAAAATTTCCCACTTTAGTCTGGCTATTTATTAGATTTTATTGTATATACAGTCGAACCTCGTTATCCCAGAAAAAAGTGTCGTCATAACCGGAGTTGGAGAAAAATATGTTTATAATGCTGTATTTTTAATTAATTTAAGACAATTTTAAATTCATATCTTTCTTGCAGGTTTAAGCATTAAAACATTATTATTAAGCAAAACAAAATTGAAAAAAATAAAAATCAGATTTATGATGACTTGTTTTTTTATTGCTACATAAAATATTGATAAATTAAAGTTTGCTTATCCCTTGATGTGCTTCCTATAATTCTTTTTTGAATATTATACAATGAATTGTAATCAATATTCATTGTTTCAGAAATGGATATTAGATCATTTCTGATTATTTCAATGCAATGCACTGCTTCTGCTTTACTCGAGTGAAAAATGCCATGTAACCACAAGAAAGCGCCGCCTGATCAGAACAAAAAAAAACGCAAGTAGAGTGAAACGTCTATCTGCAGCTTAAGTAGGTCATTCATAGCATGTGGGTTTCTTTATTCAGACAAAGGATTGGAATAAAATTTCTCATTTATCTCAATGGGTATTTTAGACACTTTTGTGAAAAGTTTGGCTAAGGCATTTCTTACCACTTAATTTCCGTGCTTATAAGATGGATTGTGAAAAATGGTCAATTTTGCTAAACTGTCGGGATATCTGGAGTTTTAAATTATTCAACGACATAAAATCCGGAGTTTGTTTACATTACATTTATACAGAAAATCAGGACTTTGAAAAACTGACGTGACAAGCAGAGTGACGTGAAAACCGCGTGTCGGGATAACGAGGTCCGACTGTAAATGCATATAGATATATGCAGTCAAAACATATTAATAATTTTCTTTTGCTGAAGACAAAATTGCTTCAAATTTTGTAAATAATGTAAATATGTGAGTATAGGAGACACTACAGTTGTTATTACTGCAGGATATTAGAGCTCTGATACTTTTTTTGTTAGAAATTAAGCCCTTCTCACTTAAGTACTCAAGATGGCCACACCCTTCCATTTTCACCTCTAATGAAAAAATTGAGCACACCCAACAAATTATCCATGCAACAAGAATTTAACAATCAATGGTCTCATATCATATTAATTCTGATGACATCATTCAAAATGCAATTAGACAGCTGACGGCACTTTCAGATACTGGATATGAGGAAAGTTTTCAACAACTGTACGAACGTTGAGGCGAGTGTAAGAATGCAGGAGGAGAGTACTTGGAAGGCAGTGTGGGTAAAAGTTACATATATTTAAATGTTTTTTTTTTTTTAAAATTCATTCAAGGAACTTGTTGATTTTAGTAGTAAAAGTACATCTCAACATTTTGTGTACTAGATTTCATATGAAGATAATCTCTAAAATATGCTCATCTATACTAATAAAAGAAAGTTTTTGTCTGTACATGAGTATGTGAATGATTCTTTGTTGATGATGGCTAGGGGAATTGACCACACATAATGGTCTGCAAATTTGGTTATAGATGGAGGCAGGTTCGAGTGTAACTGAGCCTCAGATTTCGAATTTTGTTACTTAATTTTTGATATGATATTTAGCATTTTTTTGCATTCTGTGATGATTTTTTGACATTAATAAATTAAATCTGGTTTCAATCTTTTAGCTCAATATAGCAAATCCTGTCCTCTTTTTAATAAACTTTATTCAGTGTTCCTATAGAAATGTTTTTTATTTTACACAATATTTTTAAAAAAGACAATTTTCTTTATCTTGATCTTGGTATCAAATCTTTGCCACTCAAAGATAAATTTTATATACATGTATGGAAGAAACTTTGAAAAATCACTTAAAAAACAAAAATTCACAAAATATGAAATAGATTTTTCTCATGAATAAAAAAAAAATCAAATGTCACTTTACAGCAAGCTTTTGCAACACTGAGAGAAAATAGCTGACATAGTAATGAACACATGACTTTGATAGAGGTGTGTTCGTTAGGGCCACTTATCTTGGATTATTATTAGTATTTTTTTTTTTTGTGTGTGTGATACTAAAGAACATCAAAATTTTCAATGTAAAATTTTTGAGGTACTATTGAAAATTTTACAGTTTGAATGGATTTTAATTTGGGGATGTCGCCTTAACAAATTTCATCTACATCAATTCCTAGAAGACATTATACAAACTAATAGGTACAAATGATTGTTTAGGAGTTCTCAGTCAACGGTGAGAAGCTTAGAAGGCAAATAAAGCATGTAAGGCGAAGGTAAAAAATAGTTTGTGTTGTTAATGCTAGATATTAGTGTTCTCATTTACTATTATCCTAATTTATGCTTCTATAATTAAGCTGTACTTTTCAAATAAATAAATGATTATCTAATCATGCAAGGGAATGTGATAAACAGTATTTTGTACCATGAATGCAAACTAAAATTGTTGTAACTGTATCCTTCGACACCAGGGGTGCGCCAGCAGTATTCAGCGCCTGTGTGCAGAACTTCAGTTGGCGCCCTATATACCCCCCCCCCCCTCACCTCCGAAAATGAAACCTTATATATATATAAAAATAAAATAAAATCGATGAGTATTTATAAATGCATTGCTGCCTTCTTTCTGGAGTTTCTTTCCAGATCAAATAAAGTTTTGGGAACTAGAAAATTTATTTAATAACATGAGTCTTATTTCTATAGGGTTCGTATTTCATTTCATTTATCAAATAAAATCTCTAGTTCAAAATATGCTTAATTTACTTGAAAAATAAGGAAGGCTGGTATCTACATAAATAAAATTTGAACCACAGTAAAGTCTGTGAAAATGGAACCTGTCTGTATTAGATTTCATTATCCAGGAGAAAATTTGTATATACAGTATAAAAGAAAGTTTGGACTGGGGGCTAATCAACGTACAGCCCAAACTACTGAACCTAAAAGGGTCAAACCACAGTATTTGGTCCCAAGCCATCTTAATTTTTTTTATTTTGAAACTGATAAAACTTTATATTTTTAAAATCTGCAGATATTGAAGTTTCTGAAAAATGTAAACAAAATTACTTATAATAATATTTTTCAATAAAAGTAATTTATAGTTAAAATTGGATTTAGAAGAAAAATGTGTTGCGGAGGGGACAAACTAAAAAATGCTATTTAAAGGATAAGTATTTTTAATACATTTCTTTTTTTAAATAACGCTTTAAACCCACATTTTTGTGTCATATTGAAACATTTTAAGGCTTTAATTGATTAAAAAATATAAAATTAATAAATTTAGACAAATAGAAAATTTTGGTTGTCCCCTCCAAAACATTTTTAAATATTATTTTTTGTTTTATAGGTAGCTTTCTTTACAAAAAAACTACCTATTGCAGCCGTTTGGAGGAAAGCGATTTCAAAAAATTTTGGTATATTTTCATCGATCATGACCCCCAGACCCCGAAACCACCCTCCGTTCAAAATTGATATATATATATATATATGACCTATGTCACACTGTAACTCCCGTAATTATGAACCGATTTCGATATAATTCGGTGTGTACATAGTACATACCAATGTCTCGACCGAGTTTGTTGGCCAGCTTCATCTGCCGTTTTGTTTCAAAATGGCGGCCATTTAAAATTTTTAAAAAAATTTAAAACTTGAAATGTGGTACCAAGAAATTAAAAATGGAAAAATATTTTTTTCTTATGTATTTGACCTTTATACAAAGATTCCGGAGCAGTTTTTGTTTCGTCTATATCTTAAAAAATGGCTGAGTTATAGCATTTTGAATTTCTAGCGTGGCTGACATTTTGAAACGTCCTGAATTTCGTCACGCGATAAAAGGCGTATTTATGAACCGATTTGGATGTAATTCGATGTGTACATAGTACATACCAATCTCTCAACCGAGTTCGTTGGCCAGCTTCATCCGCCATTTTGTTTCAAAATGGCAGCCATTTAAAATTTTTTTAAAAATTTAAAATTTGAAATGTGGTACCAAAAAATTGAAAATGGAAAAACATTTTTTCCTATGTATTTGACCTTTATACAAAGATTTCGGAGCAGTTTTTGTTTCGTCTATATCTTAAAAAATGGCTGAGTTATAGCATTTTGAATTTCTAGCGTGGCTGACATTTTGAAACGTCCTGAATTTTGTCACGCGATAAAAGGCGTATTTATGAACCGATTTGGATGTAACTTCGTTTATACATAGTACATACCAATGTCTCGACCGGGTTCGTTGGCCAGTTTCACCTGCCATCTTGTTTAAAAATGGCGGCCATTTAAATTTTTAAGAAAAATTTAAATTTGAAATGTGGTACCAAAAATTAAAAATTGAAAAAATATTTTCTTCTTATGTGTTTGACCTTGATAAAAAGATTCGGGAGCAGTTTTTGTTTCGTCTATATCTTAAGAAATAGCTGAGTTATAGTATTTTGAATTTCTAGCGTGGCTGACATTTTGAAACGTCCTGATTTTTCTCACGTAATAACAGGCGTATTTATGAACCGACTTGGATGTACCTTTGTGTGTACATAGTACATACAAATATCTCGACCGAGTTCGTTGGCCAGCTTCATCCGCCATCTTGTTTCAAAATGGCGGCCATTTAAAAAAATTAAAAAATAAAAAAATTTAAATGAGATACCAAAAAATTGGAAAATGAAATGATTTTTTTTGTATGTGTTTGACCTTAATACAAAGATTCCGGAACAGTTTTTCTTTCGTCTATATCTAAAAAAAAAATGGCTGAGTAATAGCATTTTGAATTTCTCTTGTAGCCGACATTTTAAAACGACCTGATTTTTGTCACGCGATAACAGGCGTATTTATGAACCTATTTGGATGTAACTTGGTCTGTACATAGTACATACCAATGTCTCGAACGAGTTCGTTGGCCAGCTTCATTCGCCATCTTGTTTCAAAAGGGTTGCCATTTAAAAAAATTAAATTTAAAAGTCAAAATGAGGTATTAAAAAATTGGAAAATGAAAAAGATTTTTTTTATGTGTTTGGCCTTGATACAAAGATTCCGGAGCAGTTTTTGTTTCTGAAAATTTGTTCTTTTGTTGATATCTTAAAAAATGGTTGATTTATAGCACTTTGAATTTCTAGCATGGATAACATTTTGAAACGATCTTGTATTTGTCACGCGATAACACACGTATTCACCTATTTCGATGTAAGAGGGCATGTGGATAGTATACATCAACACCTCGACCAAGTTCGCTGACCAGATTCATCAGCCATCTTGTTTCAAAATGGCGGCCATTAAATTAAAAAAAATATATATATTTAAAGTTAGGTGCAAAAAAATTAGAAATTGAAAAAGGTTTCTTTCTTAAGTATTTGATCTTGATATAAGGATTCAGGAGCATTTTTTGTTTGTCTTTACCTTAAAAAATGGCTCAGATATAGCAGTTTCAATTTCTATTGTGGGTGACATTTTGAAAAATCTGATTTTTTGCATGCGACAGCACTCCTATATATTAACCGATTTCGATGTGAGTGAGCATGTGCACAGCAATTACTAAGGTCTCGACCAAGTTCACTGCTTAGCCTCATCCACCATGTTGTCTTAAAATGACAGGCACTTTAAGAAATTGCCGAATTTGGCAGCCAAATATAAGTTACTTTAAAGAAAAGCAGCTTGGATAAAGCTGACTAATTTCGCGAAATTCTCATTCATTATATTGATAAAAATTAGTATTGAATCTCCTATATTCGGTTTCCACTAAATTGAGCTTCGTGTGTTTGCATGATATAAGTTGGCTTTTTTTAAATAAGGATTATGAAAGCTACCTCTTCCTCCCGGCACTGGCCGGAAGGACTTTTTCAGTGTCAGTACATTTTTAAAAACATTCGACTTTAAACTTATCAAGTATTAGCAGAATACAATAAATAAATTCTAAATTTGTATCAAATTCAATAATTAAAATATATATATAAAGCAAAAGAAAAATGTTTTGGAGGAGACACTTTTGTGATGGAAGGGACAATTTTTTTTTATTTTTATTCCGTTTATATTCATTGTTTACACTGAAACATCAACAAAATTCTCCTACAGTTTCTATTTGATAATGTTACTACCAAATGGCACTACTGAAGTGTATGATTTCCTTTTCTTTACATTTGTAAACTCCTGTATACTAGGTTGTACAACACCGTATTTTGACCATGTGCTTCTCATTTTGTTGTCATTCTCAGTCTAGTGCATAATTGAGTGTGATTCTAAAATATCTTTCTTAATTGGTAGGAAAATTTAAAAATATATTTCATTTTAGCAAAGTTTCTTAAAAAATATGGCAAAAACAGCCACACAAAGATCAAGAGAATACAAGAGAGAGGATAAAGTTAGATTCAGCTTTGCATGAAACACAGAAGAAAGAAAGAGAGAGATGGAAAGTAAGGGCTGCTAAAATGTAAAAAGCAGTAAGGAGACCAGCAGAAGAAAAAGAAAAGGAAAGAAAAAGCAAGAAAAAATAGAAAAGCAAACTGGAGGACAAAAAAAAAATAACAATATTACTCCAGAAAATCCATCCCCAGGTTATCGGAATTCTTCAGCTATAGGAAAAGCACTTTCCAAGGCAAATAAGAGTTTACCAAAGGAATCTCTTAAGAAGGTGTACTCATAAGGTACTTGTAAAAATTGTTCAAAATTTTAACTCCACACAGAAAAACAGATCGAATTTCACAATGTTCTGTTAAAAGGTGCAATTTACTTCAAGAAAGAAATCGACGAGCTGATGCCATTCCCAAAAAAACTGTTGCGAATATTACAGCTTTTGTTTAACGTGATGACATTAGTCAAATGTTACCTGGCATCAAAGATTCCATCTTGATATATGATATGTAATGGTAAATTTAAAGAAAGAAAGCAAAAAAGGGGTTTTAGAAATGTCTTTAAATGAAGCATATTTTTTGTATTGTTCTTCTTCTTATACTATGCAAAGTATTGGAATTACTAAATTCCGAATGTTAAGACCTAAGCATGTGATGCTTGCTTCACAAAAGAATCAAGAACTGTGCTATTGCATCTACCATGAAAACATTGACTTAATTCTTCATTGTTTCCAAAACAAGTCTTGTGTGATGCAGGTTAAAGAAGCAAAAGAGTTATGCAATTTATGTGAAAGAGGTAAATGTGCAGAACTCTGTATTGATCGTCAGTGTATGGACTGCAGTGTTGAAGTTATTGAAACACATTTTGATCAATTTGACTTTGATGATTATGTTAGTTATCATCAATGGATCAACATTGAAGGCAGTACAAAGAAACTGCCTGTAACATGCTCAGTTGCTGAAGCATTGTATGGTTCATACAGAATAATAAATTGTTTTAGTGATTATAGCATTGGTTGATGAAAATTAATTGATTATATATATTTAATGACTATCATGAACTGACCTTAAAAGCTTAATTCTTTTCTAAGAAGTGTATACAATTGTTAAAAAATACAAAATAATGAATAGGTTCCTAATTATAACTAAATTCCAAAATGTCCCCTCTGAAACAGTCCCCTCCGCAACATAGTGCTAATTAAAAAAAAAAAAAAAATTCAGGATGAATTTTTTGTAATTCAGGTATAATATTTTATGATTACAATGCTAAATAGCATAGTTTAGTAAAAAAAATACTTTTAGAGCTATACTTTATTATACATAGGAAAAATATTGATGCAAACTGAAAATTTTAAAATTGTAATATTTTCCTGTCCCCTCCGCAACAATAAGAAAAAAATTTTGTTCTCTTTCACTTTTAATACTTGTTTCATTTTTGATGTTGGAATGTTTTCAGCATATCTTATGCACTCATAGAAAAATTCAAACTTTGAGAAAAAAAATTATTTTGATGTATTTAGTTGAAATAAATGATTAAATGTCCCCTCCGCAACAAAACAATTTACTGTGATTTGGCCCAAAATCATTAAAATTAAGGGAGAAATACACTTCTTATGACCTAGGCTCTCGCTAAGAAAGGAATATCTAAAATTCTACCCCTAAACTGGGTAAAAAGGGGACCAAACTTTTAAAAAAATTCCTTAAAAATCAAATATTATAGTTATGTGTCAAATGGTAACATATTTTAATGTATTTTTGTATGCTGAATCGAATGGTACCAAGTACATTCTTCTAAGTTCAATAGTTCGTGAGATATTTCATATTTTGCTAATTCAGCAATGTCTTTGATGCCAAAACCTCAAAATTTCTAAAATTACAAGTGATACTTTCTTAAAATACGTTCGTTACTATAACAAAGGAAGAAATTCAAATTGTTTTTGTTAATCAATTGTTTTGTTAAATAATTAAAACAGCTATATTAATTAGAAAAAAATTACAAACGCATCGAAAAAAAAAAAACCCTCACTGTTACTGATTTTGTTTAAAATCCAAAGAAAAAAGGTTTATTCAGAAATTAGTACCACAATAAAATGAAAATATTTAATTTAAATATTAAATTAATGTTTGTGCGGATTTAGTTATACCTATATTTTAATATAACTCTTACTTTTCTTTCTGTGTTTTTAAACTTAACTTTAACTTTTTATCTCCTAAATTTAAGTTCTTAATTATAGATTCTATCATTGATATTTTTTCTTAAGTATTATTTAGTTTTTAACAACTACCCATTTTCTTTTTATCAATGGCTCATTAATTTATAAGACATCATATCTTCAGCCTGGGTGTTAAGCTGTCAGCAGTTAGGAAACCCCTCAAAGCGGCTCTACTGTCCAGCAGTGTTCAGCGGATTAATGTTTGCATTTTCAAAGATTCGAATTAAGACAATATTTGGTGGCTTATCATTTGCTCCTGCGTAAAAAGAAAAAATGGGTACTTTTATGTTAGCCCTGCGCAAATCTCGCTAATAGCGTTTATTAAATCACCATGAGCACTATTTATATTTGTAGGGATAAACTCTGAAACTACCCAACAGATTAAAAGTATAATGGTGGCAAAATTCTGGTGATCATTTGTTCTTAAACTAAACATAGGTTATATTTCATGTCGGTACAACTCCCAAAGGGGTTTTTTGTTCTAAAATTGCAATTTCTTGAATATTGTTGAGGTTAGAAATTTGAAGCGGTGGTTACATTTAAGATCTAAATGCTTTTTATGAATGGATTTTAAAAAGTTCGAAATTTAAAAGGATGAAATGAGCGGAAAAGGTTCTAAAAACGTTTTAAATTATGATTTCCATGAAATTGTTAAGGATAAAAATTTGATGTGACTGTTACTTTTAAGACGCAAATGCACGGATAAAGCAGTTTTTAAAGAAAATTCGAAATTTAAAAGGGTGCAATGCACGAAAGGCTACTAAAAAGCTACGCTATAAACCTTCTAAATTGAGATTTCTATTGAATTGTTAAGGATAGAAACTTCATATTTAACCTGTCTGTAATTTTTAAGACGCACAGAACAGTTTTCTTTTTAAATTCGAAATTTAAAACAGTGCATGATAAAAAAAATAGTTCTAAACTTACTATTTTTCTGATACTGAAGGGACTAGAAACTTGAAATTTTGCTTGGCAGTTACTTTTAGGAGTCGAATATTCACTAAGAAGAGTTTCTAAAAAAATCAAAATTTAAAAGGGTGAAATGACCGGAAAACATTCTAAATTATGATTTCTATGGAATTGTTAGAGAGAGAAGAAACTCGAAGTTTAACATAGGTGTTACTTTTAAAATACAAATGCTCGCTAAGAATGGTATATAAAAATATTCAAAATTTCTGTGAAATGGGGGAAAAGCATTCTAAAAACATTCTAAATTACGATTTCTGTGGAATTGTTAAGAATAGAAACTTGAAATTTGACATGGCTGCTACTTCTAAGATGCAAATGCATACACAGAACCGTTTATTATTATTATTATTCAAAATTTAAAAGCCTGCAGGCAGAAAAAAAGCTTCTAAGCTTACGATTTTGGTGATACTGAAGGAACTAGAAACTTAAAAATTTGACATTGCGGTCAGTTTTAAGGTATAAATGTCAGCTAAGAATGGTTTCTAAAAAAAAATCGAAATTTAAAAGGTGAAATGAGCAGAAAAGTTGTAAAAACATTTAAGTTACGATTTCTATTAAACTGATAAGGATAGAAACTCGAAATTTGACATGGCTGTAATTTTTAAGCGTAAATACTCGTACAGAATATTTTTTTTAAAGAAATTAAAAATTTAAAAGGGTGAAATGCATGATAGGTATCCTAAAAACCTTCTAAATTATGATTTCTATGGAATTGTTAAAGATAAAAACTGGAAATTAGATATGGCTGTTATTTTTAAGACGCAAGTGCATGTACAGAACATTAAAAAAAGAAAAAAAAATTGAAATTTAAATGAGTGCAGGGGAAAAAAACATTCGAAATATATGATTTTTGTAATACCGCGACGACTAGAAACTTGAAATTTGGCATGGCAATTACTTTTAAGATGCAATTGTTTGCACAGGACAGTTCTTAAAAAATTGAAATTTAAAAGAGTTAAAGGCGTGGAAGCCGTTTTAAATTATGGTTTTTAAGGAATTAATTAATTAACAAATATTACGTAAAATTCTTTAGTAATCGTAATTAAGAACGTTTCTGGAAAGTTTTCCATTCATTTCACCCTTTTGAATTTCGAATAAAAAAAAATCATTAACGAGCATTATATCCTAAAAGTAACCGCCATGCCAAATTTTAAGTTTCTAGTAACTTCGGTATCAGAAAAATTGTAAGTTTAGAATCTTTTTTTTTTTTTTTTTTACTGCACCCTTTTAAATTTTGATTAAAAAAAAAAAAAAAAAAAAAGCTTCTGTGCGTGCACGTGCGGAACAACTTCAAATTTGATTTAGTTGCTGCTGTTAAGATGCAAACGCACGCACAGAACCTTTTTTTTTCATCGAAAGTTAAAAGGGTGCAGGGGGGAAAAAAGTTCTAAACTTACGGTTTTTCGGATATTGAAGGGACTAGAAACTTGAAATTTGGCATGGCGGTTACTTTTAGGATATAATGGTCGCTAATGATTTTTTTTTATTCGAAATTTAAAAGGGTAAAATGAATGGAAAACTTTCCAGAAACGTTCTTAATTACGATTACTATTAGGGTGTCAATGATTTTAATCAGTTGATTTAAATCAGCGATTAAATCGTGATTTTAATCAACCGATTTTTTAAAAAAAATCATTGATTAAAATAAAAAAATTTCTAAATGTTTAAAATGTCAAAAAAAAAAAAAAAAAAAAATTAAAATCTAAGATGAACATAATTGAAAAGTTTCTACGGGTATTTTGACTTATGAATAAACAAAAAAAGAGCTTTAAATAGTTGTTTCCAAACCTAATTCCTTACTATTAAAAAAAAAATTAAAAATAGTTAAATTTATGAAAAGCATTGTTTTTATCCAACATAAAACAGTTTCATTTAAAAATGATATTTAAATCTAATATAATTTACAATATCATAATTTCATTTAGGACATTATACATATTAGGATAATTTATACATTATTTTGTACTAAATAAAAAAAATAATTAGGTATTGAAAAGGCAACAAAACTTTTCTTAAAAAGAAAAAAAAAAATGAACCATTGAAAGCTAATAATCCCCACTGAGAGGTAATAATGCTGTTATATCTGAAATCCTCAAAATATTTAAATAACTGGCTATCCTTATATTTATTCTGTATGTATCTATGAATGGGTTCAACTCATTTTCATAATTTTTTTGGTTAGCATAAGCATACATGTGTGTAAGTTTAGATTTTGGTGATTAACCGTAATTTTTCTAGGTAAAATGCAAAACGAGCTGCAAATAATATTTGTTAGTTTTGTTATTTGTGCTACTAACTAATGAAATTACTTATTTGCAGTTTTTATTAATTCTGGGATTACTGCACAAAATGTACCTTGCCTTAAAAAAAATTCACCTGTAGTTGTAGCTAGAGATTTCTTGTAAAAAACTTCCCCATTTGGCAGTATTTCTAGATTCATGTGCCCAAGATCTTGCAAAAATAATAGAACTTTATTTCTTTAGAAAAAACAGGATATTATTAAAACATGTTGTTATTTAATTGTATTTTTCAATTTGTGATTCATAAAATTATTAAAAATTAAGGACACTTTATTTATCATACTAAAAAATATTCTCTTTTTTTTTCTTACATCATTACTAAACACATTACTAATATATTTCCTTATGAAATAGTCCCCTTTTTTTGGAACTAGCATCCTGCCCCTTTTTCTTTCTAAAATGAATACTACATTATTAATTATCATTTTAATACTTAAAGCTTAAAAATGTACAATATGTTCCTAATTAGAGAATTAATTGTTTAATAATTATTAATTTGAAGTAGTGTTAACTACTTAATATTAAATGCAGTTATTAATAATTTTAATAAATGTTAAATATCACGAGTATTTAATAAAGTTTTACATAATTATTACAATATTAATGTATATAACATTATTGTATGATACTACCTAATGAAACTACTAATTTGCAGTTTTTATAATTTCTGTAATTACTAACTAATAATTATAATTATATTAATTAAAGTGTAAAAACATAGATTATGTAAGCAATTAGTGGTTTAATTGTTTTGGAAAGCTATTCAGTATTTGAACGCTGGGAAAAAAATCATAAAAATCTGATTTAAATTTAAAAAAATCTGATTTAAATTTAAAAAAATCTGATTTAAATTAAAAAAATCTGATTTTTTTTATTTAAAAAGAAAATCATGATTTTTTTACACCCTAATTAGAATTTCACGTAAAATTTGTTAATTAATTAATTTGTACATCCATTTCAAATTTAGCTGACATATTTGCAATTCTGACTACGATCCTTTGACACCAAACTCAACATTTGCATACTCCAAAGTTTCAAAGAAAAATTTGCATTTATGACTCTCTTCTGCCATTTTCTGCAAAAGAAATTTCGCTTATACCATTATTTTACATAAGACTTAAAATATCCTTTAATTGTTTTGAGCAGTGTATTTGAATGGGGTTCTTTTAATTGTTAAGTGACCGTTATATAGTATTAATTATTTAATGTTATTAATTTGTTATTTAATGATTAAGGTTTTTGGCCCCTTCACCTATAAAACTTTTGAGATATGTTGCCTCTCTGAAAAATCTAATTTTAAATTTACTATGATTTATATTATTTCTACAAATTATTTTTACATAGTTTCTGAGTCATAGGGATTTATGGCTACCACCATAAGATGTATGTGTATCATATAAGACGCTTGTGATGCATAAGTCTACCTATATTCATGAACTGATTACTGCAGGGAAAACTTTTACCAGTATTTCCTAATAGTAATTTTCATCTCATTTATGACCAAAATTCTGGAGTAAGGTGACGATTACTATAAAAAAAAAAAAGGTGAAATTTAGCTTTTGTGGTAATAAAACTGTATTACGCTCTAACACTGCTGCAATGAGATAATAGTGTTGCATGTTTTCACCCATGTGAATTATGAAGCCTTTCATTGTTTGTAACTACATGAGGTGCGCCTCTCCTCTGGTTATAAAGGTTTTGGGCTGGTCTGCGTCTAAATCACTTTTTAGGAGACTCAGAAGTACATAGAATAAAACGAAATAAACTTTTTAAAAAAGAATTGAATATTTGTAAAAAAGTTTGTCTCAGGTAAATTTGCAAAACATAATTCAGATGTTGAGAAAATGTGATTTTAGAATAATTAAATTAAAGATTTTTTTTGAAATATTTGCTCTTCAAATGAAATCTTTGGCACCTTTACTACTTCGGCGCCTGTGTGCCTCGCACACTTTGCACACTGGGTTGGCGCGCCCCTGTTCGGCGCCGACTGCTGGAAATCATGACGGGAAATAGGAAGACAGATTTCCTGTTACACTATACAGAGCTCAATGTTTTTAAATTATTTATTACAGTATAAATATGAATAAGAATGGGGTCTTCTTTTTCTCACTATCTTTGCCTCCCCATGAATGTATACTAAATAAGAGTTAAAGGTACACTTACCAATCTCAAATCAGGAACAGATCGACTTAATGTCCACTCTTGACTATTTACAAAGGAATCTGAAAGAAAAATATTAATAAATACTGTTTTTTACTCATAAAATTTCAATCAAAATTTATAAAGTTATATTTTCCAATTTAAAAAATTACAAATAAAAGTATTAGAATCAAGTATTAGAAACTTGAAAATAAGGTAAGTTTTAAATACAGAAGATGATTAACTTTATTTTTATCAATCATTTAATGTTATCGAAATCAGCCGGGACTAACCACCTATATTCAACTCTACAGTAAAATCAATTGCTTTGTATGATCAGTTTTTCGTTTAATGTTATCACTTTTTCAGCAGACTAGTTCTTGATAAAATGTAGAATTGAAAGGGATGTTGATGTTCTGTTATACCATTCAAAGCATAGCTCCCTAGAAAGAAATATAGCAGTCTGGGCCGGGATGAGGCCTAAATGAAGTGTGTATGGTGATTGATAGATATTTCTATCACAGAAACTGAACACCGGCGAAAAGTTTGTGAAGAAATACAAAATGCTAATGATCAGATAGACAGCGAGAGTAAATTTATTGAAAAATGACAGAAATCAGGAACATGTTGAAAATTTTGTAATGAAATATACAACAATCAATATGAGTATGCACAATTTATTAGAGATCTTTTAACAAAGAACTGTAAGCAAAGCAAAGTTACCAAATTCTTTCTACCATTCTTTAAAGTCATCATTTTATCAAGGATAAGTTATATTTTTCTTAGTAATACTACATGTTATTGCTAAGCTTAATAGCAGAATTTTTGTATGAAACTACACAGCAAATCAAAATTCAACTGTGATCCAACAATGCTAGACCAAGCTTATTATCATAAGAAATTACAGTAACCCATAAAATATGTTAAAATTTATATTTACAAAGAAAATATAATAAAAAAAAAAATACAATAAAGCTCAAAACAAAGCAAATCAGCAATTTTTTTAAGTTCAGAATTTCTTTTTAAACTGCTAGATTAATCTGCAAGGCCTAAAATTATCAGCAGCACTTGCTGCTGTGTTGCACTGCTTCTGCTACTGGGTTATTAAGGCTGTTCTTAACTGCTCTGCTCAACAAGTGAAAAATGTTCTGACATATTTACAATTTCAGTTTTTAATGGAAAGATATAAAATTGGAAAGCCTGGCCATGGAAGCGATTTGGAATGGAGCTGTTTTTTCTATTTTTTGATCAATCAATTACCTATTGAGTTATAAGCGAATTCGATCAGGTGACAAACCTGTTTTTTGCCCACTCTTGTGTGCTCTTTCTCCCTTCGCGCGGAAATTCGGTTCAAAACGCCTACTTTGGCATCATTTTCTGAAAGATCTATTGCGTTTGCAAAAAAATGGAAAAAACAGCTGAATTACATAGTTTCTGAACAACAACACCAGCTAGTTTCACTCATTTTCGAACAAAAATAAATTAAAACTTATGTCAGAAAGGTGCCCTTTTTGATTTGAGAACACCCTTAAGTACTATTTTCCTACATCAATAACTATTATCAATCAGATATTGTTAGCAAAAAGTTATGGCCCAGAGGTGATCATATTAAGGGGCATTTACTGTCAAATAATTTATCAAATTATGTAGTAGTAAATCTTTAATTTATACCTATTAGGAAATTAGGACTAAACTATATTATACTATTGCACCATAAAGCTCCAGATGATACATTTTGTTTGTTTGGAGTTTTTTTTAGTCGAAGATCAAAGATTGTAGTTGGGAAACACAATTAGTAAGAAACTGCTGCTTAATAACAATTAAGATTATAATAAATATTACAGAAACAATTTAATATCTGACCATTAAAAATAGGTTCCTGCAAATAGAAAAAGAGCTGTAGTGAAAGGTATATGTGGTAGACATGCTGAATTTTTTTTAAACTTCGTATAACCTTCTGTTTCTCAAGTACAGCTATAGTTTAGGCTTACATGCCTTATGTTCCCTCAGCCGTTGTTTTGAACTGTTTGGCGATTTTTTGTTGGCGTGTTGGCGGTGTTTGTGGCTGTGGCAACCTCGATATGTAGAACACTATGTGACGTGTGTGTTCTGACATGTTGTATTCTGGCAACCCGTGAGAAGTGGTGGATTTTGTGGATGTATTTTGATATTGTGTTGTATCGTTGTCTTTTTATTTTTATGGTTAATTTATTGGATGTATTTGACTGACTATGGTTTCTGTAATCCATTTAAACGCTTTTGCCGAAGTAATTAAGTAATGCAGGGTTGGTAAAAAACTCGTTTTTTTTTAAAAAAACAAAAAACCCGGTTTTTTGGTTTAAACCGGGTTTTTTTAGATATATTTTCCTATTGCATATACATGCATATTTATTGAAAAAATAAACATTTTTGGATATATAAGTAATATAACTTCATTTAAAAAAAATTTTAATTAAATAATTGCAATCAATAATGTAGAAAATTGAAATCATTTAAAATTTAAACATTTTTAGTAAAAGCTATGTCTTATGTTCCATTAATAAAATGCTCTACATAGTGAAACATTGATACCTTGAAATTCTTAATAAACTATCTTTTAATTACTTCTATAAATAAATATATGGTGTAGTTTCATAAATATAATGTACTTTCCCACGGCTATTCAAAAAAGTTTCTTTGAAATATTTGCAATCTGAAATATCTGGTTTTTCTGTTAGAACACTACATGAACAATTATTATCTTTTATTGAAAGTAAAGCTTTTTATAAAGAATTCCTGGAATGATTTGAATTTAGCAGTAGTCTTTACATGTTTCAAGAAGTATTCTGTATTGCCATTTGACACTTCTCTGAAACTGCTAGGTAAGAAAAAGGTGACAGTAAAATAAACAGAACAGAAATACCTATTTACCAGCTTTTTAGACTACTGAAAACATTGATCTTAAAATGGAAAGCAGATTTATAAAAGTTGTCATTCACTAAAACAGTTAAACAGCCATCAGACTTAATACACAGGCATTTTTTTTTTAGCTGAGTTATGTTACGTATTACTTTTAAATGTCCAAACTAAAAATTAATAATATATCTTTTTAGGCATTTTTATGAGACTTTTTTCTATTATGTCTCAAGCGAGCCTTATCTCGATTTTCTCCCATTTTTTTGTCAGATCTAAATAGTGGATTCGATTATGCAATAGATAATTTAAATATATCTTAATGCATATTTTAGTTAAAAGTAAACAGGTGCTTCGCTAGCATCCAGTTTTTCAATGTCTTCTTATTCGACTTCATATCTTGAGTTTCTTTTTTAATAAGATGTTAAAAGTATATAAGGGATAAGATGTTAAAAGTAGAAATTATTTATATATTGATATATTTATATATTGATATATATATTTATATATTGATATATAATTTGAAACACTTAAATTACAAAAATGAGAAAATATTATATTAGATTTTTTCTAAAAAAACCAGTTGTTTAACCAATTGATTCAAACCGTGCTGACCCTGCTGGTAACAGAATAAAATCATAATGCAAAACCTCAATCCCAATGTAAGAATGCAGGAAAAACAAAGGCTTACTAAACCTAATACCCATATACCAGCAAAGAAACTTCACAGCCGATCATTCATTAGCATACAGAACAAAGAGTAACCAATGGAGAAAATTACTTATGATTATGTTATCATTGAGGCATAATGCAATCCTTAGTAAATCTTAACTAATCAAGCAATCTAAGTAGTAAAAGTGAATTTTTAGCTCAAATCTGCCATTTTGGCTATTTTTAAAAATAAAAGGCTTAAAAAAAAAAAAAAAAAAAAAAAAAAAAAAAGAAGAAAGAAAACTAACAACTTGTTTTTTTCTAGTCTGCCATGTAGATTTAAAGCTTATAAGAAAAGTTTGAGCTTTGTCACTTTACAAATTTATTAATTCATCATTTTTCTAAAGCTTTGCTTGTAGCTTCTGCATAACTTAAATTTTGCATTTTTCAATAATGTGTAAAATAAATTAAAACATTAGGGAAAAAGAGAAAAAAACCAGATGGAAAAAAACCAGCATGGTTTAAAAAAAAAAAAAAAAAACATTTGGTTTAAACCAGCGGGAAATTTTGACAAGAAAAGTAAGTTTGTTTATAGTGTGCCAATGCATATTCATAAGCCTATTTTGGAAAATGAGGGTGATGTTATGAGAGAGATTTCGTGCTGCAGCTTTCAAGAAAGCAGATGTCTGTTAAGGTATGTTGATGATTTTATCTATATATTGCTGCTTTAAGAGTTTTTTACATTTTGAGATTGCTAGAAAGCGAGAACTGCTGAATTTTCAGAATGCTACACCACGAGAAGTGCTGAATGCAGTGATGTTTTTTTTTCGGTTATGTGCACAAAGCGCTCATACAAGATTGCTGATTGCCACTTTAGTGAATTTTGTTTATTATTTTATTTTAGTTAAGCGAAACATGCGTATAAACCAGTGCTTGGCGACATTTACTACTTGGCGGAAAAGGGGTTTTCACGCCAAGAAAAATTCCAAGATGGCGGCCGTGGGAACTTATGACATCGGTTCCATAGTTTATACTGTCTAGCACAGCGGTTCCCAAATTTTAATACCTTGCACACCTCTTAAAGAATTAGTGCACCCCCTATTTTTTTTTACTTGTGAGAGTCATAAATAGAAATTAGAAACCAAAATAGCAATGAACAGATACAAATAAACATACTTTTATTTACATTTAGTGTAGCCTTGCAAGTAGCAATTTTTTAATGTACCAGTTGGATTTGTTTACACTTTAATACAATTTGTTGGAATTTCAGAGTTAATATGCTGAGGTACAGTAATAACATCTAGTCCTAGTCCGTTAACCCAAACTTGCATACATCTGAGTACTACGCATACCACACTTAACCTCTTCAATGTTTGCCCCGAGTCAGAGGTAAAAGCACTGTTTCCCTATATCTACTGCCAGTGCAGTGGTTAAGCAGATCCTGCCAATCTAGCATATATCCTCAGCCTATAGCTACACTATATGGCCAAAGGTGACCAGTCACTTGCAATGTTAGACGTTTTGTCAAATATCTAGAAAAATACATAAGGAATTAACCTGAAACTGCAGGTGTGTAAACAGTATAATATAAGTCATATATTTCGGCGGACATTTTTTCTCGAAACCCGACCGTCAACATATTGAAAAAGAACAAATATCATTTGAATAACCCTGTACAAACTAATGTAGCAAAAGCGTTCAAACTCAAGATTATTAATAAGTGGCTTATTGTAATATATTGTCTTCATTTTTATGAGGATAGCATTTATACTTGTAGAGAAATTAAGGTTTTTATAAAAAGAGTCCCAAATTTTGCCAAGTTTTTTGCTTATAATTTGCAGAGTTCTTAATACAAAAAAAAGTTCTTTTCAGAAAATATGACAAAAAATATTGTACACAATACCATGAAATCAGAATGAAAAAATAATTATTGTATGAAAAATGAGCAGGTTTAATAAATAATGATTCACTGTGCATGCTCGAACAAAAACAAAATATAATTTGCATAATGTGTTAGCTAAATGTGTAGAGCAACTTTTGTGAAAGTCTCAAAAACATAGTTTGAAAAATCTGATAATAATTGTTTATAGAACAAGCTCAAAATCCGTTATTCGTAAAAAGAAGCAAAAAGATGAGGGTCTGTATCCAAATACAGTAGTACGTGCAAAATTGTGTATGCTATATTGGTACTAATCAATGGATATATGGATACAACCCCTCATCTTTTTGCTTCATTTTATAAACAACTGATTTTGAGCTTATTCTATAAACGATTATTATCAGACTTTTCAAACTATGTTTTTTAGACTTTTACAAAAGTAGCTTTATACATTTAACGCCTTATGCACATTATATTTTGATTGCACTCGCGCATGCACAGTGAAACATTTTTTAGTAAACCTGCTCATTTTCAATCCAATTTTTATTATTTTTTAATTCTGATTACAGAGTATTGTGTACAATGTTGTTTGTCATATTTTCTGAAAAGAACTTTGTTTATATTAAAAACTCTTGGAATTATAAGCAGAAAACTTGGCAAAATTTGGGACTGTTTTTATAGAAACCTTAATTTCTCTATGAGTATGCATGCTATCTTCATAAAAATGAACACAGTATATTACAATAAGCCACGTATTAATAATCTGGAGTTTGAACGATTTTGCTACATTAGTTTTTACAGGGTTATCCAAAAG
Organism: Maratus speciosus; assembly: GCA_963932465.1. Lineage (NCBI taxonomy): Eukaryota > Metazoa > Arthropoda > Arachnida > Araneae > Salticidae > Maratus > Maratus speciosus. The sequence goes on along the minus strand of OZ010787.1, from coordinate 336,159,204 downwards.
ATATTCATTCTTTTTCAATTTGTTGACGGTCCCCTATGGGGTTTCAGGGAAAATATCTTCTCGGAAATATATGACCTATACTATACTGTTTACAGATCTGCAGTTTCAGGTTAATTCCTCATGTATATTTCTAGATATTTAACAAAACATCGAATATCGCAAGTGATCGGTCACCTTTGGCCATATAGTGTAGTAACCTGTAGTTTTTTTAATGGCTATAGCACAGAATACATAAATGAAGGAGGGGGGGGGTTGTGGATCCAAAGACAGCTTTATAAAAGTAAGAGAAAATTAACTTGCTTCTCTCAGCACACTTAGCTTCAGTTTAATCCAGACAGCTGCTAGTACTTTGCAAAAAGCTGAACAGGCATGAACATAGTCAAGGTGAAATAAATGGAGCCGCTTTTGACCCTTCTTGCTCTACCATTTATGGACAAAAAACATGTACTGGATTACCTATGCAATATAGTTTATATAATATTCATATACAGGATGTTTCAAAATGGATTCCCCCAACTTTGAAATGACATAACTGCGAAACAGTGAGATAGAAAGATTAAACAAGTGGTATGTTGGACAGAAAGGTCTGGAATTTGTTATACACTAGTTTGCATAAATAGTTCAAAGATTGGACAACAGAGGGCGCTGCAGTCACAGAGCATGCCTTTGAAATAGTGTCTGAAAGTGTGCTTCCTGAACAGAGGTCAAATCACATTGCAATGTTTTCGATATGGTCACCTTTCTTAAAAATAACATGATGCAACCAAAGGGTAAATTTCAAAGTCATTCGTTGCAATGTCTCTACTGAAACGGATGCACATGCTTCACAGATGAACTGCTCAAGTTGTTCCAACATTTAAGAATTCTTAGAGTAAACAATAGCTTTCAAAAGCCTCACAAGAAGTAGTCACATGGCTTGAAATCTGGGGAATATGGAGGCCAATCCATACCAATGCCTGTCACTTGGGAATAATTGAGAGCAATGACTCGATCACTGAAGTATTCCTTAAGGAACTCAAACACTGCAGTAGTACAGTGTGGTCGGGTCCCATCCTCCATAAACCATGAATTCTCTGGTGCATCTTCTAGAGCCTGAAATGTGGCAACAAATTGCTGTAAAATTTCAATATATCAGAATGAGTTAATCGTTTCCCTCATGGTAAAGGGCCCAAGGATCCCTTTACTGTACAGTCCAGCCCAAGCTGTAACTTTTGCAGAGTGCAATGGTTTTGAGAGATACACAAATGAGTTTTCAGAGCTCCATATTCGCCAGTTTTGTTTATTCACAAAGCCCTCTAAATAAAAATGGGTCTCATTGGTGAACCACATGCAGCCAACATCAATTTTACTCTCATCAATCATCTGAAGTAACTCATTTGCAAAGTCTTCTCTTTGTCGTAGAGCTATATTTGTGATTATTTGATGACACTGTATTTTATAGAGAAACAGCTTCATTTCGCATTATTCTGTATGTAGTAGTGTTTGGGAATCCCGCTTCAGCAGCGGCTCGTCTGATGCATATCCGAGAACTGTGTTCAACAATTTTTTCAACTGCTTGCACATTTTGAGGTGTCATGACTGATCGGCTGCATCCCACATTTCTGGCTAAATCACTGGCCACACTATCTGTCCATTGAAAATTGTTGAATAAATTACAAATTGTTTTCTGGTCTGAACCTTTTGTAACTTTCTTTTAAGTTTTTGCTTTGTCATCGTCTGATTTCTACCTAATTGGTGGTATTCCAGTACAATAATAACACACTGCTCCAGGGAATATGACATGATGTTCTTCAACTTCCGTATAATAACTAATTTGATACCCTTAAGCATGTCAGCAATGAAACAGACTCGCGAATGAATTTTCTGTACTTCTGAGTACTATTTAAAGCATCAAGTGCTTGTGCTGCCACCTATTAACCAATATTGGAACTATTTCTGTAAACCGGAGTACAACAAATTACAGAACTGTCTCTCACTGTTTCACAGTTATGTTATTTCAAAGTTGGGGAATCCTTTCTGAAATACCCTGTATAATGATTGTCAATCATTTCAGTTTTTTTTTTAAGTCAGTAATTATGCTGATTTGCACAAGCAGTAAAATTTTTAACCGTTCTATAAGTAGTAAAGACAAATTTGGACAGCAACTATATGACTGCTTTATACCTGCTGTTTTGAACAGAATATTTAATACACTTATCAACACATAATTAAAGAAAAATACTACAAAATATTAGAAAAGGACTCCCACAGGCTTTCTAATAATGTTAAACTGAAATACAGTAAACTCCCTCAAATCTGCACATCATCAAAGATGTGAACAATGAAACTTTCAGTTCAGATGTAAGGACAAAATTAGACTTTTTTATTTTTATATCAATTCCGTATATATTTTAATATGTACTAATGCATGTTTATATTACTTAACTCATGCTTTTTCATGAAGGAAGTATAAATTTCTGAAAAAATTCAAGATATTGCTGATATCACTGGTAATCACAATCTTTTTACCAAATATATTTATGTATTAATCAAGCTTTTCTGGTTATTAAATCTGGGTAAACCTCAACTAAAACTTCCTTATTTTGTGGTTTTGATGTGGATCATAGGGTATCTTTATGAGGCAAGTTTAATTGAATAATTTTAGGAAAAATGAATCTCATCTTTATTATTATTTACAGCTTAACCTTTATTCTTAATTTTTTTTTAATCATTTTTTAAATTATCTACATTTTAATTATTTTAGTTTATTACTTTACTTATTTTAACATTTTACTATATTGAAAGCATTCATTAGAATATTGATTGCATTATTACATTCAAATTACTGTTTAAAAATGTAAACAAAACAATGACCAGAAATCCACAAAATTCTAAAGTCTGCACAACCTAGGGTCTCAAGCTGTGCGGATTTGAGGGAGTATACCTCTACTAAGGTTTTTTTTTTTTTTTTTTTTTTCAAGCTCTCTCTTTAACCATGGGTCTCAATGTTACAAACCTAACTATCCCCTTCTCTCTCATATGCTGTGCTTGTGTTTTTCATGCATCAAATATATATGTTATATAATTTATTAAAGAATCAGGCAACTTTAACAACCAAACTGATAATAATTTACTAAAGAATACATTTCAGTTATGATAACAACATTCTAATAACAAATAAAAACAACAGGGAAAAAAAGACACTTGATTTCAGCATAAAACAATTTTAAATTTTTTTTAATAACAATACAATTTAGTATTATCTGATTATTTAAAATCAAAATGAAGATGATTAATGATTTGTATAGTAATAATATCTAAATACGTCAAATGTTTTTTCTTTATCTTCACTTTAGTATGGTTAATTAGATTAGGTTTATAGGTTAAAAACAAAAACTAACACTGTACTCATCTCAAAATTTTAAGGTTCATTAAATAAAATTAAAGAATAGAAAATACGCTAACTCAAAGGGAAATTATTCATTTAAATCTATACTAAAACAAATTAAATAAAATCAATAACAACAGTGCACAGTAAGCATGGATTTGTAAACATTATATAAAATTATATATACATATATATTTTTTGCATCATGCCAGTTTTATTTAATTCTTCAATTAAACTTATTCAAACTACATTTCATTGCACAGCAGTAGTAATGTTTTTAACGTGGTTTGGGTTAATAAATGATTAAATACTATAAAACAAAATCTTGTATTTTCAGAATGCATGAGCTGACAATCAATATAAAACTTGATAATAATCCACATAAACTTAGAAATTTTATACATATGCACGTAAGATTAAGTTTCTTGTGAATATATCCCGATATTACGTGGTCAATTATCCATTTGTCATTAATATACACTGATCGATTATGAGAAGCACTGAATCTTCCCAACAATCTACTAGTGATACTATTTTAATTTATAACTACTTTAATTATGTGAAATGTCTGCTGTTAAATCCAAGCTTTAATTAGTATGGAACAATGTTGGAAAGTTTTAAAACTGGAATGTAAACAATTAATAAGAGCTGTCATATACATATTTAGAGTCAACAACCCCTAGTTTCGGTAACTGTATTGTGATCTTTAGCGATCTGAATGTTTTATAGAATATATAATTCATATTTATGTGTCTTTTATGTTTTAATGCACCATACCTTCGATGCAGACAACGTGTTCACGTATTTGCTGAGCAAGTAAAGGATCAGGCATAAGCTCTAGATGATCATATATAGCATAAATGCTGGGATGTACGCTCTCAAATCTTTGGATTTCTTGACGAATAGCTAATGAATTACTATAATATGGCTGTTGAACATGGCCACGATTATTCATTTTAGATCATTTTCTTGTCAGCTAAAAAGGCATATATCCATTCTAGCTTTGCGGCGTATAAACATTTGACAGATCGTTTAGAGATGCTCCCAGTTATTTAGTTGATCACTAATGGCTATTAATATTAAATAATCAATACGCATGCGCTGAAATGACAGACGATGCACTAGTTGTTTTCATCCTCTTTCAATCGAAACGAAAACTAATCTCTCAACTCTTCCTAACAATATTTTTTGAAGATAATCTTGATTTTGGATAAAATGTCATTTCAAAATGCACTTGTAAAGATTCTTTAAAGTTTTTCGCTTGCAGACAAATATAATTGCAGTTTGTTTTGGTGTGCAAAAATGGAAAAAAAAATGTGAAAAATAAAAAAATGGATTCAGATAGATTTTTTGCTATTTTCACAATGAAATTGACCAATCAAAAGTCATCATTTTTTCTAAATTTCCTCTCTCTTCGAGAAGCTTGCAAAACACTAGCGAAAAACTACGGTGCTTCTATAGAGCAGTTCACATCACGTGACTTTTACCGGAGAACAATGAAAAAAGCTGTAGGACACACAACCAGAAAAAGCATTGATAAAGGTAACGATAGCTGTCCTATTGCAGCAGCAAAAATCTGTTCGTGACATCACCTTGCACAGCTCGAGTATAGCGCCTAGAATAGAGCTGTGCAAGGTGACGTCACGAACAGGTTTTTGCTCCTTCTGTAGGACAGCTATTGCTACCCTTATCAATGCTTTTTCTATTTGTGTGTCCTACAGCTTTTTTCAATGTTCTCCGGAAAAAGTCACGTGATGTGAACTGCTCTTTCCCTGTAATACTTAAAAATGTGCTAAAATATTGTATCCCTTAAATGTGCAATGATACTGCTGCAATAAGCTGATCGCAGCGCCATCTGCAGGATATTTTCTACAATTGCAAGAAATTGCTAGTCTATACAATGTAATACTAGTAATACGAAAATCCGCAGATGTCGCTGCGATCGACACTTGAAATGGAGGTTATTCCATCTCCGTTTTGATCACGGTACAGCGCCTAGAAGATACAGTGTGGAAAACGGCTACAAAATAGTGCTAAAAAATTGAATCCCATAAATGTACAACGATGCTGAATAACAAGATGTCGATCGTAGCGCCATCGTAGTGATTTAAAAACGATAGTCATTCTAAAAGAGACTCTTTAACCTATTTCACGTCATTCATTAACTAAATTAGCTTATAACAGACCAAAATATCTTATATTTATAGTTTCCGATATTTAACATTCTATAATTTTTGAAAACACAGTGTTTATATTGAAAAGAGTTACGAGATGGCGCTCGTATCAGCATATTGCCGCTGAGAATTGTTGGAGATTTATGGGATACAAGTTTTTAGCACTTTTTAAAGCATTATAGGAATAGCCGTTTTCCACACGGTATCTTCTAGGCGCTGTAATCACGGGGTCAAGGTAAAAACTACTAGCGTAAAGAAGGGAAGGCTCCGTAGACGTGTAATGTAAATCTCTGCTAGCCAATGAAACAGTTTATGAGGCAAAGCAGTAGTATCTTCCCTTCTTATCAGTTAAAAGTTCCTTGGGTAAATTACCGGTATCACGTGACCTTTTTCAGCCTCGAACCCATATTTGGAATATCCTCCATTTTAGCAGTATCGTCGCACATTTAAGTGATACAAATTTTTAGCACTGTTTGGATAGCATATTTCCGCACTAGGTATTCTAGGTGCTGTAGCTTGAGGCTAACGAAAAAGACAGGCTACCGCGGTGGGTCCGATTCTTCTTTTTTTACAGACCGCTGGAGTCACGTGATGCTCCAATGCACCAATGAAGGTGTGCGAAAAGAGCATCACGTGACTCCAGCGGTCTGTAAAAAAAGAAGACTCGGACCCACCGCGGTAGCCTGTCTTTTTCGTTAGCCTCGATTACAGCGTCTAGAATACCTGGTGTGGAAATATCTATCCAAACAATGCTAAAAATTTGTATCCCTTAAATGTGCGACGATACTGCTAAAATCCCAAGTGCCGATCGCAGCGACATCTGCGGAATTTTCGTATTACATTGTATAGACCATGGAAGAAGGAATACATGGAAGGGAAACAAACCCCTTTCCCATTAGAAGCAGGGAGAGGACTCGATGCCACCGGATTTCTTTGAGGGTCCCTCATTTCCCAGAATTCCCTGAGAGAATGGCAATAGTTTGGCGCGCTTATCACTTATTTGGCCGTTCTTACACTCGACATTTTGTTCTTTTTAACGTTTCATCACAGAGTTAAAAAGAACGTGATATTGTGTTTGTTTACAGTAGAATAGATTATTTGACGTAGCGGGAAACTAACGTTTGATAACTATCCTTTCAAAGCTATTTTAACAGCTATGTATCTTGAAATTAACTATATAGAATTAAGACTTTTTAAAAATAATATTAATCGGCTGCTTTTATATTTCACTAGATATTTCCAACAGATCTAATTTATTTTAAATAACTCATCCAAAGTAAACTTTGGAGAATCAGTTTAAATTTGACATATATTTTTTAACTTTATTATTAAAAAGCTTATATAGCAACTTATAAAAATAAACGCAGACGTCTTCCCCCCCCCCCCCAGTTTTAATAAAGTTTACCGGATTTATTTACGAAATTTTTAAATATATTCAGTTGTACATTGAACCCAAATTATAAATAGGTCACCTTAAATTGTGCTTCTATAACATGTATTCGAAATAACTAAAAAAACAATTTCAAAGATGTAGTAAGTACTTTAATTTGAATGAATATTCTGTTACATGATTTGCATATATCTCCCTTAATTTTTTTTTTTTTTTTTGGGGGGGGGGGGGGGGGTGGAGGGAAGGAAATTTATTCTTCACAAGTGGCTTCATAAAAAAGATTTTGTTTCCGTTCTTTTTCAAAACTTCTAATAGTAGGCATAAAATTGGGAAATATTTAAAAAGGCAGAATTTTTTTTTCAATCTATACTAGGACGGGAAGTCAGACACATTTTAAAAGTTATTTATACATTAAAATGAAATATAACTATATGTACCATTAACCTTATGAAAACATCCTTTCATTTTTAAAGTCTAAAAAAACTTCAGTCTGGAAAGAGCTTTTAAATGAATCCATTTAGATGACTTTCAGATGCTTATAATAAGCTCATCCAGTGTTGAATTCAGATACTTTTCTCCGAGAAGAATTTCTGTGGCTCTGGGGGGGGGGGGATTGCACTTTTTGACCACTGAAAACAAAATCTCAAATCTTCTGGGGGGGACATCTCCGAGAGGGAATGTCCCCCCCGGGACACCCCCTGAAATCAATACTGAGCTCATCCCCTTTTTTGTGGGGAAGGGGGGGGGGGCACAGCAATTTAGAAAGAAGGACTTGAATAGAAAAATATCCAGTTATTAAATTTTCCAGATCCCCCTTCCCCCTCCCTTTCTTTTACATGCTTCCAATACTTTTGAAAATCAATTCAGAGAATTGATTTATTTAGTCTTTTAATTCAGAGAATGTCCAAAATTTCTTCAACTCTTTAATTCCTGTGTTAGGTTATTTTAATAAGCATTTAATGTTTTTTGCTGTTAAATTTCTGTTTTAAAAATTGTTTCGAAGGGAAATTCTGAAAAAAAAAACTTAGTTTAGCTTGTTTTTTTTTTTTCTTTTTTTGTAGACCATTTTTATTAAACCTGAACCTTATATAGGCTGGTTGGTTGTATTTATGACGGCCAATTATCTGCACGAGGGATATAGGCCCAGGGGGTCTTTCTAAGGGAACCTAACCCGTATTAACGCTTGGAAAAATCCAAGGTTCGAAGAAAACTCCGAACGATTAGGGGGGAGGGGGATTGCACTTTTTGACCACTGAAAACACAAAATCTCAAATCTTCCGGGGAGGGGAACATCTCATTGCTCTGGGAGGGAATGTCCCCCCCCCCTGAAATCAATACTGAGCTCATCCCCTTTTTTGTGGGGAGGAAGGGGGGGCACAGCAATTTAGAAAGAAGGACTTGAATAGAAAAATATCCAGTTATTAAATTTTCCAGATCCCCCCCCCCCTCCCTCTCTCTTACATGCTTCCAATATTTTTGAAAATCAATTCAGAGAATTGATTTAATTAGTCTTTTAATTCAGGACAGTTTAATTTAATCAGACAATTTAAGAAAAAAAAAATCTTAGTTTAGCTTGTTTTTTTTTTTTGTTTTTTTTTTTTTTTTTTTTTTTTTTTTTTGTTTTTTTTGTAGACCATTTTTATTAAACCTGAACCTTATATAGGCTGGTTGGTTGTATTGTATTAAGAAAAAAAAATCTTAGTTTAGCTTGTTTTTTTTTTTTTTTGGTAGACCATTTTTATTAAATCTGAACCTTATATAGGCTGGTTGGTTGTATTTATGACGGCCAATTATCTGCACGAGGGATATAGGCCCAGGGGGGGTGCCCTTCGTGGGGGTCTTTCTAAGGAAACCTAACCCGTATTAACGCTTGGAAAAATCCAAGGTTCGAAGAAAACCATGGAAACTCCGAACGATTAGGCCGACGGGCGAGATTGGGATCGAACCCAGCGCCTCCCGTCTACCAGCTTCGAGAGCAGAACCTCTCAGCCACTGGTGGGGCCCTGATATAGGCTCTACAAGCACATCTGTTCCAAAAATTGGTTATTTCTCAATTCCGTTCTGCAGCTTTGATGTTCAGAATCACTTTCCTGACTGCAGTTATTTACTTATGTTAATGCAGCTTAAAACTTTCTGATACATTCATAGACTCAAAAACAAAATAGCATGAAACTAGTATGTTCAATATAAATGATTTGTGATCAAATAGATTTTTATTATTTTTAGATATCTCAAGTTATTACTCATTGCTGCCTTATAAAGAATTATTTCTTCATTTTTGCATCTGGAAATCCAATTCAAAATAACAAGTGCATCTAGATTTCATTGTTTTTAAATAAGAACAGCTACTGAGTTTACGTAGTTACAGGGTCGTACTGGCCCACCGGGCAACGAGGCAAATGCCCGGTGCGCCCCTCGTCAGATTTTTTTTTTTTTTTTTTTTTTTTTTCTGAGCGGCAAAAAGAAAATTATTTGACGTTTTTAAAAACGTATCTACGAATGATACTTTCTAAGGAAACTAATAAGTATTAAACACGTTTTATATGTTATATTTACAGTATGTGATTCTTTAAGAATTTGCGTCTCGAACGGTTGCCCCCGCTATTAAGGTATTTCTACACATTGGGTAAGTCAACGAAGAAAGAGGTAGAATGTGATCGCAAGAAAAACAAATTTTCATTTTTATTGGACCCATTTTGACACGAGGCGTCTTTTTGCAGTCATACGTCATGGCGCCCTGGGACCGATTTTTTTTTCAGCGCCTCTACGAATGATGTCTTGTACGGAAACTGATATTAAGAATTAATGACGCATTTAGCATATTTTCCGCATTTAAGTATTTGGCGCCTCGTATGGTTGCCCGGTATTTTGGAATTTCTACCTATTGTGCTAATGCAAACGATGAAACAGGATTGAATGCCTTAAAAATCGTTTTAATTCAACTTATTAACAGAAGTGGCTTTTGTAGTCATGGCGCCCGTGCCAATTTTTTTTTTCAGCGCCTCTACGAATGATATCTTGTAAGGAAACTCATATTAAGAATTAATCACGCATTTAGCTAATTTTCTGCCTTTAAGCATTTGGCGCCTCGTATGACTGCCCGGTATTTTGAAATTTCTACCTACTGAGCTAATGCGAACAATGAGACAGGATTGATTGCTTTAAAACTCATTTTAATTCGACTTATTGACAGAAGTGGTTTTGGCAGTCATGGCGCCGAGTGCTAATTTTTTTTCTTCAGTGCCTCTACGAATAATGTCTTTTAAGGAAACTGATATTAAGAATTAATCACGTATTTAGCATATTTTCCGCATTTAAGTATTTGGCGCCTCGTATGGTTGTCCGGTATTTTGGAATTTCTACCTATTGTGCTAATGCAAACGATGAAACAGGATTCAATGCCTTAAAAATCGTTTTAATTCAACTTATTGAACGAAGTGGCTTTGGTAGTCATGGCGCCCGTGCCAATTTTTTTTTCAGCGTCTCTACGAATGATATCTTGTCAGGATAAGAATTAATCACGCATTTAGCTAATTTTCTGCCTTTAAATATTTGGCGCCTCGTATGACTGCCCGGTATTTTGAAATTTCTACCTACTGAGCTAATGCGAACAATGAGACAGGATTGAATGTTTTAAAAATCGTTTTAATTCGACCTATTGACAGAAGTGGTTTTGACAGTCATGGCGCCCCGTGCTAATTTTTTTCTTCAGCGCCTCTACGAATAATGCCTTTTAAGGAAACTGATATTAAGAATTAATCATGTATTTAGCATATTTTCCGCATTTAAGTATTTGGCGCCTCGTATGGTTGCCCGGTATTTTGGAATTTCTACCTATTGAGCTAATGCAAACGATGAAACAGGATTGAATGCCTTAAAAATCGTTTTAATTCAACTTATTGACAGAAGTGGCTTTGGTAGTCATGGCGCCCGTGCCAATTTTTTTTTCAGCGCCTCTACGAATGATATCTTGTAAGGAAACTCATATTAAGAATTAATCACGCATTTAGCTAATTTTCTGCCTTTAAATATTTGGCGCCTCGTATGACTGCCCGGTATTTTGAAATTTCTACCTACTGAGCTAATGCGAACAATGAGACAGGATTGAATGTTTTAAAAATCGTTTTAATTCGACCTATTGACAGAAGTGGTTTTGACAGTCATGGCGCCCCGTGCTAATTTTTTTCTTCAGCGCCTCTACGAATAATGCCTTTTAAGGAAACTGATATTAAGAATTAATCATGTATTTAGCATATTTTCCGCATTTAAGTATTTGGCGCCTCGTATGGTTGCCCGGTATTTTGGAATTTCTACCTATTGAGCTAATGCAAACGATGAAACAGGATTGAATGCCTTAAAAATCGTTTTAATTCAACTTATTGACAGAAGTGGCTTTGGTAGTCATGGCGCCCGTGCCAATTTTTTTTTCAGCGCCTCTACGAATGATATCTTGTAAGGAAACTCATATTAAGAATTAATCACGCATTTAGCTAATTTTCTGCCTTTAAATATTTGGCGCCTCGTATGACTGCCCGGTATTTTGAAATTTCTACCTACTGAGCTAATGCGAACAATGAGACAGGATTGAATGTTTTAAAAATCGTTTTAATTCGACCTATTGACAGAAGTGGTTTTGACAGTCATGGCGCCCCGTGCTAATTTTTTTCTTCAGCGCCTCTACGAATAATGCCTTTTAAGGAAACTGATATTAAGAATTAATCATGTATTTAGCATATTTTCCGCATTTAAGTATTTGGCGCCTCGTATGGTTGCCCGGTATTTTGGAATTTCTACCTATTGTGCTAATGCAAACGATGAAACAGGATTCAATGCCTTAAAAATCGTTTTAATTCAACTTATTGAAAGAAGTGGCTTTGGTAGTCATGGCGCCCGTGCCAATTTTTTTTTCAGCACCTCTACGAATGATATCTTGTAAGGAAACTCATATTAAGAATTAATCACGCATTTAGCTAATTTTCTGCTTTTAAGTATTTGGCGCCTCGTATGACTGCCCGGTATTTTGAAATTTCTACCTACTGAGCTAATGCGAACAATGAGACAGGATTGAATGCTTTAAAAATCATTTTAATTCGACCTATTGACAGAAGTGGTATTCGTCTGCAGGGACAGGAGCCTCCAGTATTAATCCCATTTTACGTATTTTGCGACCTGTGCAACTTCCGGATATTTTGGCATTTCTGCATTTTGTGTAAATACAAACGGTAAAAAAAGATTGAAGGTCAGTTTAAGAAAAGAATATTTTAATTTTAAATGGTCACACTGGCAGAGATGGCGTTCGTAATCATGGTGCCCATAGGCATATTTTTTACAGCATCTAATACAAATGATGACTCGAAACAAAAATTCAGTGTTAAGCATTTCTTGTATTTTCTACTTTTGAGAATTTGGGGCCACGGTGGTTACACAGTATTTTGACATTTATAATTTTTGTGCAAGTGCAAACTAAGAAGGAGATGGAGTTTCAATTAAAAAAGGAAAAAAACGGATTTTCATTTTAATTATTCTTAAGTACAGTGCTGGCTTTTGTACACGGCACTCTAAGAAAGACTTTTTCATTGGATCCACTGGTGGTGTAAAAAATTATTAATTAAAAAATCCATCTTTATTTCCAAATAGTAATATTCAGCTTTATTTAATTTGTCATTAGATAAGGCGAAAATAGTAGTAATTTTTTTAATTAAAAAGTGCTAATGGTGGCTTTAATCTTTTAAAGCTGTTCTCAACTGCTCTGCTCAACAAGTGCAAAACGTTTTGACGCATTTACAAATTCATTTTTTAACGGAAAGATATAAAATTGGAAGTCCTGACTATGGAAGCGATTTGGAATCGAACTGTGTTTTCCATTTTTGATAAATAAATTACCTGTTGAGTTATAAGCGATTTTGATCACGTGACAAAGACGTTTTTCACCCTTCATTGAGTGGTTATACTTCTTTCGCGCGGAAATTCGGTTCAAAACGACCACTTTGACAATATTTTCTGAAACATCTATTGCGTCCGAACAAAAATGAATTAAAACTTATGTCATAAAATTGCCCTTTTGGATTTGAGAACAGCCTTAAGTGCAATGTTTTTAGATTCGAAATTTCTTTATAGCTTGTGTGTATGTAGTCGAAATTTATAAATTTTGATATATATATATATATATATATATATATATATATATATTATTTATTCGTACACCTAAATCTTATTTGACGTTTCTATCATTTATTGAGTTTTATGTATATCTTTAAAAATATTAGTTTTACGAATTATTTACTAAAATTGAATAATTTTCTTACTGCTGTCAATTTTTTAAATGTATTGTCTATATTTTTTTTACCGACTTCCAACGAAAGAGTTCGTGAAATCCCCCCCTCTCGCTTTTTATTTGCAAGAGGGGCTCGAAGGGACGCAGACCTTTCTAGTTTATTAAATGTTTAAAAGAACAAACACATTAATAAATTCAATTTTATGAAGTAAGGCACTGATTTTTAAAGTATTTTAGGCTTTAAAAGCATTTAAAAACAAATTGAAAAGAACTGCAGAAAAAGTGATGTTTACTTGCTGTTTCTTCTTAATCCCCACTAATGAGATACAGCTGTACCATTAGTTTCTTCAGATGCATGCATTAGTTTTACTTGGAAATCTCTTATCGAAAACTGTTATTACCCTTCCTACGACCAGCTGAAAGACCGACTTCCCGAAAAGATCTTTGTATACCACATGGAACAACAGCAGTTAGTCATTAGTGATTTAAAAGGGTCCGCTTTTAAACACATTTGAAGTAAACAAGAGGGACCATCAATATCAATCGAAACCGATAACTGCTTGCCGTGCAAGAATCTTCCTATTATCACAGCTTCCATCTTTACTCTGAGGCTTCCACTACCTAAGAATATCGTTTATCATTCACATGGACAATTATTTCCGGATTAGTTCAGAGGACAAAAAAACCACAAGTGTTTTAGACTGAATTCGAACAAGTATATTTTACTCTGGAGTATCTCTTTATTGAATTCTGATTTTTTATTTTTTGAAGACTAAAAAAAATAACAATATTAAAACATATACTACCAGGTTTGGAGATCAAACGTCCGATTCAAGAGACTTGTAAGTAATTTTAAATTATTAAGTTTTGACAAATAATATGCTGTTAATTAATTATATGGTATGGTATGTCATGAATTTTTGATAATGAGTGTTCGATATTTTCCAAATATCAATATGCTTCGAATATAAAACAGTGCCTTTTGTAGAAAGGGATGAAACATGGTCGCCAGCAATGGGCGAGGGAGGGAAATAAGAAGAGGGCAATTGTCCCTCTCTGAATTTTCGAATTTGACTAAATCTTTTTCTCTCATGATTTTGAAAAAGTAATAGATTGTTCCTCTCAAATGATTTATAATAAATGAATATTAAGAAAAAAAATTAACCAAGGATTAATCGTCAGAGGTTAATAGTCTGTCCCCTTGAAGCCCCCATAAAAGACCAATTTTAGTTCTGTTTTTCTTCTGCGTTTATGCATTAAAAATTATTTCAAATTGCGGTTCAGGAAAAAATATATAAATTGGGGGGAAAAAGAATAATAAACTATTTCAATTTTTCATTTATAAAGAAGACGGTAGAAGTTTGAATTTTGATTTACATCTTGTTACATTTCTGTCTTCTTTTAATGGTAGTATGTTTCGAAATTGTTTTAAGTAGGGTTCTTGCCAAAGAAAAAAAAAAGTAAGTTTTGGCAGTGTAGTACAAGCACATATCTGTTCCAAAATCTTCCCCTCCTTGGATTTTGTTCTGTGGGTGCCCATGGGATGAAACCAAATTTATACGAGTTTTTCGGGATATTTTTCTTTCCCCTCTAGTTAAGATACTTATTTCACTGAATAACGGCAATATTGTTTAAATATGTGTTTAATTTTTATAAAATTTGCTCCAACATAAATAAACTAGTATGTTGTGGTCATCACAAAACTTTCTTCTATATAAATCACGTCAATTAAATCCTTTAAATAGTACAAGAAATAACAACGATTTAGCACCAATTCATATCAAAGTATATCTGAATTTGAAGTTGGATGAAAATTCGTGCATTAGTTCTTGAGATAGAGCTATAGCGGAAATTCTGAAAAAATGTAGCATAGCAGCGCCACCTGTTGAGCGATTTACACTAAAAGTAAACAGCACTAAACTATACTAAGGTATACCTGAATCTGAAGTTTGTTGAAAATCCAAGCATTAGTTCTTGAGAAAAAGCTATTGCGGAAATCGCAAAAAATACAGCATAGCAGCGCCACCTGTGGAGCGATTTACACCAAAAATTAAACAGCACTAATTTATACGTCAATTCATGTCAAGGACTAACTAAATCTGTAGTTTGATGAAAATCCGTGCAATAGTTCTTGAGATACAGCTCTTGTGGAAATCGTGAAAAATGCAGCACAGCAGCGCCACCTATTGGGCGATTTACACCAAAAATTAAACAGCACTAATTTATATCAGGGACTAACTGAATCTGAAGTTTGATGAAAATTCGTGCATTTTTTCTTGAGTTAGAGCTATTGCGATAATCATGAACAATGCAGCATACCAGCGCCACCTGTTGAGCGATTTTCACAAAAAAGTAATCAGCACCAAACTATATCTTGGACTAACTGAATCTGAAGTTTTATGAAAATCCGTGCAGTAGTTCTTGAGATATAGCTATTGCAGAAATCGTGAAAAATGCCGCATAGCAGCGCCACCTCTTGGGCGATTTTCACCAAAAACTAATCAGGTCCAGTTTTTATCAATGTCTAACTAAATATGAAGTTTTGTGAAATTCCGTGCATTATTTCTTGAGATAGAGCGCCCACAAAATTTTTGTCACATACAGACTCACAGACAGAGTGACGGAGTGACAGAGTGACAGAGTGACAGACAGACTCACAGACAGACATTTTCTAAAAACCATCAAATCGTGTTCTGGGCATTCTAAAACGTATAAATCCGTTGAAAACCGGAAGTCGAAATTTTTCACGAATCCAATACTTTCTTCTTGTAAAGATAGAAGAAAGTAAAAATTACAAATTTAAAATTCAACATATTAACACTTTCCAAAATAGTTGAAAAGTATGTATGGCTTCGGTTAGTCTGTCCGTAAACATAAATAAACTCACATTGCCACGCCACTTATGTGTATGATTTACTATAGGAGGTTCCTTAATGAAAATGGAGTCTGTAGCACTTATAGTTCGTTTACAGAAGCACACAAAAATATTCCGTTGCATTATGTCCTATGGGAAAAATTGTTAGCAGTGTATTTTAATGATGTTACAGTACTTCAAACATAGTTAAATTGAAATTTATCAATTTGATACACTACATGGAATACGAATTGAATAATTTTTATCGTTTATTTACAGGGACATACAAAATAATCTAATTGTATTATTATTCTCAGTCTCAGCATAAAGTAATTGTTTGAAATAGCTTTTTAAATTGATACAAGTGACTTTTGCGAAATTGTTTTTTTTTTTTTTTTCCAGGGTCTACAACATTGTATATATCCATACATTATAAAATGGACACCGAAAACAAGTACACTGTAGACACGAAACTCTTGAGCAGATGGTTTGATTTTTAGACTTTTTTTCTGGGGGTGAGGGACGTTCTGTCTTTATAAATGGACATCTTTTAATATCATTAAGTTGTCTGTTTTAACTTCTCTCTCTCTCTTTCTTTTCTTTTCTTTTTATTTTTTTTTTACATTCTAGGCTGTAATTTATATAAAAATTGACCAATTTTCACGAAATATTAATATGCTGTTAAGGCAATTCTCGAAAAAATATTTTTCCTCGTTCAACAATGCGAATCTTTTTGACACATTCCCGGAGCCATGAATATCAAAATGATTTGTAATCGATTTTTTTTCTTTCATTTTTCCGATATATAAATGTCATCCTGAGTTATAAGTGATTGTTCTCTCGTGGTGGCAGATTTTTGTCTTTTCCCGCGCTGTTGCATACGGAAATTCGGTTCAAAACTCCCACTTTAACACATTTTCTGAAAAATTTCCTACTTTTATCAAGAAACGAAAAAATTCTTACTTACATGGTTCTAAATAAGACCACCTGTCAATTTCATGCGTTTGATAACAAAAATGAATAATAATTTAAAAAAAAAAAGTAAAAAAATATTCAGTTTGGATTTAAAAACAAAATTAAGGCACACAGTACCATTTTATGGTTATAAAATACTCGTCGTTTCATATATATATATATATATATATATATATATATACAATTACAAAAAGTTTGATTATATATGTATTACAGGTACACCTCAGAAAGTTTATTTGTGTCATCGTCTACTTCATATCATAATAAGCGATATTGATATTAAACCATGAGATTTACAATTAATGCGGATTACACAATGCGGATCCAAGGGGGAGGTCACGGTGGTCATGACCCCCCTCTGAACACCAACAAAAATATTCTAAAGATCATTTTTAAAATGAAATAAACAGTAGAGTCCCGATTATCTGAGACCCGCTTAACCGAGTTTCTGCTTTAACCGAATTATTTTCTTCTGATGGATTGAAGGCTTCTATTATTATGAAATAGCCATTATAAATGAAGTGTTAGGTGAAGATGAAAGAGCAGCCGTAAAAAGTTAGAACTCTAATTTTCTGGTCAGAATGGGAAAAAAAATGGCCTTGATTTTTTTTCCCCATTCTGACAAGAAAATCAGAGTTTTAACTTTTTACGGCTGCTCTTTCATCTTCACCTAACACTTCATTTATGATGGCTGTCTCATAATAATATTAGTTATTCAGTCCATCAGAAGAAAATGATCCATTCCAAAGGTATAAGTTCGATCGAAAAACCTATTTAATACTTTGAGAAGAAAGAAGAGGCTGCACCTGCAATTTTCATGACACTAATAGAATCACATAGCTGCTAATTTGATTAAATATTTGATTGGTTTTGCTACTACTAAAATTTAATACATATTTTTGACATATTTAATCGTTCATATTTGTTAGGCTTTTTAAACAGAATTTCCGGAAGTACAGCCATTTGTTCCCTTGTGACGACATTTCTGTGACTGTCAACTCGTAAAAATTGTCTAAATACGCTAACTTTGACAACATTTTCTAAACTAGTAAATCTGCAGATCAAGAGCCTCAACGTCATCTCTGCAACTCATTGTTTTTATCAAACTTTGCGTAATATTAATCTTTCTACAAAAACAAAATTTAAACTATTTAAATTACACAAACATTTATAAAAGGAAAAAAAATATTTCGATGGTTTCAGACATTAAAAGCGTTAAATTAAACACGTTGTTATGTAAGGATATTCTGAAATTCTCGCGAGCTACTTATTCTAGTAATTTTTATATAATAAAGCAAATTTCTTCAGGGGGGCTCTGCCCCCCTGAACACCCCGTTGTGCAATTTATTTTGCATTTGTAATTTTCTACTGATTGAGTTAATGATTACCCTATATCTTAGATTTCTTTTTACACTGCGATTTATAAGGATAAGCAATAATTCGGTCAAGCATTTTACGTTATCCTAATATCCATACAGCAGTATTTATTTGCCTGCTAACCACAAATACCTGTATCTAATGTATAAAGAACTTTTGGAAATGTAAACTGAAACATCTAATTTAGAAATCTAATACCTTTATAAATTTTGTTTATAAAAAAATAATTTTTATTACCATTCTGCAATATTTATATCTAAGATCTAATCTAAATATCAAAAAATGTACTCGATAGCATTAACTTACTAAAATCACCCTAAAGTAGGGGGGCTTCTAAACCTAACAGTTAATAATTCATCATCGTTAAATAGATAAACATGATTTGGCGCCTTTAAGTATTTTTTGTGATTTTCTTTTAATAGTATCTACATTTAATTTAAAATCGTGATGTTACAAATACCGTTGAAATTTGACGCAAACCTATGTTCAGGTCAAATTACGAAAGGTTAACTAACATTTCATTTCCCTTAGCCGGACTTTCTGTTTCATTTTTCGTAATAAGGATTATTTTAATAATTTAATTTATTTTACACCCTACAAGCTGTTACACGGACGTTGTTCACGTAGCATTAAAAAAGAGATAAATGCATTAAGTAAAACATTTCACTCCCCACCAGACATGCCAAGTCTCTAGCTTTTTGCACATCACTATTATCTTAGAGAAAATGTTCTTTTAAATCGCGCAAATGTTTCAATTAAATAAAGTAACATTTTCTGTATTAAAATACTGGTATCCAGAACGCCGGAGGCTTGGCAGCTCTGCTCCTCTTAATAAAAACATATATGATTAACCAACACTTTATCACATTTTATAGGAGACAATACGGAATTTCTTATTTGTATGGCCTTACATATATCTCAGTCATAAAAATGTAAAATTTTGTGCCAATTAATGCACGCAGTTGCGAAAATGAAATAGCAAAGAACGAGAGAAGGAAGGCCAAGTAAAATCGTGTAAATCGAGGAATCTTTCTTCGTAGTGCTGGGAAAATACTGCTACAAAAACTATTTTAGGTGGTATTTGGTGTGAAATGTTTATATGTATTCATTCCTGTCCTATATATCCTTTTTTTTTTTTTTTTTTTTTTTTGCTTATTCCATTTTTCTTTTGCACGTGAAAATCTTACAAATTAAAATTAACTCTTTGGGAGAAATTGTTATTCATTTTTTTTTGGCAACAATAAAGTTTATAAAATTTAACAGAATAATGTCAGTTTATTCTGTATGAAAATAACGAACTTTTTCATTTATAATCAAATAGTTGAATAAATAAATGAAAATATTATTCTATATAGTATATAAATACTATTTTCATTTCTGCGTTTAAATAAATCTATATGCAAATATCTATACAAAGGCATTCATTAATTCATTCCTTTTGCTTTGATTTGACTTCAAAAAACCATACATACTTTCACATTTATGATATTTTTAGATGAGATGCTGTTGCTACGCAACGGTTAAAAGAAAAAATGAAATATAAGTAAATTCATAAAATAAAATGTTTTATATTATTCGAACACATGTATAAAATTCTATCATAAGTTATACACCTAATTTAAAAGCTCTGACAAATGTTTTGACAAAATTGCAAACTAATAATACTCTTATTTAAAAATTTCAGCATCCAAAATTTACCATTTAAATCTATTATTCATATGAGCGATTTCTTTCAACAAATGAAAATTTGAAAATCGCCTGACTTCCCATAGAAAAGCATTATATCACAAAATAAAATGTTCTGTATATTCCGAACGAATGAACCAAATTTAACCCAAAACTATACAGCTAAATCCGGGGAGCTCATCAACATGCCCAGGGAATTTCAAGCCGATCGGATGCTTTTTGCGGCAGTTATCGCGGAACAGACAGACAGACTAACGGAAACCAAAACTTTTCGTGTCTCCACAGTAAGCCTTCACTGACGTTTCGGCAATAAATCTTTGCATTTATAAGAAAACGGGAAACTCTTGAATTTCTTGGTATCTGAAAAAAATCGGTAAATTTTATATTTTTACGAATAGTAATGCAAATTTTTTGTATTTACGAATGGAAATGACTTCACGAAAGTATCAGAAAAGCAGTTAGTTTGGATTTGGGAATAGCTTTCAATATAAAAAATTCTCATAAAGAGATGTGATCCCCTCCCACCCAATAAAAGGTAATCCATGACCCCCCTGTAAATGGTGAGCTGGATCCGCCCTTGGGATTACAATCCTGCATTAGGTCCGTTTACCCGACTACACCCGCGATTTAGATCTGATCGGTTCGGATAGGCAATATTTTTTTCGTTGCGCGTTGGATTGACTCTAATTGTTTAGGGTTCATGCATATCGCAAGTTTATAGCAATAGCAAGACAAGTTTATGGCCAATAGGCCAACCTTCTTGGGAGCAAATTACACATGAGAGGGGGGGGGGGGTAAAAAGGAGTTTCAGGACGAAACTGACAATGGACTCTATTCAGGTGACGTCAGACGCCAGAGCTGGCGGTATGATGATCTGTTATTCTAGTTACTGCACCGGTAGAATACCAGTATGCGCAGGCGCAAACAGCGCTAGCAGACGACTTTAGCCTTGACCCAGGTTGAGTGCATACATTTTAACTGAAAATTTGCAAACTTAGAGAATTTTTTCGCATACAGAATAACATTTTGAATTTAGATTACAATATATTAAGTATATGCTGCTGGATCACAGAATTTTTTTGTGGCATTTTTAACAAACAAGCATTAATAACTCCCACTCCATAGACTACTATGCTAAACACCGCCAGTAAATACCGCCAGCAGACGAATTTTAGCCTTGACCTCAGGTCGCCTGCATAAGGTCCATTTCGTAAGTCCGAGTCCGTTTAAGTTAAATTTCTAATGCATTTAGCCTCCAAATAAAGGATACTCCATTTGAAGAAAAGGAATTATCTCATTCAAAATATATAAAATAATCTTGTAGCTGTTATCTTAACTTTTCAAAAAAATTGTTTAAAATTCTTTTAAATTGTAGTCGGCGCCCTTTTGATTAGAAGTTGGCGCCCTTTTTATCCAAGTTGCCACCGCCCTTTTTGTCATGCCAGTACGACCCTGCGTAGTTATGAAAAAAATGTGTTCAGTAAATATGCAATTAAATTAGGTTTTAATTAAATCATAATGCTACAGCTACAGGGCTGCCATTTGCGACTAGTTTTTAATTGTAACTGGCACCACTTTCTCAAAACAAAAATCATTAACACACACTTTGACAACATTTGCAAGAGAAGTATACTTCAAAATTTATATTAGAAAAATACTGATGCAAGCCTGTGGCAGCCCTGCAGTTAGTACTAGCTTGTAGTGTATGTACATAATGTGTTTAGTTTTAATTCATGGAGAGTAGTAAAATTTCGGAAAAACTTAAGGAATATTACATTTTACAAAATCTTAGAGGCAGTTAAAGATATTTTTAATATAAATTACACATTTATTTAAAAATTATACAGTTATATTACATTAAGATACTTTTCTTTGAAAAGAGAAACTTTAATATACATTCAATTTTTCAAGAAACTAATAAATTATTACATTTTTCGTTCTTTGGAAATTAATTTTTTGTTCTTAATCTCATGAATCTTGGTAGTGTTCTTACTGAGGAATTATGCAATCAAACTATTTTTCCTTTTTTTTTTTTTGGAGATGGTGAGAAAATGCTGTCAAAATAGACATTTTTGTACCAAATATCCAGGCGCAATAGCACAGAAAAAGAAAGATGCAATTTATTTATCAAAAAATGAATTAAACTATTCGATAATAAATTCATTTAATAATCATGCATAAAAGTGTCACACCATTATGTTTACAAATGTGCACGAGAGCAAGTCTTCAGCCTTAGAGAGATTTTTGACCAATGGTAAATTATACTTTATATAGTGAAATAATAGCAATATTATTAGCAAAAACATTCCACATTCTTTTATTTTAAAAGATCAATTTTTAGCTACAATGCAAAACAAATTTAAATCTGCTGGACTATCCTCTTTCAGCAACACCTAATAGTCTTTGCTTGGATGAACTTCTTGCACTTATGTAACTGCGCGAGACTGTTTGATATTGTTGAGTAGAGAAAAAAAATAGTTTGAGAACCACTTAAGAAACAGATCAGATGAATTAAAAGAGTACACTTTAATGTTTGCATGTTGAGCAATTATTTAGAAAATTCATTTAAAAATATCCTAATTAATTCAATGAAATTAGGAAACATTAGAAATATATATATATGTATTTTTAAAGAATTACATGAAATAAATAAAAGAAAACAAAATAATAATACAAAATACTTTATTGGATAAATAATTATAAAAGAAATGTAACTTTGCACAGAAAAATTGAGTTTTGCAATTTCACAGCAACAATAAAATTAAACAAATGATTAGACGATTTAAAACATTTTCTTAAAAATTACATAAACAACTTTCGTTTCTTTTCGAACTATAAAAAAAGACAAATCAGAATTTGATAGCAAAAGTTCAGTGTACTCCAGATATCCAAATTCTTAGAAACGTAGTGGTCAGCGCATCTGACTGCCCTGCAACAGGTTTGACTCTGGGTTGGTCAAGGTTCACTCAGTCTTTCATCCTTTCTGGGTCGATAACATGAGTACCAAGCTTGCCTGTGAACTAAACACTGGGAGCTCCGCATTAGGCTGGCCACCTGACTGGGATATATGCTGTATACCTCAGGACCCATGCTCAAGAAAACAGGGTTGGGCACTGTAAGCCAGGAACTTTAACAGATAATTCAAGAGGTTTAGTTTTTTAAATCTAATTCTTAAATCAAGACCTTAAGGGGAAAAAAAATGTTAAAAATATTTTATTACTTAACTCAGTAGCAGTTAACCTTTTGACCACTGTGGATGCATAAAATTTTTGTTTCAGAATGTTTTCATGTCTCAGATAAGAAAAATGTAAATATCAATAACTTAATACTTAAATTATACAATTTGAAATGTTTCCAAAATTGTTTTTAAATCAGTATGTTTATTAAAATACATGACTGGAATATACAATAAACTCAAAATATGCACAGCTCGTGATTAAGGACTTCACAGATTTTTGAATTTTTCAGATTTTAAACTTTCTGTTTTGCATTTTAAAATGCCATATATCTTTATGAAGTAATTGTTAATAAAAAAAATATTATGAAAAATTTCTCCAATAGAAATAAAATATTATATTAATAAAAATAAAATAATTTATTAAAAAGTTACCAAATTACTTATCTTAATTATATTGCTAGTTATTACTTAAACATTTAATCAATAGTTGTTTAAGAGTGACATTCCTTAAAATATCAAAATTTACATAGAACTTTTTCAGTGGTGAAAAGGTTAAATTTCTTTTAAAGCAACTATTTACTGAAAAGGATGCTAGAAAGCTCAGAAATTTAAGAGCTTTTTTTATTATCTATTTACTAGCAGCATTTGATTACATTAGATATAAATAAAGTATACCTACTAACCATAAGATCTAACCTTTTATGTTACAACTTTAATTTCATAAATGATATGCTTGTATAACAAATGTCATTTTAAGCATAAACAGAAAAACATACAAATTTAAGCCATTTAAATGGAATTTGAAGAGAAAATTTGTATCTTGTGTATAAATAAATATTTTGAAGGGAAGGGGGATGAAAATTTTAACTTTAGGTTAGTATTTTCCAATTGAATTATGATATTACTTGCCATAAAAATACTTTTTACATACAACAAGGCATTATACTCACAATAGAATTTCTGGATGACTTTTTTTTTTTATTTTTTTTTTTCTTTGACACAAATTAAAATTTTTAAATTCATTATTTCAGCATTGAACAAATGCAGTTAATGGAGATGCATACGAAAGCTTATTTTCAGAAGCTGACATAGAAACATTATCTATTAATGATTTTACTAAAAATTTGTATTAATTGTAGAGTTAATCAGGGCCGAAACTAGGAGGTGTAGCACCAGAATGAAAGGCAAAAGGGGTGCCAAATGAAAATTTTGTTTGTCCGTTTCATACATAAATATATATATATATATAAAGAAACTCGCAAGCTAAAGTTAAATCGATGGGAGTATTCTTTTCAAATTTGGCGCTTGTATTTTAATATGACATTTTTTTGGACACCTTAGATATTTACCTTTGGATACCTTTTTTTGGATATCTTTAGCATTGCTATACTTTTAGGTTTCAGAACTGTCACTGAAAGTAACTTTATAAAAATAAAAAATCTGCAACCAAAATCGAAAAAGTTAACACTAGCCTGATTAGAATTCAACAGCTTGCAAAAGTCATAGACCTTCCTTATTTCTTTACAAATAATAGAAGATATTATTAAATATCATATAATTTTTACCGTTACTTAACCAAAATAATTTATTTCACTCAAAATAATGCCCTTTTTTTGCTAAACTAGTGCCCTTTTTCTGCTTTAGTTGTGCCTTTATTAGTGGCTAGCACTCTGCCCTTTTAGTTTCTAGAGTGAACACTATTTAAACTCTATTATTAAGCTTTAAAAAAATACATTGCTACATTATATCACCGCAAACGTTCGTGTAAAGTTCTATATCAACAAGCGTATTAGCTAAAGTATTCTGTTTTTGTTTGACAGAATGTTAATTCTCCGCTTACCAGACAGGTAAATTCAAAAGGATTTTTCCCATGGAAAATACTGAAAACTAGTATATTGTAATGAAAATCAAAAGATGTAAAGACATGCATATACTTACAAAAAATTTAGTATCATCAGTCATTATAAATTATACTTTAGTAAGTAGAGTCAACAGGCAGCAAGAGACAAGAAAATTTGGCCAGAACAATGTCACTGAGGAATGCGAAATGTAAAAAACACTCAACATGCACTCAATGACACAATTTTGGCCACAAGAAGTGGTAGAAGACTTGTTAAGATTATAGGAATAAGATTCTGAAAAGAAATAATAAATACTTAAAACTAACCATGCAAAGTTTTAAACATGTTTAGAATAAAAGATTATGAACACACGCTAAAGAAATATTCATAGATATTCATCAAGATACTACACATGCATTTATAAGAATTTAATTACACCTATACAATTATATATTACTTTAAAATCACAATTAAATACCATTTTAAATAAAGGAAAAAATTAATAGCCTCCTTCGACAGGAACATTCCTTTAAAAACTCTGGCAGTGCACATAGCAAAGTAAGCCATTCTGATACAATTACATGTAAAGAGATTAGATAAAAATAAATTGCATAAGATATATTCACTTAGGAAATATGGAAACAAAAAACTTAATGAATTTTCAGAAAAACAGAAGGATTTAAAGCGTCAGAAAATAAAACTTGAAGGAGAGGGCTTATACATGCCACTTTTTCAAAAAAAGAAAATTTTACATATATGAGGGGGGGGGGGGTATATTCAGAGAGTGGCTTACTTTCGATACTTTATGGTAACTAAAAAAATTGTCATTATTTGAATGAGGTTGGGTTGATTTTTGACGGCCAATTATCTACACGAGGGATATAGGCCCTAGGGGGAGTGCCTTCCGTGGAGGTCTTTCTAAGGGAACCTAATCCGTATTAACGCATGGAAATCCACGGTTCGAAGAAAACCACGAAAACTCCGAACGATTAGGCCGACGGGCGCGATTGGGTTTCAACCCAGCACCTCCCGTCTACCAGCTTCGAGAGCAGAACCTCTCAGCCACTGGTGGGGCCTCATTATTTGAATGGAGAAAGCTTGAGCCATATGACTCTTTCCTTTTTCTTTAATAATCCAGATTATAAAATCTGAAAGGGAGAATTACGAAAAAATAATGAAAGTTGGATATTTATTATCTGTTTAATATGCCAAAAACTTTGGAAGATGTCCATTGCTGGCACATTTACTCTATATATCTTTTTAACTACAAAATATAATAAATCAAATTACAATTGCTTCAAATTCGAGTTTTTCTTCTCAATTAAACTCTATTGTTAAGTTTTAAAAAATACACTGCTACATTACATCACCGCAAACGTTCGTGTAAAGTTCTATCAACAAGCGTATTAGCTAAAAAATTCTTTAAAAAGTGATATAGAGAAAAAACAATTACAGTTACACTTAATAATTTTTAAACTATGCTGTTTAATTAAAAAAAAAACTTTGAAAGACAAAAGAATAAATCTAAATTATTATTCTACTCATTCAGTATTACATTCATTTCAAAAACATGATAGATTAGAAAGGAAATTTCACGAAAGATCAGTCTGATAAAATCTAATAAATAAACAAACTTACTTATGAAATGTTATTCCTTTTTCCTTCTTCTTTTTATAACTGCCGCATTCTTTAAATGCGCAAGACATCTTTCAAAAATTATAATTTAAAAATAAAAAATAAAGAAAAAGGAGAATCTAGATCACAGCAAAAATATTTGGCAGGTGCTACACAATGGCAGAATCAGAGCGATAGATAAAGGAAATGCCAAGTTATCGCCAATCGCCAATGTCAGCAGGGTTGCAAGGCAGTTTGAGGGTCCACCGTATCCCAGAATCCTCAGCTTTCTTCGGAGCTTGTCGGGCTTGTTATTATCCTTCTATCTATTTCCAACTTCTTTGGTATAGACTGGCAAAATCTTACAGTTGTAGAAAATATCCAACAGATGTCGCTGCGATCTTTATATTTAAGCAGCATCGTTGCACATTTAAGGGATACAATATTTTAGCGCTTTTTTAAGTGTTAAAGGGATAGCCGATTTCCACACTATATATTCTAGGCAATTATAGCCTCGATTATCTATGCGCTATACCATAACTTGGCGATAAGGGTAGCTCTCCAAGATGCTTGGGGATTCGTTTTTCTCCAAAACTATCTTAACCAATCAAATTTTATATCCCATATGGTCATGGAATCAGGGGGTGTGTTCAAGATGCACGTGGGCCGCGCGCGCGAGCTCAGGAGACAGGAGCATGGAGTGAGTCTTTATCGTGGATGGAACAAACGTTCAGCGCGTTCAGGAACAGATCATGGATTTCATTAATTATAGTATAAGGAAAGGGCAGCTGACGTCACTGTTGGTAAAATTACTGTTGGTTCAGCAAGAAAACCTGTCCGTTCTTTATGACTCCTACCCGAGAGGTCTCTCAATCTCGTACAACCGTTCCTGTAATCAGTGAAATCATACTGTAATCAAGTCTTAATCATGCGTAATCATGGCATTACATGTAATCGGTGGTAATCAATGAAATCTTAATGTAATCACATGTAATCGATATAATCATAGTATAATCATGTATAATCAAGTATAATCACGAATTAAAAATCTCGAGAAAAATCTATTTTGTTGCCATTCTGTCTTCCTCGCTGTCTTCAGCTTAGACGGGAGTTGGGGAAGGCACAAAAGCAGAAATGCTAGAAAGGCGAGCTCGCAGACGAGAAAAAAGAGATAAGCGACATAAGAAAGTAGTCTGTGGGAGAGGGGGGGGGGGGCTTTCTCAAGAGTTTTGTATTTGCTTTTATTCAAAGAACGTTTAGCGTAATGAAGGGAAACTTTCAAACAGGTCGGCCCGGCAGAATAAGTGCATACTTTAACGGGCAAGCTGGGCCAGCAACAACAACAAAGTAAAAAAATCCGCGGGCTGTCCAACCCGATTTAAAAATTTAAACGAAACCGATAAAATATGAATAATTTTCAATGGATATGACCAGTGTTGGGCAGAATCTGATTACAAAGTAATGAAATTATAGATTAAAGTACATTATAATCATCTCACAATGTAATTGATTAACATGCAGAGCACTGAAAAATAATTTCAATTTAAGCTTTTGAATTGTATAACCCGATAATCGTGTAACGGATTGCAAATCAATTCTTATTTAACATTTTAAAATTTAATTTGATTAATTTTAATCGATTACGTGGTGATTTCGATTACTAATTGTTTTATATAATCCAATTAACCTGTAATGGATTGCAAGATGATTTCAATTACGTTTTTAATTGTATAATCCAGTTAACCTGTAATGGATTGTATGTCAATTCCAATTATATATATTTTAAATATAACTTAGATTACATTCTAATATATTACAAGTTAATGTCGACTGAGTGTATTTAAAATACACGCGAGATGAGAGGGACCCCGCAAGCAAATTTTTTAAATCTGATATATATTATTTATAATATATAAATAAATTAAAGAGGGGAGGGAGTGATAATTGTCACCCGGGAGCAATTTTCTAACTTTTTCTGGGTAGTTGTTTTCTAGGGTAAGGCAGAGGGGCCACTTGCCCGGGCACCAGGACGAAAGGAGAAGAGGTCGCCAAACGGAAATTTTGTTTTTCGTTTGATACAAAAATGTGAAAACTGTCAAAGGCGGAAAGTTTTCAGAGTCCAACATTTTTAAACATAGAGATATTCGATAAATCTGTCTAAGACGGAAACAATCTGTGTAACGCGGAACCGGACATTCATTTTGGGGTCCCATGTACAAACGTTACTGTTTAAGACGGAAGAAAATTCCGCTAGGAAATATAAATGGAAAGAAACCTTATCTTTTCATAATGTATTGTACAGTCTAACTACCAGAGGTCAGAAGGGTGCCTCACTGATTGATGACAGTGACAAATATAACAATATTCGAATTTTTTTTCTAAATAAGCTTAAGATAATATATATATATATATTTTTAAGATGATATAGTTTTTTTCACTAAAACATGTAATTTTGGTTTATACCAGTGTGTTTGTGTACTATCAATTTGTAGTTTAAATTAATATTACTATAAATGTATAAAAATATGTACAAAGATTCCATGTTTATTTAAATAAAAAAAAAAATTTAAAAATACGTTAGTTTTAATTTTTAGCCAAAGAAATGTTTAATACTCCGTGAACTCTATCTCTCTATATAAAGTTTTTCTGTCTAAGCCGGAAATCTGTCTAAGACGGAAGTTTATTTCCGTCCCAAGCCTCAGTCTGCCTCGGAAAACGCGCGGTGCTGCGTGAACTAAGTTGCGCAATTCCACTTAACAACTCACACGTTTACATTCGCCCTCCCATCTCCCCTCCGAACTTTCTCTATAAGGTTTACTTTAAGTTTTTTGGGTCGCTGAATCCGAATTTTTAACTTCCCCCCAAAACTCCCCCCCCCAAATAGTTGCTTTTAACTTAAATTTCTTATTGTTTTAGGGGGAAAGCATTACGAAATTCAGAAACTAGACAAAATTTGCAACAAATAGGATACATGACATTATGATGTAGGATGAACGGGGAGGGGGAGGGCTGCCTCTGAACATGCATTGCGGCGCTACGTGCACTAAGTTATGAAGTGCAGGCAATAGGGGATTTTACCTGGAAAAATTAATACTAGTTCTGGATTTCGACTCACTTTATGTTTTTTGGGTCGCTGAATCCGAATTTGTAACTTCTCACCAAAATTTCACCCGGCACCCCCCCCCCCCCCCAAAAAAAAAAAAAAAAAAAATTGATTTTTTGAAAAAAAATGGTTTTTGAGAAAAGAGCGCGGGGAATGTTCCGAGGCAGCCCCCTCTCTCCCCGTTTATCCTACGTCATAATGTCATATATCCTGTTTGTTGCAAATTTTGTCTAGTTTCTGAATTTCGTAATGCTTTTCCCCTAAAACAGTAAGAAATTTAAGTTAAAAGCAACTATTTGGGGGGGGGGGGTCGGGGGGGAAAATTTTGGGGGGAAGTTAAAAATTCGGATTCAGCGACCCAAAAAACTTAAAGCAAACCTTACAGAGAAAGTTCGGAGGGGAGATGGGAGGGCGAATGTAAACGTGTGAGGGGTTAAGTGGAATTGCGCAACTTGTTCACCCAGCACCGCGCGCCTGTTCCGAGGCAGATCCCCCTTCCCCTTCATCCTAAGTCATAATTTCATGTATCTAATTTGTTGCAAATTTTGTCTACTTTCTGAATTTCTAGATACTTTTTCCCTAAAACAATAAAAAAATTGATTTTTTTAATAAAAACCTTTTTTTGGGGGGGGGGGGGTTGCCGGGGGAAATTTTGGTGGGAAGTTAAAAATTCGGATTCAGCGACCCAAAAAACATAAAGTAAGCCGATTTCCAGAACTACCATTAATTTTGCTAGGTAAAATTCCCTATTCCCTGGACTATTATATTTAAGTTTTTTGAGAGTCGGGTTGTTGGGCTTTTAAAAAAAAGTTTGAGAAGGACTGTATTTCAAATGAAAATAAATATGTATTTGAATATGACTGAATATTCAATTTACTGCATGAGATATAAAATGTAATATAAGAAATGTTGTCGTAGATTGCTCTTTCCGAGGTTATTTCTTTAAGAACAATTTTTTCGTGTCTCGGAATGTGAAAAATATTACCAACAGTTTTTTTTCTGATAAACAGAAATATACATGTATCGTATTTGTGATAGTTCATGCACACATATACATATGTTACAGGTGTGTAGATTGGGAAGTGCCCACTATTGAAAAGTATGAGCATACGTATATATAAGAGTTAGGAATTGAAAAAGTGTTCGCTAAATAGACATGTCCGCTTTTCGGGAGTGTCCATTGTAGAAATCTTATTGTATATAGATTTTTAACCTGAAAAAATATCTTGGAGATTATTTTGAAAAATCGTTGTTGCAGCAAAGAGCGTATCAGCATGTTTTAGAACAGAATAATCACATTCGGGTTTTTACAGGTATTTTGAAATTCGCAACTTCGAACAAAAACATCGCAATAACTAATCCGAACGCCCCAATAACTAACACGTTCAATAAAACTCCACAATAACTAGTCCATTACTTTTTCTATTTCAAGTAGCAGATTTAAAGCTATTGGTGAAAATTCTCGATATAGAATTATAAAATAAATTAAGATTCACCAAATTATGTTAAGTGTGCCGCTTTTGTATTCATGTAAACTCATTTTTTTTACCAGGGCCGAAACTAGCCATTTTTGAGTCGCACAATAAAAGTTATCGACCACAGATACCCTATGCAAAAGAAAAAAAATTCTTTAAAAATAAAAATCATTTAATAATAATTAAAATGCTATAAGGAAATATGTAAACAACGCTCCCATAGGATTAACATTAGCTTGAGAGTTAAGAGCTTACACTATTCACTCGAAGAAACTGGATTGCTAATGTTAAACCTACGACAGCGTTCTTTTAAAAATTTCTCACTTGCGTATTAATAGTTTCAAATGATTTTATTTTCTTCTGTAAATAGCTGAGATTGAATTCTAACCGGGTTAGTGTTTAATTTTTCGATTTTGGTTGCAGATTTTTTTTATAAAGTTACTTTCACTTTCACAAATTCGAAAAGAACGCTCCCATAGGTTTAACATTAGCTTGCGAGTTTCTTTGTTTTTCATGTATATATATAATATACATACATTTTTGTATGAAATGAAAAACTAAATCTTAATTTGGCGCCCTCCCCCCTCGCCTATCGTTATGACGCCTGGGCATATGCCCCCTCTGCATCCCCCTAGTTTCGGCCCTGTTTTTTTACT
Organism: Maratus speciosus; assembly: GCA_963932465.1. Classification (NCBI taxonomy): domain Eukaryota; kingdom Metazoa; phylum Arthropoda; class Arachnida; order Araneae; family Salticidae; genus Maratus; species Maratus speciosus. Next base: position 336,127,240 of record OZ010787.1, on the reverse strand, counting down.
GTAAGTTTTAGCAACACTCAGGGGCGCACCCAGGATTTTGCTTTGGAGGGGGGGGGGGGGCGGGGTGTAGTATATTTGTATGACACTTGTGGACGGATGATCAGTAACCAGCCGCGTTTGCGTACTGCAAATGTCGCTGAAAGTTACTGTAACCACTTCTAGGATGTCAAGTGCTGCGCATTATGCGCATATCTGCGCAAAATGCTTCTTTCTTATATTTGCGTCAAGCCTGCGCCCAAAACGTACACTGTAAAAAAAACGGACTAAAATGCGGAAATACTACTGGCAATCGAGATGCCAGTACTATTTTAACGGAACTTTTTCCCGGTAAATTATAGGAAAAATTCCGGTTAAATTACAAAAAAAACGGAAAATTTTCTGTAATTTACCGGTAAAAAGTTCCGTTAAAATACGGAAAAGTACTGGCGTCTAGATTGCCAGTAGTATTTCCTTATTTTAGTCTTTTTTTTTTTACAGTGACTTAGTACAGGCATGAAATTCTTCCCCGATTTTCCGCTTTTTTGCCGTTTCCCGCTGGGGCGATCTGTTCCGAAATTTAAAAAATCAGTCATCAATCCGAAAATTCGTCCGTAAAAAATATCACGAATTTCGACAAATGGTAGCTGAAAAAACAATTTTATGAATCGTTCGCAAAAAAATAGCTAATTTTGCAAAGGATCGCGGAAAAAACCTGATTTTCGTCAAACGATCGCAAAAAAAAAACAAAAACAAAAACAAAAAAAAAACAACTTCGACATAGTACCGCTAAAAATACTCAAATTTCTTCTTTGGATCGCGGAAAAAACAAGGAATTCGTCAAAGGACTGCGGAAAAATAGCAACTTCTTCAAAAGATCGCGGAAAACTGCGAATTTTGTTAAAGGGGTCGCGGATAACGCGAATTTGTTAAATGATCGCAGAAAAAACGCGAATTTTATCAAAAGATCGAGGAAAAAACACGAATTTCGTCAACGGATGGCGGAAGAATGAGAAAATTTTCAAAAGATCTCAGAAAAATTGCGAATTTCGTCAAAAGATTGCAAAAAAAAACGCGAATTTTGTCAAAATATCGCTGAAAAAACGCGAATTCTGTTAAAGGATCTCAGAAAAAATGTGCATTCTGTCGAAAGATTTCCGGAAAAAATACGAATTTCGTCAAAGTATCGCGGAAAAAAAGGAAATTTCGCCAAAGAATCGCAGAATAAACGTGAATTTCGTCAAAGGACCGCGGGAAAAAGTCCAGGAGAAACCGCGAAATTCGTCAAAAGATCGCGGAATGAACGTGAATTCTGTCAAAGAGTCGCGGGAAAATGCGAATTTCGTTAAAGGGGTCGCGGATAACGCGAATTTGCTAAATGATCGCAGAAAAAAAACGAATTTTATCAAAAGATCGAGGAAAAAACACGAATTTCGTCAACGGATGGCGGGAAAAGGAGAATTTTTTCAAAAGATTGCAAAAAAAACGCGAATTTTGTCAAAATATCGCTGAAAAAACGCGAATTCTGTTAAAGGATCTCAGAAAAATGCGCATTCTGTCGAAAGATCTCCGGAAAAAATGCAAATTTCGTCAAAGTATCGCGGAAAAAAGGAAATTTCGTCAAAGAATCGCAGAATAAACGTGAATTTCGTCAAAGGACCGCGGGAAATAGGCTAGGAAAAACCGCGAAATTCGTCAAAAGATCGCGGAATGAACGTGAATTCTGTCAAAGGATCGCGAAAAAATGCGCATTTCGTCAAAAGATCACAAAAACGTGAATTCTTTCTAAAGATCGCAAATAAAATGTGAATTTCGTGAAAGGATCACGAAAAAAAAGTGAATTTCGTCTAAAGATCGCTAAAAAACGCGCATTTCGTAAGGGATCGCAGAAAAAGTGCGAATTTTGTCAAAAGATATCGAAAAACTTGAATTTCGTCAAAGAATCGTAGAAAATTTGTTGCGACATTGTTTTCACCGGATTTTTTTGCAGCTGAGTGACAGGTTAAACATTAGCTTCCCATGTTTATTAACTGATATTTTGAGTGAAAGCATGTTAAAATTTGAATTCAGGAACTAGCTAAGATTGCTGTATCATTGCATCAGAATTATGAACTTAAAATGGAAACTTTCATTTCGCAATTGTTTATAGTATTTGCATGAATTATTTATTTGATTGTCTCTCACCCCAAATAAAGTAAGATTTAAACAGAAATATTGACAATGTTATTGCGAATAAAATGTCCTTCTTAATTATCTTATACATGCACTATTTTAAATAATATCTCATTCTTCCCAATTCAAATGCTTTTCTTCTTTTTTTTTTTCAATCTTTTTACAATCTCATGCCTCCAAATAAACAGATTTTTTTTTCTGCTGCTAATTTTTCATTATTATTGCAATCGGTACCCCCATTGTCGTTTAGAATGTTCAGAGTTAGCAAAAAGTGAGGAAAATTTTCATGTGTTATTCTTTCAAATGCCAAAATATTTTCAAGATAGCAATCATTTTAATTTTTAGGAGTTTATAAGCATTAGAATTTCAATCTGGTCCAAAAACAGCTTTTATTGCTACAAAATTAGATTTTTACTGCTACGAAAAGGGATTTTACTGCTACAAAATCAGATTTCTATTTTTGCTGCTACGAAAATGGATTTTACTGCTCCAAAATCAGATTTTTGCTGCTCCAAAAATGGATTTTATTTCTCCAAAATCAGATTTTTGCTGCTCCAAAAATGGATTTTATTGCTCTAAAATCAGATTTTTGCTGCTCCAAAATGTCTTTAATGCACTTTCATCCCTGCACTTCCAATACCAACCAAGGATACAAAATTTGTTAATTTTGTACAGATTTTTTATTTCTTTCTTTACAAACAAAGTACCGTATTTTAAGATTACTGAAAAATGTTACAAAATGTATTATTTTACGATATCAAGCATGTATTATTTCTGTAATATGTTTTATGTGTATATAGTAATATGTTTTGCTGTGTATTTGTTGTAATATGTTTTATGTGTATTTGCTGCAGTGCAGTAACGTAATGATATTCAGATGACTTTTTTTCTAATTTTTCGGTAGAGACACACGATTTTTCAGAAAATGCTGTCAAAGTGGGCATTTTGAGCCAAATGTATGTCTCGACGGCACATAAAAGAAAAAAAATTGGCGTTCTGAGACAACAATTCCGTAGAATTCCTGATGTAATCCATTTATTAGGAAATGTAAAATAATTGTTATATTACAAATCATTTCAATAATAATGACTGCAAGTATTATGCTTTTATGTTTAAAAATGAATCAGAAAAATTTGCATTGTTGAACGGAGATTATTATTATTATTGAACCGCTTTAACACATTATAATAACTAAAGACAGCAGGTTAATTGGAAATACAGTAAATAATTATATCCTTAGGCGTAGAGTTGTATGCCCCCATCCCCCAATAATTTTTTAAGATTGACTATATTTCTTTGCGTCAACTGATGTAGTGGAGGAAAAAACTGGAATTTCTAATAAGAAAAAAAAAAATGCCGTATAATGTTTTCAGTAGATAAATTTACAGTTTTCGAATTAGCAGATCAGGTGTAATTGTGCGGTATTCTTTTCAGTGAGACTAAACTATTTTTTTTGTTTAAGGAAGATTCCGTTTTACAAGTATTTACACATACACAGTTATTTATGTTATATGAACAAAAAAAAAAAAAAAAAAAAAAAAAAAAAAAAAAAAAAAAAAAAACGTCAAAACAGAACCTGACTATACCAGAATCCTGTCTTAAATGGAAAATTTTCACACTCAAGATGGAAGGATTACCATACAATTATACCTACTAAGGCAGGAATCTGTCTAAAACTTTTTTTGGTAGCTTGCGATCGATTTTTCACAGCTTTTACTATATAAATTACATCTGGTTCACCAGTGTAAATAAAACCTGTCTATAACGGAATCCTGTCTTAGTCGCAAACATTTCATAGTTCCAATGAAAGAAATACCTTGAAAATTTACCTACTAAGATGAAAACCTAAAACGGAATTCTTCACCGGTTCTTTGCAATTTTGTCTTACAGTTCTTAATGTTTTTGCATCCAAAAATATAAAATTTAAAACTATGGTTAATTTTTTTACGCGATGAGTTAAGCGTTTACGTTTTAACACGAATGATGATTTAAAAAAAAAAAAAAAAAAGTGATCATCAGAAGTACTGATAAAAGAGAAAAGAAAAGGGGATGACTTAGAAGCGCACTTGCCTTATTAGAAATGTGAGAATTAAAAAGGAGACGACTATTGCGTGAATTTTTTTCTTTTTCTTTGACCTTGAAAGGGTCGTGTCCATTACACAGAAGTAGTACCATCTTTCTTTGGACCTCCAGCCGCTTGACCGTGCCCTAAGGATATGGAACGTACTGAGAACTCGGACATTCAGAGAATAGGAGAGTAGCGCTATAATTATAATTTTTTTACAATTTACGTGTGTCGAAAATGGCAAAGAATTGAAATACAAAGGTTTTTGAGTTTTTGAGTATATAATATACTTATACCAAAATAATGGAAGAAATAATGTTGTATACAAATACATATCTTAAATATCTTACTAGCACTATTTCTACCAACAATAAGGTATAAATGTATTTGTGCAGTCAGTGAAAATGTATCCAGACAGCTATTTTTCGTTTTTAACTTACGTGCCTCCCCCTCCCCCCACCCCTTACCGTAAAATGTGATTTCAAAGGAGATAAAGTTAATAGTCTATTCTTTCTCTAATCGTAGTATATATAATTTTTTATTTTTTTATTATCAAAGATTAAACATG